>OZ025294.1:216020891-218420891 GCA_964019185.1 Maratus speculifer
TAACAGAATTTTTTTAAATTAAATTATGAAAAGTAACAGTCACAATTCGTTACAAAATGATACATATTTAAAATTCTATTAGATTACTTAACCTAATAGAATTTGATGTATTCCTATAAAATAAATAAATGGTACGCACCTAAAACCGTAGTAATATTACATTGTCATTGGATATACCAATGACAATGGTAATCAATTGAACCTCGATCGGAAATATGGAAGTGAGTTAAAATTTGAATAAAAGTTTTGAACTAGGAAAACTTACATACGAATATTACGACTAAAATAAAAGCTTATTGAAATAGCATACCTTTTAAAAATAAAATCACGAAAAGAAGCAGCTTCATTTGCTTACAAAATAAAACATACGTAAAAATAAAATTAAGGATGTGAATTTCAAATCTCGCCTTTATCGCTTTTGTTTACCCTTAGTTAAGTCTATACAATTATGCACTATTGTAACACTACAATCTCCAAATTTATAATGAAAGCCAATGAACTCATTTAAAGGTTTTTAGCGATTTCCCCAAATTTGATTTTCTCTATAAAGAGAATTTTGAAATTCATGTCTTCAATTATTTAATAACTATAATTAATAATTTTAATTAATTAACCAATCTTGAAGTTAATTAACTAAAATTAACACTACCGTAAAACTTATACGGTGACAGCATCTTCGGTTAAATCGCTTTAAAAATATTTATTTATCTCATTAAAAACATTTTTGTAATTGGAAAATATGTCTGTGACAAATGGTTTAGGAATTAGCCTTTGGCCAGCGTTGAAATGGACGCCCTTTATAATACTTTAAGCACTTAGTGTACGTTCCCTTAAAGCTTAGTCGAACTCATCCGTTTTCGGCTATGGAAAAGTGGTTTAAGTCATGAAATTTAAATTTTCATAACTCGGTCAATTTTAATGTTAGATGAATGGGACCTTTTCTGTATTGCTTGTTAGAGTGTTGGGAAATTTTTACTAAATATCACTTATAGGACCGGGGGACTGTATAAAAATTTAACTTTCGTAATTTTTTGATAGAAATTGTTTTTGACCTAAATCACTTAAAAAAACAATTCTTTATCTTTTTTAAAGCATTTTTGCAATTGGAACTATATGTCTAAGACTAACGGTTTAGAAATTAGCCATTGGCCACCGTTGAGAATGGACACCCTGTATATATATATATAATCTATACATATATTTGAAAATTTAGCACTATAATACTTTTAATTTTGTTTCTATTGTTACTAAATATAGTTCTTATTACAATTTAATGTATTAATTGACATGCATAAAGATTTTGATTTGTGTTCATTAATTTCTTTAAAAAGTATACTTAAAAACTAGAATTCCGAAAATTTGCAATTCTTTTTTTAAATTAATATGTCATAAAAGTTTATTAAAAAATATATTTTTGATTTATTCGTATAATGTAATAAGAGTATCAAAATTGATTAGAATTTCAAGATTACATCTTGATTTTGCAGGGAGTTTTTGAGTTTTTAATTAAGGCTAAATAATGTTTCATTTTAAAATCGAAAGTCACTTGTGTCCTTTGTATTTCAAAGCAACTTGTACAACATAGAATGAATTACAACGTCTATTATCTCTAAGTATTATGACTTTTCATATGGTAAAGATAAAATTATAAACCGCGTAGCTAATTGAATAACTCAACAGTTAGCATCAAATAATGAATAAAATATTAAGGTTTGTCACCATCGTAGTAAGCAAATAAATATGTAGTTTAAATATTTTTCGAGTTGACTATATATCCACAGATCATAAAAATAAAATAAAAGCAGGATACCATGCTTAAATAATTGCGCAATGCATTAAAAAAATGTAGAATATTATCGTCTCGTTGCAAAATTGACCAACTCCACAAGATTGACAAATGTAATTTTCCTATTTTTTAAGTTCTGAGTAAACGTTTCTACCATCTAAAAAAAAAAAAAAATAAAAATAAAAAAATAAAAAAAAAATATGGCAAAGCATGTGAAATCCCTATGTTATAAGCGTTTGAAAATCACGGTGTGCTGCAAAACTGGCCAAATCTTTCAGTCGGTGAGTTTCAAATCCGGCCATCTACATATCCGCTAGATGACGCTTATGCGCTTCCTCACAATAATCTCTCACTTTTTGATTAGATTAACGACATCATCGTGTTTTCACTTGCTTGTGACTGCTCTCCCTTGGTGCAAAGAAGTTTCTAATAATTTAAAATCGCATTTCTTCTAGCTATAGAAAAGTTTGTTGAGAAATGTCTCCTAACCAATCAAGAAAGAAGTAAAGTGACCCCACAACGTGGAAAAGGAACAAAGCTCAAAAATATTTTACACTTTGTGATAACCAGGGGCAAATCAACATGTTATGATTCACTAGCCTAAAATGCTTTAATGCACCCCCTCCCCCTCAATCTTCATAAAATTGTCAGTAATTTTTTTTAAAATAAATTTAAGATTTTTTAAATTTATTTCATCAATTTATAAAATATTTTTCCATATATATATATATATATATATATATATATCTTCATTTTAGTACTTTGGGGATTGTAAATCGTGAATCAATTGGATTTTGTTACACTTAAAATGCAAGAGAATTTCTATCAATGCATAGAAAAGTATAAAATGGGTTTTAAATATAATTATTACAAATTTATTTTTTATTTAACACTTTTCAATAAAATTTTAAATTGTTCTTAATTCTTTAAATTTAAATGCATTAAAATTCTTAATTTTGCTCCCATACCCAACGTACGCCCCTAGGCCTTTTCGTAGGTTGGCCGTATGAGCAATCCACTCCTTCTGATAATATGACACATAATGGATTGATAACATAATAGCATCATAGTTAGCACATTTTGATTAATTAATCATCATAACACCCATCATAATATGTTATTTATGTAATAATATGCTTTTGATGACTAAGCACGTTATAGCTACATGTTTATGTAAGTTTGTTTAAAGCTCTGGTGATTTTCCAATATTTAGAAGCTCGTTTTCATGAATTTGGGACCATTAGTGATATATTTTCTTAAGTTTTTGCATTATCTTTACAGATACTGCCCTACTGATAATCAAACAAATCCACCCTGTGTCTACACTTCAAAAGCTTACCAATGTTCTTTTCTTCTCAATACTTTTTATGTGAAATAAAATTTAATTAAACGATTTTTTTTTTTTTTTTTTTTTTTTTTTTTTTTTTTGTATTTGCTGCCTTTAAAAACCCAATGCCAAATTAAATGTAGCGAAAATTAATTTCTGGTTTGTTGCAAAACTGGCCAACTCCAAAGTTGCAATGGCGGTCAAATAGAAATTAGAAACATAAATAACCTTCTGTTTTCATGTGCCCCTGCCACTTTATTTCGTGTTTTCAAATAAACTGTTCTAATGACTGTAAAACTGAAGAGTTTTGGTTCCTATATAATTTTGGCTAAATGTGGTAAAAAAATCAGCTTTCCCCCAAAATTTTTAGTTTTTGGAGGTTGCCGGTTTTTTAATTAGACGACACAAATATAGCATTTTAAAATATGTACTATTTTGTAAATCATTACAACTATCCTTTCAATTACAAAAAAAAAAAAAAAAAAAAAAAAAAAATCTGGTATTTTGTAACTTATATTTTGCGTATATGTTGTATATATATATTTCAATATGTCAGAATGAAAATAGATTTCAATTATAACTTAAAGAACCGGGGAATATGTATAAAAAGTTGAATTTCGTTATTTTTAGGCTTCCGTTCTTATAAAATGAAAACGGAACTATTATAAGATCATTCCGGTGTCTGTCTGTCCATCTGTCACAGCCACTTTACTCATAAACTATGTAATGTGGAAAGCTCTAATTGGAGAAAGCAACAAAGACTATTGGCCCACATATTTACCTTTAAGAAGGGGGTAAGGGGGCTAATTAAGCTACTTGAAGAAAAAAAATCTTTTCTTTGTATATCGTGTGGGGTATCGTATGAAAGCATTCGGTACGTTGAATTAAAAAATATATTTTTTTTAGTACTAGGTGTTATATTTACAGAGATATTGTCAAAAATATAGTGCAAGAATAGTTCCCCTACCTCGCATCTAACTCCGAATCAACTAAAACTAAAATTATATGAAAAAATTAGTTATAGATGTTACTTTAAACCTTGCAGAAAAACTATAGCGAATACTCTAGATCGCATAGTTTTTGAAAAAACACATTTTTCTTTTGCACGCAAATTTCAATTTGTGGGCATTTAGCAAAGGTGTCGAGGAGCGTTGCGGGTGCTTATCGGAGTAGAAATATAAAAGCATTTTTCATAATGATTTTTGAAAAAATTTGTCGGTAATTAGTCGAGATAGTAAACCTTAAAGACGGGGGTGGTTTGAACACAAATAAACACGGAGGAGGGGGGGGCGGCGTACTTTATATACCATTGGCTTTTAAAGTATAATTAACAACTTTTAATAATATATTTCTGTAATGCAATACCAAGTAGCAATATAAAAGAAATAACTTTCATACTGTTGCAAGCATACTAATTTAAATAGAATTAATCACATAAATCAGACTATTAGTACACAAAAGATTTTTTTTTTAAATTAGGGGAGAGTGTTGTATCTTGCGAAGCTTGTACCTCGTGACATTGATAATTTCTATTAAACTATTGGCAACAGTGATCTTTTAATAGTGATCTATAGCCAACTGATCTCATCATAGTAAAAGATAACATCAAAAGCATTGCATTAATGGTTTGGGGAGAAAAAGAAAATTTCATTACTCCAAAGTAAATATTTTCCTCCATTGAAATTTCATTTTTTAACTTTATATTTTTACAAGAAGTCAATTGCAATTTATTTTTTTTTATAAAAGAGAAGATTTTAAAATGTTTTGGCTATAAGAAAATAGTGATAGTGCTTCTAGATTTACTGTCATTTTGATTTTACTTAAACCATGTGATGATTGTACCAGTAAAAATGTTGTACCTTGGGACATACGAATAGCATAACAAATGCATGGTTTGTAATAACTTGCATAAATAAAAGTAATTTAGTTACCTTTTTTATAGAAAATTTTACAAAACATGTGAAATACAGTAAAGAAAAACACCTCAACTTTATTTTGGATACATTTTATAATGATTGAACTGATGATATGAGTTTCAAATATGTATCTGGTAACTCCCAATAAATCTTTTTTTTTACATGTGATGTAATGTTCTAAAGAGCACATGTTCTGGTGTATTTTTCTGGGTTTTGAATCAATTTTAAAAGATACACATTTATGTATTTTACTATGTTGTTAATAATGGATAACCTAACAGCTATATTTTGATTCTTACAACATAGAAATGCCGGAAAGTCGAAATTGTTTTGTTTACAATTCCCACCCTACTGTCTTTGGGCCGTAGTATGATGTCACATTCTAGACAGTTAATCGCAATATATGTCATAGTAGAAGTTTTTGAAAATGCACTTTAAAAAGCTTTCATATCATCGAATATCGTTAAAGGTTTTGAAGTAAAGGTACTTAATCAATCAATAAAAATGTATTCAGCGATGATGAAATTTTAATAAAATGGAACCTATAGCCATTTCATTCAACTGAAATGTAGCATGAAACAGCTGAATTTACAGCAGTAAATATGTTATCAGAAGTAGGTATAATCAATGTTGAATTCAAACACTTTTTTCCGGGAAGGATTTCTCTTGTTGATTTGCATTGCACATTTTTACCATTGAAAACACAAAATATCAATCTTCTTCGGGGGGTGGGGTGGGCATAAGCATTGCTCCAAAGAGGAGTGCCCCTCCCTGACCACCCCTTGAAATAAACACTGTGCATAACAAGTTTATCTTCACATTCTTAGAATGTCGCATCCCCAGTAATGATTAGATCATTTTTCATAGCAGCAGCTTGTAAAAGCAATGTCTGCTGGAGAAAAAGAAAATCTAGCATTTTAAGAGTTTCTTTAAGTAAAAGCTGAAATTGAAATTGCCAAGCAGGAAACTGAGGTAGCAAAAAAATCAAATAAAAGACCATCTCTGGAACAAAGTAGTAATTTTGAATCTGTTAATGATAAACTCATTTTATCTAGTACTAAAGATGGTGACAATATGGATTATGATCATAGCACAGTTGTGTTAGATGTAAGAAATCAAGAAAGTATATTATTTTCTTACAAAAATATCTGGGGAAAAATATGCTCTTCTATGTACTTGAAATTAGCTGACGTATTTCTTTGGAAAAAAAGAAAAAGTTTTCCCCCAAAATTAACGAATTAGTTATTGTTATTCTACAAAATATTATATCATTTATTGTTCAAAATTATTAATTGCCGAAACGTCAGTGAAGGCTTACTTTGGAGACACGAAATTTTTTTGTGTCTGTCTGTCTGTCTGTCAGTCAGTCTGTCAGTCAGTCTGTCAGTTTGTCAGTCTGTCTGTTCCGCGATAATTTCCGTAAAAAGCATTCGATTGGCTTGAAATTAAGTGGGTATGTTAGTGAGACACTGGGATTAAGCTGTATAGTTTTTTGTAAGATCTGATTCATTCGTTCGGAAAATATAGAATATTTTATTTTACGTAGTAATGCTTTTCTATGGCAAATCCAATGATTTTTAATTTTTTTTCCTTGAGAGAAAATGTCACATTTCATTAATGGAATTGAATGATAAAGGGATACTGAAATTTATCAGTTAAATTATTCGTATTGTTTTGAAATTTTGTCTACACATTTGTTAGATTTTTTAAATTATTACTGTAAATTTTGGAGATTTTTTATAAATGTGTTCCAATAATATAAACTAATTTGTTTTAGAGATTTGCTTATTTCAAATGTATTTATTTCATTTTCTTTATTTTCTCTTAATGGTTGCTAAGCAGTGTTGGGCACGTTCACAAAATAAACGAACTAACTCAAACTCACGTTCAATTTCTGAAAAGTGATTTAAGTCCACGTTCAAATTCAAAAATTTTCAAACGAACTCGTTCAAATCAAACTCATTTGTAAAAGTGAACGAAGTTCACTAAAAAGTTCACTTTTTTTTTTTTTTAATGTTTGGATATTATTGTCCAAATTTACAAAATTTTGTGAACTAATTATTTGATTATTCGATATGTAAGATAGAGGTATGCACGGACGGAAATTTTCAGGCCCGATTCATAGAAAAAAAAATGTCCGGCCCGAGCCCAGCCCGGCTCGTAGAGAAAATTTAGCGGCCCTACCCAGCCCGATGTAATAACTAAAATCAAGGCTCGAGCTTGGCCCGGCCCGGAAAAAAAGTTAAAATTTCTCACCGAACCCGGTCCGACCCCGAGTACATTTCTACAGAACATTGATATTTACCCTTACGGAAGAGTTCTGGCCAAAAAAACTTACTTTAGTCTGATTATAATCTCCATTTATGCAGAAGTGCCGTAGGCTGTGATGTTTATGCTTTCTTTTAAAATCTTTCCGATTTAGACATATTTTTGCCTTACACAGTCCACCTTGTACAGAGAGTTTACTGTATATATCTATTTTCGGCAAAATTGTATACAGCCGAGGTCCGGTTCGGCGCGACCCGAGTCTGCAGAAGAAGTAAGACTAGGATACTACCCAGAGAAGTGATATCCAGCCTTACTCGTCCTGAGGCTCGTAGGCCTGTAAATGGCATTTGAAAGAGGGAAAAAGTGTACTAAGGTCTGGAAAAATTTTAAATAAATTATAAAAAAATTGAATGTAAATTTGAACGTAAATTTCGTTCAAACTCGTCTATTTTTTGAGTTTCCGTTCAGTTCAAACTCGTTTATAAAATAGTGAACGAAGTTCAGTTCAAAGTTCACAAATAGTGAGCGAAATTCGTGAGTTTTCGTTCAGTGAGCGCGTTCATACCCAACACTGTTGCTAAACAACCATTCAACATAATCCTTATTTTTATAATGTTATAAATTTGAATGCGTGTACGAAAATTTAAATGAAGTCAGCGTCAAAACTGATGAACTAATGTGTTTGTATCTTTGTGTATAACTATAACATAGCCCAGAAAAGAACGTAGGCTATGTTTTATTAATTTTATTCACATATTTTCCTTAATAATTCAAAATTTCCTTCTTTTTGATGCAGAATTAATAGCGATTTTTTAGATAAAATTCAACCAAATTCCTTTATCGTTGCAAAAAAAAAAAAAAAACAGGAATAATTACTTTTCAACGGCAATAAGTTTTAATTGAGCAATTTCCATTCGAAAAACTAAACTAAGAAAAAAAAATATGATGACAGAATTAAAATAAAAATAAATATAGTACTTTGTTAAATATTAAACTCGAAAATTTGTTTCGTTAATAAGGATTTTTCTGACAAAGATGGGGGCATAATTAAAAGTAAAAGAAATAAAAAATAATTATATTTTTAACAATTATTTCACCTGATAAAATTTGACGTCATAATTGAAATAAAAAAGGTTTAATTTAATAGTAGTCGTAAAAAATATTAGAAACATGGATAGCAATAATTCATGAATAATGACGTCATTGCCGAAACTTCAGTGAAGGCTTATTTTGGCGACACAAAATTTATTGTTTTCCGCCTGTCAGTCTGTTCTGTCTTTCAGTCTGTCCGCGATAATTGCCACAAAATGCAATCAAAACTTCTTTTTTTCGGAAATAAAATTGTAAAACCCTAGATTACTGAGTTTACACTTTCAAAAGTTCCTGATGCATCAGATTTAGGTGTTTGTGGTGGGCAGGTATGTAAAAGTATGAGGATAATGAAAAATGCTTATTAAAACTGTTACTTATCCTTATAAATCAAAATGTATAAAGAAATACAAGATAGGGGAGAATGGGGATACTTGAGCATAGGGCATACTTGAGCCACCCCTATTATCTCTACAGTTTGTTAATTTTTCTTTCTAAAATTGGCAATATAGTAACATATTTATAGTTCTGAACATGTAAAAAAGAAATCACACACCTTGGTACCATTTTGAAAGTATAGTGATTAAATGTTGTTTTTTTCCTATCTGAAGTAAATATTTAGGTGCATGGTTTTTTTATTTTTTTGTAATCAAAGTTATGTTTAAGGTTGCAACCACATACATAAATTTAATAAGTATAATTTCAATTGTATTTTGGATTTAAAATAGTTCTTATAGCTGCATGCTTTATTTAGTAAAACGCTGATAAACAAAAATAGTGGTAGTGGGGATACTTGAGCCAATGAGAGTGGGGATACTTGAGCCATGCCTCAAACATCCCCACTATGAAATTAGACATGGGTGAAACAAACAAAAAATAAAATTACATCCTTATATTCACTAATAGATTTTTTTCTGGATAAAAGGGAGAATAATTTTTCATTTTATTATTATTTTTTTTAAATAACGACCAAAAAAAAAGTTTAAAAATGTATATTTTTTTAATGAAAAGAGCCATTTTATTTTTCATTTCGACTAACAAAACGCCCTGTCTAGATAAATGTAAACATAATTTTCAATTTAACTTTTATTAAATTAAAATAACTTTTTAAAACTGTTTTACAGGTTATAATCTCTGATACTTTAATTAGTTAGGTCCAACATATTAAAATGTTTATTTTTTAATATAATATAATGAGATTAATATTTTATATTGAAATTGTAACCTCATGTGCTGTAACTTTTTTTTAACTAAGAAAATTGCAGAAGAATTGGTAAAAAGAGCGCACAAAATACAAGAAAAGCAACAAAAATCACAGTTAAAATTTACCAAAAAGGGAGCCAAAGGGGAAGACAAAATCTTTTCTTGTGATATCAAAAAAGTGTTTGAAATAGTAGAATGATACATCTGTCTTAGATTCCGACAGCTACTTAATTAAAAGCATGCGTTCGACAATATAATTAGAGGAAAATTCTGTCAATGATGGTGATGATATGAAAAGAAAACCTTCTATTGATGATTGGTTACTAATAAAATATGCCGGAAAGAAAACTGTAAAAAGATTTGCTGGACAAGTGCTTAATAATTTGAAAATGAAATTTGCCCGAAGAATTGCAGATTCCAAATTTAAATGGCTCTGAACTGAGGATGTTTCTACCATCGACATAACTCAAGTTGAAATGATCCTTCGACCACCAATTCTAACGACAAAAGATGATCGTATTACTAGCTTTGTTTTCTCAATTGGTTTTGAAGGACTTTATGTATCATAATTTATCATTCTGTAAAATGTTTGTGCAAAAGTAAAGCGAAAAAAATTACTTTTGTAGGTATTTTTAGGTATTGGCTCAAGTATCCCCTCACAATGGCTCAAGTATCCCTCTCATGGGGATACTTGAGTCACTATGTACAAAAAAAAGTAAAAATTAATTAAACATAGAAAAATAGGTCAAAATGTATTGAAACTGGTTTTCAGATGAAGGAAAAATATCAAATTTTCATTTTCAATATTTTATTTTATTCTAAGAAATTACAAAAAAATTAAAAAAATTAAAATTTAAAAAATGGCTCAAGTATCCCCATCTTCCCCTATACGATAACTATTAGCAAATTGATAGAAAGTTACAAATTTAAGTTTAATGAGACTAAGGGGGGTTCAGGGGGGGCTGAGCCCCCCTGAAGAAATCTACTATGTTATAATAAAAAAACAAAAATAATAGATCATGAAAATTTCAGAATATCCTAACATAACTAAATCTTTAATTTAACGCTTTTGATGGCTGAAAACTTTTTATTCTTATTTTATTCTTATATATAATTACGTAATTTGAAAATTTTAAATTACAGTTTCCAGGAAGTTGAATATTCCCAAAGTGTGTTTAAAAAAAATGATGTGCAAAGCTGACGTTGAGGCTCCTGATCTGCAGATTTACTAGTTAGTTATATGTCTATTGGCTGAAATATGTTATATGTCCCAAGGTACAATAAAGTATGTTTAAAGGTACAACAGGATGTTGTACCTTGGGACAGTCTGCCTTCCCTACTTTGACTGAGGGAAATTTTTTATTTTCAAACTGCCTGAATTTCTAAAAACATATTATACAGTAAAATTTTGGTATTCAAATGCTGCTTTCGAATTTTAAATCGGATTATAATCATCGAAGTAAAAAATTAAGACGTGAAAACCATCCCAAGGTGCAACACTCTCCCCTAATCCTTTTAGTACAAAGATTTTTTTTTAATATTATTCGCCTTTTTTAATGCAAAACGTTAAGTTACTTGAAGGAAAAAAATATTCTCTTTGTGTATCGTGTGGGGTATCTTGCAAAAGTTTTTGTTATGCTAAACTCAAAAAAAAAAAAAAAAAAAAATGTTTCTTTTAATTTTAAGTATATATTTACAGAGATGTCGTTGAAAATATAGTGCAAAAATATTTTACTCCTTACCTAATTTCCAATCTACTGAAACTAAAATTATGAAATTTCGTTTTTATAGATGTTACTTTAAACCTTGCAGGAAAACTATAGCGATTACTCTAAATCGCATAGATATTTAGAAAAAAAAAATTCTGTTACATACAAATTTCGAATTCTAGACACTGAACAACGGTGTTGAAGAGCGTTAAAAGGTACCTATCGTAGCAGAAGTATAAAAACATTGTTGATAATGATTTTTGAAAAAATTCGCCGGTAAATAGCCGAGTTATTAATCCTTAAAGGGACTATTTGAAGGCATGTTTGAACATAAATAATGACGGTTGCGGCGTACTCCGCGTATAATCGGCCTTTAAAACCTAAATAACAACTTTTAATAATATAGACTACGACTTTTGCGATATGCAATACCTAATAGTAGTATAAAAGCAATAAATTTCTTACCGTTACAAACATACTAATTTTATTTGAATTAATCACATTAATCAGCGTTCGTACGTATTAGAAAAAAAAAAATACATACATTTTGATACCAGGATTTTTTAAAAAGTATTATTTGCCTTATTTAATGTTAAACGTTAATTACTTTGTACCTAGCAGGCATTCGCTATACATTATTTAGACCTTCACTATTTTCTATTCTCTTATACGGAAAGTATCAATAAAAAAATTAAGTTTCCTAGAAAATTAAAAAATGAATCCAGAAAATTGAAAAAATATTCTATTGTTTATTGAAAAGGATTTTTAAACATATATTTATGTATATTTTTGTCATTTCATCGTTTTAAGTATCTCATTTGTTTCCACAATTATTTTTTTTTATCTTATCCTTATCTATTTATAAGGAACTTATCTCGGTACTGAGAATAAAAGATTTGGTCGTCCATCCATCTTAGACCAAGTCCAGCTGGAAGAGGAAATCAAACAGAATCCTGATCTAACATGCCAGGAGCTTGCGCAAAGGTTTGAAGTATCTGACGAAACCATCCGATCGCATCTTCATAGCCTTGGGATGTCGTGGAAACTTGATAAGTGGGTTCCTCATGTCCTGTCCGAGGAAAACAAGCTCCAATGATTGAAAATCTGCTTGTCATTGCTGTCGTGCCTCAACAAAGCCTCTTTCCTGGATCAGATATTGACATGTGACGACAAATGGGTAATGTATGATAACCGAAAGAGAAAACATCATTGGTCGACTTCTGGTTCCGTCTCATTGGTTGCTAAAACGGACATCCACCAAAAAAAGTTAATGCTGTGTATTTGATGGCTTGCGCTGGTATAGTTCACAATGAATTCTTAGAAAGCGGGAAAACAATCACAGCCGAAGTCTACTCGTCGCAGTTGAAATGGGTTTTAGCTGCTTTGCTCGAAAAGCAGCCACCGCTGGTCAACAGGAGAGGAGTTCTTCTCCTCCTCGATAATGCCAGACCTCATACGGACAAAGCGGCCAGGGACGTGATAAAAACATTGGGCTGGGAAGTTTTGCCTCACCTACCTTACTCCCCGGACATCGCCCCATCAGACTGTTACTTGTTTTTGGCCATGGATTATCACCTGCGGGAGCAGCAGTTCCAAACCCAAGATGATGTCACAAAAACTATAACCCAGTTTTTGAACTCTAAACCAAAATATTTTTTTCAAAAAAGGTATTTATAAGCTTGTGTCTCGCTGGGACACGTAATTGAAGCCAATGGTGATTATTTCAAAGAATAAAATAAGTGTTTGAGATTTTTGTGGGTCGTTTCTTAAGTCTGATGAAAACCGCACGAACTTTCTTGGTTACCTGATAGATTACGAGTAAAATGGCTGTAATAGACGGACAGACAGACACGCGAGGGATCTTATAATGGTCCCGTTTTCCCTTTATAAGTAAGGAACTCTAAAAAACTAATCAAGAAAGAAAAATGTTTTTAAATGGGTGCATCCTATAGCAAGTAAAATTATTGCGGAAAGACCCGACAATTATATTTTCGATTGTGTATGCATTACATGAAATATTCGGAAGATCTAGATTTTCCATTTCACTACGAAATAGGTTTTCTCTCATATTTGCAACTTCCGAGGCAAAGCAGTTTTACAGATAAAGCCAGGTCGGAGTAGCAATTATGTAGTATTAGGCAAATTGGAAAAGGATTATTCAAATTTGATAAATACTACTTAATCCAAAACTATTGTTAACGTGTGGTAGAGATTCTTTAAATTTTACACAAATTTACACAAAGTCATATTATAAAGGATCTAGTAAACAGAGCTGCGCACTGTCGGCTCTGATCCTTCATGGATTGTAATGCCACAGAGTCTTATTATCATTATTACTTTCTTCTATCTTACAAGAAGAAAGTATTGGATTCATGAAAATTTTCGACTTCCGGTTTTCGACGGATTTATACGTTTTAGGAGGTCCTGAACACGTTTTGACTATTTTTAGAAAATGTCTGTCTGTGAGTCTGCCCGTCTGTCTGTCTGTCTGTGTGTCTGTCTGTATGTGACAAAAAATTTGTGGGCGCTCTATCTCAAGAACTAATGCTCGAAATTTAATAAAATTTTATATTGAGTTAGACCTTGATATGAATTAGTGCCTATTGGTTTTTGGTGAAAATTGGCCGGCAGGTGGCGCTGCTATACTACGTTTTTCATGATTTTCAAGATTGCTATATCTCAAGAACTAAAGCACAGAATTTCATCAAACTTCAGATTCTGTGAGACCTTGATATACATAGACGCTGATTAAGTTTTGGTGAAAATTGGCCGGCAGGTGGCGCTGCTGTACTACGTTTTTCATGATTTTCATGATAGTTATATCTCAAGAACTAATGCACAGAATTTCACCAAACTTCAGATTCCACGATACCTCCAGATACATAGCCGCCGATAAGGTTTTCATGTGAACTGCCCTATAGGTGGCGCTGCTATGCTACATTTTGCACGATTTTTGCGATAGCTATATCTCAAGAACTAATGCAGAGAACTTCATCAAATTTCAGATTCTGTTACACTAGAATATATAACATAATTAGACGCAGATTACATTTTGGTATAAACCTCACAACAGGTGGCGCTGCTATGCTACGTTTTTCACGATTTTCACGATAGCTATATCTCAAGAACTAATTCACAGAATTTAACCAAACTTCAGATTCCGGGAGACCTTGAGATATATGGACGCTGATTAGGGTTTTGTGTGAATTGCCCAATAGGTGGCGCTGCCATGCTACATCTTGCACGTTTTTTGCGATAGCTATATCTCAAGAACTAATGCAGAGAACTTCATGAAATTTCAGATTCTGGTACACTATAATATATAACATAATTAGACGCTAATTACATTTTGGTATAAATCTCACAACAGGAGGAAGAAACAGGATAGACTCACAACAGGATAGAAGAAAGTTTTGTGATGGCCACAACATACTAGTTTTTATTATTTTGATATTATACGAAAATTGCAATTTTACCATAACATGAACCATAACATAAATTTTAGAATTTAATATTTTAAGACTGTAATCATAAATTTGAGCTACATTTAAACACACATTTTTTTTTCTTTTTTAACAATATCTAATTAATAAAAGCTCCATCAAAATTGAATTAAAAAACTTGGACGTTCACAATAGATAATAATTAAATCACTAATCTTCAGGGCTCCGTGCTTAAAAACTGAAAACGGAACCATTGTAACGTCATTTCTTTGTCTGTGGGGTACAGCCATTTTCCTCTTAAACCATGGAACTCGAGAAGTTCATAATGGATAACGAAATAAAGTCTACTGAACCACATATTTATAAATTCTTAACCATTCACAAATACATTTTGTAAAAATGCTTAAGGGATAGTTATATTATTTGAAAAAAATCTTTTCTTTATATACCGGATGAAAGCTTTCGTAATGTAGAACTCAAAAATAGATTTACTATTTTAATTTTAAGATAAATATATCGTCGTTTTCAAAGATATTGTCGAAAATGCAATGCAAAAATATCTCTTTCCGAGAGATATTTTTTTGCATAATTTCATTATGCAAATGAAATTTATACATCGTTATCGCATGCGCAATGAAAAATAATTTAGTAAACCTACTCATTTTTCGTACAATTATTATTATTTTTTGATACTGATTACAGAATATTTTGTGCCATGTTGTTTGTCATATTTTCAGAAAAGAGTGTTTTTTATATTAAGAACCCTGCAAATTAAAAGCTAAAAAGCTTTAACAAAAATTGGGGCTCTTTTTATAAAAACCTTAATTTGTCTACGAGTATACATGCTATCGACATAACAATTAACACAGTTTATTACATTAAGCCATTTAATCATAATCTACAGTTTGAGCGCTTTTTCTACATTAGTTTTGACAGGGTTATCCAAAAGATATTTATTTCTTTTAAGGGGTCTAGTACCTTTTAAACTCGTTGCAAATCAGTAAAAACATTGAAAGTTTGAATTAGTGTAACTCCTTTATTTTTTTACGAATAGACATAAAATTTTGGATTTTGATTAAACAGATTATGCTTTTTAATATAATATCACTACATACTGAATAGACTATTACAAAATTTGTGTAATGTTGAAATTAAAAATCTCTTTTTTTCACTCTGTAAGTCATTGCGCGCACGATAACTTGAAAACGTATGTACGGATTATTATGAAACTTAATGTATATAATATGCATACATGTATTTTTGAAATGAACTACTATTAGATCAAAATTATGTCATTAACTATAAAAAAATCCCTATTTTTGTTTAAAAAAATCAAAAAATTATACTATATAATCAATAAAACTGGTCATAACTAAAATTATTACCACTCTAATTACGTAAAAATAGTTCATTTTAATCACACATATATGTTTAATATCTACACTTAATTACATAATAATCCATACACATGTTCTCAAGTTATCGTGCGCGCAATGACTTATAGAGTTTAAAAAAGAGATTTTTTAATTTCAACAATACACAAATTTTGTAATAGACTATTCAGTATCTAGTGATATTATATTAAAAAGCATAATCTGTTTTAACAAAATCCAAAATTTTATGTCCATTCGTAAAAAAATAAAGGAGTTACACTAATTCAAACTTTCAATGTTTTTACTGATTTGCAACGAGTTTAAAAGGTACTAGACCCCTTAAATTTGTTGACGGTGCCCTTATGAAGTTTCGGGAAAAAATCTTCAGGGAAATGCATGACTTTTACTATTATATTTACACACACAGAGTTTTAGGGTAATTTCTCATGTATTTTTCTAGATATTTAACAAAATGTCTAAAATCGCAAGTGGCCGGTCATCTTTGACTATATAGTGTACCCACAATTCGATAATAGAGCATTACCTTGTACTAAAAATATTTAAATATACGTTTAAATTTTATTTTTGGAATTGTGATGCATTTTATAAATAGTTTACAAGTGCTTTCTTTTTCTATTTTCTATTATGCATATCCATGATGGGTAAGTCTAACGGTGACCCCAAAAGACTGTGTTTTCATGTTTTATTGATGCATATTGTTTTACAATAAACTGTTTTATACATACATACGTATTAATATATATATATACAGAGTGTTTCAAAAATTACCGGTATATTTAAAGAATAAATAAAAATTAAACGGGCAGCGATAGAAATACACCGGTTGTTGCAACATACTTGGGACAACAGTAAATTTTCAGGCAGACAAGCTTTCGAAATTAGTTACAATTTTCAGCAACAGATAGCGCTGCAATCTGGAAAAATCTAAAGTTGGATATGTTTCACATATCCACCATGCGCATCAATAATATGGCGTAGTCTCTGAAAGAAATTACCAGAAACCTTTGTGGTAAACATGTCAGGCGCGATGGCTTCACATGCAGAGAGATATACGGCTTCAGTTGTTCAATTGTTTCTGGATTGTGGCGATGCACCTGGTCTTTCAAGTAAAAACTCCCCTGTTCTAAGCATTAAACCATTTTTTTCTCAGCAAACTTTCAATCTGTCAACAGCACATGCTTACAGCAGAAATACGACTTACAGAATGGCGAACTCACAGACTGCGTTTTCTTCTATATCTTTCAAGTCGTCTCCAGCGCCATCTGTTGTTGAAAATTGTAACTAATTTCGAAAGTTTGTCTACATGAAAATTTACTTTTGTCCCAAGCATACTGCAATAAACAGTGTGTTTCTATCGCTGCTCGTTTAATTTTTATTGAATTTTCAAATATACCGGTCATTTTTGAAACACCCTGTATATATATATATATACATATATATATATATATATATATATATATATATATATATATATATATATACATGGCTAATTCCATAGGTTTTGTATTATAAGTCACCATTCGAATAATTGCTATGCTTACTGACCACCGTTTCTTTCGAAAAGTTTTCTTGACCTTATTTAATTAATGAGATATCTTCCATAAAATAACTCGCAATGTTCCCTTCTAAAATACTGGTAGCTAAAAATTGTAACGTGTGACTTACTCTATAAGTGCTCGTAGAAATAAATAGCCATATGTAGCTTCATTTATTGATTTGATTAGAAATATATTTTTAAAATACTGCGCGAAAACGCATATCTGCTGCGTTTAATAAACATTCTTATTATAGTATTTCAATTATATAATAAAGAATGATTCAGAAAAAAAAAAAAAAAAACTTGAATCCTTAGTATGTAATAACGGAAGCTTTTTTAATTATAAATTTATTCTTGTCTCTATTCAAACACATGTACTTTGTTCTGTTAACAATTATAGCAAGCAAAGAATTACTTTCGACTTAAATAAGTTATGTACAGTTGAATGACTGCATTGCTTTTGTTATATTTAGCTGAATGACACACGGAGATACCTTACAAATGTCTATTTGGAACAGATTACAAAAGCTGTATAACACCCATCGTAATACTTTAGTTACTCGTGTCACCCAGGTTCGATCTCAAAGAGTCAGTCAATTCAGTTTTTGGCCGCGCGCCAAATCGCGGATTATTGGAACAGACAGAAAAATAAATTGTTTTGACATACTAACAGAAATTGGACCATTATCTTTAGATTTCAAAAGGTTTAAAACTGTTGTAACTTTTTTTAAAAGTTAGATCATTTGGTTTGTTTGGGAAAATAATTGAAGCTAACTTACAGTAAAAATACGCAATTAAAAATTTAACTGGTGAATCACAAGAGATGTATGAGCCTGTTTACATCATTAGTGTTTGGTATGCGCGTATTTTTCTGGTCTGTATCACTAAACGTTCACACGATTTGTTACACATTTCTACAATTTGTAATAAGATTCTAACCTGAAATCATTTGTAGGCAGTTAGTAAATACCAAATACAGGGGTGCATGTCTGACAGTATTCAATTTAAATTGTTTAAAGCACAAACATTTAAATTAATCATTTTTATGTTTACTTAACATTAAACTACCGTAATAAAACCTCTTCGATTTCCTAAAACATTAACTTTATGTCTGAAAAAGAGACATGATACATTTACGATGTTATAATATATATTTTGTAATGATACTGATTCGACATATACTTCAATGTCTAAATGTATAGTTATATTTATATATTTATTAATTTAAAGTAAATCAATTTATTTTAACTAATAAACTTTTACAATTTATTTTATTTATCAACTAATAGGGTTAATATATTTATAATACTTGTAATTAAATTTTAGCTCAATGCGTACGTATCATATTAATACCTCATGCATAATATAGTATATTATGCATGAGCGAATAAATAGGCCTGAAAAAAATGGGATTTCACTAACCTATAATTCGCGGAAAGCTGGACATTGTTTTAATCAATGTGTTGCATATGCAATTGAAGAAATTGGGGGAAATACAAGAAAATGGAGCCATTTTTTGCTGTAACTTGAGTTTTCTATTTTTCTACTTCCTCTACATGGTAGGCCTTCTGGTCATTATCTACTTTTTCGTCGTAACCAGTTTGTGGGTCTTCTTCATCCGCAATATTTTTGCACTACGCTCTTTTACGAGGATAACATATAGTTGAGCATTTAACCCCGTTCTTCCTGCAAAATTATGAAACACCGTTGTATATTTGCACATTCGCATGATAGGGTGTTAAGAGCTGTTGCGTTGCAGTTGAATCGTTCGTGGTGGCTGGAAGTCGTGGAAAAGTACCATGTCTAAATAACTCCCAACACCAATTAGTTGGATTCATCATCCATACAACGATTCCAAATGTTAATATGAAGAAAAACTCTGAATAAATGTTGTTTGGCTGTATTTTCAGTTGGCGACAGAGAAGCCAGATTAAATTTGTTCTTCATAACATATTTTGTAAATACGTTGTATAGCAATTTGTGCTGTGTTGTGGCTTCATCAAACTGGGAGTTGTACAAGGTGGAAATAATTTTTTTCCTGCAACCCTTACTTTCTGTGGCATAGCATAATGGCTATTAAAGACAATTGGATCAAGTGAAGGTGAGTTCTAAATGCTTAACAAATTTCAGTTTTCCCTGCCTCATGAAGGCCAACGTAAAATAATAGCCACTAAAAGCATGTAGGAATAGGATGTTGTTCTTGACAATCGAGAGGATTTGGAACTTAACGGTGAATACAAAATATTGTCTAGCTGGCCTTCCAGGTTTCAAGAAGTATATCGTCCATGAGCTGGGATCAAATGCAGTTTAAAGCATAAGCACATCAATATCTCCCAACTATGACGACAAATTCTAACTACTGATCAAGTTGGGATAGCTTCCATAACGATTGTAGTTGTAAAATTGTCTTGCTCTAGTTTTTCAATGAGTATTTTTATTAAACATTGTTTATTGCTTTCATTTGCAAGGAAGTGCTTTTTTTGCGATATGAACGGTATAGTTTCGTCAAAGTCAACACTTGCAACAATATATTAGTTTTTTCGGAGG
The DNA here is from genome assembly GCA_964019185.1 of Maratus speculifer. Lineage (NCBI taxonomy): Eukaryota > Metazoa > Arthropoda > Arachnida > Araneae > Salticidae > Maratus > Maratus speculifer. The sequence continues at coordinate 216,041,111 of OZ025294.1, forward strand.
AAACACTCAGCAGGCTTGATGTCCTGTACTAACGATCTTTCTAGCTAACTGCAAATACAATGACTGCAGTTTTATTATAGTTGTTTTATAGATATTCAATGTAATTGGAAATAATTGATGAACACTTTTTTCTTGGCTAATTTATTCGATCATGCATGAAGCTACCATCAATTACACGAGCAGTTTGCATTGTTAGTTCAATATCAGGAACAGGAAAGAACAAATCTTAAAATATCAACTTTTGCAGCTTCCCCATCCCAATATTATCAAACAGTAATGTCAAATATTGAGCCAATTCAGACTCAAAGAATTTTTCAGGTTATTAAATTATCCTCTGGTTTCTTATGGATAGAAAGGCTGAGAAAAATCATGACTAAATCGACAGATACCCTCACAATCATGGATTTTTACAGCACAAGTAAAGCTTATCATCTGAGTTACTTAACTCTGTCTTGAATTTCAATTGCCCAAAATCACCACCAATCACACTTTTAATACTTGCAAAACCAATCTCTTTGGCCAAATGACAATTTATTTTACGGCAACAATCATTCCTGTACTCAAAAACATCCCATAGTCACATGAGGCGAACGGATTGTGCGACAGGAATCACAAAACAAACGTATCCACATCGATGTTATCCCCAGTGATTCTAGATGATCTTGAATTAACGTACTGCTATGTTGTACATAATGATACGCCACAGAACGTCTGCACTTATTGAGAAATATCCATGATTATGGGCATCGCAGCATCCCATTCAGCCAGGGTGTTTTCGCTCAGTCTTCTAGCACGAGAGATCTCCAGTACAGAGTCTGCTCAATAGACATGTCTGATTGTATTCCAGACCAAAATTTGCCCGATCGGCTTCTTGTGAAATAACCTTTATTTACATAAAAGCCACATTCTTCCAGGCAAGACATGGCTTTTGTTCCACCATGTCAAGTAAATATAAGCGATGGGATTTTGCATAGAGGAAATGTCCGCTTCAGTGAAAGTAGGTAGGCATTTCTTTGACGACAGAATTAAAATTAATTTTGGGACATCAGTTGCATTTTAAGTGCAAATCTTCTGTTAAAATGGGTGAAATTCCCATATTGATTTAACAACATTTTGAAGTTATTGCTTAATCTGAAGTGATATACAAAAAAATATTTTTCGGAAAAAATATCAACTGCAGTTAAAAAGTTCGGCGGTATTTTCAAAAGGACAAATTTTAAATTTATTGTTTAAAATCAAATAGCATGATATAGAAATTCATGCACCATTCTGAGAGCTTTACGAATTTTTCATATATATGCATATACATTTATATGTATCTTTGTGGGTGTTTGTGTGTATAAATTATTAATAATAAAATACATTTATATCCATATATTGATGATATGACTTAATTAATACAGAAAATAGCAATATTTCTCAATTTCCAGAAGATTATCCAGCTAATCTAGAATTTACAGAAAATCTCTTTTCTTACAATATTATTAATTTTTTAGATCATAAAGTTATACTAAAACAAAAGAAAATAATAGCTGATATGTATGACAAACGCAATAAATTTAAATTCAAAGTTAATAAATTTACTAATTTTAAATCCGTCTTCATAATTATGTACATAGTAATACGCTCCTTAATCATTTATGTAGAATAAAATGTGTATGTTCTTCTCAGCTAATTAATGCAAATATTAAAAAGGTAATTTATGATGCATTAAATAATAGGTTTTCTAAAAAATTCGTATAGTCTTTAATATGTAGTTAGTTATTACATGATCTTAATAATTAACACATTGCGTAAATTGTATAAAAAATATTAAAGTATAAAAATATTAATTAAAAATTAAAAATATAAAAAATATAATTAAATAAATAAATATATATATATATATATATATATATATAATAGGACGGATAGGTCGGTAGATGTTAGAGTACGGAGGAGGACGGTGTTGCCTGAATAATACGCAATGTGTTTTTTAATATATTTATTTATTTATTTATTTATTCATATTGATAAAAACACAGAGAGGTGGAGAGGCAATTGCTAAATTGCAAAACATATTATACAGGATGTTCAATTGACACTAATGATTGGATAATTGTATAGTTACATCAATTAATTATATTAACATAATTTAATTAATTTCCACGATTGACTTGTACTTAATTTTTAACTAATTGGATACCTAAAATACTATTTCTAAGTGTATAAAATGCATAAATTAATTATCAATTTTTATTTCATATTTCATATTATATTAACATATTGAGTTTAGGTTAGTATAGTCAAATTAAATTATTATGTTTTACATCTTATTAGGGTAAATTATGGAGCATGAATGATATATTTTTTCTGTTATCACATTGCAAATGCGATAACTTCGTTTTTAATTTATTTTATTGTTTTATATTTTTTTGTCTCTCTTTTTATTGTTCTATCCAATTTTGGTAATTTTGATGTGTCCTTCTTTTTATGTTTTTCCTTCATTTGGTTTTGGTTTTGTGTGTATTGGTCGCCCCAAATTCGTATTATTTTGCTTTTTCATGGCTAATACGAAGATGAAACCATTCTTGAAAATTGAAACATATGTATAAATAATTGTAAAGTTAATCTATTAATATGATTTAATAATTAATGTTAATGATTAAGTTGAATCTAACTTTTAGCAATTTGGTCAATACGTAAAATATTATTTCTAAGTGTATAAAATGCATACATTAATTATCTATTTTATTCCTTCTTTTATCTTAGACTGCTATATTGAGTTTAGGTTAGTATTGGCATATTAAATGTAAGTAATTTTAATTTTTATTATTCCCCCCCCCTTTTTTTTAATATCTGAACATTATGATATTTGTTAACAATTAATTATCATTATATTATTTACTTAATAAGTTTTTACCATATAATATAAGAATGATTTAACCATTGAAATTTTACAATATGGTACAAATAATTATAGGAATCATTATAATGATTCATCCATATTAAATTTTACATATTTTTGATATTTAATAAATCAAATACTGATTATTTTTATAATGTTTTTCATTAAATAAATAATTAAAATCTTACAAATGTATCTATGTATTTACTGAGAAAATATATGTTTAAGGCATCTTCAAATGGATATATAATGCACTCAATTAATTTATAATCATAACAGTCTATTATTTGGTACATCATTTTAGGGGTGACTGTGGTAACTCGTATGTTTTTTTCTTTCCTATTCATTTTCGTAATGTTATTATGATTTATTTTTAATATTTTTGCGCCATTTTATTTTGGTCTTGTATGTGTGTTGGTAGCCCGTAATTCGTATTATTTTACTTTTTCATGGCTAATACGAAAATGAAACCACACGCTTTATTTGTAGTTCCAAAGTATTTGTGGGCCTGAAGATTCTAATTTGGTTCTACAAATTTCTATTATATTCATTTTAATTAATTTTTCCATTTTTCAATGTGGTAATTTTATATTAAATTTAATGGTTTATATATATATGGGGAGGAGGATCTGATAAATCTACTACGATTCTGCAAACTTCAAATATAATCCTTTTAATTCATTTTTTCATGTTTTATTGGTATATCTTGTTTTACAATTAATGGTTATATATATATATATATGTGTGTAGTTATTTTTTAAATTTCACCTCGCATTTGTAAATGTGTCTGATAACATAAGACATATTGTTGAGATTTTCTCTTTCTATTTCATATAAAATGCTTTTTTTTTACATACGTTTATAAAATAATTATTTCATAGTGAAAAAGAAAAAACATATTTAAAAATTACAACGAAAAAGTATTAAATTAAAAATATATACATATTTATCTCTTTTTATTACTTTCAAATAAAATATTTCTGTAGATTTATGACTTTCAAGTCATAACTTTTTTAAGCAACAAAGTAGCTATTGCTATTAGTATTAATTATTGCAGAAAATTTACTTTATTATTTGTTGAAAAAGGTAATGTTAGCTAAAGTTCTGTAACACCCTGAATATAAACGATTAAGTTGTATTTAAAATTTTTAAAACGCAATTTACAAACAATGAATGAAAGTTTCAAATAAAATTAGCGATTTCTTTGAAGGTACATAATACTTTTCTTGCAAGTAAAAATATTTTTTTTAAATTTTAAAATGCGATTAAAATGAGTTTTTGTACTATTTATTTAATATTATGTAATTCCAGTAACCCTTTTTTACTTTCATCTAGCTTTAGAAGAAAATATTGGACTCGTGAAAAATCTTGACTTCTGATTTTTGATGGATTTATATGTTTTAGAAGGTCCTGAACACGATTTGATAGTTTTTAGAAAATGTCGGTCTGTAAGTCTGTCAACTATCACTCTGTGAGTATGTATGTGACAAAAATTTTGTGGGAATCCTATTTCAAGAACTAATGCACGGAATTTCACCACATTTTAGATTTAGTTAGACCTTGATATAAACTAAAGCTTTTTTTGTGCTTGTGTGTATACCGACCAAGAGGTGGAGCTGCTATGCTGAATTATTTGTGATTTTCAGAATGGTTCTATCTCAAGATCTAAAGCAATGATTTTTCTGAAACTTTTTATTCATTTACTCCTTGATTTAATTTTTTGCTGATTATTTATTAGTACAAATCGTTCAACAAGTGGCACTGTTTTGCTACATTATTATAATTATCGCAATACCTCTTTCTCAAAAAATAATGCATGGAATTTCCTTAGGTTTCATCGCTCAACAAGTGGCACTGTTATACAGAATTTTGTAAGATTTCCACAATAGCTATATCTCAGAAACTAAAGCGCGGATTTTCATCAAATTTCATATTCACTTAGAAGATGACATAAGTTGCTGCTGATTAGATTTTGGCATGCATCACCTAACCGGTGGCGCTGCTGTGCTACATTTTTCAGTAAGTATTAACATATATGCAATAGAAGAACGATTTGGGATTGCTCCATCCGACTAGTTTCTTTTGAAGTTTGAGGATTTAACTTGAAAGTGTCTTTTAGGGAAATATGCAAATAAAAACATTTATATAAATACACTCCCACCCCTTTTTACTTTTTTCTTGTTTTTTTTCTTTATTTTTTTTTTTGAAGGGGGAGAGGGGGGCATTTTGTTACGATAAAAAAAAATCGACATTACTCTATTTATACATTTACTTTACAACAGCAAAGTGTTTTGTATGATAAGAACAAAAAGGAGGGGGCAAACCACGTCATCATCGGATGTATAGCTATGAATAGATAAGATAAATGGAGAATGATTTTATAGCTAAATGGAATTGGAAATTATGAGCGTGGATTTTCAGTTACGTTTTAGTTGTTATTGCCCAGGCAAATAGTTTTTAAAATGTAGAATTTTAATATTTCTAGACCAATTTTCAATTAAACTGTAAGAAAAAAAATCTGTAAGGTTATTAATTTTTTTCTAGGAAATTGGGATTTCCAAAACTTTTTCTGTAACGGTAACAACGAAAATCCATGTAACAGATACACGTCCGCACAATAAATCAAAAAATCTTTAAGGTTATAAGAATTTTTTAGAAAACTGGGATGCCTAGAACTTTTTATAAAATTACAACCCGACTACAAATAAAGGTTTAATAAGATTACTACATTTTAAGTAGATTTTTTTTTTTTTCACGGCTACGGATTTCTGTAGCTTTAGAAAAACTAAATTTGTAGATTAACATCTTTTTTGTGAAGTGTACAGATGAAAGTTTAGTACATATTTTTGTCACTTTATATCTGTAAAATTACAGTTTTTTTACTTTTTTCTAACAGTGTACATCTATAAAATATACTAATTAAGATTTAACATTTACAATGAATTTACTTTGCGAGTTATGCAAGTTTTTAGGTTGACTTTCAGTTAGATGGATTCTACAAAAATTTTAGTTAATAATAGATACTTATGTTATGAACATAAAAATTGTTTATTAATTTCAAAAGCTTATTATTCTAATAATCGATCTTTAAAAATAATTAAAGAAAGATTTATTTAGGAAGATTATTGTTTTGTTCTTATATGCATAGCTTATCTTGTTATATGAAAAAGAAAAAAAAAAAAACTCTTAAAACGGTTATCACTAACACATTCTTTAGTTATAAATCTGTTTCAAATAAAGTATCTTTGCCCATTTTTTTAAACCATTTTTTCCAAAAACTAAACTTTCGGAAAGAAAATATAATAACTCCTGATTTTACATTTCTCCTGACGCAGCACAGTTAGTAATTTAATTATCCTTTTATAAACTCGCAGATTTTTTTTTATTATTAGCAGTATTTAAACAACAGTTAAATAGATAACTTTTAAATGTATTATAAGGCTTAAAATAAGTTTAATTTAAAATGAAAAAATAAAGAAAGACGATATTAGTCGCAAGCAAAATTATTTTGGAAGCGAGTAAATATCAGCAATTTAAATATTTCTGAGCAATGTCCACATTACAGAAAAATAGATAAAGAAAAGTTTTTATTTCAATAAGAGAAATAAAATATTAAAATATATTTATTTAGAACTATAAAAAAGCATCATGAGCAAAAGAACAATTTATTTACTTGAGAAGGTATAACAACAAGAATAAAAATATGACTCTGCCACACATTTGCATGAAATACATACATTTGTTTAACCTCGTGTATACATAGGCAGTTAAAAGAGCTTTAGAGCATTTTTTAAACTTAACATTTCATAATGAATTAAAATCCAAAGACATTTGCATTTCGATTAATATAATTATATTAATATGAGAGCAGTTTTTGTATTTTTATATCAATGTATGAATTAAATATATTTATATACACAGTTTCAGTTATAGGGGCTGTAAAACTATGCAGAACTTGATCCATTTTTATTGTAAAAGTATAGAATTTAGGTTAATTAACTTATTTACTTCTTTTTTTTCCCGTTTTATTTTAATCGTTGATCTATAAAATCTTTTTATAAAATAAATTAAAAAACTCGGATTAAAAATAAAAATTTTAGTATTATCATTTAAATATTTATTTTGAAATTTTTAACACTTACACACAGTCATATATATATATACTCACAGCAGATGTATTGATTAAAATATACTTTTAAAGCAATTCTAAAGCAAAATTTAATGATATTTATAACAAGTTCATTCGAAAATGTAATCCTTAGAGCTTTATTCTATTAAAATATTTGTAACCAATTTTAAATCTAATACTTCATTTAATGCAGTTTATGGAGAATAATACCGTCAAATTATAATGAAGTCTTATTCATTTTGAGCAGTATTTAAACAACAATTAAATAGATTGCTTTTAAATTCATTATAAGTCTTACCGTAAGTTTAATTTAAAATGCCTGTTTGGGTAAACGAATTTATCTATTCAACTTGTCTAAGCATACCTATTTAAAGATTGTTTTAGTTCATTTAAAAAATGGAAAGAGAATACTACATTTGAGATTAAAAGAATAAATGAAATAAATTCGAAAGCTATTTAATATTTGAAAAATTTGAATGTATATAAGAAACAATTTTACTCATAGTGTTTCTAAATTTCCCAAATGAGATTTGATATTACATTCCTTTTCTAAGAAAGCTTCCTAAAATGTAAACTATATTTAATGTACTTTCTAGTAAATGGAGGTTAGTTTTATAAAGTTGTGAACCAATTTAAGTCATAAAATATTTATTATAGTGATTTTACATTTTTAAAAAGAAATTGAACGTTATTTGTGAACACGCTTTAAAGACTTAAACAAAAAATTGCTTTTATAAATGTTTCACTTTGTGTAACCGCATTGCATATTTGAAACATACCCCAAAATCAATGTTACTTATACAGCAAGCTTTAAGAGATGACTTTATTGCAGTTATCTCAATAGGCAGCAAGATGATACAAATTGTGCATAGAATTTTTTATAGAGTCTTGCTTGAGTACGTTTTCCATGCCAAAGTTTTATTTATCTTTTGAGTCGTTTTGCATTCTTATTGCTAAAATAAACTTCTTGAATTTTATAAAAGTGCTGGTAACTTCCAAACACAGATTTTTAAGTAAATTTATAATTATTTTTAACACAATCAAGCTGACTGTTAAATTTATCGTACGAATTGAATTGTTGCAAACTAAGCGAAAAAATGCCTGAGCCGATAATGTAACCCAGATGTTCGGCTTACTTTTTCAATGCTCTACTGTTTAAGCTACCTGGGCTGACAACAGGCGAACATATTTCACTCCGAAATTATTATTGGTTATAATATCTGGCCTGTTGTGTAGGCAGCTTAACACAATAAACCGGAAGTAACGGAAATTCATACAAACAAAAATCAAGTCTGGTTCGATTCCCGGCTTGGTCATTTTTTCGCTCATTTGGAAACTGTAAAGGTAATTTTGCATTAAAAAACTATATTTGTGATAAGTATGTCATTTTTTGTTCATTGCGTATTTGAAAAAAGCACCTTTTTGTGAATAGTTTGTTTTATTTTGATGTTCTAATTTTTTTTAATTATTTTTTACATTCTTAAATTGACGTAGTCTAACATCTGAGTAAATATTTTCCTAATAGGAGCTGTTGAGTTACAAAAGATGGTACTTACGTATTAACGCCATCGCAGCAGAAGTTGCGCTAATGCTCCAATAAAGAGGAATCGTGTTGTTCGCACGCGTACAAAAAAATGGCGTCAAAAATGAGCAAAAAAAGCCCTAAAGCACTAAAAAAGCGCTAAAAAGGCCGTCAAATATGAGCAAAAAAAAGAAAGCACTAAAAAAGCACGAACAACAAGATTACTCTTTATTGGCGCATTACCGCAACTTCTGCTGCGGTGCCGTTAATACGCAAATACCCAAAAGATTAAATTGAAATGTTAAAATAGTGTTGCATGGGAAGAGAAGTATACAGCATATTGTTTAATTTTTCCATAAAACTTAAGAGCAAATACGACATCCCGACAGGTAAAATTAAACATTTTTGACTCATAGTTTAAGAGTTTCTATTTCATGATATTACAAATCTTTAAACTCCGATCTTTTATCCCTTAAAGTAGAACTATTGTAGTATAAATTATAAAACATTCTTTTGCTTGTGGACTAATTATTACAATTTTTTTATGTTTTATAATTTTCTTTTTGTTTCAAGTATATATAATTGACAAAAATATAATAAACAAGATAAAAAAGAAATGTAAAGAATCTGGACATGAAAAATATCGCAAAACGAATTTAAAAGATTAGTTTTGTCGTAGAATATTAAAAGTCTTGTTTCAGTGTTTTAGGATTTAACAAGTATTTTTTATTTTTGTAAAACGTAGATAAACGAATTAAAAAAGAAAAGATTAGTTTAAATTAATTACAGGTTAACTGATTTCTTTTCAAGTCAATTTCGTTATTTTCAAATTTTCTTGCCCCCTAAAATGAATGTTATGTATAAGAATAAAATATTTTGCTGAAAAGAATACACAAGTTTTAAAAGTCACGACGATTGCTACGAAAATAATATTGTGATTTTGAATTACATAAGGTAATTAAAAAATTTGTTCTTCATAAGTTTAAGCTGTAGTAGAACTCTATAAATAAGAAATTTTTGTATAAGATAAACAAAATCACGATGTATCTTCTGGTCAATAAGACTGTAAGTTCCATTCCAAACTGAAATTGAATTTTTGCTCATAAGTTTAACGATAATGAAGATATTTTGTAGCTAACTTTTCAATAGATAATTATCTTTTTAGTGAAATTTAATGATATCACGAGAAGGAATTAGTAGCCATCCACATCTAAATAGCGCTAAACTCAGTTTTCTATACTAATCTTTTATTTAACTTAATTTAATTAAAGGGACAGTAGACCTTTATTTGACAAAATCGTACATAGAAAAATCGTCGCAAAAAAGGTCTACTTCTGTGGTATAATAGTACCAAAACAGTTTTTTCTTGTTAAAATATTATTTATGAAAGTTTTAAGAAGTAAATAATAAAGGTAAGTGATTTATATACTTTAAATGTGTTTTTCTCAAAACTAATTTTTCAGCGTTTTTAGATTTTTGAAGTGTTTTTTGCGATGTAATTTTTGATCAATATTTATGAAATTGATAAGGTACTATCCTGATATTGTTTAGAAAGAAATTGTGAAAGCTTTTTAAAATTCGTCTTCGTTAAGTTAGTCAATTGATTTTTTACATATTAAAAGGCGAAATTTTGATGAAAATCGATATGGAATTTAAAAAAAAAAAATCTGTTAAATATTAATTATTCAAGAGATTAAAAAAATCAAACAAAAATTTGTTTATAATAGAGTTTTAAGTGATAAAAATGCAAAAGCAAGAAAATATTTCAAGAACTAAGACACGAGGAGCATATTAAAATTTCGTTTAAAATTTAATTTTTTTAATTAAAAATCTTAATAAGATTGGAAAAATTTTTAAGGTGTTATATATGCTTTCATTGAAATGTGTAATATGCACAAAATTTCCTATTGTTATGATGAAAAAGAAAAAAAATAACGTCTGTCGTCCCCTTAAAATGTTTAAAAATAAAATTTTGTAATCGAATTTTCACTTGCTTCCTGACGAGTTAGAATTTCAAAAATTAAATTCTCATGTGTGCAACCAATGACAATACAACATTTTAATATCTAGAGGACTTTATTGTAAATTAATAAATTTAATTTAAGATACTTTTCTGTTAGCTAGACTCAGGCTTTATGATTACAACAACAATGAACTTAATTATTAGCCAAACTACGCTCGCTAAAATACGTCAATTGGTTGCGAAATAGGAGTAGTGGAATATTTTAAATACGAAAAGGGGAAAATTAAAAATAAATAAATAAAACCTTTATTATATTTAAAGGGGAAAAAATATTTTATTTAATTAAATTACTACGATTTCACAAACCAGCACATCTCATTGTCTTTAGCACGAAGAAAAACAAGTCTATAGAAGATATATTTTTAAAATGTCTTAAACATTGTTAAAGTTATAATAATAAAAATACCAGCATGAATTACAGTGAGATACCTTTCTGTTTTGAGTGAATAAATGATATACGACTCTGATTTCATATAGACAAGTTTTTGTCTTAGTGTTCTCCTGCATTTACACTGTCATAATCCCTTCTAATTACTTTATATCAAGCGTTTCCAATTTAAATGAATTAGTTCCATATTTTTAGCGCTTTTCCCAGTACTACAAGTGCACAAACCTGTGTTTCCCAATTTACAGAATAAAGATGAACTCCACTCCTCTTTTTTATTTGATAATTTTATTTGACTAGATTTTTTACATTTAATGTATTTTTTTTTTTTTTTTTTTAATCGGAAATAATTTATATCTGTGGATTAGTATGAGAGCTTTGCATTTCAAGCTATTTAAATAAATAAATATATATATATAAGGCTTGTTACATGCAGGTTTATACTTTTAAAGAAAAAAAGAAGAAAAATGTTCTGCAAATAATATAAGTTAAGCCAAAATACATCTCATTTATTCCATCACAGTAACAGTAAAAATTGTTTAAAAATAGCAAAAGGAAAGTGCGAGAAAAAATGATCTACCATAGTTTAACTGCATTAAAATATGATGGAAAGAAACTCCGCAAAAATAAAAATCAATTGAATGCATATAAAATACAATTAAATCTAGTGTAACAAAGCGTAGCTTTTAAACTATACGTGAAATTCCACCGTTACGGTCGATCGCTGGCATTTATTCTTCAAACATTTAAATTTGAATTTTATTTATTAATAATAAATATAGAATAAAAACGTGCATAGACGTCACATTTTATCTTTTTTGAACAATTAACTTTTTTATAATCACTGCTGAGCATTTTATAATGCGTTTTTGTTTTTGAAGAAAAATGAATTTGTGAAAAATCATTCATATTATTTATTTAAAATGCTTTTAATTTTTAACTAACTGCAATGTTGAATCAAAAACTTGTTTTAAGGTAATGTGAGTATGTTGTGTCAAAACGCGGATCAAAAACTTTCCGAAGGGTACCTTATTCATCTTTCTGCGTTTTAAAAAATGCGCAGAAAAAGCGAGGTTGACAACAGAAATAATATTCATGATTACTTGTAATCAGTTAAGAAAACTAAAATGGAAGATTGTTAAAAATTCTTCAGCTACGCAAAAACTGTAACCAAATTTCGTGGCCTCAGGGCCATGGCCCAATTGGTCTGCACTTTCATTATGCCTCGAAAAGTCAGCCAACTGAAAATTATGTTTTCTAAAATTCTGTATGGATAAAATAAGTTGAGAAGGTCATCTCCATATTAAAACAGAATTTAAAAAAAAAACCAAATTTGACTCATTATCGCGCTTCTAGCTTATATTTTAGCTTCCTGTACCAAATTTTAAGCCAATCGATGAAGAGGATTGAGATTTATTCGGAGATTAAATTTCGGGGCTCTAACATTTTAATATTAACATTAACTTTAACAATGTTAATGTTAACTTTAACATTTTAATGTTTTATATTTTATAATCTATTTCCCGTAATAGTTATTTTTAATAATGCTTTTCTTTTTTTACTTTAGTAGTAAATATTTTAAATGTAATTATTTTATGTTGTTGCATTTATACTTTTTAATGCGTAAATTTTGAATTATGAAATTTATATTTTATAAACATAAGTATTTTAGCAGAATATATAGTATGGATGGTATATAGTATACATTTTGTCAAATTTATAGAACATTTTTGTATATATATATATACAAAATTGTAGCTCATGCACTAAGCAGTTTTTAAGAATAGTTAAAAGCCATCACAACTTAGTTTGGAGCATTGTAAAGCTATTTTAATAAATTATTTGACGTAGTAAAAACTATTTAAGAAATGTAGTAACCTCACTTTTTTAGAGGAATAGGTAAATGATTTATTTAGAAATGTTTGTATCTCTAAAAAGATTCTACACAACATGTATTAATAAAATTTCAATTCAGCCTGAACTTTATAGAAACAGATTTTATTTTTGAGATATTTATTTCTATAACTCAATCAAAAATAATGAATACATTTGAAATTATTTCTAGAAACTTCATGAAAATGTATGTCAAATCCTAAATTTATTACGTGGTCCCCAATTTCTATATTATGATTGAAAATTTTCAAATTTGATACTTTTTCAATAAATAAACTTATTTTATTTGTGTAGTTAATAAAACATAAACAATTCCTCATGGGATGATAATCTTTATTTTGCCCTGTAAAAACTAAGTAATTAAATAATATTTGATATTTGTAGGGATGAGATTTCCGCTTTTTTGGACACCAGTATAATCTTAGAGAAAATGTTGTTCTTTTAAATCACAAAAATGTTCTGATTAAATATTATAGTATTTTCTCTAAAATTTTACTGGTGTGCAAAAAAGCGGAAATCTCATCCTTGTATTTGGTGGGAAAGAAAGGAAAATACGACTGTATGTTTTCTTTTCCCTGCAGCAAGGAATATTTTTGAGGTATAAAAAGATAGTGATATAGAACTAACACACATTCGATAATTTTAATATAGTTCCGTATTTCACTAATCATGTTAGGATAATATCGTCAAACACAATTTGGTATACTTTTCATGAAGTTGTATAATTGTTTTATTTAATAATCACTTTAATTCTTGAATCTACTTTTTAAAGTCCTAGAAAAATTATTTTCATTTTAATCGAATAACCCTAAATATAAATACTAATTTTTTTACAAAAATACTCTTGCGTATATCATTTGTTATGATATCTGAAAACTAGCTATTAATTTTTACATTTCTATAAATTCTTTAAAAAAAAAAAAAAATACCTTATTTGAAAAAAAAAGAGCGTAATCCTTATATCCTTATATATATTATAAATGTGAAAGTGTGTCCGAAAAATTGGAATGAACTTGGCTTCAAAACGGATGGATTAATGTCTTTGAATCTTTGCATATGGATAGATTATAGGAGTGGAATGAACATAGGCTAATTTTTATTTATTTTATTCAAATATTTCCTTAATAATTCAAAATTTAATTATTTTTCATACAAAATCAATAGGCCTTTTTCGGATAAAATGTAACCATTTTCCTTTCCTGTTGCCAAGAAAATAAAAAATTGGAATAATAATTTTTCAGCGGCAATGAATTTTTAATAAAAAACTTCCACGCGAAAAACTGTAATAAAATAATTTAAAAGAAAATAAATATGACGTCATGTTTGAAATAAAAATAAAAGGTGTATTTTTTATAATATATTTAACAAGGATATTTGTTTAGTTAATGGGAATTTTTCTGTAAAATATGGCGACATAAATTAAAAGTAAAAAGAATGAAAAAGAATTATATTTTTAATAAAATGGTTCACTTATGAAAATGTGACGTCATAGTTGAAATAAAACAGGTACTTTATAGCAGTCGTTAAAAATACAAGGGGTATGAATATCAGTAGCTAATGTAGCGAGATAAATAATGACGTTATATTAAAAATGAATCAGAAATATTTTTTACTTATATTAATTAATAAGTTATAAGTTACATACAAATGAATATTTTTATTCAAAGCTCATAATTATCAATGGAAGAAATTTTTTGTGGGGAAAAGGCGGAAAATAAAACTACTGATTAATATATTTTTGGCTCGATTTTTTAACACTTTCGAACAAAGTTGAAAAGTTATTATGCTTTCTGTTTGTCTGGTCGCTTTCTAACTTTCGTAAATATACTCCGATTTCCATGAAATTTTTGGACGTTCTTAACATTTACCTAGCACGAATACCTATAGAAAATAAAGTTTCTACCATCATTAGTTTATTTACAGGGATTGTCAAAAATTTCCTTACATTACCGCATTATGGGGAAAATCGTTTTAATTAAATTTAACGATGTTACACCCTGTGAAACATATTCAAATTTATATGCATTTACAAAGTGCACTAAAATATGCATTTTGTAAAATATGTAGTGAAAAGGACACTTATTATTCATTTACAGGGTTACACAGAAGAATTCCATTGCATAAGAATAAAGGGAGGAACTGTTTCCGACATATTTTAATTATGGTAAACGATTTCATGTATAATCAAATTGATATACGTTGCTGAGGATTAATGTGAGTTATTTCATGCATAATACGAAGTGCATAGCATTTACAGGGATACACAAAAGATTTCAAATATTATATATTCTATTCGAAGTCTGTATATGATGGATGATGACTGTTGCATAGATGAAATGCATTTTGAATTATGATATGTGCTTTTAAGTTTCGCTAAATGTATGCATATTAAATGGAGAGTATAAATGGTAATAGTATAAATAGTTAAATTTAGATATACAGGGTTACACAAAAGATCTCAGAAAGGTTACTGAATATGAGCGTAATTTACTTAAAGGTGGTTTTTAAATAAAATATGCATTTTTATTTTGAACTGCATTTAGTAAACTAAGAAATGTTTGTAGTATAT
This sequence comes from Maratus speculifer, assembly GCA_964019185.1. Taxonomy (NCBI): domain Eukaryota; kingdom Metazoa; phylum Arthropoda; class Arachnida; order Araneae; family Salticidae; genus Maratus; species Maratus speculifer. The sequence continues at coordinate 216,056,519 of OZ025294.1, forward strand.
ATATAAAATGATATACAGGGTCCCGCAAAGAACTGGATACAAGGTTGTCTTCGGATGATAATTTCTGAAAATGTAATTTAGGTAGTAATAAGAAATATTTTTGTTTGAACTAAATTTTAGAAAGATACTTTCGTGTATTAAAGGAACTTGGAAAACTACAGGGCTGAACAAAAGAATTCAAGAATGTTTCTATCTATTAGTATTAATCGCTGAAAGGAAAATTTTAACCAGCAAACAAATTAGCAAATAGGGATTATCAGAAGTTTTTTATCATAAATTCGTGATAAAAAGTTAATTACACATGCTTTTCATCATCGAAATTTTTTGCTTGATTGATCAATTATTTCTTCTTTAAATGTTATGTGATCGAAGTCACGGGTAACTGCTAGTATATATAGATTTTAAGAAATCGATCTGTTAAAAGTAGGTGAAACGGAAAGATATTAGGTTTCTGAAAACTTTTCAGAAGTTTTTTTTATTTTAAAATCAAGAAACATCTGTTACCCCCCTCCCCCCAAAAAAATAATAAAATAAAATAAAATAAAATAAAATAATATATATATATATATATATATATATATATATATATATATATATATATATATAAATTTAAAAACAATAGTCATTTTTGGTCAATCGATAATAGTTATGAGGCTTTGGACAAAAAACACTTCACTCCTCTTTTCATGCAGGTTTTTGATTTTGAAAATTTGTTCAATAACATACCAATAGATTCATTATACAATGTTCTAAAAGATATTTTTGACACTTTTTGTATCAATGAAGAGCTAAATATTAATCGGGAATTTTTCTTGAATTTATGTCATTTTTGTTTTTATAATAATTATGTAGTTTACAGGAATAATATATTTAATCAATCATGTGGAATCGGAATGGGAACTAACTATTCTAGCACTGCTGCTAACTTGTTTTTATTTTATTATGAATACAATTATACAGTTAAATATAATAAGCATTTACATGTTTATAGATACATTGATGACATATTAATTTATAATTTTGCTTTTTATAATGAATACAATAAAATTTATCCTGATTTCTTATTTAAGTGTAATTTTATTTAAGTGTATTTGAAAACAAATGTAAAATTAGAATTGGCGAAAAAAAAAAAAAAAACCACACGATTTTTAATGAAAATGATACTTTAAATAGAATATCTTGATTTAAAAAGAAAATAAAAAAACTGTATTTTGAAAACAATCAGCAATGATAAAAAAAAATAAATAAACATAACATAATTATAATAATAATAAAACGCAACATGAGCGTTAGTGATGTGTTTTCATTAAACCCTTTTTTTTTAAATAATAATTTCTTTTAACATGTGTTTAATTTCTTTCAACATTCTCATAACACCACATTTCTTTTTTAATGTCTTTTAATCCTTTAATTTATACTCGCAGGACTTGATATTCATTCTTGAATATCAAACAGTAAAAGTAAAATAAAAAAATTATCACGTTCTTGTTTGTTAATTTTAGATGCACTTGTAAAGATTTCTCTTTTCAGTTATAAACCGCAACTAAATATGTCGTCTATATAATTATGAAAAACAGATTATAAGTCACAGTGACAATATATTTATCCATAAACCATACTTTAGATAAGCATTAAACATTACATATATACATTTATAAATTGATACAAAATTCTAATAATATTCTATTAAATATTAAATTTAAATAAACTGCAGGTAACTGAAAATTTTCTCAACTTTATTACGATAAAGGTCTTGGGAAGATTATGTTGTTTCAAAGAGCTACATTTAATACAGCTATATGTGAGGGAAGGATTCTAATGATCTGTACATTAGCTGATTCACTATGTGGCTATTAAAATCAGTTATTGAGGAGTTTAGATGATCTACAATTCATAAAATGGTTCTAAGTATTCGTGATATATCTTTTCTAATTTAAATATGACGTATCTACAGAAATAACATGATGCTACGGAATTACAAAGCTGTCAATAAAGTCTTCTGTTTCTAGTAAACGTTTTTCGGAAAGGAAATTATCCCTATTACAATTGAAAATCTTTAAATCTATTTTAGCACAACGATGTTCAATACCTTATTAATTCAAGTTTTCTTCTTTTGCAAGACGATGAAAATCCACCCATGCAGTATTCTGCAACAACCACTGATTGTTATTCACCAAGTTTTAGTTGATTAAGAGTGCAATATTCCAACCATATTATTCATATCAATGTCATACTGGTGCTTACAAGTATATATAGATTTTAATTAATGACATTTTCAGGAAATAGGTTAAGAGAAATTCAGAAGAAAAGATCTTCAGGTTGCCCCGGCGAAGCTTAAACATTAAATTATATAACTTTATAGAAAGTGATTTTCTTTTGAAGAGGAGAGATGTTATTAGATGGAAAAATTATAAGTCCTTTATATGAAAATACCCTCAGCTTACTTTAAACTACAGATTAGAAACTCACCCACATTCAGATGTAAAGAGAAATTTGGAAGTGAAATAGAAGACAATGACCATGCCACAAGAACTACCTGTTTTCCCGTACGCTAACACAATAGTATTCTTAAGCTTCGCCGAAGCAGAGAGAAAATCCTCTGTCTTATTCCCGATAGAAAATAATTTCCGAATATTAGAAGCACGGAGCGACCTCATTTACAAGCGGTGCCGATGAGATGCGAATGAAGAGAAGAGATGATGAGGTGGTCTCACCTGAGCAGGTGTCCGTCCCTCCTCCTGGCATGCTGCCAAGGAGAGTCCTCATATCGGTAGGCCCTGCGGATGAGCGGCGCACAGGAACAACTCAACTTGTTGCCCATGCCTCACGCCACTCGATCACGCCACTGCGCTCTTACTCCGCTCTTTACGGTCCAGACACCATGCTCATCACACGCGACCAGCACGCCACAAGACTACCTGTTAGAAAGAAAAGAAAGAACACTGTTAAAATGGCAGGTTTTGAAAAAAATTAAATAACATTTAATTTTATTTACAAAGAAATGTTCAACAAAATTCAATGAAAAGAAACTCTGAAAATCTTAAGAAAATGTTAGTTTGTAGTACATTAAAGTGCTTTTCTTATCGGAAGCCGCAAAAGTTTATTGTGAATTCAAAACTTACCTTTTACGTAAAAATGTTCTAAAACAATGTTACCGGTAAGAAATCATTGTTAAAATAACAGTTTTTCTTTATTTAATTAGCATTAATATTTTTAACAGAGAAATATTTAGCATACATTCAATAAGTAGAAATTTAGAAATCTCAAGCAAATACTTAGTGAGTACAATATAGTGCTTATTATATGAGAAACTGCAAATTGTAAAATCAAAACAGTTTTATGATGAATAGTCTGTTTTTTTAGTACGAAGTGAAAATTTCAGAAATGATGGGAACAAATGGTATATAATTGATATCATAGCAACAGGATGTGTTTGAATTCTAAATATTTTATATAAATTACATTAAAAAGTGTTAAAGGAAAAAATCAACTGTGTATGATAAAATGCATTAAACGAAATACAACGAACTGTTTCATGGTATAATCGGAATTAAATTTTCGAATAAACTAAAAAATATATTGAAAAAAGGTAAGATTTCATTGTAGAGTTCTTTATAATTATGTTTTTAAATTTCATAGGGAAAATAAGTTTGTTTGTTTTCGTTTGAATATTATTTGTCCGCCTTATTTTTAATTGTTTTTGCATTTGATTATCAGCAAATTTAGTATTATTCTACCAATCTGTCCTCAATCTGTATTAGGAGTTACAGGAAAGTTAAAATTGTTAATTTTTGAGATAGTTAAATGATTGCTGCATCGAACGGTATTATTATTATTTTTAAAACTATTGATAATAAGCAACTATTTGTGTAAAACTAAAGTTTGTTGAAAGTTAGGAGATATCTAAAGAAACTGTAAGTAATTATTTACAATGAAAATTACAAGAAAATTAACTTGTAAAATTGCAGTTCATTGTACAGCTTATGAAAGTCTCTCACGGAATATACTTTAAGTAAGTGAAACAGCAATGACACTTGGTCTCCTGCGGAAACTTATCCTTTTTCCAAATCCGTTTTTGAGCAAGATTTTTTTTTTTCAAACTATATCATACATTATTGCACATTTAGAGTACTGGATTATAGTATTGCCATCTCTTTGTTTTTGATGTTAGTTTGGGTTTTTAGCACTTTTTAAAAAATACGAGGTGGAATGAATTTTGACAAAAGAAAATGTTTACAAAGGAACTATTAAATTTATAATAAACCTATAAAAATAATTACAATATAAAATCTTTCTTACATTGGCTAGTTTAAAACATCAATTGCAAATTATTTTAATTTAAAGTGAAAAATATACTATTTTTATAAACTTCAAATGTTAAAAATGTTGAAAAATTAAAATTTTTTCGTATAATCAATAACATAACCCAGTAGAGTAATTATGATGAAGTTACCAATTGTGACTTTTATGCATGGTATCACGGGATGAAAAAGTCTGCCAAAAAAGATTCCACTTTGACACAATCGTAGAATTTTTTTCTTTGAAATCTAAAACTAATGTTATTTTCACCGTCTCATAACAATATTTACCGTCTAAAAGTATTCTAATGAGCATTAGTGTATTAATAAAGATATTTCCAATATATGAGTCACATTTGTCAAATACAACTTTCCATGTGAAAATTTTCACTCGTAATTTAAAATTATAATCTAAATGTAGATGCGTAAAAATTACAGATATTTATTACTTAGATGTATCCATTATGAAATATGATGTTTTGTGAAGAAAAATTGCACTTGTTAAGCAATTTTTTTTTATGAATTTGATGAAGTTTTGACTTCATCAAGTTTTTCTGATTTGATCATTTTGGTAATTTAAAATAAATTGTGCGCGAATTAACTGTAAAAAAATATCTAATCTTTGAATGTTTGAATAAAAGTAGAACAATATGTATATATATATATATATTTTGTCAAAATTGAACAATTTCCTTTATTTTGTACGTCCAAAAGTTCTTTCAAATATGAGAAAACTGTTTTATGGATTTTATTTAAATGTTTTGTAAATCTTTATTCAAAAATGATAAAACCCAGACATATATCAAAATCATAATAGCACTTATCAGCAAAATAAATGGATGGATAAGTAACAAAAGCCAGTAAAAATAATAATAATAATATTAATGTTTTAAATAGTCCATTTTAGATGTCAAATAATTTCAGTAAACCTAAATATTATATAACAATTAATCGATACCATAAACAATAAAGAAATGTAATAATTATTTTTTAGATGAAAATTTACGTCCACATACAAAAGATGCTTTCATAGTCTAATCGACCTTGAAACGAAATGTTCAAAGACATTTCCATCTAATCATATCTATTGAGATAGGATCGCACAGGATTATATTTAATTTAAAAATAAAATATGAAATTAATATTGAATAAAAAATAAAATGATAAAATAAGAGTTTTCTCAAATCTGATTGATCGATTTACAAAAAATTCAATTTCCTGATACCAGGAAAATCATTGTTTATTTAAATCGATTTAAAATATCAGTAAGAAAAAACAAACTTGGTTTCATTTTAAACATGTCTGAATTTGCAATCGATATATCTATGCGCCAAAACTTTTATTGTCGCTATCATATTTTGCCATTAGGCTACGTTACTCCAGAGACCCGTAATGCCTTTACTGAGTTATTCCTTGTCTATCATGTTTTGGATATGGACTGTTGCCAAAAGAATATTCTGTAAAATCAACAAAATAAAAAACGTTCAAACGGATCTGTTCACCAATTCACTTGAGATAGCGGAATTACTCTAATATCGGATTCATGAGATGAAACGATGATGTTTAACGGTTTTGATAGATAAATTCTGTTTTCATTTTTTGGTCGATAGGTTGCCTTAGATTTTTTTTTTTATTATTATTATTATATATTTATTTAAATTCCGTAATAATGTTTTATTTTTAACGTCTGGTTATATGAAATATAAATGATAAAAGTTAATGATTTTGCTTAATTTATACGATACTTATTTCTAGATAGTTTATTCATATGACATACATATACTAGAAGTATGGTACGAATACTAACTGGAGTTTTAAGGCTCGTATGTTATCTACAGTTATATACATTCAAAATATTTTTCTTTTTCTAATTTATATCAAAATCGTCAGTTAATATTTTGCACTTTTTAAAGAGAAACCTTTAAAAAAAAAATCAGCTTTAGATTTATCTACCATGAATATCAACTAATTTAAGAAAGCATACATTGCAAACTTCATAACAGTTACGTTATTATCATAGTACAAGGTTTAAATTTCGGTTACATCTGGACACTTCCAATTATTTTTAGTTGACATTTCTAGATACTTTTTGAATATCGTTTTAGATATTTCTAAGTTATTTTATATGATATGATGGGTGCTGAAATATGATGAAACATTAAACGAAATCAAACATTTCCGTTCCTACACTGACGCTATGCACATAGTTTCAAAATAAACTGCTATCTTTATGCGTTTGTAGTAAAGTTATCAGAAGAATTTAAGTACTTAGGTCGAAACATTTTCTTTTCTGTAAGTCATTTTTGTGTTATCAGTTCATACGTTATCTATTTACGAACCTATGAATAACAACTTCATAATATTTATATTTATATAGTATTTTTATTATCAAAGTGAAAGCTCTAAATTTCGGTTAAACATGATGTGGTACTTTATTATCACAATTGTCATTATGAATCCCATAAAAAAAAATGAAGATCTATTAGTTTTTACCACAGTTGATCCTATAATTGTAAATGGAGGGAGAAAGTACTATTAATCTATGTTTGATTGTAATGAAAGACAAATAAATTTAACTGAGCTTTTAAATTACATAAATTATTCAAGATAGTCCAAAATTAGACATTGGAAGCAAACTGAGAAATATGAAAGATAAATATGAAATAAAAATTCTTTTACGATAGTTGTAAATGGAGAGAGAAAGTACAATTAATTCACATTTGATTGCAATTAAAGAAATTTAACTGAGCTTTTAAATTATACATATTATTCAAGATAGTCAAAAGTTAGACAATAGAAGTAAACTGAGGGATATGAAAGATAAATATCAAATAAAAATTCATTTGCCACTTATGTATAAAACATACGTATATGTAGGAAAATCAGTTGAAAAATGAAATACGCATTAGTTTCCATCATAAGAAGGAACAATGGATAATGCACCAACAAGGTTATAAAGGACAATTCCTTTTGAGCGTTGGTATCTCTAAGCTCACCTTGATGAAAGAAATTGTCATTAAGTCCAATCTGGCAATTATTCGAAACATTTCTGAATTAATTTACATTCTTAAACACGTGAAATCGGCAAGCTCTGTAACCCTGAAATTATGATATCAAATAACTTTTTCCATTTTGACCATAGAGCTATAGGATTTTTCAAAAAATACTATGAAAATTTACGTTTTAAATCGGATTTTCGAATACAACTCCCCAATGTACACTTAAAAAAAAAAAAAAAAAAAAAAAAAAAAAAAAAAAAAAACAGATTTTTTTTCTTTATCTAAGAAAATATTACAAAACCACTGATAAAAATATACACCATCCATTACCCATGATTTCTAAAAGTCTTCCTTTATCATTAAAAATCACAGAATATATTTTCGACTGTTAAATTGAGATTATTTAGAGAGTTACTTAGTTTCGAAATACATTTTCAAGAGTTAAAAAATGTTTTATGTATATATATGTATCTATCTATATTATTATTATTATTATTATTATTATTATTATTATTATTATTATTATTTTTTTTTTTTTTTTTTTTTTTTTTTTTTTTTTTTTTTTTTTTTTTTTTGCTGTCACTGATTTTCAAAAGTGTTTCCGAGATGGTTTCAGTTTTCTTAAACCAGAATACGAATTTTTCGGATGCTATCAATTCTTAAATAAACATTTTATATTAACAAACTTGTTTTACAGATAAACATAAAACATTTATAACGTTAACATTAGCATTAAAATGAATATGACATTTTTTTTTTATTATTCTCTCACGTATAAACTCATTTACGCAGCTGAAAATGTTTATTTGAGGATTGATAGCATCCTAAAAAGCGATAATCCGGCTTAAGAAAAATATCTATAAAACTTATTTGGAAGCATTTTCAAAAATCCGTGCACAAAAAGAATATCTTTTTTTTTATTATTATAAATAATCCTTTAAAACTCTAATATATATATATATATATATATATATATATATAGAGAGAGAGAGAGAGAGAGAGAGAGAGAGAGAGAGAGCTATTCCATCTCAATTCAGGCAGACAGTACTGATATGCGTCAATTCACCATCACAGATTTTTTTTTTTTTTTTTAAATTCAGTAGTTAGAACTAAGTGATATATAAAATTTCCTAAGAGGATTTTTCCCTAAAAAATTTATTTCTCTGATTACAGCACTTTAAAGTTCATGATAAAATTGACAGTTTTCAGAAAAACTGAAAAACGCTTCATTTTGAAATGAACACAATACCAAACATATTCAACATATTCAGTCAATTTATTTTTTATAAACAGTTATTAAGCTGAATCTTACTTTAGTGTAGTTTTAAAAAATATAGTGACATTTTTACTTAACTAAAAAAATTAGTTTTTAAGTACAAAAAATATAATTATTAGTGAAATTAAGATTTTTTTTCAGAATGAAAAAAAATATTTTAAAGCTAAACATTGATGGCAATCCAAAGACCATTAATGGAAGTTTTACAGCAAATTTTATTTTAACTCTAAGGTGCTTACAACTTTTGTAATTCAATTTTAAATTATGCAAAATTTTGTAAAATCACTACTTTTGAAATGCAATTTCTCAAAAACACCATTTTTTAAAAATCTGATAATATGCTCAATAGATATCTTATTAGTCTCTAATAAATATCTTACAAGCAAATCGTGTGTTTTTGCTTAGAAAATTTTATATGATTTTTTTAAAGTAACATGTTGTGTGTATTTTTCAACAGACCACAAAGTCAAGCTCTTCCTTATTTAACCGAACTTGTAATGTAATTAATATTTCAAACTAAAAAATGCATCACTAGTACATAATTATTACTGTTAAATTATAACTAATCATTTGCTTAAGTTTAAAATTGCGTAAAATACAGCCAATAATAAAATTAGTATTGACCATATGTCATTTCATTCCATACTCATAAATGTGTTAAATTCATCTACAGTGTGTTAAATATTTTGTTATATAGTATGAATATAATGTATTAATATGCAAATACATACATAATAGAAGAATTAGGTAGTGAAGGTTTCTTAAATTAACTTCAACTCCTTATCGTTGAAGGTATGAAGTCGCTCAGATTGTCCTATTGTAACTGGTTTTTCTGTTTCTAGAAGCACATTTTCCAATGGTAATGCACATTCATATTCTTTCTTTCCAGATTCTTTTGGCCACTGGAATGCTTTAGCTATAGACCATGTTGGGTACATGAATGATACTTTAATGTCATTTAGCTTTTGTGATTGATATACCATTGATTTGTCCTATCCACCAATTATTTTCATAAATGCATCCAATGAAATCACCGATTTGGAAACTATGTATTGAATATTGTCTTTTCATTTGGCTGTAGGTTTCAACTTTAGTCAATTCATTTTTACTTGCTCGTTCCATATAACCTTCATTATTTACAATCACCCTATAATGTTTAGATCTAATACCAACAATAGATTTTGCATTAGCATATTCTTTCTAATTATTAGTTCTATAGGATTGAATAATATTTCTGTCTGGATGGACTAGAATGATATTTTTTAGCAGAGAAGATAGTTCAGCAACAAATGAGACAGAATCTTGGATAGCTTTTATTGTCTCCTTTTGGAGATTAAATTTTGTTGCATAGTGCTTGTCTCACTCCCCAATAGCATCACATGCACTTTTATATATCCACTACTTCAGTTCAATTTTATTTTTGTGCAGTTCATAAAACTGATACTTGTTTTTAAAATGTGCTCCAGCTCAATCTGATATATACACAGGTGATTCCAGTGTTTGTAATTGGTACAAATTAAATAATTCTTTTTTTTTTTTTTTTCTATGTCACAAACAGCATGATTTGTATCACGAGTTAATCATCAGAAACTATGATAAAACTCTTTATTTCTTCTATAAAATATGCTGTGCAGGTAAATAACGATATCTGAGTATTCTGCCAGTGGTAGCTTTGTACTTCGTTTGGCAGTATTAGTGACTAATTTTCAGCAAAGTCAAAATGCATCACAAGCGCAGATTTTTTTAAAGGGATTTGGCTTATTTAATTTTATGAATAGGAATTTTTGAAGATTAGCTTATATTTACCTGCCACAATAATGTGCATATTATTATTTTTTCATTAAAAAATAATATTATAAATTCAGATAAATAAGAAAAAGCTTGATCTTCTGGTTTTCTGGAAGAAAAAAAAACTAATTGGAAAACCCCTAAAATTGAAAAAACTAATTGGAAAACCCCTAAAATTGAAAAAAAAAAATCTAATTCAGCTGTAATGTATGTATTTGCATATTAATACATTACATCCATACTATATAACAAAATATTTAACACACTGTAGATGAATTTAACACATTTATGAGTATGGAATGAAATGACATATGATCAATACTAATTTTATTATTGGCTGTATTTTACGCAATTTTAAATTTAAGCAAATGATTAGCTATAATTTAACAGTAATAATTATGTACTAGTGATGTATTTTTTAGTTTGGAATATTAATTACATTACAAGTTCAGTTAAATAAGGAAGAGCTTGACTTTGTGGTCTGTTGAAAAAATACACACAACATGTTATTTTCAAAAAATCATATAAATTTTTCTAAGCAAAAACACACGATTTGCTTGTAAGGTATTTATTAGAGACTAATGAGGTATCAATTGAGCATATTATCAGATTTTTTAAAAATGGTGTTTTTGAGAAATTGCATTTCAAAAGTAGTGATTTTACAAAATTTTGCATAATTTAAAATTGAATTACAAAAGTTGTAAGCACCTTAGAGTTAAAATAAAAATTGCTGTAAAACTCTTATTAAAGGTCTTTGGATTGGCATCAATGTTTAGGTTTAAAATATTTTTTTTTCATTCTGAAAAAAAATCTTGAATTCACTAATAATTATATTTTTTGTACTCAAAATCTAATTTTTTTAATTAAGTAAAAATGTCACTATATTTTTTAAAACTACACTAAAGTAAAATTCAGTTTAATAACTGTTTATAAAAAATAAATTGACTTAATATGTTGAATATGTTTGGTATTGTGTTCATTTCAAAATGAAACGTTTTTCAGTTTTTCTGAAAACTATCAATTTTATCATGAACTTTAAAGTGCTGTAATCAGAGAAATAAATTTTTTAGGGAAAAATCCTTTTAGGAAATTTCATAAATCACTTAGTTCTAACTACTGAATTTTTTTGAAAAAAAATCTGTGATGGTGAATTGACATGCCCTGCCTGAGCTGAGATGGAATTGCTCTATATATATAAAATACCATTAAAAGTAGACAGTGTTCACCAATCGATTTTATCTAAAACCATACCGAACAAATTAAATTAAAAAAAAAAAAACATTGAAATGAGGAAATCTAAATAAATAAATAAATAAAATGAATACAAATGAAATGTGTAGAACCAAAGCAGATTCGTCAGGCCCCAAATGCTTTAGAACTACAAATAAAGTGTGTGGTTTCATCTACGTATTAGCCATGAAAAAGCAAAATAATACGAGTTTGGGGCTACCAACACACAAAAACCATAATACTTAACGAAATACCAAGTAATAAACAGTGGAAAAGGGGAAAAAAATAATAATATTAGAGCAGTAACTACCTAGAAATGGTATCAGTCACAAAATCACGAACGTAATATATATATATATATATATATACCGGGTGTCCCAAAAATGACTGATGGATTTTAAAATTCAATAACTTGCAAACGGTGACAGCTATTTAAAAAATTGTTGCAGGAGGGTTATGCATAATGTCAGGAGTTTTTTTACCGTAATTTTTTATTTTAGTTCGAATTTTAAACAATAGGTGGCGCTGACGGCGATTGAAGGCCAGGTGATCAGTGCTGAGTGAAGAATAGTTTATTTTGATAACTAACCTGTGAATTTAAAAATATAATAAATGTAATATAAAATAATATTATATTAGCAACATTTGATCAGTCTCAAACTACATTTTATATTAAAGCCAGAGGAATTAACATGGAATGCTGTAACAACATATTACCATAAATAATAAATTAACACTTTATTCTTGTTACACTACACCATTTCCTACCATCCCCCTTATTATTATTATTATTATTATTATTATTATTATTATTATTATTATTATTATTATTATTATTATTATTATTATTATTATTATTATTATTATTATTATTAAATATATTAACATATGCGCATATATTTTCCAGCAGCTTTTCCCTACTACCTTAATCTAACATCCTTCCACCCATCCGTCCTATTGATTAATGTTTTTTTTAAACATTTTATAGTTTTTTATTTTTTTGTGTATATTTTATTTTTCATATTTTTTTATTTATATTTTTTATGCGCAAAATGCTAAAAGTAACTGACAATATACATCCTACTGCAAATTATAAGTAAAAAAAGTATTTATTGTATAATAAAGAGTAAATGAATTTCTTTGGAAAACCGTGATTTATCGCATCAAATATTAGTTGTTTAATGTTTTTGTTAATAAGATGAGGGGAACATAAACTTTTGATTCTCAACAAGTGATTGAGATCGATAAACAGATATATATTAGCTTTCTAAAAGTAAAGAATGTTTTAAAAATCATGGGTAATTTGGAAGAGGTTATTGTATATTTTCTTCTGAGGTTATATATTTTTTTCCCTAAATTGACTCTTTAATCGTCACATAAATCGGAAAAATCACCGATTCTTAGGTAGCTTTCATTATAAAAAGTAAAAAGCTTCCTATTTCAGCCGTCCGGAAAAAAAGAACTTCCGGAAAATGTTGGTATATTTTCACCAAACATAACCTCCAGACCTTCAAACTACCCTCCGTCCAAATGTTGACATATACTGTCGAATCTCGATAACATGAACCTCAAGGGGAATCAAAATGTTGTTCACGTTAATAGTAATTCATGTTATCAGTATCAAATCTATGTATTCATCTTTTATAGGGGACTGTGAAAACAATTCATGTTAAAAGTAATTCACGTTAAGCGAGTTCATGTTCACGAGGTTTAACTGTATATATGCATATGATTTATGTTCATGTGAGAACTCTTGTATTTATGAACCGACTTGGATGAGATTAATTGTATACATACCCAACAAACACATAACTGATGGGCCACTAGAGGCATCGTTAGCGGTGGCCCAAAGTGTTTGATAACGGCCCGCCATCTTTGGCCGTAACGGCACCGTCAAAAAACTGTCACGCCGGCCAGAATGCGGCCACAAGATGAGGCCCACAAATGTGCCATAAACGTTTTTATCAAAAATATCAGACAGCCACAAACTAGCCACAATTATTCTTTTAAAGGCCATTAAAAATAAAGGCTGGCCAGGAGTTCACCCTCACCCAGCCATTTGTGTTTGTAAGAATTAATATTTAAGCATAAATTCAAAATTTGTTCTATAAAAAATATTTGCTGGAAAATTATTTAAATGATAAACTGTCTTTGCATGTAAAACAAATGTATTAATAATCTTTATGTATACTTTTCAAAAAAGTTATAAATTTACAAATTTTTATCTTAAAATTTTTCAAAATTTTTCAAAACATATAAGTTGAAAATGAATTTATTTGTTTATTATTTAATTATATGTTTTAAAAATTTACATTCGAGACACTTAAAAAAGCATATAAATTTATTTACCTTGAACTTTTGCAAAAATTTTCAAATCACAACACTCGGCATAATAAATTTATTAATTTGTTTATTTATTCAATTATACATTTAAAAATAATAATAATATGGTTTTTAAATCGTTTCATGTCATATACAATTAAAATTATTTATTGAAAAAAAATAAACTAATTAATTTATTCGCTATGCCAAGCATTCTTTTAAAATTTTTTGAAAAAGTTCAAGATAAGTGAATTAGTAATTTTTAAGTTAACCTAAATGATTATTAATATATAGTATTTTTCAAGCAAAAGCATTTATCTTTTAAACAGTCTATCAATAAATATTCTTTATAGAATCGATTTTGAATTTATGCCTAAATAATATGTGTAATATTAAACTTAGTTATGTATGTTTTATTAAAAGATGTGCTTTTCTTTCTTTTTTTCTTTTCTGTTCTTTTTTCTTTTTTTTCTTTTTTTTTTTTTTTTCAAAACTTATTGAGAATTTTGTTGTCATTATTTTATTATATTTGCCCATTCATTAAAGTCTAATTAAATCATAAAGAAATAAGTGAAATATTTCTGAACCATCTTCATTTTATAAATACAAATTTTCACACAAGTATTATTAATAAAATAATAACAATAATAAATAATATAAAAATGCTACTTTAGGTTTACATATGTCCTTAATGACATTTTTTTTTAAATCCCTTTCCGTTTTTTTATTTTGTTTACCATCGAAAACCATTAGATTTCTCAAAGTTGATTAATCAAATTTCCAAATAATAATAATAATTTAAAGAAGAGTTTACGCAATGCATTCTAACATTTCTTCTGAAAAATAATTTTAGTTTTTTTTTTTTTTTTCAAAATATCTTGGTTATTTTAATGAGTTTTTCTTCACTCTAATTTTCCTTATATTGTATTAAAATTACTCAGTTGTTTAATTTAATGACATTTTCCATAAGGAAAAATTACAATCCTATATCAGAGTGGATAAAAAAAAACTTTTTCTTTCAAAGTCGCATTTAAAAAAATAATTATAACATTAAATGAATTTATTTAAAATAATCTAGAAGAATTACGATAGTGATATAAATAAATCGCAATGTTTAAAACTAGTTACTTTCTTTAAAATTACTAATTAAAACTTCAACAGTTGGGGGGAAAAAATAATAAAATCCATATAATGATACAACTGAATGAAAATTTTCAAAGAGTAATAATAAAAAAAAAAAACAATTATCCTACCAAACAAATATACCTTTAAAAAATTCGAGTGAATTTGCGAATTCTTACATTTTGCGTCGTATAAATTCATCAAATGACGACTTTTTAACTTTATATACTTATTTTTTATAATTCTATTATAAAAATGCATTAAAATAGTACAGAAATATTTCACATTAAACTTAATGAATAGGCAAAGAAAATATTTAGACTTACAATATTTTAGTGTAATCCCACTGCGAAATTTTAATAATCGTGTAAAACTTTGATACAGACCTCACAATCCAGTCAACATTCACGAAGTGATTTCATGCCATGAAATGAATGATACGGCAAAAATTTTGACCCCTGAATGTCACTGGTCGCGTCCTTGAAAAGATCCCTTCGAAACAAACCCTTTCTTATTCGTTCCCTCGCTCACGTGTAAAGGACCGGACACATAGCACTAACTTCTTGTGGTCAGGCTTCGCTATTTTTTATGTTTCGGGTCGGCGCTTTGATGTATAAATTGCTCTTTCAGTGCACTGAATCTGACCTTCAAGAAAGAAATTAAACTCGAAATCAGTTGACAGCTTTATGACTGAAAATTGGGGGAGATAAACTTTCCCTTCCTTTGTCGATTCGCAGGGACGTAGCTTTAGGGGGGGGGGGTGTAAAATACATTCACACACACACTCAATTACATATATTGATATAATATTTTTTTATAGTTATATAGTTAAAGGTACCTATAACTATAAATCTGTCTAAGACATGTCTTAGACAGATTTTACTGTAAATATGAATTATATCTTATAAAATATTTAAAGATATAATCTATATTTATATAAATAACTTTTAATAGTGTTTTGTTTTTACAAAAGATTTCGTTCAGCTTTTAGATGACTGCCAAATTCCCTGTTCAACAACGCTAAACATTTATGCAATTTTTGAGTAATTTTAAAAGGGAAAAGGCATTAAACTGGCTAGTCTGATAACTAGAGCGATTTAAGTTTTCTATTTTCTTATAAATTAATAAATTATTTGATAGTAAGCGGTTGTGGTCACGTGACAACCGTTTTTCCTTCTGTCTCACAGTATCATCTTCAGAACATAGATTGAAAATGTCCAGTTAAACAATATTTGCTGTTTTTTTTTTCACCAAAAAATATAAACCATCTTTCGATTACACAGTTTCTTACTATCAGCTCCTGCAATTTCATTCGTTTATGAACAAATATGAATTTAAATAGATGCTGTTATTAGATGTTTCTTCAAATTGGAATTCGTTCAACGTTTAAAGGGTTTTTCTTTAAAATAAAATTTTTTGTTAGTGTATCCAGTGTGACATATTGTGCTTTGTATATTAAGGAAAATATTTACAAGTGTATTTCATTCCAGAGAGTTTATAAAAAAACATAGATATATACATTTTAATACTTAATTTACAGAGAAGATAATTTTAAAATTATCTTCTGTAAATTAAATTATTCCTCCTATATAGGGAGAATTATCAGCACTATAATCTCTCCCTTGTCTCCGCGCTTGCAGATGCGAATAAATCAAAATACATTCTTTCTTTCTTTTTTTTTCTTTTTTTTTTTTTGATAACATGATTTTTTTTTTAGAATGATCTTTCCTAAAAAAAAAAATGTTTTGTATTACTAATTAATGGGGGGGGGGGGACTGAACATGGACTGTTTTAGGCACAATCTAAGGCGTTTTTCTGTTTTAATATTTATTTTAAATTATTTTACTATATTTTAAATATTTATTCATTTTTTTTAAAACTATTTTTTATGAATAATGAATGTAAAAGTGTGCCGGTGAAGAAAAAACTTGGAATTCTGTATATATTTTGGGGACAATTCATTTTATATGTAAAAATATTTTCAAACTAAATAAAATATGTCATCTATTTTATTATTTTAAATATAAATCTCGTAAATTATGCATATGCTTATTAAAACCCAGATATAAAGTAATTTTTGAAAGAAATGAAATTATACATTTTCTCTCTTATTTTTATTTTAAAATTTTTATACATTTTCTCTCTTAAAATAAAAATGCTAATCAGTTTATATTAGCCCTCTGCTTTCTAGATGTTGGAGGGCCATTACCTTTTCGCCCGAAACCGACCTCAAGAGTTTACCGGCAAAGTAAATGCACCAGTTCTGTCATTGCCGAGGCGTTAACGGCTCGGCGATAGCTGCCGCAATTAGCGGCGGCTCACTTGCGGTACAGCATTGTTTTTGTACAAATGGCCTTAACTCCTTTTGGCCACGACGAAACCAGCTTAAGGCCTTAAGTCGAGTGTTAGTGGGGATAGTACATACGAATGTCTCGATGGAGTTCGTTGGCCATCTTCATCCGTCATATTGTTTCAAAATGCCATTTGGATTTTTTATAAAAATTACAAATTCGAAAAAATTGTTCAAATAAATTAAAAATTGGAAAATATTTTTTACTTACCTTATTACAAGGGAGTCCAAAGCATTTTTTTTTTTTTTGTCTTTATTTAAAAAAATAGCTGTGATATAACAATTTGAACTTCTAGGGTAACTGACATTCTGAAACAATGTGATATTCCTCATGTTGTAGCTCTCGTATTTTTAAACTGATTTGTATGAAATTAATTGCATGTATAGTATATACCAATGTCTCAACCGAGTTCGTTGACCATCTCCATCCGCCATCTTGTTTCAAAGAGGCGGCCATTTGCACTAAGCATTGCTGCGCAATGCTTAAATATTATAAATATCCGTTAGCTTCAAATTCTTGCCAAGCTTGGCTACACTTGGCAATGTACCGCCAAATTTGGCGACCAAAAAAGTAGTTATAAATGATACCAACTTGACTGTAGCTTACTAATTTTGCGCAACTCTTTGCCCCAAAGAACTTTTTCAATTCACACATATCTTCCAACTACTACAAATTCTTATCATTAAACATTTCGATTTTGAAATCAAGTTTGTCATTTGAATGCTACTATTTAATATACATTAAAGCATTTAAAATAATCTCGAGATCTACAAAATAAAAGAAGAAATAATAATATATTAGCTAAAGTTATGAAGAGTTCAGCCCGTGAGAGTCACGAGTGCGACAAAATTTGTTCACAAATGTTTTGGATACTACGATTTCGGGGATTACGAATAAGGGGTTAAGAAATATTTGTCTTTTTTAACAGTTTAGAACTTTAATGAAAAAGAACCTCTTTGAACTCAATAAGTAATCCATTAGTTGTAAAATTAAAAACTCTGCTTACAAATCACTTCAATATTCATATCCGACAAATGCATGCATTTACATTTAAAAACGAATCCGCAAATGTGTAAGAAAATGACACATTGTTGAACAGGAAAGGTACTTTTTGAGGTCATTTTATTGTTTCCAACACTACCATGCTATTTTCCCATACTTTATTAAAGCTACAGAAACATTTTTAGATGATATTTAGTGGAAGTTTTTTTAACATCTGAAATGATTTACTATTTAGTTTTATATGAATAAAACATTAAGTTTTCTTTCAATATTCAGCATTCGCAATGCCGAAACATAAGCTTGTCTCCCTCTGAAATAAATTTTGTGCGATAATTGGACACGAAACAAAAATATTAAGAAAGTCTATATACAAATGCTTATTTACAAGGCGTAACTCATTCCCTGCCTCAAAAAAAAAAAAAAAAAAAAAAAAAAAAAAAAAAAAAAAAGAGTGGGAAAAAAAGAGTTCGCCAAAATACAGCTACTGCTGTTAATAGCCATTTCATGCTCACATGTGATTTGGAACATACGATGCTGCATACCATTTACCAACTCCTAGAAGACAGTAGCAACAATGTTATTCCAGGCTCCAATGATGGTGGCCTTCAATTCTGCCACAAACTTAAACTGTCTGTCATTCGTATATACAGGTCTACTGAGGATACCCCATACATTTTCTTGGAGTTTGAGATGAGAATACGGGATAGGTCATTTCATGACTTGCGTCTAATTATTCAAAAATCATTTCCAGGAGGATTTTGCAAAAGTTATAAGGACGTTGTTCTGATGGAAAATTCAACTTAGACCACCAATTCTCTCTGCGAACGGCAGTAATGAGTTTCTAGCACTTCTTGGTAATTGGTAGCTTACATGCAGTCTAAAGAAAAAGCCGAGTTAAGTTTACCATCATAGCCGAAGCGTCCAAACGCCATTAATAAGCCTCCACCTGGCAGCCAATGTTGAAAGCTATCCATAAGCAAAGGAGAGTCAATGGGGCCAGTCATCAAAACTGGGTGGACCGGTGGCACCATGTTATGGTTTCAGATGAGGAATAATTTAGTTTGGAGGGCTCAGACAACCTTGATTTTTATTGGCATGACGTGAAAGAAGAAAAGGAAATTTTCTCCAGACGAATCTAGATAATGTGTTATTAAGGGTGCTAAACTTAACCTGGCTTTTTCTTTTAGGCCGCATGTAGACTTATCGATGACCAAGAAATGCTAGAAACCCTTTACTGTCATTTGCAGAGAGGTGTGATGCCCTAAGTTGGAGTTTTTAGCAGGGCAATGCTTCCATAACCTTTACAAAATCCTCCTAGGGATGGTTTTAGATAATTAGGTACATTCCTATCCTTTACCTTCATTCCAACCCCAAAGAAAATGTATGTGGTATTCTCAGTAAAGCTGTACATACCATTGGCAACAGTTTAGTCTGTAGCAGAATGAAGGCTGCCATCATTGAGGCCAATGATAATACTGATGTTACTGTCTACCAGGGATTGATAAATGGTATATTCCAAATCGTATGTAAACATGGCGGATACAATGGCTATTAACAGTAGTGGCTTTATTTCGGCGGGATGATTTTCCCCCTTTTTTACTATCCTTCATTTTTTTCCTGCCCAGGTGAGGCAGGAAGTAAGTTACTCCTTGTAAATATATATATTTGTCTATAGACTTTTTTTAATACTGTTATGTCTACTTGAAAGTGGAGAAAGCACTTTTTATTTGCCTCTACCCACAATTAGGCCAAAGTGATCGAGATAATGATAGCACATCACGGAGAATGGGGGCCTGCAAACGACCCTAATTACTCTCTTCATTATTTCATTTAAAATAATAAAAATATTCTTTATCCAATGATGAAGAAAAATCAAGTATAAAGTTATAAAAATATAAAATTAAAAAGGTAAAAAATTACCTGTTGAATCCTTGGCTTTTGATGACAAATAAATCCAGACAATAGGCACAAGAAATTAATATACGAACAATTTTCGAAGAAAAAAAAAATATATTTTATTTCATGAAGAACTTGTTGCTTTTTTCATGAATAAATATTTCTTCACAAATTTATATTTTTGGTGACTCGTACATATTAATTTCTCACTTGATAAACAACCATTTCATAACATATGTTAATCACAACTATTGCTATCTCCAAGCAATAAAAATTCTTTTCATAACATATTCTAGATATCTCAACAACATGTAATTAAACAATTTTCTTCATGACATAAAAGGAGAATAAATTATTATTTCTTTTTGAAAAAGAACACCTCTCATAATATGAACTTTCAAAACAAAATACATCATACTTCATATTGTATAGATACATGCCAATATTTTCTTTATAACGCCCCGTAAATATTAAGAAAAAATTATATATATATTGGGCCAGATAATGAAGTAAAAAGGACTTATGCAAATAAAATTTCTTCACCTGACGAAAGAAAAATCTTCACCAAGACGTCATGTAAACTATAATATTATTTCTTGAAAACAAAACAGTTCTTCACCTCTGCCTACTTCTCAGAGGATGGAGAATAAAAAGATTATCGAAGAATTGGGCACATTAGATTTGTAGAAGAAAACTCGTTGATGAAGAGATGATGAGAAAATGAATGAATATTTATAAAATACGTGACGACATTTTTACAACACTTGTGAAGATAACACGAGAGCATAAACTGAAGACGTATAATGAGACCTTATATAATTTCCGTAATCCAAGAAGAGAATGCACAAACAAAACAATTTTCGGGATGCTATTGCAGTGAGAAGTGCCTTGCTACTAGCCGCCTTGAAAACTCAACATCATTTCCAAAAAGAGAAGGCACAAACGAATACATTCAGGAATGCATTAAACCACTTCATTGCTCCTCGCAGCACAGAGGGACTTGGCTTAACAGAAATCAACATCACTTTCCTAGATGAATTTTGAGGGCAGCACTTTTTCTTTGCCGCACTTAAAAAAAATCAGCATCGTAATAATCTCAACATAACAAAAAAAAAAAACCGTTCCATCCTTCGTTAACGGGGGAGCACCTCTGCCCCGAACTTTCACTCATGCGACTGCATCCATCACAGCAGGTGTCTATCGGCGCAACTGACGCAGGTGGCCGCGAGCCCAGGGGAAAAGGAGAAAGGGTTATTGTAAATGCAAAATACGCCAATTTGGCAGTTAGCAACAGAGGGGGTGAGGAAAAACTAAGCCAAATTACAATATACAGTATGAAAAGATATGTAACTAATAAGAATAAAATTGATAACCATCTTAAGAAGGAAGGCCAAAGCTGGTGGCCATGTACTTAACGGCTTGAAATACGTCACCTGTGGAATTTAATTTGATAGGTTAGGGGTGTGTCCGAATAAACGGAAGTTCCACCCAAAAGAACTAGCGAGAAAGTTCTCGAACAAATTTAAAACCGGAAGGAATGATTTCAAACAAAATTTTACCGGCTTGGAACATTCGAAAGCTAAGCAAGAAAGAAAACATTACAGGCGACGAAATGAAAATAAGCGAAACCGAAATTAAATTTAAATTGAGAACATTAATAAAAAAGAGGTAATAGGAAATAAAATGACTAATAAAAAATGAATTAAATTAAACATATGGGGGGGTTATGGAGTAACCACCACATATTACCCAGGGTCCCCCAAAAGAAAATATTGGTGAGATGACAAAAATGACAATTTTTCATCGAGACAATATTTTCTAACACATGTACAAATATACTAAATAATTACACAAAATAAATATCAGAAATAGTTATAAAAATATACATAATTGTTGTACATGATATTTAAATAATAAAAAAAATAATTACTGTTATGATAGTAATCCTTATGAAAATATACCAACTGTAGTAAATGTTAACATGAAAGGTATATAAAGTTTCCTTCAGAGGTATCTATCATATAAAAAAAAATTAAAGTCTATGTGCAGAAAAACAGTCCTTAACTTTGCAGAGTCTCTTGTTAGGCTGTGCACAATGTATCACAATAGTAGAATGCTTTAGCATATGTCACAATATTTGATTACACAATAATATGTATATTTATATTCTCAGTTGTGAACAAAAATGAAATATACTATAACTGTATATGAATCATGTTATAACTATATATAACATATATGGTTTCAAATAACACATAATAAATTAAATGAATTTGTAAGTTGAAAATTTGAATAACAATAAAAATATATATAAATGGTGCAGAGAGATTAGTTAGGCTCTCATAAAAAATATTTACTTATATCACCACATAGCCTTTTAAGCTTTCAATAAATCTTAAATGAATAACCTTAGTATTATTCAATAACACACTTTCGCAGAGAATAAAATAATAAGTTGCAAAAAGAATGGTAATAAAAGCATGATATTATTTTCCAATAAAAATATCTTCAAAGTGAATATAATAATTTTCAAAGAGAGAATTTTTACACTCTCATAAAGGAATATTCTTAAACATTTTCAATATAAATTGACAATAATTGCATAAATATCTTCAATACTATACTTCATTCAAAATAAACATAAAACATAAGATGTTTAATATTCCGAAAAAGGAAGAAATTTATATGAATATGTCAATCTTATATATGACTTGATAATGTCAACTTACAAAGAAAAATCAATTGTGTCAAAATTTCTATATAGAAGATATCTAGAACATATTTACTTGTAATTTTTCAAACATTTTTAAAAAAAAAATTAAGTAAGTGATCACTTTTGCATTTGTCATAAATCAAGAATTTGCTTTATATAAATATATAATGACTCAATCAACATCTTTGGATCCAAAGTATAAATACTCAAAAGTATACAAAAAAAATATTATATACTACTTATGGTGAGTCATTCACTTTCTATATTTCACCAAGAAGAGAAGAAATATTAGTATATATAAGTTTATCATGCATTTTCTTTTCTCTTTTTCTTTTTTTTAAAAGAGGTTAAATGTTAAAACATGCATGCATTGTAAAGAGCAGACACAATAGAGAAAATAATTTGATGAGTACTCATCTTTATGTTTACCTTATATCAATTACAATTTCACCTTTCTTATTAGAATGCACATTTATCAAGAATAACTTTAAATAATGATATCATATTATAACAAGGATATAAAAGACAAATTCTTTCTCAACCTTTAGCACCAACTATTGTAAGTAAAGACTTTATAAAATTTAAAAGTATGGCAAACATGAGGTTATGTGTATATATTGTAAAAATTATGACTTATAGATAAATACAGTAAATAATAAAACTATTGAAAATTCATACATACATCCCGAGGATGACCGTTGAGTTGTACCAGGGAGAAGAAGACTTAAATAATGAAAAAAAAAAATAATAACAGCTGCCTGCAGCCTGGAGAAAAGAAAAAAAAATTACATAGCGATTCTTCTTGCTGGACAATCAGTGCGGCTAGCTTCGACTGAATATATTACAAAGCAAAAGTCATCCTGTAAAAGGAAAAAGAGAGTTAGTCTATTTTTTATGTAGTTTATGATTGCGAGGACGAAGATCATAACTTCTATATTGAGTGGATTTGCTTTTAGCACCAGTATGAGTGCCATCAGGAGGAGCTTGTGACAGTACCGATTTACTGGAACATGAAGATGTTTGCTGGCATTTAGAAGAAGAAAGAATTTGAGGAGAAGTATTACAAGCTGCATCATGATTTGAAACTTGAATAGAAGAGTGCTGTCTCACAGGAGTGGAGGATGCATTATCAACAGCTGGTTGATCATGTAGTGTTGTGTTTGAGCTGACGCTTTGGTCAGGGTATCAAAGAAAATATAATGTTATGTTTATTTGAAAGTGGAGAAAGCACTTTTTATTTGCCTCTACCCACAATTAGGCCAAAGTGATCGAGATAATGATAGCACATCACGGAGAATGGGGGCCTGCAAACGACCCTAATTACTCTCTTCATTATTTCATTTAAAATAATAAAAATATTCTTTATCCAATGATGAAGAAAAATCAAGTATAAAGTTATAAAAATATAAAATTAAAAAGGTAAAAAATTACCTGTTGAATCCTTGGCTTTTGATGACAAATAAATCCAGACAATAGGCACAAGAAATTAATATACGAACAATTTTCGAAGAAAAAAAAAATATATTTTATTTCATGAAGAACTTGTTGCTTTTTTCATGAATAAATATTTCTTCACAAATTTATATTTTTGGTGACTCGTACATATTAATTTCTCACTTGATAAACAACCATTTCATAACATATGTTAATCACAACTATTGCTATCTCCAAGCAATAAAAATTCTTTTCATAACATATTCTAGATATCTCAACAACATGTAATTAAACAATTTTCTTCATGACATAAAAGGAGAATAAATTATTATTTCTTTTTGAAAAAGAACACCTCTCATAATATGAACTTTCAAAACAAAATACATCATACTTCATATTGTATAGATACATGCCAATATTTTCTTTATAACGCCCCGTAAATATTAAGAAAAAATTATATATATATTGGGCCAGATAATGAAGTAAAAAGGACTTATGCAAATAAAATTTCTTCACCTGACGAAAGAAAAATCTTCACCAAGACGTCATGTAAACTATAATATTATTTCTTGAAAACAAAACAGTTCTTCACCTCTGCCTACTTCTCAGAGGATGGAGAATAAAAAGATTATCGAAGAATTGGGCACATTAGATTTGTAGAAGAAAACTCGTTGATGAAGAGATGATGAGAAAATGAATGAATATTTATAAAATACGTGACGACATTTTTACAACACTTGTGAAGATAACACGAGAGCATAAACTGAAGACGTATAATGAGACCTTATATAATTTCCGTAATCCAAGAAGAGAATGCACAAACAAAACAATTTTCGGGATGCTATTGCAGTGAGAAGTGCCTTGCTACTAGCCGCCTTGAAAACTCAACATCATTTCCAAAAAGAGAAGGCACAAACGAATACATTCAGGAATGCATTAAACCACTTCATTGCTCCTCGCAGCACAGAGGGACTTGGCTTAACAGAAATCAACATCACTTTCCTAGATGAATTTTGAGGGCAGCACTTTTTCTTTGCCGCACTTAAAAAAAATCAGCATCGTAATAATCTCAACATAACAAAAAAAAAAAACCGTTCCATCCTTCGTTAACGGGGGAGCACCTCTGCCCCGAACTTTCACTCATGCGACTGCATCCATCACAGCAGGTGTCTATCGGCGCAACTGACGCAGGTGGCCGCGAGCCCAGGGGAAAAGGAGAAAGGGTTATTGTAAATGCAAAATACGCCAATTTGGCAGTTAGCAACAGAGGGGGTGAGGAAAAACTAAGCCAAATTACAATATACAGTATGAAAAGATATGTAACTAATAAGAATAAAATTGATAACCATCTTAAGAAGGAAGGCCAAAGCTGGTGGCCATGTACTTAACGGCTTGAAATACGTCACCTGTGGAATTTAATTTGATAGGTTAGGGGTGTGTCCGAATAAACGGAAGTTCCACCCAAAAGAACTAGCGAGAAAGTTCTCGAACAAATTTAAAACCGGAAGGAATGATTTCAAACAAAATTTTACCGGCTTGGAACATTCGAAAGCTAAGCAAGAA
Organism: Maratus speculifer; assembly: GCA_964019185.1. Lineage (NCBI taxonomy): Eukaryota > Metazoa > Arthropoda > Arachnida > Araneae > Salticidae > Maratus > Maratus speculifer. The sequence goes on from OZ025294.1 coordinate 216,082,513, forward strand.
AGAAAACATTACAGGCGACGAAATGAAAATAAGCGAAACCGAAATTAAATTTAAATTGAGAACATTAATAAAAAAGAGGTAATAGGAAATAAAATGACTAATAAAAAATGAATTAAATTAAACATATGGGGGGGTTATGGAGTAACCACCACAAATACATTACTTCCGTTCTCATTGGTTTGTTCCGCGTCTGATTATAGGACAAAATCACGGTGGCTTTATTTCAGTGGGGCATACTTTATGTAACATATAGGCAAATAAAAAATTGCGATTAGCAAATTCTTTTCTATTGATAGCAATTTTTTATGAACTTTGTTAGAATAATATAATTCGTCACAACAAAACAAAATGAAAGTAAATTAGTACATAAATATGTTGAAATTTTGTTACAAGCTATAAAAATTTCTAAATACACAAAATATTGAAACTGAAAAAAAAAAAAAAAAACCTCTCAATTGAACAAAATTCTGAGGATTGATTTTAATTTTCTTATTCCATATCAATTGCTTAACTATTTTTTCTCACACACGCACACATGGAGAAGTAAAAAACAGCAATGTAATGGTTAAGCACTGAATATAAAAAACAATAATAAAACAGACATTTCTGTTTTCATTCTTAACTAGGTATATTTAAGAAGTGACTAATTTTGAGAATATGCATTTAGTAGTTTATTTAATATCAATATGAGCATCTTATGATATTCATAATGTAGAAGCCAATTTGATATCTGTTATTACAAGGAAAAGATGTGCACTCATTATAGCATAAAAATTTAAATACTCATTCGGGTACTTTTATATGTGTGTGTATGTGGGGGGGGGGGCAGTACTTTTAAATTTAAAATCATAAAATTAGCTATCGAAATTACAAAAAAATAAATTTACTTTAATTTAATGAATATGTCATTTATATAAATCTAACAAATATACTTATTTTGCGTACTTTTAGTATGGTAATAGATTATGGAAGTATTTTTGAAGACGCTTGGAAAATGTTGTGATGAAATAGGATTATATCGACACAACAACTTTTAAAAAAGATTTTATCATAAAATATTTGTTCGGGTAGCTTATCCTATTATTTTATTTACCAAGTGAATCACGCATGTATGCGAATAAAAGAAGAGAGTTTGTCCGTTCCTATGTGTGTGTACGTGTGTGCGCATGTGCGATGATTGGGAAAAATAACCATGCGTAATAGACTAACAGTAGGGTGAGAATAATGCAAAGTAGGTATTGATGCATTTGAGGTTAAGCTTTTTCATTTCAATAATTAGAGGAAATAATAATTAAATTCCGCGATAAAAAAAAGAAAAAAAAAAGATGAAAGCGTCATAACGGTACTTTCCAAAACTCTGCTCCAAAGTGCCAGAAAGGGAGGAGAACCGATTTTTTTTCCCGTCGTTTTTCGAAGCGGGCATCGGTGGAACCGTTCAAAATACAGACAAGATGAAAACATATTCTTATATTACATACTTTTTAGTTTCGGAATTTGTTTAAAATAATAAATAAGTGAATAGGATTTTAACACTTGCACTATTACTTTCGAAGCCTGCATCCGCCTCCCCTCAAAAAAAAAAAAAAAAAAAAAAAAAAAAAAAAAAAATACATAAATGAGTATTTTTTTTTCAAGAACTGTGTAATCCGTTTTAAAAAATATTAAAATTATTTCTTTCAAATAAATAAATAAATAAATAAAAATTGCAATGAAAGTCACTTTGTTACCTTTTGACTCTTTTTCCGGACTAAATGTGGGTATTTTTACACAATCTTTTTAGATGTTTTTTCATAAACTTGATTTACATTGCATATAAAAATCTCGAAACATTCGTCGAACCACTTTAACGTTTGCTCTGAGATAAATCAGGGGGGGGGGGGGGGGTAAAAGCACTGTTTCCCTAAACCTGCTGTTGGTGACGTGGTTAAATACAATATAATTCTTCAACATTGATTTAAGATATATTCAAGGTTATCATGATAATCCCCGACAGCATGAGTCGTCGAGTGAAATAGTATTTTGAAATAAGTCTCCGCAACAACAACAATAATAATGATAATAATAAGCGAACTTTATATTGTTATTTGAATTAGAAAGACAGTGATATAGAAAGCCACATATTAGCGGTAATGCATGCAAATAACAAAATTACAAACACATAGAAAACCTCGCATTAGTATACCAGACACGTAGAGATTAAATGTAATATACAATATAATTATTTATTTCCATTTAAATGTAATATCATTTATGATTCTAACCCTATTTACAGGAATTTGGAGTTATTTACATCAATATTAAAAAGAGAATGCAGAGAAAAATGCTTCATAACGGGAAAAGTATAATTTCATTTCGTTTTCTGTTTAGCAAAACCAAAATTACAAAATTTATTAATTCAGCATGAACTTGTTCATAAATGTTTCATCAGATGTTTCGAAAATATCAGAAAATGTACATTTTAATTCTTTTTCTCTTTTTTTTAAGCGAAATTTTAGGCTTTCCTTTTCAATCATTCATGTCTCAATCCCAAAGGAACTATTCAGAAAATTTTCTTTTCCCTTTCGCTAGCTTCTAAATAAAAGACATTTGTTGTGTAGTCAGCAGTTCTTTACTCTATAATTTAAGGGACTTCAGCGAATTATTTTAAGACAAGGCAAATGTATCAGCAACTTTTTTCTAAGTGATCAAGAAGGATATATATACGATATTTAAACTCAATGGAAAACTGCTTATAACGAAGTTGCAGATGAGTGTAAAAATTATTCGTTATATGCTGGCTTTCTTATAATCTTTAATAAAAATTATAATTTTACAATAGGTTTTAAACATACCAGTATCTCTATGCGAAGATTGCGCACTGCAGTTTAACGTTCGTTATCAATATCTAATAATTTTTAGATGCAGTTTTAAATTTCTGAAGAAAAACTAAAGATAAAGTTTTCTGCAAACAACATTAGTCAAGTTAAAATATCATTTCATTTATTCTGTCAAATTTACAGTAAAAATTGATAGCAAAAGTCACACGCGAGGAAAATGTTACTAATCGTATATCAACTGCATTAGAAGATGATATCATTAGGGAAAATCATGGGACAGAAAAAATAAATTTCAAACACATTAAATACACCACACTAAAAAAAATCTGTAAAAAATCTACAGCTTTTTGGCCCAAAATCTGTGGGAAATCCGAAGGTATTTGGCCCGTTTTACAGATATTTTTAAGAGTATCTTAAAAAATTCTGCAGATGTTTTAAAGATAAAGCTAAGTATGCAAATTTCCTTTAGATATCTGTAGAATTTCTGTAGAAAGTGGCGATTTCTTCAAATAATCTTAAGATTATTTTTGGTGGGGCAATTTAATCAATAGCAAACATCACAAACATAGCATAAAATTTAATGTAAGAAATCATGCCTTTTAAATTACATGTGAAATATTACTCCCTCCCTTAATTGATGGTATGTTTCTTTCAAACATTTCAATTTCAATTTTGCTGTTTAATCTTGAATATAAAAGGAACCCGTGCTTTGACATCCATTTTTTTATGTAGCACATATCTTTTTACAATTGTTTCTAATATGACATGATGCAGTATTTTATTTCTGTGACAACATTGATTTTGCAAAAATTCATCATTTCCTTTCTGAAAACAATGGTGATTTAATTTTTAATGAACTGCAAATTTCAATCAAAAAATTTCTCTTAACGAAACATGAGTACAGGGCTTGTACACTTCAAGGATTTTCAAACATCTTTTAGCAGAATTTTTGTAAAGTAATACTAAAAAAAAAAAAAAAAAAAATACGTGTGGCACTCGGGGACTGCCGCGGTAAAGCTATTGCATAGCATTTTTTATCAACTTATGCAATTATGATTATTTATTTATTTTTTATTTATGCAGTTTTTTTTTTTTTTTTTTTTGTCTTTGATATTAATTCAAGTTACACTTTTTGAGCGTGATGACCGATAACAATTTTTTTTTCTTTTATTGAATAAATGAGAAGTTAATATCGTTTAAAATATTTTTATTATCTTACAATACATGTAGGTTAATCAGGAATTTTTATCATTGAAACTATACGTTTATGGTAGCTGAAATAAAAAACATAAGTTTGAGACTTGATATTCTCAAAATATCATTAAAATACCGCGTCAATGTCTGCCGAAGTCTACCGAAGGATACCGTGCCGAAGTCTGCCAAACTGAAGCGACGTTAGCCGGAGTGTTAGGTTTTTTTTCTCGTTACGGAATTTCTAGATTCTTTCGCCGCGCCCAAAGTCCACGATAAAAGCTATGCAATATCTTAATAAATTACCAAACAAAATTTGGCTGCGCTACGAAAATTAGATAGCGAGTTATAAGCACTTAAAATTTTCCGAACCTCACCGTGGGGATCTCCTGTCACCAAAAATTAACACTGTCTCATAATAAATTATCAAACAAAATTTAGCCGTCCTACGAAAATTAGATCGCGAGTTATAAGCATTTTAAATTTTTCGACCCTCACCATGGAGGATCTTCTGTCACCAAAAATTAACACTGTCTCATAATAAATTACCAAAAAAAATTTGGCCGCGATACGAAAATTTATCGCGAGTTATAAAAATTTTAATTTTTTCGACCCTCACCATTGGGGATCTCCTGTCACCAAAAATTAACACCTGCCGAAGTCTACCGAAGGATACCGTGCCGAAGTCTGCCAAACTGAAGCGAGGTTAGCCGAAGTGTTAGGTTTTTTTTTTTTTTTTTTTTTTTTTTTTTTTTTTTTTTTTTTTTTTCCCTCGTTGCGGAATTTCTAGATTCTTTCGCCGCGCTCAAAGCCCACGATAAAAGCTATGCAATACCTTAATAAATTACCAAACAAAATTTGGCCGCGCTACGAAAATTAGATCGCGAGTTATAAGCATTTTAAATTTTCCGAACCTCACCGTGGGGGTCTCCTGTCACCAAAAATTAACACTGTCTCAAAATAAATTACCAAACAAAATTTAGCCGCACTACGAAAATTAGATCGCAAGTTATAAGCATTTTAAATTTTTCGACGTTCACCATGGGGGATCTTCTGTCACCAAAAATTAACACTGTCTCATAATAAATTACCAAACAAAATTTGGCCGCGATATGAAAATTAGATTGCGAGTTATAAGCATTTTAAATTTTTCGACCCTCACCGTTGGGCGGGTCTCCAATCATCAAAAGCTACATTATCCTACCTTGTTTTATCTTAAGACGATTCTTTTCTATACACATTCTATCAGGAATTTTTATTATTGAAACTATAGATTTATAGTAACTGGGGTATATAACCCTCACCTGTATATAAGGGTGGAGTGAAAAATCGAAAGTTGGAATTTTGATTTTGGATAGCAGCCAAAAGTTGCCTTTTTGTACCTCTAATACACGTGCAAAATTTCATGAATTTTGAAAAACTTCTTGAGTCCCCTACCAAGCCATTTATATTTTGATTGATTTATACGATAGATTTTCACCATAAATTGTACATTAACAGGATATTTTGATAATATCGTTTATGTTTAAAATGTATAATATTATTCCTTTCATCATTTTCAAACTTTAAGTCTTAATTTTTGAATATTTGAAACGGTTTATTGAGTTTTAAAAATTTTATGTTCTCATTTTTACAGTCAAATTGAGTACGTGTGTAAGCAAATCGAAGTTTACCTTTACTAGAAGTTGGCGATTCTTCAAAACTAAATAAAGCTATTTTGCCAACAATAGCAGAATGCTATAAAATATTATTATTATACAAAACAATAAATAAAACACATCAGTAATTGTAAAGTTTCGTCAAAACCAGAGGTAAAAAAAAATCCTGAGAGAAAACATCGAAGGCATCAATTATTGTAGCTTCCCAAAGACGTATTTATCAATGATAGACAACAATTTTTCTGAATATCAGAAGCTTATTCAATTTCCCAAAATCAAAGGAAATTATGGAAAATTGGAGATATATGGAAGAATTATAAGTTACAAGCATAATCTTTGATTTTAACAGTCAATTGAATTGTATTTGGGACACATTACAGCATCTTTTGGACCAGGAAAGATCATTGCAGGAAGTATTAAAATATTGCACTGAAAAACATTTAAACCTTGATAAATTTATGGCAATAGGTTGTGACGGAACAACTGTAAAAAGTAAGATAAAAAATCATGCTAATAGATTTTTGAAACTAAGATTTAGTCGTTCGTTTTAGTGGTTAATATGTCAGCTCTTTGCAAACGAATTGCCGCTACCGATTGTTTATCAAGTCATTGAGCTTGATAAACAAAATAAAGGTTCACGATCTTTTCCTGTTCTAATTGGAAAGTCGTTGGATCAATGTGAACAATAGACAGTTATGGAAATTAAAAAATATCTGCTCCTATCACACAGAAATGAACTCTGGAGAGTTAAGGGTAGACCAAAATTATCTTTATGACATGCGTCAAACATTTTGTATTTGGTTAATGTTCCTCAAATCTGGTAAATCTTAATCCAGCAAGAATGTCGCACTCTAAATGATTGACAACTACCAATTGATTACTTGGTTTGCAGATTGGAAGTCAGAATTCATCCCAAAATCTGAAGATTATGGCTGAATTTGTAATGAAAGTACATTTGTCTATGTTGTTTCACTTCAAGAAAGATTCTTCTTGCAACAATAGAGCTGAAAATGTTTTTTTTTTTATAAACTATTAAGTTGTTTTGTTATTTGAGGGAATATTTAAAGAAAATTCTCAATCCCGTTATTCAACAAAACGTATACTTCTGTTATTGAGATGAAAATTTACAGGAACGATAACTGATAAAAAAAAATAATGTTGGAGAATTTGGATTCCGAAGAATATTGAAGATGAAGGATATTATATGTTCTACAATAAGGCAGTTTCATATTCCAATATTGAAATTCAGTGTTACAAACTATATAAACATTATTAACTGGCAAGAATGTGAAATCCCCCCACATTCTTAAAAGAGTACCGAGATAGAAACTGGAAATTCTCAGAAAAAAATCGAAAGTCCCATCTTTTTAATTGAAAAATTTCTCTGTTAGATTCAAGTATTCGAAAGATGCCTAAACTTAGTTGTTGAAGCAATATTAGCGGCTGTAGTAGTAGAAGCAAGAGCCGGATATATATGAGTAAAATCAAACCACGAAAGGTAATACCTAATTTTGATAACAAAGACCAATATAAATTAGAATGAAATGAAAGATTGTTTTATACAATGCATCGTATATATTCTTTTCATTTAATTACTATATATTCAGAAAACTGCATTTCCTTTATATTTGGAGAACTATCTTTCATGTGCATTCGAAAAATAAAAGTTAAAGCATGTTTAATTATTGTGTTTTCTCATCTCTCCGACAATACGATTCACATTTTAGGATTTTATTCGCGATTCAAAGAGTTAAAACGCAACTATACTTAGACCGTTCACAAGTAATACTTTAAGAAGTCATTATTGTGGGTTATTTTACTGAAACCAGAAATTTAGTTTTAAAAAAAAGTTGATTAATTTACACTACATTGTGAAATCTTGATTTTCACATAAAAAGGGCATAATCTTTAAGAGCTGGTAGGGAACTAAAATGAATTCCAAATGAAATGAAATTTTAACAATATATTCAGTGTGCAAAAAAGCAACATTTTAGACCTATCCAAAGAAATAATTTAAAAAAAAAAAATTTTTTTTCATTTACACTACATAGTGAAATCTGGATTTTCGCATATAAAGAGCATAATCTTTTAGAGCTGGTAGGGGACTAAAGATGAATTCCAAACAAAATGAAATTTTAACCTTATATTCAGTGTGCCAAAAGGCAACTTTTTAGACCTATCCAAAGAAAAAATTCCGAAAAAAAATTTTTTTGGTCTTTTTCACTCTACCCTACTGTATATAACCCTCACCATGGGGGGCGGGGGGTCTCCTGTCACCAAAAATTAACACTGTCTCATAATAAATTACAAAACAAAATTTGGCTGCGCTACGAAAATGGAGGATCCATGGGGGATCTCCTGTCACCAAGAATTAACTTCTGCCGAAGTCTACCGAAGGATACCGTGCCGAAGTCTGCCAAACTGAAGCGACGTTAGCCGGAGTGTTAGGTTTTTTTTCTCGTTAATTTCTAGATTCTTTCGCCGCGCTCAAAGCCCACGATAAAAGTTATGCAATACCTTAATAAATTACCAAACAAAATTTGGCCGCGCTACGAAAATTAGATCGCGAGTTATAAGCATTTTAAATTTTCCGAACCTCACCGTGGGGGTCTTTTGTCACCAAAAATTAATACTGTCTCATAATAAATTACCAAACAAAATTTGGCCGCACTACGAAAATTAGATCGCGAGTTATAAGCATTTTAAATTTTTCGACGTTCACCATCGGGGATCTCCTGTCACCAAAAATTAACACGGTCTCATAATAAATTACCAAAAAAATTTGGCCGCGATACGGAAATTGATCGCGAGTTATAAACATTTTAATTTTTTCGACCCTCACCGTGGGGGGGGGGGGTCTCCTGTCACCAAAAATTAACACTGTCTCATAATAAATTACCAAACAAAATTTGGCCGCGCTACGAAAATTAGATCGGGAGTTATAAGCATTTTAAATTTTTCGATCCTCACCATTGGGCAGGTCTGCAATCATCAAAAGCTACATTATCCTACCTTGTTTTATCTTAAGACGATTCTTTTCTATACATACTCTATCAGGAATTTTTATCATTGAAACTATAGATTTATACTATTATTTTCAACACAATCTAACTGATTGGTAAAGTAATCATACGAATTGAATAATTTCCAACTGAGCGAAAAATTGCCCAGGCCGGGAGTCGAACCCGGATACTTGGCTTACAAGGCCAGTGCTTTACCTGTTAAGCTACCGGGGCGACAACCGGCTGGGATTGAACTCTGTTGAACTGTCTAAATGACAGACCAGATGCTATGACCAATAAGGTTATCTGAGCGAAAAATCCCAGCCGGTTGTCGCCCCGGTAGCTTAACAGGTAAAGCACTGGCCTTGTAAGCCAAGTATCCGGGTTCGACTCCCGGCCTGGGCAATTTTTCGCTCAGTTGGAAATTATTCAATTCGTATAGATTTATAGTAACTGAAATAAGAAATATAAGTTTGAGACTTGATATCCTCTAAATATCTGAAAAATTCCGCGTCAATGTCTGCCGAAGTCTACTGAAGGATACCATGCCGAAGTCTGCCGAACTGAAACAACGTTAGCCGAGTGTTAGGTTTTTTTCACTACGGAATTTCTGCATTTTTCTCGTTACGGAATTTCTACATTCGGTCACTGCGCTCAAAGCCCGCGATAAAAGCTCTGCAATATGCTATAGCTTAAAAAAAAAAAAAAAAAAAAAAAAAAAAAAAAAAAAAAAAAAAAAATCTAGATACAGCGACCAATACTTTGCGAAATTTTCGGTACTAAAGCGCAAAAATCCGCCAAATGCCTTTTTCTACAAACCCTGAAGGATAATATATATAAAAAAAGATCTTTTGAATGATACCTCATTCATTTCAGTGCGTTTTGTAAATAAATAGAAAAAGAAATGTAGACGACAGAAATAATAGATGTGATTTGCCGATAAATTGCAGTCGTGAATACATCAAGGGAGGATCCAGCCATTCATTTAGAAGGGGGGGGGGAAGGCATCATGACACTTTTGGGGGGGGGGGGAGGTAGTTACATCAGTTAATAAGCAATTTTTATATTGAAGGCTGTTTCCCATATCTAAAATGGCTATTTTTCTGTTACTTTGAGAAAGTCGTTTTCATTCGTAAATGCAAAAAAGTTGCATTAGTAATCGTAAAGATATGAAATTTACATATTATATTAGATATCAGGAAATTGCAGAATTTTCCATTTTTTATAAAAACAAAAAATCATTTAGAAATTGAACATTTTAGCCAATTTTTAGGACTTGACAGCTACTACAAAAATGCAGTCATGAGGGAGCAATTGATCTGAAATTCTGAAAATTCTGAAATCTGAAATTCAGTTTAAAATCAGAAATATTACGCAGATTTCTCGAAAGATTCTCTGCCTTTTGTTGAGAAATGGAAAACAATAATTAATCACATTTGTTCTGAATAAATGTACAATCAAATGTCATGCATCTGAGATTGAAAATGACTTGCTGCATGTGCCAGAAATGATCTGTTTGGGATTGTAGAGCTTTAGAAAGTCCGAAAGATACTCAGTTTTGGGCAAAAGGTAAATTTGAAAGAATTTAATATAAATTTTAATTCTAAATTCATTTTCAGAAATCTTCTTCATTAAGGGAGGGGGGAATCATGACCTCCTTGGATCCGCCATTGGTATACACACTGTTTTGAATAATGTGTAATAGAAAAATTGCTGTTCAAATCAGTATTTTATAATATATATATATATATATATATATGTATAAAACTTGATTTAATGATATTTTGTTACCAAACTGAGAAAATTTAGAAAATGCGAGAAGTATTACCTTATTAGAAACTGTATCGATTTTTGTGATTATGAATGGAATTTTCGAAATATGGGTTGTTTACATGTTAGGTATTGTATCATCTTTGAAAAATGAAATGGTAGCATCCACTTCTCACATCATATTTGAGGACGTCAGAAGCCAAAGTGTACAAGTGACAAAAATTCGATTTCGAGTAAATTGAGTTCACAAATAATTGATGATAAAATTGAACATAAAATGTAATTGATTGAATTGAAATAGGAAACAGCCGCTTATTTGATTGTGTGTCTTTGAACTCTTATTTCAATAACTGTGAAAAAATAGATTACAATATTCTTTAAATTTATAACTAACCAATATTAATAAATATTCGCAAACGTTATTGAACACAGCACATAATTTGAAAATAACTTATATTTCATTGCCCGCTAAAAAAAGCATATTTCCAAATCGTCTGTGCCCTTGGTTCAATTTTGTCACTTAGAAACCCTTTGGCTTCAGGGTCCTCATTTGAGTTTCTTAGACCACAGTAACACGTTAAAAGTTTTTATGTATTTTTTCTTAATTTTTTATAGAATAATAAAAGGAGATGTACTAGGGATTTATCTATAAATTTCAAAAAATAAAATTAAGATTTGGCAAGTAAAAGTTTCGGGAATAATCAATTACTTACATTGTAAAAAATGACAGATTTTTCTTAAACTATGAAAATATACTATGATCATAAACAGAAACATTCAATTACAGCTTTTAAGTCATCCAATATTTGAAAAAACACCCTTTTATCCTTAGAAACCTCAGAAATCAAGTTGCTTTCAAAATTTAAAGAAGAATTTATAAAAAATATTTTTATTAGCTTCCCGTAATTTTTGAAAACGGTTTGGAGTAGCTTTAATAATGCATTAATCGGTTCTCTCTACCCGGAAAATTGTTCTTTTCGAATACTATCAGACTTCAACTAAATATTTTCAGCTGCAGAACTGAAATTGTGCATGCAATTGTAACAGAAAAATGTTAATTTTAATGATGATGTTGTTAATTCTGTATGTTTTTCAATTAAACATGTTTGCTAAACATAAAAATATTTAGTTGAGACATCACAGCACCCGAAAAAACAGTTTTGTGGGTAGAGAGAAACGATTAATGGTAAATATAGTATATGAAAGTTATTCGGAAGTCATTTCGAAATTTTGGATGGCTCGGAAGAAATTACCGCATATTTTTGTTCATGATTATAGTATATTTTCGTAAATTAAAAAAGGCTTTTTTTTTTTTTTTTTTTTTTTTTTGTACTGTAAAAATTGCGCTCAAATCTTAAACCGTTAAGTAACATTCGTGATCATAAAAATTAAGACCAACGTCCCAAGAAAATCTACGTTAGTTTAATACTTCCTAATATCGACCCTCAATTAATAATCGATGATTTAGGAATGCATTGACTCAATGCTACCATTTGGACATACTTTTAAAAATAAGAAATGTGGAAAGAATGCCATTAAACATGGTTCACGTACTTCCCGCAAAAGTTTTTCATGAAATCTATAAAATACACGAACTCTGCTACATTAGGTCTCAATGGAGCATATTTCGAAACTTTAACAACCCAAAACTATGTTATGGATGTCAAAGTTTTGCTGACGCTAATGACATATGTAAGTTCACCTTCAAATGAGTTAAATATGCAGAAATCACCTGACTCAAAACTAGCGCTCCACAGGTTAGAATTTCCTTATGTGCTAAAATTGTTGGGAAGTGCATCCTACTCTCTATAAAGGGTCCCAAAGTAGTCAAAAATCTAATATTTCTGTATTCAAAACTGATGTAACTAAATTTTCAAATTATGAAATTGTAAACACTAAAGCCAAAAATTCTCAAAACGGTTAAAGATTTTTATGAATACGAAGACAGTTCGTTTATATTTTAAAACTAAGAAAAGAAGTCGTAAATGTTAACAAAACTACTGTAACTAGTGGTGGAATTCTTTAATCACAGGCTTTGTAATCCAACAATTTAATAGGTTTTTTTTTCATTTTTATAAAACATACCGTATTTTCGGGTGTTTAGCCCGCACCCTTAAATCGAGCAGTGCAGTAAAAAAAGTTCGTGTATAACCCGCGGAGATGCATCGGTGTATAGTCCGTGGGCTATACACCATTTACGAACGTATATTTCGATCAGAGCTCGAAATTAGAAGCCATAAGTCATAATTTTTAACACAAATTTACGAAATTTTTTCGTGAGGCATACCTACAGTAATTTGGCTAAAAAAAAATAAGATTATCAGTACCGTAATTTTCGGAAGAAACGCCGCGGCGTTTACGTATTTTAAGATAAAATTTCAAGCGATGCGGCATTTACGCTCAATTTTCTTTGTCAAACAAGCGTGATATTTTTTCTGAATTTTTCCGACAATTAAAAAAAAATCGGTGATAAATTCAAAATTTCGGACATAAAATGTATACGTATCTTATTGGTTCGAAAAAGGAACGAATCCTCGGAATCGGTCCGAAATGCATCAACTCCGAAAAGGAACGATTCCTCGGACTCTATCTGAAATGAAACGACTCCGGAAAAGTTCGATTCCTTGAACTCGTTCCGAAATGAAACGATTCTGTAAAGGAGCGATTCCTCGGAATCGTTTCGGAAAAAACCGACTGCTCTGAATCGTTCCGAAATGACATAAATCGCGTACATTTTTTTTTCGTTCTTTGCAACAGGGTAGGGTACCAACTCTGAAAAGGAACGATTCCTCAGACTCTAATTGAAATGAAACGACTCCAGAAAAGTTCGATTAATTGATTTCGTTCTGAAATGAAACGACTCTGTAAAGGAATGATTCCTTGGAATCGTTTCGGAAAAGACCGACTGCTCTGAATCGTTCCGAAATGACATAAATCACGCACTGTTCTTTGCAACAAGATAGGGTAGATTATTTTTTTGAAAAATAAATTCTTAAATGATCTTAAATTCAGAATCGTCGAGGTTGGAAGGGTTCCGGATTTTGGATTTTGTACTCTACAAACATAATGGGGTGCTGCAGCACCGATTCGGTAGCAAATTATTTTCTGATATTTTATTTATAGATTTTTTTTTTTATTTTAGGTCTCGCGTATAAGTTGACCCCCCACTTTGAAATTCTTTTTTTGTCTAAAATTTCACGACTTATACGCGAGTATATACGGTAGCTATTATAGATCTATCAGTACAATAATTTGGCGATAGATGCGACAGTTCTTCCAAACCCAGAAATAACTGCATTTAAGCAGCAAAAAAAAAAAAAAAGGCTTTACAAACATGGGAGAACTCTCAAAATTTCGTGGCATAGCGAAAAAAATTTACAAATTTCGATATTTTTTCCAAATTTTTTGAGGTTTAAAAGTTGTAGAAAAAAAATCACGATTTCCAATTTAAATAAAAAAAATTCTTTGTATAACCCGCACCGTGTATAAGCCGCAGCGGCTTTTTGGAAGGTTTTTTCATGTATAAGCCGCGAACTATACATCCGAAAATACGGTAGATAAATTTAAAAAAGAAGCAATAGTTTAAATTATTGACAAGTTTCGCAATCCAATAGTTTAATAGGTACTTTTTAATTTTTGTAAAACACGAATACATTAAAAAGAAAAAATCGTTTGCATTAATTACAGGAGTCGTAATCCAGTACCAAAGTCAGTGAATTTCCGTTATTTTAAATTATCTCCTTAATGTTGACAAGCAAAAGAGAACTTATTCACCACTGCACGAATTTCATAAAAGAAAATGAGTTGAATAAAGTCTATCCAGCGATGTTTCTGTTCTGAGAAAATACCATCAGAAAAAGCGCAGAATTGTATGAATAATGGTTGAGACGTTTAATAGCCTATGATATTGGTGTCAGCCATCGTAATTGAGATTTGTAGAAGGCTTACGAATTGCTAAAAATGTTTGTATGCAGGGTTACAGTTGTCGAACAAACTACAAAATTCCAAATGTCCATTCTGCAAATTCGAAACAGAGGAATAAAATATTTTATGAGAATTGCTGACAGCGATTGCTGAATGTTACACAGCGCAATTTTCTGAAAGTCAGAGAATGTTCGTATATTGCGTATATTTTTAATAAACGAATCTTGATTTATTGTCAGAACTTACAATATATTATGTATATTCATATATATATTATATTATATTGATAGTATCAATATGGCAATTTCTGAGAAAAAGTCCTTCTAGCCAGTACCAGGAGGAAAAATTAGCCTCTCATTATTATTTTTTATTCTACTAATTCTACTAATTTTTAAGCAAACGAAGGTAAAATGATCTGAACCTGACTATGGATGATTACCAATTTTTTAATATTAAATAATACTCATTTGAATGGAAATTTCAAAGAAATTAATGAGGTAGTGCCAGATTAGCTCCATTTATGGTGACCTATATTTGTAGCCAAATTTCTTAATATTTCGACAAAATATGGCAAGAATTCAACGCTAGCGGATGTGACTGTGTACTTTTAAATGGATAATCATAACAACAATGATTACAAAACGTAAATTTGTGAAAAAACACGATTTTTACAGTTCTCAATGAAACTTAAATATGGATAAATCCCCAAACCTGGATTATCAATGCTCTACATCTCAGCCATATTTTTAAGATAAAAGCGAAAAAAAAAAAAAAAAATCTGTGGAATAGGTCAAACACTTAAGTTTAAAAACTTTCTGTATTTCTAATTCCTTAGTACATAATTTTGAACTTGAAATTTTTTAGTAGCCGCAATTTTGAAACAAGGTGGCAGATGAAGCTGACCAACGAACACAATAGATATCTTATTAAATCCTGTAAACATGCTCTGTCACATCCAAATCTAGTGCTATCGTTTAATAAAAAAAGTAAGGTGTATTGTTATTAACGTTTGAATTGAAGGTGGTTTTGGGGTTCGAAGCCTCATAATCGATGGAAATATACAGATATTTTTAGAAATAATTTTTCTCCGAACGACTGCAATAGGTGGCTTCATAGTTTTTTAGTAGAAGCTAATCTAAGGAAAAAAAAAAAAAGAATCCGATTTTACATGATTATTTGATAACTTTTTACAAAATGATAATTATTTATTGTACTCGAAGTTGAATATTTTATTCAAAAGCTTTACATGACAAAGTACTTTTTTTAATGAACCTCTTACTGTTATTCATATTTACGCATTTACCTGAAACCATATTTTTCGTTTGTGGCACATAGTGTACGAATATGATCACTTATTATAATCCTATCTCTGTAACAGAGGAAAGAACTACGCACAAAATGACTACTCTTGAAACGTTAAGTATTGCTGTTTATTTTTAAAATATACGTTTTTTTTTTTTTTTTTTTTTTTTTTTTTTTGTGACAATTGATAAACTTCTAAGAAAATTAGAGTCTATAAATTTAGAACAAAAGAAAAGAAAAGACTGGAAAACAGACAGGCAGAATTATATGCCCCTTTTGGTTCCTTACAAAATTTAAACGGAACCCTTAACAATATGCGGCATTTTACAACTAAAACAACAAAAAAGAATTAACAAAATCAGAGCATTCTTCAAAAGTTATTCGTTGGTAACATTTATAAAATAAATAAACAAATAAAAATAAAAATAAATAAATAATATATATTTAACCATTATATAATACTACAGTTCAACATCTATAATAAATATAGTATAACCGATTATAACAAACTTAAACATGAAAGACAATTAAATGGAATTAGCAATATTGGAATAATTGCAAATAAAATTTGAGATTGTAGTATGTGGCTCGTTATCAAGGGCAATACCACGCAGCCACAAGAATTAAGATTAATTTCTGAAGTAGAAATCAGGAGAAAGTCCTAATGCATAATTTCTACATTTGTCCGATTAATCATAACCATAAAATGTATAAGTCAATAAACTAACATATAAAACTATATGTACCATCCGAATCATATAATGAAATCGATGAGCACAAATTGTTTTATCCATTAAAAACAAAAATTGAAATGAGAAAAATTTATAATAAGTCGCCAACGTGTTGAAAGAATACAAAACTACATACTCATTTTACTAACAAGTAATGAGATTGTAGACAATTAAAGGATATAAAATGGAAAGAAACAAAATATTATAATTAAAAATATCTATTACTAAAAATATTATATTATTAAAATGATGTTAAATATAATATTTTAGCTAAATTAATGGAAATATAAGGTAATTTTAATGAAATGAATTAATAAAATAAACAGTCAATACTAGAAAATCAAAGAAGATTACATATGCAAAAAATCTTTTCAAGAAGAAAGGGGATTATTTACTATTTTTCAGTGTCGCCATCTAACGTTGGAAATAAGGATTAATCGCATATATATATATATATATATATATATATATATATATATATATATATATATATATATATATATATATATATATATATATATATATATATATATACGTGTATATATATATATATATATACGTGTGTATATATATATATATATATATATAGAACCATTAGGTAATACTACAAATCAACATCAATTTCTGGAAAAACTTGTTAATGCCAAATTATATCAAACAGAGGAGTTGTCAAAATTTGGAATAAAATTGGAAACGTGGTATTCAGCTCGTTATCAAGGGCAGTGCTAAATAGCCACATTAATTGCGATTAATTTCTGAATAGAAATCAGGATAGACCTAAAAATGATTTCCATATTGCCCGATTAATCGCAAATGAGAACTCAATTCAAAGAAAAATATTAGATAAATAATAAGACAATAATAGAATTATCAATATATTAATTGCATTGGAAAAAATATTTCAAAGAAAAAATATTAGAAAAATAATTAAACTGTAATTGAATATTGATAAAGATAAACTTACAAGTATCAATCGCAACCAGTAATCGCCATTGAGAACAGGAAAAACAAAATAATAATATAATTGAATTATCATTGTTTGATTTCAAAGGAAAAATCATGTCAAAGAGAATTAATTAGACTGTAATTTAATTATATAAAAGATAAACTTACAAATATCAATTTCGACCATGTGATAGCAATACCATAAAATAAAGTAAAAATGAAAACAAAAAGGGTGTGAGAAAAGATAAAAAACCGTAACTTCGTCAATTCTTAAGATGTCAAATCCGATTAAATTTATTTTATATCTTCTCAATAATATCTACAAATTTTGTGTAGACAAGTTTTTTATAGGACCAATCCTTATAGCAAAAATAATTTAAACAAATATAGGAGTTGAAAAAAAAATCTAAAATGCAAACTGCTTTATTCTGATTCATCTTTAAATTCTTTTTTTGATTTTTAAAGCATCCAAATGACAGGTTCTGTTATTTGGGAAATATATAATCCGACGTATTAATCAGTTTTATATATGTATATATATGCATACATAAAACAGAATATATTTCAAAAAATGCTTTCAAAATGGATATTTTGAACAAAATTTTTCGATTGAGGATAAAAAATTGAGGAAGTATTCAAATAACAAATTGCTTATGTTCTGACTCATTTTTAAATCCATTTTTGCTCTCAAACGCATCCAATTTACAAGTTCTCTTATTTAGGAATTGCATAATGTACTCCATTAGTCAGTTTTTTGATAAAGGCAGAATATATTTTTTAAAAAAATCTGTCAAAGCATTTCGAACAAAATTTATCGAAGCGATTGTGATTGAAAAATTGGAGAAGTATTCAAATAAGAAATTGCTTATTTTCGAACTCAGTTTTAAAGCCATTTCTGCTCTCAAACGTATCCAGTTGACAGGTTCTCTTATTTAGGAACTGTGTAATGTGCCCTATTAGTCAATGTTTTGATAAAAAAAGAATATATTTCAAAAAAAGCTGTCAAAGTAAGCATTTCGAATAAATTTTCTCGAAGCGATCGTGATTGGAGAATTGTATGTAATCAGATAAAAAATTGCTTATTTTATGACTCATTTTTAAATTCAATTTCGCTCTCAAACTAAATTAAATAATGTGCCGTATTGGTCTTTTTTTCACCTAAAGTCAGAATATAAAACTTCAACTGTTTTCAATAAGATGATTGTAAAAACACTGGTTTCATTGGTTTATTGAATGGTAATATCTGAATTACTTTGGTTATATTTATAAAAGTATATATATATATATTTATATATATATTAATGCTGTCAAAGTGGGTATTTGAGCCGAATTTCGCTTAATATGATTCTGATAAAATAAGTGCTTATAAAATAAATAAATTAATTAAAAGTTCTACAAAAGCGGCCAAATAAAGTTGCTAATCAGGGTTTATGTCTAATAATATTTCATTTTTTGTTTTTGATGCGAGCACTTAACTTCGAAATCTACCTCCGCCAATAGGCCAAGCTGAGAGGGATTTTTGTATTCTCGGCCTAACTTTGATAGATTACTGTGTTTTAATAGGATCATTACGCTCTACACTGATTTGTTTCAAATATATTAAAAAATAGTAATTTTACGTTTAAAAAAAATGGAACGTTTCAGCGGAATTTAAAGAATTTAATTTTTTAATGATAAAAAATAAATAATGTTAAAGATAAATAAATTTAAATCAACAGCATTCTCTTTGCAGAAAAAATAACATTATTTAATTTTTTTCTAATAATATTCATTTGTCTTAATTTAGGACAAAATAATTTCAAATTTTTCAAATGATGACTGATTAGTTTCTATATATGACATTAATGAAACAAATGTTTTTTTAATTTTTTTTATTAATTAATATTATTATTATTATTATTATTACTATTATTATCGCAAATGAATGTTCTCTTATAATACAAAATAACGTTTTGTAAAAGTACGATATTCAATCTAAAATATTAATGTAGATTATTTTGTTTTAACTATTTGCAATTATTTAAAATATTATTGATTATATAAAATGTGATTTGTGATTTTAAAAATGAAAAAATATTTTGTATACTTATTATATATGTATATATATAAGACCTTTAATAGTAAACAATATTAACCATTTGAAGTTAACGATTGAATTTAATAACTTATATCATATATAAAGATAGTGAATTTAACGTCAAAAATACTGAATACTAAATATTTAAAATATTAAATCAAAAATTATATGCATGATGAAACGATATTGCTACTCTTAATGGAAAATCCTATTAAGTGATATTGGAGAACTACATAGTAGAAATCTTTTTGACAGTACACAAAGTTTATGCGCTCAGCAGCAATTACCTTTGCGCACGATAGTTATAAAATTGCTAATTTAGCGACTGATGTTATATATATATTAAATATATTAATATGATACACTAATAGGAAAAAATTCATAATGAATATTCAAAATGAAAAGATATCAATTACAAATATCAAATTTTATGCATTCATAATTTCTAGCGCATAGCAGCATAATAATTTGAATGTTAATATAAGACCATTCATACTAAACAATAATAAGCATTTGAAGTTAACCATTGAATTTAATAACTTATATCATATATCAAGATAGTGAATTTAACTTCAAAAATACTGAATACTAAATTTCTAAAATATTAAATCAAAAGTTATAAACATAATGAAACGATATTGCTACTCTTATTTGTTATTCAAGATTTTGAAAAGAAAAAATAGCTCCAAGAAAAAAGTGTCCAAAAATTACATATTTTTTTTTTCCACGCTACAAAATTCTGAGGTTTTATATAACATTCTAAAACATGTTTGGTCGTTTTTTCTATTTCTGAGCATCAATAGCATAAAATAAATCTGATGCTAATGCTACCTAAATATATTTTGAGATATTATACATTTCAGAGCAAGCGTTTTCTTTTACACATAAGCAGAGCATTGTTCGTCATTACTTTCTAGTGAATATTAATGAGACGAATAGATTATTTTTCTTAATTGATTTTTAGGTAAAAGCAATGAGAAAACCCGTCTCTATTTTTATTGTTAAACACAAAAATGAGATGACTTTTATTCTGTAAGTGAATAAACACTGAAAAATTATTCAAAATAAACGTTCTTACGTTAGCTGTTTTTTATTTATTATTATTATTATTATTCAAAAAGAACTTAATTTTGAATTATAAACTTATACTTGTCTTAAAATATAACACAAAATTAGAATTGAATAAGTAAGTTTTATGAGTTCGAAAAAGAAAAAGAAAACAGTAAGGCAAATTTTACGCTTTGAAATTAAAAAGTGAAAGAAATAAATTTTTTAAAAAATGTAGATTCTTTTTTGTGTATGATTATTTCGTTTATCATCGATGATGATTTATTCTCCTTTCAGTTGAGCGTCATCCTAAACGAATCCAGCAAAATACGTAAAATAAAAAACTTTGATATGAATTAAAAATAAATTTAAATTAACCTTTCACAGATTCAAAAATTAGTACTTGGAGCAAATTTGGCAAGCTTCCAAGAATTGTAGACAAGTATCTTCAAACATTCCTTTTCTCAAAAAAAGATGCTCTCGCGTTCCGTTTCGTTGTGTTGAAATTTCTTTTAGTCTAATTGAAGTTTGAGAAAAAATGTAAAAGAACTGCGTAAAATACAATAAAATCACAAAGCTTTTAAAACAAACCATACAAGTATAAACACAGGAAATGTTTTGAAAGAATATAATACTTTTTTTTCCGGACTAAAGCACATGTATTTTGTAACTATAACAAGAGAAGGTTTGGATATAGAATGAATCATAAAGAATATAACTTGCGTAAGATTTCTATATAACTGCAATTTAAATAAAAATTACTGCTTTTAATACATTTTTTTAACTTAAAAAATGAAATTTTATTTATTTATTTATTTTTTTTTTTTGGGGGGGGGGGTCCTTTCAATATACCTCAACATGAACCACTATGAGGTGGTCAATACCCACTTGTTAATCGAAATCTGAAGTGAAGTATAAATCTCTTCTGTCCTTTGATTCTACCTATCAGACATCTGTTGATCAAACATAGCAAATGGACTGTAAATAATAACATGCGTGATACAACTGAATTGATCTTTTTTTGGCGTTGTTTATTAGCTTCTGTATAACCGAACTGTAAGTAAATATGGACAACTACAGTTTGAAATACATGTTACTCTAAAATACTGAAGCCTGATAAATCCTAGCATTTACCAAAGGAAGTTGGTATAGGTCCGAAATTCGCTTCTTAGCGTTTCTACTTTGGTCTTTTATGGAATCATTTGCGTCGTCGTTAATAATCAGCAATACCTGTTAGAACTTAATTATTCCTTTTGATAAAAGACAGAAAAGATTGATAAGCTCAGCACAGGTTTCAAAAGTACGTGGTTAACATGCGGCGCCATCTAAAGCAAATATATTGTACATAAAATCAAACATTTATTTATATTTATTTATTTGAATGCTATGTGAGTTGATTAGTCAATCAAGGGAGTTTCAACAGTTGTAAAATACCATATAAAACAGCTGACATTTATGGAGTTTTTCCGAAAATTACTCACGTGACATCATTAACATTAAATAGTTTTGGAAGTAGCTAAACTAAAAGTTCATCGTTCGTCAAAAAATAAAAAATGTAAAATAGAATAGTTAAACAAATTTGAAAACAAAAAACCTTCTTCGTTTTAATTTAAAACAGCTGCTGCATTTATTTTATTGCTATTATTTATTTCATTTTTGTCTAAGAATCAATTTACAGTTTGTTTACCGCCAAAATCATTAAAAGAATATTTAAATTGTTTCAGTAGCTTCCAAAGAGATTTAATGAACGAAAACTTCGCCAATGTTAAGTTTGTACTCATGATTTTGCTAATGCTGTCGACTCCTTAAAACAACTTTATTTCCGATTACATCCTTTCTTGTTAAAGTTGCGATATTTTTTTATATATCAAATTTAACCGTTTGAGTCCCAGAGGGTTTTGATAAAAACACTGTCAAAAAATTGGAAGCAGCGCGACAGTGCTTCTTTTATTTTATGCCGGAAAGGCCCAAGTAACTCCATAGTACTTCTTTTCTTTTATACCCATCATAAGACCAAAACTGCGTGATAGTGCTTATTTTATTTTATATCGATGAGTTCTACTCGGTACACCATCAGTGGTCTACAATGTTCGAAATGTGCTGGGTTTTTTCGAAATAAAAACTGAAAAGCGCGATCGCGCTGCTTGGCACTTAAATGCTTAAACAAATATTGTAAAAGATTAAATTTAACTTTACAAAATCTTATAATTTTTAATCGTAAAACCGTAGCATTTACCGAAACAGTTCGTTAAAAGCTTGAAGTAGAAACAATTAAAACTCTTTTCGGGCTTTTACCAACTCGTTTGGTATATGCTATGATCTACTGGTAAAACCTAAGAATTACCAGATTTCGAACTTTTACAGTAACATATATTTATATTTTTGATAGAAATAAAAAAGCAATTCTGATCCATGATTTTTGAGTTCTGAATGTATTTAATCGTGATTCTCAAAAATAAAAAAAGAAAGTTTTTAGCATAAATACTTAACCAAAAATAAGTTTTCTGTAAAAGACTCAAGAATTTTGAAAATTGGAAGAAAAAATATTTTGCCCATAACCATTCCTATAGCTGAATAAGCATAGATGAGCACTTGAAATAAAAAGGAACTTGCAAAATCCTATGCAATGTAAGTTTAGTACGTTTTGGAAGCATCTTTTAGTCAGTAACTTCTGAAGCAATTTCGATACATTTCTTATATAGTTCCAGCAATAGCTAAACTATAAAATAATTGTTCGCAACAGATCAAAAATGTAACTGTTAGTCGATTTCAGAAGCAAACTATTGCATGGGTATTTTTAATTAACATTCTTAATGGTATATTATTCCTAAATAAAACTATAGACATGCAGAGAATTTAATATATATCCAGCTCAGATATTTAATTTATAGCATTTAATGCTACGACATACAATCTTATTATCTTAATTATCTTAATCTTATCTAACGCCTTCGAGATTTTAACGTTAGGATTTCCTTCTCATTGAAGAGCTTTCAGAATTTAATTATGGTCTAATTTTTACACAGTTATTCGTAATCAACATACTTGAGTTTTAATTGCATAGTTTTCTCGATGACCGGGAGGCGGCCGCACAGACAATCACCTCATCGGGTCATCTAGGATCAGTTAAATCTCAATTCACATCTGAAAACGCAATCAGTCTGACAAGTCGTATCTTGGTGGAAAATACAAGACCCAATTTTAGCGGTTGCTTCATAGGTTTATCATTGTGATTTTCTGCACCCAAAAGTATGAAAACATGAAGAACTGGAGCAAAAAACATAATGAGTCAAGCGCTAAAATCGAGTATTTAGGTATTTTACTAATTCGATGGTTTTATTTAGGATTTTAGGTGGTTCCCTATCTCCTGTAAAGAAAGGTTTGGGCTGCAGTAGAAATTGTAATGTCCGACCTATTTAGCCACAGTAAATTTTCTAAATTATTTAAAAATATTCATTCTCTTTATGATTACTTTTACATTTAACCCTTTCATTCCCAGTGAGTCCAAATGGCATCATGACATTATTTATTTTATTTCTACATTTAATTCGGATATTTCGAATTTATACCAGAAAATTAAAATAGAAATACTTGTTTTATGTAATAGCAAAAATTTCATAATTAAATAAAGATAAATTTATCATTGAACTTTTCTGGTGTAAATTCAGATTCTTTGAACTACGGATTTTCTAGAACGTATTTCACCGTGGGAATGAAAGGGTTAATACAACAACATTTCTTTTCGAACATTCGAAACGTTATTCCATTTGACTTCAAAAGAAAATAATTTGCTTACTTTGTATATCACTAAAAAAAAAAAAAAAAAAAAAAAAAAAAAAAATAGCTTTCGATGATCTAGAGAGCTTTTACAGAAATATATTTACTACATATATTACATTTGTTTACATACTACATGTTATACATTTATCATCTGCACAGAAGAAAACCCCCAAATTCTTGCTCCATAAACTGTCAATTATCAAACAAATTACAATTTGATTCAATTCAAATAAATACCGTGCATTTATTCACGGTATAAAGAAGGCGGAAATTATTTTAGAACCATATTTGGCGACTTATCTCACTTTTGGAGTGAAATTAACAAGTAAGAATCCAATAATAAAAAATAAAGCGTATAAAAAGTACATAAAATAGGATTTTAACAGAGAAATTTTATAGGTTCCCTGACTTTTATATAAGGGCTACTAAATGCACCATTTCTCGGTACTAGATACGTGTAACACCAAAAGTGGTTTCTATGTCAGAAAATGAAATATTTTAAAGTAAATTAGCTGCAAGTTTCAATTTGACTGATCCGAAACTAAATTTTTATTTATTTTATGTGCATTAAACGACTAAACTTTTCTATCTCCTGGATGATAATATATTAGAGACGGATCCAATCCCTACATATTTGTGTACTATGTCCAAAGATATGTACGGTGCTTTTCATAGTTTAAGTTTTTTGCCTATTGTGTAATACTAAGGCACAGTACTGAATATGAGACAAGATTCTTAAACCAATTAAATAAATTTAAATAATAAAGTATAATAATTTTATAAATTTCGCACGATTTACAAAGCAGCAAAGATTAAGTTAGCGTGTATTAATTTAATTATGAATTTAAATGTAAAAACTTCCGTCTGAGAATTACATAATTTTCTCAATTGTTGGGATTTAAATATCCTAGCATTGTGATATTAGATGGCTAATTGTGTTAATGGTTTCCTTTTTTTTTTATTATTCTGCTTATGATATATGTGAATGCAATTTTCTTTTGTTGTTAATTTTAACTAACAGTTAAATTTCCTTTCGCGTCATGTGACTTATTTTAAGTTAAGGTGAATGTAGCTTTTCGGTTAAGTAAATTTAATTAGCTTAATTCATTAGCTAACAATTTATAAACAAGGTTTACGGCGAAATTTCACAGCGCGAATCTTTTGTACTAATTATTAACCATAAAGTATTTTGAATGTTAACCTTTTCGGGCCAGAATTCTTTTTTTTTTTTCAATCTTTAGAAAAAATTACTTTTACGATAATAATATCAACACTAGCTATCCAAATAATTTAATTGGTATTTAACAAATACTTCATTGCCTGAAAGATAAGGAATGTTGTTGTTTTGCGTACTATTCTATTAATATTCATCTGACAATAAGTTAAGGAAGAATTTTTGGAGATGTTTAGAAAACATTGTATTACAATTAGATTTAACTTATGTTACAACTTCCTAATACTTTTTGCGTTTTATTAAACGTGCTGTTTTCAGGAAAGTAATTTTTATTTTAAATTTAAAGACTAAAAAAATATGTTTAAAGTAAAAGAATTCCAAACAGCGCAAATAGAATGAATACAATTTTAATTATTATTACTAAATGCCTAAACAGAAATGAAGTCATATAGTAAATGCATAGATATATACTAACATTACTACAAGAAAATAGTTGCAAAAGTATTTCTTAAAATAAAATAATATTTCATTAAAGATATGTATTATTAATAATACAAAAGTCCCGAAAGGGTTATTATACGCTTTTAATTCCGACCAAAAATCTTGACGATCACGAGTTAATTTATTGCTTTACATATACATTAAAGATAAATTGGGACCACTACATGTCTGGAATTATTTTTGTTTAAATTTTAACTAATTCAAGATTGCTGAACAAAGATTTTTGCAATAAAATTTCCCATAGCATTTCCATAACTGTTGTTGACCATTCAAATAAAAGTTATTTGCAATTTTTCTTAGGATAAAACGATTATTGAGGCATGGAAAAATATTTTTTTAGTGAATAAATCATTTTAAAATAAAGTTATAGATATATATATTAATGAACGATGGATTACATTTCTCAGCCTAATTTTTGTGAAGTACTAAAATGAAATGGATAGCTCGTTCTAGTCGATTAAAATGTTAGAATAATTTTAATACCGAAAGAATCTACTATTATCTGCTGATCTTGTACCAGGGAAAGCAACCATATCCAGAGATCCCAAGGTGGCGGCATGTATCAGACTTTGTCTGTAGCTCGAAAAATGTAAATTTAAAAGCCATTTGATAAAATAAAAAAAAAACTCTGCTTGTTATTATAACAAATGGAAATTTGCTTATATGTACATGCAGTAACAAAAGACAAATGTTTCTTAATCAATGAATAAAATATAATATAATCATTTTAGAAAAGATATACTGGCCTCCATCGAGTTATACAGGGTTCTAAAAAGATTTTCTTTAATTTTAAAAACCTCAGAAACAAATATATTTCCGATTATTATTAAATATTATCCGATAATTATTAGCTATAAATATGGCAGTTTTCTCAATCGAAGATATCGGTATTCAGAATGCCATCAATTCTCACCTAAGCAATTTCAGCAGCATGATTCAATTTGTACTTTTGAGAGTAATAGAATAATATTAATTTTAATGCTAATGCTACTAAATTATCCCTTTTTTTCCCTTTTGTAAAACCCGTTAGTTTAACTTGAAAATGTTTACTTCAAAAGTGAAACATCCGAAAAAACGATAACATTCCTAGTTGATAAAACTAGTTAATACACTATAAAAACTATTTGGAAAAGTTTCCAAAAATCAATAGAAGAAAAAAAAACATTTTTTATTAATTGTTTTTTTTTTAAATATGACACTATACTAGATTCTGACGTTTGTAAATATATAGAACTCTCTTTTTTTTTATTATCGTGGGTAAGTAAGCCAAGTTTCTCAAGTTTTAATCCCTCTCCAAAAAATGTTTGAAAATTTACTTTCGTAGAAAATAAAGAATGATCAAATTTGATTGACTCATTCAAAAGTAATGTAAACAAATTACAGTTAAATTAGTTGAATAAAAGTATCTTAAAATGAGCAGTCACATTTTTATATAGAAATAACAGGACCATTTAGGCAATATTGACTAAAATTTTCCCCAATTAAAACATTACCTGATCAAATCAATAATACAGTCACGCAACTAACTTCAAAACTGATTAGCGATTAATTTAATGGTTTAATTCTTGAAATTCTAATAGTCTAGATTAAAGAGATAAAATGCAAAAATCAGATATCTAACATTTTAGATAAGCTGATAAAAACTACTATTTAGCATATCATTCTGAAAGTTATGATTAAAAATGTCATCATGAAAAATATAAATTCTGAGCAATGGCATAACAATCCAGTAAGAAGAAAAAGAAAAAACAAACTCATGCAAAGCTTCTTCCAGAGTGTCTTTTATATGCTGTAAAAAATATCATGAAAAGATCCCACTCTCGAGCTATAAAGCTTCAGATGATAAGACAAATAAAGTGCAGATAGAAACGTTTTCTAAATATTAATATAAGTTTTGTAATTTTCAGATTTTCTAATTAAATAGTTTTATCAGAAAATTTATTTTTAGAAAATTAACGATCAAATTATTCTCACAGCTTCTTTCAATACTTGTTTTAAAATGTTTTAAGAACATTTTAAGGGTAGGAGTAAAAAATTCACTTTTATTTATATCTTTAAGGGCACTTTAATTTATGTTTAACACAGATAATGAAATTAAATCGAAATAAATTAGTGAAAAAATATATCACACATAATCATTTCGAGTTTATTATTTAGTTAATGATTACTCTCTCTCTCTCTCTTTTTTTTTCATGTGCGTGTGTGTGTTTATACTGCTAAATAATCTATACAAATGTAATATTCCATATTCATCAGATAATGAAATAAAGAAATTTCATGTAAATGATCAATTAGTAATACACGAAATAGAAATTTAGCCTAATTTTCGAGTTCTATACTTAAAAGATACAAACTGAACCATTATATAAATACTCGTGTTTCTGTCTGTCCGTCTGTCATAGGAAGTTCTCTCAAACATTAAAGAACATGGAAATTTCAAGCTTTCCAGAGTTATAAAGGCTGTTGATAGACATATCTATAAATTATTAGCCATTCACAAATATTTTAAGGAAAAAATTGGGGACTAATTTAATTACTTGCAAAAAAAAAAAAACTTTTACGTATATATCGTATGGAGTATCGTTTAAAAGATCTCGAAACAGAAAACTTAAAACTATATTTGCTTCAATTTCACGTATTATATTTTCAGAGATATTCTCGAAAACGTACTGCAAAAGTATGCTCACACCACTGCTCCTATATTTTAATCTGACGAAAGAAAAATTATGAAAAAAATAAAGGTCCAAATTTTACTTTTTAGATGATCCTCAGTGGTACTTTTCAACTCGGAACCATTGAAGGATTGTTAAATATTATTTTAGAAAAATGTTGTCGGTAACATTAATTAAAAATCTATCTGGAAAATTGCGGCACAGACCAAAGTGACGTTGAAACTTTGCGACCTTCTTTCAAAAAGGGCTGGTCACAATACAAAAATTAAACTTTGTATAAGTTCTTTATTATACTGAACTCCTTTTACGTGAGTAAAAAGCATTTGGCAAATTTATAATAATTATTATTTCTACTGAAGTAAGTCAAAAATAATTTTAGCATAGCAAGTTCAAATATTTTCTATAAAGTAAAAAAGTGTCGTCACGAATTCTGATGTCACAACAATAATGGCAACGACCTTCCGCTTTTATCTTACATATATTCGCTTATAAATATCTAAAAATGTTCACATTTACAACATGAAATAACACAAAAATGTACTTTCAAATATATATATATATATATATATCACACTGAATGTGTTCAATCCCCATTCAGACATCACAGATTCTAAAAGCAACTAATTTCATGACTTTAAAAAGCTTGAATTATAAATTTAAAAAACGGTTCAATCTCCCTCTAAACGAATTTATATAAAAAATTTTCTTTAATTGAAGATTTCTAAGGCAAAACTTGCGGCTATTAAGAGATGCAATAGCTGTTTTTCTCTTTTATAAAAAAATAGTTAAAATTTTGAAAATAAATAAGTGTAAAATGAATTCAGTAAACAGAGTCTCTGTCTATCGGTATATTATTTTAGCTGTAAGAAAGTTATTTTAAATAAGACATTTGAAATGTTTCTTTTTAAATCTTACGTAATTTTCACCAAAGTTTACTTTCTCTTTTTAATATTCACAGAAAAATACTTTTGCTGTTAGAAAGGAAATACTATTTGCGCTGTCTTAGAATTCGCGATTCTAGCTCAAAAGATTACCTGAAAGTATGAAATAAATGTATTTTGCAAATACGTTTTTTATTTAAACTGTTTTGCTAACTGTTAATTAGTTTTTCATTCAAAATATGACGTAATTTCTGCTTTTAACACATAATAATGAATTTATTGTTTTAAAAATTTCTTTCTCTTTAAGATTTACTTGTAAATATAGTATGACGTAATTTTCAATACTTTCCTTCTTTTAACACGTAATAATTTAATTCTAATGTGAAAGTAGTCACATGTAACTCAGTTTCTATTGAGTAAATATATACCGAATGTTTTTGTTCAGATTATTAATATAAAAGCATATATTGGTTTAATTTTGGCTATGTTGTAACTTTACGTTATGCATTTTATTCTGAAAGTGCTCATTCTGACTTAGTGTTGAATTCAGAAAAATCCTCTATTTCGCACACCAATCAGTCTGCACTATATATTAGAAAGCTATACAAAAAAAAAAAAAAAAAAAAAAAAAAAAAAAAAAAAAAAAAAACTTTGTGATGGCCAAAGCATGCTAGTTTTTACTTGAAATAATCTCTAAATGCTTTCCGTTTGATCAGTAAGAAGTAAAAGGAATAAAAGAAAAAATAAATTAGCTTTGAATAAAATTTTTAAAATTAATGTGCTCTTCCCGAAATTTATAAATTGGTTATTAATTCACCTATATTAAATTTAAAAAAATTGCCTTTCCACAAGTGATGTTTTCCCTAACCCGTATGCCTGCGTACCTATTTTTGTAAAATTAGCACACGCGTAAGATAAATCTCTTCCCATCTTATCTTCTATTATGCATTTTTAAAACAAATCTACTACTATATAATGTACTACTACTACTATGTAATCTCTATTTATTTATAGCGAAAAAAAAAATCATGCTTTTCATATTTGTTTTCAGATTCTGTTGCATTTTTTGTAAAAATCATATCTTTGTTTCGAAAACATGCGAACGATTTATTTTATACCTTAAAAATAAATTAGTTGACAAACATGATATTAATTACCATCAATATATACAAGTAACTTTTATGTTACTATTTCATTAAAATAACTTTAGTGTATGTTATCCTTTAAGAAATGAAAGCAACAATATGATATGTTCGTACACGCGCGGCATTATTTAATCTCAAGAATTATATTTCCCTTTTCCTAATGAACAAAGAACAAACATTCCTTCACCCATCGTGTTCGATCTTGATCTTGGAAGTACGAGGCAGATAAGAACTGTTCTCGAAAATTTTATCTTTTTTTTCCCCAGGAAAAAAAAAAAAAAATGTGACTGGGATGAGATTTACCCCAGCACCAGTGCTTACGGGTTAGAAATCTAAGGAATTTGATTAAAAGAGCAATAGGCTTTAAAAATTGTGGAATAAAAAAATATTTCTGTATTAAAAATTATTTGTGTTATTATAACAAAAAGACTTTCAAAAATGTGTTTTATTACCAGTATATCTGATTGAAAAAAGGGATGAACTTTTAGAGGAACTCAGTAAATAAACAAATTGAAATCTTTAAAAACGAAAATCAACAGTATGCATTCGGTTTCATTATCTAAAATTATCTTAGGTAGATAATCATAAATAATAATCTTAGGGAAAAAATTACGTGGATTTTTGGTTTTGCCGAATTTTCTCCCAAATTAGGGAGTACAAAAAATATACAAGTAAATAGGTTAAAATAGAAGAATAAATATTTGTTCTTCAATCCCCAAAAAAGACAGAGGGCTGACAGAGGGCTTGCTCACTTTTCCCAGCGCTAGTCGTGTTATGAAGGTAAAACAAGTTTTACAGACACAGCAGATGTCGCAGTTTGGTTCTAAGAAAAAACAAATTTTACAGATGTCCCAGCTTGGTTCTAAATGCATGTGACAGTCTTCAAGGGTGTTGTGCATCCATCATAGTCCAAGAGCCGACAGCACAGAAACCTATGTTATCAAGCACAAGAAAAAACCCTTTATTTTATGTGAGTAGTAATAGGGGGATCTAATGATCCATGCCTGCCAGAAGTGAAGTGGTGCATGAGCCAAAAATGAATACCTCTAGTGGCTCACTCGTCGTTTTATCATTGTGTTTGCCGTACAGTCAAAGGTATGAAAACGTGAGAAACTGGGAGCAGGAAAAAACAATGATATACTTACGACTGAACCACTAGTGGTATTCATTTTTGGCTCATGCACCACTTCACTTCCGGCAGACATGGATCATTAGATTCCCCTATTACTACTCTTACATAAAATAAAGGTTTATTTCTTGTACTCGATAACATAGTTTTTTGTGCTGTCGGCTATGGTTGTCGGCTCTTTGGCTTGTGCTCTCGTTAAGGAGATGATGTTCTTTGAAAATTATTTTTCTTTATTTATGTTATTCCAAGCATAAATTCTTCAATAAAATAAATAAATCGATAAATATATTGGCATCTTGCGTCAATAAAGGGTCAAGCGTTTGGAATAATTCTATAAATAAGCAAATATAAACAGTGAAAAAGAATCACACGGGCACATGTAGTTTTGTTAAAATGGGGAAAATTGAATAAATGTGAGGACATAAATAATTAAAATACGTGAAAAAAAAAGTTTATATTTCATCTCTAAAAAAAAAAAAAAAAAAAAAAAAAAAAAAGAGTTCTTACAGAGAATTTTCCTTACTTTTTCCAGAACTAGCCATGTTATGAAAGTAAAACAAGTTTTCCAATTGCAGCAGATGTGGCAGCAAATTAACGTTCTAAATATGTATAATATTTTTTAAGTGCTTTGTGACCATCGATTGTCGATGTGAAGTCACAGTGACAAAAATATGAAGTCCTTATGGCCGTTTTAAAGCTCGTTTGTGACGTCACATTGTGACCACTTTGTGAAGTCACGGTGTGATAAATTTATGAAAAATGTGCCATTTGTGACTACTTTGACATCAACATTGTGACAAAGCTGTGACAAAAGCGACGATATTTAAATTGCCAGAAACATGTTTTTAAAAGTAAATAACATGTTTTGAAGAATATTTGTAATTTTCTAAAGATTTTTAAGGTAATCACATCTTAGTCATTGAGATGACGCCACAGAATGGTGGCATTTTGGCCACAGATGTGATGTGACCAAAGTGACTCACAGTGACGTCATTGAGACGTTCATGCGTTGCAAATTCTTAAACACGTTAACATTTTTTTATTTTATTATTTAAAAAGTTTTTTTTTATGTTAATGCATTTTTTTTTTTTATCTCGACAGGTAGTTAAAATACAGTAGTAGTAAATTGGTTGGGAATTGAATTTTCTTTAAAATATCATTCGTTACTATACTTTATTATTAAGTTAAGGGTTTTGTTAAATGAGAATTTAAGAACGATTGTACAGTCTTTTTAGTGAATCTATCAAGACAATCACATAGGCAGATTGAATTTTTTGGAAAAAAAAATTAAAACGAATGGATCGTTTAAAAGCTGCATAAAGTGCTATATATATATATATATTTCTCTTTTTGAAAAAAAACTAATTTGAAATACAGTGTATTGCCACGCTATTTTCATTATTTCTTCTTAAAAAATTTAAACGCACACTTTCTGAAACAAATATTTCTTCAATTTTAACCTGTTAGTAAAAAGAAAAATAATAGTTTGTAAAGTTGATCGATTTTCGCTGATTTTAAAGTAATTTAAAAGTGAATTACTCTTTAACTATAAAATATATTGTACTCCTTATTTTCACACCCGTAACCTTCTAAAAAAACTAAATTCTATCAGTGTGTTGATTTTAAAAAAATTGTTCAGTATTTTTCGATTCCCAATTCAGATATTTCTTTCCGTTATAGTTTGTAAAATCTTTTTTGCAGATGTGTACAAAATTTCTTCCTTTCTGATATTTGGACAATGAGCAAAAATATACAAAACACAGGTATCATAAAATCTGCTGCCAAAATTTCGGCAATAAATTGAAGAGAATTACAAAGCCGGTCACGGATCAGAAGGAACGGTGCACAGGGAGGCAGTAAAAGGAGGGCGAAACTTATTTATTGAATGCCTTTTAGAGGTGAAGTCTTGAATCTGAGAAGGGAAAAAATCCTTTAAAAAAGTAAATGGATAAAAGGGTTGAAATATAGAAAGATTATTTTTAACTTTAATTAAAGTGAAAATCACATTAAAAATTAAAAATAACAAATAAAATAAATTGAATATGGGTCAATCCAATTCAAGTAAATATATTTTTGGTCGCTCGACCATTTTTAAAAAGTCTGAAATTTTTTTTACAACAACCCTAACATGACGGAAGTTCAAAATGACCCTTGTTTTAATTTTACTATTTTTTGTTTGTACATGGCAGCCATCTTTGTTTCATCGTGTTCAGCGATTTTCTCCGATACTAGGATACACAAAATTGTAAATATCTCGTCTTTTATTTTACCACTTGAAATGGGGTTTGCAGCATTTTGTTCAGAATAAAATAGGCTAAATGTACAGTGGTAGAATAATTTTGAAAAATAAATTTTTATCGGTGAAATTTTAGCACAAAATTTAAGATTTTTTCCGAAATCTATCCATTTGCAAGAGGAAATTTTTTATGCAAGGAAAACTGTCAAGCTTACACAATTTTTTCTACAATTAGGTCAAAAGTGTGTATAATCATACACCAAGTCCCAGATCTGGGAGTTAATTTCTCGTTGCGAAAAAAATTCCGAAATTCTTCAAAAATTTCAAAAATCGCACTTTTTAGGCTTTGATATCTCTGGTGGGGCACAAGATAAAAATTTTAAATTCTGGCCTTTGATAGTATTGTGTAGTAGTGTTATGTACAAAAAATTTCAAGAAGGAGATTTGACTACAAGCTGAGATATGACATGGACAATTTGTGAAAAATAATATTGTCAAACTATTGTAACGTACTATGTAATTGTTCTACAAGACTGTCAATCTTACACAATTTTTTCTACAAATAGGTCAAAAATGCGTGTACTCATACACCAAGTCCCAGATCTGGGAGTTGATTTCTCTTTGCGAAAAAATTCCGAAATTCGTCAAAAATTTCAAAAATCGCACTTTTTAGACTTTGATATCTCTGGTGGAGCACGAGATAAAGATATGAAATTCTGGTCTTTGATAGTATTGTGTAGTAGTGTACTGTACAAAAAATTTCAAGAAGGATATTTGACTACAAGCTGAGATATGACACGGACAATATGTGAAAACAATACTGCCAAACTATTGTAACCTTCTATGTAATTGTTCATACCTCCAAAATTTTAAATTAATTATTTATGGTACAGAGTTAAATGTTAATTACAAATATCTTCTTCAAAAGCGTCTGTGTGATTTAAACAATTCAGAATGTATGCTAAGCCAATACACTATTTGTCCAGAGGAACAAACCTACTACAAATGATATTGCAACAATTTTACTCGGTACACATTTCAGGAAAAGTAAATTTCAGACAATGGGTTGCAACTGATCGAGTTGACATGGTTTCAATTATTAAACCTAGAGAATTTTATTCAAGTTAACAAGGGATGACAAGACTTGGGTGGCTTCAAATAAAATTTTGAGAAAGAACAGCCTGGTGGATTAACAACAGTAACTGGTCGAACTCGTAACATCTCTCGTAAATAGTGTTAAGCTCTTTGTTGAGCATATATAGTATCTTTGTAAATTAAACATTTGTTATTGAACTGTTTTCAACAAACGATATTTTCTGTGTAAATATGTTAATAAATGAGACTAATCTCATTTCTCCTAATGTACTCATAATAGCATTTTTTAACATTTTTTAATTACCGTATCTCAGCTTATAATCAAATCTCCTTCTTGAAATTTTTTGTACATAACACTACTACACAATACTATCAAAGGTCAGAATTTCAGATTTTTATCTCGTGCTCCAATATCAAAGCCTAAAAAGTGCGATTTTTGAAATTTTTGACGAATTTCGAAATTTTTTTCGCAAAGAGAAATTAACTCCCAGATCTGGGACTTGGTGTATGAGTACACGCGCTTTTGACCTATTTGTAGAAAAAAAATGTATAAGGTTGACAGTCTTGTTGAACAATTACGTAGTAGGTTAGAATAGTTTGGCAGTATTGTTGTCACATATTGTCCATGCCATATCTCTGCTTGTAGTCAAATCTCCTTCTTGAAATTTTTTGTACATAACTTTACTAACATAATACTATCAAAGGCCAGAATTTCAGATTTTTATCTCGTGCCCCACCAGAGATATCAAAGCCTAAAAAGTGCGATTTTTGAAATTTTTGACGAATTTCGGAATTTTTTTTCGCAAAGAGATATCAACTCCTAGATCTGGGACTTGGTGTATGAATACACGCACTTTTGACCTATTTGTAGAAAAATTGTGTAAGTGTGACAGTTTTCCTTAACTGAAAAATTTCCTCTTGAAAACGGATAGATTTTGGAAAAAATCTTAAATTTTGTGCTAAAATTTCAGTTGTAAACTTTTATTTTCCAAACTTATTCTACCACCATATATTTAACCTATTTTATTCTGAACAAAATGCCGCAAACCCCATTTCAATTACGAAAATAAAAGACCAGATATTTACAATTTTGTGTATCCTAGTATCTGAGAAAATCGCTGCACACGATGAAACAAAGATGGCCGCCATGCACAAACAAAAAATAGTAAAATTAAAATAACGGTCATTTTGAACTTCCATCATGGTAGGGTTGTTGTACAAAAAATTTCAGATTTTTTAAAAATGGTCGAGCGACCAGTGCTGGACCACTTGAAATGGATTGACCCATATATTACTTTTAAAACATTATAATGCTGAAGAATAAAACACCTACAATATTTATTTACATTTCAAGTAAGTAGAATTTATCACGTTAATAGTAATTCCAAATAATAATAATAATAATAATAATAATAAATAAATAAATAAATAAAAATATAAATAAATAAATAAGTCATTTTCCATAAATGCGAATAAAATATTTTAATTAATTTTGAATTAGTTATATGCAAAATTACAGTAAAGCATTTTAATAGAACAACAGATTATAATTTTAAAATTTTACTAAGAAATGCTCTTAGTTGTTAACATTAAATTTAAAAATGGTTTATAAATCAAATTTCATGCAAATTAATTTGAAAAAAAAAAAATAACGGTTATAACTCAAAAACAACAAGATTTTTTGACATAGAAGTTACATTTCAAACATAAAATGAAAAATTAACGTAAAAATTATTAAAAAAAGAAAAAATAATAGCTATTTTCACAATGCATAATTTTGAAAATTTATGTAGAACACTAAAAATATTAAAATAAAATAAATAAAAAAATTAATAAAATAAAAATATCTATGCTTATGTAATTTAGTAGACATAAATTAAATAATGAAATAATAGACCCTTTTGCTGCAGTTTGTAAAATCCTGATATGCCTTTCAGAAATATTGGTTTGTAAATGCAAGATTAATTTACAATGCATGCAAATAGCATTTTTTTAATGAGCATAGGAGTAAAAAAATAGTTAGGAAAAGCATTCTTTTATAAGCATTTAATATTCATATGGAAAATTACGCCTTATTCGTTTTTGTAATGCATGTTTTTTGGAAAAATTTCTATTGGAATACATTAATTCCACATGGGCACAGAACTAAATCATATATAAAAAAAATCTTTTTTTTTTCTTTTACATTGAGTAGAAGTTGCATTTATTAAAAAAATATCATTTTTCCTCTATTTGGTTTTTAAGATAGAAAAACGGAAAAAAAGGAACATTTTTCAAAGCATGTATTTATGGTTTATAAATTGATTTCTCAGTGTACATTCGGGATTTAATTAATATTAGCCTATTAATTTATAAAAATGAATCACTTATATTAAATTGATCTTTTTTATTTATAATTTATTTTATCACTTTTAGTTATAAAAATATTTCATTCTTGCAGTCTTTTTACTTATAATTTATTTTATCACTTTTATTTATAAAAATATTTCATTCTTGTAGTCTTTTTATTTATAATTTATTTCATCACTTTTAGTTATAAAAATATTTCTTTCTTGCAGTTTCCCATCCATTTGGCCTATTTTGGCAAGTGCTTATTGGCGCATTGTTAAATAAATTGTTGTTTCGACTCGTATATGATTGCACAAGTTACAGTTAATATTTGAGGGTTTTATGACAGATGGCCTGCCAGCGAGAAAATCTTTTAAAATCAATATATAAATAAACGAAAATTAACATTAAAATTTTTTATCATTAGGAGATTTTTTTCCGGTAACCCAAAGCAGGCTCTCTGCGCCTCTGATTCACTTATCTGGTATACAGATTTTTTTATATAAAAAAGCATATTTTTAAACTAAAAAAAAAAAAAACATCGGTTAATAGACTGGCAGGCAGCAGCACAGATAATCACCTCATTGAGCTTACGAGTGAAAATCTAAAATCAGCTAAATATCGATTCTCATATTAAAACGCAATCGGTCTGCCAAGTCGTATCTTGGTGGAAAAACCAAAAAACCCGATTTTACTGGTTGACTCGTAGCTTTACCATTGTGCTTTCCAGCATCCAAAAGTCTGAAAACCTGGAGTATTGGGAATAGGAAAACATAATGATAAACCTATGAGTCAATTGCTAAAATCGGGTTTTTAGGTGTTCTCCCACAAGATAGGACTTGCAGACTGATTGCGCTTTAATATGCTAATCGAGATTTATCTAGTCTTAGCTTTTCATCTGTGAACTCGATGAGGTGATTGTTTGTGTGTCGCCTCCCGGTCTATAACAACATTGAATTTTCTATATTTTTTTTTTTTCGTTTTCATTTTATAATGACCTTTAAATACTTAAATTACTTTATAAGTATTTAAAGTAACTGACTATTTTTTTATTATTATTCCCCAGTAACATACAGGCTTCTCCCTCAAATGAAAATTTCATCTCTCTAATTTCAATTCCATTTTCGTCTTTGCTTTATAAACAAGAAATCTGTCTAATAAATTATACATTAAAAATAATATTTAAATGAAAAAAAAAGAATTTAGTTAACTAATAATACCATAGAGTTACATTTGGGATTTTAAATAAGCTAGTCTCAAACATATTTGTTGACTAACATTTATTTCAATGTTCTCAGGTGACTTTTGCGTTCCTTTATAGCAGAATACAAAATTTCATCTTCCTAATTGCAGCTCAAACTTTTTTCAATTTTTTTATATTCTTTCACTCCAAACAACTATGTCTATTAACATTTCAGGGACGTTATCAAACAATAATGCTGGTTTTATTCGTTCTATCTCTCTGTATATCATTCGAGTACCGCCCATTCTATGCTATATTTAGCTTCTTATGCTTTTTTGATTATCTATATTTTTTCATAACGTATTAAATGTCGAAAAAGCTTGCATAAACTCACTAGTGAACTTTCCTAGTTATAAGTTGTGTATTTGGACGAGTGTGGTGTCAAATGAGAGATCTCTTCGTGTACGTTAAAAAGTGCTACTTATTTTCGTTTTGTACAAATTACTATTCGACAAATACATATTTGAAAACTCATGTGTACTTATGAATTAAAATAAACAATTTACGTTTAAAAAATAACACGAAAATATACATGACGATGCATTATAATACGAAAATGAATTCATGCATAAGCTATGCCTGCTCCTGAAAATTATCTAAAACTTTTTAGAAACATATGGTATAAGCTTAAATTTTCAAAACAGAATGCTTTTCAATGCCGTGGTTCTAAATTTTATGTCCAAGTACATGAATATTCTTGACATCTTGACCTCTAACTGAAAGGAATAATATTGATTTGCAGCGTCAAAACAAAAGTCCGAGAGGCAGCGACATTTTTAACTTGATCACTTACAAGCTAACTTTTAAATGTGTGATTGACCTTTGTTATCAATACCAAAAAACTGCCGTCAAGTGTCACAACAGCTGTGCTCGAGATCGTGGTAGTTAATAATTGTCTAATTTCAAAGGAATGGCCCCGATTACAGATGACCGTCGATGTTCAGGAAATATTATTTATGTTTCCACAACCTTGCAATTTTTCTAAACAAGATACATTACCGTGTTTTTAGAGGCTGCGAAGTCTGAACTGTGTTCGGTGAGCGTAGCTCGAACGGGCAGAGAACTCTAGTGCATTAAAAATAAAATCTAAACGGGAAAAAAATATTAAATTGTCGAAAAACATTTAAAAAAAATTTATTTCTGATTTTTAATAAGCAAATCTCAAGCATATTTGCTAATATTTACCATATTTTAGCTTTGGGAAGATGTGTTATTTATTACATTTTATCTTTTTTATATTCTTAAATCGTGGAATAGAAGATTCGATTTTTCCTAATTGCTATTCATACGCTTTATGTTTTATGTTTTAATCCATACAAGATTTATATCTGTTAATATTTCAGTGATGTTATCATACAATAACGCTGTTTTATTAACCGACTTCCAAAAAGGAGAGGAGGTTATCAATTCAACGCGTATGTATTTTTTTTAAATGTATGTTCACTGATTACTCCGAAACTATCCAACCGATTAATTTGGTTTTGGCGTTAAATGAAAGAGTTTGCTCTCGAATTGGTACCACTTCCGTTTCATTGAAATTGGTTCAGTACTTTTATAATAATTAGACAAAAACTAATATAATTAGTGATTTTTGCTATTTAAAAGAGTTGAATAAGTTCGCTGAATGAAGTGCTGACAAAATGGCCGAGCGGTCTAAGGCTCCAGGTTTGCGCTCCGTTTCTCGATAGAGAGAGTGGGTTCGAACCCACTCCTGACATACATGTATACAACAATATTTTTCGTTTTATAATTTTTACATACATATTTTACAAATTAAATACTAATTTTGCTATTAAGAATATTTTGTATTTAACCGTTAGCATAGAGTATCAGAGATCTTTTATCGATTCAATACTTCATCAGTGAAAGAGTACTAAAATAATAGACTTGAGAAACGTAACATGATCTTGAATAAGCTCGCCGAATAGATTGCAGCCAGGATAGCCTTGCGGTGTAAGATGGCTGATTTAAACTTTGGTTCTCGAAAGAGGGTGTAGGTGTGAACCCCACTCCTGACATCCGTGTATAATATATAGTGTTTTTTTTCCGTATTCTAATTTTTTAACCGACTTAAAAAAAAAAAAAAAAGGAGAGAAGGTTATCATCAATTCGACCCTTATGTATTTTTTATGCATATTCACCGATTACACCGAAACTATCCAACTGATTAAACTAGTATTTGTGTTAAATGAAAGAGGTTACTCTCGAATTGGTACCTCTTCCATTTCATTGAAATTGGTTAAGTACTTTTTTAATAATTAGACAAAAACTAATAAAATTAGTGATTTCTCGCAAATTAAAAATAACATGAACCTTGAATAAGTTCGCAGAACGGAATACAGTCAGGATGGCCCAGCGGTCTAATTCGCCTGATTTAAACGCTGATTCTCGAATGAAAGTGTGGGTTCGAATCCCAATCCTGACATACGTGTGTACAATAATCTTTTCTGTATTATAGTTTTTAACCGACTTCATAAAAGGAGGAGGAGGTTATCAATTCGACGCGTATGTATTTTTTGTCTATGTATGTTCACTGATTACTCCGAAATTATCCAAAAGGATAATTTGGTTTTTGTGTTAAATGAAAGAGGTTACTCTCGAATTAGTACCATTTCTATTTCGTCGAAATTGGTTCAATACTTTTTAGCAATTAGGCAAAAACTAATTAAATTAGTTATGTCTCGCAAATTAAAAGTAACATGCATTTTGAATAAGCTCGCTGAATAGAATGCAATCAGGATGACCGAGCGATCTAATGCGCCAGCTTTAATCTCTGGTTCTCCAAAGAGAACATGGGTTCAAACCCATGTTCCTGACATAGGTGTGTAATTTGCAATACTTTTTTTCCGTATTATATATTTTTTTTTAACCGACTTAAAAAAAAAAGAAGAGGAGGTTATCATCAATTCGACGCGTATGTATTTTTTTTTATGTATGTTCACCGATTACTGCGAAACTATCCAACCGATTAATTTGGTTTTTGTGTTAAATGAAAAAAGTTACTCTCGAATTGGTACCACTTCCATTTCATCAAAACTGGTTCAGTACTTTTTCAGTAATTAGGCAAAAACTAATAAAATTAGTGATTTCTCGCAAATTAAAAGCAATTAAAAGTGTATTTTTTTATGTATGTTCACCGATTACTGCGAAACTATCCAACCGATTAATTTGGTTTTTGTGTTAAATGAAAAAAGTTACTCTCGAATTGGTACCACTTCCATTTCATCAAAACTGGTTCAGTACTTTTTCAGTAATTAGGCAAAAACTAATAAAATTAGTGATTTCTCGCAAATTAAAAGCAATTAAAAGTGTATTTTTTTATGTATGTTCACCGATTACTGCGAAACTATCCAACCGATTAATTTGGTTTTTGTGTTAAATGAAAAAAGTTACTCTCGAATTGGTACCACTTCCATTTCATCAAAATTGGTTCAGTACTTTTTCAGTAATTAGGCAAAAACTAATAAAATTAGTGATTTCTCTCAAATTAAAAGTAACACGAGCGTTGAATAAGCGCTCCGAATGGAGTGCAGTCAGGAAGGCCGAGCGGTTTAACGTGCCAGATTTAAGCTTTGGATCTCAAGAGTGAGTTCGAACCCCACTCCTGACATAATTTGCATCCATCCATGTACAATTTACAATAATTTTTTCCGTATTATAATTTTTATTAATCAACTTCAAAAAAGAAGGAGGAGGTTATCAATTCGACTTGTATGTATATATATTTTTTTATGTATGTTCACTGATTTCTTCGAAACTGTCCAACCGATTAATTTGTTTTTTGTGTTAAATTAAGGAGGTTACTCGAATTGGAACCACTTTTATTTCATAGAAATTGGTTCAGTACTTTTCTAGTAACTAGGCAAAAACTAATAAAATTAGGAATTTCTTGCAAATTAAAAGTAACATGGACGTTGAATAAGCTCGCCGAGTGGAATGCAGTCAGGATGGTATACATGCAGTCAGATGGCAGTCTAAGGCGCAAGATTTAAGCTCTGGTTCTCGAAAGAGAGAATTGGGTTCGAACCTTCTCCTGGCATACGTGTATAATTTACAATATATTTTTTTTTTCGTATTATAATTTTTATTAACCGACTTCAAAAAATCGTTAACTTTTAATTAAAAAGAAAAAAATAAACTTTTCTACCAAAAACTGAACCGACTTCAAAAACTACTGCAAAGTGAAAAATAATTTTTTAGATAATAGTAATAAGAAATTAAATTAAGAGCGTAGTATTTACCATGCGTATTATTATATTTATGTACATTAATTTGATTTTTTGGAGTCGGTGCCAGCCAAGCCAATTTTCAAAGTTAAAATTAAGTATCCAATGCAAATCGTAAAAGAATAATGTTAAATTTTTTAAATAAATATTAAATCGTAAAAAAACTTGTAGATACTTGGAAGTGTGGCTATTGAAAATTACACGTAACATGGCTTGGCTGGCACCGACTCCGAAAAATCAAATTAGTGTATATAAATATAATAATACGCATGGTAAATACTACGCTCTTAATTTAATTTCTTATCACTATTATCTAAAAAATTATTTTTCACTTTGCAGTATTTTTTGAAGTCGGTTCAATTTTTGGTAGAAAAGTTTATTGGTTCTGTCTTTCTTTGTATCATTTGCTGTGCACATTCAATACTAGAATATAGATTTAGTCTTTTATTTCAGCTCATACATATATTTTATCCCTAAAGACCCTTAAAAAAGTCGCTACATCAAAGAAGGTGAAAAAGGACCACGTCGCAGAATGTGATCTGATTGCGCCTTAAATGTCGAGACAACTAACGTAAATGTAATAGTCGGTAACATGAGAATGGAGAGATAATTGCGCGCAACAACAATCCCCCATCCCTCCCCATCCAATTACTTCTTTTTATCCCAGAAATTTCAACATATAAGAAAAACGTTATTTATTTATTTAAAAGACAATGATTATTTATTAAAAAATCTCGCCTGGTGGTTAATTTTTTATCACTCAATGCTTCTTAAAATCTCTTAAAAAATTTAATTAATAACTATAAGTAAATTGAAGGCATCATAGTGTAAGCTGATAAAAACAGTACCTTTAAAAAAATAAGCAAAAAATTTTAGAAATATCATTCATTTGACATATATATATATAATCGTTATGAATAAATATACATAAACATATATAGATATATAATCATTTTGAACCAACACAAATGATTATTTACAATTGAGAATACGCAAATAA
This sequence comes from Maratus speculifer, assembly GCA_964019185.1. Taxonomy (NCBI): domain Eukaryota; kingdom Metazoa; phylum Arthropoda; class Arachnida; order Araneae; family Salticidae; genus Maratus; species Maratus speculifer. The sequence continues at coordinate 216,126,386 of OZ025294.1, forward strand.
AAAATGAAGTTTTATCCTTTATATGTATGTATAAAAAAAAGTTCTAAAGTCAATAATATATCGAGCGAGTTGTTAAGACTCATCCTGCAAAAACTCCATGAGAGAGTATTCATATTATTTTGATAATAATCATACAAATCGCAAATGAGCGAATCACGAATTAAAAAAAATTAAAACCTAAATGTGAAAAAATGATTAAATTATCCAACAACAACTTAAGAGTCATATTTATGATTTTTAATAAATAAGTCTCACGCGTATTTGTTAGAAAATAAGATATTTTCGTTTGTTGGAGATATTTATTTATCTATTGCATCTTTTTTTCTACATTCTTTCATCGTCGAACAAAAGATTTGATTTTCCTAATTGCTACTCAAACTTTTTTTTGTTGTTGTTGTTCCAAACATTAACTCTATCTTTTCGTTATCATTTCAATAATGTTGTAAAACAGCCATGCTCTTTTTACTCTCTTTTTGTGTCTTTCGATTACGTCTATTCAACGCTATATTTGGTCTGTTATCATTTTTTTTTCTTTAGTTCATATACATCTTTTGTCATAAAACAATAAATGTCAATACTGCTAAACATAAATGTAGCAGTAAGTAATATGAGAGGGATAGATGACTGTATTTTTTTTTTCTTTAAGAAGCACCGGAGTGATCTATTTGACTGAGTTTTGTGGCATCACTTTGCTTATCAGTTAGATGCCTTGTTACAGGGGAAAAATGCAAATACAAACCTTTCTTTGTTTTCCGTACTCGATTTGGTTCATTTTTCATTTATTTATTTTTTCAAGATAATGGATAAAATATATTTTATTGCATATATATCTTCATGTTGTAAAATAGTGCGATTATATTTATTTTTTTTCTTTTCTAATTCAATTTTGTATTTATTTTTTTCTCGTTTATATCTTATTATGGGTTCCAATGCATAATGTTGGCAAGTAACAAACTATTTTTTGTTTATTTAGCTGTCTGTAACACAAAATAAGGCATTTTGAGCAACATGTGGTATTCTTGTCACCTGATAATTAAATACTATGTGTTGCTCTGTTTGTAATCTTTATTTTCTTTTATTATATTTTTGTTAAATTTTGTTCCTTTTGTAATTAATTCCTATTTCATGAAAGGAAGCTCCTAACTCACTTTTTTTCCTAAAGGATTTTTGTGCCAAATTAATCCTAAATTACCTAAATTAATCAATCAACTTATTTCAATTTTGCTTAATATCATCCGAAAACTTAAAAAAAAAAAAAAAAAAAAAAAAAAAAAAAAAAAAACAGAAATTATTTTGTCAATATTTTAAGATTCCCTAGTTGGTTCTATATGTTAAGAAATTTTACATAAAAAAAAGCAGGACATTTTTATGTATCTGCAGACTTTTTACTCTTTATATCAGATATTTACTTGTCATAATTGAGATTCTTGTAATGTATTTTAATACTCAACCAACTATTTATTAACTAATTCCTTGTTTTTAATCATTATATCTGAGCTCACTATTACTGAGTTCGTGTCTACATATTTTATTCTGTACTAATTTCTCGGGAAACATGTTGCATTATATATATATATATTTACAATATACATAAATACTCCTAACACCATATTTATGAAAGTACGTAGAAGCTGATATCAAATCGAATCTACTCCAACACTTCCCTTTTTTTTTTCTCCCAATAGGTTCTACTCCATCCTCAATGCACCGATGAATATTTTAACCATTTGTCAAGACCCAGCACACGTGGCGAAGCCTATTTTTCTTTTCAAAGTTGTGCAAACGTACGATCAGAATTCTTTTTCCTGGGTGATACCAGAACGTATTTTATTCTTTCGCTCATCTAAACTTTCTATCTTGCAGATTCCATCTTCGAGTAGATCTCTCTCCTCCTGGTAATAGCTCAGAATCAAAGCTATGATTCTCCATGACCGTTTCCATAGCAACCACAGCAAGGAAGAATCTTTGTTGCATCAGGCGCCGCCACTAAAGTTTATTACATAAATCTAAGTTATATATGCGGAAACAGCATTCGCAAAATTTTAACTACTTTAAGCTAAAAAGAAAAAATATAAAATAGCCGAGTGCGCGTGAAAATTGTTTAGTTATTAATTCTTGTCCGTTAGCGATTGTATTTTAAAGAATTAGAACTGCACGGGATATCTTTTTTATTATATATATTGAAGTTAATATATTGAGGATTATTATTTCACAATATTCGTAGTATTCACATAACTGATTATTCTAGGATTAAAATGCTTGGGCTCTTTAATTAAACACTTACAAATAAAATTAATCTAGAGTTTTAAATATTGCCATTAATCGCACTGGAAGTAATCGATAAAAACAGTTATAATGCTGTTGCAAATTCCCCTCGGACTAAAAGATTAGTCCGGTAGCGTATGAGAACAAATTTACCCACTGAATCAATTTAAGGGATTAACCCTTTCAGGGGCAAGGTATTTCTTTTCCGAAAATGTTCAAATAATTGATTCACACCACAATTAAAGAACAGATTTATTTGAAAATAATCAAGAGCTGATTTTCGCGAATATTATAAAATCAAAATTGCACTAAAATTATACTGGTGCCAATTCGAAATTGGAACAGTAATATTATGTGTTTGCAGACTGCAAACACCGCCCCTGAAAGGGTTAAATAATATTTATTTACACAAAGTCTTATTTAAAAAGTAAAATTATTCAGTCTTGCATTTTTTTAGGGGTGAGTTCTGAGTCTTGTGCGAGTGTTCCCGGAACACAGAAAGTTTACAGTTGTAGTATTACGGTCTTTAGATTGACCAATTCACGTGTCATATACACAAAGGTCACCGTGGACCTAGACGAATTTTGCTTCCTTCCCTCCTCCTTGTACGAGGGAAATCTTTCTCCAGAATCTCACTGGACTACCTGTCTGATCCCAGGCTTTTTCACCACACACAACCGAAGGTCTCTTCTCTGGTGTCCTCACTTGAAAAGCAACCTGAATAGGGAGGGACCCTCTAGAACCTATTAGAGCACTTCCACATGATGTCAGTCTTAACGTCTTCTATAATTGGTCACCTCAAAATGCTGATGTCACGTACGAACTACCGTGAGAAAAACTAACACCTGTTAGGTGTCAACATGAAAGCATTCGGCGGCACCTTTACACAAATTCTGAGAAAATATTTGCTGTCTAAACCAAAGTGCTCTCTTGTCAACGAAAAAAACTTCAACTTGTACGGCCCAATATTTCTAAGAAACAGCACAATGACAAGCTCCCACGTAGGCAATTCAATCTGTAAAGATCAATTCTTTACAATGCATTTAAGTAGATTTCCCATAATGTCAAAACTGAGTATCCTTATCGTCAAATTATCGCATTAAATATCAGAAAAATTCAATATAAATTTTTCTTATACATACAGAAAGGCATACAGACAGACTTATATAATTTCAGTGCATCATTTTGTGGAGATGCATATAAGTAATAATAACATTTAAACAAGACTATATAAGATAACTGGTCAATAAAATAAGTAATAATAATAGCGGAGTATTATTATAGTGTTTTTGGTATGTGCCAGGTATGGTACACGGTAAAGTGAAGGGTTAAGCAATTGTCCAATTCCTTCAAAGCATGCTCCAGCATATTGACATGAAATTTTGCAATTACAGTTGTGATTTAATTCTTGCCTTCAAACCCTTAATAGTAGCCTCCGGGGTATCATATACACTGCCTTTAATGAATTCTAATAGAAATTTCAACAAATACATCTACAATGTTAAAAATCTTGTGCGAGTTTGAACTAAATTTTGGTGCTCAATTGCTGCCACTGTAAGATGGTGAGATCTTGAACAAATATTTGGAGCTCCGGTTGAAGCATAGTTCCAATAGTTGGAATGAGATTGAAATAGATAGCACCAAACATTGGTACAAGATTTCACCATCTTACAGTGGGAGCTACTGAGCACCAAAATTTGGTTCAAACTAGAGCAAATTTTTTACAGTGTACCTCAGAATTCCACTTTTGATTACAAGTTTAAAAATCCATGTTTGTCTAAAGCACATTTGACTCATAAAGAAAGCTTAATGTGCTGTCGTTATATGTAAAAGCAACATAACACTTTAAGACCTGAAAAGTTTTACCAGAAATTACAAGTCTTGGTTTTTAACCCTAATTAATAAGATCATATTTGATTGAAAAAAAAAAGAGCTTAAAAAACTTTCGACGTCAGGTTTCATTTCAAAGGAGGATTCACACAATTGTGTGGTGCAAGGTCGGCTTTAAATCACAGAAAAAGTATCAAATTGTCTTTTTCTTTTTCCCTATCAGATGACTTACACAGTTGTGTAGGTCAGGTCTTAAAGGGATAAATTGGCTATCTCATTTCTTTCAGAGCGTGAAAATTATAAAGATGATCCTCATCTATCCGAAAAACTTTACTCATATTATGCAAAATCTGTCTCTAAATTTGCCAGACTTTATTTATTTATTTATTTATTTATTTTTCAAAAACTTGTCAGCGATGCAGTTAATATCAAAAGCTGCCATATTCAAATGTACCCTACTTCAAAAGTTATTTTTAAAAATGTCGGCTAAATTAACTCAGAACAAGCTTTCTCAGGCAAAAACAACTATAATAAGAATTCTGCAAAACAAAGCTTCTTATTACTCCAAAACGCATTAAAGTTATAAATTAAAATGAAACATTTTTACAATGGATTGCAGCTGTGAAACCTAAGTTACTATATTTATAATTTCCAGGATTTTTTTGCTTGATGAAGAGATGTATAAAATTAATTATCTTGAACTTAATAACGTTTTATAGCAATTCTCGCTAACTGAGAAATTTTGTTTTTATATCTGGGTATTCAATTGCTATTTATAAAATTTCTAATCAATTCATATAATCATCTGGTATGTTCTTTTCCCAATTATGTGCAACATTAATAAATTGTGAAGTAATCCAAGAATTCCAATATATGTTGCCGGATTCTGGAAGGTATTGGTCGATTAAAAAATGCATCCAAATTCATCTCTTCCAAAAACTTGACAGCAAAGTGTCCAATTAATTAATTCCAGAAACTACAGTTATGAAATATACATCAAAAGTTACCTCTATTTATCTGAAGAAAAAAAATTCAGGTAAAATATCTATAAGCAAGGCTTCTTAGCCTTGAGGCAAAAGCAACTCTAAACAAGAATCCTGCAACGTTAAACAAGAAATGTTAAACAAGTATTCTCAATACTCCAAAATGTATTTTGAAAGACAGACTCAAGAGATACATTTTTATGAAATCATGAAACTGTCAGGTCTAAGTTTCAATCTTTGCAAATTACACGGATTTTTAATATTATTATTATTTTCTTGATAAAGATATCTCCATATAATAAAACACAGTGGAACGCATAGCGCGCCACACTGGTTTTTTCCCTCCAAAAACTGTCATTGGAATTGACGCTCCCACCGAAACCTACATGCCGTCTGAGTGTATGCATCCGAAGCTTGACAGCAGAAACAGAAATTTGAAAACGAAAGGGAAAAATGACAGTTCATTTTTTCGGAAGAGGGGGGCAGGGTGTAAACGAAAAAATATATACAATTTCAAAGTGCTATAAAAAGCATTAATTATTATTAGTATTATTTTAATAGTTGCAGCAGACTTTTTTAATTACGCAGTTTTATTGCATTTTTATCAAAACTTTGTTTTATTAAGAAGTCTTAATTTTGTTATGGTATATTAGTCGCAAATCCCGGTTTGCCCTGAAATATCGTAAATGCTGACAGTGTGTTTATTATGACGCAAACTAGCCGAACTTTGCTCATCTAAATGCGTCCATATTGTCAATTATTTTTGATAGTTTTTTTTTTTTTTTTTTTTTTTTTTTTTTCGAATTTATGTGAAAAACACAAATTTTTACCCAGATGCCTGTCCTACGACAGGCATCTACATTAGTACATAAAATAGGTTCCGAAAAAGAGCTATACTGTTGATTCTGGATTCAATTATTTTCTCATACATTTTTAATCAAAACGCATAAATATTTCTGACTTTACCAATTGAAAGTAGCATTTATCGGCCATTTTCAACATAGTGTCAAGTCCGTTGCCAAATGTTAAGTCTATTTCCTCAAGGTTTTTTAATGATTATCTTTTTTTCACCATTTCACTTTTATTTTTTATTCAACTAAGAAACAAGTGTCCAATTTCCTAAAAATTTAATAATTTATATGAATATATACTGTAATTATTAGAAAAAGTTCTTGTATAATTTCTATGTGATCAAAATCTTGTGGTTAAAACTGTCAATCATTTCAATTTAATTTAAATATTATTGATAAATATCATGTTTTGAAATTTAGGGACATAAGTCACTTCAAAGTAAGATGATTTTAGGAAATTTAATAAATTTAAAGCTGAGTGTTTTCAGTAATTTTGTATGGTAACGGATTTGACAATTTGCCTTACAATCCAACTTTAAATAACATTTACATATTATATTATAAGGCAAAGTGCACAACCAATTTTTTTTCATGTATCTTAAACATTTACTTTAACACCTGTCTCCATTTTTATAGGAAATTATTAAGTTCGAAAAATAAAAATAAAATTCTGAAATGTAAGCGAATGATGAAAATGGCCCTTATAAACTATGAAGTGTTCTAGAAACACAGATGGACGATGCCAATTTCCGAAGGGATGTCGTGCAAAAGTGCAATCCGAATATGTCCGATTTTATCCTCCTCCAAGAATCTGTCAGCCCATCGATAATTGTGTGTCCAGCCGTCGTGTCTTGGGACAGCCGGGCGTAATAACTTTAGGTGACAAGCTTTTTCGTTCTGTTTATTCTCGCCCTGGAGGATATTTCCTGACAAATCATTCTACTCCTATTATTTGTATTATCCTGCTGCTATGATTATTTTATGCATTAAAGGGATATTTATGACGGAGATTGTAGCACATGTGTTGAAGTAGTTCTTCTACATGTCTATAGTCCATAAAGTATGGTAGATTTTTTTTACTTACAAAAAATATTTTAAAAATCATATTAATTTAGTTAAACTAAATGAGATCAAATTAATTTTACTATTTACAAAGGAAATAAAATTGTCATTTTACGTAAAGCACTATATTATTTAATACATAACGGATGAATCTGATAATTATTTTTATATTTTACTTCTAGCATTGATTCCCACCAAAATCTTCATGGAATACAACTGCAGAATTTGAACGAAAAAAAAAATAAATAAATAAACGTGGAAATTTATAGTTTGAAAAGTTCAATGCGTATAATATATAAAAACAATCTCTAGTCGCATCCCTAATATATTAAACAAGTAAGAAATTGCACGCCAAACTTGGCAAATAAGGAGCGTTCGTACTATAACTAGTTTTATAAATATTCAGATCTTGATGAAACAGTTGTTACATTCTTATGAAAAAATGCATGAATGCAAAATTTGACAGGATTGCATACATTAAATTCAGTAATATGGAAATAACATCACTCTATCTCAAATAGGACGTAATCACTATAGCAAATCTAGAATTGTCACAGAATATTATTGAATTCATTACGCATAATAGAACTTAATAGAATAAAGAAACCTTTTATTAATATCCATTTAAGTTTGAATTCGATCTTCATAAAATTTGACTTACTCTACAAAATTATGCAACAATTATATTAAATTTCAAACCATTCGGTTGAGTAATTTTTGCGCTATTAAATGCGGACAGACAGAAGGCTTGATTATGAATGTAACTGATATATATTTATATAAATATGACAGCTTCCCATAGACCATAAGGCACAGAAATACTCTAGAGTGGCTATGTAAATAAACTATGATCGTTACATACCTTATTTTCAATATCGAACATAGTATAGTAAATATCAATTGCATCCAACTATACTAAATCAAATTACTGTAGAGAATGCTTGTTACTTTTGTATTTTACATCCGATTATCACATTTTTTAAAAATCATTCCGAAATACCAACCAAAATATTTGCATTTCTTTTCTTACTTTGAAACTTTTAATTTTATAAATTTCAATGGAAATTTGTTTTAAGATTCATCGCCAAATCGCGGATGCCTCTCAGGTGTTTCCAGCAACCCTATGAGCAACATGGCGATTTAATCCAATTTTGCTGAAAAACACCCGGCTCAAAACAATGAAATAGAAGGAGGAGGGTATCTGTTACATGCTCTCTCTCTTATGGGATAAACCGGAGCAAAGTATAGGGCTTGAGAGCTTGCCATTTTGCACCGCCGCATTTGTTGGAACGCTGTAAATACGCTGCTTGTATATTTATTCAAAGTATATCCCGAAAAAATTGAACTGTATGGCAATTGAACGCAGATGCCCCGTTCATATCCAGATAGAAGTATTTTACTTGGAGTAAATATCAAATAATGTTTGTCTGAGCTATGCTTCTTTTCTGTTCTACTGATCTTGATTATCTTTTGACATAAGAAGCAAGGAAAGAAAGTTTGTGTAATAAACCTACCGGGTTCTTTTAAGGACCTGCCACTAAAATACACACGCTGCTAATACGTTAGTTTATAATTGTATTTTGATACAAAATTATGAAATTGAAACTTTACCGAAATTTGAAAGGGGGGAAAAAAGATTGTCTTCAAATAAAAAAATACTAGAAGTTTTTTTTAATTTTTAGATTGTGAAAGCTGTTTTAACGGAATCTACGCATATCCGAATTAAAATCTTGCGTCAGGTCGGGTTTAGGTTTATCCTATTTTTCTAAAGAAAGTTCAGATATTTCTTCAATTGAAATATATATATATATATATATATATATATATATTAATATTAGTGAACGTATACGTGTTCATTTTATATAAAAAAAAAAGTTAAAATTGATACTAGAGATTCAATTGTAGATCACTCTTCCACTAACTGTATTAAAATTTCGATTTCTTCTTCCTCTTTTTTTTTTGTCTATTAAAGTTTCGGTTCGAATTTGAATATTCCTTATTTTTGGTTAAAATGCATCAGGTTCGGGTCAGGTTTTCTTCAATAACCTCATTTGAATTACTTACGATTCCTAAAAACGTATTTTGTTTTTAGAAGCTAATATAATTTAGAGATTTAGAGAAACATTTATAAAAATAAAGTTTCGTTTGCTGCAAAGATTTTTAGAAAGCATTTCTATTTATTTAATCATTTGGGAAATGGTTGTTGCTTTAGATATAAAGATATCCGAAACATATCTGAATCCTTGTGATGTAGGTCTAGAATAGAGATATCTGAAGTATTCTGATGTCCGGATTTTATTCGTCGTCTGATTACTCCATGTTTAATGTCCAGAAATGGAATACTTCTGTTGCCACAATGATAAAAAAATATTAAAAACTACAAAAAAATATTAATAAATCAGAAACAAATTGAGATGCAGCTTTCTAACAAATTGCTTTAGGAAATACATTTTTTTCCTTATACGACGATATAAAAATTGAAAATGTGCAATGTTTAGAAGTTTAAAAACTTGCAGTACCAAAAATTGTAAAACTAAAAGTTTATTTAAAATTTGTTCAAGATTGATCCAGGAATATTAATGATTAATCCAGGGCGTATGTAATATATAAAACGGTTATTACATAAGCCATATTTTGATGATCATAAAATGATGTACATTATTATTATTTTTTTAAAATATGAATTTATTTATAAGTCCGAAATTTCGGCTTTTTAAAATATCATTTTCCAAATGGTCGTTGTAATTTGTTAAATTATTATTATTATTATTTTGTGTATGGGTGTGTGTGCATGTGTGTGTTTGTTTGTGTATAAAACAGTTTTCTCAAACATATATATCGGTTTTCAGGAGTTATAAATTCTCAATTAAACATTGTCAGCTGTACTCTATTCATATAGGAATAACAACATAATATTAATTTTAATATTAACATTAATAGCATTGCTTTATTATGATTGTCTGTAAAATATGTTTATCGAAGATGAAAATATTTACTGGAGAATCGATAGCATCTATATTCCCTGTAGAGGAAACTGATTAACGTATTATAAAATTTAAACTAAAAAATTACCGAAAATCACTGAAAAAAAACTGTATAAATTATTTTTTAATTAATCATGTCTAAAGTTAATATAAATGATAAATTTGCTAGCATTTTTTATAATTAATTTTTATCATACATTATTTTCAATGTAAATAGTGTTTGTCAAATGCAATAATTTATGCATATACATATTGTATTACACTATAAAAAATATCTGTCAATATATAGAAACTTTTCCATAAAATTTTATGGAATTGTTTCATTTTTCTAAGAAAACAGTACAATTTACGTAATTTACATTATGCGATTATAAATCCGTGTAAATCCAATGAGTTTTCCCTAAATTTTACGGAATATTTTTCTTATTGCTTATAAAATAGTACTTATTCAGTGAATGATGTTCAGAAATAATTGCTATGTTTGAAAAGCAAAGTAAATAATTATTGTTAAAGTGACATTATTTTCAATAAAACCTCAATTTGGCAAAATAGGGTTCTCCATTGAAAATATATCCAATTATTTCCCAAATGTTAGATAAAATGAAGATAATGTTGGTCTAATATGGGCTTTCAAGTAACGTTAAATAATACGATAAATGTTAAGGCGTCACCTATAAATTTACATTTAAGCAATTTACTATAATATTTTATTTCTTTCTTTCTTTCCTTTTAAATCTTATCCAATCTTATTGTATGTTTGAATTAGTTGAAAAGAAAGTGTTGCACTTTACTTTTCATTGTGATTTTAAAATAATGTTTGACTTATTATTAATATTATTATTTTTTTTAAAAACCTCTAAAAGATATTTTAAAATGAAAAAATCTACATATGATTTTAATATTTTTTAGTCCATTCACTTTAAGATATTCGCATATAAACTTAAAACAAATCCGAAATATGATAATGAAGTTATTATAAAAGTAACATTTATCAAATTTATAATCTTATAATAAAGAATAAAGGAAATTTATTTCGATACCATGTAATAATACTTTATTTGCATTTATAGTAAATCATTACACAAATATTTTGAAACAATGTGCAATTTAAAAGAATAAAAGTTGGTATTTTTGAAAAAAATAAATGAATATATAAAATAATAGTAACATTATTACAACAGAATTTTAAAAATCAGCAATTATTACTTATAATATATTTTTTCATGCATGTAATACTTTTAAAGACTAAAATTTTTCTTGTATAAAGCATGAAAATACGAAGCTAAATAAATAAAGGTATGGCAACTTCAGAATTGTGTACTTAAATGAGAAATAATATATCTACGAAAATACATCCCCTTTTCACCATATTAGTCTTATTTCATAAAAAGCATATGGAATAGGTAACAATATGTTGCGAGAGTTCCCGTGGTGTAGTGGATAAGCGCGCTAATATGGAAAAGTAGAGTTCCCAGATTCGAATCCAGCCTGAGGTAAAAATTGTTTCATTACTCTTGTTTAAATTAAACAAAAATATTGAAATTCATAAACATGTATGTTTCTGGCTGCAAAGTAATATGGTTATTTATTTATTTTTCGTGTTTGAAACAAAAATTTTAAGTTTAAAAACATTTAAAAAAAAATACGGAAAACTTTTGTGAAAAATCGAATATTTTCTGGAATTTGAGAAAAAAAATTATGTTAAAATACGGAAATAGTACTGGCGTCTAGATTACCAATACAATTTCCATATTTTAATGTTTTTTTTTTTACAGTGCAGTAAATTATAGATAAGCTTTAGTGTTTATATCATACCTGAACATGAAATATTGTATTTTTAAATATCATTATTAATATTTAACACCTCGTTAATAAATATTTTTGTTGTACACATAATATTTTTAATATTACATTCTGTTAGAAATTAGCAACTACATATTGCAGGAATACGCTTACACATATGTTTAAGAGTCAAATCATTTAATCTACACACATCTCTCCTTCCTTCCTCAAAAAAGAAAAAAAAAGTAGATTTCTGTTTTAATCTTTTAAAGTAATACGTATGTAAACTCTTTACTTAGAAATAAATAAAAACTCTTTTTTTTTTTTTTTTTTTTTTTTTTTTTTTTCTTATTTGAAATATTTGATTCTACAAAATCAGAGAACATTCAATTTTCGTTTAAAGCCTTCACTTCCTTTCGTGTATTCACTATTTAATACCATGTAAAAATATTTCTATACAATTCCTGGGACTTCTTTATGTAAAAAATATATTATGCTTTTGATTGGAGACATTGTAAGTGAACGAGACATTCTAATCGGCTAGTTTTATTGGAGACATTGTAAGTTTACGAGGTGAGGGTGTTAAATATTAATAATGATACTTAAAGATGCAATATTTTATGTTCAGGTATGATAGAAACACTATAGCTTATCCATGGTTTACTAAAACAATATGTGTATATATATGTTATTGCATTTACAGACATTTTTACATTGATAATAAAGTAATTATAAAAAATGCATACAGATTTAATATTTAATTTAACTTTAGACATGATTAATTACAAAAATTAATTTATGTATTTTCTTTTTTGTTGATTTTCGGAAACGTTTCCGACTACATTTTATAGGGTATTAATCAGCTTCCTCAGCAGGGAATAAAGATTTTCCGATGTTATCGATTTGCCAGTAAATATTTTCATCTTCAATAAATATATTTTACAGATTATCATAATAAAGCAATATCGGTTATGTTAACATTAAAATTAATAGTATGTTGTTATTCTTGTATGAATAGAGTGCAGCTGAAAATGTTTAATTGAGAATTGATAGTCCCTTAAAACCTATATATCTGTTTGAGAAAACTGTTTCGTACACATACAAACACATACAACAACAATAATAATAATAATAATTTAACAAATTACAATGACCTTTTCGAAAGTGATATTTTCAAAGACTAAAATTTTAAAGATAAAATAAAATCTATACTTAAAAAAATATCAATAATAAACGTTGTTTTTATGAGGATCAGAACATGGGTAAAAACTTTAATACCTTAATTTTCGGTACTCGAACAGTTAATCTATCAGAAAGCGAAAGGATTAATCATGAAGTTTTAAGTTTTGTATTTCTAATTTGAGAAATGATTTACTTAAATCTGAGAAATGGTACAAGTTTTAGCTTATAATAACTGTTTATTTAATAAAAAAATTATACTGGTCTTAAATGTCCATTTCTTAACCACCAGGTTGTTTTACAGGCAACGAAAAAAACATTTACGTAAAGAACGTGCCGAAAAGTTTTTATTATTAACTAGCCACCTTGGCAACCAGTTTAGTCTCCAGTAAATGTATGGCAAGCAGTGCAACATGTTACTTTTATTCACAATTCACAATTTATTTCCTCAATCCTTAGCCAAATTGGAAGATTCTGATAGAGAAATCAATCAATTTTTTTTTGTATTTTTATTTTAGCCAGGCGCAGATGATAAATCGTCAAACGTTAGTCGCCTGGCATTTTTCGTAATTCATTAATCTCATTTAAAATATAAATCTTTCGCTCATTTTATTCAAGATACATATTTTTAATTTTAAAGGGAGAATTTTAAATTTCATGACTTTCCCTTCTTTTCTCTTGGATTTTTATTTATTTATTTATTTTTAAAGAAAAGAAAAGAAAAGAAAAAAAAATAATAAAATAAACCGCGACTTTTGATTTCAGCATCAAAACATTGTTTTAACTACGCGAAATATAAAATATGCTACTTAGCGGATTAAAAATGCTATTAGCGATATTTGAGATATTTAGAAAAATTATTTATGACAGTCATATGAACAATACAGATTAAATGGTGGTGATGGAGCAACATTTGTTGACTTATTACTAAGCGGCTAAAATTAAATTACAGAAAATTTTCCTCACAGCATATAAAAAGTGAAGCTATCAGCCCAGAACTGTTGATGACTTAGGCTTTAATTACATAGATAATAATTACATCTTATTTAACTAATGCATACAAGTTAATATGTATTAACTAAAGTTATTTGATAGACCAGAGTGCTTCTGTTCTTTTATTATAACGCTACATTTAAAATTGCTCTATTAATAATAAATATATACAGGGTGTCCCAAAAGGTCGTTTACAAACTTAACATGCTGGTCTGTCATATCATGATGAACAATATTAAATAGGAAACTAAGGTTCCCAAACTTCTTCCAAAGGAGGTATGCGCCATTAAAGTTTAGGGTCCAAAAATTCAAATAATTATAAAAAACAGAAAAATTGGTCGATTCGTTTGCGGTTTTCACTAAAACTATTCTTTATGTCAGTATTTTGTTGAAAATAAATTATAAAGATAAATTTCAAAAAATGTCGATAGAGGGCGCTTTAGATTTTGGAGTAATGATAAACTAGTTTTTACCATTAATTTTGCATCTCATTAAATTGTTTTAGAAGCTTAGATATAAACTTAAATTTTGAGGTCAAAATCTAAATCGTTGGAAGTAATTAAATACCGCAAAATGAATTGCGGGGGGAGGTTCAAATTTCAAATGATTATAAAAAACGGAAAAATTGGTCAATTGATTTGCGATTTTCACTAAAATTATTCTTTATGTCAGTATTATCTTGAAAATAATTTATAAAGATAAAATCCAAAAAATGCCGATAGAGGGTGCTTTAGACTTTGGAGGAACGTACAACTATTTTTTCCGTTATTTCTTGCATCTCATAATTTTTTTTAGAAGCTTAGGCATAAACTTAAATTTTGAGATAAAAATCTGAATCGTTGGGAGTGGTTAAGTAGTGAAACTGAACTGTGTTCAATGAGGGTGGGGAGGTTCAAATTTCAAATGATTATAAAAAAACGGAAAAATTGGTCGGTTTTTGCTAAAACTATTCTTTATATCAATATTTTCTTGAAAATAAATTTTACAGATATCTTTCAAAAAATTCCGTCAGAGGGCGCCTCAAACTTTATAGTAACCAACAACTATTTTTAACCGTTATTTTTTGTATCTAATAAAATGCTTGCAAAGTTCAAACTTAAATTTTGTGCTCAAAGTGTTGTGTCATCGTTGTGATTAATTAAGCAGCCAAAAATTGAACTGCGTTCGAGGGATGGGGAAGGTAACATTTCAACTCCTGAACACAGTTCAGTTTGCGCTTCTTAACCCCTCCTATCGATTTAGATTTTGAGCACAAAATTTAAGTCTAAACTTTTGCAAATATTTAATTAAATAAATAAATAATAATAATAATAAAAATAAAAAAAAGGTTAAAAATAATTGTTGGTTATTCTAAAGTTTAAGGCGCCATCTGAAGGATTTTTTAAATTTATCTTTAAAATTTATTTTCAAGGAAATATGGACATAAAGAATAATTTTAGCGAAAACCGACCAATTTTTCCGTTTTTTATAATCATTTGAAATTTGAACCTCCCCACCCGCATTGAACACAGTTTAGTTTGCTCTGCTTTACCACTCCCAATGATTCAGATTTTCATCTCAAAATTTAAGTTTATGGCTAAGCTTTTAAAATAATTTATGAGATGCAAAAAATTATGGAAAAAAATAGTTGTACGTTACTCCAAAGTCTAAAGCGCCCTCTATCGGCATTGTTTGAATTTTATCTTCATAAATTATTTTCAAGATAATACTGATATAAAGAATAATTTTAGTGAAAATCGCAAATCAATTAACCAATTTTTCCGTTTTTTATAATCATTTGAAATTTGAATCTCCCCCCGCAATTCAGTTTGCGCTACTTAACCACTTCCAACGATTTAGATTTTGAGCTCAAAATTTAAGTTTATGTCTAAGCTTCTAAAAAAAATTAATGAGATGCAAAAAATAATGGTAAAAACTACTTTATCGTTACTCCAAAGTTTAAAGCGCCCTCTATCGACATTTTTTGAAATTTATCTTTATAATTTATTTTCAACAAAATACTGACATAAAGAATAGTTTTAGTGAAAACCGAAAACGAATCGACCAATTTTTCTGTTTTTTATAATCATTTGAATTTTTGGACCCTAAACTTTAATGGCGCATATCTCCTTTGGAAGACGTTTGGGACCCTTAGTTTCCTATTTAATATTGTTCATCATGATATGACAGACCAGCATGTTAAGTTTGTAAACGACCTTTTGGGACACCCTGTAGATTGTATTTAATTAAGTATGAAAAATAATCATATTCAGAAAGATTGTTTTTTAACCAAACAATTCTAAATGGTATGTTATTTCTTTCGTTTTTTTCACTTTCCACAAAATCTCGAGCTGAAAAATCAGTCTACAGAAAATGTAGACAATTAAAATAAGTTATTAAATTTAAATCAAAATTTTCAAAAACGGTATTTCTTCGGTTGTCTTCTTCATTTAGAAATGTATATATTCTCTAATATTGCTTAATACATAATTAAGATACTTCACGTATGTTTTAGATTAAATGTCGCACAGACAGTCAGTTTTATACACATTCAGATGCAGTTCCATGTGAAATATTGCAAAATGAATAAAAATATAAAGTTTATTCAATAAACAGCTTGAAAAGTTGTATAAAATCCAAAACAATTAATAACCGGAATATCTGATTTGAAGTTTAATTATAAAATCTGATATTACATAAACGTTACACTAGTAAATACCATGTTTGTTGCACTGGATTTATTTATAAAAGGTATATACAGGGTGATTATAAAAAAACTATCCCGACATTTGGGCCCCTAACTATAATACCATTCACAGAAACTGACTGAAATTTTGGCAAAAGGTATTTTTAAGTATGCGCTCAAGAATGATATGGAAAACATCAGTGTCACTCAAACAGTTAAGGTTACAGTGAGAAAATTTCGAAGAAATCAAATGACAACACCCAGTTTTTTGTATTGGAATGTGATCTCCCTTGTGAAAAACCCTAAATAGCGTTGGAATGGCAAATGTAGCATGAAAATCACCGGAACTAGACAAGGGAAAAGTAAAAAGGACTTTGCCGTGCACCAGAACATTAATGTTCGCTTCATTTATGTCACACGTCACACCGTTTCTTCGGCTGATATCCCAGCCTGATTTGTTTTCCACTAAACGAGAAAAAGAAACCAAGAAACGCAAATTTCCCTCAAATTCACAGTCATGGTTGACGTCGTTACGGTAGGTGAAAGGAAAGGCACTGGGAAATGCGAGCCGCGTATGTTGCCTCCTGCCATTCCAAACAAGATGCCGTTTTCAGGGAAAGAACGTAGGGAAATAGTAAAGATTTATTACCTGAATGGACAAAATGCCGCAAAGACATTGCTTGTTTACCGCCGCAACCATGGATTACAGCGAGGTCCGTGCACTGTCAAAGCTGTACAGGACTTGATTCATAAAGTTGAAGAAACTGGTTGCACATGCGATCAACCTCGTTCTGGACGATCTTCCGTTCCTATGGAAGCTGTTGAAGAAGTTCATCAAACGATAAGCACAGTTCGTCCCGCAACTGCATGCGGTGTTTCGTGTGTTCTGAATAGGCCGAATTCAACTGTACGCAAGATTCTGCGCTCTGTTCCAAAAATGTTTCTGTATCGATTCCAGCGTGTCTAGATGTTAGAAGCAGGAGATTATCAACTATGGCTTGATTTTGCAAATCAATTCCTCATCCGGTATGATGAAGATAGCAGCTGGCCTTTACCCATTCTGTGGACAAATAAGCGCTTTTTTTTTTTTTTTTTTTTTTTTTTTTTTTTTTGAGGCGTTAACTAGTAACGTGTATTCAAAAAATTCTGTGCACTGGGCAAAGAATAATCCACATGATGTGCTTGCCCGTCCATTACACGAGGAAAAAGTGATCGTGTGGTATGGTATAACGAGTACGTTCATCCTCGGCCCTTACTTTTTTGAAGAGGTTATTGCCGGTAATCTGCAAACGTGTACAGTAACGAGTGATCGCTATCTGGACATTTTAACTCGTTACGCTATTCCCGCATTGTAACGGCAAAATGCTATATCTGAAGATGTGTGGATGCAAGATGATGCTCCTCCACATGTCGAGTCTTCTGTCAAACGTGTCAACAGTTTGGTGACAGAGTTATCTCCAGTCATTTCCCGTTTCCGTGGCCACCAAGGTCTACTGATCTGACACCATTGGATTTCTGGTTGTGGGGATATCTGAAATCCAAAATAAATCAGTTTGTCATCAAACTGCATCTGATTTGAAAGATGCCATCAGAACTGCTATTCAAGAAATTCCTATTGCCATGGTACGTACTGTAGTACTGTATCCACCATCTGCCGCATGCAAAGTCTCATCGTATGTGAAGGCGATCATGTGGAAAATTTGTGAAACACAATAAAATGCTTTATTTTATGCTGTTTCTCTGTCCTTATCAGTTGTCCTCATTTTTAGCCTATCTACCGCCGCTGATTTTCATGCCGCAGTTGCCGTCCCAACGCTATATGGGGTTTTCACAATGGAGATCACACTCCAATACAAAAAAAATGGGTGTTGCTATTTGATTTTTTCGAAATTTTCTCACTGTAACCGTAACTGTTTGAGTGACACTGTTGTTTTCCATATCATTGTTCAGCGCATACCTCAAAATATCTTTTCCCAAAATTTCATTCAATTTCTGTGAATGGCATGACAGTTAGGAGCCCAAATGTCGGGATAGTTTTTTTTATAATCACCCTGTATATATATATATATATATATATATATATATATATATATATATATATATATATATATATATATATATATATATATATATATATATATATATATATATATATAACAACAATAAGAAAAGAAGCTTCTAAATCTGTTGTTAATCTGTTATATTATGCGTACTGGTATATATCACTGAAATTCGCTTTATATATAATATATATATAAAACAAAAAAAAATTAAGGGTTGTAACTCATGTGATAGACATTTAGTTTTTTTTTATCATCCTTTACCTTACATATTTTAGTCCAAATCGTGAAATGAACATTTCATTCAAATGAGGCTAATTTGTATGCTTGTTTTGACGCTAATCAATCTTAACATATATTCTTTTGACTTCTGCATTTACATCTATTTATGAGTAGATTACTGAAGATTCGCTGTGATACCGTGAAGAGTAATCCTCCACGAATCGATTTTTTTGTGTTCGCCTGCTCTTAATCTACCCGCCGCGAGAGAGGGTAAGAGAGAGAGAGAGAGACAATAAAGCGGAGATGAGTGGATGCGAGACCGACTGAATTGACTCCGTTGACCGGATAATGGATGCAAAATGAACATCTTCAGGCCACTGATCAGCTATTATTTTTACCGGAGGATAAAATGTAAGTTCATTAGAAGTGATGCTCTTCGTCGTTTATTTAGAACTGTGAAACGACTGCTTTTCATCGACGTTTCTTTACTTTAACGGAGAAAACCTTTATTACACCCAGAAAAAGGAATTGATTAAAACTACAAAACATGTTTTGTTGAGTACATTTTGATTGTTTTAAACGAATTTTTTAGTTAAAGTAAAAAATGGGTTTTGTTGCTCGAACAAAAAAAATATTGGTAATACTCTTAAATTTTAACAAAATTCCATCAATTTTATTTGAGTCTTACTAAAATCGTGTATTTTCAATTTGTAATTCCAACAAAATTTTGATGTTTTTGCAAAATTCAAATTGGGGTGCATTAGCTATAACTCTCTCACGTAATTTTGTTTAATTGACTTGTATAGCTATAAAGGACTGACATAATTTTTGGATAGTAAAAACTTTTCAAACTGAGACTGATTAATGACGTTATTATTACGTCATTATGCATTTCGGATGAAAATTGAGAACGGAAAGTTGCAAAATAAAAATCAACAATTTTTTTTGTTTATTCAAACAAATTTTCCATTGACCCATATTTAAACGAAAATATTTGTTGGACCAAACAAATTTTTGTTGATTCAACAAAAATTTTTTCTGGGTGAAAATTATCCTTTATATATACGAAGTAGAACCCGTCGGATTTCGACGAAAGAAAATGTTTAAAAAGGAACTGTTTTATTTAATTATAATAAACCTACAAAATTAGTTACAATAAAAAATGCATTTTACATTGGTAAGTCTAACACTTAAATAAATGATACTTAACCTAAAGTTAACAAAATACGATTTCTATAAAAATCAGTTGCAGAAATTGTTAAAATTGAAATTTAATCATATGTGTAAGTAGTAAAAAATAATATAGATCTGTCATTGTGATAAACTTGTCAATTAAAGTTCTTATGCTAGCATGCTAAGATGAAAAAAAAGCAGAATTTATTCTACTTTGACTCAGTCATAGAATATTTCCCCACCTAAATCTAAATCCAATACCCTTTTCACCGTATCAAAATTTAAATGTGCACCTTTTATATCTATATTCACCTTTTTAAAGAAATAGGTATTTTAATTTGATCATTTTAAATTACCATTAAAATAATCTTAATTCAAAACTTGAAATCTATGTGCTATTAACTGAAACTGAAACATATACTAAACTATTATTGACATTTTAAGCCACTGCATACCGAAAACGAAATACTTAATATTTTTCGTGAGATATTCTTGGAAAATAAAGATACTCGGCCCCATAGGATTAAGGAACGAAAACAGAAATCTAACTGACCTACAGCTTTGTAGAAACTCCATTATCGCCATCGCGTTTCTCTTTCTCTTTTACTAATGACCGATATATCGAGTGAGATAAGGTGGTTTGATTTCTGAGTAAAGTTTATGGAGGGAGTGCTGAGCGCAGTTCATTAATCTGACTGGCGCAGCGATTGTAATGTACACCGATGAAGAATAGTTGAAACGAGCTATTTATTGTAGCTGCCATGCTGTAAGGAAAAAAAACTATTCAAGAAAAACTCGAAAGCAAAAAAAAACGGGTCTTATACTTCAGCTTGCTCTATGAAGGAAAGTAAAATATATTATGTTTCTACAATTCTTTAACTTTAGTTTGAAAGTATTGAAAGTATTTTCGATATACCATCAAGAGGTCCATACTTTTTTCCGATCAGAAAGAGGCTATCGATCAACACATGTATGTGTGTGTTTCTATAAAAATTGAAGTATTCTCATTGTGACTCTCTCGTTATAGTTGGATTACATTTGTTCTTTTCCAGTTACATTTTCTTTCGAACACTCGTCTTCAGGATTTAATTTTTCAAAATAATAGTTCATCTTTGATTTTTCCCTATGATTATGGTGATGCAGACTACATGATACAGATGATACAGGTGCATTTTCCTTTTTTTTTTTTTTTTCTTTTTTAGTAACAGGGGCGACAAACGGATCACGCTCCCAAGTTACCAGGTGCAAAAGGAACCCAAATGAACTGAACTAACTAGAATGATAATAATGCAGTGAAATCTCCAAGTAAGGGACACCTCTATTTAAGGGACAAAAGTGTAAGGTATTTTCTTTGTAATTCCTTGCAACCTCTGAATAAGGGATACTCGATTTAAGGGACACTTAAAAGGAATTAAGAAGCTGTTTTTTGCATTTCAGATAATGAAGTAATCTGCGATGAAGATGAAAATGCAAATGCAAATTTTTGTGAAACTATCAATGAGACAAGCAGTCATGTTGATACAGAGGTCTACAACACAATTAAAGATTCTTTATTTACCCATAATTCAGATAAAGATATCAGTGTGTTTATTCCCATTGAACATAATGCGGAAAATTGTGAGGATGACTCTAAAATGGAAAAGGAATGAAATTTTTGAAATAAAATTCTTTACAGATGTTTTAAGATATGTAAAGTAGTTGAATAGTTTTTTCTTAAATACTGCCCCTAATGAAAGTCGAAAGTTTATAAGAATGGTAAATTAACACTTGAGAGGTTTGTAGTTAAAAGTTGAAATCTGCAAAACAATCACTTTTGATCGATTACTTCAAATAAGATTCTTTTAAATGTTATTGTAATTTTTGCATGTACACAAATGTTTATATAAAAAATACAAATCAATAATTGTACAAATCATTTAATGTAATAATTGACTGAAAATTTAAATTAATTAATTATCTTTTTTCTCTATGTCTGATTAACGTAATTTATTGCCTTTGGGTACATTTAAACTTCTTCTTTAATGTTTGATTATTTTTATGTCCTTCTAAACAATTAATTAAAAAAAGTAAAAACTCTGACGAGCTGTTTATTGTAGCTGTGTCTTACATCTATTTCAAAGCCAAATATTCCGGTCCCATTTGTGTCCTTTAATAATAATAATAATAATGTTTACATTTAGAAAAAATCAGTTTAGAAAGTCAATATTTTTTATGATACATATTAACTATTTTATATAAATTGTACCTCATTTATATATTTGTTTGTTGATTATCTACCAGTTTATAATTTTAAGTGTTTTCACTTGTATACAAACATAAATACAAAGTGAAACTCATATGGTAACATTGACGCTAAAAACACACCCGCACCTACATTTAACTCACATCTAACAATATACCATGAAAATTTCCAATTTAATTTTGAACCTCGATAGATAAAATTAAAAGAAAAATCTATGTTCTGTTCCATGATCTGAGAAGGAAATATAAATATTTTCTAATGTTAAAGAAGATAATTATTTTTGATTCATCTATAATATTTATTATCACGAAGATATTAATAGAAGAAGATGTTCAAGATGATAATATTTTTGATATAGAAAATATTTTTAATACCAAAATTTATATGGAATTAAATAAGAAATGATATCTACATAATTATATTTAAATTTATTACTTTATTTTATATGCTTTAAAGGTTTTAATTATGATTTTTTATTGGAAATACATTCCCATTCTTGGATTGTATATATACAATTCAAGATAATCCAATCCTGAGACTAGATTTTTCTATATGACCCGATTTTCTATATTGTTAGATAAAGGGACTCGGTGAATGCTTTTTCTCTTGACTCTCATTTCCAAAAGTCTAACCTTGAATAATGGTAACAGATTTTCCGGAGTGTTTTTTCTGTTTAAAATATAATTTAAGAAAACACTTAAATATAGTCTAATGACAAGTTACATGTTACACATTATTATTGTTATTTGAAAGCGACATGAATGAGGTGCAAATTCTTTAAACTAAAGATTCATGAGACATTCTATAATAAAAAGATCGTAAGAAAAGAGTAAACGTTACTACTGTAGTTTACATTTTCTTATATTTCTGGTACTTTAAATATTCATATAAAGATATGTATGGTTCTTCATGTAATAAACTGTCATAATCTGAAGTCATTTGGTAACAGAAATCTGTGTGCGTATCCCAGTTGTGATTGTTTAGAAACTATAACAGTGCTACATATATATTTTTTTTTCAAGTAAATTTTTAAAGTGATTTTTTAAAGTAAAGTCAACTTTATACAAGTCATCTATTAAAATACGGAATCAATGTGTTAATTTAGACATTGCTATTATTTTGCTATTACTATTATTGCACATTTGTTCTACCAAAGAAAAATATTCAGGTTAATTAAGAGAAAAAATCTATTTGTAAACATTTCAATCCCTTCAAATAAACATTCCGGTTCTATACTTTGAAATTCAAAATATAGTCTAACATGCGGTCTTACATGCTTACATTGTGTACATGTTAATGCATATTGTAATAAGCAATAAAATAGATACATGAAATTTTAGTAACTAAACAGATGATACTAATGTATAACATTATTATTACTGAAGACTATTGTATTATATCTAGATTTATTACATGCTTACATCAACACATACAGCATATATATGTATTTTCTTATAGTAATTTGCAGCCGATATATCATATCCCATAATTGTTCATGTTATCTATATCACAATATGTACTAAATCAGATACATGAAATTGTAGTAACTAAATAGTTGATGCTAAGGGTGATAAAATAATTATCATTGTTGGGGGATATTGCAGGTGGTGTAGCTCTAAAATATTACGAAGGTACCTAATACTCTTTTAAGCTATACTGTAAAAAATAAATAAATATAAACGGAAAATATTTTAGCTGAAAGTTGCCATATATACTTCATTTTTCCACAAATATTCCCTTTTGGTATTCCTCCATTTTCAAGGTAGGTCTATTTTCCATTATTCAAAATTGAAAATGTTTGTTTTTACAAATTAATATGAGCAATAATGCAATATCTACTGATACTTTTTCATACGAAACAGTATTGCGTATCATCATACATGTTCTTTATCGTTTTGCTTCCCTCTAGATTCGAACATCGGTCACTCGCCGTTATAGGATGAGTACTTTGTTCTGTACTTTCTCTGTCTTAGTGTCTTCACTTTTCCAAATCAACGACTTAGTTATAGGCCAAATATCAATCATAAAAATTTAACTAATAATTTTTCATTTTTTTCCTCAATTGATGAAGGAACATTTCTTTTTATTTCTCTTTAAAAAAACTTTAGAAAAAAAAAACATTTAATGTGTAAGAATAAAAAGGAAATTGTACGTTTAATCCAGGAATATATACGATTTCCATTCACAACGAAAAGTTTCCGTTAAAGGACAGAAATTTCACTTAAAATAGTGATAATATTCAAACTATTAAATTTTAAATTAATAGGTATTCTGCAATTTCGCAATTTTTCCGTTTGTATATTATATTTTATGTTACTTCCGTATATGAAACCTCTGTATCCAATGAAATTTTACAGGTCAGTGTTTTTTCGGAGATTTCATACATTGGCAGAAGTGGATTCTCATAGTGCAGGTTAACGAGACAGCCTATCGGTTTCTCTCTCTGACTCTCTCTCTCGTTCTATTTCTGGCTGACTAATGACCTGATATACTACGTAAGATAAGGTGGTTTGATATTTAGGCGTAAAAGTTTATCGGCAAAATGCTGAGTACAGGTCATTAATCGGACGGCCGATTGCAATTTATACCGATGAAGAATAGTACAGAGAGCTATTTATTGTAGCAGCCACGCTACAAGAAAAGCTCGCCAAGAAAAATTACAAAGAATAAAAAAGATGTTGGCTTTATTTCGTTTCGGAAGAAAAGTCAAATGCATTATTTTTCTTCCATATTTTTTATTCTATGGGAAAAGGGAGAAAATATCATGAAAAGGATATTTTTTACTTACTTTTTTAAAGCTTCGTTTGGTTCGTGCACGCAAAGATGAGATTTTTTTAAATTAATTTATCACTCATTTCCCAATGATCTAGAATTCTGATGTTATGTATGAATGAGTCCAATGATAATGCAATATTTCCATATTTTGAGAACTCAGATAGCAATTAAAAAAATAATTTTAATTATGTGTTTAAATAATTTTCAGGCATAAATTTCCTTAAATCTATTATCAATTGATTTTATACATAATGTTTGTTACAATAATGTAAACTACCACTTGCACTGTAATAATACATTTCACTCTTTTTTGATATCACATAATTAAAAAGAAACTGAGTAGAAACTATAATTTTTTGATAAAAAAAATAAGGTATCCTGGGGTAATAATGCCACGTTAAGGCTCTACAAATTTTCACGGCTTAGTTTTAGATTGATTTTATTTTTCAAACAAATGTAGGATCTGATACAGAAACTCATTAACTATCTATTTAAAAAAAAAATTTAACAGATATGTATTCATAAAATGTAATAGCGTGATTTCTTGACCCATGCTATTTGGCATGTGTGTAATAACGCCATGCAAACAAAACTATAAAATAAGATAGAATAATCTCGTGTAGATTGCCCAATTCTAAAAATACAAACTCTACAGCCCTAGAAAATAACAAAATGCATTCTAAGCAATAAAAACTGTTCTTTTTTTTTTTTTTTTTTTTTTTTTTTTTTTTTGTAAAAGTGTAAGAAAAAGAAATGGGGGTGGGGGGGTGAAAAGAATATCAGACCGTGATCTTCTGTTTTGCTTAAAAAGGGATGCTTAAATAGAATTATTAGAAACATTGCACGGTTTTAACATTTATGTTTTCATATATGCATACTATACAAGTAGTCCGTTTTCTAATTACAGCTTTTCATAGGTCCGTGTGCAATTTTATGATTAAGTATCGTGAGTGGTCTCATTTTGTTCCTTATGTATTGTAGACTAAGAAAAGCGATGGTGGACATCCGGGACCCGCGACTGGGGAGGGGGTGGGGGAGGGGAAGGGTTCAAAAATTCAAGGGGAAAAAATTCCATTTCATAAAAAATAAAGGAAATTATCTATAAATATTAATGTTTAAAACATTTATAGATTAGGAAAAACATTTGTGGACATCCGGGATCCGCGACTGGGGAGGGGAGGGGAAGGGGAGGGGTTGAAAAGTGCAAGGCAAAAAAAATTCCATTTCATAAAAAATAAAGAAAATTATGCAAAAATATTAATGTTTAAAACATTTATAGATTAGGAAAAACATTTGTGGACATCCAGGAGCCGTGACTGAGGAGGGGGAGGGGAAGGGGAGGGGTGGGGGAGGGGAAGAGTTGCAAAGTGCAAGGGAAAAAATCCATTTCATAAAAAATAAATAAAATTATGCATAAATATTAATGTTTGAAACAATTATAGATTAGGAAAAACATTTGTGGACATCCTGGACAAGCGACTGAAGAGGGAGAGGGGAAGGGGAAGGGTTGAAAAGTGCAGGGGAACAAAATTCCATTTCATAAAAAATAAAGAAAATTACGCCTAAATATTAATATTTAAAACATTTATAGATTAGGAAAAACATTTGTGGACATCCAGGACCCGCGACTGAGGAGGTGGAGGGAAAGGGAAGGGGAAGGGTTGAAAATTGCAAGGGAGAAAAATTCCATTTCATAAAAAATAAAGAAAATTATGTATAAATATGAATGTTTAAAACATTAATAAATTAGGAAAAAACATTTGTGGACATCAGGGACTCGCAACTGGGGCGGAGGAAGGGGGGGAGGAGAGGAATTTGAAAAGGGCAATAAAAAAATTCTGTTTACAAAAATTATGCATAAATATCAAAGTTTAAAACGTTTATAGAATGAGAATGGCGTTGGTGGATATTCGGGACTTATGAATAGGAAGACGGAGGTAAAAAAAAGAGGAGGGGAGTGGAAAGTATTAAAAGAGGCAAGAAAAAATGCCATTTAATTACATATATATATATATATATATATATATATTAGTATTTAAATCTTTTATAGAATAAGAAAAGCAATAGTGGGCATCCGGGATCCGCAACTAGGCTAGGGGAAGGGGGGAAAGTTTGAAAAGGGCAAGAAAAAAGATCTGAAGCTGCATTCTCTTTCTGGATCTGATACCATTGGTTCATTCAGTGGTAAATCAAAAACCAGTTTTTGGAAGAGCTTCATTAATGTTGACGACAGAATTCTGAAAACACTTGCCGCATAAGGTCAAACATATATCCTTGAGAGTGAAACATATATTGCACTTGAAGAATACAAATGTTCAGTGTATATGCCAAAATTAAACATTAAAACATTGAGTGAGCTAAAATGTGGTTATTTACAAAAAAGCAAGCTGAAGGGACAAATATGACCTCAACTCAAGCCGCCCTTTACCCAGCCATAAGAAAAGCTCATTACCAAGCAATAATATGGCAAAGAGCACACATTTTAAAAACTAATATTCCACCCCCAACTGATTTTGGTTGGATGATAAAGGAAAAAGAATACCTACCTGTCATGTGTAACATGCCATGTGCTCCTCAAGAACTGGTTTAATCGGTGCGTTGTTCGTGTGTCAAATCAAGAAGTGTAGCATTCTGTAAATGTTCACAAAAGGGATTACCTTGTAACTGAAATGTGTTCATGCTCGGGTGAGACTGATAAATGTGATAATGTTGGAGGCCTTGATGATGTAAATTATGGTGACAGTGATACCGATGATCCTACTTTGTTCTGAAGTTAAACTTTTACTTGCAGTTTAAAATTTGAAAGTTTTTACTATTTAGGTATATGATGTATAATATAGAATAACAATACAAAGATAATAAATAATATTTAGCATTAGAAAATTTGTATAATTTAGTATTTATCATCACTCAGTTCCTTTTCAATTTCCCTTATTACTTATTTTTTCGACTGCACTTTTCAACCCTTCCCCTCCCTTTCCCCCTCTCCAGTCGCGGGTCCCAGATGTCCACAAATGTTTTTCCTAATCTATGCATGTTTTAATCATTAATATTTTTACATACTTTTCTTTATTTTTTATGAAATGGAATTTTTTCCCATGCACTTTGCAACTCTTCCCCTCCCATCCCCCTCCCATCCCCCTCCCCCCCTCCTTCCCAGTCGTGGCTCCTGGAGGTCCACAAATTCTTTTCCTAATCTATAAATGTTTTAAACATTAATATTTATTCATAATTTTCTTTATTTTTTATGAAATGGAATTTTTCTCCCTTGCAATTTCCAACCCTTCCCCTTCCCCTCCACAGTCGCGTGTCCTGGATGTCAACAAATGTTTTTCCTAATCTATAAATGTTTTAAACATTAATATTTATGCATAATTTTCTTTATTTTTTATGAAATGGATTTTTTTTCCTTGCATTTTTCAACACTTCCCCTCTCCCTCCCCCTTCCCAGTTGCGGGTCCCGCATTGTCCACAAATGTTTTTGCCTAATCTATAAATGTATAATAATAGATTTTCATAATCTATAAATGTAAAAATAATCTATAAACATTAATATTTATACATAATTTTCTTTATTTTTTATGAAATGGAATTTTTTCCCTTGCACTTTGCAACTATTCCCCTCCCCCACCCCTCCCAATCCCCTTCCCCCTCCCCAATCGCGGCTCCTGGATGTCCACAAATGTTTTTCCTAATCTATAAATGTTTTAAACATTAATATTTATACATAATTGTTTTTATTTTTTAAGAAATAGAATTTTTTCCCTTGCACTTTTCAACCCTTCCCCTCCCCCTCTCCCTCCCCAATTGCGGGTCCTGGGTGTCCACAAATATTTTTTCTAATCTATAAATGTTTTAATCATTAATATTTATTGATAATTTTCTTTATTTTTTATGAAATGGAATTTTTTCCCCTTGCACATTTCAACCCTTCCCCTCCCCCTCCCCCTCCCCCTCCCCCTCCCCAGTCGCGGGTCTCGGATGTCCACCATCGCTTTTCTTAGTCTACAAGACATAAGGAACAAAATGAGACCACTCACTATACTTAATCATAAAATTGCACACGGGATGTAATTAGAAAACGGACTAAAGAGAAAATATTCATTTTCTTTTTGTGAAAGTGGAAGAAAAAGGAGGGAGGGACAGCTTTAACAAAATGTAACACTCTGAGCTTATCTTTGCTTAAAATATCCCGCTTAAATATAATTATAAGAAACATTTTACGGTTTTAACAATTTTTAATGTAATATTTTTATTAAGTGAAATTTTCTAATAACTAGAATTTTGTGCAATAAATATTTTTGTTATCACTGTTATAGAAGTCTTGTAAATACTTTTTAACCGGTAAACTCCACACTAATGCGGATTCGCGCAAGCCTAAAGTTAAAAAGTCATGCGTTATGTAAAAATTCTTTAATAAATTTGTATTTTTAATTAATAAAGTAAGCTTTTCGATGAAAATCAATATCCGTGCGAGATCCCTTATTGAATTTTATACATGATTCATGTAGTTTTACATTCTTATCTCTACTCTTAGCAACAAAATTAACCTTTAACTGCTGTTAGCGATCTCACTAAACGCTGTTTTTTTTCCTGCTTTTAGAGTTTAACTTGTATTTTCCAGTTTAATTATAGCTACAACTAAAATTCGCTTTAGTTTGGAGTCCTCGTACTATTGTTTGAAATATTTGAATAGATTATATTTAATTAGAATTAATCCTGCACAAAAAGTGAAGTGCAGAAACGGTACTCTGTGAGTTTCAATCCTTTTAACTTTTAACTTATATTACTGATCTCACAGACCACTGCTTTTTTTCAATTTTTATAATTTAACTTGTAATTTTTTGTTCAACTACAAACACTACCGAAACTTGTTTCATTTTGAATTTTAGTACTATCACCAGAGACTTTTATATAAATGATTGTTAAGTATAATAGTCTTGTAAAAAAAGTTTAGTACAAAAACATCATCGTTTGAATTATTTATGCCTTTTATTCATCTTTCGACCTTGCGGTCTCACAGATAGTTTTATACTAGTTACATTATAATTTCGGCCACATCAGTTAAAGTTTACATTTATAAAATTTTGAAAAACAGAACGCTGAGAAAGCGGATAGTTAAAATTTAGGACTCGATCGAACAATCAAGTTGGAATTTTATAGAAACCTGGTTTTGAAAATGTTGGAATATCGAAAACATTTTGATGTCGTTTTTTTTTTTATATTAGAGTTTAAAATTGTTTTTACATTAGTATTCACCCCCCCCCCCAAAAAAAAAAATTTATTAGTTTTGGGTATCGGACCCCCCCCCCCTTAATCTAACCCTTTCAGTAATGCTGTATCATACATAAAGAAAAAAATAAACCCCCTTCGGATGTAGTTCCACCACTGTAAGGAATCAATTTGTGTAATAGCGCCAATCCTCGGCATTATTACCCCGGTATACTTATTACGCTGTACATTTTAAACTACAAACTGTCTCGCGCAGATATCCAAAATCTTCTACAACATTTTGAAAGTGCATGAAATGCACTACAAATTTATTTAATAAACAAAGTATTTCCTGATAAATATATAATCTTCACATCACATAACTTATCCCGCCAGTTTTAGATCAAGCAGTAATTTTAGTTGCTTCTAAAAGCGATAAGGCCTATAAATGGAACAAATTAACTTTCAACTGTTATTTTTGTTTTATATGACTCAGACACCTTCTGCGCAGGGCTCATAAGTGCCATTTACAGGATTATTATATAATTATGCGTAATATTAGCACTTGGCGTTATTACCTCACCTGGCGTTATTACACCAGAACACCTTACTTAATTTTGAGCTTTTGATGCATTATTGTCACATGGAAAAGTAAAATCATACGAGGAACATAAATATGCCGCTTTCGTTCTGCTTTTAAATACATTAATAAAAGAGGGGTTTTTTTTAATTCTGGAAGTATAGCTCAGAATTGTTTGAGGCATATTGTGTTAATTGTTGTCCTATGTTTGTCTACAGTAAGAATTCTTCTCCTTTCCATACCATTGGCTCACCTACCACTTGCTAACAAATGTTCAGAAAAAGATCTGACCATTACCCACTCACAAGGATTGTCTTTTTACGGTGCATACTCAAAATTTTTCGTGAAAAAATGCTGATAAAACTATATAATGTAACAAAGGAGCAGTCAAATTTAGTGACAGAATTCCAGTAGAAAGTCTGTAAGCAAATAAAATACTCTTGAATATTTGACACAAAAATAGGAAAACAACACTGATTTGGAGAGCAGCACTTTTCCTCTTCAAAAAGCAAACGATTTTAATGCATCTGAGAAAATTATGTATTAACCGATTTTTAGAATGCGCATAGTATTTAATGAATTTAAACTGAAAGAGTGAATTAATTCATTGTTTTTATTTTATCGCATATAGGGTAACATCCCCAGTAATTGGCATGCACCAGTGATTGGCATATCCTACAAAAATGTCCTTAAATAAGATTTATATCCAATCTTTTAAAAATTTAAGACCATATACCAGTTATATGCTCATTTACTTTACAGATTATAACTTTGATTTATGTTAATAGATGACAATAGTGCCTAGGAAAGAGAAACAATTATGGTTTGTATCAAATTGGCCATTTTTGTTGCAAATGCTTCTTCTCTGTCTTAAGAAAGGCATGCATTTCATTTTATTATTATCTGATTTATAGTATATTTTAAATTTTAGTTGACAACAGTTTTGTTTAGTTGAAAAGAGTTACTTTAATTGTGTAAAAGTCTAAGAGCCAATTACTGGTGATTACAGCAACTTTTTATAAATATATTTTTATAAAAATACCTTTTCAAATATTTTTGCTTTTAGTGGGCAAAATAGATGCACAGATATGCATTCTTTGATTTAAAAATATTTGCAAGTAAATATTTTATTTCTCGGTAATGAAAATAGAAGCAAGTTTAAAGACAAATCCTTAATGTGCCATTTACTGGAGATGTTACCCTACATGCTGATTATTATTGTTGTTATTTAATTTTATCACCGAAAAGATATTTTCTATGTTTTGCAAGTTGCAAATTTCTATTTTAAGTTATTGCCAAGCTGGCATTTGATTTTTAATTATTCAACATGTTTCTTTTATATTTTGCAAGTTGGAAATTCATTCATGAGTATTTTTTACAATTTCAGTAATATTAATTTAAAATATTCCTTCCTTGTTTAATTCACCTTTCTTATCATTATTACCTAATTTTCATACATACTAATATATTTATGAAATTTCACCATTACTTTATCGTTCATTCTACAATTTTTTAATTTAAATAGTTGTTCAAAAATAAAAACCAGATAAAAAATTATGCCGTTCTGCAGTTTTTTTTTTTTTTTTTTTTTTTTTCATAGCAACAAAATCAAGTCGACAATGTTCAATTGGACTTATTTGATGTTGAAAAAAAATATATTCCATTAAATTTTTGTTTTAAATCGCGAAATAGGATAGCTAAATTTCATTATAAATATATATTAATATAAACTATAGTTAAAACAAAACTAAAACTCACAAAACTGTAATTAAAATAAATGAAAACAGATTGAACTAAAATTATTTAAATTAACCTTACTTAAACCAGTTTAATTTGAACCATATTTTTCCTAAAGACTATTTGATATAAAAGTATATATTTTTTAATTATTATTCCATTGCCAATAAATAATAAATCGCTTTACAAACAAAATTTTCATTTTTTTTTTTTTTTTTTTTTTTTTTTTAACTATACAGAAGTTTTGTCGATAATTTTTAAGCCATTTTATACTTATAAAAAGCACATTCTTTTTTTTTTTTTTTTTTTTTCTTGAGTCGGAATTTTTCTCAAATGTTCAATGTAAGCTACTAAAAATAAAAGTCAATTTTGAGACTTTAAAAGGTATCTGAGTCGTTAAATTACAAAAATATAGATTTATTTTATAGTAAAATTCGTTAAGGAAGCTATCCCAAGTTCTACATTATAACCTTAGCTACAATTAAACTATTACTGCATACAAATATAATGCTACAGCAAAATATTATATATATAATAAAAAATAGAAAAAAATGAATCATATTTTTATTTAAATTACATATATCCCACTTTAAGTACTTAAAAAATTGTTGGAATAAATTTTCTGACTCTATTTAAATTTCGCAACATTAAGTTTAAAGTCATACTCCGTTCACCAAAAGAATGGGGTCAAGTGTGACAGATACAAAATATTTAAAGTAAAATTTAAAAATACTTCTTTTCGGTAACATTTTTCAAAAAAAAAAAGTATTATAAAAATATAGATATTTTTTTCCTTATTTCTTATATAGTGTTTTTTAAGATACAAAAATGTTTACTTCAACAAGTTTTATATATTTATTTAACTTCATCAAAAATATTTAATTTTAGAACCAGCAATACTTCATAATGAAATATTAAAACATTCTTTTTTATTTTTTCGAAGCGTATTAAGCACATACCTATACGTATATATACTATATATATACAGGGTGGTCATAAAAAAAACTTTGCCGGTATATAGAGCTCTAGCGGCCAGTCCGTTCAACCGATCGAGGGGAAATTTCAGATATTGCTATTTAGAAGTATGAGCTCGAAATTTTGTGAACAGCAAGAAAATAGCGCTCACGGTTACACTTTCAGAAACTCGAAATTTTCCAATGGCAACACCCAGTAGCGGCTCGTTAGGAGGTGCAGCAGCAATTTTTTTACACCACTAAAATTATAAAGCATTTTCAGTTTTCTTAAACCAACAAAATTTGTCGAATTAATAATATAAGACATTCTGTTAATTTTTAGTGGTGAGAAAAATCTGATGCAGCACTCCCTGACGAGCCGCTACTGGCAACACCCAATTTTTTTCATCGCAAAATGCTCAGCGCATGCGAAAACCCTAAAGAGCGTTGGAACCGTACGTGTATAGCAAGAAAAGGGCACGTTATGCACGTAAAAAAAATTGGGGCGCAAGGAGTAAATTTGCATATGGCACAGAGTCAGTACACTAATTTCTGATTACAACACAGATAGGAGAAAACTTTTATTTTGATTACACATTTTCCAAATGGGCGCCATCACAGGAAATTACACATTGCATAGTGGCAACTCTGGACAATACAGCCGAACGTTACATTGCATGAGGGATGTTTGCAATCTCCCCTTTGATAGACTCTTTCAAATCCGGTAAAGTTTACGGATTAAACATGTACATTCTAGATTTTAGATATACCCAGAACCTAAAATCCATAGGAGTGAGGTCGGGGGATCGCGGAGACCATTGTTAAGGGTTACCAGTTAAGGTGAAATGTGCCTCGTCCGTTCAAATTATACGAAGAGGTCGGTAGTTATCTCCATCATATTGGATAAGAAATTCATTAACAAAGTCTATGTTGTTGATGGTCTTTCACATCTAACATCTGGGCGCGCTGGTACCGGTAAAGAAACATGCGGATCACAGAGCGCAGTAACTTTAAGACCATTGATTTTGGTATATCAAATACACGAGATGCACCTTTTGTAGTTTGCATGCGTCCTCTGTTCACTACGTGATGCACTTCCATAACAGTATCCTCAGGAACAGTTGGTCGTCCGGATCGCAAACTATCACAAGTGCAGCCAATTTCTTTGAATTTCAATACTAAATCGCGTAGAGCTTGTGAAATGCATATGTATTTGGTGATGGTTTCGACGGTAAACGCACCAGATTTTCGCAGCATTCATCTCATTTTGATAATAGTTTTACCAAATCACCACGAAAGAAGTCATTTTGTTGGAATCTGCGAGCTCCGACTGAAGAACTAACATTCCCACCCTATTTTTTATCCATTTTCTACGTTGACTATCTGGCAAACGATGTTCCGTGATTGGTATTTTGTCTCTGTCTCTGTCACATTCAAATTTTCTTCGTGCGCCTTGGTCGTGTTTTTTTTTTTTTTTTTTTTTTTTTTTTTTTTTTTTTTTTTAATCCGTTTGTAGAGCTGATTTTGTGCGAGCACAACGCGTCCGTTTATTGCAATAACCATACCGTTCCAACGCTCTTTAGGGTTTTCGCATGCGCTGAGCATTTTGCGATGAAAAAAAATGGGTGTTGCCATTGGAAAATTTCGAGTTTCTGTAACTGTAACCGTAACCGTGAGCGCCATTTTGTTGTTTCATCAATATTAAATATAAAATATAAATTAAGTTTTAAGATAAAATTCAAACATTTATAACTGAAGTTTTAAATAAAATTCAAATATAAATTTTATTCAACTCGAAATTCTTGGTTTCTCTTAATTGTTGATCAAATTTCATCAATTTTTTCCAACAAGGTGAAAGATATGCAGATTAAAATTAAACCAGAGGCCGTGCTTAATACGCATCGATGTTCTGTCACTGAGCTATCCAGTGGTATCCAGCTGGATAAAGTCACTCATTTGTTGATACCCTCAGATCCGAAAACGAGCAGCTTTATCAATGAAAATACATTACGCATAGAAAGTATATCACTTTTAGGTGACTACTAATAATATATAAGTAAAAAAAATGCCATTTATTTTAATTAACTAATTTCAAATACTTATAATATCTAAATGTTGCCCTGTCGTTTAATAATATCCTTTATTATCATCTATATAATAAAAGCCTAAGTCATGTGATTGTCATCAACACTTCCGGGCTTACCCACTTCACTCTTTATATGCAGCCAATTTCATGTTAACCAACGCAGGTGATAAGTCGCCAAATTATTGTACAGATCATTGCTATTACAAGCGCATTTGGCTGTCATCAACAGTTTGTCGTGATGACCACTTTGCTTTTCATAGGCCAAGGGGCCAACTTTAATCAAAATTGTTTTTCCGAATAAAGCTGTATAAAAGTTATACTTTTATAGAGATCGCTTGAAAAAAAATAATATTTGAGAGATGAATTACATTGAAGTACATTCATATTTTGAGATTACAACAGTGAAAATTAAATTAACTTCCCAAAATCTGTTTCCAACAAAGTAAACAAGAAAACAAGAAAAAAAAGATTCATTTTCCAATGATTGAAAAAAATAATTATGGAGGTAATAATTCATATAGCAAATTCACCAACCATCAATCTTACCATGCAAAAATAATTCGAGCACGTAATCCAATCAAACTTCAGTTTGATTCTGCTAGTTGAAATACTATGCAACTCAACTTTCAAAACGTTTTCTTGACAAAGTGAAATGTAAATAAGCCAACTGACATAATATTTAATATATAATTAAATGATTGGCATTAAATGGACGATATTTTGGTTTAATGTAAGGGTAGACATCATTAAAGGCCTTTTACAGAAAAAGTCAATGACCTAACCATAAGATCTGGAGACCAAACTGATCGCCAGTGCGGCTAGTATAACATATTTATTGAATTTTTACTTTAATCCTATAACATTAATCTACGCTTTCTTTATTTTCGTAATCTTAAAAAGGATTTTTTTTTAACAGTTATTATTAAGTTATTATACATTATTAAACTATTTTTCCATTTTCTAAAATTTTTTTCCCGGAAAAGTTTAATTGTTAAGATTTGTTTTGATTATTTTTTCTTTGTCTCAAGTTAAATTTTTATTTTTCAAATCTGTTGATTGTTTAATGTAAAAATTACGTAACGTAAGAAAAAAGTACATTTTCATCGTTTTATGTTTGTTTAAAATATTATATTTTCAAAGCGATAAAATGTCTTTCATATAAATCCCTATCTATCATATTAATCGATTATTATGATCAATCTTATAAATCCCCACCTATCATGAAAACAATTATCATTATTATAATACAATGTGTCTACAATATTACCTATTAATTAATTTATCTTGTAAATCAATTATTATCCTAAAATTGCTTCGAGCAAAGTTTCTGGATTTAAATTATTTAACATAATCGATTATGCTAATTTAAGTAACAATTTTATGTAGCACTGTATAATTAGGCAGAATTATAGACTCAGAATTAATCTCGGAAATTCAAATGGAAAGGACATAAGAAAATCTATATACTTTTCAAAAAAAAAAAAACAGCAAAATTGTGTTATTTTTTGTTTATAAAAACAGAGGTAGGAGATTACCTCTATTAAAGTGATACAGTAACTATTTTGTTATTTATAGATTTATTTCAAATATAAGTAATATGTACATGTTACACAAATTGTTTGATATTAAAAAGCATATCTTCTTTATAAAAAAAAAGGTGTTCAAAAATAAAATGACGTTTTTAAATACATTTTGCTTTTTATTTTTGCATTTTTTACAATGACTTTACAATCAGACATTTTTTGCTCCTCATATTTACGTTTTAAAAAAAGTTAAATAGTATATTGGACATTATAAAAAATGTTAAATCCAAGATTGTATTCATATACATAAATATGTTCATGCTTTAATGTATGCCATACAAATTAACATTATTAAATATGTTAAATCCAAGATTGTTTTCATATACATAAATATGTCCATGCTTTAATATATGCTATACAAATTGATATTTTTAAATGTTAATAAATTAGTGTTAAAACAACAGATTCTGAGAGAATTTAATTTACTTTATACACTGCTTTAACACTAATTTATTGCATTCAATAATGATAATTTGCATAGCATTTATGCATTAACGTATACATATTACTATTCTTAAATATATACATATTTCTTTGTATTAAAACTATTAAAATCTGCTAGAAGCGATAAACTCAACAATAACCTGAAGCAAAAAAAAAAAAAAAAAAAAAAGACTAAAAATTTTTAATTCTCATTAATACTCAATTCTAATTAATACTCATTTTTTTCTTATTAAAATTTAAATAATGTGTACTATTTTATGTATATTTAATAAGAAGGGATATTAAAGAAATTTCGAACATACTTAATAAAAATGGCGACGAAAACACATGAAGGGGATTAAACATTCAGAACCGAGCACGACTTCTGTTGTGCCTGTAAAACTCGTTTTACCTTCATAACATGGCTAGCACTGAGAAAAGTAAAGAAGATTAGCTGACAGTCATTTGCCGTCGTTTTGATAGGAAGATCAACATTTATGTAACTTTTAAATCCACGCTGAATTAGATTGTCTGCTAGAGACTTCTATAAAAACATCTACTGAAAAATTATCGAATATATTTAATAACTAGCCGCTGGAGGGCCACCGTAATACTTACCCATCATGGATATGGATAATATAAAATATGAAATCAAAGCATGTGAAAATTATTCACAAAGGGCATCGGAAGTCCAAAATAAAATGTAAACGTATATGTAAATATTTTTAACACGTATTAATGCTTTATTAATAAATTTCTGATAAACCAATTTCGACAAATTATATAAAAGGCCAAATTACTCAAGCAGTATCTAATTACGTAAAAGAAACATCCTTATAACTCCAAAAATAATAATCATATTAACTAACAATTTACTGCGCCGAATTAAGCGTCTCAATTCCAATTGAAATTTGAATGAAAAACAGGGTCATGAAAAATCGAAGAATGTGGAAAACAGGATTACAAATATCTTCCAGAAATAATAATCCTATTGACTTCGTTTTTTATGCAAAATTTGTGTTGTTTTATTGCTTTTTACGTCCTTTCCTTAAAATAGGGGGGGGGGGAAATTAAAATTTTTATATACCTTTCATCAGAACGAATTTTTCGAGAGTCCGAAAGAAATAGTTCCGCATAATCAAGGATACTTATATTAAATAGGCTTCGTTCCATTCTTACATACTGAGTACATACAAAATTTCAAGTCTCTAGCTATCTCAGTTTGTTCGTTAGATAAAGCGTTTACAGACAGACAGACGGCAATTTATTTTTTCTAAAAATATATTTTTCGGAATTCCCAGTATCTGAAACGTGTAAATCCCTCAAAAAAAATTTCTTGATTTTCAAAACGATCGCAAGATGCCGACGAGAACACTTGAAGCAGATTACAAGTTTAGAACAGAGCTCGACATCTGGTGTGCCTGTAAAACTTGTTTTACCTTCTTAATAAAGCTAACACTGGAAAAAGTACAAAAAGATTAGCTCTCAACTACCTGTCGTCTTTTGGATTGAAGAACAACAGTTATACAATTTTAAAATTCACATATACAGGATATCCACTCTCAAAGGTTTCCAATGGCTAATTCTTAAATCTATAGACATGTGCAATTATTATTACAAAAATGTTTTAAATGAGATAAGAAAATTATTTTAAAAATCGTGTGAATCAATAATAAAATTTATGTGATAATATACGTTATAAGATAAAAAACGATGTATATATATATTTGTACGGTTTCCAGTCCTATGAGTGATACTTAGTAAAATGTTTTTATTGCACT
Organism: Maratus speculifer; assembly: GCA_964019185.1. Taxonomy (NCBI): domain Eukaryota; kingdom Metazoa; phylum Arthropoda; class Arachnida; order Araneae; family Salticidae; genus Maratus; species Maratus speculifer. The sequence continues at coordinate 216,165,806 of OZ025294.1, forward strand.
AACAAATAATAAACTCCCATTCATCTAATACTAAATTTCATCGAGTTAAAAATTTTAATTGCATGACTTATGCCAATTTTCAGCATCTGAACATAGATAATTTTGGATCCGTTGCGAGGGATCGTAGTATTGGTGGAATTTATTTCGCGTGTATGTGCACTTTAACTGGAAGTATTTGAATCGTACAAGTATTATAATAGTTTTTTTATTTTATTATTATTTTTTTAAGTTTCAGATTGGTAAAAATAACTGTATTTTATCCAATGGGTTACTTTGTAATGAAAAGATACTTTTTTTTTGTCGCTTCTTTTAGTAAAAATTATGTAAAATGTATTTAGTAAAATGTATTTAGTAAAGTTATTTTTTCATTTGTATTTTTAATACAAGTTTTATATTCTGCTTTAATGTGTCACAATGAAAACAGATTTCAAAATTATATTGTAATGTTAATTTTACTCTCAATTATGCTTATTTATATTTCTAGCACTTATAAATAAACTTTTTTTCACAAAGAAAAAAGATACTTGAACTTTAAACATCTATTACTAGGCCAGTTTTAATCGTTGAAAAATGGGACTTTTTTTGTTGGTTTTATTTCTTAGTGTAATAGGTTATTTTTACCAACTTAAGTTACAGGATCAGGAGACGGAATAAAAAATTGAGTTTCATAATGTTTTTAAGATTTTTTTAATTTAAATTTTATTTTCTTATTTTTTTAATTGACTCAAATCTTAAATTTTTAATATAAATTTATCAGGGCTGATAGAAAAAATGTGGCAATATTCCACAGTTTTTTTCATACTAATATTCAAAATAATCAAGAAAAAAAAAAGACGGAAAGAATCAATTTTTAATAAAGAAATTTGAATTCATTTTCAGTAATCTATTTTAATCTATTTTCAGTATTAAAAACATATAATCTTTAGGTTTTTATCAATCTTAAAGTTAATTAAGATTGTCATAATCAAACGCTGAAGTAAATCCTATTAATTGAAAGATCTAATTAACATCTATAAATGATAGCAATGAATAATAAATGTATAAAATATAATCAAATTGGTTTGTTAGAATTTGAAAAATATTTAAAATTTTTTTAGTTGTATTTAAGTTTACTTTTAATAATTCTTTCACTTTTTTTTTTATTATTCATAAATATAAAAAATAACTTTGTTAAGCTAAATCCCCATTCGAAAAAATGTATAAAGGGTTAATACTTTACCTCTAAGTGTATGTATGGTGTATTTTATGCATAATGATGTCAAATAAGTGTCAGTTACATAGTTGCTAGCTTAGTTAAATACACTGGTAGGGAAGCAGTAATTTTATTACTTACCCATCATACGTAGTATAGGGTAAGTCTTGCAATCGTTTTGAAAATCGAAAAAATTTTTTTGACGAATTTACACGTTTTAGATAGTGGAGATTCCGAAAAACATATTTTTAGAAACAAAAAATTTGCCGTCCGTCTGTCTGTCTGTCTATCTGTCTGTCTGTCTGTAAACGCTCTATCTCCCGAACAAATTGAGATAGAGACTTGAAATTTTGTATGTAGTTAGTATGTAAGAATGGGACGAACCCTATTTAATATCAGCAACCTCGATTATCCGGAACTATTTTTTTCGGACTCTCGAAAAATTCGTTCTGATGAAAGGTATATAAAAATTTTCGAATTTTTTTGTTTTAAGGAATGGACGTAAAAGGCAATAAAATAATACACATTTTGCATATAGAAACGAAGTCGATCGGATTATTAGTTGCCGAGATATTTGTAATCTTGTTTTCTACATTCTTCGATTTTTCGTGACCCTGTATTTCATTCAAATTTCAATTCAGAGGTATATTTTAATTGGAAATTAGAAGCTTAATCCGACGCAGTTAATTGTTAGTTAATAGAGTTATTATTTTTGGAGTTATAAGAATGTTTCTTTTACGCAGTTCGGTACTACTTGAGTAGTTTGGCGTTTATATAATTTGTCGAAATTGGTACATCAGCAGTTCTTTAATATAGCATTACTATGTATATTAATAACAATATTTAAATTTTGTTTATGAATTGCAATGCATTGTATAAATAGTTTCACATGGTTTATTTTCGTATACATAACCATGATGGGTAAGTATTACGGTGGCCCCCAACGACTAGTTTGTTTATTGATTTTATTTGTATACTTCAGTCCTTAAATGAAATCATTAACCTGGCGTTTTCAATAAATTTTCATATTCAAAATATCATACAGTATTTTATATTAAAAAAATATTACATGTTTCTGAAATATTTTAATTTTCTATTAACTAAAGCATAATATTTGTACTAATTTAAATTTTAACAGTTAATTTTAAAGTAATAAAAAGTGAGAACTTTTATTATGAACGTTTATTTATTTATTTATTTTATCTCTTTTAAAATATTACCAACAAAAAGTATGTCCAATGTTTTTAATTTAATTTCATATGCATTCATGTCAATTAATTAAGATTTGAATACATTAAAAATACATTTGAATGTGTAGCATTAAAAGTCTATCAGTTATTTGTAAAATTAAAAGGGAAAAATGGAAAGATTGTTTATTATTTAAATATTAAATTTTGTTGAAATATATGATCCAATGTTTTTATAAAATTTTATTTGTATTCGTGCCAATTTTTGTAGAACCTTTGAATACATTACATTAAAAATATATTTATGAGTGGGGTAGGGAAAAACACACACAAATCCTGAAACAGAAACAGCAGATTAATAAGCTTTTAAATAGGTAAATTCAAAAAACTTTTTAAGAACATTTTACAATTAAGAAATACGCAAAATCTTTGAAAATGACACTTTTAATTTGATAAGTTTCTAGTTTAAGTCAGTTAATAGAAAAACCTAAGCAATCAAGACTTTCACCATGACTTATGTAAGTAATCATTGTTATCAAATTCCCTTTCTTACTTTGTTTCTTTGTTTATAATATTTGTAGACTCATAACTTATTGCGAGTCTATGGTTAGAATTTTATGATCTTTACATTTTTCAGAAATGATATTAGATTAAAGAAATCAGTTGTTATATAATGCTGTAAAGCTTTAAATTTCTGAGCCTTAATATACGTTTTCTTTGAAATGATTTTTCAATACTAAAATACCTTTTTAATCACAACATCAGTTTTACAAGATACAATTTTTCATCAGTTTAATTTTTTTTTCTTGTTTTGCATTTTCCATAATTTGTATTTACTTCTGTATATGAACATTTTATTTTTTAAGCATTTCATCACTTACAAATTTAATCATGCAAATTATGGAAAAAACCATATAAAGACATCGGTGTTTATTCAAAATTTTCACATTAATTTTTAATTTGAATGGAAGGCCTAGTCTTGAAATTTTTCAAATTTAGACCTTCAAATGTATAATTATACGGCACATTTTACAATACATTAAATTAAAAATAAACAAATAAAATGCAGAGAAAGGAATGATTTTGATATCGTATATTATGTTAAAAAAATACTCTAATGTTAGTAGATAGAAAAACTGTTTAAAATTAATTTACCGTAAATCATTTAAGCTTATATTATTATATCTATTTTACCTTGCAAAACAATTTAATACTACATTTACTTTTAAATTAAGGTATTTACCTACAATAAATTGGCGGTTTTGGTGAAAATTTTCGATTTTCTTTTTAAATCCATTTATTATTTATTTGAAAAAGCAACTTTTTATTATTCCAAACCACTTTTATTTTATTAGTAAGACTACTAGAAGAAAAGTTGCAGCCTATTTAATAAACTGGAAGTAATGAGTCAAATACCGGAAGCGAGCAGGAAAACCAGGAGAAATGTAAACAATGTTTCTATACATAATTTTTTTAAGTTTTTTTTTTTTTTTTTTTAAATATAAAAACACTAGTAAGACTTAATTTTTAGTCTTAAATTAATTTTATAGATAAAAAATAACATTATTTAAAAAGTTTTTTCAAATTTTTAATTAAAAAAGAAGAACATCCCCTTTTTATAAAAACACAAATTCATAAATACTCTCTTTTACTCAAGAAAGGTGTTAAATAACATATAAAACAAACCACTCGACATGTTTCAATTTTAACTGAGATAAAACCATAATTATAAAAACTGAGACGAATTTTTATTATTATGATTTTTAATTCAGTTGAAAACGAAGCATGTCAAGTGGTTTGTTTTCTTTTTATGAATTTGTGAGCAAGTGATACGGATAAAAAAAAAAAAAAAAAAAAAAAAAAAAAAAAAAAAATCTTTACATAATAAATGCGGAAAATCAGCTTTTCTGTTATTTCCATGTTCCATAAAATCCATCACATAAAATCTTTTAAACATATTTCAGTGAAATTCTGCCTGATTTTTATCTATGTTACTTCCGAAATAGAATCCAAGCTCTGTATGATAATATAATAGTTTTGTAGATACTCAAATTAAAGAGGCTATTTTTTAATAAAAATTAAGTATTTTTTCACATATTTTGAAATTTTTCAGTTTATTTTATAAAAATTGTAAAACTCCTAGTTCAAGTAGTTCACAGTTTAGTGCAATAGCAGGAATGTAGTGCAGAGGAAATTAAAATATAATAAGTTGTATTGAGCGTACTCTGTCTGGCGTAAGCATGAAATTTTGCTTGAGAAAAAGATAAAATCTTCCAATTTTTTTAAATGATATGAAGATATTGCAAGGTTTTTTTTTTTTTTCATTTTTCTCTATTACATGTGAGCCAAATTTATGCCTATTTATTTAATATTGTACTTAAAAAAACACTTCAAAGTTATGAAGATACTTTAACCTGTAATTTAAATAAAGCATGAAAGTTTAATTTATTATACGACATTTAACTATTATATACTTTGCATTGAAACTTTCATTTATGTATAACCGAAACTATAGGAACAATTTCATTGTTTGTTATTAAGGACACATGATATTTCCTTTATATGAAATAAATATTTTATAATATAACAAGAATAGTTCTGACACTTAAAAAATAAATGAATATACACAGAAAATTTTCATTGATAATTATCATAAGCATATAATGCTTAGTATAAAAATAGATTAATAGAAAAAAAACTGACTAAAAAGATTTTTCAGTATTCTTAGACAAAACTTGGATGAAATATATTTTATCTCCTTCATATATTAATGAAATCTCACGATGAAGATTTTTTTTTTCAATTAAAACTGTTAGTATGTAGAACAGAGTTGTTCGAATTTATTCAATTGAGAGAACAACAACATGTTAAAATACAGACCACAAGTTCGATTCCTGAAGCCTCAAACACAGATTGAAAAAATGAAGAAATCTGGAGAAAATCAAGCATTTTTATGCAATAATAGTATTTTTTTTTTTTTTTTTTTTCATTTTATGAATGGAAATGTACTTTATAACATCATTTTTCACTGGCAAAACTTCACTCCGCTTTGTGTTTAAACCACCTTTCCTTTACCGTTTACACTCAGTCGAAATTTAAAAACCTTATGTGTTTAAGTAATATGTTTCTTCATTCTTTAAAGCATGCGTTAGTTTTTAATACAGAAATGAGGACCATTAAGCTGTCTTTTTTAAATAATACAGAAAATGAAATTTTAAATGCATCGGGGTTCGTTTGAATCGTTGAAATGCATTGTAGAAAACTTAATTCTAATTCATATTTTCATGTGGATATCAAAATCGCATTTTGAAGGGGGGGTTTTATGTAATAATTTTATGATTAAATGCAAACAGCAGTGGTTAGAAATACGGCTAAATTGTACAATTTAAGATCACATATAGCAAATAGGTCACAATTTCTAAAGAGGTGTAGGGATGAGAGGGCAAAGTAATTGAAAAATTCAGCTTTAAATTTTTTTTTTCCAAGTAATACGCACAAAATTATATCACCAAAATTACTAGGTAACACTAAATGATATGGCTGAAAATTGTATCTAGGTCAACAGTCCCTAAAAATAATTTCATCTTTAAAAAATTCTAAGAAATATATAAATAATAATGCCTGAATAAAATATTTTAAATTCCTTTTTTATTTTTATTTTTTTTTTTCGAACTTCAATTGCAATGCTTCACTGTAATTTGCAAAGTATCGATGTGTTAATTAATTGTCATCGTAGAAAATTGTGCCATGCGTCTTCGACATTGCGCATGGTTGCAAGTACTACATTTTGCTACCGAAAACAGTCAAAATAATTCCTCATTCCCTCCATCTCTACACCTCCCCCCCCCCCCCTCCAACCTCATTAAAGCGCTTACCTGTGACCGTGCTCATGGCCAGTGATCGGTGTTTAATCCGTAACAGCACGAGAGGGTTCGCGGAGTTTAGTATCCTCTCTTCGGTGGCAGATGGGATGGAGGACCGGCATTTCTCAGTGGAGGATCGGGAGCAAGAATTCCGAAATCTTGCACGTGCGACAGGAACTCCACACTCCCCGTTGCCACAAGGTCACTTCTCCGAAAAGATGAGTTTCCGATCGATTATTTTGAGTAGAAAACGGCCAACAACACACACACACACGCACACTATGTATTAAATTCTCGGACTGTGTCGACAGATTCGAAATTTTGTTTATGCTGCTGCTAGTCTTTTCAAAAACGAAACTGAAAAAAAAAGGGGGTAGGTGGGTTTCTCTATGCACGCACATCGTTTGTTAAGTGTTCGAAAAGGGGTGGCGGCGCGCGAACGCGGCGGGTGGTGGTGCGCAGGGGGTTCCGCGCAGCTGCAATGTCGGGGAATGCGCCAAGTTGCACGCGCAGGGATCCGGTGATGGGAGGTCGGGAATATTTTTTGAAAAGAAAAACGTGGATCCGGTGAAAAGACACTCGGGAAAATGGCAACTCTGGGGAAGGCGATACCGCCCCCCCCCCACCCCCTGTCTCACCTCTATTTCTTTTTTATCACATAAAACATTCTGATGCTCAAAATGTGTAACGGGATTTTATTTCACATAATTTTTTGTTTAATGCATAAAAAATAATTAGTAAAAATCATTATCAGCAATTTACACGGAGAGTTATTGGTAGATTTTTTTTTAATTTAGGTAAACGATATTGTTTATTTTATCTAAATCTTCAATACAGATGCTTCTAAACGCCATTTGCGCAATTAAATAAATAAACTAAGTTTATCTTGTATGAAAAAAAATAATCTCATACAATATAATTCGCAATATGATGAATATTTAATTGTACTTAAAACAAAGAAAAAAGCTTTGAATATAAACGCGTTTGAGTCATAAAAATCTTTTTCTCGGAATTTTGCATGCAATGGTTGATTTATAATGTATATTTGCAATATTTTAAAACAAATCTAATAACTTGTTATTTTTTAACTTCTTAAAATTCTAGAAAGAAAATCTATAACATATATTTGTTTGTTTGTTTTCTTTAAAAATAAAATAATTTTGTTCGAAAATAGACTCAGTCTTATGTAAAACGAAAAACCTCTGCCGATCTGTTTTTTGCTGTCTTATACAAATTTGGAAGCTTTAGAATTTTGCCCATTCAAGCATTTTTCTTAATATTTAAGCTTTTCTCTCCACTCTATTTTTATGCAGATTTACTGTTGTTTAGAACTCAGCTGTTTCTTATCTTTAAGTCTTGAGGTATTCTTATTTCCAGTATCTCGATTAATTTTTCAGAATATTTTTATGATATATTATGATTGATTTTCAAAAGTAATTTAAGATTGTTATATCGTAAAAAAAAAAAAAAAAAAAAAAAAAAAAAAAAAAAAGAGAGAGATAAAAAGAAGAAAATTTAAGCATTTTTTAGGGTTGTAATATTAATCAGTATATTTAGGGTAACATTTTAGAACTATATCAATACAAAGAATATTTTTTGTTAATGAAAATTTTTCATTTTTTTTAAAAAAAAACGAACAAACTTAAAGGACACAGAATAGATTTTCTAAATGTTTTATGTTAAATACATAAACTTTTTTCAATATCTTTTCGACATAATATATTTAATCGCAGAAAAACAAGAATGATCAGTTATAGTTTGTTCTTTTTAATGATAAAAATGCTTATCATGTTTAAGAAAATATTTGAAAGTATTCAACCATTCATAAATAAAAACAATATATTTTAAGAATGTGTAATTAGTGTCCGATCAGTTTTGTGGGGAGACTCAACGGAGTTGTCTGCCATTGGAAATTATTACAGACTTACAACTCCTATTTTAGTTGGATTTAAATTTTTGAATTTAACTTTTTCTTTATAGTCCAAGAGCCGACCGCACAAAACCCTAAGTCATCGAGCACAAGAAAAAATCCTTTATATTATGGTAGAGTAGTCATAGGGGAATATAATGATCCATGTCTGCCGGAAGCGAAGGAGTGCATAAGCCAAAAATGAATACTACTAGTGGCTCACTGGTATCTCTATCATCGTATTTGCCGTACAATCAAAAGTATGAAAACACAGAAAACTGGATTCAGGAAAACACAATGCTAATTCTATGAGTCAACCACTAGTGGTATATTCTTGTTTGGTTTATGCACCAAAATACCGGTCTATCAACTAAGTCCGAAATTAAACTTGGATGCTCTATGGGCCGCTTTATTTTTTAAATTGTCCCTCGGGTGCTTCAAAAACGCTGGAATGGCTATTAGGAGTTCTCCACCAGAGTTTTCAAAATTTTTAATTGCTTTTGAACCATTTTGCTGTTTCTAAATTTAAATTTATGTCATAAATTTATATCATATTCTCGATTTCGTTAAATGTTACGCTAGCGGCTACACTATCCACGTTGGTACTCTTTGAGGCTTCTGTCCCCACGAGCGAAGACACTCGCAAGCTAATACTATTTCTATGGGGAGGTAGTTTTCTAATAATTTGTTTGCATTTTGACTTTTTTTTTCTTTGCATTGGATAGCTGAGGTCTTTTTCCGCATCGCTCCTTCTTATATTTTCGATTTTGGTTTAGGATATTTTTTTTTAATGACACTTTCATTTTCAGAACTGGTTTTGAAAGCAAAACTAACATTATAATATATACTTGTCTGCAATATATATATGCTTATCTGAATCCAAATCGGAAAGGTAAAGGGAAATAATGTGGAGACAGACACACACACACACACACACACATATATATATATATATATATATATATATATAAGACCATTAATTGTAAACAATATGAACCATTTAAATTTAATAGAGAAAAAAACCATATTGACCATGAGGAAAAATTAAATAAATAAATAAAATGAATATAATAGAAATTTGTAGAACCAAAGCAGAATTGTCAAGCCCCAAATACTTTGCAACTACAAATGAAGTGTGTGGTTTCATCTTCGTATTAGCCATGAAAAGCAAAATAACACGAATTTGGGGCTACCAACACACAAAAAACCAAAATTAATTTTAAAAAAATACCAAGTAATCTATGGTGGATATGGAGATAATAAAACAGTTATGAACTATAAAGTGGAAGGAGTCCCAAATGCTCGTCCTTAACCCTAATATCGCATGTGATAAATTAAAACATGATGTATTCATATATCATATGAAAGAAAAATAGAGATAATAAAGTAATTATATATATAGTAAAAAATGACAAAATGCAAGCGAGTTATTAGAAAATAACCTCCCCATAGGAATAGAATTAGCTCGCGGGAAGAGGTTTCGCTAGCAGGGAAAGGAGCCTTTAACGCCGCATTGACTTGACTATATATATATATATATATATATATATATATATATATATATTACATAACTAGCACAATAAATAATAACATTCGCTTTTTTTTCTTAACTTCTTCTTTCCTTAAATGGAATAATGTACCTCGAAAAAAAATACGCAAAATTACGCAAAAAATATTTTGTAAAATCAGATTTAAAAAAACTCAACAAAAAAAAAATGACTTCATAAACATCAATATTGCTTCGGAATAGCTCCTTTTTCAGAATAAAGAAAGGAGAAGTAAGAAAGAAACCCAGCAGACCCTTACACGGGATGGAGACAAAGCGTTTGTCAATTTCTTAACGGAATAATTTGTGAAGCAATAAATGTAAAATCAATTCAGAGGCAGATTTATATCTGTATTCCTATTCTACATTATATGGCCAATGGTGACAGGCCATTTGAGATTTTAGTCATTTTGTTAAATTTATAGAAAATTTCATAAGGAATTTTCCTGAAACTCCAGGTTTGTAAGCATTATAGTACAGGTCATATGTTACCGTGAAGATTTTTTCCCGAAATACCATAGGGGACCGTCAATAAATTGAAAAAAATTAATATCTTTTGAATAACCCTGTCAAAACTAATGTAGCAAAAGCGTTCAAACTGTAGATAATGATTAAGTGGCTTATTGTAATAAACTGTGTTCTTTCTTGTGTGGATAGCACGTATACACGTAGAGAAATTAAGGCTCTTATTTAAAAAAGTCCCAAATTTGCCAAGTTTTTTGCTTATAATTTGCTGAGTTCCTATTAAAAAAAATGTTCTTTTCAGAAAATATGACAAAGAACATTGTACAAAATATCTTGTAATCAGAATTAAAAAATAATAAAAATTGTATGAAAAATGGACAGGTTTACTAAATAATTTTTCTCTGCACATGCGTGAACGCTATCAAAATTTCATTTGCATATTGTGTTAGCTATATGTACAGAGCAACTATTGCAAAAGTCAAAAAAAAAAAAAAAAAAGCTTAAAGATTCTGATATTGATTGTCGAAAGTCTAAAAAAAAAAAAAAAAGCTTGAAAATTCTGATATTGATCGTCGATAGAATAAGCTCCATATCCGTTGTCCCAAAATGAAGCAAAGAAAAATGTAGGGTTGTATCCAAATATGGTAGCATGTGCCATATTGTGTATTCTATACTGACTATAATCTACAGCTCTTATCTTTTGTTTCATTTTGGGAATAACGGATTTTGATCTTATTCCGTAGACGATCAGAATATGCAAGCTATATTTTTGACACTTTCACTAAAGTTGCTCCATATAGTTAGGTGACTCAATATGCAAATAAATTTCGATAGCTTTCGTGCATGCGTAGTGAAAAATTATTTAGTAAACCTCTTAATTTTTCATGCAAATTTTATTCTTCTTTAGTTCTGATTGCAGCGTATTGTGCACAATATTGTTTGTCGCATTTTCGGAAAAGAACATTATTTTGCATTTAGAGCTCTGCAAATTATAAGAAAAAACTTGAAAAAAAAAATGGGACTGTTTTTATAAAAACCTTAATTTTTCTACGAGTATACATGATATCCTCATAAAACTAAACTCAGTTTATTAGAAATAAGTCACTTAATCATAATTTACATTTTGAATGCTTTTGCTACATTAGTTTTGACAGGGTTATCCAAAAGAAATTCGTTCTTTTTCAATTTATTTACGGTCCCCTATGGAGTTTCGGGAAAAAAAATCTTCCCGGAAATGTATGACCTGTACTACTATGTTACTATTATGTTTACACACTTAGAGTTTAAGATAATTCCTCATGTATTTTTCAAGATATTTAACAAAATGTCTAAAATCGCAAGTGGCCGGTCACTTTTGGTGATATAATGAATTTGCATTATAAATATGCAAATGCTTTTTACTTCAGTGATAGAATCTCAAGTTCCATCTCAGGTTTCCGGGGGCAGATTCGTAACCCTATTCGAAGTCAGCGGGGGCTTTAAAATTTTTTGCTAGGTTCCATCAATGTACCTTTTTCTTCCCCTTTAATAAAGTATAAATTTAGGTAGAGGGTAAATTGTCTGTCGAGAGATTTGGTGAAAAATTCTAAATTTAAAATAATAGAATTTGTCAAAAAGAACTTGAAAGGCGATTAAAGGAACAAGGCGATTTACATGATAAAAATGCATGCCCTCAAATTTTGGCGATTTTAGCAAATAACGTGTGCCTGAAATAATATAATTCAGAAAGTTTCCGTTTCTCATTAGAAAGCTTGTGGCTCTTAACCTGAGTATTAAATACCTTGTGAAGGTAAAAAAAAAATATCACTAGTTATGGTTATTTAATATTTAGAATAATTCAGGGTGGCGAGTGGTCAGGGAAAACCTGGAAAAACACATTCAAGAAAAGAGAAAACTACCAGTATTTCCTTACAGAAAATACTACAAATAATATAAAAAGATTATGTAAACTGAATTTATCTTTAACAAAATACTGGTATTTATCATCTATATTGACTGTGTTTTTATCTAACCACTCGCCACCCTGTAATTTATTATGAAATAAAAAAAACGCTATACCGAAAAGGTTTCTTTACCACTTTTCAGTATCTTTCATGCATTTAAACATTTGAACAGTTATAAAGCGTTTTCTGTAAAAAGCTTTTAAAATCTTTAACGTGATATAAATACGTATTATAGAAGGATTAAGAGAATAGTAAAAAGGATCAGTCCATTTTGCCCCATCTGGTTACGATCGAGGGGGTTAAAAAACGCTATACCGAAAAGGTTTCTTTATCACTTTTCAGTATCTTTCATGCATTTAAACATTTGAACAACTATAAAGCGTTTTCTATAAAAAGCTTTTAAAATCTTTAACGTGATATAAATACGTATTATAGAATGATTAAGAGAATACTAAAAAGGATCAGTCCATTTTGCCCCATCTGGTTACGACCGAGGGAGTTACTACACGCCCACCATAATCTTTTTACCCCTCGATTTCAGTGTATAGGATTATTAAAGATCATTTTTACAATTTGAAAACCCCATTAATGAATTTAAATCATGAATCACAGTCCAAAAAAAAAAAAGATGCCTCTTAATCTATGCAGACTAACATAATCACGAGCAAAAATATACACTACCAATCCACGATTCTGAAAGGAGTTTTTGATATTTAGAAACGTCAGTAAACAATATATTTTCGAGATTTACAGAAGCATTTAAAAAATGTTTCTTTTGTCTTTTCAAAACATTTACGAGTAGTTTTAATTATGTATTAATCAGTTTCCTAAAACCGGAATATTATATTTTTGAATGCAAGTCATACTCAAAAAAAACTTTTTCATGTTTTAAGTGCAAATGACATTAACTATTTCAAATTTTCTAAACCGTTAATTCACCTTATAATGAAAAATCATATAAATTATTTCATAAAATAAAATAATATTTTAAATTATTTAAAGATATTTTTATTAATATAAGTTATCAAGTATATTCGAGCATTTGACGTGTTCATCCCATTTGGTTTAAAATCGTCAAAAACCTGAGTCCGAGTTCATTCATTTATATTTCATGGGCTGTTCCAGAATTCATATTGAAAACGGAGGAAAGTTATGTTTTTGGACGGTTCCATGTTTAACCAAACTGGGGGGGGGGGGGGTTCATGCTGTGTCTAGTAAATTATTCAAGGTTCCTCAGGATTTAGTTATTTTGTTACTTTTGTAGTTATAAATTTAGTTACCGTACAAATAAAGGGAAATAAATTATTAACAATATTTTAAATAAATTCAAAAATTTCGATTAAAAAAATTGAGAGAAGTAGGCTGTTCGGATAATTGGAAGTTCGAGCAATTTGATTTCCGATAATAGGCGTTTTATTGTAGTTCCTTTTATCTTATCATTTTTTGGTATTTTTAGTTTGTTCGTTTTATGATTTCTGATTCGACAACAAAACAAGGCACAGAAAAAAAAAAAAAAAAATCAACTAAGTGGCTTCCGGAAACAAAGTGTTGTTTTCAGAGTCAATATATTCGAAACGGTATTATCTATATTTTTTGAAACGGTGATGAACGTAGATATCGCTTAAACGACGCAAGGAAAATACTTCAGGAAAATACTTTTCTTAAGGGGTTAATATTAATATTTTTAAAAACCAAAGGTGGCAATTTGATTTGAAACGTACTGTGTTTGATTTCGTGTAATCGGTTTTTCCGTATTTCGGTTAATTACACCGAAGCAAGGTTCGTAAAACAGTAAAAAGAAAAAAGAAAAAAAAACACGAATCAGAGACTGAGCAATTAATTTTTAAGGTTCCATATTTAAAAAGTGAAAACGGAACCATTATAAGATCTCTCCTGTGTCTATTTGTCTGTTACAGCCATTTTACTCGTAAACTATGGAACATGGAAAGTTCAAATTAAAGGAAGGGTTTTGTAATAAAGGTTTTGTAACAGTAAATTTTAAAATATTGTATTTATTTGAAAGTATTTCCAAATAATACATTATAGTACAATATTGAGCTACAATACAATGTAATCAATATTGGCTATATTAGTTATTAAATATAAAATCGGTTTGCTACTGAGGTAGTATGTGACTAGATAGTTTTAATTTATTTAAAAATATATTTAATAACTCAATTTATTCGTCTTTTAAACGATTATAAAATAACCTTAAATAACAGTTGAATAATTTTTTATTCTTTACTTTTTAACCAGGGCAAGCGTGGTAGCTAAAAAAAAGAGGTTAAAGAAAACAGTTTTAAAAAAAAAAAGTCATTGATGGATTGAGAGGAAAAAATCATTTGTTAGTTCATTGTAAAAAAATTCCTCTGAAAAAAATAGGGATTAATATTAATGCTAATAAACGAAAAAAATGCAGATAGAAATTAAATTTTTTACCGTGAATAAATTAATTAAACAAAAGTTGATTAAATATATATGAAATAATTAAATACAAATTTCTGAAAACAAATGTGTAAATAAGCAATAGACGAAATTATACTAAATTAATATATATATATAAATATATATATATATATATGTAACCAAAGTAAAAAATAAAATAAATAAAATAAAGATAATTAGTATTTTTTAAATTTTAAAATGTGTTTTATTGTCGTCAACTAAGTTTTAACGAAAGAGCACTAATTATTTTTAAGAATTATTAGAAATATTATCGGATACTCCGATTATGTGGGATTTCTGATTTAAATTTACATTTATTCAGCTTTAGAAGATCAATTATTATTTTTAATTAATCAAAGAGATTTATTTTGACTGACTCAAGATAAAAAAAAAAAGCTAAGGGTAGGGGAGGGACAGACCCTTCCTTCCACTCACATCTACCGATTACTGTAAAAAACACAATGAAAATGTAAATTTCAGTTGTGGCGTTCAGAAGTGAATCCGATTAACTCCATGAAATAAAAATTTTCATTTTAAATATTTAAAGTTATTTATCTATATATAAAACTACTATTTTTTTCATCATATTTTCATTATACTCATTAATTGTCTTATAATCAAGAATAATTCATAAGCACTATATTAATATACATAGAGAAGTATTTCAACACAATCATTTCATTATCTAAATTTCTAAAAAAAAATGGAGTTAATCGGATTAATTTCTGAACACCTCAATTTAAAATGATCATAGTTTTATCTATCTACAAATTTTGTTTCAGTACAAAGTATATGTCATAAAAAGCATTAAAAATTTATTACTTATTCTTATGCACTCCGACATGCAAATTAAACAAATAAATGAGTAGAGAAGAAAGGAGAGTTCAACCCCAGCGTGGTGGTGTTGGTGGTGGGAGGAGGAGGAGGAAGAGGCCCACCACCACCTCCTATAAGAGGGAGGGAGGATCACCACCACCTGATTGAGAAGCTTATCTGATGGAGAGTGTATCATACTATAGTAGGATGATGGGGAGGGCTTAAAATTGAGGGGGCTTAAATTTTTTTTTTAGGGTTTGAAACGTAGGAGATTATACTGTAGTAGAGGGGTGGATGTTTGGAGTCTGTTAGAGTATGATGGGATTTTTAGAGAGAGAGAGGGGAGGGCTTATTTTTTAGGAGGGGCTTAAAATTGAGGGGGGCTTAAATTTTTTTGGGGAGTTTAAATTTAAATAGAGATTGGAATCAACTTAGAGTAGGAAAGATATTTGACACTGTTACAGTATGATGTGATTTTTAGGAAAGGAGGGAGGGCTTAATTTTTAGGGGGGCTTATTTTTCTGAAAGGCTTAAATGTATTTTTTTTTCCTTTAAGATTGGAATCAACTTAGAGTAGGAAAGATATTTGAACATATCGCAAAATATGTTACAGTATGATGTGATTTTTAGGAAAGAGGGGAGGGCTTAATTTTTAGGGGGGCTTAAATTTTTTTGGGGAGTTTAAATTAAAATAGAGATTGAAATCAACTTAGAGTAGGAAAGATATTTCAAAATGGGTGAAGGATGTTTTGACTCTGTTACAGTATGATGAGATTTTAGGAAAGGGGGGAGGGCTTAATTTTTAGGGGGCTTATTTTTCTGAAAGGCTTAAATATTTTTTAATGATTGGAATCAACTTAGAGTAGGAAGGAAATTTGAACATATCGAAAAATATGTTATAGTATGATGAGATTTTAGGAAGGAGGAGGGCCTAATTTTTAGCGGGGCTTAATTTTTAAGAGGCTTAATTTTTTTTATTTCGGATCTGAAACTTATAATATCATACTATAGGAAAGGGGTAACATCCTCATTTTCCAACCCCCTCCCCCCCCCGGAAGATTTCTATTTGGGTGTTGCCCTCTGTTGAATCGAATTTTTGTTGGAAATTAATAATTTTAAAAAATTGTGTCTAATCAATTATGCATTGCCCATCACGCCTGTGAGATAATTGAGCATTGCGATAAGGAGGAAGGTGAGTCTGATCAATTAAACATTAATCATAATTGTCCATTGCTCATCCCGCCAGTGGCCGCAGAACCGGTCTTCTTCTTCTTTCGTTGGAAATTAATAATTTTTTAAAAATTGAGTTTTCCAAAAGGCTTTAGTGGGATTCGAACCTGTAAAAGAATTTCTTGACTTGATAATTTGTTGTGGATTAATCTAATCAAGCCAAGAAGTTCTGGTTTTAAGTCGAAAAATTGTTTAAAGGTCGGTAAAATCATACTTTAGCAGTGGGAATTCACCTCCACCCCTTCCTTCATACTTTGTTTTAATATCCGTTGCTCTTGCGGTCGTGGAACAGGATTGAATAAGTTTTTATTAGAGTAGAAAACTGAATAATAATTTGAACTTTTTTTGAATATTATTATTAGATAAAATTATTTCAAGATTAAATAGGAAGTTAACCTTCTGTAATGACTCTGAATGTCTCATATTACAATCGAATCATCCCTAACTTAAAATAGTATGTTATCAACACGTATTCACTGTCTTGCACAAACATCCGTTAACGAAACAATTTTAACAGGAACTAGCTGATACATGAAAAATATCAACTTATTTTATCTAACTTTCACTTATTTACAAATGATGCGAATTGAAACGAGGGGTTTTCTGAAATAATAAAAAAAACATATATTTTTGCAAAGGCTATGGGTCCCCCAACATATATTAAAAAATTAATATGTGTTGTAAAATATGAATTTTAGATTTTAACTTAACTTTACCTAAACCTTGATTATTCATACACATTGATTTTTCGATATATAGTTCTAATAAACGGTTAATTGCCATGCATTTATTTTAGTAAGTTTGTTGTATTCACATAAAAAGTGTTTTTACAAGTTATCATCTGTTAGTCGATAACGACAAATTTAAGCAATGTATTACTTTAGTATAGTTTTATCACTGTGCTGAAAATAAGTGATTCTTTTTCCGTTAATTTTCACATGATAAACACCAGATAACATCGAGCCTTTCTTATCAAATACCATTATATTATCAGATCACTTTATAAACCAATCCTATTATTTTTTAAAAAAACAGTAGCGCCTCCTAGAATTTAACAGATTTTTGTGAATCAGTAGAAATTTATCACACTGTTTATTGTTTTTTGTTATATGAAGATATTAAGCGCGGTTCTTTAAGTGAGTGCTGTACAAGAAATTTCTTACTTCATGAATATGGAATCGGATTTACCCAGTCAAGAGGTGCAAGTTTCGAATAGTGAAAGTTCACCATCCTTTTCTTGTAATCAATGTCAGAAATGCTTCTCTTCAAAGATTGCGTTAACCAGACATCAAAGATCCCACTTGGATAAAAAGCCCTTTAAATGTGAAACTTTCATTCAAAGTACTGATTTAAAACGACATAGTGTTACTCATTCCAAGACACCCACTTTATATAAATGTGATCAATGTGCAATGGAATTTTATAGAAAGTATTCGTTAAGAATTCACAAGAGATTTCATAAGACATATCAATGTGACGAATGTTCAATAGAACTCTCTCAAAAATATTTGTTAAAAATTCACAAGAGATAGCATAAGAAGTTTCATGTTTGTGAAAAATGTTCTAACTCGTTTCTATCAAAGTCTGCTTTAACTAAACATAAAAAAAGTCATCGTCAAAAGGAATATAAATGTAAACACTGTGCTGTTATATTTTACTCTGATATCGATTTTTTATTTCACAAAAAAGTTCATTACAGGAATTTCGAATGCAAACACTGTAACAAAACATTTAATGTTGACACCAAGTTTATTCAACATTTGATTAAAATGCATAAGTGAAAAAATGCAAACTTTGTCAAATCATGTGAACTGGTTGATTTTCTGTACAGTTTATAATTTTTTTGTATTTTTATCATTATCGAGAATGATGAATAAATAATGTGTAAATGAAAAAAGCTTTTGTCTTGTATTTTTGTTATAACAATTTATGAATTTTAATAATTATTTCACGAGATTTACTTAAATTTTAACATTTAGAAAAAAGGTTCTTATCAATTAAAATTAGAGTTCACTTTAATTTATTAATTTTTCATTTTAAAACACTGAATTTGTATTTATATTGAATTAATTTTAAAATACTTTTAATATATTAGAATTATTTACCAAGTTTAATTTGTATTAACAATTGTTATTTACATAATCATGATGGATATTACCTAGTGTTGTCACAAAAATTTTCAAAAAGAACGAAACTGTTAACAATAAGTATTATTCATTACTTAGATTAAAACTTTTACCTAGTGTTGCCACAAAAATTTTCAAAGATAGAGAAACTGATAACATTATTTATCAAAAGCTTACTTAAATTAAAACCTTGTGTTGCCACAAAATTCTTCAAAAATAGTAAAACCACTAACATAATTTATAAACTACCACTTATGTACAAAGACTGTTTTTTTAGATTATTAAAAAATGGTTGACTAAAACTTATAGCATTACTAATTTTTTAATGTTTAACTGTAACCGACGCTGATTTTTTTAACATATATTAGGATATGTGTTGTTTTTAAGCATTCAGTTTGCAACTGATTTCCGTTTGAACTTCATCAGCGGCTATCCTTATTTTTTGAAAATGGATTCTGTAGCAAATTTGTTAAAAAGACCTCTCGACGAAGTAGTTTTTTCTTCAAAGTATCAACGTTTAGAAGAATGTAATGAACCTGCTTATGTGAATGAATTAAACTTGCCGAGATTAGAAGTTACCAATGCATTGAACACTAACAATGAGACGATATCATGCGATTTATCCACTACTGATTATCCACTGAATGTGAAATCCGAGATTAATACGAATTTTTTTAACTTAATTTCCCAAGACGAATATTTTCAAGAACCCGCTACTAGATGCGAAGAGACTGTGTTCCAAGCAATCAACCTTTCCCAAGCAAGTGATGAAAGCAAATCCACCACTCCACGAACTAAAAGGGGTAAATCCTATAATCGTGTTATATTTCGAGAAGAACTCAGTGATTGTATCTTCTTAATTTTAAAACTGTATAACAGACAATTTTATATACATATTCAAGAGTTTAAACGCAGTGGGCTTACTAATGAAGAAATTGTAACGAAAAATGCAATTTTTATGGATGTTAACAGTTGGTACGAATTTTGCAATAAAATTTTTCCATTTAATTTGAAGTATAAAAGTTCCTCGTTTGTTGCTAATAACATGATATTAGTGTTAAATTTTAACAATTCTATCATGCGAATTAAACATTTAAAGAATTATTCTCACATTGACTTGAACGAGCATCAGTTAGAAAAGTTAAAAATAAAAGCCTTTGATCTGAATAAAGAACTTCTTCAGCATATATATGTAAAGCATTTACCAAACTTAATAAGACAGAAATGTACCGTTAGTCACACATCTTTAGAAAATGAACGCATGTGCCAACATAAACTTATAACGTGTATTGAAAATAGTATGTCGAGTATATTGAAGCGCATTTTTGAATGCAATGGATGTATTTTTAAGCACGAATCTGTAATCTTTCATCCCTGTATGATATTAAATAATCGACAAAAATTTGAACAAGTAGGAGAAATGTTATTAACTCTAATAGATTTCGACTTTGTTATTTCCTCGTTTTTAAACGAAGTAGATTGTATTAGTGAAAACTTCTTATCTAATATTAATGTAGAAACCATTCAAAACGAATTGTTTAAAATAATGAAATAAAATGTTTTACTATTCTCTTTAATATGTGTGTTTAATTATTTTCAAAATGTATGTTTATTTCATTTAGCTTTTTCAAAACATTTATAAATTGTTTCAATTTGTATATGTATAAAAAAAGAAACACTTCATTATTAATAAAAAATATATTAACTATCTTAAATAATAATCTTAATTATTTTAATTCATTCTTTTCAAAAATTAGAAAGTTAAAAAGTTAATAAAAATTAATAAGTTAAAAAAAAAAAACTTTATACAAAAATTAATATTAATAGAAATTTTTTTCAAATGTTTAAAATATATTTTGAAAATTTTAAAATGTATTACAACTTATCAAAATTGAGTTTACTGATTTATATGAGTATGTATATTATTTTCACTCTATTATATTACTGTAACATTACAACAGATTCATAGTTAATGACATATAAACATTAGGATGTATATAAAAGCAATAGATTAATATACTCTCTTGTTTTATTAAAAATAAAATAACTTCATAAAAATGTTAAAAAAATAAAAAGTTTTTGAAAAGTTTAAAAAATAATTCATTAGATAAAAAAAGAAAAAAAAAATCACAAATTAAAAAATATATTTCATAAGTTTACAAAAAAAAAAAGTAACATAAAAAGTTTTATCGAAAAAAAAAAAGTAACATAAAAAGTTTTAACAAAAAAAAAAAAAGTAACATAAAAAATTTTAACAAAAAAAAAAAAAAAAAAGTAACATAAAAAGTTTTAACAAAAAAAAAAAAAAAAGTATTATAAAAAGTGTTATAAAAAGTTTTAACAGAAAAAAAAAACTTTACACAAAAATAATATCAATAGAATTTTTTTTTTTCAAATGTTTAAAATAAATATATTTTGCAAAAGTTAAAATCAGTTTTCTGATTTATGTATATTATTTTCACTCTATTAGCTTACTCTAACATTGCAATTCATTCAGAGTTAAACATATAAACATTAGGATGTGTATAAAAGCAATGCATTAATATACTATCTTGTTATTAAAAGATAAAATAATTTCATAAAAATATTTTCAAAATTAAAAAAAAAAAATGTTTCATAAGTTTACAAAAAATAAAAACTTTACGAAAAAGTTTAAAAAATAATTCATAAGATTAAAAAAAAAAAATATTTCATAAATTAATAAAATATATTTCATAAGTTAAAAAAAAAAAAAAAATCATAAGTTAAAAGTTATTTCAACAGTTCTTTAATAATTAAAAAAAAAAAAAACTTTATAGAAAAAATAATATCAATAGAAATTAAATGTTTAAAATTTATTTCACAAAAGTTAAAATGTATTACATCTTATCAAAAATGAGTTTACTGATTTATGTATGCATGTACATTATTTTCACTGTATTATCTTACTGCAACATACATTTATAGTTAACATACATTTATAGTTTAACACATATAAACATTAGGATCTGTATAAAAGCAACGCATTAATATACTATCTTGTTTTATTAAAAGATAAAATAACTTCATAAAAATCTTTTCAAAATAAAAAAAAGTTTCATAAGTTTACAAAAAATAAAACTTTGTGAAAAAGTTTAAAAAAATATTTCATAACATTAAAAAAAATATTTCATAAATTAAAAAAATGTATCTATGTATATTTCACAAGTTTAAAAAAAAAAAAAAAATTAAATGTTTAAGAAATGATTTACAAGTTAAAAAAAAAAAATTACAACTTATCAAAAAATGAGTTTACTGATTTACTGATTTATGTGTGTATGTTATTTACATCATATTATCTTACTACCAACATTACAGAAAGTTCTTAGTTAAACACTTATAAACATCAGCAAATGTATAAAAGCAGTTGATACTTTCCTGTTTTTATTAAAAGTCATACTAACTTTATAAAAATGTTTTCAAATAATAATAAAAAAAGCTGTTAAGTTATTAGATTCTCCTCTTTAATTGCATCTCATTGATAAGTTTTAATCAACCATCCAACCATGCAACTGTTTTCACAATCAACTATTATGTGAGTTAGGATTTCATTGATAAGTTTTAATCAACCAACCAACCAACATTTTACGTAACCAACTATTTATTTTCCCTAGCAATCAGCTATTTATTTACCCTACTAACCAAAAAGCTTTTATCGACACATGAACAAAATTTTAAGATGCAAGACTCGTCCTTTTTAATCGAAAAAACAATGACTTATATATATTTTTTTTTCTTACTTAAATGAAACCTTCGCATGTGTATGGTAAAACTTGGAAAAATTCATTTAATACACGAATTTAAAGTTAACAGACAAGGTCTTCGCACTTCTTTTAGAATTGTACTAACATTTTACCAAATATCTTTAGAACTCATCAAGGTTTTAAATAATTATTTTAATAAAAATTGTCATTTGTAAGTAACATTATTGAACTAACTTGGAAAAATTAACTTAGCAAAACAGGTTTTCGCTGTTCCAACTTAGTAATATTCATAAGTTTATATGTTAATCAACCTGTTTGGTTATGTCCCAGCATGGCTTTATAAAATATATCTTTAAAAAACCTTTAATATTAATGTTTAAAAATATGCAGTTAGTCTTTTATAGATAATTATTTTCACTTCTTTTATTTAAAAACATTTTTAAATAAAATTAATACAGTTGCCAATTTATCTGTGCGTTATGAAATGTGCATGCAAAACTTTTAATTATAATTTTCACATTTTTAGTATTTCAAATTATTGTTTTCAAGGTGTCCTAAAATATTTAATTTTCATACATAATTAAAATAAAATAGTTTAATAATAAAGACACATTTAACATTCTATACTCACCGTCGCAAAAGCACGTCCAACGCAGTCAAATGTTTGGGAAGAAATGAAAAATTCAAAGTCCTTATCAGAAAATGTTATCAGATAACTGTATCAAAAGATCTGTGACGTCAAAGAACATGTATCAACAACTGATCACGTGATGTATACCACGTGACTAATGCTTTGTTAAAATGTTTAACAAAACATGATATCACAGATATTAGTTACAATCAGCATTTGTTTTAAACTAGTGAATTAATTAATTAATAATTAATAGAATGATTAAATTATTTAATAAATGAATGTTTATAAGAACCAATCTAGAAAACAAAGCATTAGTCACGTGGTATACATCACGTGATCAGTTGTTGATACATGTTCTTTGACGTCACAGATCTTTTGATACAGTTATCTGATAACATTTTCTGATAAGGACTTTGAATTTTTCATTTCTTCCCAAACATTTGACTGCGTTGGACGTGCTTTTGCGACGGTGAGTATAGAATGTTAAATGTGTCTTTATTATTAAACTATTTTATTTTAATTATGTATGAAAATTAAATATTTTAGGACACCTTGAAAACAATAATTTGAAATACTAAAAATGTGAAAATTATAATTAAAAGTTTTGCATGCACATTTCATAACGCACAGATAAATTGGCAACTGTATTAATTTTATTTAAAAATGTTTTTAAATAAAAGAAGTGAAAATAATTATCTATAAAAGACTAACTGCATATTTTTAAACATTAATATTAAAGGTTTTTTAAAGATATATTTTATAAAGCCATGCTGGGACATAACCAAACAGGTTGATTAACATATAAACTTATGAATATTACTAAGTTGGAACAGCGAAAACCTGTTTTGCTAAGTTAATTTTTCCAAGTTAGTTCAATAATGTTACTTACAAATGACAATTTTTATTAAAATAATTATTTAAAACCTTGATGAGTTCTAAAGATATTTGGTAAAATGTTAGTACAATTCTAAAAGAAGTGCGAAGACCTTGTCTGTTAACTTTAAATTCGTGTATTAAATGAATTTTTCCAAGTTTTACCATACACATGCGAAGGTTTCATTTAAGTAAGAAAAAAAAAAATATATATAAGTCATTGTTTTTTCGATTAAAAAGGACGAGTCTTGCATCTTAAAATTTTGTTCATGTGTCGATAAAAGCTTTTTGGTTAGTAGGGTAAATAAATAGCTGATTGCTAGGGAAAATAAATAGTTGGTTACGTAAAATGTTGGTTGGTTGGTTGATTAAAACTTATCAATGAAATCCTAACTCACATAATAGTTGATTGTGAAAACAGTTGCATGGTTGGATGGTTGATTAAAACTTATCAATGAGATGCAATTAAAGAGGAGAATCTAATAACTTAACAGCTTTTTTTATTATTATTTGAAAACATTTTTATAAAGTTAGTATGACTTTTAATAAAAACAGGAAAGTATCAACTGCTTTTATACATTTGCTGATGTTTATAAGTGTTTAACTAAGAACTTTCTGTAATGTTGGTAGTAAGATAATATGATGTAAATAACATACACACATAAATCAGTAAATCAGTAAACTCATTTTTTGATAAGTTGTAATTTTTTTTTTTTTTTTTTTTTTTTTTTTTAACTTGTAAATCATTTTTTAAACATTTAATTTTTTTTTTTTTTTTAAACTTGTGAAATATACATAGATACATTTTTTTAATTTATGAAATATTTTTTTTAATGTTATGAAATATTTTTTTAAACTTTTTCACAAAGTTTTATTTTTTGTAAACTTATGAAACTTTTTTTTATTTTGAAAAGATTTTTATGAAGTTATTTTATCTTTTAATAAAACAAGATAGTATATTAATGCGTTGCTTTTATACAGATCCTAATGTTTATATGTGTTAAACTATAAATGTATGTTAACTATAAATGTATGTTGCAGTAAGATAATACAGTGAAAATAATGTACATGCATACATAAATCAGTAAACTCATTTTTGATAAGATGTAATACATTTTAACTTTTGTGAAATAAATTTTAAACATTTAATTTCTATTGATATTATTTTTTCTATAAAGTTTTTTTTTTTTTTTAATTATTAAAGAACTGTTGAAATAACTTTTAACTTATGATTTTTTTTTTTTTTTTTAACTTATGAAATATATTTTATTAATTTATGAAACATTTTTTTTTTTTTAATCTTATGAATTATTTTTTAAACTTTTTCGTAAAGTTTTTATTTTTTGTAAACTTATGAAACATTTTTTTTTTAATTTTGAAAATATTTTTATGAAATTATTTTATTTTTTAATAACAAGATAGTATATTAATGCATTGCTTTTATACACATCCTAATGTTTATATGTTTAACTCTGAATGAATTGCAATGTTAGAGTAAGCTAATAGAGTGAAAATAATATACATAAATCAGAAAACTGATTTTAACTTTTGCAAAATATATTTATTTTAAACATTTGAAAAAAAAAAATTCTATTGATATTATTTTTGTGTAAAGTTTTTTTTTTTCTGTTAAAACTTTTTATAACACTTTTTATAATACTTTTTTTTTTTTTTTTTGTTAAAACTTTTTATGTTACTTTTTTTTTTTTTTTTTTAAATTTTTTATGTTACTTTTTTTTTTTTTTGTTAAAACTTTTTATGTTACTTTTTTTTTTTCGATAAAACTTTTTATGTTACTTTTTTTTTTGTAAACTTATGAAATATATTTTTTAATTTGTGATTTTTTTTTTCTTTTTTTATCTAATGAATTATTTTTTAAACTTTTCAAAAACTTTTTATTTTTTTAACATTTTTATGAAGTTATTTTATTTTTAATAAAACAAGAGAGTATATTAATCTATTGCTTTTATATACATCCTAATGTTTATATGTCATTAACTATGAATCTGTTGTAATGTTACAGTAATATAATAGAGTGAAAATAATATACA
Organism: Maratus speculifer; assembly: GCA_964019185.1. Taxonomy (NCBI): domain Eukaryota; kingdom Metazoa; phylum Arthropoda; class Arachnida; order Araneae; family Salticidae; genus Maratus; species Maratus speculifer. The sequence goes on from OZ025294.1 coordinate 216,191,808, forward strand.
TACTCATATAAATCAGTAAACTCAATTTTGATAAGTTGTAATACATTTTAAAATTTTCAAAATATATTTTAAACATTTGAAAAAAATTTCTATTAATATTAATTTTTGTATAAAGTTTTTTTTTTTTAACTTATTAATTTTTATTAACTTTTTAACTTTCTAATTTTTGAAAAGAATGAATTAAAATAATTAAGATTATTATTTAAGATAGTTAATATATTTTTTATTAATAATGAAGTGTTTCTTTTTTTATACATATACAAATTGAAACAATTTATAAATGTTTTGAAAAAGCTAAATGAAATAAACATACATTTTGAAAATAATTAAACACACATATTAAAGAGAATAGTAAAACATTTTATTTCATTATTTTAAACAATTCGTTTTGAATGGTTTCTACATTAATATTAGATAAGAAGTTTTCACTAATACAATCTACTTCGTTTAAAAACGAGGAAATAACAAAGTCGAAATCTATTAGAGTTAATAACATTTCTCCTATTTGTTCAAATTTTTGTCGATTATTTAATATCATACAGGGATGAAAGATTACAGATTCGTGCTTAAAAATACATCCATTGCATTCAAAAATGCGCTTCAATATACTCGACATACTATTTTCAATACACGTTATAAGTTTATGTTGGCACATGCGTTCATTTTCTAAAGATGTGTGACTAACGGTACATTTCTGTCTTATTAAGTTTGGTAAATGCTTTACATATATATGCTGAAGAAGTTCTTTATTCAGATCAAAGGCTTTTATTTTTAACTTTTCTAACTGATGCTCGTTCAAGTCAATGTGAGAATAATTCTTTAAATGTTTAATTCGCATGATAGAATTGTTAAAATTTAACACTAATATCATGTTATTAGCAACAAACGAGGAACTTTTATACTTCAAATTAAATGGAAAAATTTTATTGCAAAATTCGTACCAACTGTTAACATCCATAAAAATTGCATTTTTCGTTACAATTTCTTCATTAGTAAGCCCACTGCGTTTAAACTCTTGAATATGTATATAAAATTGTCTGTTATACAGTTTTAAAATTAAGAAGATACAATCACTGAGTTCTTCTCGAAATATAACACGATTATAGGATTTACCCCTTTTAGTTCGTGGAGTGGTGGATTTGCTTTCATCACTTGCTTGGGAAAGGTTGATTGCTTGGAACACAGTCTCTTCGCATCTAGTAGCGGGTTCTTGAAAATATTCGTCTTGGGAAATTAAGTTAAAAAAATTCGTATTAATCTCGGATTTCACATTCAGTGGATAATCAGTAGTGGATAAATCGCATGATATCGTCTCATTGTTAGTGTTCAATGCATTGGTAACTTCTAATCTCGGCAAGTTTAATTCATTCACATAAGCAGGTTCATTACATTCTTCTAAACGTTGATACTTTGAAGAAAAAACTACTTCGTCGAGAGGTCTTTTTAACAAATTTGCTACAGAATCCATTTTCAAAAAATAAGGATAGCCGCTGATGAAGTTCAAACGGAAATCAGTTGCAAACTGAATGCTTAAAAACAACACATATCCTAATATATGTTAAAAAAATCAGCGTCGGTTACAGTTAAACATTAAAAAATTAGTAATGCTATAAGTTTTAGTCAACCATTTTTTAATAATCTAAAAAAACAGTCTTTGTACATAAGTGGTAGTTTATAAATTATGTTAGTGGTTTTACTATTTTTGAAGAATTTTGTGGCAACACAAGGTTTTAATTTAAGTAAGCTTTTGATAAATAATGTTATCAGTTTCTCTATCTTTGAAAATTTTTGTGGCAACACTAGGTAAAAGTTTTAATCTAAGTAATGAATAATACTTATTGTTAACAGTTTCGTTCTTTTTGAAAATTTTTGTGACAACACTAGGTAATATCCATCATGATTATGTAAATAACAATTGTTAATACAAATTAAACTTGGTAAATAATTCTAATATATTAAAAGTATTTTAAAATTAATTCAATATAAATACAAATTCAGTGTTTTAAAATGAAAAATTAATAAATTAAAGTGAACTCTAATTTTAATTGATAAGAACCTTTTTTCTAAATGTTAAAATTTAAGTAAATCTCGTGAAATAATTATTAAAATTCATAAATTGTTATAACAAAAATACAAGACAAAAGCTTTTTTCATTTACACATTATTTATTCATCATTCTCGATAATGATAAAAATACAAAAAAATTATAAACTGTACAGAAAATCAACCAGTTCACATGATTTGACAAAGTTTGCATTTTTTCACTTATGCATTTTAATCAAATGTTGAATAAACTTGGTGTCAACATTAAATGTTTTGTTACAGTGTTTGCATTCGAAATTCCTGTAATGAACTTTTTTGTGAAATAAAAAATCGATATCAGAGTAAAATATAACAGCACAGTGTTTACATTTATATTCCTTTTGACGATGACTTTTTTTATGTTTAGTTAAAGCAGACTTTGATAGAAACGAGTTAGAACATTTTTCACAAACATGAAACTTCTTATGCGATCTCTTGTGAATTTTTAACAAATATTTTTGAGAGAGTTCTATTGAACATTCGTCACATTGATATGTCTTATGAAATCTCTTGTGAATTCTTAACGAATACTTTCTATAAAATTCCATTGCACATTGATCACATTTATATAAAGTGGGTGTCTTGGAATGAGTAACACTATGTCGTTTTAAATCAGTACTTTGAATGAAAGTTTCACATTTAAAGGGCTTTTTATCCAAGTGGGATCTTTGATGTCTGGTTAACGCAATCTTTGAAGAGAAGCATTTCTGACATTGATTACAAGAAAAGGATGGTGAACTTTCACTATTCGAAACTTGCACCTCTTGACTGGGTAAATCCGATTCCATATTCATGAAGTAAGAAATTTCTTGTACAGCACTCACTTAAAGAACCGCGCTTAATATCTTCATATAACAAAAAAACAATAAACAGTGTGATAAATTTCTACTGATTCACAAAAATCTGTTAAATTCTAGGAGGCGCTACTGTTTTTTAAAAAATAATAGGATTGGTTTATAAAGTGATCTGATAATATAATGGTATTTGATAAGAAAGGCTCGATGTTATCTGGTGTTTATCATGTGAAAATTAACGGAAAAAGAATCACTTATTTTCAGCACAGTGATAAAACTATACTAAAGTAATACATTGCTTAAATTTGTCGTTATCGACTAACAGATGATAACTTGTAAAAACACTTTTTATGTGAATACAACAAACTTACTAAAATAAATGCATGGCAATTAACCGTTTATTAGAACTATATATCGAAAAATCAATGTGTATGAATAATCAAGGTTTAGGTAAAGTTAAGTTAAAATCTAAAATTCATATTTTACAACACATATTAATTTTTTAATATATGTTGGGGGACCCATAGCCTTTGCAAAAATATATGTTTTTTTTATTATTTCAGAAAACCCCTCGTTTCAATTCGCATCATTTGTAAATAAGTGAAAGTTAGATAAAATAAGTTGATATTTTTCATGTATCAGCTAGTTCCTGTTAAAATTGTTTCGTTAACGGATGTTTGTGCAAGACAGTGAATACGTGTTGATAACATACTATTTTAAGTTAGGGATGATTCGATTGTAATATGAGACATTCAGAGTCATTACAGAAGGTTAACTTCCTATTTAATCTTGAAATAATTTTATCTAATAATAATATTCAAAAAAAGTTCAAATTATTATTCAGTTTTCTACTCTAATAAAAACTTATTCAATCCTGTTCCACGACCGCAAGAGCAACGGATATTAAAACAAAGTATGAAGGAAGGGGTGGAGGTGAATTCCCACTGCTAAAGTATGATTTTACCGACCTTTAAACAATTTTTCGACTTAAAACCAGAACTTCTTGGCTTGATTAGATTAATCCACAACAAATTATCAAGTCAAGAAATTCTTTTACAGGTTCGAATCCCACTAAAGCCTTTTGGAAAACTCAATTTTTAAAAAATTATTAATTTCCAACGAAAGAAGAAGAAGACCGGTTCTGCGGCCACTGGCGGGATGAGCAATGGACAATTATGATTAATGTTTAATTGATCAGACTCACCTTCCTCCTTATCGCAATGCTCAATTATCTCACAGGCATGATGGGCAATGCATAATTGATTAGACACAATTTTTTAAAATTATTAATTTCCAACAAAAATTCGATTCAACAGAGGGCAACACCCAAATAGAAATCTTCCGGGGGGGGGGAGGGGGTTGGAAAATGAGGATGTTACCCCTTTCCTATAGTATGATATTATAAGTTTCAGATCCGAAATAAAAAAAATTAAGCCTCTTAAAAATTAAGCCCCGCTAAAAATTAGGCCCTCCTCCTTCCTAAAATCTCATCATACTATAACATATTTTTCGATATGTTCAAATTTCCTTCCTACTCTAAGTTGATTCCAATCATTAAAAAATATTTAAGCCTTTCAGAAAAATAAGCCCCCCTAAAAATTAAGCCCTCCCCCCTTTCCTAAAATCTCATCATACTGTAACAGAGTCAAAACATCCTTCACCCATTTTGAAATATCTTTCCTACTCTAAGTTGATTTCAATCTCTATTTTAATTTAAACTCCCCAAAAAAATTTAAGCCCCCCTAAAAATTAAGCCCTCCCCTCTTTCCTAAAAATCACATCATACTGTAACATATTTTGCGATATGTTCAAATATCTTTCCTACTCTAAGTTGATTCCAATCTTAAAGGAAAAAAAAATACATTTAAGCCTTTCAGAAAAATAAGCCCCCCTAAAAATTAAGCCCTCCCTCCTTTCCTAAAAATCACATCATACTGTAACAGTGTCAAATATCTTTCCTACTCTAAGTTGATTCCAATCTCTATTTAAATTTAAACTCCCCAAAAAAATTTAAGCCCCCCTCAATTTTAAGCCCCTCCTAAAAAATAAGCCCTCCCCTCTCTCTCTCTAAAAATCCCATCATACTCTAACAGACTCCAAACATCCACCCCTCTACTACAGTATAATCTCCTACGTTTCAAACCCTAAAAAAAAAATTTAAGCCCCTCAATTTTAAGCCCTCCCCATCATCCTACTATAGTATGATACACTCTCCATCAGATAAGCTTCTCAATCAGGTGGTGGTGATCCTCCCTCCCTCTTATAGGAGGTGGTGGTGGGCCTCTTCCTCCTCCTCCTCCCACCACCAACACCACCACGCTGGGGTTGAACTCTCCTTTCTTCTCTACTTAAATGAATAACTAAATAATACTAATAAGTTGAATTTATTACATTTTTATTTATTAAGGTGCGTTCGTAATTATGTAAATAGGTAACAGCTATAGATAATATGTAATAATTATATAAAATAATATTATTAAGTAATAATTATATAAAATATATAATTATTACATAATTTTGTCCAGTCATTTCAAATTTTATGAAAATCGGACGTATAGTTCATTTACTTGGACAATCAAAGTATCCTTACCAACGAGTAAAAATCAGCAATAGGTCAATGGGAAAAAATAATTTAGAGTGCATTTTAATGATGTTACACTCTTTCGATCAGGATACAATTCATATGCATCTATGAAATAAATACTAAAATATGCATCTGTGGTGTAAAGAATATTTTTTATTGATATACAGGCCACAAAAAAGTATCCCATTGCATAATAATATAGGAGGAAACATTGCTTGGGGTGTGTTTCAATTATATTAAACTATTTCACATTAAGAAACTGATATACTTTGCTGAGGTTTATTACAAGCTAATTCTTGTATGATAAAGCGCATTTAGTATTTACAGAGGCATACAAAAAATTTCAGCATTGTATATTTAAAAAATTTCATTACAGTGCGAGTGACCTCATATGTTAAATGTGACGTGCAAATTTCCGACCTATTTCTTTATCTGTTTTTATTTATGAATATCATAAGCTTCTTTGATACTTACGTAATTGCTTAAATGTTACCTTTAATATGGCTTAATAATTTGGTCTTAAATAAACGTATGTATAATTAATTTTCATTTTTCACTAAAAGATATGACTTTTTCCTCTTCTTTCTTTTCGTAGTGTTTTTATTTATATCACCTAATCATATTTTATCCCCCCCCCCTTTTTTAATAATAACCGACGATAATTTTGAAATAAAGATTCCATTGTCTGACCTGCGAGTTTAACCTATAGCTTCGACTTATTATTGTAAGAAGCTGAAAAAAGATTATCTCAGAATATTTTTCCTGAGAGTCTAGCCTTTCTCGATTTCTTGAAGGCGTTCGAATTCACTCAGAGATCCTCTTCACTTCGAGGATTTTCCTTCTTTTGTTTCGAATCCACCCGCACACCTCCAGCTCCCACTACTTCAAAACTCTCGTATTTATTTCTCTTTCACGGTGTCTTTGTGAGTTCTTGCCTCAGAGAAAAGTACAGCTCCAAAGAGAGAGAGCTTCGTCCGGCTTTATGCTATGATATACGGCCAAAGGTGACCGGCCACTTGCGATTTTCGACATTTTGTTAAACATCTAGAGAAATACAGGAGGAATTATCCTAAAGCTCTAAGTGTGCAAGAATCATAGTACAGGTTATGCTTTTCCGTAAAGACATTTTTCCGAAACTCCATAGGGGACCATCAACAAATTGAAAAAGAACGAATACCTTTCGGGTGACCCAGTCAAAACTAATGTAGCAAAAGCGTTTAAGCTGTAGATCATTATTAAGTGGTTTATTTTTATAAACTGTGTTCATTTTTATGAGGATAGCATGTTTACTTGTGGAAACATTAAGGTTTTCATAAAAATAGTGCCAAATTTTGCCAAGTTTTTTGCTTATAATTTGCAGAGTTTTTAACACAAAAAACGTTCTTTTCGGAAAATATGACAATCAAAATTGTACATAATATGCTGTAATCAAAATTTTAAAAAATTAATAATTATATGAGTAGGTTTACTAAATATTTTTGACTGCTCATACGTGAAAGAAATCAAAAAATAATTTGCAGAATGTGTTAGTTAAATGTATAGAGCAACTTTTGTGGAAGTTTCAAAAACATAGCTGGAAAATTCAGAAAATTATCATCAATAGAATAAACTCAAAATCTGTTGCTCATAAAAGAAAGCAAAAAGATGAGGGTTTGTATCCACATATCCATTGATCAGTATCAATACAGCATGCATAATATTGCACATACTACTATATGTGGATTTAAATTTGAATTTCGACAAAATTATGCTACAATTATATATTTTAAATTTCAAACGATTCAGTTGGATAGTTTTTGCTCTGTTATATGCGGACAGATAGACAGACGGGCTGAACGATGCGATGACTATAGGTGCTACGTATTTACATAATTACGAACGCACCTAAAAAGGAACTCAGACTTATCAGTAAAATCCTTGAATAATGAAGTTTTCTTATATTTTTGTTTCTATCTTTTTATTATTATTCACAAATATAAACACTTTATTTGTTCATTGTTTTTTTAACTGCATAAATGTGTATCTGGCATTTTCTTTAATATGCTTTCTTAAGTTATCCTTGAATTTATTTAATTATATAAAATTACTTTTTTCTTTCTGCATTTCTTCCCCTACGCATAATTATTTTTCTTCGTATTTTCTAATAAAGATATGTCAATTTTTCCACAATGAACCCATCGGCATCCATTCGAATGCAACCTACGACCTCGATTTATTATTTTAAGAAGCTGGAAAATTTATTACTTCCGAATATTCTGTTGCGATGCTTCCAAACTAGCCTTTCTCGTTTTCTTTAAAACGTCCGAATACTCTTGGGAGATACTCTTCACTTGAGGATTTTACTTCTTTTGTTTCGAATACTTTTTGCTTACCTCTATCTCTTGCTACTTCAAAACTAGAGTATGTATTATTATTTTTTTTTTAACCCATCGTACGTAGTATAGGATATTTCTTGCAATCGTTTTGAAAATCAAAAAAAGATTTTGGCGGATTTACACATTTTAAAAACTGGAAATTCCTTCCATAAAACATATTTTTAGAAAAAAAAACATTGCGCTGTCTGTGTGTGACTGTCCGTCTGTCTGTAAACGCTCTATCTACAGAAAAAATTGAAATAGAGACTTAAAATTTGGTGTGTACTTAGTATATAATAATGGAAAGAAGCCTAATGAACATCAGTAACCTCGACCATACGGAACTATTTTTTTCGGAGTCTCACAATATGTTCTGATGAAAGGTACATAAAAATTTTCGAATTTTTTAATTTAAGTTAGTGGCTGTAAAAGGCAATAAAAAATATATAAATTTTGTCTAAAGAATGAAATTGATCGGATAAAAAGTTGTCGAGATATTTATAATCCTATTTTCCACACTCTTCGATTTTTATGACCTGTATTTTATTCAAATTTCAATTCAAATATATATTTTAATTGGTAATATGACACTTCATCCGAATCAGTCAACTGTTAGTTAATAGGTTTGTCATTTTTGGAGTTAAAAGAATGCTTCTTTTATTATTTGATTATTAACATCGGCCAAAAAACTATCGTCAAACTATAAGATTAAATGTCAATAATGGCTTATCGTAAATGTCACATGCACTTCACATTACACACGTTACATGTGTTTGTGTATTATACACAAAAGTATTCCATTACATAATGATATAAGGGGAAACATTGTATAAGACGTGTTCTAATTATATTAAGCTTTTTCACATTTTATGAATTAATATACAGGGGTTGGACAAAAATATGGAAACACCTTTTGAAATGCATGTTTGAAAAGAAAGATTGATTATAATGAACTATGTTGATGGCACTGAAGTTTTCGCCTACTGACGCCACCTATACAACTTCGTAAAATAGCTGCACCTTCAGTCGTTGTTGGAGCACTGTTATGGGGGTAGTAAGGTTAATTCGAGGGAAATAAAGCATATTTTCTATCATTTTTTGTAAGGATACAATTAATATTTATTTATTTGTATAATTATAGTATAATTATAAGTCATTTAAAGAGTATTCTGTGAAATTTTCATTAAGAAATATTAAAAAATGAGCCGATGACAGCGAATCTTCGAGGACGTCCCCCAAAAAAAGTTGATTCGCGGTGAACTCTGTAGCTCAAAATCTACTGAACCGATCTTTTTAAAATTTTACACACTCTTTCTTTATATAAATTACGAGATAATGCTGTCGAGTTTTTTTTATTTTTTTTATTTTAACTTACTTTTAAAAAACAAAATATCAGATTTTTTTGATGAAAAAACAGCATTTCGACTTCCGAGCCTTGTAAAAAATTTAAAAATCAATAATAAAAAAAAAAACTCGACTGCGTTCCCTGAGGAAACTTATCACCTAATTAAATTAATTTTGTTTTTTAACTTCAGTTGATCCAGTCATGAGTTATGCGGTTCACCACGAATCAACTTTTTTTTGGGACGTCTTCGAAGATTCGCTGTCATCGGCTCATTTTTTAATATTTCTTAATGAAAATTTCACAGAATACTCTTTAAATGACATATAATTATACTATAACTATACAAATAAATAAATATTAATTGTATCCTTACAAAAAATGATAGAAAATATGCTTTTTTCCCCTCGAATTAACCTTACTACCCCCTTAAGTGAAATTATCATTGCATTATGTCAGAGTTAACAGACTTCGAACGTGAACAAATTGTTGGCGCGCGTATGGTGGGCGCTTTCATAAGCAAGGCGAGGTTTTTAGTGTTTCAAGAGGTAATGTGTCAAAGATTTATTCCGCATATTTGAAATGCGGAAAAAACATCATCCGCTAAATCACAGCGCGGACGAAAGTTTGTGCTGAGTGATCGTGACAGACGATCATTAAGGAGAATTATCTGAAAAATAAGCAGTCCACAGCTGCAAAAGTTACTGCTGAAATGAATGTCGTGTTACCAAATCCTGTGAGTACCAAAACAATTAGAAGGGAGCTTCATAAATAGGGAATTGCTGGCCGTGTTGCAATTGAAAAGCCATCCATCAGTAATACTAGTAGTTGTAACAGGAAAAAGTGGTGTTTAAGTCATAAAGCCTGGACTATAGAGCAGTGGAAGAGCGTAATATGGTCTGATGAGTCTTCTTTCACATTGTTCCCCACTTCTGGCCGAGTTTACGTCTGGAGAACGCCATCTCAAGCCAATAATACAGACTGCTTGTTGCCAAGCGTGAAACATGGCGGGGATTCGGTGCTGGTTTGGGCAGCCATATCGTGGTTCTCTTCTGGCCCCATGATAACTCTGTAAGGGCGTATTACTACTCAGACTTATGTGAACATTTTGGCCGATCATGTCCATCCAATGGTACAAACTGTGTTCCCCAATGATGATGGTATCTTCCAAGACGACAACGTCCCCGTTCACACAGCTCACATTGTCCAGGACTGATTTTCTGAGCACGAGGATGAATTTTCGCATCTCCCCAGGCCACCAAAGTCATCAGACTTGAATATTATCGAATCTTTGGGGTCTACATTGGAGCGGAAATTGCGTTCTCGCTATCCACCGCCAACATCGTTATCTGAACTTGCCACCGTTTTGCAGGAATAATGGTACAATATTCCCTTGGCAAACATACAAAAACTGTATTTATCCATTCCGAGAAGACTGCAAGCTGTTTTGAATAACAACGGGTACCGTACACAATATTAGGCAAGGAAACGTGTTTTTTTTTTTTTTTTTTTTTTTTTTTTTTAAGGTGTTTCCATATTTTTGTCCAACCCCTGTACGTTTTTGAGGATTACTACAAGTTACTTCTTGTATAATAGAAAGCAGATAGCATTTACAGGAATACACAAAAGATTTCGAATACTAGACAGTATCCAAAGTACTGTATACACTACACCAAGATATAAATATTTTTTTTTAATTACGTTATAGTATGAACGCACATCATTTGCTATGCTTGATGTGCAACTTCCGAATAGATTTTTTTTTCTTTCGTGATTTCGAGTTACAATCTTCTTAAAAATACGTTTAAACTCTAATTAATACCTTTTCAAAAAAAAAATGTCTTCGCACGTAGTCAGATATTTTAAAGCGTACGAATCTCCTCAGATAACCTCTTCACTCGAGGATTTTTCTTCTTTTGTTTCGAATTCTCTTCGCCACTTCAAATCTCTCGAATTCATTTATTTTTTCTTTCCTTTTAACGGTATCATTGTGAGTTTTTCAGTCTTGGCCCAGAGAAAAGAGCAATTCATGAGAACTTATATTATAAAAATATGATCTTTGGCAACAAGGAGCCTGGTTTAATTTGACTTAGCTCTCGGATTTCTGTACTTTTCGTACTAACCCTCTGACCGCCGAGCAAAAAGGCTAAATTGTAATGATGGTTCTGTGTAATTTTTTTAATGCTAAAAAAAGTTGTATTTTCTAACATAATGTATCGTTTTTTATTATGTATACTCAAATAAGCCTCAAGAGTATTAATCATAACTTAATTTTTCAAAGCTGGATTAAAATTGTAGAATTATATTAATTTAAATAATGCATCTATTTCAGTGAAATACTTTGCAGTGTAAGTACTATCAAAGTACTAACTTTTTCAGTGTAAGTACTTTGATAGAAGGTAAGATTTGTTCGCGTCATTTGTTTGCCTTCCCTCTTGTCATTTTGCTCATTCTCCCTCTCTAACTTTCATTAGCCATTAGCACACCGAAATATGAGTACGTAATTGACATAAACTTATTTCCCTTTTGAAAATATCAAGATTTTGTAACAGCGCATTTTAAAAGAGTTAGTATACAATGTCGTCTACAAAAGTTTTTTTTTTTTTTTTTTTTTTTTTTTTTTATTCGTGATCTTAATCATTTAAATTCTACCTAAGATTTAAACAACTTTTCCGAATGTTTTAAAATTTGGAGTTGGAAACTAAAATTTGACATAGATATAAACTACCTTTTAAGATTTCTATTGAGAAGATTATAAGTTTTTTTCTGTTTCAATATGAAATCCCCTCCTACAAAGAAAACTTAATTGAAATATAATTATAAAATATAATTTACCAAACGATTAATACATTTTGAGTCTCTTTGAGACATTATTATTATTATTTTATATTTAAATAACAGGAAAATTTACTTTTGACTGGCATTTATTTGAGTATTCTAACTCAATTATAGTCTTATGCAGCTTCACATTTTTTATCAAAAAAAAAAGTATAGGGGGTGAATAAAAATAGGGTACGTGATACATATGGTACATACACTGGTGTGCAAAATTTAAAGACGAGTCGCAAAATGCCAATTTTCAAGGGATTTTCAAGCTATAATTTTCACGCGAATATTCAAAAGGAAGTAATATAATTCGAACAATTATTATCTCTGCATAACAGTCAGTCCATATAATATCTCATTCAGGTCCTACATGGTCAGAAGTGTCACAGTCACTATGGCGAAACAAAAAATAGGAAATTCCATACGTCTTTTTTATGAGTCTCAAATGACTACTATATGTGACTCCACTGACAGGTTATTGTAACTGCTGCTTTGTGGCGAGTCACTAGGTGAATTACAATGTCGTTTCATTGAGACTCTCGTGTGACCTCTCATCTGGAGACTCAATTTCAAAGTCATTGTGAACGTTGCATTATGATAAATTACCAAAATTTGTCCCATTAAAGTCACATGGTGACTTTTCACCACTTTTCACAGTGGGTACATCACAGTAGGGTCTCTGTCACCATTTGACAATCATGTGAGAGACAGTCATCATGTGACTGTAATGTGACATTATCTGGTGATTTATCATAATACAACATTCACAATGACTTTGAAATTGAGTCTCCAAATGACAGTCACATGAGAGTCTTAATAAAACAACATTTTAAAGTCACCTGGTGATTCGACACAAAGCAGCAGTCACAGTGACCTGGTTGTGGAGTCACATATAGTAATCATTTGAGACTCATAAAAGAGACGTATGAAATTTCTTATTTTTTGTTTCGCCGTAGTGACTGTGACTCTTGTGACCATGTGTCACTTGAATGAGATGTTATATGGACTAGCTGTTATGCAGAGATAGTAATAATTTGAATTATATTATTTCCTTTTGAATATTCGCGTGAAAATTATCGCTTGAAGATCCCTTGAAAATTGGCATTTTGGGACTCGTCCTTAAATTTTGCACACCAGTGTAAGATGGTACAAATAACAAAATTGGCACTCAGGTAGCATACCAGCGGAGAGAAGAGTATTACCATTCCAACAGTGATAACCGGCCGTAAAGTGATATGCACGACACTCATTACTGTTCAAGGTTTGGGTTACCATTCATTAGGTGCATTCGTAATTATGTAAATAAGTAGCACCTATATTTGTCGTATTATCCTGCACCTATATTATCCTAAAACGTACATATCCGTCGAAAACCGAAATTTGAAAAATTTCACGAATCCAATACTTTCTTCTTGTAAAGATAGAAGAAAGCAAAAAATTGGAAGAAATTACCGATAGTTGTACCTTTTTAGGTGCGTTCGTAACTATGTAAATACTTAGCACCTATATTTGTCGTTCAGTCCGCCCGTCTGTCCGTCTGTCCGTCCGTCCGCATATAACAATGTAAAAACTACCCAACCAAATCGTTTGAAATTTAAAATGCATAATTATTACATAACTTTGTCGAGTTATTTCAAATTTTATGAAAATCGGATGCATAGATCAGTTACAGGAACAGTCAAAAGTATTCCGTTTACATTATGGTCAATGGGGGAAAATTTCAAATGCATTTTATACGTTTGAAATTTAAAATACATAATTATTACATAATTTTGTCGAGTTATTTCAAATTTTATCAAAATCGGGTGCATAGTTCAATTATAAGGACAATCAAAAGTATTCCGTTACATTACGGTCAATGGGGTAAAATGTTTCAAATGCATTTTAATGGTGTTACACTCATTCGAACATAATAAAATTGATATGCATCTATAAAGTACATAATATAATTGCACAATCTGTGGTGCAAAGAACATTTGTTATTGAATTACAAGGCCACAGAAAAGTATTCCATTACATAATGGTATAGAGAGAACATTGTTTGGTGCACATTTTAATTGTAATTGGCTATTTACAATTTTGTGAGACTGATATATGAGAGCATGAAATTTTTAAAACTTCGTTATCGTACGAACGCACCTCATTTGCTACACTTCACGTGCAATTTCCAACTTGTTTTGTATTATGGAGCCCTGTGTGATGTTATTAACCCCCGCTGATGTGCCAACTGACTGTCAGTTTTGCTATATGGACCATTTAATCTACTCTACATATCAATATCACCAATGCTAAAATTATTTAGAAAAATATGACGCTGTATCCTGAACTCATGTTGTTTTTTTAAATCACTTTTTGAATAATTTTCAAGCATTTTTTTAACTTAATTCAATAATCAACATTTTTATACTACAATAATGTAATTATGATGCTGACAAAGTTACCAAAGGGGAAATCGATTTACCGTAGGAAATTAAAGATAAATAAAAATAGATTTATTATAAGATCAGATTAATCAAGGTAAATTACACTTTAGCTGAAATCTGTGAACGAAAAAGTAGATAGTCTGTTTATGTCAGATATAAAATTAATATCAATTTAAAATAAATTGTAGCCCACGCCATAGAAACTGATCATTTTCCAAATTTTGAGTTGGCCAAGGTCATGAAATTGAAGTGCAATATATATTTTCCGTATTTTCCTGGAGGCATGGTATGCGAGGATAGCCAAATTCCCACTCAATGAATCTAGGTCTTTCTCTTCCTCCAGAATATAGCATCTTAAACTAACTCTATTACCTATCTCCCGTGTTTAGTTATTTCTGACACATGGCTTCAACTATTTGTTGTATCTCGTGATTCTGTGTTATTTATATTACTGATGAGGAACTTTAAATAAGTTCGAAACTTTTAATGCTTAATTTAATGTAATTTTTATGTGTTTTCTAACTATTGAATTAAACTGTCTGTATTTTTTTGTAATTGTTTTTAATTTAAGATAAATTGGTTAAAAGATAAATTGCATCAAAATATATGCTGGGAATTGGGTTTTAATTCTTTTAATTTTTATCTTGACCATCTTAAACATACAGTGTAGCACAACTTGTTTGGTGTGTCTAACTTTATCCTATTTAAAATGTTTAGCAGATCCCTTGGTGTACTACCTCCACCCCGTGCCTCCTTCAGCTACAAGAATTGGGTTATTAAAGGAATGATAATTATTAGAGAGAAGATCTCGAGTGCTCTTTAGTATCAAATTGAAGGTATAAAATGTCGCCGTGGTGCTTGTGTGAAGATAAATGTTAATTATATCTCTTAATTAGGATAGTTTGATTTGTTTAGAAAAGGATTTTAAAATATCCTGTCCTAAATTGTGTGATTAGTAAGTAATAAAGTTAATGATCTGAAACAAATTTTCGTGACCTAGTTTATTGATATTCTGATATGAAACATAAAAATGTTTTCGAACCATTATTTATAAGATAAAAAAAGTATTATTAATTAATAATCAATTGCTTACAGAAATTTCTTAATTTAATTATTACCTTTTGCCCCTTAATTAATATAGTTTTATACTTTCATTGCAAAAGATGTCCCTTTTCTTACGGTTATGATGAGTATATATATATATATATATATATATATATATATATATATATAATAAAATTGAAATCACAAATATAAACATAAACGAGGATAATAATATGTGGAAGCCTTAAATCTATGAGTAGCATATAGATTCATCAGAGGTGCTATGCATGCTAGTTCAAAGAAAAGGTCGAATTTTGTCAGCAATATACTTATAAAAACAAAATTAAACACCTTATAACCTATCAGAGGCCAAAAACTATTGAAAGAATTGTACAAAAAAGAAATAAATCAATAACAAATGAAATGAAATAGAAAATACAAAATGAAATACTTGAAACTCATCGGAAAAAACAGTGTCATCTAATTGATAATGAGAATTATATACAGGTTAACATGAATCGGCAAAATTGAAGTGAACAAGGTAAAAAATGTGTAATAGACAATTTTAACTTGTTCACTGTATTCATTATTATAAGAGTCATATAATATTATTGGTTTCAGTTTTTTCGATCTGCAATTTTTTTTAACTTTAAAACATTGCACGATTTTTTTTCTTACCGTGAAATAATAAAAAATTCTTTCAAATGCAGTTTTTTTGGAATGTGTACCTCAATTTATTGTTATTACATCTTTTTTTTTTTAATAACGTTCAAGCAACAAAAACCTATCTCTATCGAGCGCAATGCGATTATGAAATATTAATCCATTTTCAGTTAAAAACAATATAAAATAAATATTATAAAAAGTATAATAATCCAGTATTTGTTACCTGTTAATACTCCAAAATAATATCAAAACTTCTTCAATAAAAAAATAAAATGTTATAAATAAAACACAAATGTTGAGACATGTAGTCGAATAACGCGCTTAAACCACTGAAATTTAAAAAAAAAATCATAAAAGTTGTTTAGAGTAGCGAAAACTTTAGGGATTTCTTCTGCTATTAACTGATTTAATACAGCTAATTTGAAATAGTGGTATTAATCAATTTCCAAAATTATTTTGAATACATTATTGATATTTTTCGTTTAAAAGAGTATTTTGGCGTTGTTAATGGACGCATAAAGCATAAATACACATAAATGGGAAATGTATGTACCATGGCTGTCAACTACTACGCCTATTTAAAGACGAAAAAACACATCAGAAACAGAAATTTTAGTAGATAATTAACAATATGGAGTGTAATACACAACATTGAAAATATTTGGCATACATATTACTAAAACTTTTTTGTGGTTCCAATCATGTTTATGTGATTTAAATAGGCGTAGAAGTTGGCAGCTCTGTATGTACGTATGAACATATAAATATATAAAATTAAAATTCATAAATATATAATTATAATTTAAAAATAATGCTTGTACAAAAACTTGTGTAAAAGTTTTTTTTTTTTACGTTTTTATTTAAGAAAACTTTCCTTTTTTATATATTTTTTAAACAAAAAATTATTACAAATAGTACTTTTTTACATTTTTTTTTCCATCCCAATCTTATATGAAAATGTGATTTTAGAGGAACTTACTTAAATTTCATCATGGTTTTTTACAAAGTAAACTCAAATGTAATGGAGGGGAAATAAAATCGTTGCAGAATATCTTTATTAACGAAAAAAATACCTTAAACAGACAATAAATCGAAAAAAATGAAACTTTCAACAGCTTGTAACGTAATCAATTTTTATTTCTCAAGAAAAAATTAGAAAGTAGTCAGGTCATCCATTTAAAAAAAAGGGCATCCAAAAACTCATGCGAAAAATCATTTTAACAGAGAATACAGGTTTATAATTAAAAATTGTGTTTTTTATTTGATTTATAAAATATACAGTATAGGGTTATATATAAAATAGCGCATCGGGATAAATGGACTTCATGTTTTTGCTACGCACTACTTATATTGAAAATTTCCACGACCGTTTTGCATAAATGTGGCTGAATTTCATTGAGACAGTTCTCAATTTCTTCCTTTAAGACGTGGAGGTCCATAGACTAGTTGATATAAAACTTAAACTTGAAAGAAAAAAATGAAAGTCTAACAGCGTTAAATCGCAAAATTTCGGCGGCCAATTCTGAGTCATTAAAACGGGAAATCGCATTCTGTGATTGAATTGTTTCTCGGGCTGCATGACATCATCTTGTTGAAACCACATATCGTCCACATCCATATCTTTCAATTTATGCATAAATGACGCAAAATTCATATCTTGCGTGAATTTTGCAACACCGAGTTAATGACCTGGAGGTCATTTACTCGATCTGCTATTCCAAACATAACCCTGTACCGCATACTTTAGTAATAATAATAAAAAAAATTACAAATTTTAATTATGAACCTGTATTTTCTGTTGAAATTACTTCTATAATGAATTTTGGGAAACCTTGTATCTTTATAATACATTATATTTAAAACAAAATTGAAAATTTTACTCCTTTGAAAAGATAACTTACTTAAATGCAATAAAGATTTTACAGTGCTTTAGCTTTAAGAAAAAGTATTAACTCATTTAAAGCCCTTACATTTTCTTTTGCTTTTATTAAACAGCAAGATCGTGCTGCTTAATAGAGGTCAGATCCATCTTTAACGTTGAAGTCCAAAGTTCGCCCCTTTATGACTTTGGCCCCAACTATCGGAGCGCGACGGAATTGAAAAGGCGAAGTGTCCTACTCTAAACCTCAAAGTTTGCAAAATTTCATTCAAATCCACTGATTATTTGTGAAAATCCAGAACCTCTGTTTTGTCACTTTTTTCTTATATGAAAGAAGATGATGAAAAGGCAACAATTCAATAACAACCCGAACCAGGAAACATTCAGAGATGAGTAACGCTTGTTTGAAGGCTTTTGTTTTCGCAGTGTGACTTTTGAAGGTCGGTTTAAAAAATATTCCATATTAAGGGAATAATGCCCACTTAAAATTTAGACAACGCTTACCTTCCATAATTTAACACTGTATGAATTTCTCTTTTTTAATTTTCGAATTCAATCATTTATTTCGTGTTGCTACTTCCCCTAAAATATAGCACGCTAATTGTAATTTTTTTTAAGGATAACACGCGTATTTTGTTTTTACAAGTGAATAAAAATACAAATTGTTCTGATACATTTTTGAAATCGACGACATTCTAAACAGAACATTCACATTTTTCAGAAATATATATAAGCTGCAACTAAATGTATGTTAAAATAATATCGAACCTTTATTTGATTGTTTTTGAAGCCCACGCAGCTACTATTGTATAGATATTTAATTACAAAAGGATATTTTATGACAAATATAGTAAGAAATAGTTTGCTAGATATGATGTCATTTTCTATTGAAATGACGTCCCTTTCTAAGGATGTTTCATTCTGAGTGGAAACTCTTCATCTTCTGAAATGAATTCTTATTACTATTATCCAAAGAGTGGGAGTTTTATTTTTAAGACATATAAAATATTTTTTCAGCAAATGATAAACCATTGCGTTGCATTTATTGCATTTTCCTTACGCAACGCTCTGTTGCTATGATTTCCATGTAATTTAATTTCAATTCATTTTAACCTGTATGTTTGACACTGGCAAAGCCTTTTATCTCTGCTAACAGAGTACAGGGCTCCCAAATGGTCCGCCAACTGAACATCAATATTTTCTTAGAAATATTTTCATTTTATATTTTTCTTGCAAACTGCGCAGAAACCATCTTCGAAGGTTAGTTTTAGCACAAATGCAGTTCAAACCTATTATGAAATTTTCTATTAAGGGTGTATTTCGATTCAAACTGCTTATTTTCCGATTTATTTTTGAACTCATTTTTGCTCTCAAATACACCAAACTTTCAAAATCTTGTATTTGGAAAGTACACAAGGTGCCGTGATTGTCGATTCTTTGATAAATGCAGAAAATATTGCAAAAAAAAGCAATCAAAAACGGAATTTCGAACTGATTTTTCCCAAGCGGGAGATCTAGGGACGAAAAAAAGGGTCATACTGATAAGGTAATTGTTTATAACTCAAATTCTAATGAATTGAGCGTAAAAAGACATCCTACGGCACTTCATACGTCCCTTCAAGAATCCTCTCAGCAAGTTTCATGTTTCTACTTTAAAAAATGTGTCTGAAATTGTATCGGAAAATTTCGAGCTGTTGAAGGTGGAAAGCGTGTTTTCGAATACACCCTTAAAATATATTGGTGTTCTGTTCGCGGACCATTTGGGAGCCCTGAGAGTAATAAAAAAAGAAAAACTTTGTGATGATGCCAGATTTTACCCCTCTTTACTTGGATCGGTGTCGTATTAAAGTGTCGGAAGCAGAATACACGGGTAAAAAAGTGGCGGGTGTAGAATATGTAGCTGTTCCGGCCCAATTTTTATACCGTTTGTGCTTACCAAGAGCAGCTAAATTCACATTTGCATATATCCGTAGCCTGTACGAGAAAAACCTTTAGTTGCGGTATGAACGGAGGTATAAGCAAAAAATCTCAACTTAAAAGCAGGTATTACTGGGTACAGGTACATAGAAAATGTACCCGCTAAGCCTAAACAAAGTTGTTAATATAATTCGGATTGAATCAATCCGAATTAATCATAGCACACCAGCATTAAACCATTAAGTTATGTAGTTTCCATTTTAACTCTGAATTGTTATAACAAAAATTGTCGTAAAACTACATATAGCAGTCTGTGAGACCATTGATAGAAAGATAAATAAAAAGCATATAAGTATCTATTAACTCATCGGATGATGTTTATGCATTAAACACTTCTATGGGATTAATATTATTAAAATTAATCTATTCAATCGCTTCTTTTCTTCATTTTTCACAGTTTAACTTGTAAACTATAATTTAACTACAGATACTAGGACACCAGGCTGGTTGTATAGTTTGTTTTGTGTTTTGTATTATGTCTGACTTTAGAGTTTACCTTACATAGTTTGTGCAATATTCATCTGTATAGTTTATGTTGTATTTTTCTACATTGAGTCGTTTCCAAACTTTTGAATTTTAAATTCCCATTAACTTCTAAAATCAGAAAATTTCACTTTTTATAGTTTATACGCAGTTTTATTTCAACCCTTATGACTGTTTCTGACCACAGGTTTTGCTGGTATTTAAGGGGTTGACCTAGGTGTTTTTTATAGACCCTTAAAAGGGTATCAGATAGAAACATTGCAGCGCAAACAAGAGCATTTAAACAGCGTTTAATCATGTTTTAGAAATCAAATTATTTTCATAAAAAGATATACTTTTTAACAACATAACTTTTTAACAACATAACTTTTTAAAAACATAACCTTTTAACAACATAGCCTATCTGTTGCAGTTACTAATCAACCTTATTATCATGATTTTTTTCATATATTGTACAAGGAGGAAGTACCTTCATATTTTGTACAAAAGAATGGGGAGATTAAAAAATATGCCCTTTCCTTATATCGTAAGATACCAACGATATACAGAGCGTTTTTATAATAATTTAAATTGTAAAAAGTATTGAACATCTTCAAAAAGGTTGCTTTAAAAATGAATTTAAAAGATTTTTGAAGATATATAAGAGTTTTACCACAAAATGAACTTATAAGTGAAACAAAAGTATAAGTACTGCTAAAAATGTATGCATAGAATAAATATTATTTCTTTACATCATAAAAGCTAATTTTAGCTATAAAGTCATTTATAACAATTTTGGCTTTCCTCTTATGTGTCTCTTTTAATATAAGTGTGTATGTTAAATACAACGTCTAAATCATACATTGAAAAAATAATACTTTTCAAGTGTCTGGCCATAATTCAAGTGCAAATGATGTGTTTCGTGCTCAAACTAACATCCTAATTAGTAGAAACCATTACAATTTTCATTCACTGTACTTATTATTTTGTGATAATTGCGCTACAATTACATACTAGTTGTCTTCATTCTAATTTAAATTTTCAGCGCTTAGCAGTTTACTAACGGAAGTTATTCCATTATTTAGTATTTAATTAAAAGAATATTTAAGATATTTTTCCTGGATGTTGTGAATAGATTTGCGTTTTGTTTAACATCAATATTTTTAAACAAAATAATTTTCTATTAAACAAAAATTAAAAAGATAGTTTTGATGGTTTCAAATTAAAGAATTGAAATAGAAAAGCTAATTCGATATTTCTACTGCAGTGTAAAAGAGTGAAGCTAGTAGATTCATTGTTTTTTTTTTTTTTTTTTTTTTTTTTTTTTGAGTTGCGTACTTATAAAGTAAAAACGGAACCATTATAAAATCCCTCCTTTGTCCGTCTGTCAGTCCGTCAAAGCCATTTTACTCCTAAACTATGGAACGTAGAAAGCTCAAATAGGGGAAAGTAATAAAAACTACTCACCCATATATTTACAGAATATTAAACATTAAAAATATTCTTAGAGAAAAAGCAGAAATAATTATTAGGTTATTTGAAAAAAGATCTTTTCTTTGTATATCGTGTGGAGTATCGTGTAAAAATTTTCGTTACACTAAATTCAAAAGTTAATTTTTATTTCTATTTTAGTTTTTTTTTTTTTTTTTTTTTAATTTTAGGTATTATATTTCCAAAGATATAATCGAAAATAAAGTGCAGAAATGTGTTTTCTCCATCTAATTCCGAATCTTGTGAAACTAAAATTCTGAAAAATTAGCTATAGTAGATGTTAATTTAAACCTTGCAGGGAAAAATGTAGCAATTGCTGTAAAGTAGCGATACTGTATAGTTTGTGAGAAAAGCGCATTTTTCCGTTACATACAAATTTCAATTTACGGGCACTCAGAAAAGTAGTTGAGAAGCGCTGGAGATATATATCGTAGCAAAAGTGTAAAAGACTTGTTGATAATGATTTTAAAGGAATCGTTGGTAATTATCCGAGATATTAACTCTTAAAGAACCGACGGTTTGAACGGCATTTTAAGTACGGCGTACTGTACTATCGGTTTTTAAAGCCTAGATAACGACTTTTAAAGCGTATTTGTGTGTTACAATACCGATTAATACTATCAAAGCAATAAATGTCAAATTGTTGAAAACAAACTAATTTAGTTAGATTTAGTCATATAAATACTATGGGATTCGCATCGAGTTTGCATTGAGTAGGTCTCTCAATACGTCTAACATTTCTTTAAAATTTAATTAAAAACCTGTCTGGAAAAACGCGGAACGGGCCAGAATGGTGTTGCAATTTTACGAACTCTTTTCGAAACGTGCTAAGCACAATGCCAAGTTTAAACTTTGAACTGGGGTTTTGTGTTAGTTACACTTTACAAGGAAAAGATTATTACTACACTGAATTGAGTTTTATGAAACGCCAAATGAAGGTTGAATATGCACTGTTTTTAGTCTCAGTACTGAATTAAGCTCATTATAAATAAGGATAAAATAAAAAAAGAATTACACAGAATAGCAATATTTGGTATTATTTAGTATTCATATCTCTTAGTACTTTTATGGTATGCCCGTTCATACTTTTCTAGCTTTTCTAGCATGTACAGCAATAACGAATCCTAAATTGTATAGTTTTTTTTTACAAAGTCTTATTATTATTATTTTAACAATTTTTTTTTAATAATACAGTTAACTCTTTCGCGACGAGATCACCTTGCTTAATTTTTAATATTTTTTTCAAAACAGAAAAGTTTCTGTAATTGAATCGAGAAAATGCCTCTATTACATGAGGTAAACTTTACAAATAAATAAATAAATAAATAAAATAACAGGTTGGAATAATGAAAGATTTTAATAACTCATATGCAGGGTGTTTATGAAGCCCCGTACCCATTTTGAAGTTTAATAACTCATAAAATAATGAAGATATAAACAAACTTATGAGTGGTTAGAATTTACAAGTTATGATTTTGTGACTTTCACAAAAATTGCTCTATACATTTAGCTAACATAATATGCAAATGAAATTTTGATATCGTTGACGCATGCGCAGTAAAAAATTATTTAGTAAACCAACTCATTTTTTATACAATTTTCATTATTTTTTAATTCTGATTACAGGGTACTGTGTGCAATGTTGTTTGTCATATTTTCTGAAAAAAATAATATTTTATATTAAGAACTCTGAAAATTATAAGGAAAAAACTTGGAAAAATTTGGGATCATTTTTATAAAAATCTTAATTACTCTGCGAGTATGCATGCTATTTGCAGAAAAATGAACAAGGCTTATTACAATAAGGTATTCAATCCCAAACTAGAGTTTGAGCGCTTTTGCTACATTAGTTTTGACAGGGTTATTCAAAAGATATTCATTATTTTTTAATTTGTTGACGGTCCCTTTTGGAGTTTCGGGAAAAAATCTTCACGGAGATGTATGACTTATACTATTATATTTATACACTAAGAGTTTCGAGATGATTCCTCATGTATTTTTCTAGATATTTAGTAAAATGTCTAAAATCGCAAGTGTCCCATAATCAATGGCAATATAGTGTATATGCATATGTATAAGAAACGAAAAGAAAAGAAAGAAAAAGCAAAAGTTGGGCACTAGCAATTTGATGAATCTAATCGCATGTTTACTCGCCAAATGAAGAATTTAGTCGCAATTTCAAGCGACAGCGAGAACCCTGCATAGAACTTCGCAAAAGTCCTGAAGCTGCATTGTGAATTTCTAAGAGTCCACGTGTTTCAGTTTTACCCTTATCAAATCTGATTTTTTTTTTTTTTTTTTATGAGAAGAAAATTACTTTTATGTTAATAGTGTTAATAGTATCCAAATAGATTTACTGAGGTTTAGCAAATATTTCGTTTACTTAAAATTAAGAAATAGGGTTATTTTGTGAAAAACACCGTAATCACTGGCGATAAATTAATAAATAAACTAAAAAACTTTGTAAAATCATCATACAATGAAAAATTAAGCAGGACCCGTTTCGAGCTACAACAATAACAGCTCGTCATCAGCTAAACTGATAGACGAGTTCTATTCAGCTGAGAGACTATTTAGCTGATGACGAGCTGTTATTGTTGTAGCTCCAAACGGGTCCTGCTTAAATTTTCATTGTATGGTGATTTTACAAAGTTTTTTAGTTTATTTATAGGGTTATTTTGGGTAGTATTCAGTTCATAGTCATAAGATAATTGGCTAAAAAAGAATATTTGCAAACACATAGAAAATATATTAGAACAGGATTTGGCAAATATTGCAACTTTTTTTTGGTTGTTGTTGTTGTTTATCACGCATGATACGTTCAGAAAATTAACTTATATTTTTAAGAGTGAAATGTATATTTAAAACAAAAAAATCACCTACAGTGCAAAGAGAATAAAGCAAACTTTCTTTGTTATATTATTATTGAGTGCCGAAGTATAAATCGAATGCATAGACACATACTACCGTTATTACATGTCGATAGTAATGAAAATAATTATTAAGCCAACATAATACTCAATGAAATATCATGTACTATTAATAGTACATCAGACTTGAATAAAGGAAGAATAGCTGTAACTAGTTTATTTTTTGATTTAGTTATGCATTTATTATTAATTTACATTTTTAGCAACTGCACCTTAGGAACAAGAGTTATTCCATAAATATATATAGGACAGTTGCACCATAAACTTTAACTAATAATAACACATTGCTCAAAGATATCAAAAATCTGGTATTTATGAAATCCCCATCACTTTATCTAATAATCTTAAAAAAGTCTACAGCGGCATGACAACGCGGAAACTTTTAACTAGAATTAAAGAACATCGTAGAGATATAGAACAATATAAACAGAATACTGCCCTTGCTCGCTTCTATTTGGCGAACAAGGGTTGCCATATTAATTTTGAGGAAGCCAAAATCATAGTTCCATGCAATAACCCAGTTCAAGGTAAAATAATAGAATCCATCGAAATCATAGCACGTGAAAATAAACCATGTAATGATAATTTATCCTACAATATACCAAAAATATGGCATAACATCATAAAACCTTAAAATTTTTATTTCCTTGCAATATTTTAATTTTTACTCACGTGTAATTGGCAACATTTTTAAATTTTAATTCATTTAATTTTTAATTTAGTAGAAATATCTCTCGAACAAGATGCAAACGTAGTCCTTCCATTTCATATTTTCCTGAAGACGCCCGCAGAAGACGGCGTGAAACGTTGAAAATTTTATTTTATTTTAATATGTACTAATGTATATTAAAATTCCTGTTTTGTGCACCACTGAGCAATGTGTTATTATTAGTTAAGAGTTATTCCATTATTTTTTCATTTCAGAAGCTCAAAGACACATTAAAAAATAAATAAATAATAAAAAAAAAATATTTATCGAGCTAAAATTCTGAATTTTTTTTGTGATGGTTAGCAAACAAATTCTCATGATAAAACTTCTCAGAATTTTTTTTATTTAAAATTTAAAGTTTGCGAAAAAAGTGGTGTAATTTAAAATTGCTATAACTCAAAATATCATTTGTAGAATTTCATTTTTTTTAATGTAAATAAACAGAAATATGTAGGTTTTAATTTTGATTCAGCATTTTTAAAAATACCAATTTAAAAGAAATTTAAAAATATTTAAAATCAAATTTCAGAAAAATGTAACTTTTTTTAAGTATATTTTCAAAAGTAAATATATTTTTTTCAAATTTGCTAAATCAAAATTGAAGTAAAACAATAAAAAAAGACGTGTTCCAAGTTTCAACCATTTATATTTTACGGTTCTTAACTTATAACACTTTAAATGCAAGAAACGTATTTTCACAAGAAATTGTTTCAATGACAGTCATTATTTTGAAAGCTAGATTTTGAAAACAAAACAAATCGAAAAAAAATAATATTTCCTATTTCACTTAAGATATATACATGATTTAAATGTCACTTTAAGCAGAAGAAAGAAGAGAAATTTTTAATGCGATGCAAAATTCTTGGAAATTTTGAAGATTTTTATGTCCCGAACCCCCTTAAAGAAAGAAAGAAAAAAGCTTTATTACGTCATTCCAAGTTATCAAGGTAGACTGGGTGTACTGTTTTCTATTTGTCTTTAACTAAAAATGAAAATAGTTTTAATGATTTTAAATTTAACTGAAAGAGAAAAAAAAATTACAAGATCGAAATGAGTTAATATATTGCAATTATTTATATTTTTTTCTTATTAATATTTTGATAAATTTAAAAATGGCTTCCCCTTTAAACATGTTTCTAGTTTCTATAAATAACAAATATATTTTTTTTATTATTATAAAAAGAAATTTTCTTTGTAAAATCATTAACAACATTTAATCTTTTCTCTTATAGATATCCTTTAAAATAAGGGAGTAAGTTTAAATCCAGCAATGAAAATCATAAACGGAAGAAAAAACAATTTTCAAGAGTCTGGTCATAATTCAAGTGCAAATTATGTATTTTCTAATAAAAATAACGTCCTAATTAGCAGAAATGGTTACATTTTCATATACGCCACTTATTATTTTGTTATAATTGCGTTAAAATTACATAATAGTTGCATTTATTCAAATTTAAACTTTTCGCGCTCCTCCATTTACAGACAGAAGTTATTCCATTATTCAGAATCTAATTAAAAGAATATTTAAGATTGCGGTGAATGGATTCGAGTTTTGTTTTGTATCAATAGCTTTAAATGAATTATTTTTCTTTAAACAGAAATAAAAAAGTGATTTTTTGGTGATTTTAAATTATGCAATTGAAATAAAAAACGAAATTCGATTTTTGTACATCTGTGTATGTTTTGTCTCACAAATAATTTCAGATGAGTATTTTTATGGTATTTCTATTACTCTCTTTTTTTTTTTAAATAAATTTTAGGAATCGCAATGCATTTAAATACATTTCTTTTGATATTTATTTATTTCAAACAAATAAATTCCTATCTCAAAAAGGTATTAATAAGAAAAGGATAATGTTTCGCTGTGGAACACAAAAGCAATAAAAACTAAATTTCATTAAAATAAAAGGCATAGCATAAAAGTATATTCAAAACATTTCGATTTCTAGCATTTTTCACTTACATTCACTTTTTTAAAGAAAAAGGTTCATTTCTGCATGCATATTTTTTTAAAATAAGTATTATAAACATTTTCATAGGAAACATTTTGAGCTACATATATCTGTAATAAAAATTAAATCGCATGAGTGAACATAAAAAAAGTAAGAAAAATCATGCCATTAGCATAGATTATAAAAAAATTTCCAACACTTCCTGAAATCTTTACAACTTTGTTGGAAAGTGTTAAAACGAATTTAAATATTATAAAGTGAAAATGAAAAACAAAACTCTATGAATATGTTGTCGATTCATCACAAAAGCTTCATAAGCATAATTCTTAGTAAATATCTTGTTATTTTGCCAAATATTGTCGGCAATAGACCTAGAAATGACAATATTAAAACCAGTATAACATTTTGAACCCCAAAACTACTCAATTTTACTAAATAATCAAGAAAGTAATTAAAATTTAACAATGATATTCAAAATACATCTAAAAAGTAATAATTGAGGAATTTACGTCGCAATATTGAATATTAACCAATGTATACTTCATTCATAAATTTAAAGATAATAAAAAGAATAAAAGAAAACCCTACAAACAGGGTTTCGTGACAACATGTTTGCTTCGACATTTGTTGAACCCCTTTCATATTTTATCTCATAATAAAACATACTAAGTTTGGGTGACCATCTAAAAAGCCTACCTCTTAAGTTTTTAACACTCTTTAACCATACTAGAGATGCCTGGTCTGTATGAATTTTAAACTTGACACCATGAAAGTAATGATAGAATTTGTCAAGAGTATCTATAATAGCTAAACATTCTAATTCATTTAAGAAATAATTTTGTTCATAATTCTTCAAAATTTTAGAATGATAAGCAATAGGATGTAAGAAATTATCTTTATCAGATTGTTTTAGAACTGCACCTACTGCTATCTGAGAGACATCTACAAACATATGTAAGGGTAATTTAGGATCATAAATTTTGAAGATGGGTTATGCAATTAAAGAATTATTTAATTTTTCAAAAGAGTCCTGGTACTCTGAGTTCCACTCCCATATTGTGTCTTTTTTAAGTAATCTATTTAGAGGATATCTAATTTCAGCATATTTATTTATGAATTTATGGTAAAAATTAATGGAACCTAGAAATCGTTGTAACTCTTTAATATTGGAAGAAGGTTTTAATTTTTTAATGGTTTAAATATTGGCATTTGCTGGTGTTATAGTTCCATTAGTGATTTCATAGCCTAAGAAATTGATTTTATTTTGGACTAACTTACATTTAGAAAGTTTAAATTTAATGTTTTCTAGTTTACAGATTTAAAAAATTTGAGCTAAGTGATTTAAATGTTCTTCTAAAGAGGAAGAGAAAATTATAATATCATCAAAATAGTGGTACGCAAAGTCGATTTCATATTTATTAAGAATCTTTCTAATGATTCTATTGAATATGGGGGGTCCAGTTTTTATGCCAAAAGGGAACACCAGCCGTTCAAAAAGTCCAAAATTGGTTGCAAAAGCTAATTTTTCGGTATCGGATGGATGTATTGGTATGTGCCAGTAGCCAGAAGCTAAATCCAAAGTGGAAAAATACCAAGCACTATTCAATCTATCTAAAATTCCATCGATACGGGCAAGGGCTCTGCATCGTTTTTAATTATTGCGTTTAACTTTCTATAATCTATACATAATCGGGTCTTTTTACCTTCTTCTCTTTTCATAGCTAATGTAACAGGGGCAGAATAGGGGCTATTACTTTCCTTTATAAGTCCAGCTGCTAACAAAGATTGAATTTGATTTTTTACTTTTTTTTCCTCTATGGGAGATGTTTGGTAGGGCCTCAAAAATATAGGTAGATCAGATTTTAGTAAAACGCGTTGTGGTTCAATATTTATCTTACCCACATCATATTTATGTTTTGCAAAAATATCACTATAAATTTGAACTAATTCCCTTAAATTTTCATTTTGAATTAAAATTTCCGCAGTTAAATCTGAATCAGAATTATCGCGAAAACTTTGAAGAGTCATGAAATTTCTATAATCAGGTTGCACATTAATTTCGTGATTATACTCTAAACAGTTCTCATTTGTCGTAATATTGTCACAAATAGATTGTAATTCTATATCATGATTACTTGCATTCAGTTTTTTTTATTATCATAATGATTTATTGCTACATTATTACCAATATCTAATTTCATATTTTTCTCATATTCTGATGTTACAAACTCATTAGATTGATCCCTATTTTGCTGTTCTTGGTTCATATTTACTATATTGAAATGAAGGGATCTCTCATTATGTATAGATATACTGTTATTTATAATTTTCCTTCCCTGCCTTACAATACAATCTTTACATTCTATGGTTAATTTAAATTTAGAACATTCTTTTAACCCCATAATAGCATAATCCAAATTTGTATTGCATATTTAAAAGTTAACATATTTTTTAATTTTACCCACTTTTAGAAAAACACTACACTTTTTATTTATATGTAAAAATCCTTTTGCCTGACCAATGGTAACTGAGGGTATAGTCTCAATTTTAGCATTAAACTTTTTAACAAATTTAAGTGGCAGTATTGCAATAGTTGAGCCACTATCTATAACACATGGTAAATTATAATTATTTGTATATCCATGCACAATTAATCGTCAAATATTATGAGAATTATTTTGTGAGCTACTTGGAAGAGTATCAGAGGATGGTGACTCATTCCTAAAAATACATTCCCTTTCCCAATGAAAAGCATTACTCACACCTCTATTTGTGCATATCCTACAAGGTCTTGAAGGATATGAATTCTGAATATAATTATTTTGACAAATTCTAGGCCTTTGAAACTGAGATTGCCTTTGTGGAATCCAGTTTCTAGGTACATTATTGGGCCTAACTGGCTGAATCCAGGGTTTAGGTGGTTGAAAAGGTTGAAAATTTTGTCTAGTTGATGGTTGATTTATTACTTGGTTTGAAACTAGTGGGGTGAAAACTTGCACAAATTGTTTGACAACCCG
Organism: Maratus speculifer; assembly: GCA_964019185.1. Classification (NCBI taxonomy): domain Eukaryota; kingdom Metazoa; phylum Arthropoda; class Arachnida; order Araneae; family Salticidae; genus Maratus; species Maratus speculifer. Next base: position 216,222,340 of record OZ025294.1, read on the forward strand.
GTACCATTTAGTGGTACTACTAGGAGGATTTATAATAATACTGTTTTTGAATTCTGGTTTTAAACCATCAGTTAAACCTTGTAATAGTATACTTTCACTAAGGTGTAATTTCCTACCAATTTCCGCTTTTTTACGAAAATAAGTTTCTAAATTGTCTAAATTATCTAATTTCATTTTTGAAAAATCAGAAAAATTTAGGATGTCTAATTCAATGAGTCTTTCTATCAAAATTTTCTTAATTTGTTCATAAACCGTACAATTTATGCAGTCATTGATATAAATTTTTTGCGCTTCCCCTTTCAAACATTGCGCAATAAAATTAAATTTCCATTCTATATTTTTCTGCTCCTTTTCACATGTTTTATCAAAATAAGTCATTTAAGTTTTTTAAGTAAAATGTTCATTCTTGAGCTCAGATCAAAGGGTACGAATTTAGGATCTTCCATAATTTTTTTATTCTTACTCATTAGAATAAAGAAGCACTTCTATTTTCTTTATTAAATCCTGATCGTAAAATTATTCGCAATAAATTTCAAAGTTAATAAATTCTATCAATTACATAATTTTTAAATTACTATATCAGACCCATAACATACAATAATAAATTAATTAATTAGTAAATTAATAAATTAACTTCAAATTACTCTCATCAATAAAATAATAAATAAATAAGTAATACTTAATAAATACTTTTCATCAATTATAAAAAGAATAGAAATAATAATCAAAACATTTAATAAAATAACTTACAGTTCAAGAAAAATCGTCATTAAAATCCAATCTTCATTAAATTCCTCATCGAACACCTTTCGCATACTCACCGCTTTGAAATTATTAATTCTCAAAAATTTGTCATTATGACCATGATTATCTTGAGTCATAAATTACACATAAACAGCAAAAGGGTGGAATATCAGGCCTCAGGAATTCACAAGAAATTTCGAAGAAATCTTTCAAACCACACGCACAGAAAGCTATTTCATAGTAAAATCTCCTTTGTTATAGTCACTCGAGGAATCAAGAGATAGTGGCAATTCTTGCTTAATAACACTCTCAACAATGGCGGGAAAATTTTTTGGCTATCCACAGGTTGATCATCCCTTCGTTCCATAGTAGATTCCTTTCAAAACCCGAAAATCAGCACTAGCATATTATTAGCTCCCGTCACTTAATCTATCCTGTGCGACTTTTATATTGGATGTGACGTTTTAAGTAGAAACTCGAATTATCTTCACTGGTTCCTTAAAAAAAAAAAAAAAAAAAAAAAAAAAAAAAAAAAAAAAAAAAAAAAAAAAACAGCCGTGGCAAGCGAGGGAAAAAACAACATAAATAAATAAATGCTGAAGATTAATTGAATTACACATTGACTGCTGCAAGTTAGTTTATTAAACTGTTGTCATATAGAGAGAAAAATGCTCCCTTTGCAAGCCGTCTTGAACCGAGACATCGAAAAAAATATTCCATCATTACTTCAGCAAGCCGTCCTTAACGTACTCATCGAAGAAAAAGCAAAGAATCTCTCTCATCACCTCCAGGCTTCATTCTTAAATCTAAAAACAAACTTCTAGAAAATTCTCTACTCTCTAACCGTCATTTTTCCATGTAAACATAATTCATGTCCAGCGTCGAGATTTTTATTTTATTTAGGCGATAAATTTTATTTTAAAAATATATACTAATATATATACTAATTTATAATCGAATTCAGAATTCCGAATATCCTGCAGACGATATTTTTACAGACGATTAATTTTAAGAGAAAAAGAAAAGAAATAAATTTATTGATATGCACAAATATCAAATGTTGAAGGAGGGAAAATAAATAAATAAAAATAAATAAATAAATAAATAAAAATAATGATTTTTTTAAAGGTATAGTTTTGGAATAAATTTAATAAGACTTTCTTAAAAAGGGTTGATAAAAACATAGAAAAAATGAGTTTTATTTGTATATTAAGAAACAAAATTTAATTAAGAATATTTTTAATTGAGAGCCATCATTTTTAATTTACGCATACAGGAATAAATGTTTTTTAAGGCGAATTAAGAATTTATATCGTTTCCGTAAAGATTAATATATTAGATCTAGTAACAGGATTTTAATTTAATAAGTTGAACTAAGTACGGAATATTGTTAAAAGGAAATTAATATAGTATAAAGGTTAATTTTGGCGGAAAAAAATTAAATTTGTAATACATATAAAGATATTTTTTAAGTTACACGGGCTGTTCTAAAAATCGTTATTTTTTGCTAAAAGTTCTTGAAAGTTCATCCAAAAAACCTATTAAGTGCATAAAAAAGTATTTTACAAAAGTTACATCTCTAACTAGTATATCTAGTTAGAAATGCATTAAAAGTACATTTAGTTTTAACTAGCATATCTAGTTAGAATTGCATTAAAATTACATCTAGTTTTAACTAGTATATCTAGTTAGAAATTTATATAAAAAAAAAGGGTGTTACAAGTGTTACAGTTCTAACTAGTATATCTGTATTTCAGACGCTCAATGTCAGTTCTTCAAATCGCATTTTAATTTTGAATTCATTTCATTTAATATTTGGAATTCTGAACCCACAATTCAAACCTCAGTTTATTTATTTTTTGCGAATTGCTAATACTGCAGGTAGCATTTCAGGTAGTTTTGATTGAATCTGCTCTTAAGAATCGCGACAGGAATATCTATTACATGCAGTAAGACTGTTTGGTTTTTGTAATTTTTATAGTTATATAAGGAGGAATTTGCCTCCCCCTCAGTCCCCCACTGCATTATTAATTATAACCACAACTCTCTAGAACTAATCACATTACAGTTTTTTTTTAAATCTAAATTGAGTTAAATAACCATATTGTTACATTGGTTTTAATTATTTAATTATATGTTTGAACGATTAATAGTATTTGTAAATATTTTATTAATATTTTTCATTCCAACCTTTAAATTTACTTAAAAATGTCAAATGCCCTCCGCTAATGTTTTAGCTGCTACATCACTGGAACATAGTTCCGTTAAATGTGCTTAAAAAGATCAAGGAAAAGAGACTTAATCTTCAAAACCTTTGCAAATTACCTAACAAAGAAATCTTGCAAAGATGTTCGCAATAATACAATGACAATTAGATTCACTCATTATTCGCGTAAGGGGGCGTCGCGGTAAAAGGATTTGCGGAAGATGAGGTGCTGTTACTTTTACATGTGTGTCCTTGATTCTGGTCACGATCTGGGACATCATCTCACACCCTCCCTGCCATATCTTGATAACCCTCTCATCTCACGTCTTGTAGATGCAGTTCTTTCTCTCAACTCTTTGAATCTGAATTGGATAAAGGAATATAGATATACTGAAGGAAAGAATGAGTGTGTCTGCGGTATATATAAGCCGTATCCGCCACATCTCCACACGCATGTATATATATATATATATATCACCGTGGCGCAGATTTACAGTCATGTACGGCAAAAATAAAATTGGAAGGGATTTTCAGAAATCCGAAACATCCAGTAAAGTTATTGTCAGCAATATAAAGGACATTTTTTGGTCTCTATACTGAAAGTTAAGAACAAGAAGTTCTGTTGTTTAACTCAGAGTAAGATGCATATTTTAATTGCATAACAGCCTATTTTATACGTTTTTAGCTCACAGGCTGTCAAAGCCTGAGAGCTTATGTGTCCGCCCGTTTTGTATGTACGTACGTGCGTGCGTACGTACGCATGTAACACGAAAGTTCATTATAAAAATATCTGATTCACGTGAAATTTTGGATATAGGCTTATTATGATAAGGCGCTTCCCTGATTAGTTTTGGGAGTTCATTCTATAAGTATAAGAGGGGAGACGGGGGCTAATGCCCCTCCTTTTAATGTATATAAATGGATTTTCATTCAGAATTACCAGATTTCGTTCAAATCTTAGGTATAGGATCATTCTGATGATGCACCTCCGTGATTAGTATTAGGTGTTAACTGAATAAGTATTAAAAAGAGGAACGGGGGTTATTGCCCCTCCCCTCAATTTCTATAAATGGGTTTTTCATACAGAATTATCAGATTTCATTCAAATTTTAGATATAGGATCATTCTGATGAGGTACCTCCGAGAATAGTATTGGGTGTTCATTGGATAAGTTTAAAGAGGAAGAAGAGTTATGCGATTTGCTTTAAATTTTTCGGATAAGTTGAATTTCTGAACAGTTTTGGAGATTTAATGGCTAAGTATAAAGGACGGAATGGCGCACAACGCTTCTTAAATTATATAAATGGGGTTTTATGTAGAATTATTCGACTTGATTCGAATTTTGAATACAGGTTTATTGTAAGATAAGGTGTTTCCCTGATTAGTTTTGGGGGTTCAATGATCAAGTATAAAGAAAGGAAATGGTGGGGGGCTATTTCCTCCCTTAATTTTTTTTTTCGAAGGGCATTATTATATAACGCTGTAATATACAATTAGCGTCCATAGCCTGTGAACTCCATGCCATCAGTTTGACTAGGCAATATTCTTTTTTATTGAATAATGTGATTTTATAATTCCTGCAACAAATTATTGGCCTGTGTTATACACTAAAATATGCAACAGAAAGGTGCGTTGAGATTACACGTTTTTCAAACTTATAAATGACTGGGTGACAGATAACCAGCCATAAAGTTGAAAAAAAAATTAAAGTAGAACTAGTTTTGTTGTTGTTGTTGTTGTTGTTTTCAATAAGCATTTAATATTTATCACGAAAATCATGCCCGATTTCATGGCTGAAATTCATGTATTTCCCAAAAATTTGCGTTGCATTATATTAATTTAATTTACTACACTCATTTATGGAAAATTCCCTAATCTCTTTAACTTAGTGGAAAGCGCGAGATAGTGAAAACATTAAAAATATTTAGTTTGTTTTGTTTGATATAACAAGTCAAGAGAAAAGTGAAACATAATTTAAACGATCTATTTAGAATTTCTGATTTCTCAACGCATATTCATAATTTAATTAATATGAAACATTTTATAGATTGAAGAGTATAATAAACATAAAAATGTTTTGTTGTTGCACTCTCACAGCCACTCATCTTATTTTGGTGGCCTTGAAACGTCGTCAAATTAAATCGATTGTTGTTTGAATTCGCATACCATTGTAATCATAAAGAACATTTGACGACATCACTTATGGCCGAGTCACGAAAAAAGGCCTTAAAATTAATGTACAAATTTATAAGTAAGTTCTTAAAATATTAAAATATCGTATTGTCATTAAAAAAACATATATTTTATAGCTCTTGCATATCGAAAATTCATTGAAAAATCGATTAAAAAGTTACCGTTTACATACGGAAAATAAGCACAAAATTTGAGACCATTTTTTTAATCAAAACTCTGAACAGTTTTAATTTTTTTTTTTTTTCTAAAATGTTATTAGCCACAAGAACAACCCGGAAAAGGTGTGATACTGCTATGTCTGTCGTGCATTATACGCACGCAAATGTGTTTTTACTAATATTTCTTGATATTCTTCTAATTTCTAATTTTGCTATGAAAAGTAGGCTCTGATATAATGCTTCTTAAATTTATGCTTGCAAGTGCTTGCATCTTTGCTTTCTTTTGTACATGCCGTGTACTCATAGTAAAAGAACGTTTTATAACTAATTCTTGCCTATCTTCACTGCGCTAATATCATTAGGAAGGTAAAACAGGTTTTACAGGTAAAGCCAATATCTCGTACAAAAAACAGAAAATCATTTTAAGTGACTTCACGAGCGGCCAGATTGCAACAACGATTATTATTAGTAGTTGAATTTATTTCAATTTCAAAATTGTGCATTGTTGAATTCTTACATTTAAAAATTACCAATAAGAAAGATTTTTTTTTTTTTTTTTTTTTTTTTTATAACTAACAATTACATTGCATTTTAATATAAAGTGCTCTTTTCCGATCTGAGAAATCCGAGTAGTTTTGGAAGTCCACGTCGATTGGTTTTCCGCTGATTTTAGTTACAGAATTTCAAAATTTAGTTTAGTTGGATTAAATTATTTTATTAATTTCTTTTAATTTAAGTCCTCCCTTCGTTTCGATCCTGGTCGGCGCTGAAATGCCTTTTTACATATTGTTGAGGATCTGTTATAGTGCAGCAAAGTGCCTTTTTCAACACTGTTAAAAAAAAAAAAAAAAAAAAAAAAAAAAAAAAAAAAAAAAAAAATCTGTGAATTTACGGTAAAACTAATGGCAGCAAAGTTTCTATATATTTACCGTTCCGTTAGTAGATTTTCAGTTTGGGGAAATAAAAGAAAATTCTCTTTGAAGAAGCGGTAACTTTCCGTTACAAGGTTTGATTTTTAATGATAATAATTTAATTTCTAAAATTATTGAATAGATGAACCGTCAAAGAATTTGAACTTTCAAAGTGATTTTGAGCTGCTATATTATTTAACCCTTTATCTAACGAATTATTAATTCCTGAAAATTTTACATTCTAAAGCATTTTACGTAAATTGTTTAAACTAAATTAAAAGATTTACATAATCATTTAATAAATTTTTGAAAGATTTAGAAGGATTAATTAAATTTTAATTTACAAGGATTTTGTGCAATATTTATAACTCCACTCAAATATTTTATTTTAAATTCTTTTTTCTTATTATTTTGTAGAATTATAAAATGTACAAATAGATGTTCTTACAAGATATTTATTAGATAAAGATATTTATTGTGAATTTATTCAATCATAAATTGCATGTTAATTTATAAATAAAATTATCTCTTGCTAGTTTTTATTTTATTTTATTTTATTTTATTTTATTTTATTTTTATTTTTATTTTTATTTTTTATTTTTTTTCAAATGGATTTGTTTTACTTTCAAAATCAATGACTTAAATAACACTTCACTGCGACACCAAAAAGATATCACATTCACCAGCTATCACTTTAACCGTCGTTAATTTATACGGTTGTATGGCATAAATTCTATTTTTGAAAGTACAACAATCATTTAAATTAAGTTCACACAGAAGTTCTAAAAGCCATACCTTAATGCTCTTAACATTATAATTCAACTTTTTTTAAACAACCCCCACATTTTAAATATTAATCATTTTGTAAAGCATTCCTTTTTTTTCTCTCGAAAAATACAACGAATAAATAAACATACTTTGCTATAAATTTACTGGCAAATCAGAAAACATGAAGTATCTTCAGAAGAACCGAACATATATTTTCATTTTCAGCCGCATTCTACCAATCGTCATTAATAGAAAGATTTTGAAAAACCTTCTCAAACGAAATACTGAAAAAAAAAGAAATTTTGCAAAACATGACATTTTAATTAATTTTTATTGGAACGAATGCAGAATTTTTATGAGATGTCATTCGTCTTCAGATTCGACTTTCGGAAGCAACGAAATCTGGATGCATTTATGAAAATTCTTAATTAGTTTTCTTGTGATATTTTCAAATATTCATGTTCTTGTGAATGAAAAATTAATGCTAAGTATTCGGTAATGGCAACATACATTTCTCATGGCTTGTTCATCTATTAATTAGTTTCTTCAAGCTATGGAGAAATGATTTAACTCTGTTAATTTAGATGTTTTTTTAATACCGTAGTCGATATTTATTGCTTTCGGATTTAATCCTCTTATTTACCTTATCGATTTCTATCGGGTTTTTTTCATTCTTTAACTATCCCCCTTTACGGTGTTTGTAAATTAAAGAAAGTTTTATTGATTTTTGGTGACAAAATGTTATTAGTGTTTTTATCAATCTAAAAACAAAAACAAACAAACAACAACAAAAAAGTTCTGTCTTATAAACAAATTTTATTTACGTGTCAAGCTGCTTAAGGTTGACACTTTGGGGACGAGCGACGTGTATACGTGCCGCAAAAAGGCTTAAGAATCCTTGTTTATCCCCACCAGTCAAACTTAACTGTAAAATTCGCCTTATTTAACAAGTCACAAATTTCTCTTTTTAAAAACCGGTGACAAAATATGAAAAATTTCGTAAAAGGCTCCCGTCACGAAAGGGTTAATAAATGCTGTTCAATTTTAAGATTACATTCGTTCTAACAACTACATACACATGTATTTTATTTTATGTTCAAAAACACATATTTTACAAATTTGCATCTTTCTTGCATCTTTTTAACCCTTTTGCAAAGTTACAAGCAAAATGTTCATACTACATACAATAAATATAACAATACATTTTCATGGGATGAAAGTAGATTGTAAGAAAAGACAACAGTTTTTAATCGTAAAAAATATAAGATAATCACAAATAAACCATACAGATGTGGCTATTGTGGTATTGTGGTATTGTTGAGTACAATACTAAGTTGTGGGAAAGCCTTCTGTATCTTTAAAATCTTCAAAACCCAATATATTTTTATTTTTATTTTATTTTTATTATTTTTTTTTAAAGTTTATTTTGTTGTAACTAATTTTTGGAAACTTTTTTGGGAGTTTTTATGGTGTATTAAGAATTTTTTTCAAACTATTATTTTTCAGAATTACATAAATTATTAATCAAATATTTTCAGTTACAGGCGTGAATATATACATGCATGAATGATAAAATAATTTTAATCTTAATATTATTGATTTTATTTATCATGTTTACCAGAAAAACCGATGTTTTTTGAAGAAACGTTTCTTAATATCAGTGGCAACAAAAGAAGCTTCATACTTTATAAATTATTCTTTAACACTGGAATACATATGGGTTTCTGGGGTTTCTAAAGGTAACGAATACTTTTAGGAATCGTGGTTTATAATGAGGGATTATTGTATATTTCCTTTCGTGATTATATTACACTTTCTTAGATTACAAAATACAGCTCCAAGTCAAAAAATTTAAGCCACAGAATAAAAGGAATTAGGAAATAAAAGTTTTCTATGTATCATTTATGCAAAAAGTAATAAAAAATAAAACTTAATATTGTAAGAATCTATATAGTTTGTAAAATTTCTTAGCATAAAAATTAAAGGAAGTATTACAATAATTAAAATAATTATTCACATTTGAAAAATAAATAAAGATAAGGTACCCTGGGGTAATAACGCCACGTTAAGGTTCTACCAATTTTCACGGCTCAGTTTTAGATTGTATTTTTCAAACAAATATATGATTTGATACAGCAACTCATTGACTATCTATATAAAAAAAATAATTTAACAGATATGTATTCATAAAATGTAATGGCGTATTTCTCGACCATGCAAACAAAACTATGAAATAAGATGGAATAATTGCATGTAGATTGCTAAATTCTAAAAATACAAACCCTACAAACTTAGAAATTGACAAATTGCATTCTAAGCTATTGAAGATGTTCAATTTTTTGTTAAAGTGTAAGAAAAATAAAGGTGTGGTGTGTGTGTGTGGGGGGGGGGGGAGTATGAGGCAAAAGAATATCAGACCGTGAGCTTCTTTTTGCTTAAAAAGGACCGCTTAAATAGAATTATTAGAAACATTGCACAGTTTTAACTGTGTTTATTTGAATCAGTATTTAGGATGTAGCTCGGCCACTGTAGGGAATCAACCGGGGTAATAATGCCAAGGATTGGCGTTATTACCCCTTTATAGTTATTGCGCTGTACATTTTAAATTACAAATTATCTCGAGAAGATATCCAAAATCTTCAACAACATTTTGAAAGTCCATGAAATGTTCTTCAAATTTATGTAATTAACAAAGTATTTCCGGATAAAAAAAAAAATAGTCTTCACATCACAAAACGTGTCTCGCAAATTTTAGATCAAGCGTTAATTTTAGTTGCTTGTAAAAACAATATGACCTAAAAATGAAACAAATTAACTTGAAGCTGTTTTTTGCGATTTATATGACTCAAAATCCTTCTGCGCAGAGAACATGGGTGTCATTTACCAGATTATTTCATAATTATGCATAATATTAGCACTTGGCGTTATTACCCCGCCTGGCGTTATTACACCAGACCACCTTACTAGAATAATAACCTAATACTAGAATAATTACCTAATTCAAAATATTAGCATAACGCATTGTAAATAATACGTTTTTTTTTTTTTTTTTTTTTTTTTTTTTTAAGAGGAAAAATAATTATTCTTGTAATATTTTGTGGCATAATTTTTACATTTTATAACAGTAAGAACTCGTTTTACCAAGTAAGCCATTTGTTGTTGATAATGTTTTCTGCCTAGACATGATAATGTCGACTATGAGATAATAAAAAAATTCGCCATTTATCTTAATTAATTTATTGAAATTTCTTATAATTTCTAACTTTTCCCCCCTGTCTTTTAATAATATTATAACATAGCTATTATATTTTAATCCTATACCCTTAATCAACACATATCTTATTCCTTATTCTAAAACCCTTAATCTGTTAAAAGCAACACTATACCTAAATTCTACTAATTTATTTTATTCTTTCAAGTTGAGACATTTGATATTTATTATATAATGTCTTTTATTTACAATAAAATTATTATTCGTTATACTGTGATCCTTTGCGATTGTTGTTTTATTGCCTACTAACATTTGGTTGAGAATATTTTAAGTAACTGGCAGTATATTGCTGATTAAGACATTCTGTATTCAAATCAAACAATGCGATGCTTTGTAAACTCCATTGTGACAGACAAACGACCCACGTTTCACGCTAAATGTAAACGAAAATGATGTAAAGCGTTTTTATTACTTAAGAAGTCCCGCAGAAGCTAATTTTAAGCTTAATTTATCCAGCCTTCAGAACCAGTTACGAAAATTTATAAGTATTCTAATTGTTTGGAACCAACTGTTTTAGTGTTCTAATATTTTGAACAATGGAAATAATTTAACAAACATAAGCTATTCACTCAAAATTTAATCTTTTACAGTTTTAATTTTCTTTAATAACATATAAATCTATTAAAACATCAATCATTGTTCTTTTTCAATTATAATACACAGAAATAAAGCTAAATTGAAATAATCCAAATACAAATGAAATGAATTATTCATTTAATATTTTATTTACGTTTAAATTATTATTCGATATACCGTTATCTTTTACGAATGTTGCTTATTGCCTGATATTTTAAGTAACAGGCGGCATATTTCTGATTAAGACATTTTTTATGCAGATAAACAATGTGATGCTTTGTAAACTCCTTTATGGAAGACGAACGACCCACGTTTCACACAAAATGTAAACAATGATGATGTAAAGCGCTGTTATTATTTAAGAAATCCCACAGAAGCTAATTTTATGCTTAATTTATCCAGCCTTCTAAACCAGTTAAGAAAATTCATAAGTATTCTAATTGTTTTGAGCCAACTGTTTTAGTGTTCTAATATTTTGAATAATGGAAATAATTTTACAAACATAAATTATTTATTCAAAATTTAATCTTTTACAGTTTTAATTTTCTTTAAGAACATGCAAATCGATTAAAACATCAGCCATTGTTCTTTTTCACTTGTGCTACACTGAAATAAAGCTAAACTGAAATAACCCAAATATAAATGAAATTAATTATTCTAATTTTTTGACTTGGAACTGTAATTGTCTTTGTTGGCAGTGTAGTAATGATTTGTGAAGAACCCTAATTTGAATAAAATTTAATAATCCATTTCATTAATGAAAAATTTGGTCGCTTTTAATTTATATTTGAGACCAGCAACATTAATAAATAAATCACTTGTAGATTCTGCTTTAAAGTGAAATAGCAGTCAAGAACTGTTTTATTCTATGGCAGTAAGGCTTTTATTATAAATGAAACAACTTTTTTCTGACGACAGAAAACGATTAGCAATATTGAAGCTATAAAATAATATCATGAGAAATGCACTTGGATATTTTAATGAGGTCTTTTTTTTCTTTTTTTTTTTTCATTATTTCATTCTTGTATATAAAATTTAGATAGATGAAATTCGGACTATTTTGAACTTAAGTACAAAGATACAGTGAAACACTTTTGAACTATTAAGAAACATTTGTAATCATGAAATTGAAATGTTTCACTCAAAATAGTTTTACGAAAATAAGAATATTACAATATTTTATTTTCTAGTTACATATTTTTTTTTAAACTGAACCATAAATAAATTATGGAACACTTTCTATCAGTTAGATAAATCATATATATTATAAAGCAGAAATTCTGAAACTTCCAAACGAAAAAGAAAATGACCAAACGAAATTAAAAACGAAGCATTCCAAACGAAATTAAAATGAAAAAGCTTTCTTTTTTAAAAATAATTAGCAAAATCGGTTCAGTAGAAAGTTCAGCGCAAATAACTAAAAAAACAATTTTTAATATATAAATGGCATGGTTTACCTTGGAATTGTCACATATACACTTCTCTACACTAGAATTTTATATGAATAAAATATATTTGTTCTTCAGATGCAATATTCCTTTCAATTTTAATTTAAAACATTTACAAATATTTTCACAATTGAAATTTCGGAATATTAAGAGAAATATAAGAACTTAAAATTCGATGTGTTTTTAATCATCTTTGATAAGGGGAGAAAAAATGCTGTATATGTATACAGCTATAATATATAAAAAAAGAAATATCTTTTACTTTTTTGCAAATTTACAAATAATACTATTCTAACTTTTACGATTTATATTTAATGTGTCTTTTTTCATTTCCTAATGATGTAATTTACTCATTTTGTAATCATAATGAAGGATTATTTAGATGTTTTTTGTGTCATAATGTTTTTACCTAAACGATCCTAAAAATACATCATGCTAAAACATAAAACACTTGGTTGTTCAGAAAAAAAAATTAACTGTTTTATTAGTTTTTCGTTACAACACCTTTGTAAGACTGCACTAATTCTATGGCATGAATTCGACAATCTTTTGATATTTTTCAATAGTTATGCTATCATATAGCTGAGGAGAGTACTTTTAAATGCAATTTGTTTGAAAAGCTGCACCTCAATTCATCTTTGAGAGTTTTTTTTTTTTTTTTTTTTTTTCTTGTAGTTTTTAACGCCATTTCTTTAATTGTGGAAATAGAAGTATTCCATCTCTGTAAAGAGTAAAGCAAAAATAAAAGATGTAATTAAAATGCATACCATTTTGAAAAATGTAAATTAATGTTTTCTGATAAAAATATGGAGCTATTATAAACTATATTTTATTTTAAGTATCGATATTAAAGATAAAAACAAATAAAATAATATAAATCATTAAATAGCCGATTTTTTTTTCTAGTATATGAGATGGTTTTTAGCTGGATTTGTGCAAGGTTCCGTGAAAGTGACGTTGTATGCATACTTTTCTGTAGCTGTTGTTTAAGTTTTTTAAAACTGGGTCATAAGTATGGAATTCTTAAGCGGATGCCATTGACATCATTACATATGAAATAAAAGCTTCTGTTTTAAGTTTTAAAACTAAAATATGTTTTGTACTGTCTATATTTATATACAAATTTGTTTTTCATGAAGACGACACTAAATTCTGAAAAAGCAGAATTCCTGTTTTTAATTATAAATATTTTCCTTGGGATAAAACTTTGAATGGCTTTCATGAACTTTTTTTTTTCTTTTTCTCTTTTTCTTTCTTTTTTTTTTTTAAATTCATTATTGTCTTTTAAACTGTTCTGTTACTTATTTGAAGGCGAATTCTAAACAGCTACCTTAGCCTTATGTATATTTATATATTACCTACCACTAGTCATATTAGATATTATATACTGGTGATTTAGGAATATGATATCATTTGTTCTAAAATTTTTGTTACATTTTTTATATGCATTTCACCGGCTCACCTTATATGGATTAACTTTTTCATCGGTTAGTTATAAAAGTAAGATATTTAATATTTTTGAAGACGTCTTGAGTTGGAATTCCAATGTTTGCAATTTTCCTATTGTCGGTGTGATAACTTTGCGATCTTACGAAATATTTTATGACATTGAATTAATTGTCTTTTGCCTAGAGTTGAAAATCAATAAAAAACACTCAACGTTTGATATCTTATTAAGAAACTATTTCCCACTTATAAGCCCTAGTTACATTTTATTTCAATTTTCTAATACTTGTTCCTTAATGCTTAATTTTAAATTTTGTTTAGATGTGACCAAAGCCACTATATCATAATCTAAAATTTGAACGCCTTTGCTACATTAGTTTTGGCTGGTTTATCCAAAAGATATTTGTTCTTTTTCAATTTGTTGACTGTCCCCTATAGAGTTTCTGGAGAAAATCTTTACAGACTTGTATGACCTGTACTATTATGTTTACACATTCAGAGTTTCAGAATAATTCATCATGTATTTTTCTAGATGTCTAACAAAATGTCTAAAATCGCAAATGGCCGGTCACCTTTGACCATATAGTCTACTAATATGTTTACGTTTCTACTATCTAAAATGTCTATACGTTTTACATTAATAAAATCATTTTATCATGCCATATTTGCTGTTTTGAAGTTTATTGTACGATTTATGTTATAATATATGAGTGTGTATGCATGTATGTAGATGCATATGCATATATATATACATATTATTTTTACAAGAAGTGCAAATCAAAATAACACATCATTAATTAAAAAATTAAATTGTCATAACAAAACCGTATTATAATAATCACGCAGATGTCTCTAAAACAGTATGCGTCAGTACATTCATTAATTGAAAATCATCCTAAATAATTACAAAACGCATAAACTAAAATTAAATTCTACGCTAACTTTAAAGTAATTTACGCTTAAGCATGACAATAAAAAATAAATAAGGATATTTCTTCCAAATACACATGCTTTTTTAAAGCAGTTGAGCTTTATCATATTCAGTTATCGTGTTTTACGAAAAGAAGTGTCATTAAAAATCAATTTTAAAATGTTAATTATATTTAAGCACACAATTTAGAATTCGTACTCTGTAATAAATCATTAAAAACTTTTATAATTTTCTAAAACTAAAACGTTTAACATTAATGTCCGTACAGTTTTGAATCAGGTATCAGAATTATGGAAAAATGGATTTAAAAAAGAATTTCTAGTTACAAAATGGAATTCCATTTCCAAAAATCAATTATATGATAAAGGTGATGATTACATTACACCCCCATCTCCTAAAAAAGATAAATCCGTCGTTATTACAATAAATCCACAACATACTTAATGGACACGGAATAATGTGTTTATATGAATGCATTGTTTGAAGAATATGTCGTCTGCAACGATTTCGCTACTTACTGCAGCTTTTTTAAAAATCTGATTACTTAAGCACGTATTTAAGCACGTAGTTCGATTACATGTCTCTTAAATTTGTACTTTATTTATATATTTTCAGTACTTTTTTTATGAATGAAATTTCAATTTCGTTATGGAATATTAGTCGGAAACAAATGTTGAACTATTCATATTGTTTTAAGTGCAAATGGAATAATCTTTTGTTATCAGGATGCACGCCATAGAGAAAGAGTGTTTTTTAATCATGCTTGAAAATTGTTTTTAAATCTTTGAAAAAAAAAAGTAAATTGAGGTGCAGGTTTTAAACGAATTGCATTTGTAAATGTTAACAATAAAAAAATGAAATAAGGCAATTTTAAATGTTAAAATATTGCAATAATAATTCAATTTATGGATTATGAGCATTTTTACCATCAATATGACATCAGCGTTATCTTGGATGGGATTGTGCTTTATAATAAAGAAATAATACACGCACCCAATCGAATTTAGTCATTTTTTAAGCAAAGGTCACACTGAAATTTTTGCGATACGGCTAAATGGCACAGGTTAAGCTTACAATTTTTAGGAGTATTTAAAGTGATTCCCCCCCAAGATAAATTTACTTTTGCTGGCTAGTTTTTCAAAGATTAAATGCGTTAAACAATCGAGTTCTTGGAACAGATGAAGAATATTCTTATAGCCGCATCAATATCATCTTCAGAATAAAAAGTAGACATCCACGTAATTCATTTTTAGATTAAAAAATATACAAAAGTCACACATAGTAAGATCAGGAGTATAGGGTGGATGTTCTATCACTTTGATGTTTTTTGTTCAAAAAATTCGAATGTAATCCCTGCTGAATAAGAAGATACATTGTCATGGTGAGGCGTAAGCTTCCTAACATCACCTTTTAAGGAATTTCGGGAGGAAACTTAATGGTGCACCAGTTGCAGTAACTGTCTTCTATAACTCTAGCTTAAGTGCTTTGATTAGACCTGTACTTCTGAAGAACATGGTATGTTATACACGGTATGTATGATTCAGTGTTAATTTTTTTCTATATCATTTGGAAGGCAACACGGTTACCATAGCTTAATATTTTTACATACAACCGAGACAATTTCTAGGACTACAGCTGGTAATGGTCTTTTTGTGTGTTCTTCATCAAAAAAAGAATTTATACCTCTTCTAAATTCGCTAAACCCTCTGAATGAAAGGACATGAGATGGCACTTCATTTCCATGTGCTAATTGCAAACATTAAAAGCATTGTCCTTGACTTAGTCCCACTTTAATATCATAGAAAACCATAACTCAATAATGATCTCGCATCAATTCCATTTTATATTCTATTTAAAATTTATTCTACACAGGCTAAATTACAACTTTTCTGACAAATTACCTTCCGCGGACTTAAAAGATTTCAAATTTACATGCCCAACTAATGTATATATACATTGGTGCATATTATCTGCCCTTGTGTCAAAAATGCCCCAGTTACCCTCATATTTTAAATTATTTTTTGAGTATGAAAATGATTAATAAATTCATATTCCAAAACATTGTTAGTTATGGTTACATTAATTTTGACATAAAAATTAGTAGCATCATCAATAGGTAAGTTTACAGCTTATATCTATTATAATTTTTGGATATATAATACATAGAAAGTCACTTTCTAATTGTCTAAGAGAGCGGTCACCTGTTATCGTTTGATATCACCAAAAAAAAAAAAAAAAAAAAAAAAAATTCTAAAGCATTGTAAGTTAATTGGTAAAGAGACTAAAAAAACATTTACCGCCAGAAGTACCTGGAAAAAGTTGCATACAAATTACCTTTATAGAAAGTTACTTCTATTGTAATTATATATATATATATATATATATTGCAATTTTTAGAGTTTCTAATTAAATATTCTTCCCAATAGAACCTTAATTTTATTTTCTAAATCTATGAAAATACACTTAACATAATTTATTTTAAATATCCTATGCATGTGGATGTATTAAGCATAATTTATATACTTTCTGTGATGATTTGATCCTAGAAATTCAAATAAAATCTCAAAAGTGATATCCTGTAATTATAAAATGAAATCTTTAATGTATAAATGACTTCTTATGCTAAAAAAAAAGTATTCATTTTAGAAAAGAAATATTTATTCCGAGCCTATTGATACATTGATATCGATTTTGTTGCAAACACCCTTCTAATACTAACGAAATTTCAACAGAATTCCCAAGAAAAAAAAAATAAAATTTTAATCTTTTATCCAAAATGAAAAACAAACATTCGATAGTTTGACAAAAATTAACATAAAATTGAACTGTAAAAATACGGAGACGCTGTTACTTTTATAAGACTTATTTCTTATGATTTCCTGAAACAGATTTCTGATAAATTTTATGCTGTTACTTAACTAGTTTTTACATATTATATATTTAATTTTTTTTTTTTTTTTTTTTAAAGATTTCATGTTCTAATCTTAAGGACTGTTTCCTATAAATCCGCACAAACTTTGCAGGCATGGAAAACAACAAATTGTTACAAATCAGATGAAATCTGCACACAAGGTGTTATGTTATCGTATATAAGAGCATGTTGGTGTTAGCCAGATTTCATTAAATAATTTATGTTTCCAGAGAACGGAGTCGAAAGAGGAGTTTCTGCGTACGCATGTGTACAAGTTTTACAAAGGCAATATTCGTCATAGGAACAAGTTCATCATGAATCCCTTTTCTGCCGAAAGTATTCCAAGTGGACCTATATACGATATTATAAATCGTTACCAGTGATGTAGTCCTAGAAAAAAACAGAGGGCATACGATGTAAGC
The DNA here is from genome assembly GCA_964019185.1 of Maratus speculifer. Lineage (NCBI taxonomy): Eukaryota > Metazoa > Arthropoda > Arachnida > Araneae > Salticidae > Maratus > Maratus speculifer. The sequence continues at coordinate 216,240,325 of OZ025294.1, forward strand.
AAAGGGTGTACTCTCAAGGCAGAGGGTATACCCTAGAATTGATATACTATAACTTTTTTGAGAAACAGAGGGTATACGGTGTTCTATAAAAAAATCCAGAAGGCATACGGTGTATAACCGCGGGTAACCTCCACTACATCCCTGATCGTTACTAGAAGGAACTTGTGACCAAAAGACAACCTGTGAGGTCGTAAGGCCCAGAAATACACAAAGCCAAAGTTACAGCAATTCAAATGGCTCTTTGACAAAAATGACCGAGTATTAATCCATTCCTCTGCTGCCAAATTCCCATTTTCACCCGGTTATTAATACCATCACCAAGAAGCTTAATATCAAATATTATATAAAAAGAGTAAGAAAAAAACGAACAGAAAAGCAAACGATTTTCGTGAAAACGAAGTGTGGCCGCTTGTTCAAAAAATTCTCTGATCGAGGATTCATTTTGCATGACGAGTCAAATTCCAATTTCTCTCACTCCGCTTTTGGTGGCTGAGAGGTTCTGCTCTAGAAGCGAGTAGACGGGAGGTGCTGGGTTCGAACCCAATCAGGGCCGACGACGGCCTAATCGCTCAGAGTTTTCTGTGATTTTCTTCGAAACGTGGATTTATTTGTGTAAAAATGGGTTAGATTCTCTTAGAAAGATCTCCACGGATGGCTCCCTTCCCCCTATTTTAAGGCCTACATCCCTCGTGTTGATAATTGGCCATGATAAACACAACCAACCACTCCACTTTTGACGATAATGGTAGTTACTACCCATCTGATATTTAAACCCAGTGATATTTGAACAAGTGCATTCAACGTCGTTTCATTCTCTACATCCGTAGTCATTACAAAGCAGGTGATTATGTCTTTTCACGAGACTTAACATGCAGTCACTGTTGCAAAATCGTTCTCAGCCACTTCCGCTAGCATAAAATCCCTTTTGTAGAGAAATCCAACAAGTCGGTTAACACTTCCAAAATTCAACCAACTGAGTGTTTTTGAACGTATCTTATGTCCAAGTTAAATTAAAGGCTGGAAAGCAGATAACTTCCAGAAATGGGTCAATTGAATCAAGTACTTTCTCAAAATTAGGAACTTTTGTACAGCGTCTAGCAAGTACCATCCAATACAAAAGCGATAATGCCGGGGTTAAATGCAGCCCGATAGCAATTTTGTAGAGTAATGTGATTACAGTGCACAATAATGTTCTTTGTCTTTTGTTTTTATAACTTTCCAGACAAGAAAAAATTGCGCCGATTTTTAAGTAACAGTCCTTATTAGATCTTTCTCACTTTCACCTTGTATGAATTGAAATTATTATTTTTGTCTCGTTATATTGTCTTGGAAGAAAGGATAAGGAATGGAAAAGGATGGAAAAGGAATATTAAAATATTTTAGTGAGTTATGGTTTACATGAAAATTTCAGACACCATGATTCAGCTTAAATTCTGGTTGTAGAAAAGCAAAGAAAAAGAAGGCGAAAAATTTCCTTATAACTGTAAAATGTAAATATATATACATATATATATATATATATGTATACAGGGTGTCCGAAAAGTCTGGAAACGGTCGAATAACTCGAGAAATACATATGAGATTGAAAAACGTAAATATACGTGTTAAATATTTTTAAATAAGCTACTCAGTGATACCAAATTTGACCTTCGTAACCGATCCCCTGGGGGTCAGAGGGGGTCCAACTTTGAAATCTTAAATTATAACCCCCATTTTTTATTGCAGATTCGGATTCTACGGACAAAAATACGTAACTTTTGTATTTGATGTTTATTTCGAATCCTCGTTTATCACGGTGTAATTGAGCATATTAAATCGATACATATTCCCGCTTTTCAAACGGGATTTTCCCTAATCGAAACTAATTGGGGAGAATTTATGACATCAAATTCCTCGTCCTTTGCAATAATAGCGTTTCCTGAAAATCACCCGTGCCGATTATTTCGGTAGTGCTACACAGTTAAAAATTTGATCCATTTGCTGTAGCGTCACTCCACAGCTTTTATAGAATATCTCTTTCATGACCAATGAGAATGTTCCATAACACAGTAAAGTACACTGTAAAAAAATTTACCCTTTTGCTGCATCGTCACTCCACCGCTTTTATAGAAAACGATTACTTTACTGTGTTATGGAGCATTCTCATTGGTCACAAAAGAGATATTCTATAATAGCTGTGGAGTGACGCTGCAGCAAATGGGTCAAATTTTTGCACTATTGAAATAATCGCCACGGGTGATTTTCAGGAAACGCTATTCCTACAAAAGACGAGGAATTTGACGTCAAAAATTCTGCCCAATCAGTTTCGATTAGGGAAAATCCCGTTGGAAAAGCGGGAATATGTATCGATTTAATATGCTCGATTACACCGTGATAAACGAAGATTTGAAATAAACATCAAATACAAAAGTTACGTATTTTTGTCTGTAGAATCCGAATCTGCAATAAAAAATTGGGGTTATAATTTAAGATTTCAAAGTTGGACCCCCTCTGACCCCCAGGGGGTCGGTTTCGAAGGTCAAATTTGGTATCACAGAGTAGCTTATTTAAAAATATTTAACACGTAAATTTACGTTTTTCAATCTCATATGTATTTCTCGAGTTATTCGGCCGTTTCCAGACTTTTCGGACACCCTGTATATATATATATATATATATATATATATATATATATATAGAACCATTAGATAATACTACAAATCAACATCAATTACTGTAAATATTTGTTAATGCCAAATTATATCATACAGAGGAGTTGTCAGAATTAGAATTAAAATTGGAAATGTGGTATTTAGCTCGTTATCAAGGGCAATACTAAATAGCCACATTAATTGCGATTAATTTCTGAGTGGAAATCAGGATAGACCTAAAAATAATTTCCACATTGCCCGATTAATCGCAAATGAGAACTCATTTCAAAGAAAAATATAAGAAAAATAACAAGACCATAATAGAATTATCAATATAAAACAGGAAAAAGAAAATAATATTATAATTGAATTAACATTGATTAAATAAAATTAAAAATCATAATTGCAATAGAAAAACTATTTCAAAGAAAAAATATTAGAAAAATAATTAAACTGTAACTGAATAGTGATAAAGATAACTTACAATTGTCAATCGCAACCAAAATTTCCATTGAGTGTCAAATGGAAATAATTAGACAAATTGAATTATATAATAGGTTAACTTAAAAATAACAATTTGGACCATGTGATAGCAATACAATTTTGCATTCAGTCACATTAGACAGTTAATTTGCAAGAAGTAGAAAAATAGTTTTTATTAATATTATATATTTAAATAACTATTATCAAAAATAATTAATTACAAAACATAAGTAGACAAAATTTTTTTAACATAATAAAAATAGTTAAACTATTTAAAGATAAAAAAACAACGATTATAAATGCACAAATAATCGTACAAATAACAATTAATAATAATTGTAATGCATTTATAATCGTTGTTATTTTTTATCTTTAAATATTTTTGCACAAAGGCTTTATTTCCTATTTTAAGTTAAACTATTTAATACTAATTACAAGTTTTAAATTATAGAATTGTTTGAATCGATTGATATCGATAAATTGGTACATATGAGATAGATAAATGCAGATTAACTTCTAAAGCATTAGTGTCGCCATCTATATTTGCTAAAAACAATTAAATAATGCAAAAAATTATTTAACTATAAAAACAAAATCTCAACAGTTAATATTTATATTTAATACAGGGTTGGAAAAAACATTTCGTTTTATTTATAAAAAAAAAAAAAAAAAAAAAAAAAAAAAAAAAAAAAAAAAACATAAAACTGTATTTTTTATTTGTTTAAACTAGGGGTTTTTTTGGGGTTTTTTTTGGGGGGGGGGGACAAACCGAATATCTATTTGTAAGCAACCAAACTACAGTGGATTAAGTTGATAATAGAAGAAAAAAAAATGTTTTTATTTAAACAGTTATCCCTTTACATAAATAATAGACCAGGTCCCACTGTATAAAAATAGAAGTCGGAAATTAGAGAGACAAAAAAAATATATAAACATAAAATAAAAATAAGAAATATCTTTAGTAATTTCTGAATTTATTCAGAAAAAAATAAAATAAAATAAAGTAAAATAAAAATAAGAAATAACTTTAGTAATTGTCGAGAATAAAAAAATAACTAGAGAATGTTATGAAAATATACCTATTGTTTAAACCATAATTAAAACCAACTACATAAGCTATGCGAACCCTTATTTAAAGCAAAAATCGGTAAATTAATAATTTATTATATTATTGTATAATATACCATCAAAGTATAGCTTATTTTTATAACTAAAATAAGAATTTAAAATGTTGTAAAAGTAATAAAATATTATATTAAATAAACAACCATAGATTAATCTCAAATTACATTACATATTAAATCCAGTGGAATAAACAAGGAATGCTATAATAATATATTACCATATATAATAAATTAACACTACATTATTGTTGCACTGCACCATTTTCCTACAGCCATCACCGTTTATTTTTATTTATTTTTATTTTTTTATATATAAATATTAACATAAGCGCATATATTTTTCAGCAGCACCGCCCTTCCTCCTTAATCTAACATCTACCCACCCATCCGACCTGTTAGTTTATTTTTTAACACATTTTATAGTTTTTTATTTTTTTGGTGTATTTTTTTATATTTTCTATATTTTTATTGATACATTTTTTATGCGCAATATGTTAAAAGTAACTCACAATAAACATCCTACTGCAAAAGATAAGTAATAAAAGAATTAATTGTGTATTAAAGAGTAAATGAATTTCTTAGGAAATCCATGATTTATCGCATCATATATTAATTGTTTAATGTTTTTGTTAATAAGATGAGGGGAACATAAACTTTTGATTCTGAACAAGTGATTAAGGAGTATATTTCGATAAACAGAATTATGAAGGCAGGATTTAAAATGAGTAAAATTAATAACTTTAAATTTAAAATCTTTACGTTTATCATATAGATCAGTTATTAATTTGTTATCCACTAATATAATTTTTAAATCCAAAAAGTTTATACTATTGTTTGATAAAAGGTTTTCCATAAGTTCCAGATTAGTGGGATAAATTATAGGAAAGGAAGTACTAACATTACTAGTGGTGTCAATTAAAATGATGTCATCAATGTATCGAAACATAAAAAGTCCATTACAATAACTGCGTTCATAGTAATATAAGAATAAATCGGACAAAATACTTGACGAAGAGCCCCCCTTGAGGAATGCGTACTTTTTGTATATATATAGTATTATCTTGTAAAATAAAGTTATTGTTTATAATGAAATTAGTTAATGTGCGAAAATAAGCCTCATCCATATAATTAGGAAGAGTTAACTGATTTTTAAATTGTATGACTAGTTTATTAATGATATTATGAAGGTCAACGAGATTGATATTATTAAAAAGATCTTTAAAATCATAAGTTCTTATGTCTTTAACACTTTTAAATTCTTTAATTTTGCTTGCCAGTTGATAACTGTTTTTGATACAATGTGTATTATCTTTTGCTATAGTAAGTTTATATATCTGATTTAAAATATCTAATAAAATATTGTTGGCATAATTGTTATAAGTATTACATCCTATTGTAACAGTTCTAAATTTGATGGGATTCTTATGAAACTTAGGAATTAGCACTAAATAAGGATAATTAAAGTTAGTAGGTGTAAAATTTAAGAGTTTATAAAAACTATTAATTTTACGATTATTTACAATAGTATCATCATTAGTTTTATCGAAAGAATTATTAGAGGATATAGATAATGTTAAAAGATTGTGATAATAAGATTTACAAATAATAGCATAGTTATTTGGGGATTTATCTATATAAGTAATTACAAAATTCTATTGAAGTTTATTAATTTGTTGGAAAATGTGACGAGTATTCACTTTAATCAGCTCTATAACCAATAATTTCCACTGGTGAAAATAAGTGATAGGTTTATTATATGTAATAGCAATTTTATAAATAAATAAGTCTATATCATAATTAAATTGTTTTATTATTGATTTTATATTAAGTGTGGATGGAAGTCGAAATTTAGTGCCATAATCCATTAATTTTCGTAGAGTATAATCATTAACAATATTCAGGTTACCAGTAATTATATGACCATGATCCTTATTGATATATGGTTGCATAGTAGGATCTTTGCAGTTACAAGGAGAAAGGATTGGAAAAGCGGTATTTTTGGAAAAGGAATTATAATTAAAGATTTTGCGTCCTAAAGGAATCGGGTATCTGAATGTTCTAGATATTTGTAAATTTTTTATCGGAAATTCACAATTAGTATCATTGATTATAGAATTAATATTAATTTTATTAAAAATTTGATTAGTAAAAGTACATTTGTGTGTTTGCATTTTTAATTTTAGGTCTTTTTTGTAAATTAATATTGAATTGATTAACTCTAGTCATTATTAGATCAAAGAATAAATCTGCGAAATGCAAATTAAACTTTATATTTTGAAATATATTTAAATACTATGTAAGTCTTTTATTTTGTATAGCAAATATATATTTTCGAACTATTAACCAGTTATAACTAATTAAATAATTTCTATGTAGATCATTTAATTGCTTTATAATAGATTTTTTAGATATTATACTGGATGATGAACCTTTACCTCGTTTATTACGAGTAGTTTTTTTATTTAAAGAATGATTAAGAGTGGGATAAATAGGAGAATAATCAGTTGTATTATTTATAGATGAAAAAACTTTAATATTTCTATTATATATTTCAGTGTTAAGTCCATATGGATAAACTGTATTATAATATTGCATATATGAAGATTCTAGAAATAAACGTTCAGATATACTTTTATGAATGTGTAAGATGGATAGTGTTGTATTTTTTAAGTTATGTTTATGAAAATGCTTAATTTCAAAAGTAAATTGTTTATTCGTGGTCTTGTTCTTATCCGAAGCTGAACGATGATGGTTTATACTTATATGAAGTGGACCTGAGGTTTGTCCTATATGCTGCAAATTACATATATTGCAAATTATGCTATATATAGCATTGAAGGTTTTGCAAAATGCATGTAAACCATGATCTGAAACAATCTGTGATTGTAAAGCATATGGAAAAGTCTTGCATCTCTTGTCATAACATTTCCTAAATATTAATGGTGGTGGAGGCGAATAAAATAGGTCACTGGATGTCGATCCAGGAACATCCCTATTAATGTTCCTGTACCGGGCACTATACTGCGAAGCTAAGTATATTTTGCCAGGAACGATAAATTTACTTAGAACCGCCATAAAGAGTAAAGATGATTAATAAAAATATATAAAAATATAGAATAATGAACAAACCATTGTTAGGAAAAAGTGAAAAGCTAGATTAATAATTATAATTATTGAATATAATAATAAAGTATATACAATATTCACAAGAAGAAAAAAATAAAATAAAAAGCAACATGCTTTAATCACCATAATATATTAAAACCACCAATATCAAAAAGAATATCCATGATAACAGGGATCGACAATAAAAAGCAACATGCTTTAACCACCATAATATAATAAAACCACCATTATCACAAAAAGTATCCATAACACTGGAATCGACAATGCTAAGATGTCATAAAAAAACCACAAGATATGTTTCAGATCAGATACTTGCAACATACAATTATCTTAGTATAATTTAAATAGTGAAGCAGAACATAAATACATTAATTATATTGCTATTAACTAGTAACTATAAAATATTAAAAGCTAGACAATACTAATAGCATTATTAAAGCACATACATTTAATATACTTATATATAAAGATTAGATAAATAAATTGTTAAATATATATACATTAATAGGATAATTATTTTTAATGAGACAGTGATAAAATACCACATGAATCATATATATATATATATATATATATATATATATATATATATATATATATATATATATATATATATATATATATATAATAAAAATAAAAAACTGGCACTAATTAAATAAGTATTAAGAATTGTTTTAAGGTATTATAAAGTAAATTTTAAAGTAGTTACTCATGCTTCGAATCGAAAAAGACAATAACTTAGCCTTTCATCAGTCATCCATTGATTTATTATTTGTCGCTTAGTCATTGATTAATTCTTTGTCAATTATTCATTGATTCGTCAAATTAGTCACCGTGATTTTTACTAACTGCTGCCACATGTTTTTGTTGAACTTGAGAAAATAAGTTTTTTTTTCTGCCGAAAACATGCGTTGTCATTTTATATGTTATTTTATGCTGTTTCTTTTAAATACGTGATGTTTAAATATTTCTTTCTTTTAATCTTTAAAAAAATAGAAGAAGAAGTACTTATTTGGATTATTAATGTAGTTTTTTTAATGGTGAATATAAAAGTTTCTTTTTAAAAGGTATTTTAAATACATATGTATTTATACAAGCAATATTATATAAGCTTTATTTCACTGTAATTGTTAAACAGATTTTTGTAAGAGTACAGAATTTTGAATTTTTTTACATTTTATTACAGTTTTCACGCATAGAGAACAAAAGTACAGTCAATTGCAGTAACATTAACCCATAAGAGTAACGTTAACCAGAAAGAGAAAAAAGATCAAATCTGCTACATCATTTAAGTTAATAGCAAAATTTTGATCTCAAAATATTGTTAATAGCACGTTGCCAACTCATTGTAAATAATTCATCAATTTTTCACCGTTTCGCTATGGATCGACGTTTTTAATTGTGGACCAAAATTACCTTAGCTGGCTGCACCATTTCGATTTCGATGCATCTTTGTAATCATTTTAAGATTATAAAGATTTATAAGACAACAAAATAAATTCGAGAGTCCGATTGGTTCATACTCGAAAAAATGTTTGGGATTTTTTTAGTAGTATTATTACTGATTTCTTACATTTCATATATTTATTCCATGCAATGCGAAAAGGGGTTATGCATATACAGCGTTAACACTTTAGAGAAGGAAGGAAGGCGGTCTGGCACATGATATCAAAATATATCTCAAGGGGATTTAGAGGTTTGTCGTTTGATATCTTTATAATTTTTTATCCAATCAAAATTTTCTTTTTCTATTTGTAATTTTTTTCTTTGCATCAAAATTTTCTCTTTTTATTTTTAACTTGTTCTTTACAACAAAATAATATGCAATCTTTTTTTTTTTTTTTCTGTTATATGTTTTTATTAAAATGCAAAGTTATTATTAAAATCATTAAATGATTATAAAATTATACGTTTGAGTTTATACTTGTGTTTGCCGGCAAAGAAAAGAGAATGTAATCCAAATGTTTTGTTGATAAAAAAGTTCTGCATGCCCCCCCCCTCCCCCTTTTCTGTGCAAGAGTAAGTGCAAGAAAGTATTATTACTGCTGAATACATTATGTAACAATACAATATTATAACAATATTATTAAATACTTTTAGCTAGTATTTCTTTTTCAAGTTTTCTTCGATATAAAACTTTTTTATGTATAATAGTGATATTCTAATGACTACTCTTCATTTGAATCAACAAAGAATGTAAATAATAAATATATAATCCTATCTCTATATCTCTATCAACAAAAGGAAAACAAAATACAAAAATCAAAAGAATTTTTAGATATTCATAACGATATCATTAGGGTGTAGGGGGGCGAAGAGTGATGATGTATGATATCGTAAGGTGAGCGAGGGGGTACAAAATTACGAAAATGTATATTTGTGAACCCCCAAGAGTATAATATTCTCAACCTAAACCGAAACCTCAACCTAATCTCCGAAAACTATACACACGCAAAAAAAATAAAAAACAATCAATAGTTATTACTCTATACTTGATTAATTTATGACACGATTTTTCAATCAGTAAATTAATTATAAGAGACGTAAATTTTCCATGTGGGTGAAAAAAGTCCGGGCCAGTATTCGAACCAGGGATGTATTGGCTGAAGCCGCCAATGCTCTTCCAACTGAGCCATCCCAGACACGAACACTGGCGGACAATTTCGCCCAAATAATCTCAACGATCATATAATCTGGTCTGATACTATGGATCAGCTCAACAGAATAAATCGAAGGTCAATATATGGAAACTGCAGAAAACGCTGCATACGAAGCTGATGTTCGACCAGATTATATGATCGTTGATGTCATTTGTGTGAAACAGTGCACCAGTGCCCGTGTCCGGGATGGCTCAGTTGAAAGATCATTGGCTGCTTCAGTCAATACATCCATGGTTCGAATCTTGGCCCGGAATTTTTTCACCCACATGGAAAATTTACGTCTCTTATAGTTATTACTCTAATTCTAAAATTTTCAGAAAAAAAATACCCATTCGATTAAAAATATGTCTTATTTCAGTATATGTATACAGTGGCGGTCAAAAGTTTCCGGCCAGCAAAAATTTTTCAGTTAATTTGTAAATATACCCATATGAAAATGAATCTCAAAGCGATACTTATACATTTTATTGACATATTAGTTAGGAACTTACTTGTAGAAGAACGTGTAAATATCAATAAATTTTATTGACAAAATTAAGTATAAAAGAAAACGCATGTTCTCAAAAGTTTCCGGCCACTTATCATTCTTTAGTTTTTTTCTATCCTTAAAATGTTTTTTGGTTGTGTTTATGAATGAATCAACATGCATAGCATAGTCTGAATTCAAATTTGAAAAGTTAGACAATTATTGTTCATAAATGAGTGATTAGTTTGTCGCTAAAAGGCCAATCTTCTCGAGATATTGCGGTTAAGTTATCGATCGGCAAAATAGACTGTTAAGAAACAATATTTAAAAATTACATTATGATGGCCATGGCTTTCAGGACTTTCAGAGTTCCGGGAGACCCCGGAAAATTACTATTCCTGAGGACAGAATTATCAGGAGAAAAACCATTGATAATTCGCATGAGAATTCCGTTGCAATATACTGCGATTTACGGAATGAAAATATTGCTGAAATACGTTAGTCTACCGTGTTATGATGCTGACGTGATACAGAATTTTATGGAAGAGTCGGTGTTAAAAATTTTTGAGTGGTAAAAAACAAAATACCGACGTACCCTTCTTTCATTTTCCAAGAAACACAAAGTCTGGTCAAATGAAAACTGGAAAAAAGTTCTATTATTCCATCAATCGAATTTGAAACTTTTTTGGTAGTGATGGCAGACACTACATACGATGACCTACAAAAGATATGATTCGGCCTATGTTATTTCAACAATGAAGCATGGCGGAAGACGCGTTATGCCGTGGGGAGTATTTTCTTCAAAAAGTGTCGGTTCTTTATTTGAAATCCACAGCCAGGTGAATGATACAATGTATAAGGGTATCTTGCAAGACTATTTTCTGCCTTATTAGAGAAAAAATTTGGTCGCAACTTTTTTCTTAACATGATAACGACATAAATAATGTTTGCAAACTTCGATAAGCAATGATTTTCGCACAAAAAATTTCGTTTTTGAAATGATCAGCCCAAGCGCCCAACATAAATCCAATAAAAAATCTTTGAAAAGAAGTTGACAAAAGTCTGCGGAACTATAAATATTCCAACTCAGCCGAAATTTCGCCAAAATTGCAAGAAATGTGGAAAAAACGTACCATAGACGATCTTTAACCGTTGATTATATGAATGTCACGTTGCTGCGCCTCAGTATTTATTACTAAAGCTAATAAAATAGTAATACAATGAAATACTAATTGTAAATGTTGTTGATCACTGTAATTTTCTATTACAATACCACTTTTTTACAAACTTGTGAAGGTGGCCGGAAACTTTTGAGAACATGCGTTTTCCTTTTTACTTAATTTTGTCAGTTAAATTTATTGATATTTACATGTTCTTCTATAATTAAATTCCTAACTATTATGTCAATAAAATCTATAAATATCACTTTGAGATTCCTCTTCATATGGGTATATTTACAAATTAACTGAAAAATTTTTGCTGTCCGGAAACTTTTGACCGCCACTGTATATATTTATATATAATACATAATAAGCTTAAAGGCTCATCATCATTGATAGATTGTACCAAACTATTAAATTTTCATTACAAACAGCCAATTTCGATAGCATATTTGTTTTGAGAGTGGATTTTTTTAGGAGGGGGGGTAAATATTAGTTTTGGATACAACCGTTACAAAAATACAATATTTGGTAATCTATTAACGTGATCGCCGTTACTCAAGAACCTCTCCACTCCACTCGATCCTGGTTAGAATTCTTGGAACAAGATATTTATCTATGTGAGCTAACTTTTTATCTCAGTGTGAACCACATTAATTGTTAAATTTCTAAATATGTATTATTTTATTATAATAAGGGTATTAATAAAATAATGAGTATGCTTATGTGTTAATACTTCAATAGTGTATAATCTCAGAAACCCCCTACTGCCGAAAAAGAGTCATGTGGAAAGAACATGAAATACTCATAAACAGCTTACGAAAACGGCCGTTTCACAGAATAGGGTGTTCTTAATTAAAAGTTTGTGCTATCGATATGGAACTATTTTTGAATTTTTTTCATTATGAATAATATAGCGCCTTGACCGTTACAAAAATACAATCTCTGGTAATCTATTAACGTGATCACCGTTACTCAAGAACCTCTTCACTCCACTCGATCCTGGTGAGAATTCTTGGAACAAGATATTTATCTATGTGAGCTAACTTTTTATCTCAGTGTAAACCACATTAATTGTTAAATTTCTAAATATGTATTATTTTATTATAATAAGGGTATTAATAAAATAATGAGTATGCTTATGTGTTAATACTTCAATAGTGTATAATCTCAGAAACTAATCATATAAACTTCATATCTATGGTTAATTTGAGCGCCAGAAATTGTATTCTGATGTCAAAATTCGATATTTGTTTTGAAAAACTTCAAAGTTCGTAATTAAGTTATTATTTCCATATGTAGAAGTTCCCTAAGTTCATTTTTAAATATAAATTGAAAGAACTTTTAATTTGCATTTGAAGGACTATTTTAATATTTTTCTTTGACGTCTACTAAAATTCATAATGAGTTCTTCGTTTCTTTTTTCATTTGTTTGCTGTGTGTTGATATTTTATACATTTCACAGTAACTTTACATAGCACTTAATAGTTATCGATCGCATTCGTTTAATTTCACAAAAGTAATCAATTTATTATTTTAGTATAAAGAATGAATATAACTGAAATAATTTCATAAAGCACTTTCTGGCAAGAATCGAGACATTCAAACGCAATACAGAGTGCCAATCCTCCCTTTAAGTTTTCTATCCTGACAAGCAATTCACAAAGAGTCATCCGATATAAGAAATTATCTGGCTTTATAATTAAGTTCAGTTTATTACTTTCAGAGTAAGCAATCAGGAACTCCCCCCTCCTTGCCTAAACAGAGTCGTGTGTGGAAGGAGTATTAAACGCTCATAAGCAGCTTACGAAAACGGCTGTTTCGCAGAACAGAAGGTGTTCGTAATTAAAAGTCTGAGCTTTCGATACGGAGCGATTTCTTTCCTTATCTCATTCGTCCGACAAAATCTCTAGAAAGTGTTTATGAGACGAGAGGATAACCGTTTCCAGAAAATTAATTGAGGAAACCAGATGCGGGACGGCTGAATGGGGAAGGATTGTTGCTCTCTTGCGGATGGTGTGTGTCGCAATGCAAGATGAGGATGGTTTTGAAAAAAAAAATTAGAGCTGGATGTTGTGTTATTCTTACTTCTGCTGGGGATTGAAAAGGTTTTGAAAGATTGTGAAAGAGGAAATTAAAATGATACGATTTCTTGCTGTTTTAATAAAGAACTGCCTTCATTTAGATCGCCGGATTTGTTTGAAACAATTATTTCATTTTGTTTGTATAAGAATGAGTACTAGTTAAAATTTTAATAGCTTGATTTCAAGAAGAGTAACCTAATGATATAAAACAATATTTTTATAATTGAAAATTTATTATAAATACATATATATTTGTTCTTGAAGTACAATCTTATTTCTTATTGAAGGAATCCTCCTGCTATGTTTTTCATTTTCTTTTGGCAACAAAATGACATGTTGTTTTTATCTCGAAAAGGAAAAAAAACGTCGTGTCATAATGAAAGCAGCCCAATCATGAAAGGATACCTATAATCATTGATATAATGCGAAAACGAATCTGTAACTAATTTATTTCTGCATGCATGTTGTAAATTCCGGTATAATTCTGTAAATTATTTTTGTACGTATATTTTATCATAAAAGTAAATTAATCTGTTGGAGTTGTTATGTTTTTGTTGAATGTAAATTATTAAAATATCTCTGCTTACTGGTTTTAATGGTAAAACTTCAGTTGAGACTTTTTGTCAAAACGCTGAAAGTTTTTGGTGTTTGTTTTTTATCTGTGTTTCTCGATATAACTGCCGGAAACTACCTCTGATTAGCTTTTAATTAAATAAGTATTTTGGTGAGACACACCTGAAATAGCTCTATAGTTTCCGATTAAATTTGATCCATTGGCTCGGTAAATATGGAACACATAAGGAACATATGTTTTTCTGTGAGAATTCAAGCGATATTCATATTTTATCATTCACTGAAAGGAAAATGACCCATTTGAATAGTTGGTTTAAATTTTACATTATGAATGCTAAAGGTTTGGAATAAAAATGTCTTCAATACAATGCCTTTAATTTTTTGTCAATAATTTCCTCGACTATTCGCAATATTTTGTATAAGGTTTTATGAAATTTTTGAGCATGTTTTCAAAAAAGTGTGAAACATTTTTCTCCATCACTTCTTTATCAATTTGAAATAATACCTGTATTTTATTTTTCCCCTTTCATTTGACGGTTGCCTAGTAAATTAATTTCATAACAATAGAAAATTAAATTAACTAAGGCTAATTAGATATTTTTAAAAATCATACTTTTTTTAATCTTCGAGAAACATATACACTTAGAAGTATGCACATAATCTAACATTATTACTTATGTCCTTCTTTCTATTTTCATTTAATGGTTGCCTAGCAAGTGAATTTTTGTAGATTATCACAAAGAGAAAATAAAATAAACTAAGACTAATTGTACATTCTTAAAAATAGGATTTTCGAATTTTTGGGAAATCATATTTGCTTTGCATATAAACAAATAATCTGGCATTATTATCCATGACCTTTATTTTATTATTTATTTATTTATTTAACGGCTGCTTACAAGTGTATTTTATCATATCAGAAAGTAAAAAAAAATCAAATCAATTCAAACTAATTGGACATTTTTAAAAATTTTAGATTTTCTGAATCTTTAAAAAATTATATATGCTTAGAATCATGCAAAATATCTAACATTATTAATTACGGATTTTAGAAAGTAAGACATAAATGAAAGTAACATGAAAAATGAAGTTCTTGCAAAATGGACTTTGAAGTACCTGATCTGAAGATTTAAGGCTCCTGTTCCCGGAAGCGAAGACACTCGCGAGCTAATGATATGCCTATGAGGAAGTTATTTTCTTATAACTCGTTTGCGTTTTGACATTTTCAAATAATTTCTGTCGTATTGGATAGCTTAGGTCGCTTTCTACATTGCTCCTTTTTTCATATTTTCGATTTCGGTTGCAAATATTTTTTTAATGATACTTTCATTTTCGGAATCGGTTTTGGAAGCGAAAGTAATTTTATAAAAAATATTTGCAACCGAAATTGAAGAAATAAAAAAGGAGCTATGTATAGAGCAATCTCATCTATCCAGTGCAACAAAAATTATTTGAAAATGATGAAATGCAAATGAGTTGTTAGAATATAACCTCCCCATAGGAATAGCATTAGCTCCCGAGTATCTTCGCTTGCAGGGGACAGGAGCCTTAAGAATTTATTATTACTTTTGTTGAAGGGGGAAAAAAAAGCATTTTTGTATTTATTTCATGTTATAAAAATTGTTATATGTGCATATATATATACTTTTTTTACGAGATGACTTTAAGCATATATGACGGATGTTAATATGTAATATGGATATAAATATTTAGGATATACATGTTTGTGTATGTACAAACATATAAGCAAACAATGGATGTATGCGCTTATAGAAGTACTTCTTTAAGTATGGATTACCCAGTCTGAGCTTTTGAAACGAGGAGATTTCTTTCCTTATCTTACCATATCGACAAATCTTCGAAAATGTTCATGAGAAAGGGGATAATCGTTCCAAGAAAATTAATTGCGGAAAGCATGTGCTCGACGGCCGATGTAGTATGATTGTTGATTTGAGGATTTCTGTTGCAATTCAAGACGGTGTTGATTAAAATAATAACAATAATAATGATGATATTTTTACTTCTACTAGGGATTGGAAGCTTTTGAAAAGTATTTAAGATTTCAAAATATGAGATAAAAAATTTGTGACATTTTGCTGTTATAAAAGGGGTTAAGTTGAATAAGTTGAATCGATCTATTTGCTTCTAAAAAAAAAAAAAAAAAAAAAAAAAAAAAAAAAGCCTGTATTTTTTTAGAAGATAAGGTAGTTGGTTAAAAATATCAACTGTTAAATTATAAAACAATGGTACAGAAATAAAATATGTTTTTTTTTTTTTTTTTTTCAATTACAGAAAAAATTATACAAACCCTTAAAGAACTGTATGTACGTCATTTTATTGCCGTTAATTATGCTTGTTTGTTACGCTGGATTTTAAATATGGAGTATTCATCATACCGCAAAATATTTTTAGGTGCGTTCGTAATTATGTAAATACGTAGCACCTGTAGTTGTTGTTCAGTCTGTCCGTCTATCTGTCCGTCCGTCTGTCTGTCCGTCTGTCTGTCCGTCTGTCTGTCCGCATATAACAACGCAAAAACTACCCAATCGAATCGTTTGAAATTTAAAATATATAATTATTATATAATTTTCTCGAGTCATTTCAAATTTTATAAAAATCGGATGCATAGATCAATTACAGGGACGATCAAAAATATTCCGTTACATTACGGTCAATGGGGAAAAAGTTTCAAATGCATTTTAATCGTTTGAAATTTAAAATATATAATTATTACATTATTTTGTCGAGTCATTTCTAATTTTATGAAAATCGAATGCATAGATCAATTACAGGGACTATCAAAAGTATTCCGTTACATTACGGCCAATGGGAAAAGAAGTTTCAAATGCATTTTAATGGTGTTACACTCTTTCAAATATAATAGAATTGACATGAACCTATGAAATATTGTATATAACTAAAATGTACATTCTGTGATATCTGTGATGCAAATAATATTTATTATTAAATTACAGGGCCACACAAAGTATTCCACTACATAACGCTATATACGGGGAAACATTGTTTGGGGCGTGTTTTAATTATATTAAACTATTTCGCATTTTATGAATATGACTAGCGAGCTACGCCCGCTAGCTGGGCCACTTTTTCCAAACGAACCTCGGTATTAAGCAGTATATAATAAGCAAAAAAATTCATTAAATAAGCATGTCTTGGTGTTCGAATACTCAAGCACAAAAAAAGTAAATTAAAGAGCCATGGTCCCGTTAAAAATATGTGATTTCGCACTGTGGGCCACGTGCACTTGAAAAAAAAGATTGTGGATCGGAGCTATGGTCGCTTCGCTCCCATAGTCCCGTTAAAAATATTTGGTTTTGCACGGTGGGCACTACGCGCCCATAAGACATTTTTTCGTATTTTTTAGTTCATCAGAAGCAGATTTTTACGCAAATTCTGAATATGTAATCAGTTTTTTCTACTTTAAAAACTGTCTGCATGATGATTTAAGAAAAAACGCGCAAAAAAGGGAGAAAAAGAGGTTTTCGACTGCTTCTTCTTTTAGCCAAAGGGGAAAAGTTCAGGTTCTTCACCGCAAGGTGGCGCAGTGTTCTGCCTCAGAGCTCCGTTTGAGCGCCGTTTGGGATTTGAGACAATTTTCGTTCCGATTCCCCGGGGCTTTTTAATTCATAACTTTTTTAATTTTGGTCCCACGGTCTCGAAAATGCCCGAAATGACTTCCCCGGAATTTTTCCAATCGAAAGACACCTCTCGCGACTTCCAACTCGCCCGCGTTGCGAAGTTTAATCGGCTTCAAGCAGACAGAGGCGCACGGGTTTTATTAGTATAGATATACGTTGCTGAGGTTTATTGCAAGTTAATTCCTGTATATTTACAGGAATACAAAAGATTTCGACCACTATACTGTATCCGAAGTACTATCTACTATAACAGCAAGATATGAATATTTTTAAAACTTCGTTATCGTATGAACGCACCTCATTTGCTACGCTTCTCGTGCAATTTACAACAATTGTTGCAATTGTAACACGCTGGTGTATACTTATGAATATTGCATGATTAATGCATGCAATCAATGTTATCAGTTACTTCCATTTTTTTAATTCTTTTGTCAAATAAATCAATAAGATTGTAACAAGAAATTTCAAAATGATAAATAACGCTGTCAGTGGAAATTTAATACATTTTTAATACATTAAAAATTAATTTACTGCATTTAATGAAGGACATTACTTAATAATTATCCAATATTAAGTTAATTTGCTTATTTATTTATTAGTATTTTTGAGTTGATAATAAAATAATAGTTAAAGGGATTTTAAAAGAAAGGAAAAGTAGTGTTTTATAAGAAATTGAAGAAAAACACTTTTATAGTATGGATTTTTGATTATGTTAATGTAAATGGTTGTTTAAATATAATAATTTTAATCTAACAGTCAAATACAAAATATTTTAATTACTTTAAGCAATCAATAATAATGATAAATGAAAGGTGTTTATTCAGATCTGTGAAGCATATTTTTACTAAAATTCAAAATATCGAAAAATGGTATATAAACATTAATATACCAATGTTTATAATAATCATTGGTATTTATTTTATAGTTTTAAAGTTACTCCGGGTATCAATGTTTCAATTAAAGAATACGTTGAGAGTTTTGCTCTCGTTATTTCTCCGAAGTGTTCGTGAGTTATACTAGTCCAAGAGCCGACCACACAAAACTCTAAGTCATCGAGCACAAGAAAAAATTCTTTATATTATGTAAGAGTAGTCATAGGGGAATCGAATGATCCATGTCTGCCGGAAGTGAAGTGGTGCATAAGCCAAAAATTGATACCACTAGTGGCTCACTCGTAGGTCTGTCATGTGTTTTCCGTACAATCGAAAGTATGAAAACACGGAAAATGGGTGTAGGAAAACATAATGCTATGTCTACGACTCAACCACTAGTGGTATTCATTTTTGGCTTATGCACCACTTCGCTTCCGGCAGACATGGAACATTCGATTCCCCTATGACTACTCTTCCATATAATAAAGGATTTTTTTCTTGTGTTTGATGACTTAGGATTTTGTGCTGTCGGCTCTTGGACTATACGTCCTCGCTCACGGATGTGCAACGACCATCTTTTGATGAGATGACGACAAAAATAAAACTAGTCGTTGAGAGCCACCGTAATACTTAACTATCATGATTAATCACTAAAGAGATTTTTTTAAAAGATCAATAAATTGTATTTTAGTCAAAATATTAATATTTTGAACTAGCTAACTTGCTCGGATCCACAATAATAACTTTAAATATACTTAAATAACCAGTGCCAAATGATTTTACATTCTCAAACGAAAATCTTTCCAAACGAACTTAAGGTTGTGGCCCATTGTCTTCGCATCGTAAACCCGCAAAAATTGTATGGTCTTGAATTTTTAATTAAAAATTTATCCAAACGAACCTAGAATTCGGGTCACCACTCGATTTTCTCGAGGGGTTTTTGCCTTTTCTAGTCAAATTTCATATTTGCATGATTTTATATATTTAAACAGATTTTTTGTGGATTTATATTTTTAAAAGAAATTCTTTATAAACAAAGTAAGAGGCCCCAAATAATGTAATATTCCAGTTTAATTTCTAACATTTAGATAGATTACTTCAATTCTGACCAATAGTTCTCTAGAAAACTTAAATAATATATACCCTCCTCCCTCTTTTAAGACATGAAGTGATATTTTTCACTCCCCAGGTAAAAACTGTCAAAACGAAGTCCCTTAAAACCTGAAATGAAATTCATATCGAAAGTAGAAATACTGTTTCATTTACAATAAATTCTGGGAAATCGTCGAGAAAAAAAAAAAAAAAAAAATGGCGGAATTCGTGGAAAGTCTTCCAGAAAACATATAAACATATTTTTTTTTAACAATATTATTAGAGATTTTTTTCAGCAAAGAAACAGTTACAAACGAAAAAGTATGATTTATAAGTGGTAATATTTTTAATTCTTTATTTTTTCGTTCTGATATACATGTATATATATATATATATTACAATGTGATATAAGTTATTAAATTCAATGGTTAATTTCAAATGGTTAATATTGTTTACTATTAATGGTCTTATATATATATATATATATATATATATATATATATATTTAATTGGGGAACAAACTCAAAACGCAAAAAGTATCAGATAAATATTTTTATATTTTTTGAAAGGGTTAACATGAATATTTTGTTTACATAAATCGTTGGATTTGGAAAAAAAAATCAAATAAGTGGGATTGTTTTTTTCGTAATTTATTTGAAAAAGAGAAAATAGGGAAGAAAAAAAACTAGTCGTTGGAGGCCACCGTAATACTTACCCATCATGGATATGCATGACATAATATATGAAAGCATAACATATGTAAACAATTTATAAAATGCATTACAATTCCAAAACAAAATATAAACGTATAATTAAGTATTTTTAACACATAATCTGCTCTATTAATGAATTTCTGATGAACCAATTTCGATAAATTGTATGAAACGCCAAACAATTCAAGTAGCACTGAATTGCACAAAAGAAACATCCTTATAATTCTAAAAATATTAATTATATTCACTAACGTTTTCTTGCATCGAATTAAGTGTCTCATTTCCAATTAAAAGATATCTTTGAATTGAAATTTGAATGAAATACAGGGTCATGAAATATCAAAGAATGCGGAAAACAGGATTAGACATATCTCAACAACTAATAATCCGATCGACTTAGTTTTATGCGCAAAATTTGAGTTATTTTATTGTCTTTTATGTCCACTCCTTAAAATAAAAAAATTCGAAAATTTTTATATACCTTTCATAAGAACGAATTTTTTGAGAGTCCGAAAAAAATAGTTCCGGATAATCGAGGTTACTGATATTAAATAGGCTTTGTCCTATTCTTACATACTAAGCACATACAAAATTTCAAATCTCTATCTCAATTTGTTCGGGAGATAGAGCGGTTACAGACAGACAGACGACGGACAGCAAAAAATTTTTTCTAAAAATATGTTTTTCGGAATCTCCAGTGTCTGAAACGTGTAAATCCGTCAAAAAAAGTTTTCGATTTTCAAAACGATTGCAAGACTTACAATATACTACGTATGATGGGTAAGTAATATAGTCTTTTGGATATATATATATATATTTAAGGAGGTGTGATGACGATAAATTGTAATATTTTTAAAACGGTTAACATCGCTATAATTTGAAAAGTACGAAGTTTTTGTGGGCGAGGGGTGTGCACAGGGTTCGTATTAAAACGATGAAAACTTGTAGAAACACGAAAAAAAAATTCGTCTCACGTCTCGTGTTTGCTTTGCGATTTTTGGAAAGTTGTTGGTTTCGACACTGCATGTTCTACAGGGACATTTTCTGGTTTAATTAATATTTATTCCTAAAAATCAAACTTGATTATCAACAACTGGAAAATCCGAGCCGCAGGGTGCATTTAGATCTGCCGTGGACTATTCACTTCCAAATTGTCAGCTGTTGCGTGTAATAAATTTTCTAGCCATTATGAGCAAAAATACACACGGGAAAACTCCTTTTATTATTAATATATAACTACGTTTATTCAATTAAAAAGTTATGTTAAATACAACACCTAGAGACAAATTTTTTGCATTAAGTATTATTTCTAAAGTCGATATTATTATGTACATTTTAAATCGTATAATTTAACCTTTGCTTCTTGTTCTGAAAAATAGGTGTTTCACAAATAAAACCTAACAACTAAATTGACTTTAATTATAAAATAATTTAATTTTATATGGTGTAGTTTTAATGAAAACATCAATCTCATTTTAAAATTTTTAACACAGAAAAAATTGAAAATCAAGTTTGACAAAAACTTCGAATTCGTAAATTGCTGAATTTCCAAAAGCTAGTAAATTAAAATCTGTTTCAAAAATCCATATTTTCGTAGCGTAAATTGTTTAATTATAAAAAGGAAATTAAATGGATACAAAAGACATTTTAACAATACTTATTTCTTTATTTTTTCTAATAGATAGCATGCATGTACAAATTATAAAGGATCAACGGAATCATTAAAATATTAGTATTATAGTATTTAGAAAGTATATTATTTTAAATTTAAAAAATATTCTCATTTTGAAAATATAATCTTGTTATAGAATAAAATTTAGCAGTTTTTTTTTCCTCAACGAGAAAATGAGAAAAAAAAAAAAAGGAGGAAAAAATTAATTTTTCTTTTATTTTGTGTTGGTAAAATGGTTGGTTGTTTTGTTTTCTTTTAGTATAATTTTAAGACATAAAAAGTTAATGGTACTGTTAGATAAATGGTTTTCGGTTAGTTCTGAATTCGTAAGTTAATTTACTGGAAATTGAGAAATATTAGTATGATCAGTATCATTAAAATTATATCATCAATATAACGATATAAATTTATTTTATTATTACTATAATTACTTTCATATTCATATAAGTCTGATAATAAACTGGAAGTGCATCCACCTTGTGGTATACCGACTTTCTGTTCATAGATTGTACTATGTTGCAACATAAAATTATAATAGATAATGAAATTTGTTAAAGTTTGAAAATAATCTGTATCGATATTCATTGATAAATTCAGTTTATGATGACGCAAATATGCATTTATTATATTATGTAGATTTAATAAATCTATATTATTAAAAACACCTTAGCAAACATGTGTCATTATAATGACACTTTCATTTAGAATTTTGTTAACACCATTATATAAACTTGTAAGATAAATATTGATTCAAAATATGTATAGATATATATATTATATGTTTATATATATATATACATAAATTACAAATATCTCAAAGGTAGAAAGGTATCTGTAAGATTAGCATAATATTTTTAAAAATAGCAGATAAATAATAAGGATAAAAGGCATAAAGAAGCAAGGATAAAAAAAAAAAAAAAGTAAAGAGTCATTGTATAAGGATTTAAAACTAGTCGTTGGTGGCCACCGTAATACTTACCCATCATGGATATGTATATGAAAATAAAACATGTGAAACTATTTATACAATGCATTGCAATTCATAAACAAAATTTAAATATTGTTAATATACATAGTAATGCTATATTAAAGAACTGCTGATGTACCAATTTCGATAAATTATATAAAACGCCAAACTACTCAAGTAGTACCGAACTGCGTAAAAGAAACATCCTTATAACTCCAAAAATAATAATTCTATTAACTAACAATTAACTGCGTCGAATTAAGCGTCTCATTTCCAATTGAAATATGCTTCTGAATTGAAATTTGAATGAAATACAGGGTCATGAAAAATCGAAGAATGTGGAAAACACGATTACAAATATATCGGCAACTAATAATCCGATCGACTTCGTTCTATATGAAAAATGTGTGTTATTTTATTGCCTTTTACGTCCATTCCTTATAACAAAAAAATTCGAAAATGTTTATATACCTTTCATCAGAACGAATTTTCCAAGAGTCCGAAAAAAATAGTTCCGGATAATCGAGGTTGCTGATATTAAATAGGGTTCGTCCCATTCTTACATACAAACTACATAAAAAATTTCAAGTCTCTATCTCAATTTGTTCGGAAGATAGAGCGTTTACAGACAGACAGACAGACAGACGGACGGACGGACGGCAGAAAAATTTTTCTAAAAATATGTTTTTCGGAATCTCCACTATCTAAAACGTGTAAATCCGTCAAAAAAATTTTTCGATTTTCAAAACGATTGCAAGACTTACCCTATACTACGTATGATGGGTAAGTAAAAATATATAAAGAGACATAGCATAAGATAAAAAAAACATATGCATGATAGTCTAATAATATACAGTGGCTCACAAAAGTGTTCGTACACTTTAAAAATTTGTACTAAAAAGAAATTTCCCTGAAATTAAATTCGTATATGAAGTCGAGAAATTTTTTATATTATCTCCAAGTTATTCTAAATAACACACAACCTTTTTGTTTAACATTAAGGGGTTTTTCTTTAAATCTAAAAATGAAAACGGAAGATGCTACAGAAAGAAGACGCCACAAAAGTCTTCGTACACAGAAACATTTTCGGATAATTTCATTATTAAAAATATTGTTTGTCGTTTTATTTTTATTTTTGCATTGTATTGACATTTATAAAATCGCTGGGTTTTATATTTTGCAGAACTGGTCCGTAATATTCTGTTTATTAATTAAAAGTGGTTTGTAATCGTAATGTCACGACTAATAACGTTTGAAATTAGTTATTTTTCTTCATAATAGTAGTAAATCAATTCGAAATATTGCAAAATTAGTTAATTTATTCCATTCTATGGTGAAGTATGCGATAAAAGGCTTTGTAGAAAAAAAAAATGGATTGAAAACTAGGTATGAAAAGGTCGTCAATCTAAGTTAACGCAATGGGATCAAATAATTACAATTAGAAAAGTCTTAAAAAATCCCCGTTTAAGTTCTATAAAAGTTGCTACAGAATTTAATGAAACAGTTTCTACTTCATTTTCACCTGAAACTGTTCGACGAGTGGTAAACCAAGCTGCATTATATAGGTATTCTGCCCGTAGAAAAAATTTTGTTAGGGTGCAAAACTGAAAGCTTAGGCTTTCTTTAGCAAAATCAATGATAAATAAACCCGAATCGTATTAAAATAATGTTTTATTTACAGATGAAATCTAGTATGGCATTCTTGGACCAACGAGTGCATATATAGTATGGAGAAAAAAAATTAAGAATTTAATTCAAAGAACTTAGTTGGAACAGTTAACCATGGCAGTGGAGTTGTCGTTGTGTGAGGGTGCATATCAGCATCAGGATTAGGTAATTTGGTATATATTGATAGCATAATAAATCACGATATTTGTTCCAATATTTTAAAAGGCAATTTAAAATTATCAGGCCAATATATGGATAACAGATGCAACTTGTTTTTTATCAGGATAATGATACAAGGCACATGGCTCTCAACGTTCGCCTCTGGCGTTTTTATAATTGTTCACAAGTTCTGAAAACATCACCTCCAGTTGCTTAATTTAAACCCAATAAAACATATTTGGAGATAACTGGAAGTTAGAACACGAAAACACAGCATTGAAACAAAAAGCGAAGTAAAAACAGCAATGTTCGATGAAGGCATCAACTTTCACGCAGAAATTACAAAAACACTAATTAAATCTATTCCCAGGTGTTTAAAAAACTTTTGTGGTGCTAAATAATATCCTATTAAGTACAACTTTAGCGAAGTATTACAATATTTACAAATGTACAGCGATTTTTTTTAAGTGTACGAAGACTTTTGTGAGGTAAATTTTTTGTTATTTTTTGATTAGTGATTTTTTCAAAATAAAGTTTTGCTATGTTTTTAAAGTATTGTATGTAGTTTTGTTAATAATGAGTCATACATCTTACCCTTAAATACCCATTCTAAAATATTAATTTTAATTAATAGATAGAGCCCTTTTTCATTGAAATTCCTAAGTGTACGAACACTTTTGTGAGCCACTGTATATTGAGTTATCTATATTTGAAAATTATAATAATGATTTATGTTGGAAAGAATGTTCAGTATTTCAGTTCATAAAGATCAATTCCAAAATTTAAAAAATCAATACACATATAGTGTTTCACACAAGTATTCTGTACTCTTTTTTTTTTTTTTTTTTTTTTTTATTAAGAATAATTAATTTTTTTCAATTTTGTTAAAAGAAAAATCAATATATCCTTATATCAATACATTTTTTCCTAAAGTTAACATATTTTGGCAATATTCTTTTTTAAAAATAAATAAATAAAATGTTGTTGTTCCTTTAACCTTCAAAAATTATAAAAAGATTTTTTTAAGACATAGCTTAAGGATAAAAATAATTATGTGCATAATAATATGTATTGGTTTATCCATGTTTAAAAATTATAATTAAGTGTATAATGTTTTAATTTCGAAAGAATGTGCATTATTTCAGTTTGTAGAGATCAGCTCGCACTTTTTAGCGTTGTTAGATCGTGATCATTGTAGTTCTGCCAGTTTCCCTATTAATTTTTATTTTATACTGCATAACTGTTATCAAAATCATTCTTTTTATGAAACTACTGAAAGTTTTTATCAGCAACTTCTACTTTGTTACTTTTTAAAGCACATGCATTTTCAATGTGTTAAAATTTCTTCAGGAATATTTCACAAAAGTGAAGAAAGTTTTAAAAATATCTCTCATCACTTTGCTCTTTTATTTATTAATAATACTTATTTATTTTTAAGAAAAAAATGTATAACCTTATAACCTTTTTTACAATAAAAAAATAAATAAATAAGGCTTTTTTAAAATTTTCGATTTATTCGTCATTTTCTATTATTTTTTTTTTCATATTTAATTGATACTTATATATACTTGTAAATTTAATTAAATGCTATAGCAGAAAAAAAACTGCATACTGGAAGTAGTTGCGCCAAAAATAAGAGACAAAAACATTATTTCGATAGATTCCATATCCTTAATTATAATAAAAATACTATAAAAGCGTTGCATTATACTGCAAATATTTGAAATGTTCAAATAATTGGAACTTTCAAGCTTTTGAATATGTTCTAGTAACATATACTAATTTGGATAAAATAAATTCTTTTTAACTATTTCGAAAATAGTTTTTGTCTTCAGTAAAAAACTGGGAAATCTGTAGTATATCTGAATCTTTTTGTTGGTTGAATTCTGAAACTTATTTTATTTTATTCGTTTTCTGATTGGTCCATGTTTAATGTCTAAAAATGGAATACTTCTGTTGCCACAATGACAGAAAAAGTAATAAAAACTTTGAAAAAGAAATGAATAATTTGAAAACAAATTATGATAAAGATTTCAATAAAATTCCATTTAAAATTGCATTTTTTTCTTTACGCAACGGTGTAAAAATTTTAAATGTGCAATTTTTAAAAGTTTAAAATGCTTAGCATTTATAACAATATAGTGTTTTAAATAAAACTATTTTCACTATCTCCCGAAGAAAAATTAAATTGTGTACAGTTTTTATTTAAATAAAATAAGATAAATAAATAAATAAATGAAAAGATTAAATGATTAAATTATGCGCATTATTTCGATAAAAATTTACATGAGAGTTACATGTTAATAGAGTTTGAAATGATTTCTTTCAAAAAAAAAAAAAAAAAAAAAAAAAAAAAAAAGAGAGAGGGGAAAATATTATCGGTGATTTGGTCAAAAATTAAATTCTTTTTTTTTTTTTTTTTTTTTTTTTTTTCAAATATTCTACAGCCAGTTCTATTCAATATATATATATATAACTTTCTTTTGGTTTTAAGTTACCCTGGCCTTACTTTATAAAACTAATAAAAACTTTGAAATTTTTGAAAAATTAACAAAATTCTATCGCTATTTTTTAATTAACTTTCAATATTAAAAAAGTTCCCTTCGTCTATAAAAATGTCTATAAATACAATTTTTGACACACAATGAACTTTTAGTTTAAGACACTATATATCTGAAAAACTTCAGATAAAATGACATTAGCATACATTTACGGATGTGGAGTAATTAGGCCAATAAATGTCTTTAAAGTGTTTGGTATAATTGTCGTTCTTTATGCATTTTTTGTTTAAGGGAGACCCGTATCCCATTTTCGGCCAAAAATCATCAAAAGGTCAAATTTTTTTTCTCAGAAAACGATAAAATACATATTTGCAAATATCCATGCAAAATTTCAGAACTCGGGGACACTTGGAACATGTAGAATATGAGCTTTTTAAATTGTACTCACTATAGAGTTTAAAAGACTAGCGGCCATTTAAAACGTATTTTCCTTAGAATGACTTTTTTCGTATTTTGCCTAAGTTCAAAGTACTAAGGCTCAGTGGTAAAATGGTTTAGAAACAAAGTGTTTATGTTTTTAGAATCTTAAAAAAATTTGCAACAAAAGTAAGGAGAGATATTTTTTTTAACTATTACTGAAAATTGTACATAAATTGGTAAACATGAAAATTATAACGAATTTAAGGAAATTTACCATTCGTATTTTTCTTTATTTTTTTTTTTAGCCGATTAAAATAGAAAATTAAAAATATCTCTCCTTAGTTCTTTTCTATATACTATAACACTATTTAAGAAATTTTAGTAATACCAAAATATTGAAAATTAAATGAGGAGTAGTAATTTTAAAAAGTGTAATTTTCGACAAAAAAAAAATCATAAAAATCCCCATAAAAAATATACTTTTTAATAAAAAATAAATTTTTCTCTAATTATTCCTTACAAGACAATTCTTAAATAGTATACCAAAATTCATTACTTTAAAATCGATAATAAAAATTTTGGGTTTTTTCTTACGGGTCTCCCTTAAAATGATCGATATCTTCTTATTTATTTAGATAAAATACTCATTCATTTTTACATAAAAAATCAGTAATGAATTAACAATTACCAAAATCTGAAAGAATATTTAATATTTCAATCCGAAAAGTTTTTTTTTTCTTCTTAATTATATTTTGATCATCATATATCTATATATTTTCCATACTATACCTATTTAGACATCATGCATTTTAAATTTTTCAAACATCTTGAAAATATTTAATAAAATAATCTTTGAAATAACCCTAATAAGTAGCGGGAAAATAACTACAAAAATTAAGTTAAGAAATTATTTCAAACATAAATAGATAGTAAACAGACATAAAAAATATGTAGATAGATTGATAGAATTATAATCTTTATCTTAATATATATATATTTTTTTTTTATTTAAGCATTTTGAAATGAGTATTTCGTTATTTCGATTTTGCTGTACATTTTTTGTTACTTGTATACGCACATATAGATATGTAGATATCAATAAGAAAAATAAAATGTATTCATTTAATTTTGTAATTTTTTAACATAATATAATTTTATTTTGTATTTTATTTTTTGTCCTAATTATAGTGTTTTTAAATTAACTTAATATTTATTTTTAATGAAAACTGATAAACTGAGAATAAAAAGAGGACTGGAGAAGGTTTATTTCACTAAATATAGAAATAACATTAATCTCTACATTTTCTTTCAGAAATATCTAACATTGCTCTTTTCCCCGGGTAAATGTAGAATTACAGTCCCTGGCCAAATTATTAGACGCACTCCCTTTTCCTTGTGTAGAATCATATTACTAGCTTCATAGAAACATTGCTGTGTGAATAACCGCAATTTATTATACACATCAATTGTAGGGTTATATTAAATAAAAATCATGCTTATGACTTTAAAATTATTTATTTTTGCAAATTAAATTAAAAATGGATGAAACTGCAAAATGTATAACTTGAAACTCAAAAAAATTTCAATATTTTCCTCCTTTGGTGGTAATCAGTGCCTCTATTCTTCGTGGCATGCTGTTAATAGAAAATTGAAGTGTTTCTAGCATGTGTGGGTGACGATTCCAGACATGGATAAGATTTTCTATCAACTGGGTTTTGTTTGTTATGACTTCTTAGCCAATTCTCAAGACCAAAATAAAGAGGTTTGCAAAATAGATTTATTCTGCAGCTAAAATGATGGTTTCTAAATGAAGAACCTCTTGTATTTTTGCAAGGTAAAGCTCCTTGTTACATAGCACGATCCGTCAAGACTTACTTTCAATAAAAAAATATCCCTGTACTGAACTGTTTCCTGTAATTCATCAGACATGAATACCATTGAAAATGTTTGGGAGTTTATGAAGAAAAAACAAGTCAAAAAGCTCATAACGAACAAAACACAGCTCATAGAAAAACTTATCCTTGTCTGGAAACATCACTCACACATCGCAAGAGACATTTCATTTCTATGTTAACACCATGCCACGAAGAACAGAGGCACTGATTGTCGCCAGATGAGGCTCCGAAAAATATTGACATTTTTTTTAGTTTCATGTTTTAAGTTTTACAATTTCAGCAATTCTTAGTTTAATTTACAAAAATAAATAATTTTAAAGTTATTAGCATGCTTTTAATTTGTTATAATCCTACAGATGATGTATATAACCAATTGTAACTATTGACACAGTAATATCTGTATGAAGCTAGTAATACGATTCGACACAAGAAAACGTGTGCGTCTAATAATTTGGCCAGGGACTGTATATTACAGCTGATGAACTAACATAAAGTTCGAAAGCAGGATAAGGGGATGGGAAGGCCATTGATCCTTCCGGTTTTCTAAATTATTCTCTGATGATTTAAAAATAATAATACAATAGTAAAGTTTATTCTTCACTGGTGACAGCAAATAATTACAAGGGAAGAAATTTTTTTAATCGAGTCTACTCCCTGAGGAACATTTTAAAATAATTTTTATTTATTGAGTTAAAAATTTATTTATTTTTTATTATTATTTTATTTTATTTTATTTTATTTTTTGTGATAGTTAACCCCAACATGCAAATAAAATCCCATGGAGAAACTTTATTTTTTTAATTTTCGATTAAAAATTTATTTAAAAATTATGTAATTTAAAATTGTTATAATTTAAAATATTATTTGCAGAATTTCAGTTATTTCACATGAACAAAATAAAGTAAACAAAAATATCGAAATTTTAATTCTGATTCAGCATTTTTTTTTTTTAATATTTTTTTAAGTAAAAATATTTAAAATAAAAATTTGAAAGTAAACGGTGTAATTTTTTTAAGTCATATTTTCAAAAGAAATTTTTTTCCTAAATTTTCTGAATCAAAATTAAAGTAAAATAATCAAAGAAGACATGTTCCAAGTTTGAAGCAGTTACCTTTAACGGTTCTTGAGTTACAAAAATTTTAATCCGAGAAATTGTGAAAAACCCCATCATGAAGAAAAACGCTTTTTCATTAGTTAATGATTGTCATTTATATTAAAAATCATTGCTTTAATGCTAGATTTTGAAAAAAAAAATAAAATAAAACAAAAAAATAGTAATAATATTTCCTCTTCCAATTAAGAAAGAAACATGATTTAAATGTCATTTTAAGCATAAAAAATAGTAAAGTTTTTAATGTGATAAAAATATTTTGGACAATTTGAGGATTTATATATATATATAAGTTCAAATTGCCTCGCCCTTTTCCGCTTTGTCCGAAACAAATATCCTGACTGTAACAATGGTTTCAGGTATGAACCGACGTGTGTATAACAATTCATCTGACTAATTTTTTTTTTTTTTTTTTTTTTTTTTTGTTAATTAAAATAATATTTCACAAATTGTTTTTGATACAGGTTAGTAAATAATATGCGAAATTTAAAATATTTGGTGGAAAATTTAAGTTTAGATTATCAAATTCTGAACCGGAAAAATTATTCATAATGGCTAAAATATCTTAAATATAAATATAAGTTTAGATTACTGAAATAAAATTATTAGAAACTATACGAGAGATCGGACGGTTATGTATGATTTAGACATATTTTAAGCAAATGGCCACTGGTTTTATTTCCACAAATTAGTTTGTATTCATGTAATATTTTTACTGTTACTCTTACCCCCCCCCCCAAAAAAAAAAATAATAATAATAATAATAATGTTTCTAATAATTTATCTTTTAAAAAAATTGATAAAAATAGGGTCTTTATTTTTTCTCTCTTTCCTCCCTTAGTTTCTCCTTTCATTTTCTTTACTAACAATTCGTCTAAAATATTCTTAATTTATTATTTTTAATATTATTCTGATAATTATAAAATGTATTTTGCTCAGTTTGCAAATAATTTAGAATTAAAAAAAAAAAATAGCAGAAGAAAATAGTAAGTTATTATCGAGAAAAATATTTTTTTAAATGCTTAAGTTATTTCTAATAAAAATTATGAAAAATAACGTATTGTAATTTGAAAAATTTTAGAAGTTAGCAATGAATAAACATATAAAAGTGGTTAGATGGGTAGATAAATATAGACTGAGAAATACAAATATACCAGTACAGGTCTGAATACTAATAAAAAAAAATAAGAAGAAAACATTATAAATATTGTTTCACCACAAAATCATTGCAGGGGGTGCGACAGGTAACATTTGATTACAAACTGTGTGTACCTTTTGAATATGAATAGAATTTTCTGAAATAAGTATTGGTTACGCATTTAAAATTGTACTAACTTTAATTTTCAAATGTCAACGCCCACTTTCAATGCTATATTTAAGTTCTTTGGATTAAGACAGTCCGGAAAAAAATGCACTTTATGCAATTTTTTCTTAAATCTTCATGGAGTTAGAAGAGATCAAAGTTTGAGAATACTAATATTAAATCAACAGGATAAGGTTTAAATTATACATTCCCAAAAAAAATCTTTCCGCATTTGTGAAATACTATGAATAGGCCTAAAAATGTTCCAGATTTTTTTTTAGTTCAAAAAACTTAAATTTTTTTCTAATAAAATTATAAATAGTTTCATATTTAAAATATTATGAATTATAAAATTAGTAAAATATAATTCAATAAATAATTTTCGGACGTCACTTTCACTTTAGTGTTGTCAGTGGGCTACTTTTATTTAATTTGGATTTCTTGAAAGGTTTCACTTTTTTCAAAATCATGAAATTCGCTTTATTTAATGACATAATAAGGAAGCAGAAACAAGGAAATTATATCATTTCAAAAAAGTGATACCAATCAAGAAATCTGAATATTTAAAAAATGTAGCCTATTTGCTACATTGGTTCACATTACTTATTAAATGAAAAATGTACGAATTGAAATATTTTACTAAATATTGGTAATTTACTAAATTTTTACTAAAAAAAGGGGGGGGGCTAAAATACATAAAAATTTCTTAGAGCATCAAGACAGAACATTTTATCTATTTTAGCACCTTTTGATAGTAAAATAAATCAGAAGTTTCACTTCATATATTAGTAATTATTCAACTTATTTCACTTGTTAGTTTTCAAGATAGAAAACATTTTCACTTTTCGGTGGTCTCATGTGATAAAAACATTTACAAAAAAGAAAAATCTTAAAAAAAATTAATGGCATACATTTTATGTAAAATAAATTTATTTTAAATGCGAGGGAAAAAATTGTATAGCTTTAGAGTAACTAATTTAATGTTTCCGGCTGTATTATTTTTAAGTTATTAGTCTTATATTTCAAAATTTACGGATAAATGGCTAAAAATATTTTATTTTATAACACCATTAATATTTTTAAAAATGTATATAGACTAAACCTTTCTTCATAAAGCTTTAATCCAAGGAATTCAAACATGATGTCAAAAATAAGTATTATCATTTCAAATTCAGAATTTATCCTTTTTTTAATGTGTAGACGACGCCTGTTTCGAAAATTGCTTTTATATTTTAAAAGTAAATATATTTCCAAGCCTAATGGTATCTCTTAATCTTTTGTAGAATAATTTGGAGATTTTTCAAAAAATTGGATAATCACTTTTTTATTTTATTTTATGTTTATTTTTATTTATTTATTTATTTATTTTGACGACTATGTATACAGATAAAAAGTTTGAAATGCAAAGGGCCCTGTTATAACGAATTCCACAGGAACGATAATGTCTATTTAATATAATAAAATTTAGTATAATGGTATTTCATATTTTTAATAATGCTAAACAGTTATTCATGCCGAAAACTTCGTTCTATCACATTTTTCTTTAACAAGGCTTTATTATAAATCCGTGCAATTTCGTTTAATATATTTCGAATGCTCAGGTACTTTTCAGTTTGACTAAAAAGTATTAAACTGTTTGCTTTAGAAAAAAAGTTAAAGAAAGGAAAAGAAAAGAAAAAGAAAGAAAGAAAGGAAGGAAGGAAGGAAGGAAAAGAAAAGAAAAGAAAAAGAAAGAAAGAAAGAAAGCTGGGGAAGGTATTAATTCATTAAGTAAAGAAACTGACTTTAGACGGTGGTTTTTATTGGTCTCAGTCTCGGTATTTGTTTATTTTTAAAGTTTCGCATATGCACCTGTGTTTGTAGCTTTGGTGCATGTAAGTGTACGATTGATTAACTGTTTAGTTGATTGATTTATTCCTTAATTGTTTACTTTTAAAAATATATACATGCAATAAATATGGAAAATACATTAAATATATCAGAAGTATACGTAATTTCAACTCTTGAATATCAAATTCTAAACAAAACATTTTATTCACAATAACGAAAATATCGCAAATAAAAAGAACTTTTGTTTGTGATTATAAGTTGTATATATGTTTCAGAAGTATACGTAAATTTAACTATTGATTACCAAATTCTAAACAAAATATTTTATTTACACCAAAAAAATATCTCAAATAAAAAATACATTTATATAATTGAAATTCAAATGGTAAAAGTTATACGAAAGATCCAGTAGCTTGATAAGATTTTGGTCATACATTAATATAAATAAACAACAATGCAGCTTTTTTTTTTCTTCTTCTTCGCGGAACATATCTTTTGTTCTTTTTAGGTTTCATTTATTTAATCATTGAACTCATAAGAACTTGAGTTATTTTATTTTATTTATTTATTTATGTGATATTTTAATAATAATTACATTCTCAATATTCACAAACAAAATTATCCGCAAAATGTATACTTGTATACTTTTTTAAATAAGAAAAAAAGGGTTCCTTTTACCCTTGTTACTCTTATTATACAATAATTTCCCCAAAAAAATAAACCTTTTTTAAGAAGAGAAAATACAGGGACTTTATTCTTACTTCGTCTGCAATTTTTCACTTTTTATTTATTTATTAATTTTAATAACATGTTAACGAAAATTTATTTTCTTTATTATTTTCAATTTTTTTTAGCAATTGAAGTGCACATGTCTATTTACTTGTCTCTTTATATGTGCATTTTTCGTGAGAAAAAATGTAAATTCTTCCAAATTTAAAGGGACAATTTACCTTAAAATTAGACGAAAAATCGATTTTTCTTTTTTAGTATTAAATTAAAACCTGATTAAATGTAAATATTTTGCTGCTTCATTTTTATCCATATGGTATTATATCGCGAGATACTGTAAATTATGTTGATAAACTCAGCACAAATATCCATACAAATTGAAACTTTAAATAGCTTTTTCTCCATGTTCATATTCTCATCACTTTCCTGTTCTAAACAGGCTAAGACTTTTTTCTTTGTATTTGAAATAGAGTTTTAATTTTTTGTGTATATTTATTATTAGGTATTTTACAAATTTGCGCATGGAATTAGCCACTGGATTTCTTGTTATCTATATTATAAAGGCCAAACGTATCTTGCGTAACGAATACGTCATTTTGCGAATGGCAACACTTTGAAATTTGAAATGAAATTTCAGTTTTGCAATTTTTACTACTGCAAATTTTTAAACTTATAAACATCGCACATTTTTAATTTTTATACCATCGTATAGAAAAAAAATGTACTTTTAAATGCAATTTATTTGAAAACTGTATCTCAATTTATTTTTGAAATATTAATTTTTTTGTTGTTTTAATCTTTTTTCTAATTGTGGCAACAGGAGTACTCCATTTCTATTTAAAGCAAAGAAAAAAAAGGAAAAAATTATTACCGTATCTTTATGTTGCCATGCTCTTAAAAAGAGAAAAAAATTGAAATTTAAACGCGTGTGTCAAAAATATTTTGTTATAAAACCCAGTGAATTTTGATGTCATTTACAAAAATTAATGTACACTTAAAATAATATAAATAGTTTAGTATCTGTTTTAGCAAATAGCATCGAAGCTTAGAGTTTTGAATCAAAATGGTCAAATTAAAATACATTTTTTTAAGTTAATATAAATATACAAAGTGCTTATGTAAATTTTGGTATGGTGAAAATGATGTTGGGTTTAGATTTCACGGGAAAAGTAATTCTATGATTGAGTCAAAGTGAAATAAAGGTTGCTTTGTTTCATTTTGGAATACTAGCATAAGAGTCTTAATCAATAACTTTATCATAATAACAGATCTGTTTTTTACGTCTTACATGTACGATTAAAGTTTAATTTCAACTATTTCTCAGTTATATAAATAGCATTTTGTTTACTTTAGTTTAAATATCATTTGTTTAAGAGTTAGACTTAACGCTGTAAGGTGCATTTTTTATTGTAACTAATTTTGTAGGTTTGTTACAAATCAATAAAACTGCTCCTCCTTAAATATTTTCTTTCGTCAAAATTCGACGGGTTCTACCTTGTTTTTTATAAAAGTAAAAATAGATGAATATGTTTTAGATTTCATCGTCTTACACTACACTGTAAATTCGTGAAACGCATTTACAACACTAACTGAACATAATAACATAATAATTAATACTTCTAACTAAAATCGTTTTTGATTGTCTTGTGAATGTGTTGCGAATGTGTTATGACAGGAAAAAGATCGTGCAAAAAGAGTTGTTAAAAATTGCATAATTTTTCCACGATTCCACGTTTAATTTTTCTTTTTGCCCTAATCTGTCGACAAACTCTCATAGATATAAAGAGAGCAATAAAATCGTCATTATTTGTCCCCTCCCTCCCCCTCCCCAAAAAAAAAATACATTTTATTGATTTGCGAAAGTATTTCAAAACAAAAGTTATAAAAGATAAAACCGTAAGATCAAAGCAAACGTTAATGTATTCATTTTTTAACTCTGTGGTAATTAATTTATATAATTAGCTTTTATTTTTATGCTTATTTTTTTTTTCTAATATGAAAAATGAAGTTTAGTTACATTGCTACCTTTTTCCAAAAATTAAAATCTAGATCAATAATGACCCGATTAAGGAACCAATTCTCGGAGCAACCAATTTTTATTGGAACGGAACATGGTCGCTATAGGTAGGTTTTACTATATATATGTGTGTGTGTGTTCTCTGGATAATACGCAATGATTATTTATTTAAAAAGAAAAAAAAATGAGAAGAGGAGATGCATTTGGTAAACTGCAAAAAGAATTATACAGGTTGTTCATTTGACACTAATGTATGGATAATTGTATAGTTACATCAATTAATTTCTATTAATATTATTTATACAATTTAATTAATTTCCGAGATTAACTTGTACTTAACTTTTAACAAATTGGATTCCTAAAATACTATTTTTAAGTGTATTAAATGCACATATTAATTATTTATTTTTATTTTTTATTTCATCTTATATTATTGGGTTTAGGTTATATACTGAGTTTAGGTTAGCATAGTCAAATTAAATGATTTGGTTTACATGTTAATGTATGGTATATTTTTTCTGTTAACACATTGCAAATGCGATTTTATTTTATTTTTTAATTTTTAATTTAATTTTTTTTCTATCCAATTTAGTAATTTTATTGTGATTCGTTTTTAATGTTTTTTTCTTCATTTAATTTTGGTTTTATGTGTGTTGGTAGCCCCAAATTCGTATTATTTTGCTTTTTTCATGGCTAATACGAAGGTGAAACCACACACTTCATTTGTAGTTGCAAAGTATTTGAAGCTTGACAGTTCTGCTTTGGTTCTGCAAATTCCATTTGTATTCATTTTATTTATTCTACCCCCCCCCCCCCCACATGTTTCAATGTGGTCATTTTCTATTAAATTCAATGGTTCATGTATTGTAATTCAATTAATGGTTATATATATATATATATATATATATATATATATATATATATATATATATATATATATATATATATATATATATATATATATATATATATATATATATATATATATATATATATATATATATATCAGAAAACAAAATTATTAAATGTAATATTAGATGAATCCAAAAATGCATGTGCAGTCTCATGTAATACACATTTGAAAATCTTTTTTAAAAATTGGGGAAAAGTATAATATAAATCTAAAATTGTACACAAAGTAAATATAAAGTACGGTTATAATATATAAAAAAATAGTAAGGATTTTTAAAAATTCTATTTTATTTTAATTTAAATTTTAAATTTTAGTTAAATATGAAGTTAAAATTTTTCATGTACTTTTTGTTGAACATTGAAATGCAGTAAGTTCACCATTTGAAACTTTTTTTTTAACTATTTGGGAAAATAGTTGTTGTTCTCATAGAGAATTGGGAAATCTGAAGTATATCTGAATCTTTTTATTGGTTGAATTTCGCAATAAAATTGGTTTATTTTATTCATTTTCTGATTGATACATGCTTAATGTCTAGAGATAAAACACTTCTGTTTTTTTTTTTTTTTTTTTTTTTTTTTTTTTATCGTTTTCTGATTGGTCCCCATTTAATATCCAAAAATAGAATACATCTGTTGCCACGATGACAAAAAAGTATTAAAAACTAAAAAAAATAACAATAATAATAATAATAATAATAATAATAATAATAATAATAATAATAACTCAAAAACACATTTAGATACGGATTTCAAACAAGATACATTTAAAAGTAAATTTTTTTCTTTATACGACGGTGTAAAAATTGAAAATGTGTAATGTTAGAAGTTTTAAAATTTGCAGTATCGAAAATTGTTAAAGTGAAATTTTATTTAATATTTGTTTATGGTTGGTCAAGGAATATTAACTTTTCTCTAAAACTCCATACATATTAATATGACTCTGTTATTACGTAAGCTACGTTTTAATCATCATAAAAATGATGTTGTTATTGTTTTTTTAATATAGAAATCGTTTATAAGTTTAAATTATAGTCTTTGAAAATATCATTTTCCAAATAGTCGTTGTAATTTTTTTATTTATTTATATATATATATATATGTACATATTAATAGACAAAACAAAATAAATAAATTGTCCACTTAAAACGAACGAAAAAATAATAACGTCGAAAAAATAAACTGTCCACTTAAAACTTTAAATGACTTTTTCTTCATGTTCACATATTGTCCACTTTTATCTTTTGAATATGCGAAGCTTTTTTTTTGTATTTGAGAAAGAGATTTTTTTTTTTACATGTTCTTTATTATATATAAATTTGCAAATATAATTAGTCATCAGGTTTTTTAAAATAAAAGAATATGAAGATATGTTAAATTTCATCGTTTCACACTATATATATATATATATATATATATATATATATATATATATATATATATATATATATATAACTAATATATATATATATATATAATATATATATATATATATTATATATATATATATATATATATATATATATAACTAATCTGGAACTTACGGAAAACCTTTTATCAAACAATAGTATAAACTTTTTGGATTTAAAAATTACATTAGTGGAGAACAAATTAATAACTGATCTATATGATAAAAGTAAAGATTTTAAATTTAAAGTTAATACTTTTACTCATTTTAAATTTTGCCTCCATAATTCTGTTTGTCGAAATATACTCCTCAATCACTTGTTCAGAATCAAAAGTTTATGTTCCCCTCATCTTATAAACAGAAACATTAAACAATTAATATATGATGCGATAAATCATGGATTTCCTAAGAAATTCATTTACTCTTTAATACACAATAAATTCTTTTCTTACTTATCATTTGCAGTAGGATGTTTATTGCGAGTTACTTTTAACATATTGCGCATAAAAAAATTTATCAATAAAAAATATAAAATATATAAAAATTACACAAAAAATAAAAAATTATAAAATGTGTTAAAAAATTAATTAATAGGTTGAATGGGTGGGTAGAAGTTAGA
Source organism: Maratus speculifer (assembly GCA_964019185.1). NCBI lineage: Eukaryota > Metazoa > Arthropoda > Arachnida > Araneae > Salticidae > Maratus > Maratus speculifer. The sequence goes on from OZ025294.1 coordinate 216,280,175, forward strand.
TTAAGGAGGTAGGGCGCAGCTGCTGGAAAATATATGCGCTTATGTTAATATTAAAAAAGGGGGGTGTTGGCGGTAGGAAAATGGTACACTGCAACAATAATATAGTGTTAATTTATTATTTATGGTAATGTATTGTTATAGCATTCATTGTTTATTCCTCTGGATTTAATATCCCTCATAGCATGCATAGTCACAGTGACGTCACAGTGACGTCACTGTGAGTCACTTTGGTCACATCACATCTGTGACCAAAATGCCACCACTCAGTGACGTCACATTGCGACTGAGATGTGACTTTTTTTAAAATCTTCAGAAAATTATAAAAAATCCTTCAAAACATGTTATTTACCTTAAAACATGTTTCTGACAATTTAAATATTGTCGCTTTTGTCACAGTTCCGTCACAATGTTAATGTCAAAGTAGTCACAAATGACACATTTTTCACAAATTTGTCACATTGTGACCACTTTGCGAAGTGGTCACAAATGAGCTCTAAAACGGCCATAACGACTTCACATTTTAGTCACTGTGACTTCACATCGACGATCGATGGTCACAAAGTCACAATGTAACTTGACAACGACGTCGCAGTGACGTCACCATGCCTTACGGGATATAATGTAATTTGAGGCTGATCAATGGTTGATCATTTAATATAATATTTTATTACTTTTACAACATTTTAAATTCTTATTTTAGTTATCAAAATAAGCTATCCTTTAATGGTAAATTTTATAATAATATAATAAATTATTAATTCGCCGATTTTTGCTTTAAATAAGGGTTGGCACGGTTTAAGTCGGTTGGTTTTATCTATGGTTTAAACTATATGTATATTTTTATTACATCCCCTGTTTTTTTTTTTTTGTTTTTTTTTTCTCCTTTACTTTCGAAAATTACTAAAGATATTTCGTATTTTTATTTTATTTTGTTTTTTTTTTCTTTATAATTTCAGACTTCTAATTTTATACAGTGGGCCTTGGTCAATTTTTTATGTATAGGAATAACTGTTTAAATGAAAAATGATTTTTTTTTTCTAATATTTACTTAATCCACTGTATATAGGTTGTTTACAAATAGTTACACGGTTTATATGTATATTTTTATTACATCCTCTGGTTATTTTTTTTTCTTTCGAAAATTACTAAAGATATTTCTTATTTTTTTTTTTTTTTTTTTTTTTTTTTTTCTTTATAATTTCAGACTTCTAATTTTATACAGTGAGCCTTGGTCTATTTTTTATGTATAGGAATAACTGTTTAAATGAAAAATGGTTTTTTTCTATTATCTACTTAATCCACTGTATATAAGTTTTTTACAAATAGATACCCGGTTTAAGCCAAAAAAACCTAGTTTAAACCAATAATAAAAACCTTTTTATATTTTTTAAAAAAAAGACATGGTTTTTTCCAACCCTGTATTAAACAAATAAATATCGTAACTTGTAAAATTTTGATTTTATAGAGCTAATTAATTTTTTGCATTATTTTATTGTGTTTAGAAACTAAAGATGGGGCCACTGACGCTTTTGTAGTTAATTTGTACTTATCTCACATGTACAAAATCATTATCGATATCAATCGATTTAATTAATTCTATAATTATAATTTAAAACTTGTAATTAGTATTAAATAGTTTAACTATTTTTATTAAGTTAAAAAAATTGTCTACTTATGTTTTGTAATTAATTATTTTTGAAAATAGCTATTTAAATATCTATTATTAATAAAAACTATTTGGTTTCTAATTTAACTTCGATATTAACTGTCTAATGTGACTGAATGCAAAGTGGTATTGCTATCACATGGTCGAAATTGATATTTGTAAGTTTATCTTTTATATAATTAAATTACAGTCTAATTATTTCTCTTTGACATGATTTTTCCTTTGAAATCAATCAATGATAATTCAATTATATTATTATTTTGTTTTTTCTGTTCTCAATGGCGATTACTGGTTGTGATTGATACTTGTAAGTTTATCTTTATCAATATTCAATTAGAATTTCATTATTTTTCTAACATTTTTTCTTTGAAATAGTTTTTCCAATGCAATTAATATATTGATAAATTCTATTATTGTCTTATTATTTATCTAATATTTTTCTTTGAATTGAGTTCTCATTTGCGATTAATCGGGCAGTATGGAAATCATTTTTAGGTCTATCCAGATTTCTATCCAGAAATTAATCGCAATTAATGTGGCTATTTAGCAATGCCCTTGATAACGAGCTAAATACCACATTTCCAATTTTATTCCAAAATTTGACAACTCCTCTGTTTGATATAATTTGGCATTAACAAGTTTTCCAGAAATATATATATATATCAGTAAAGCAACTATATTAAATGCAATATTAGATGTTTCCAGAAATGCGGAGTCTTATGTAATACACATTTGAAAATCTTTTTTTAAAAATTGGGCAAAAGTATCAATATATAAAAAAATAGTAAGGGTTTTTTTAAATTACTTTTTTTAATTTATTTTTCCAATTTTAATTAAATATGCAGTTAATTTTTTTAATGTACTTTTAGTTGAACATTTAAATGCTATGATTTCACCATTTGAATCCTATTTTTAAGAAAAATCCTATTTTTAAGATAACTGTCCCTCAAGGGTATATTTGCCGTGTAATGTCATTTTTTGCTGATTTAATTAAAAATTCATTTAGAAACTTTTTTTTTTTTTTTTTTTTTTTTTTTTTTTTAGTTCTATCATTTTTTCGCTCCCAGGTCTCGAGGTTCGGAAATTCCTGTTCAAATTGGCAATTTTGACAGCATTTTTTTGCAATATTTTCTGCATTTACCAAAAAATCGACAAACACGGCAGATTATTCAATGTCTAAATCAGATAATTTGCCAGTTGAGTGCGTTAGAGATTAAAAATGAATTTAAAAATAAATCAGGAAATAAGCAGTTTTGATTGTAATACACCCTTGAGTACAGAAGGTTTCAACCAGTATATCGTGAAAAGATCTCAGGAACTAAAGTTATTTAACCTATATAGATTGGATAAAAAGCTTTTCTAATAGATTTTTAAACTTAAAATCTACTGTAGACAAACATTTAAGACGGTTCACCGCCCCCCCCCCTTACACACACACACATGATTACATATATGTTTTATTTAGAATTTAATTATTTTTAAAACATATTATACAATTATAAAACATTATGATTTTACTAGCTGGGATAATACATTTCGTTTATATTTGTCTATAAGTGACCCTTTATACATACATATATATATATATGTGTGTGTGTGTGTGTATTATTTTATATTATTATTTCATGCAATATAAAAACGGCGTTGAAATTTCAAACTGAAACTAAAGTTTACAGATGTAGATACATTGACAAAAAACATACATGAATTTTGTTAGTATAAATAAAATATACAGATATATATTGATAACATCTATAGACTCTTTAATATACAATTAGTTATTATATGATCTCAAAAATAATTAACACATTGCTTAAAAAATGTATAAAAAATTATTAAAACACAAAAATAATAGTAAAAAATTAAAAATGCAAAATCATAATATATATACATAAAGATTTCTGGTGGGTAGATGTTAGAGTAAGGTGGAGGGCGGTGTTGTCTGGATAATACGCAGTGGTTATTTATTTTTAAAAAATTGAGAAGGGGAGAAATATTTGCTTAATTGCAAGACATCTATATGGGTTGTTCATTTGACACTACTATATAGATAATTGTACAGTTACATCAATTAATTTCTATTAATATTATTTATATAATTAATTTCCATGATTAACTTGTGCCTAACTTTTAACAAATTGGATTCCTAAAATACTATTTTTAATGTATTAAATGCATTTATCAACTATCTATTTTTATTTCTTATTTCATCTTGTATTAAGATATTGAGTTTAGGTTTGCATAGTCAAATTAAATGATTTTGTTTACTTATTAATGTATGGTATATTTTTTCTATAAACACATAGCAAATGCGATTTTAATTTTTTATTATTATTATTATTATTATACTTTTTATTTTTCTATCCAATTTTGCAATTTTTTTGTGTTTCTTTTTTATGTTTTTTTTTTTTTTTTTTTTTTCATTTAATTTTGTTTTTATGTGTGTTGGTAGAACCAAATTCGTATTATTTTGCTTTTTTTTTATGGCTGATACGAAGATGAAACCATACACTTCATTTCTAGTTCCAAAGTATTTGGGGCTTGACAATTCTGCTTTGGTTCTGCAAATTCCATTTGTTTTCATTTTTTTTTTCTTTCATGTTTCAATGTTATAATTTTTATTAAATTCAATGGTTCATATATTGTAATACAATTAATGGTTTTATATACAATAGACAGATAGATAGGTATATTGATATGGATAAAAAATATTAATAAAATTCATTTATATTTCAATTACTTTTTTATTTAATTTAAATATAGAACATTAAATATAGCACACGTATAATTTAAATATAGTACATAATTCACTTATTTTAAATTATGTTTTTTGAATCTTGAAAAAAAAAAGGAAGAAGACTGGAGAATTTTAAGTTCACTAAAATTAATCTGTGTCTTTTCCTGGTCAAATTCCTTATTTATTTTTTATTTTCAAGTATGCAGTTTTGTGTGTGTAGTTTTAGTGCATACAAAGATACATCTGATTTAGTTTTTAACGTCGTAATTTTAAAATAAAATTTATACAGAAGATTGTGCATGATACTCATGCAAATGTGATAATTAATTGCTAATTGTTTGTTTCTGAACTAACATTTCATTCTCTTTAACCACATTACCAATAATAATAATAAAAAAAATCATTTAAAACTCTCAAATACAATATAGGGTAACATCCCCAGTAATTGGCACATTAAGAATTTGTCGTTAAACTTACTTAAATTTTCATTACAAAGAAATAAGCTATTTACTTGGAAATATTTTTAAATCAAAGAATGCATATCTGTGCATCTATTTTGCCCACTAAAAGCAAAAAAAATTGAAAAAGTATTTTTATAAAAATAAATTTATAAAAAGTTGCTGAAATCACCAGTAATTGGCACCTAGAGCACCAATGTATGACACCTTGTGATCCAGTAATTGACATATGTTTATATTTTTAAAAAACTTTACATTTTGCATTGGGTTTAATTGCTTTAAATTAATTTACTGTAGATGAAGATGCCATATTTCAGGTTTTTGAGAGTAAGAAATTAGCATATTAATCTGAAATGTGAACACTTTAAAACAATACAATATGCTTACATTAATACCCAGTAATTGTCATGCTGTCCCCAGTAATTGTCATATGAAGCTTTAATGGATTCCAATTACTGATACAATTTATATTTTCAAATAAAAACAAATGATAAACAAAATTAGTCTATAATTTTGAAAAGTACTTACAAAATAAATGGTTTAATCTCAAATTCCTTGCGAATTCCTTGCAATTGGAATAGGTGCCAATTACTTGGAACTAGCAAAATTGAAGCACCATTAATGGCAACTACCATTAATTCAGAAATCCAAATATTTGTGTCGAAAATACTTTTACACAATTAAAGTAACCCTTTTTAACTAAACAAAACTGTTGTCAATTAAAATTTAAAATATATTATAAATCAGATAATAATGAATTGAAAAGCATGCCTTCCTTAAGCTAAAGAACAAGAATTTGCAACAAAATGGCTAATTTGATACAAGCCAGATTTGTTTCTCTTTCCTAGGCTCTATTGTCATCTTGTAAAATAAATCAAAGTTATAATCTTTAACGTAAATGAGCATATAACTGATATATGGTCTTGAATTTTTAAGACTGGATATAAATCTTTTTTTTAGGACATGTTTGTAAAATGTGCCAATCATTGGTGCATGCCAATTACTGGGGGTGTTACCCTATAATTATACGTGAAATCAATGACATTAGACAATTTTAGTCATGATTTTAAATTGTATCTTTTATTTATTTGTTTATTTATTTATTTTCGTGAATCACATTTGTTGTTGTAAATTTCTTGAAACATTTTCACGTGCGTCATTTTATTTTCGCAGTTTTTGTTTTTAAACAAATTATTGCATTCATAATATAAGAAAAATAAATCGGAATAATATAAATATATACATAGATGATAATTTGTAATATTCTATAACGGTAATATGCATACTATATGTATCAATATATAATTAAGAGAAAGAATAAAATAATGTTAAAATTCTGGTGTTAAATTCACCTTGAATAAATAATAAAAATACGTATACCGCGCAAATAGAACGTACTAAATTTACTTTTAGGTGCATACATAATAAAAAATTATTTAAAATGCATTGAAATACTTTAAAACTTCATTAGATAAAGATCAGCAGATGAAAGGGACTATTTAAAAATACCATAAAAATAAAGAAATGTGGAAGTTTTTCTCTTTATTCATCAGGCACCAAGAACACGTGCCACTACTTAGCAAGCAGGAGCAAGACAGCAGAAGTTTCAAAGTAATAACACATGTTCTTTGCGCCTGATTAAGAAAAACTAAACCTTTAACATTTCTTTATTTTTAAGACGTTTTTAAGCATTCTCAATCATATTACTGTATCACATCAGCTTATCTAAACATAAAGAAAAAGAATGGTGCGTTTATTTTATGCATCTGTGAGCATAGATTTGTGCATACAAGTTTGTACATTGTTAATTATTTATATATGTATATATATATGTATGTATATATAATTTGTTAACAAAATCATAACGAGGAAATTATTTTTATATAGATGTAACAAATACTGTATGAAAGTTTAAGTGTTTGATAAATGTTTAAAAATTAAACTACTCACAATATTCAAATTTCTGCATTTAATAAAAATACATTTACGAAACTCAAAAAAAAAAAAAAAAAAAAAAAAAAAAAAAAGCGAGCGATCAAATGTATAAATATTTTTTATTTATAATTTTTAAATAAAAATATTTTTGTTCCATTTTTTTCTTTATTCACATTTTTTTACGTAAATTATTTTTCTAACTGCTATTCCATACTGTCATTTAATTTTAGCTAACATATATTTAGTTATTTACAAATTTATATTTTGCATACATACATACATTTATTCTTTTTCGTGTGTTTTATAAACATTTTAATGAAAATGTATTTAATATAATATCTTGAAAATTATTTTCAACATTTAAAGTGCATTTTATGCCTCATTTTATATAAAAAATCTTAACAGTGTGATATTTAATAATTAAAAAATTGTAAAAAACATTTTTAATGGAATTTGAGTTATTTTAAACTATTTGCCTTGCATTGAAATTTAAAATTTAACTAAAAGTTTTGTTATTGAGAAACCATTTTCAAAGAAAATACTAAATTTAATTTGTTCTGTATTTAAAAAATTTTTCAATTCAATTAAGCACAACATTTTGTTATTGTATTTTTCATTGAGGTTTAAAAAGAAATTATGATGAAGATTGGTTTCTTTTTCTAAAAAAAAATTACACTGCGCATATATTTTTTTTTCTCGAGAAGAAATTTTATTAAAATGTTAAAATAAATTTTCATTTTTTATGAAATTAAATCATTAAAATTTAAAACTTTCATCATAATTTTATCGTAATAATTAATATGGAAACAATAATTCAATTATTTAAAAATATCTAAAAAATAGGTAGAAATCACTAAAATTACCTTAAAATTTATTATACAAACTGCATACACCGGTATAATTATTTTAAAAAATCGGCTTTAAATTACAAATTATAATTTTTCGTTAGCATATAATATTTTTTGTTGTGATATTGTACGTGATAATCGTGTAAAAATTTTTATGGTTATGTCTACTTAAAGTGGTTATTATTTTTTAATTATTTATCTGCTTTGTGGATACAATCTTAAAAATTTTTCTTTAACTTATAGATAAATTGAATCCAATTTAAATAGATTAAAAATAGAAATATTCTATATTATAGGATGTTGGTCATGATATTTCAGCCTGAAAATTAAATAGATTTTTATTCTGAAATTAGTCTTTTATACAAACCTCTATGACTTTTATCATTGTTTTGATTCTTCATTTTGTTATACTACAAGTTGCATTGATAGACATTTTTTTTTTTTTTTTTTTTTTTTTTTTAATTTTCCTCAAAAACCAATATATATATATATATTTTTAATTGAAGAGCAAATTGTAGACTTATCATTATTGATTGTAGAATATTACTATTTGAGGAAAACCTCAAATAAAAAATAAGGATAATTTGTATATTTTGTTCACTTCATTAAAGATTAAAAATCAGTGCACATGAGCTGAAATACGCATGGTAATACAAACTATGCAATACAATATTAAATAATACAATATTAAATTACAATTATGAAATTTTAAATACAAATGAAACTGAAATTATAAAAAGTTATTGTAAAAAATACAGATGTGTTAATGTAGATTGTTCCCATTATATAATAAATTATATTAGAAGAAAGAGCTTAAATTTTAAAAGTTTATATTAAAATAATTCTAATTGATAAATAAAAGATCTAAAGTAACTTTTTTCATGTTATTGGAGAGGAGAATTTAAGAGTAGACCTGATATGGCTTTCATTACATTTTATCATTATGCAATTATCAAAAATGAAGCTTTCACAGGGTCTATTATCAAAACAGGTCATTTAAAGCATTTTGTTTGAATGTCTATTATTTGGTATTTATGCAAATTGGAACATTAAAACTAGCAGATAAAGAAGCTGCAGACAAGTTGGGAACGTTTGGCATATCAGTTGAAATTGATGATAGAAGATATCGGATTTAATGTAGAAAATCGTGTGAAATATAAGGAAGGTTAAGATGTTCCTATTTAAAAGCATCAATCGGTTTCGGAATTTTTCTAATCATTTCATCTTTCAAGCATCCCCTAGAGTGAATTTTCCCCTTCCCCCCTCCTTTAACCCTAACTCATGCAATCCTGATTTGTTATATGAAACGGGGCCCTTCGCCATCTTCGAATGGTGACCCCGAAGTTGCGGCAAATCATGGGTCATAAACAGAAAGTGTAAGATATGAAAAAAATCCACTTACTTTGATGTAAAGATGAGTCTCTGTAGCTCTGTTGGTTTGGAACCATGGGGCGAAGGTTCTCTAGAACGAATTCCAGTTCGATTTTTCAGAACGTCTAGGTCGCCGCCGAATTCGAAAGGATCCGAAACGGCGTCCCGGCGCATGTACCGCGAGCAGAAGAAGAGAAAAGAGGATGCTGCAAATCGAACGACCACCCCTTGATCGAACAATGACAACAAAGACGCCGCGGCACAGAAAATAAACGAAGGAACAAAAAAGACAAATAGATTGTCGGATTGTAGGTCGACCCCCCTTGAACCACCTGGGGTCCGAGATCGCTTAGAAATGGACGTTATAGTTAGTGATGATCAGAGGGATCATAGATGCGTGGGTGTACGAGAGAAGCCGGGGAGCGGTCGTCATGGTAACTTCAAACCCCCCTCCAATCGATAGATGTGTGTGCGAGTAGGCAAACATGCGCTACTCGGGGCCTATTAGCTAGAGGACTGTCGGCCTAATAGTCAAAGATAGCTAGAATAGGTTGTAAGTAAAGGTGTAGTTCTCAGTCGGCAAAGTACTTCTTTGCCAAAGCAGCGGCTGGCTGCTTAAATAAAACAAAATAAAAAAATCTCCCGAGCATCTACCGTTAACCATTTTTCCGAAGTCACGTGAGACATCTGCAAATGACATTACTCTCGAAATTTGTACATTAATTCAATTCTTTTACTGATGCAATTTGAAATTATCCCTATTTTAAATCGTGTAAAAATGTTAAAGAATGATATATGATAGATTCGTTTAGGTCAGGTGTCCAATCTGCCTCTTTTATTATTTTTTTTTCCTACTAAGAATGTATTTATTAAAAATAAGCACATTGCTCAATGGTGCACAAAACAATAATTTTAATAACAACTTGTACAAATAAAAAAAATAAAAATATTCACGTTTCGCACCGCCTTCTGCGGCCGTCTTCAGGAAAATATGATAATGGAAGGGCTAAGTTTACTTCTTGATCGAGAGATAATATTTCTAATAAATTAAAATCGAAATGAATTAAAAGTTTTAAAATGTTGCCACTTACACGTAAGTAAAAATTAAAATATTGCAACGAGATAAAAATTTTAAGATTTTATGATGTTATGCCATACTTTTGGTATATTGTAGGACAAATTATCATTACAAGGTTTATTTTCTCGTGCAATGATTTCGACAGATTCTCTTATTTTACCTTCAACTGGGTTATTGCAGGGAACTATGATTTTGGCAGAATCAAAGTTCCATGCCTAAATCATAGTTCCCTGCAATAACCCAGTTGAAGGTAAAATAAGAGAATCTGTCCAAACCATTGCGCGAGAAAATAAACCTTGTAATGATAATTTGTCCTACAATATACCAAAAATATGGCATAACATCATAAAATCTTAAAATTTTTATCTCGTTGCAATATTTTAATTTTTACTCACGTGTAAGTGACAATATTTTTAAACTTTTAATTCATTTCGATTTTAATTTATTAGAAATAATATCTCTCGATCAAGAAGTAAACTTAGTCCTTCCGTTATCATATTTTCCTGAAGACGGCCGCAGAAGACGGCGCGAAACGTTGATATTTTTATTTTATTTTAATTGTATAAGTTGATATTATAATTATTGTTTTGTGCACCATTGAGCAATGTGTTGTATTTTTAATAAATACATTCTTAGTAGTTAAATTTTATGGTGCAATTGTCCAGTATATATTTATGTTTTTTTTACTTTGAGAGTAAGCCAATTTTTTTCCCCTTTAAGCCAAGTTTCTCTTATTAGTAATTCCTTTCTAAGCTATTTTAAATAATAATAATAATTTGAAGATATTGGATTTGCTCAATTAAAGAGATTTTATAAAAGATAAAAATTAAAGTTGTCTAGACTTACGATTTTGTTGTTTAGAGACAATCGTTCATACAAAAAAAAAAAAAAAAAAAAAAAAAAAAAAAAAGAAGAAGAAAAAAACTTGTTAGCGGATTGTAATATAAATATTTAACACTTATTATGCTATCTATGAATCGTTGTGAGGTTCGGATTCTACCGATTTCGATCGGAAAATCCCCATGATTCAGACGGTTACAAAAGTAGTGTGGAGTTTCCAGATACCATACTCTAAGGTTGCATGCACATTGAAATACTCTCCCTTGTCAACTGCAGGTTCTTTATAATAGACCGAAAGGTAATGAACAAACGAATCGGGAGATAAGCAGATCAACTCTACTTGACGGAAAGGTCCCTCTTTTGCTAGACAACCGTCCCTCCCCTGTAAAACTCATTAAAGATAAAAGAAAAAAAAAGAAAAGAAAAAAAAAAAGAAAAAGAAAAAAAACCACCGTGTCGCCACAACCAACGAGCCGACGAGAAACTGCAAGAAGTGGTCTTGTCTGTTTGGGCCTTTACTCCTGAAAGGAATAACTGAGTGACATGGGCCGAGAGGTTCCGTTTTCGAAGATAGTAGAATACTGGGAGGCAGGGCCTGACTTGCAAGTTTTTGTGCTCAGGGCACTTTCAATTTTTCGTGCCCCCTTAGATTGGTTATTTACTGATACTAGTTTTTTTTCTTTTTTTACATATTACATACTTATTTATAAAGTGTCCAACTCAAACAACTGCCTGTTATTCATTGAAATATACTTTTAACCGTGTATTAAGATATATTTTTGTCATTTCATCGTATTAATATTCATATATCACATTTTTTCACAATTTTAATTTTTAATAAAAATTTAGAATCAATTTTCATAAAAATGTGCCTTTCAGAAATTTTGTGCCCAGGGCACGGGCCCTGAGTGCCCGTGTGATAGTCCATAGTCGTGTTGGACCTGCTGGGAGGTACTGGATTTGAATCCTTGTCACGACTGTCTAACCTTTCGGATTTTTCCTTGATTTTCTATAAACATCGCTTAAATACGAGTTAGTTTACTTATAAAGGCTCTATGGAAGTCAATACCCTTCATGGACAATGTCAATCGTGCAGATAATTTGTAACAAATATCATCATCTCCACCGAGCCAGGGCATTTACGGTGCAAAGGATTTTATGTGCACATTAATATCATGGATTGGAGATAAGAATATTCCGGGAAGAAACCGGAAATTTCGAGAGTAAATCGTTTTTTTTTTTTTTAATTAAAATAATAATAATAATAAAATCTTTTATAAAATAAAATATACAAAAAAATTTAATAGCTATTTTCATTATCAGTATCCCACATGAAAACATTAACATGGAAAATCTGATCTTTAAGAAAAAATCTATAAAAAAAAAAAAACTTGAGAAAATTGAAGGATTTTTTGCAATTTTTTTTAAACTTTAAAACATAAGACCCTACAAGAAAAAAAAAATTCTTATAAGGTGGTCTGGTGTAATAATGCCAGGCGGGGTAATAACGCCAAGTGCTAATATTTTGCATAATTATGAAATAATCTGGTAAATGACACCCATGTGCTCTGCGCAGAAGGGTTTTGAGTCATATAAATCGCAAAAAACAGCTTCAAGTTAATTTGTTTCATTTTTAGGTCTTATTGTTTTTACAAGCAACTAAAATTAACGCTTGATCTAAAATTTGCGAGATACGTTTTGTGATGTGAAGACTATTTTTTTTAATCCGGAAATACTTTGTTAATTACATAAATTTGTAGTACATTTCATGGACTATTAAAATGTTGTTGAAGATTTTGGATATCTTCTCGAGGTAATTTGTAATTTAAAATGTACAGCGCAATAACTATAATGGGGTAATAACGCCAATCCTTGGCATTAATACCCCGGTTGATTCCCTACAGTGGCCGAGCTACATCCTAAATACTGATTCAAATAAACACAGTTAAAACTGTGCAATGTTTCTAATAATTCTATTTAAGCGGTCCTTTTTAAGCAAAAAGAAGCTCACGGTCTGATATTCTTTTGCCTCATCCTCCCCCCCCCCCCACACACACACACACCACACCTTTATTTTTCTTACACTTTCACAAAAAATTGAACATTTTCAATAGCTTAGAATGCAATTTGTCAATTTCTAAGTTTGTAGAGTTTGTATTTTTAGAATTGGGCAATCTACATGCAATTATTCCATCTTATTTCATAGTTTTGTTTGCATGGCGTTATTTCCCATATAGGTGGGTAATAACGCCAAATAGCATTGGACAAGAAATCACGCCATTACATTTGATGAATACATATCTGTTATTTTTTTTTTTTTTTTTTTTTTTTTTTTTTTTTTTTTTTTTTTATAGATAGCCAATGAGTTGCTGTATCAAATCATATATTTGTTTGAAAAATACCAACTAAAACTGAGCCGTGAAAATTGGTAGAACCTTAACGTGGCGTTATTACCCCAGGGTACCTTACATAGACATTTCAGAAAAATTTTTAATAACAAAACGGAATAAATTAAATGATTTATAGTTTATTGAAACTTACTTTACAAGCCACCGTGGAGGGCAGATAAAGATAGAGGCGCAGTGTGCCGTAAAAACGGTTTGCAATATGATGCGCGTTATCGCTCAAATTTAAATGGCTTCATTCGGCCCAAATAAAACAATCACTTTGAACAGAGGTCAAATTCTTTTGCATCAGTCATGAATTTTTTTTTCCTCTAAATGAAAATTATTTGTTTATACTTAAGCATTTTAAAGTAACATTTCATTGTGTTATGAATTAAAAACTGTATTAAAAGATTTTTTTTTTTTTTTTCAAAAGCACGCGGTTGTGTTTGGGTCTAATTTAGCAGATTTTAGGATTACATTTTTGGCGTCACCCCCAGCCTTATATTTCATCTCTGTTCTTTCTTTTTACTCTATGATTATCACCATTTTTTCTTTACAAAACTTTCTCTTTGCAAAAATGTATTTTAAAGGAGATTTAAGTGACTTATTTTCCCCGCATTTATTTTTTTCGTATTAAAAAGTTGAAAGAATACAACTTTTTTAAGTGTGTGTAATAACATTTTTCAAATTTTGAAAAAATATAAATGAATTATCTCTAATAAAACATGGAAATATTATAAAAAAAAAAAAAAAAAAAAAAATGAAGTCATGTAAATCATTAGATACCCAATTTGTTTTGAAGAGCTTCTTGAGTGATGAAATTGCTTTTTGTTTAATCTGTGTACCATTCTGCGATAATGAAGTCATATGCATACTTTTGTACAGATGTTGTTAAAGACTGGGTAGTAAAATTAGAATGATTTAACGAGTGCAAATGAAGTCTTTTATTTTTTAAAAAAAGCATGTGTTTTAATTCTTGAAACTGAAACATGTTTTATAGAATAGCGCCATTTTTACTCAGGTGCTTTGAAACTCTTCACATGTAAAAATGTTACACTTCCGAAAAAAAAAAAATGTAATCGAAATCACACACTGATAAGACGCAATGTTTTATAAAAATTTAGAATGTCCTTATAGAAGTGTAGTAACAAACAATGTGCAACATTCAAATCAGATAATTTTCGCATGGTTGAATTCACTTCACCGACTTAAACAAGTAAGCAAAGGAGATATTGGCAATAATTCCAGGTTTTAAATAATATAAAATTTCCACTAGGTTTTTTTTTTTATGTGTGTGAAATTATTTATTTATAGATGTGCTCGCACTGTAGAGCCCTGCACAGGCCAGAAATTCCAGACCCGGATCTGGCCCTGTGTAAAAAAATAAAGTTCGACCCGAGCTATGCTCGGCTCGACCCGTTCAGATTTTTATAATTTACCGCCCGGCCAGTACAAAAATCAGTGAAAACAATCCCGGCACAATCTGGCTCGACTCATTTTCTGGAAAAAAATCAGATTTTACTTAACATACAATTAAGATTTCTTTAAAGAATACCGCATATATATTCATGGGATAAATTTACAGAACATTTTAAAGTTACGATGTGTTCGCAAAACAGAAAATACACAATAGCAACATTAACGATTATTCAGATTCTAAGACATTTTAACATTCAAATAAAGCTTCATTAAAATTTTAATATATTTTAGAATAAAAGAAAAAAAGGAGGATTAAAAACATAATTTTTAAGCTGTATTTATAAAAAGTAGATTTGAGAAAATATTTCTCGTTCGTTTATTAAGGGTTTTCTTAAATCTAAAAGAACTCTTTTCTGACAGATTTCTGAATTCATTTTTTTTCGGAAACACATAATATTGTCAGGCATTTTCATTAAAAAATTATGTAGACGAATAGCGCTATCTATTTTTTGATAAAGGCAATGTATCTTTGAGAAAATATTGTTAAATTACTGGTTTGAATCGAATTTCCGGAAGCAACATCATGGGAAAGGAGAAAAACCTGAAGCCACGACAAAATTATCTTGCATGTCGATGAGTAATTTATTTATCAAAAATGGAAAACACTATTCGATTTCGAATCTCTTCAATAGTCAGGCTTGTCAACTTTAAGCCTTAACAGCCATAACATTTTCATGTTGTTAAGCAGCGAATTTTAAAACTACCTTAAGGTTTGTTTCAAAAGATTCTGTAAACAAAAGTCCATTATCACAATTAATATTTTTACAAGAAAATTGCTTGTCCTACATTTCTTGAGAACTATTATGTTCAGTTCCGGCCCAGCTCGACTTCTAGGAAGGAAATGCAACTCAGCACGGCACGAGTCTGCTCAAAAAAAAAGTTAAAACAGACAACATGTCCGATGCCGGTCTCTATGGTGGACATGTTACCTTTCAGTATTGGTGCTGCCAAACAAACATCGGCCCGTGAAGCCCATTTATACTTATTCTCGAAGGTACAGCCCTGCCCAGTCGTTGATTTTGTTCATCGGCACGGCCCGTTGAAAAAAAAAAAAAAATCTTAATTCTGCTTGCTCGGCGAGTTTGAAAATGCGGCTTTACTTCGTCGGGCCGTAAAAAGGTCTCGGGCCAACACACTGATTATTTTTTAAGTATCCCTGTTTTTATATTTTAATTTAAAAGTATTTTATGTTTTTTTTTTCCAAAATTGTTGTAACTTGATAGCTTTCATTATTGCTGTATTGACACTAATCAACGGATATATGGATACAGCAACTCCTCTTTTTTGCTTCTTTTTTAAAACAACGGACTTTGAGCTTATTCTATCGACGATAATTTTTAGAATTTTTAAACTATGATTTTGAGACTTTGACAAAAATTACTCTATGCATTTAGCTAACACATTATGGAGATTATATTTTTATTACTTGCACGCGTGCGCAATAAAACATTATTTAGTAAACCTGTTAATTGATCATACATTTTTTACTATTTTTTAATTCTGATTACAGTGTAATGTGTACAATATAAACAATATTGCCATGTTTTCTGAAAATAACTTTTTTTATATTAAGAATTCTGTAAATTATAAACAAAAAAACTTGGCAAAATTTGGAACTGCTTTTATAAAAACCTTAATTTTTCTACGAGTATACATGCTATCCTCATAAAACTGAACACAGTTTATTACAATATGCCACTTAATCATAATCTAGAGCAGCGGCTCCCAAACTTCATTGGTACGTGACCCACCTTTAAGTAAAAATAATTTTTCGAGATCCACCTAATATAATGATGTATATCAATATGAAAACTGTTGTGTGACCTGTATAAGCTATGGGCTATCCTATTCTACGTAAGAGGCAAATTTCGTATGAAGAATACATTATCAACGAAAGCAACAATTGCGTAATGTGCGTAAGTGGAATAATAATTAACACAATATACAAACTAGAACGATAATTAAAAATACATTTATTTACTATCAAAATATAATTTTAGAATCAGTGCGTTTTCTGGCGCTGGTGTTTACCTATCATGCTTACGAAAGTATTTGTATTGTATGAGGGTGAAAACTTGTTAAGTTCAACCTTAATCACTTTCAACACACAGTTTTTTCTATACATGTTTTTCAAAAACAGTCAAATACAAAAAGACTATTCACACGCATATGCTGTGTTGAACTCTAGCAAAGAATTCAAAGCTCATTTAGAAGTTTCTGTATATTCTGTTCTTATATTTCTTCATATGGAAATTAAGGTATTTCCCTTCAAATATTATTTTCTGTTGGAATTTTTATACATTTTCAACAGATAAAATACAAAATATATTTTTGTGAGAAACCTCGATTGTTTCCGCGACCCACCATAGTTTGGGAACCTCTGATCTAGCGTTTGAATGCTTTTGCTACATTACTTTTGACAGAGTTAACCAAAAGATATTCGCAGTTTTTTAATTTGTGGACGGTCCCCTATGGGGTTTCGGGGAAAAATCTTATCGGAAATATATGACCTGCATTATTCCGTTTACACACCTGGAATTTCAGAATAATATCTCGTGAATTTATCTAGATATTTAACAAAATTACAAAATGTCTAAAATCTCAAGGTGGTAACGTTAATATGACTGGACTGTATAGATGATAGGGAAAAGAACGTATCGAAAATTGATACGTTAGGGAATTAGTAATTTAGGCTCAGAAACAGGGATCTAAAATTACAAATCCTTTTAAAACATCAATTTAATTATCACTAATCTAATTTCACATGCAATCGCTCCGGATTTTTCCGTTTCTAGAAATCATATTAAAATGGTTGTAGACATGAATATTTTAAACAGAATTCTATTTTGAACCATGGTATAGAAAGAAGTGATATTAAAGATTATATAGCACCAAACTGCGATTAATATATATATGTTGGGATTTACGAGCACTTTTATAAAAATACGAAAAAACTCTCGGACGGTCAAAAGTTTTTTTAAAAAAATGCATTTTTTTTAATTAGTTTTAAAAGAAATAATGAGTTTTTAACGTTAAATACCGCAAACCGCATGCTTTTATCTCCATTAGATCCAAAGGTATAATAGCTTTTGCCTTGTGAAGCGATGCATCAGCTGTCCTCTGACGAGAACTTTAACTTCGTTTAGGGTAAAGTATCCAGGGTTTGATAGCCACGCAGTGTTTGATAATTTTGAGCAAAATTATTTATTTTAAGGTTTACAGACCATGTAGTCATTTATTCTACATTTCATGTAATTGTTCATGCTTTTTTCTTCGTATACAGCTAACTAGGGAACAGCAAGAAGTGTAAGTCACTGATTTTGACGAAAGTGGTATCGTTGGAAAGATCTCACCTTGAGCAGTAAAAAACTCAATGGAACTACCCGTCGCAAATGATTCATTTTTGATATATCCGATAATTTATGTCACGTAGCTAATGCACACTTAATGGGGGACAGCAAAAAATTTTAGTCTCGATTTTAACGAAAGTGGTGTCGTTCAAAAGATATCATCGTGAGGATTAAAAAACTCAATAGATCTAGTCGTTGGAATTGAGCCGTTTTCGAGATATTCGATAATTTATGTCACGTCGCTAGTGCTAACTGTTCTAGTGCACACTTAATGGGAGACCGCAATTTTTTTTTTTTTTTTTTTTTTTTTTTTTTTTTTTTTTTGATGAAAATGGTGTCGTTGCAAAGATATCATTGTTAGAAGTAAAAAACTCAACGGAATTAACCATCTGAAATGAGCCGTTTTCAAGATATCCGACAATTTATGTCACTTAATGCAGTTTCCCAGCAGTGTGCATTAGCTACGTGACATAAATTGTCGGATATCTCGAAAGTGAATCATTTGCGACGGATAGTTCCATTGGGTTTTTTACTGCTCACGATGAGATCTTTCCAACGATACCACTTTCGTTAAAATCAGTGACTTGCACTTCTTGCAGTTCCCTAGTAAGTCTATTCTTCTTCTTTGAGAAATTGTTTGGAATTAAGTTACTGAAAAGTTGGGCTGGAGTTTTGCAGTCACTACAGTCAGTTGTTATAAAAAATCTGAGAGGTATGTTTTGTTATGTCTATTTTCATTCTTGATACTTTAATAACTGTGTAATAATAGAATATACTATTGTGCAAAGCTTTAATTCTTTTTTCTTATGGTCCAAGTTTTAGCTTTCGAACCCTAGCCTCAAAACAGAGGGGACACTTTCAATTACTGGTTTAGAAAACTTTTAATTTATCTAGTGTTTGATAACTATTATGGAGACTGTTTTTTGATTTTTCAGTGATTGAGGTCTTTAATTTTACTGTTAAAGTAAAAGATTTTTGTAGCTTATAAAGTATTGGACAAAATAACTTAATTTTATGTTTCTTGATAACTCTGCCAAGGCTGTTTCTCATATAGACCGGGAGTAGCAGTTCAGACAATCACCTTATCGAGTTCATGGATGAAAATATAGGACTAGTTGAATTTCGATTAGTATATTAAAACGAAATCGTTCTGCCAAGTCATATCTTGGTGAAAAATACTAAAAACCCGATTTTAGTAGATGACTCATAGGATTATTATATTTTCCTGCTCCCAATCCCCCATGTTTTCACACTTTTGGGTGCAAGAAAGCACAATGGTAAACTTACGAGTCAACGGACGGGTTTTTAGATGTTTTCTACCAAGATATGACTTGGCAGGCCGATTGCGTTTCCATATGCGAATCGATATATAACTAATCTTAGATTTTTTTTCTGAGAACTCGATGAAGTGATTGTTTGTGCTGCCGCTTGTCGGTCTATTAGAAAAGTTTCTGATTTCACGAATTTGCTTAAGTTCTGTCTCCGGGTACTAATGGGGGGAAATGTTCCCTGCCCTATAAAAGATTTTTTTTCTTTTTTTGGCGGGAGGGGGCTTTAAACTCCAATAAAAAAAAAGGTAACCAATAAAATCAATCAAAAAAATTCCAGCTATTCTTAACGGAGAACAGTATCAAGCTATTGAAAAAAGAAGCGGGATGCTAAAAAAAGGCAAGAAAAAAAAATATTGTGCGAAGAAAAAAGATTAGCAAGTCTGAAGAATAACCTAGCCAAACCAATGAAAAGTAGGGGGGGGGGGGGACTATAAGAAGAAATTTTTATTTGACGAAGAAGAATGGATCTGTAAGATCTACTGCAAGAGCTATTCTTCTGAATTTGTTTTAAACATTCAGAGATGTTAGATAGAATATGATGATTTTAAAAGTACATTTCACTTCAAATGTATTCCAAAAACACATTTGGAAGCATTTAGGATTGATCAGAACAATGAGGATGAGCTCCAGTATATTTGCTATATTTGTGTAAATAATATTAACTCTGACCTAGAATAATTTAGAATTGAAAGTGATTAGAACAATGAGTGATATGAAAATACCTGACTTTATATTAAAAGATTTGTATTAACTTTAATTTTAACCATATTACATGGATTTTACATGTATATCATAACTTTGTGTGGCCATAAATTGAAAGTATTTTGTTGGCTATCTAAGTTATATTATATTTAACTGCCTACTCTTAAAAACCAACTAACTTGTAAATGTAGACAACAATCTCAATATGTGTAGACTTATGTGTATTAATTGTTTGAATAGTTAATGAACAGAAATATTTCTGATATTTTTTTCTTTAAATTCCATTTGACTATGTATCCTAATTATAATGATTATTTACTTTTTAAGTGGCTATTTTGAAAGAAAATAATTGATGATTAACCGATATTAAAATACCTATAAAACAGAGGTTACAATAAATCAAACGCGGCATACAGTATATCAAAAACAATATATTGATATGACATTTTAAATTTTGGATTTTTTTACAGAACATTTCTATTTTTTTCAACAACCACAATTTTGAAAAGAAAACAATCTAAGGGGTGTATTCCACCAATCCCTGTTTTTTTAAATTGAAGGGTCAGGTTATCATTAAACGTTGAAGTACAAATTCCACTTAAGTTATCAAACACTGGGTACTTTACCCTATCTCAGAATGAATTTTTTTCACTTTTTGTCAACTTTTAAAGAATATATATAAAGTTCCTTCCAAGATATATGTGTGGAATTTTCAACAGAAATTTTATGCTACATTTCGAACAAATCGCTCACCCCGCAAGAAAAATGACGCAAGTAGACAAGAATAAATTTCACAGGGAAGACAAAATAAAATTTGCTGTAACATGGAATTATAGCACTTAGCTCTGCAAGCAGTAATAAAAACATGCATAAAAACATAAAACCCTAAAAAATAAAGACATACGACGAGGTTTGGAGGATTGGATAAATTTACCTCCCCCACACACAGAGTTGTATAATATAGACGCACGCACAACCGCCGTGCATAGAAAATTTTTATGAACTTTTCAAAAAATTTTAGGAAAGAAACAATTTTTACTTTTGTAACTTTTTTTAGGACTAAAAATTAAAAATATTCCCCCAATTTTATTTAGGATTTATTTACTGTTAGTGTACAATTAAAAGCAGGACCGATTTTTGAATTTTCCAAAATTTAAGGCATTTGATGCTGAAAATTTTTAAAATTCATCAGTCCGAAATTTTGTACACTAAAAATCCCGAATTTCGACAAACCATTGTCGTAAAAATTCAATTTCTTCAATCAAACACAAATTTCGTCAAAGAACAGTGGTAAAAAACACAAATTTCGTCAAAGGTTCGTGAGGGAAATGCGAATTTCATCAAAAGATTTCCACAAAATCTCGAATTTCAACAATGAATCGCGTAAAAAAACACGCATTTCACACAATACACCGCGCAAAAAAAAAAAAAAAAAAAAAAAAAAAAAAAAAAAAAAAAAAACTCGTATTTCAACAAATGGCCACGTGAAAAACTCGAATTTTGCCCTACCGCGCAAAAAAAGGAAATTTCGTACAAAGACCGCGAAAAACGTGTTCGTACAAAGCCTGCGCGAAAAACGCGAATTTCGTCCAAAAATCGCGCAGTAAACGGAAATTTTGACCATGAATCGCGTAGAAACGGAAATTTCGTCCGTGAATCGCGTAAAAGAACGAGAATACCGTCCGTGAATCACATAAACGGGAATACAGTCCGTGAATCGCGTAAAAAAACGGGAATTCCGCCTGTGAATCGCGTAAAAGATGGGAATTCCGTCCATGTCAAAATAATATGGCACGTAATTTTATTAAACATTAAATTTGCAGAAAGTTTTTGACCCAATATTTATGTTCGCAGAAAGCTTTTGGATTTATACAAGTCTGCCCACACAATCCACCCTTCTCTGAGGCCAAGAATGGACAAATAGCGTAATAAAGTAATTTCCCGTCTACCTGTACTTATGAAACTTTTTGTATCGCAAGATACACCTATGAGGACCTATTTGTGGAATAAAATGCAAAAGGAATTTTTACGAGATATGTATCTTTTTTGGCGGGTAAGGGAAAACGTCTTCAGGATTTTTAATTTTGAGTGATAATTTTGATAATTAATGCAAAACTCACTCATAAAAAAAAACTCCCTTTTTTATTTATTTTTTTTAATTCATAATCACTATTTTTGAAAAAATACTCAAGACAAATTAAAATGATAAAAAATTCTTTACACAAAAGTGTAAAAAAAAAAAAAAAAAAAAAAAAAAAAAAATGTAAATCTAGTAAGTACTTCAGAGTTTATCAAAAATTAAATATGTTTTAAATTTTTAACTTTATTTTTTTTTAAATATTTAAAATTTTTCAGATTCTTTTTTACATGCAAAGTTTTTTTTAATATTAAAACATACCTCAAAAAATATCATAATAAAATTTTAAAAAATAAATAAATAAAATTTTATCTTTAAACCAGTGAATGATATACAAATCCTCAAAACATTTTATTTTAAAGAATTTAAGTTAAATAAATAGATAATTTTATCGATATCTCTGCCAAACTATCTTGGCGGCATTTTCCAAAGTAAGATGGAAATAACATTTATTTTATGACGAAATCAGCATCGATGTTGTCAATTATTGGTTTCCATTTACAGAAATAAATTTCAGCTATTAAGAAATGAAGTATAAGTGTAAAAATATCAAAAACCTTATTTTTTATGAGGAAAAGAATATAGGTCCATATATGTAGGTTCAAGTAACGAACATGTTATATATATATATATAATATAATATAATATAATATAATATAATATAATACATAAGTTACCGGCCAAATCCAATTTTAGTCCAAACTAGTTTAGCCTATAGGTCCTTATATATAGGAATATAGGTCCATATATGTAGGTTCAAGTAACGAACATGTTATATATATATATATAATATAATATAATATAATATAATATAATATAATATAATATAATACATAAGTTACCGGCCAAATCCAATTTTAGTCCAAACTAGTTTAGCCTAACGCCCACCGGATAAACTAGTTTTTCCTATGCCAAACTAGTTTATCTTAACGTCCATTTGATAAACTATTTTTTCCTAGGCCAAACTAGTTTATTCTTAAGCCCATAAAATAAACTAGTTTTTTCTAGGCCAGACAAGCTTGGCCTAAGGATAGGATAAACTAGTTTAATCTGCTATTCATTGGTCTGAACTAATTTATTCTAAGCCGATGCTTATCCCAGACCAATTCAATTTTGCGTGATTTTACTGAATCGAAAGACCGCCTCGGCGCCAAGATTCTAGTTTATCCTACGTCAATGTAATTTGACGTGTTTTTAGCTTTAACTCACAGGCATCAAAGCCTGAGAGCTAACGTGCCCGCAGATTCTGTATGTATATATGTACGCATGTTTGTGCGTATGTACGTAACGCGATAATTCTTGATGGAAATATCAGGTTTGTTTCAAATTATGGATGTAGGTTTATTTTGATAAAACAATTTCGTGATTAGTTTTGGGAGTTTATTAGATAAGAATAGGGGGTGAACAGAAGCTACCCCCCCCCCCTTCTTGATTTAGATAAATGGGTTTTTCATGCAGAATTATCTGATTTCATTCAAATTTTGGAAACAGGATCATTCTGACGAGGCACATCTATGATTAGTCGTGGGTGTTCATTGTTTAAACTGCTATCAGGTTTACCAACATTTCGAGCCAACACTTGATTTCCTCCAACTTTTCACGAAATATCCCCACAACACCCAGTGTGATAGCAAACAGCAATGTCCCCCAACCTTTTCCGCAGTTCCAAAAAACTCTCCACTAGTCGAGACTTTTCATCCAACATCGAACATTTCAACGAATCAGAGATAAGTGATTGATGCGAATAGGCAATAAATATTAACGGCTAGTACTGGTAGTAATGGTTTTCCTGCTTTTCCTCCAACTTTTCCAAGTCAATTGTAACCTTTTTCTCTCTTTGAACAGGAAAAAGTTGGGGTTAAAATCAGCTGAAAAGTTTGTGAATCCAATAGCAGCTTAAGTATAAATGGAGGGATAATGGGGATAACCACCCTTATAATTTAGGTAAATGGGTTTTTCGCGCAGAATTTAAGAATTTGCTTCAAATTTTGGATATGGGTTCTTTTTGATGAGGCGAAACTTTGAATAGTTTTGGAGATTTAAATGTCAAGTATACAAGAAGGGATAAAGGATTACTCCCTTGCCTAGAGAAAACTAGTTTATCTTAAGGGCGTTAAAATAAACTATTTTGGCCTAGGCAAACTTAGTTTGGCCTAAAATCGGGTTTGGCCGGTGACAAATGTGTCACCGGCCAACATTTACACTTTCAAGAGAATAAGTGTAAATGTGTGTTACGACGTTACGATCCATCATGTCTACTGTAGAGACATGATGCATCGGATATGGTGTATGTTTATTTTATTTTTATTTATTTATTTATTTATTTTTCAGCAGACTCGTGCCGTGCTGAGATCAGACTTGCATTTTTTCCTACATATTCGAGACAGATCGGAACTGAACATAATTATTCTCAGGATGTAAAGAACAAGCAATATGACTTTTAAAATATAACAGCGGTTATGATCTTTTGTTACCGGAATCTGTGTAAAAATTCCTTAAGATGGCTTCAAATTCACTGTTCTACAAGATGAAGCATTGACACATTTTCTCACTAACTTTTAACTGTAAAGGTTTAACTTGAAAAGCCTGACTATTGAAGGGATATGGAATCGAACAGCGGTTTCCATTTTGTAAATAAACTACCTGTCGGCATGTAAAATATTCTTGTCACGGGATCAGACTCTTTCTTTGCTGTGATGTCGCTGCCGGTAATTTAATTCAAAACATATCTTAATCAGTATTTTCTCAAATATACATTTTTTATCATAAAATGGTTAACGCCATTCGATCACATACTTTCTGAATGAGAATGCTTGCCAATATTATGTTTTTTCTGAAAGAAAGTAATTCAGAAATATGTCAGAAAGTAGCTCTTTTGGATTGGAGAAAGCCTTAAGAAATAACAGAGAAATACTTTCACAAATCTACTTTTTATTTAACAGATTCAAAAGTTTTTCTTTTATTCTAAACTACATTAATTATTTAATAAATCTCTATTTGAATGTTGAAATGTCTAAGAATCTATGTAATCAATAATACATAATGTATTTTCTGTCTTGCGAACACATCATAAATTTAAAATATATTGTAAATTTATCCCACAAATATGTATGCAGTATTCTTTTGAGGAATCTTAATTGTATGTTAAGTAAAATCGGAATTTTTTGCAGAAATTGAGTCGAGCCAGATCAGGCCTCTTTTCATCGATATCTGTGGAGGCCGGACTTTGAACTGTGAAAATATGAACTGGCAGGGCTGGGTCCGGGCTGAACTTTTAATTTTTACATTGGGCCGAGCAAAAATAACTTTTGCTCAGGAAAGGTGATGCCCAGGTTTCGAAATTTCGTCCCGTGCAGACTTCTAACAGTATCCTACTACCAATCGAATAAAATATATTATACAGGCATGATGGCAAAATTACTTTGCACAAGGTTGGCAATGGAGTAGCAGTCGCGATGAATAATAAAAAGAATATTGCCTAAACAGATGACTTTGAGTTCACAGGCTTTTTACACTAATTATATATTACAACCTTATTTTTTTGAAAGAATAATACTCTTCGAAAAACAAAGTAAGAGGGTAATAGCTCCTCCATTCAGCCACCCCCCCCCCCTTTTACTTAACCATTGAAGCCTAAAAACTAATCACAGATACGCTTTGTCAAATTGAACAATTATCCAAAATTTGAGGTAAATCGAATAATTCTGCACAAAAACCCATTTATCTAATTTAAGGGGGTGAGGGGTGGGGATAACCCTCTTTCTCCATTTATACTTAATCATTAGACTTCAAAACTATTCAAAGATTCGCATTATCAAAAAGAACCTATATCCAAAATTGCGACAAATTTAATAAATCTTCATAAAACCCATTAATCTAATTTGTAGAAAAGGATGAATCGTTCGTTCTCCTTTTATACTTAAACAAAGAACCCTCAAAATTGATCAATGAAGGACCTCATCAGAATGAATTTATAATCCAAAATACAAAGAAAATCAAATAATTCTGCATAAAAACCCATTTGTCTAATTTAAGGAAGGAGATAAATTGTCCATTCCCTCTTTATGCCTAACCAAAGAACCACCAAAATCAATCAATGAAGCCCCTCATCAGAATGAACCTATATACGAAATTGAAGCAAATCGGTTAATTATGCATGAAAAATCCTTTTGTCTAAATTAGAGGGACAGCCCCCCCCCGTTCTTCCCTTTATACTTAACCAATGAACCCCCAAAACTAATTAGGGAAGCGCTTTACCAGAATGAACTTATATGCGAAATTTGAAGCAAATCGGTATTTTCTGCGTGAAGAACCATTTACCTTAATTAGTAGGAATAACCCCAATTCTTACCTCTCTTTATACTTGAACAATGAACACTCAGAACTAACCATGGAGGCGCTTCATCAGAATGATCTTATATCTAAAATTTGAAAGAAATTTGATATTTATGCATGCAAAACCCTTTTATTTAAATTAAAAGATTAATCTACCATTCTCCCCCTCCCCCTTTTTTTGTAATGAATTCCTAAAATTAATCATGGAAGCACCTTATTAGTACAAACCTATATTCATAATTTGTAGCAAATCGGGTATTTCTATCAAGAATTATTGCTATTCGTACGTATATTCATACATTTATGTACATACATACAGAACCTGTGGGCACATAAGCTCTCATGCTTTGATAGACTGATGAGATAAAAACACGTCAAATTACATTTGCCAAGGACAAACTAAATCAACCTAGGAGAAACTAGAAAGTTGGCGCCGAGGTGATCTTTGGGTTCAATAAAATCATGCCAAATTGAATTGACCTAGGATAAATTACATCGGCCTGGAATAAACTAGTTCAGACCAATGAATAGCGGGCTAAACTAGTTTATCCTATGAACGTTCCACCAAGCTAGTTTGACCTAGGAAAAATTAGTTTATCCTATAAGGAAAGGGCAACTGACTCACTGTGGGCAAAATTACTGTGGATCCACAGTAATTTCCTGCCCGTCTTTAAGACTCCCACTGTACACAATAAGTTAAGGCGATTTGATTGGTCTAAGGTTGGTCTGATTTGCCGGCGATTAAAAGCTCTGTTGTATGATTGGTCAACGTCGCCATGATGATTCCTGCAATGATCGCTAAAGCAAAAATGTAGTTGGTAGATTGGTTGAAAGAGACGTTTGTTTGTAAACATGCCCTTTCCTTATGGGCGTTAGGAAAGAATAGTTTGGCTGAAGAAAAACTAGATTATTCTATGGTCCTTAGGATAAACTAGTTTGGCCTAGGAAAAACTAGTTTATCCGATGGACGTCAGGATAAACTAGTTTGGCCTAAAATCGGGTTTGACCAGTAACATATACATTCCATTTGATTGTCTTGTCATTTTAAGTTAGTTATATTGAGTTATTCTATATTCAATTGTAGATGTTGAATTGTAATATTATATCTAGACACATGGCAGTGTGTCAGCCAAGTTCACAAAATAAAAAGCGACACACAGGTTGGGTGTCGACGTCACGAATCCTACACGAACCATTTCGGGCCATTTTTGACCCCTCAATAACTTAAATTTTATTTGACCTATACACTTGCAATTTATTGTGTCATGTAAGACCATCATCTAATTTCCCAATCCTATAATTTTTTTAAAAAATCTTTTACCATTAACGACAAATTGACGTCTGAAAACCACTATTTTTACCTTTGACTGACTGACTGACTCACTCATCAAAATGTTTGTCTACTTCCAGATGACTTGGGAAGTTGAAATTTGGCGTGGGGGTAGGTTATTGAATTTATAAACAGGAAAAAATCAGAAATCACCTTTAATTAAACATTAATGGTTGGCTAGAAGATAAATTATTGGATTATAAAGGGAGTTTATGAGAATTTCACAAAATACCAGAAATAGTGCCAAGTTGGCGTCACTTTTGGCGAGTATCGGGGCTAATCTCTGAAACTACCGAACCGGTTTCAAAAATAATGGTACCAAAATAATGGTATTCGCCCCGGTTCAAACATAGACTTATCTTATGTCTGTGTCACTAACCAAAAAAGGGTTCAGAAGCAAAAATCATTCTAAAAATGTGATTTTTGTTTTACTGAAGGGCCTATAGAAGCACAAAATTTAGCATGTTAATTATTTATAAGATATAAATGATCACTAATGACATTTGCTAAAAAATACTAAATTTAAAAGGGGTGAAAATCCGCGAAGAGCGTTCTAAATAGCGATTTTAAAACAATCTCAACAAGTAACGAACTTATCTTAAAAGTAACGATATCAAAATGGTGATGACAGTCCTTGCTCCAACATAGGCTATATCTTATGTCGATGCCACTAACACAAAGGGGGTAAAAGAGCAAAGAACATTCTAAAAATGCGATTTCTCTATGTTAAGGGACTGGAAACATAAAATATTGTTTATATATTGCATATAAATAGAGCATTGTTGCATGTAAATAGAGTTTATTGGAATTTCGCGAAATATCAGTAATAGTGCCAAATTGGTGCTATAAGTTGTATTTGGGGAATCGTTATCTAGGTAATATTTTAGCAGCCAAAACCTGTGGGAACGAACAAGTTGGCCCAAAATAATAATATTACCGGAAAACAACTCTTCAAATACAACCAGCAGCGCGTGAAAGATAGCAAAACAAAGCGTTGTGCCAAAGTATGAATTTAATCATTTAATTTTAGAATATTACTAACATTAGGATACCGGAAATAAAAATAAAGAAAGATCACTCACCCAAGAAGCTCATGTAGAAAAGAAGACAATCATTGGCAGCAACTTACACTTTATTAAATACTATAATATTGAATATTTGTTACCGTGGCCACGTACTAACTTTGGGAATAAGAAAATATTACATTAATGGACATTTGAGGTGCTGATTCATCATAATGTTCCGATCAGACGAAAGTCTCTTGTTATGTAGATTGGGTAAACAGTCTAATTTAATGTGCACTTCCGGAATATTCTAATCTATGAACATTTTCGACGATCGAGGACGGCAAGGTTTTTCCACACGTAGCAGAACTCCACACTTCAAGCTGGAGACTATGAATAGATGGTTTTCACGATGACTGTCCACACATTATCGCAAGCAAGGATGAAGTACGTCGATCAGATTCCGTAGCTAAGATCAAGTCAACGGCTCTTGAAGTTCCCGGTATCCACGTAGCCTCAGTTGGCTGGAAGGACTAGTAACACAGTCATTCTCTATTTAATAGACACCAATTCTTTGGTGTATTCTGCTGTTTACATGTAGAAATTACGATGACCAAAATTTATTGCTGGAGTTGGAGGAATACTGGATGCCAAAATGAAATTAAAAACTGACGTGCTGGGGCTTTAGGAAAAGGATAAATAAGAGAGTTGCTGCTACATTCGCTATTAGAAATCTTGCTCTCTCAAAACTTAAAAAAAAAGATTTGTCTAAAATATGCATCTCGGCAAAGCGGTTGTTAGAACAAGCTTAAACTCAAAAAAAAGACTCTTCTCTCCCGACGCTAAACCCCCGAGAGGGCTGCGCCGGGCTACGCACGTCTGTCTCCTACGCTGGTCTCTCTAAAAGTGTCAAATAAATCAGAATATCGCCGTCCCCCTCACGGCAGCGCGCGTGCGCTCAGCCAATCAGAATCTCGCATCACCCGACGCTCGGAATGATCGAGAAAAAACATGCGTCATCAAGGGACGGACACGGAGATTTCGGCGGGAAATTTGTACCAAAACGAAGCTTCCAGAATGTCGTGGAACATTCCGAGCCCTGATGACTCATGTCCAGTTTCTAGGAGGTATCGGGAAAGAAAATGGCGATGCTCAAAAATGAAAAGTTAGCGATTGTCATATAAAAAAAACCAGAAATTAAGCTTGAATTTAAAATTGCATAAATTGCAAAATATACGAATAAAAGACCGTGCGATTACATTAAAATGATTTGTATTTAAAAATAAGATTGATTAATATAATTTTAAGAATGAATAATTAATAATAAAATAATTTAGAAAAATATTATTTCGTATATTGCTATTATGTCAATTAGGGAAGCTGCGATGTATAAAATGAAAATACTGGATTTATAGGATATATTAATGAAATTATGGAAAATTAAAATTATTTTTTTTTTGAAATGACTATTAATTAATTAATTTTTCCTAAAATAATGATCTGAATTTTTTAGAATAAAAATATAATCTGAAAATCATCCACACATCCTAGCAATTGGCGTCACTTTAGGCGAGTATCTGGACTAATATTCAAACTACCGAACCGATTTCAAAATTAATGGTACCAAAATGATGGTATTCGCCTCGGTTCAAACATAGGCTAAATTTTATGTGTATACCATTAACCAAAAGAGGATGAAGAAGCAAAAAACACTTTAAAAATGCAACTTTTGTGTTACTGAAGGACCTAGAAATACAAAATTTGGCATGGTAATTATTTATAAGATATAAATGATCTCTAAGGGCATTTACTAAAAAATACGGAATTCAAAAGAGGTGAAAATGCGCGAAAAGCGTTCTAAATTGGGATTTTTAAGCAATTTTAACAAAGAACAAACCGATAATGATATCAAAATGATGGTGACAGTCCAAGCTCCAACATAGGTTATATCTTATGTCGATACCACTAATCCAAAGGGGGTAAAGAAGCAAAAAACATTTTAAAAATGTGATGTCTGTATGTTAAGGCGTAGAAACATAAAATTGGCATGTTCATTACTTATAAGATATAAATGATCTCAAAGAACATTTGTTAACAAATACAAAATTTAAAAAGAGTAAATATACGCGAAAAGCGTTCTAAATACTTTCTAAATAGCGATATTTAAGCAATCTTGGGAAGTTGGCAAACCGATTTTAAAAAGATGTCAAAATGATGGTGACAATCCTTGCTCTAACAAAAGTATTGGATAAATTACCAGATTACAATGGGAGTCCATGAAATTTGGCGAAATACCAGAAATGGCGCCAAGTTAGCATCACTTTTGGCGCGTAATTTTTGTCATCAATTTAGTGATATATCGCCAAATTGACGACAAACTTTTTTGGTCGACGAGATTATCAAGTAGTACCCAATTAAGTAAAAGAAACATCCTTATTAGTGGAATTTAAAGGAACATACGCAGTCCTAATGTTAAAATTTTTAAATTTGACTGAAAAAGTCAGTGAATAAACGCAGGAAAAAGCTGTAAGATTAATTAATACTAAATAAAGTTAATTTAATATTAAGCCTATTTATTTCAAAAACGAAACGAATACCTACTTATTTGACAAAAAATAATGATATCCTATCAAAAACATGAATGTGAAAGAATGCCAAGTTGGTTAAAGGTTTCGCTAATAAAAGAAGTGAGATCTAACGGCAAACCAAGTTCTTTCGAAGCTACTTAAATCATAGATCCTGTCATGCATAATATTCTTCAATTACTTGAAATGATTTATTATGTTACTTGTCATTCAATAGAGCGACTTGGCAAGTTTTCAGCCACTAACTTTAATCTTTGTGTCGGAGTATAATTTAATCTAGAATCTGATTGGTAAAGATCTAATCAATCGAGTGTTCGAATAAGTATATCGAAGTTAAGGAAGTGATCAACTTTAAGTTCTGATCAACTAAATAGAGAAATTTGAATAAGAGAAAAATTGCTAAGTCGCTCTATTGAATAACAAGTAATAACAAGTAACGTAACAAACCATTTTCAGCAATTGAAGATTATTATGCATAACAGGAGTTATGATTTAAGTAGCTTCAAAAGAACTTGGTTTGCAGTTAGATCTCACTTCTTTTATTAACGAAACCTTTAACCAACTTGGCATTCTTTCACATTCATGTTTCTGATATGATAATGATTATATATATATATATATTCCATTTGATTGTCTTGTTTATGTTTAAATTTGTTATATCGAGTTATTCTATATTCATTGTAAATGTTGAATTGTAGTATTATATAATGGTTATATATATATATATATATATATATATATATATATAAGTAGAAATAAAATCACTACAAAAAGAGAAAATTACAAAAATGTGACATAGTCTTAAATTTTCATATCTGAGCAAACTTTCGTAATATATTAAATTCATATTTAAACATTTAAATAAACATGGATTCAATTTAGGATTCAATTTGTGAAAAAAAAAAATATTAAAATCAAAACTATGCCAATAAGAAAAAAATTAAAACACTTAATTTAAAAAATGTTATTGCTTTTCTTGGACCTTTACTCTTTTATTTTTTTTATTTGGAATATTTTTCAAAGAAGCTTTAATACAATAAATTCGTGTAAAATTTATTTTGAAATTAATTTTTACGAATTTGTATTTAATTATTTCATGTGTACTTAATCAACTTTTGTTAACCTGTTTGCTTACAATTAAAAAGGAAATTTTTATCTACGTATTTTTTTTTTTTTTTTTTTTTTTTCATCATTAGCATTAATATTAATCCCTCTTTTTATATTTCAGAGAAACAATTTTCACAGTGAACTGCTATTTTTTTTTCTCTCCTAATCCATCAATGAAGGGTTTTAAAAAAAATATTCTGTTCAAATTTTTTTCCTTTTTTTTTTTTTAGATTTTAGATTTATTTTTAATTAAAAATTAAAGATTAAAAAATAATTCAAGCGTTATATAAGATTATTTTATGATTGATTAAGAAACGAATAAATAAAATATTTAAAGATATTTTTAAAGATGTTTAAACTAACAAATTAGATGTAAATCATAATAAACAAGTTAGAAATTGCACGTGAAGCGTAGCAAATGAGGTGCGTTCGTACGATAACGAAGTTTTAAAAATATTCAGATCTTGCTGTTATAATAGACAGTACTTTGCATGCAGTACAGTGGTCGAAAGCTTTTTTGTGTTCTGTAAATATATATGTAGTAAATTGTGTTACACCTCAGCAAAGTATATTATATTCATAATATGTGAAAAAGTTTAATATAGTTAAAACACACCCCAAACATTGTTTCCCCGTATACACTGTAAAAAAAAAGGGTCGATCTACTAAAAAAACTTTAGTGATCCTTGTAATTACTAAAAAATTTTTAGTAATCTTAGTCGGTTACAAGAAAATCTGTAAGAATTACTAGAAAAAAGTTAGCAACGAAGAGAGTTAATAGTTTTATATTTTTAATAAGTACTACTAAAACTCACTTGGTGTGAACTTGATAGCATAGTGGCTATAGTAACGGACTCCAGACTAAAAGGTCCCGGGTTCGATACCGCCAAATACGCCCCGCATGTATGTAGTGTAAGTACTCGTTAGTAAAGGGTTAATGAAAATCCTGTCGGAGCAGTTATCAATGTTTGGTGCTGCCATCTATTGCAGTTTTGCCGAAAATCTTCCGCTTCAGAAGTTAGAAGGAGGCTCCTGCCCTTCGGGCGCATGTAATGGTTATTAAAAATAATTTTGGAGCTATTACTAAAATTTGCTTGGTGGCTCATACTAAAAATTTTTAAGTTAGTTATACAAAAAATTCTTTTGTTCAGTTTACAAAAGAAATGCTTGTTTCACTTGCAAAAAAAAAGTTTGTAATGGTTACTAAAAAATTCCGTGGAATACAAATTTACTAAAAAAATTTTAGTAACCTCTTGAATTTTTTTTTTACAGTGTACCATTACGTAGTGGAATACTTTTGTGTAGCCCGGTAATTTAATAATAAATATTCTTTGCATCACAGATTGTGCAGAATGTAAATTTTAGTATATGTATACTTCATAGATTCATGTTAATCTTATTATCTTCGAATGAGTGTAACACTATTAAAATGCATTTGAAACTTTTTTCCCCATTGACCGTAATGTAACGAAATACTTTTGATTGTCCCTGTAAATGATCTAGTCATCCGATTTTCATAAAATTTGAAATGACTCGACAAAATTATGTAATGATTATATATTTTATATTTCAAACGATTAAAAAGCATTTGAAACTTTTTTCCCCATTGGCCGTAATGTAACGGAATAATTTTGATTGTCCCTGTAATTGATCTATGCATCCGATTTTCCTAAATTTTGAAATGACTTTACAAAATTATGTAATAATTATATATTTTAAATTTCATACGATGAAAATGCATTTGAAACTTTTCTCCTCATTGACCGTAATGTCAACGGAATACTTTTGATTGTCCCTGTAATTGATCTATGCATCCGATTTTCATAAAATTTGAAATGACTCGACAAAATTATGCAATAATTATATATTTTAAATTTCAAATGATTCGGTTGGGTAGTTTTAGCGTTGTTATATGCGGACAGACAGACGGACGGACAGAACGACAACTATAGGTGCTACGTATTTACATAGTTACGAACGCACCTAAAAAGGTACAAATATCGGTAATTTCTTTCAACTTTTTGCTTTCTTCTATCTTTACAAGAAGAAAGTATTGGAGTCTTGAAATTTTTCAAATTTCGGTTTTCGACGGATATGTACATTTTAGGAGCGAGAGATTCCAAAATACATGTTTTTTACAAAATGTTTGTCTGTGAATGTGTTACTGTCCATCTGTCTGTGTATGACATACATTTTGTGGCGTTCTATCTCAGGAACTAATGAATGGAATTTAAAAAATATTTATATTCAGGTAGTTCGTAATATAAATTGGTGATGAATAGTTTTTAGTGTAAATTCGATCAATAGGTAGCGCTGCCATACTGAATTTTGTACAATTTACGCAACAGCTACATCTCAATAACTAATGCACGGATTTTCCTCTAGTATTGCATTCAGGAGGTGGCCCGGTGTGGGGACTCCCCCCACCTTTCCCAGGAGATATCAAATGCCCCCCCCCCCCCCCCTAGCCCCTAGCCACAGAAGTCCGTTCCAAAGAAAAGTGTCTGAATTCAGTACTGTTTACATCAAACTTCAGATTCAGTTAGTCCTTGACATGAGTTGATGCTGCTACATTTTAGTGTAAATTGCTCACCACATGGCTTTGCTAAGCTGTATTTTTCACGATTTTTGAAGTAGCCCTATCCAAAGAATTAATGCACGGAATTTAATAAAAATTTATATTCAGGTAATCCCTAATATAAATTGATGTTGATTAGTTTTTTATCTAAATCGATCATAAGGTGACGAATCTATGCTGTATTTTGTACGATTTACGCAAGAGTTATATCTCAATAACCAATGCCCAGATTTCCTTCAAACTTCATATTCAGGTAGTCCTTGACATGAATTGATGTTGTTTACATTTGTTGTAAATTGCTCATTAGGTAACGCTGCTATGCTGCATTTTTCACGATTTTTTCAATGGCTCTATCTCAAAAACTAATGCACGAAATTTAATAAAAATTTATATTCAGGTAGTCCCTGATATATATTAATGCTAATTAGTTTTGGGGTGAAAATCGCTCAATATGGCACCGTTATGCCGCTTTTTTAAAAAAAAAAATTACTATTGCGATAGAGCTATCTTAAGAATTATTGCACGGAATTTAATAAAAATTTATTTTCAGGTAATCCCTTGTATAAATTGATGCTGATTAGTTGATTAGCAAACCGCTCAACAGTGGCGCTAGTTTTCTGCATTTTTAAGATTTACGCAACAGCTCCATCTCAATAACTAATGCACGGATTTTCATCATACTTCAGATTCAGTTAGTTCTTGAAATGAATTGGTGCTACTTACTTTTTGTGTAAACTACTCAACAGGTGGCACTGATAGGCAATAGCTCCAATAGCTCGCAATAGCTCCATCTCAAGAACTAATGCACGGAATTTTATAAAAATGTATATTCAGGTAGTCCCTGATATAGGCTGATGCTTGTTAGATTTTTGTGTAAATCGCTCAGCAGGTAGCGCTGCTATGCTGAATTTCATACGATTTACGCAGCAGCTCTATCTCAATAACTAATACACTGATTTCTATCAAACTTCAGATTCAGTTAGTCTTGACATGAGTTGATTTTGTTTACATTTTGATGTAAATCACTCAACCTATTTCCGCAATAACTCTACCTCAAGAATTAATGCACGGATTTTCATCGAACTTCAGATTCAATTCTGTTTATGACTTCTTTTGGCGTCAATAACATGTGGCGCTGCTATGCCGAATTTCCCTGGTCTTGTAATAGCTCTATCTCAAGTACTAATGAACGAATTTTTTCATCACACTTCAGATTCTAGTATAGCTTGATAAATATCATTGCTGTCTGTATTTTAATATAAATCACCCAAGAAATTGCGCTTTTTTGTTGCATTTTTTCTCCACAATAGTCTTATTCTAAGAATTAATTC
This sequence comes from Maratus speculifer, assembly GCA_964019185.1. NCBI lineage: Eukaryota > Metazoa > Arthropoda > Arachnida > Araneae > Salticidae > Maratus > Maratus speculifer. The sequence continues at coordinate 216,316,764 of OZ025294.1, forward strand.
TGCCAATCACAGTTGTCCTGAAAGGTCACGGGACCTTTGTCATCTGCGGTAAAGGCAGCATTGAAATTTCATCTGTTTTACATTGTCCCTTAAGTATAATAGACCTTGAAGGTAAAAAGATTTTAAGACTCTTCAATGATGGGTGAATCGCCCAAAATAAAAATAACACAAATGCTCAGAGTCCTTATTTTGAAATTCAGACAAAAAAGGTGACGTTTTGATAGTTGTATTTTTTAATTGCCTTGATATTTTTTTATGTTGAAGTAAATCATATTCAATGATTAATCTGCAATTTTGAAGCCCTGAAAAAATTTTCTCTTTCCTATAGAAAATATCAAAGCTCACGTTTGTGAATGCCATTTTTATGAAAAATGAAGTCCCAATATTTTTGGAGTGGTATATCTCTGGCAAGCAACAACATCCCAAAATTCTTTTGGCATACACTTATAGTATAACACTACCTGCTTATTAAAATTTATTTGCTTCCATGGGGCATTGTTATTTTACATTGTTATGTGGCCACAAAGTACAGTCAAAATGACGTTTTTGTCCATTTTCCGCTCTTAATATCTTATTTAAGCTATAATACCCCAAAGTTTTTCTTATAGAATATGAAAGTGCACTACTAGGACAAGCTAAGTAATATAGTACTGCACGGAGATATAACCCGTTAAATATTCAAAATTTCCAAAATCTGCAACATTTAAAGTAGTTTATTTCAAAAAAGCGCCACAGTTGGATGAAAAAAAAATAACATCTATAAATGCATATATAAAAAAATAACGCAGTAGTTGAACATATGTGCAAAAACATGGAAAAGAATAAGAAGTGAGGCCTCGTGTTATTTTTTAGTAAAACTAGTCGTTGGAGGCCACCGTAATACTTACCCATCATGGGTATGCATAACATAATATATGAAAACATAACATATGTAAACAATTTATAAAATGCATTACAATTCCAAAACAAAATATAAGCGTATATTTAAGTATTTGTAACACATCATCATGCTCTATTAATGAATTTCTGATGAACCAATTTCGATAAATTGTATGAAACACCAAACTATTCAAGTAGCACTGAATTGCATAAAAGAAACATCCTTATAACTCTAAAAATAATTAACATATTCACTAACGGTTTCTTGCATAGAATTAAGTGTCTCATTTGCAATTAAAAGATATCTTTGAATTGAAAATTGAATGAAATACAGGGTCATGAAAAATCAAAGAATGTGAAAAACAGGATTAGAAATATCTCCGCAACTAATAATCCGATCGACTTCGTTTTCTATGCAAAATTTGTGTTCATTTATTGCCTTTTACGCCCACTCCTTAAAATAAAAAAAATCGAAAATTTTTATATACCTTTCATCAGAACGAATTTTTCGAGAGTCCGAAAAAAAATAGTTCCGGATAATCAAGGTTATTGATATTAAATAGGCTTCGTCCCATTCTTACATACTAAGCACATACAAAGTTTTAAATCTCTATCTCAATTTGTTCGGGAGATAGAGCGGTTACAGACAGACAGACACACAGACGGACAGACGGCAAATTTTTTTTCTAAAAATGTGCTTTTTGGAATCCTCAGTACCTGAAATGTGTAAATCCGTCAAAAAAAAATTTCGATTTTCAAAACGATTGCAATACTTACCCTATACTAGGTATGATGGGTGAGTAAAAATGACAAAATTTATAAGAAAAACAATGTCTATCATCACATTTTTTCCCTAAGAGAAAATGAAACATCCCGTTTCTCTTTCGGAAGAGGCGACAAAAAAGTTATATTTCAACTACTCATAGGTAAAAATCATAGAAAGACGAAAGAGAATTTGGATGTTTCATTTTTTCTTAGGGGAAAAATGTAATCGTGGACATTTCTTTTCTTGTAATTTTTGTCCCTTTTTTTTTTTTTTTTTAATTATCACGATTCCCCACTTCTTTTTCTTTTCCATGTTTTTCTACATGTCCAACTATTGCGTGACATGTTTTTTTTTATTCAACTGAGGCGCTTTTTTGAAATAAACTACTTAAAGTGATGCAGATTTTGGAAATTTTGAATATTTAACAGTTTATAGCTACTAACAGCAGCAATATCTCCGTGCGGTACTGTATTATTCAGCTTATCCTAGTAGTGCACTTTCATATTCTATAAGAAAAACTTTGGGGTATTATAGCTTAAATAAGATATTAAGAGCGGAAAATGGACAAAAACGTCATTTTGACTGTATTTTGTGGCAACATAACAATGTAAAATAACAATGCCCCATGGAAATAAATAAATTTTCATAAGCAGATAGTGTTATACTATAAGTTTATACCAAAATAATTTTTGGATGTTGTTGCTTGCCAGAGATATACCACTCCAAACATATGGGGATTTCATTTTTCATAAGAATGACATTCACAGCCTCGAACTTTGATATTTTCTATAAGAAAGAGGAAATTTTTTCAGGGCTTCAAAATTGCACACTATTCATTAAATAAGATCTACTTCAACATATAAAAAAATCAAGCAAATCAAAAAATACAACTATCACACTTTGTCTGATTTTCAAAATAAGGGCTCTTCATATGATTTTGCATTTTATATACACATCGAATTCAAGCATTGGTAAAATACTATTATCCTTTCCAATCAGAGGACACAGTTTTTTCCCAGCATATCGTGTGTTTGGCCGTGTTGAGAAGATCCTCAAGAAAAATGTTACAATCACATCAAAGGAGCAATATTATGAAATGTACAAAATCGCTACTGGTGTGAAAATTTTGGGAACTGGTTAGGAACTTTCGAATATTAAACCCGCTTAATGTATACTTTCGAAACTTACCAAATATTTCACAGTTAAAACGGACTGTTTTAGATAAAAATAAGAGAACTGTTAATATTAAAGGATTCCAGAATTATTGAGTTAACGATCTAATTAAAGAATCTGGTGTAAATCTTTTGAAAAAGGGAGTTACTGTTGCCCGTGTTCAAAGGGTTATTTTAAAATCTCTTCTTCGCCACGCCATATCAGTTGAAAAGAAAAAAGATATTGACAAACTTTTGAAAATAATGTATGGTGATCAGTGGCAAAATCAACCTGATGATATCTTAAAATGGTACAACCACATTATCCATGATTTACCAGCCTGTAATAAAGAAGAGGGGACTGTGTGACTGTCTAGATGAGATATTGGTTTTAAAATTCGAAGTGGCAAACAAATATTTGATTAGTAAATGTATAATGAATATTACTAGGTACCCTAATCTGTCATTTTATTTTATCAATAATGAACTGAAGTTCAGTATTTGCTCAAATAAAATTATGCTTTTGTATTATTTGTTAATTAGAACATTTATCCAATTGTCAAACAATCAAAACATGCTTTCACCTCTGAATTCCGTCAAAAAGTGATTTCTCCAATTTTTAAATGCATTTTATTAATTAGTTCTAGGTTTAATATCTTACTTATGCTTGGAATTCTCTCAAATGATAGTAATAAAAATACACAAACAAAAATTAGTATTAAGTACAGGTTATTTTGTTTTTTATAAGTTTTTTGTGTTTTATGAAAATTTGCATCCAAAGGAGAAAGCATAATTTGCATGTTTGCACTAGATTTATGGATTTTTTGTGTTCGTCCATGTAAAAAGAGTTTGATGGGGCCTGACTAATGTAGGGGATATACGGGACAGCTGCTCCAGGTCCCGCGATGTGAAGGGCCCTCCCAAGGCCAGAAATAGGTTTTGCTTTAAAAGGTAACCAAATGATAAAAAATGGCCAATAAGAATCAAAAATCTTATTTGTCAGATTTAAGAGGTCTTTCTTTTTCTCTCTCCCACTGTTTCCGCACCCTATACAACCCCCTCCCTGTAGGGACCAGTTACATCATCAAAAAAGTTGATGATTGAAATTTTATACTAAGAACTCAGTAGTCCACTGTTTGCTGCTTAAGCTTTTGTCCAAATCAGGGCTGTCCAACGTGGCGAAGATTTTTTTGGCACCCTTTTGAAGATTTCCTGTTACTACATTTTTTTTTTAATAATATCAATTTAAAACAATGCTTTCTTTTATTTTTGTTATTTGCTTGAGAAAATTTTTTTAAAACTCAGTAAGTATATTTCACGAATTTAGAAGGAAGACGTATATTAACTATTCAGATGTGGCAATCCCAAAACTTTCGTCTATCTTACGCATGCTAATACTTGCTGAAAAATGCAGCATAGCAGCGCCAATGTTTAAGTGGTTTAAACCAAAATCTAGTCAAGAACAACTTATGTTAACTTATAATTGAATTTAAAATTTGATGAAAATCCGTGCATTAGTTTTTTAGATAGATCTATTGCAAAATCTAAAAAAAAAAAAAAAAAACCTGCATAACAGTGCCACATGTTGTTTGATGTACACCGAAAACTAATATCAGGATCAATTTTTTTTTTTTTATCAGGCATTAACTGAATCTGAAGTTTGATGAAAATTCAAGCATTAGTTCTTGAGGTACATTTATTGCAAAATAGTGAAGAATGCAGCATAACAGTGATATCTGCAGGGTGATTTACACTAAAAGCTAAACAATACTAATCTATATCAGGGACTAATTGAATCTGAAGTTTTAGAAAATTTCCTGCAGTAGTTCTTGAGATAAAGCTATTGCGATAATCACGAATAATGCCCTATGGCCGCGCCACTTGTTGAACTATTTTCACCTAAATATAATCAGTACTATTCTATATCAAGTAATAACTAAATGTAAAGTCTTGTGAAAATCCATGCACTTTTTCTTGAAATATGGCTATTGAGGAAATTGTAAATAATGCAGCATAGCACCGCGCCATCCGTCGAGCGATGTAGGCAGGCATTCAGATGTCCGCACCGTAAAGATCCTTAAATAAAAATCTTTAACTTAAATTTAAGGATTCTTATTCTAGGATCCTTAAAACGCTATTCAGACTGGTCTTCTTAAAACAAGCTTCGACTTTCTTTATCTCCGAGCTGGCTTCGGCAATCTTCGGTACATGATACCGATTACCCAAACGATGACCAATCAGCACATAGAATAGCTTCCCAGCAGCCGCGATGACATGTCATCAATCAATCATGCGCATTATTTGCCGTTCAAAGTTACGCACGCTTTTTAAAATTGAATTTTGTTACTACTCTTTTTCATTATTACCGTTGAAAAGGAAAAAAAGAATTAAAAAAAAGAAAATAGAGGGAAAATTGTGCAGATTTTGCGAATTCGAGTAATTTCTGAATTACTAATATATTTAGAGATAAATATTTTATTTATTTTTTAACATAATTAAATAATGGAAATAATAGCTGTTCTTTACTTGCTACTTTTTAGTTTTATTTCCTGAAATATATATTTTTAAGATGTTTTAATAGTTTGAATGCATGTATAAAATGTTCAAACAAAAGGTTTTGGGAAAGGTTAGAAAATATTTAAGAATAATTTTTTTTATAAAAACATGTTCATACACAAGATTTTTATTACATAAGGGAAGAGGGGGGGGGGTGTATTGTACGTACATCTTCTTGGTATAAACACTTGCAAGAGCCTCACTAGTGGCCGCCAGGTTCTGACCTCCAAACTGGTAGACGGTAGGTGCTGGGTTAGAACCCAATCGCGACCGTCGGCCTAACCGTTCGGAGTTTTCCGTGGTTTTCTTCGAACCTTGCGTAAATACGGGTTAGGTTCCCTTAGAAAGACCCCCAACGGGGGGCATCCCACCCCATAGGGCCTATATCCCATAGTGTAGATAATTGGCCGACATAAATACAAACAAACAAACACTTGCAAGATGGCAGTGGAGAGCCATTACACATCACTGGCTTTGGAATTTAATTTTGATTTATCCCTGATTATTTAAAAAAAATAAAATTTAAGAAAATTAGGACTAATTAGGATAATTAAAAAATAAAATAAAAGGAATTAATATTTTCATCAGGGGAGGGGGTGAAATTGCTCCCTGAACACATGGTGGAAGACAATTTTTAATGCTTATTATTTCTTATTTGTTAAAGTCTTATATTGTTTATAATGATTATACGTTTGCAAATTGTCTTGTAAAAAGAATTACGTTAAAAAATCTTAATTCAGTTTATTTCATGTTAATGTTTTCCATTTTAAAAGACAGACTTAGCTGTGGACCACAGGCACATTTTCTCCAAAATCCTCCATCTCACTAGATTTCTTTCTACAAATATGTATATCTCAAGTATTTCAAGTTATTTCACTCTTTTCGGAGACTTGCAAGAGGGAGAGTTCTTTCTCCCGTATATGCTTTATATATAATAAATTTTTCTATTCTTAAAAATCATCTTGGATACCTTTTTTTTTTCTTTTCTTTTTTAAGGGTGGTGAAAGGGGAGGGGGAGCTTTTTGATCAACATTTTATTTAAAATGTATATGGTATTTTTTCCCTTTAAAACTTATTTTAATCATGATCTAAAATTAAATTTTAAGATAAAACAAATGCAGTACACACAAACATTTCAAAAGATTATTTTTAATATCAGGGGATTGATCTAAGCAAAAATTAGGTCCCATTCACAAAAATCCATTTTAATATAACAATCCCTTTCTTTTTCTTGAAATTCCTCTTAATATAACAGGCTCCCTTCACAAAATTTTATTCCTTAAAAATACTTTTTTGAGATTGATAGGTTGTAATATGTGTAATTCGCAAAGAAAACAACTCTACCAGAAAAGAAATCTGTAGCAGGACTTTAAAAAGTTATTAATAAATGCTTTATCCAAATTTGAGTTATTGAATTTCATTATAAAATGTTATATTTCATAAGAATAAACTTTCTTTTATTTTCAGAAAATAAGCTTTAAGAGAAAAAACAGTACTTTTCCAGTACTTCTTTTTGGGCGCCAGTGTTATATATACATACATTGTATTTTATACATATATGTATACACATACAAATACATAGACATATAAATGTATGTATAACACTGGCGTCCAGCTAACCGAAATATCTTGTACATGCATCAACTCCTAAATTAATATTTATTTTCTAAAAAGTGTTTTTTTTTTTTTTTTTTTTAACCCAGACATTTGCAACCTTACATAATAGAAAACATATATAAATATTAATCTGTAAAGGCTGTAAATAACATAAAATCAGTTTTACCAATGTGATACATGGGGATTTTATTTAATTTTCTATAATTCAACATACGGAAAAATGCGATGTATGTTTTTTATAGACAATTTCTTTTATAAAAATGCAAAATTTTTAAAATGTAAAATTAGCAATAATGAAGTCTTAAAAAGAGAAATGGGAGGGGGGGTGGGAGAATTTCAATTCACTTTTTAAATTATTAAAAAAATTGCAGTTATGTAAACAAATATCTTTGAATGAATCATCTGATAAAAAAATTAATCAAAATTATATTAACTCACAGAATTTCACGAAGGTTTTTTGTTAAAACAACAATTTAATGTTTGTTGTTAGTTAAAAAACAAACCCTTTCTTAATCTTAAACAAAACACCAAAAACTTTTACTATCTAAAAGCATCATATTCTCCCCCCCCCCCCCCCTCCCATTTTTTTTTCTTTCAGCTTTACAAATGAAACCCAATAGTGTAGTTGCTTTGATAAAAAAGGTGTTGGTATATGTAAGATGTAAGGCTGTCTCATACTTTTTTTAAAATTAGCAAGATTTTATTTATGCCCCAGACTGAAATATATAAATGTTTAATTCACATTTTATTTACAATTTTACTTTATTATTTCATGGGTATTAATATTGTGCTCGCATAGTTTGTAGCGTAACATGCTTATTTGTAGAAAATATAATTTAGCGAGTGATGTAATTTAAAAGACTAGTTTGTATGGAGCACAAATATTATTTTTGATGTTACTTTATTATACTTACTATATTATCTCCTCTTTTGACATGCGATGGCAATCCATAATCTTCAGAAAAGTAGCATAGAATCCAAAGCACCATCAATTCCAGTTGCTCGCAGAAGATCAATAATGGTAGTTACTATTATTCAATAAAACTACACATTTGTGATCTTCGGAAAGCATTAAAATTTGAAGTGAGATCTATTCCGGCAGTAGCTGATCCATCAGACATTTATCTCCACTGTTATATTTTGCATCCGATTAGATACTGTTTCTGGACATAACATCAAAAACAATATTAATGCTCCCTAATAATTAGTTTATTATTATTACATTACTTGCTTAATTATAAGTTCCAAAAATTGTATATTACACAACAAGAAATGGTAAAATTACAACCAACTATAGTTTTTCATTTAAACTGTTGATCTATGCTGTAAAATAATTATATAAATACTCATATAAAAATGCACCCAATAACAAAAAAACTGATATATTTTTTAAATGGAGAATCTCTTATTGTTTTGGTATCAATACTTTAATATAAATGAAAATTCCTTCACTAACATAGGAAAACATGCAGATTTCACTTAAAATACATTGAATTGATAAAATTAAATAAATGAAAATAAACTTTTGAGATTAAGAAACTTTTTTTATGAAACAATAAATTTTTAATAAAGTAATTTAATAACATAATAACAACTTATGTTTTCTTCAATGTTCAGAAATTATTTATTATTTGACAATCTTTTAATTTATCCTTGTTTTAATCAAATTTTATTTGTTAGCCTTATTTTCTTTTATTCAAGGCAAATTCATCATTTTTTTTTTTTTTCTTTTTGGGCGAAAACAGGCTATAGACCTCAAAAGGGTTTTGCAGTATAATTATATATTTTATAGCATTCACATTTGATAAAGTTTCAGGAATATGGGAGAAGGGATATAAGAAGTTAAATATAATCTGAACACTTTGTAATGTTTAATACACAAAATTAAGATTCGCGAAAAATTAAAGCATTTAAAATGTAAAACTGATAAGTAACCATGAGAGACAAGTACAGAAATTACAATGATCAGTCAACTACATGATAGAAATAGAGGTAATAAAATTTGAGGAGTTAATCCAAAATAAATTGTAAGGCTAATTTTTTTTTTTTTTTTTTTTTAACTTTTTATAGGAACATAAAGAAAATAAGGTATTTGCATTTTGATAAATTAAAAATACGTATGTATTTCAGAAATGTTTTTTTTAAATATAAAATGTGTGTTTTATTATTAAAACAATCTGAAGAATTATAATTTAGTTATCTTAAATTGTAAAATTTCATTAAAAAGAAAAAAAAATGGTAAAATGCAGAATCTTTGTGAATTAAACAAAATGATTGAATCTTATCGAAATAAGAAATATTGTTAGAAATATATTTTACTTCCTAAGAGACTGCCTTGCGTTACTTTTTTAAAGCGATAATTAAAAGCAAAGAAAATGCACGATAAACGAATATATAAAATATTCAGTACAGAAAATATAAAACTTAGTAAATGGCATATTGTATCTGTCGATAAAATAGTTTATAGAACCGGGACAAGCAATGAAATAAATTTAGTTATGTAAACATGAAACTATACAGTAACTTATCGTTAGGAAGACATACATACAGATAAAAATAATACATTATAACTGTAAAAAGATGATAAAATATATAAAATTAGATATCTAAATGACCACAAACCTCTAAAAATTATAAATAAAAGCAATACATACCGATTATATATCCGTAGTAAAGTTCAATATTCTTTTATTTACATTGTTTACAACAGTTATAACATCGCGTGTTTAAAAAATTGTACTTGGTGATGCCAAACAAAACTACTTTTAAGATATTTTAATAAAAGCAACAAAAATTTTATTGCTAATAATAAATGTTTTATATTGCTGTGCAATAAATAATTGAAAATATCAATTTTTAAAAATGTGCCATGAAAATAATGGCGTCGAAAACTACCGATCCTTAACTTTAAGATAGCGTTTTAGCTTTCCTTAAATCCTGGCGCTTTTAACGCTAGAATCTTAATTTAAGGATCTCAGAACGGACACCTGAATAACGATTTTGAGATTTCACTCGGTTTTAAGGATTTTCGACCCATTTAAAGATCTTTAGCGGACATCTGAATCCCTGCCCAGATCGAGTTTGTATCAAGGTCTAACAGAATCTAAAGTTTTGTGGAATTCCGTGGATTAGTTCTTGAGGCAGAGAGCCCACAAAATTTTTGTCACATTTAGACAGACTCACAGATTCACTGACTTTCAAAATACTTTTGTATAAACATGTTTTTAGGGTTCTCTGACCCCTAAAACGTGTAAATCCATCGTGACGATGGAAATTGTTAAAAGTTTACAATGACTTTTCTAATATGTTGAAATGTGAAATATAGAAAAATAAGTCTCCCTCCTCCCTCCTCTTTCTTCGTATATGAATGTATAGCCTTTTTTGCTTGTTATCATTTTTGATATTGTAATACTGGCCTATCCATTGCTGTTTTATACACTGGTTAAAAAGTTCATTTTCTCTCTCAGACCTTTAAAATTGTATAGATTTTATGAAAATATATTTAAAAAGAATAATGTAAAACGATAAGCAATCCAAATGCTTTGCACTGAACCAGAGTTTGACTGATAACTTTCGGCTGGAGTGCTTTTGTTTATGTTTACGATCTTTATCGAGCTCAGTGTTCGCAAAGTACCTTTATACATTGGAGTTGGACAGTTTTATTTTGTCCAAACTATGGCAGTGAGTAAACAAACATTCTTGATAAATCAAATTTTGCTCTTTGTGATAAATACAAGTGTTTTAAAAATACGTCTTTAGATAAAGCTACTTTATTATTTCTTTTTTTTCTCCTCGATTTTCTCCGTTCTCAGTGATTTTCAAAATTATTATTTTTTTCTTTTTTGGAAGATCTGCAAATAACTGTAACCTGATGGAGGTAAACAAACTCGTGCGTGCGGGAATTTTGATGTTTATGCTTTATAAAAAGTTTTTGTTTCATTTTATGGATTAAAAAAAGAATTATAGAAATTAAAATTATGTCTAATTTCAAACCTTTATATCTAATTTCAACGTACAATCTTTTTTCAAAGAGAAAGTTATTTATTCATTTAAGATAATCAATTCATTTAAAGTTGACAAAATGTTCTTTCACTACTATTCTGAGCAGTTGTTATAATTTTATTAATTGTTTGCTGAATTTGATTTTAAATAAAATATGGTCAGAATACACGAACTGCCAAAATCATCATCACGTTTATTAACTAGTTCACAAATTATTACTTCAGTTTTCTGTGTTGTTAAAGAATTAATTGAAAATGCCCTTGATGGTGCAGCTAAGAACGTTGAAATAAAATTAGTTAGTATCTAATTGAAATAATCTCTGGATTTATGTTTTATAATATAAATGAAAATTAACTTAAATATGTAAATAATATAATGACATATTTTTTTTTTTCTTTTGGTATTTTTCTATTGGCTGGGAGCCAGTGTAATATAAAGCTACATATATTTTATAACATATGTGTATGTGTGCACATATGTACTCATGTATACATATACATCTAAATATATGTTTGTATATATATGTATATCTTTACATGTAAACATTGCCCCCCCGGCTAACTCACTTTATTATTATTTTCTTTTTAATAAACCTGATGATATCAAATTATTTATTTTAAATAAAGTGCTTACTAAACTAAATTTCATCCAATTTATGTTTTTAATTATTTATTTAGGCGGATTATGGAATTGAAAAAATAGAAGTAAAAGATAATGGTTGTGGCATAGATAAAAGTGATATACCATTCGTAGCAAGACCTCATTTCACATCAAAGATAGCTTCCTACTCGGATTTGGAAAAAGTTAACACATATGGATTTCGAGGTGAAGCACTTGGTGCAATTTGTGCTGTAGCGGATCTTACAATTACTACTAAAACATCTGAGGAGAGTATTGGATACACAATAAACTATGATCATGATGGTCAAGTCATTTCAACAAAACCCTCTCCTTGTCCTCAAGGTGTGGATGTAAATTTTTAATGCATTTGTATTGTTAAATTAATATTATTAACTGTAATATTGCATGGATATATTTAAAATTATTTTCTTTTTAGGTTCTACAATTTCTGTGTTAAATTTATTTAAAAATATCCCTGTTAGAAGGCAGTACTATCGCTCTGAAAAAAATAAAAAAGAAGACCTGCGAAAAGTTGAAGAAGTTTTAATAGCATATGGATGTATAGTGCATGGTAATTGCATTACAGTGTTATTATTATTTTTTTAATTTCATTACATCTGTAGAAATCCCAAAGCTACATTTGATTTGATTTTGATTCAAGCTTTACTTATTATAAATTTTAAAAGAATACAATATATTTTTCTCATAAAATGGAAAAAAAAATGAAATCTTAATCTATTACTTTTAAACTTTCTTTAACTGAATATTCAATGTAGATTATAAACATTAGGGATTGTGCATATATAATGTTATCATTTTTGGGGGGAGGGGTCAGGTAAATGATATTGAAAGATATCTTTAGAGGGAAGGGGATTTGTCTTTTGATATCTTTTTTATTTTTAATCGAACCAAAATCTTCTCTTTTTATTTATAATTTGTTCTTTACATCAATATAGTCTGTTATTTATTTTCATAGAAATACAAAATTATTACTAAAATAATTAATTTGCAAAATTATTTAACTCCAAAATTTGGAATACCACAAGATTTAACATTCTTATTCTTCTTTCATATGTGTATGAATATATAATTTGCTGTTCGAGAAACCAACTGCAAAATATTCTTGAAATGATACTTGTGTTTAATGATAAATAACTGAGAAAGAATGTTAACCATCTGTTCAGTTGATAAAAAATTCTTTTGTCTCATCACTTTCACTTGTGCGGGGACAAGTGAAAACATATTACTGTTGAATGCATTATGTAACAAAAAGGTATTGTTAATTTTTTTTTTTTTTTTTTTTTTTTTTTATGGTAACCATTTCTCTTAAGTGTTATGATATTTGATATAAAGTTATTTCATATAACAAATTGATATTTTATTGACTTCTCTTCATTTGAATCAATAAAATACGCAAATGATAATTGTATAACCATATCTGAATATAACTCCAATCAAAAAAAAAAAAAAAAAAAAAAAAAAAAAAAAAAAAAAAGTCAAAGAACACAAATTTAAATTTTTGACATTAATAATGATATTATTATTATGAAATAATTGAGGCATGATAACATATGGTATCATAAGGGGGGCAAGGAGGATTCAAAATTATCAAAAAGTTGATAATGTTTTATATATATAGCCCCTTAGCAGACGTTTATCTTAGTAGAGAATTCTCATATTGCCTTTTTTACTATTATTATTCCACTTTCAGTTGTGGCTTTGTCTTTTATCATCTACATTTCTGAAATTACCAACATTTACTAAATTGAAATTGTAAGCCTAACTACAGTGTTTTGCTGACAGCTGTCATTTTCAGATCAGATTTCTGCTTCTTGCAATGTTTGCTTATGCTTTTCAGTGTCTGTTTTGTTCTTTTCATCATAAATGTCGTTTCTTCCTCCAATATTAGCAACATATGCTTATATCATTTAGATTTTAAAAGTTTGTTTTGTTTTCTTGTGGTGTTTATTTGATCTCAGTTTATTCAGTGTCATTCTTAATTGTCAAATCATTTAAAATTTTCTGTTTGAGATCTTTTTTTTTCCTATGCCCTAGTATTTAATACATTGACATACAAAATTGAATTAGAATTTAGCTTGAAACAATCGCCTTATCGGCTCCAAGCTTGAGTATATATGCCAATTTGAAATGCTTTCAAGTTTCCTGTGAAGTGGTTGATGCTGGGCGGTGATTTTAGAGTGCATTTTTTTATTTTGATATTTTAAAAACTGTACAGTATAACATTCGATGTCAAGTTATCTTATGTGTAGCAGTATATGTTTAATATCTTTATTAAGATGATGTTTACCATCAGATGTTGAAATGAGTTTGGGCTCCTTTTTTTAAGTCAAGGCTGTCTGAGCCTGGTGATTTTAAACTGAGCCCGAAACATTTTGTGGCATTAAGGCTTGAACCTGCCCAAGCCCAATACCAAAAATATACAATAGAAAAGAAATTCCATAATATTTAAAAGCTGTTTCAAAAGTAATGTCATTTTTAAACAAGTTAATCGAAATAATTGTTAAATTGAAATTTGATATTATCAAAGCAGAAATTTGGTATCAAATAAAAATACTTCGTACTTTAAAGGATTTTCATATTTTTTTTCCCTTAGCAAACAAATTTTATGGACATGTCAAATAAATGATTTTAATGAATAAATGCATAAAATTTGCAGAATTTATTATTTATATGCTGAAGGAAAAAACAACATTTTTCAATTTTTTGTAAAATGCATACACATTTTTAACTATAATCAGTATCTTCCTCAAAACAATCTTTCATGGTTGATGTGACCATGACTATAACAGTGTTGCCACGCCACCTGGAAAACCGGGAAAACACAGGGAATTTTAAAATCCCCTCCCAAAACAGGGAAAATCCAGGGAATTTTTAAAAAAATCTGGAAAACACAGGGAATTTTTTTTGCTACTGTATCCAAATAAATTCGCCCATTTGGGTAAACTGAGTTTTAATTCACTTCTTGGCGGCGTCGTGCTTATTTTTGCGCACTCAACATAGAATAAATGCGTTGCAGTACAGGGAAAACACAGGGAATTTTTTTTCTAGATTAGAGTGGCAACCCTGTATAAGCTTAAATTAAAAATTTGAAAGCTGCTCTGATGTTTTTTTAGAAAAAACAGAAAAAAAATCAAAAAGTGGCTAATTTCGTCACAAATTCCCAAAACAGCGGCAGAGTTCCTAAATAAAATCATGAAAAGATGATAAATTTCGTCAAAAAATCTCGATAAAACGGAAAATTTTGTCAATAGATTCCCAAAAAACGGAAAGTTTCCCCAAAAGATCACGAAAAATGGCAATTTTTGTTACAAATCTGCGATAAAATGGCAGATTTCGTCAAAAGATTTGTAAAAAAAAATGGCAAATTTCGTCTAAAAATCACAATAAAACGGAAATTTCTGTAAAAAAAAAAACTCAAAAATGCCAAATTTCATCAAAAATTCACAAAAGAAACGGAAAATTTGTCAAAATATTGCGAAAAAACAGCAAATTTTATCAAAAGATCGCAAAAAATGTAAATTTTGTTAAAGTAAGACAAAGAAAAAAAAAGTTAATGCCAGAAGTGATTTTTTTCTGTTCTAAAAATTATTTTTCCTGCTTCAAAATTGTGTTTTTATTGTTCCAAAAGCAGATTTTCCTGATTCACAATGATTTTCATGTGAAGAGAAAATTGCACCCGGGGCAAAATTGGACTTTGACGCCCCGACCCCCTCCCAACTTTTTCTTGTGACAGCCTAAAAATGACGTTTATAGTATAAATTTTGCACTTCCTAAATTTCCGTGCCCCCTCTCCCCCCACATATTTCTTTCACAATCCGTCACAAATTTGCCGTTTTTCCCTGATCTTTTAATAAAACCTGCTGTTTTTTGCAATCTTTTAACAAAATTGCCCATTTTTCGCATTCTTTTAACAAAATTTACCTTTAAAATAGCAAATAAAGCCTTTGTGCAAAAATGTTAAAAGATAGAAAACCAACGATTAATAAATGAACCAATAAAGTATGAAAAGGGAGCAAACAGCTGTTTCGAATCTCCTATCCAGATTCTTCTTCAGTGCAAAAACTCAGTGAGCTAGACAAAGAGATGAAGGTTTATATACCTGCTACGGGAACGACCCTGCCTAAAGGAAAGCAACCAATGAGAAGAAAGCAGCCTGAATAACTAGGTGGACAAGTAATGACATCTACCGGAGAACAAACAAAACAAAAAAGAGAGGGAGAAAAAAAAAAAAAAAAAAGAGAGAATTAAATTAAAGATTTCCAAATGCTAGGAAAATAAGGAGTACTTGATAAGTCATTGACTAAGGACTGAGAATTTTTAATGATGTGATAAGCTTCCCAAAAATTAAGATCAAGAATGGAAGGACACTTATGGATAATGGTGGCTGAAGAAAAGTTAAATTTATGTTGTGAAGACCAACAATGTTAAGCAATAGAAGAGCGTTTAAGCTCTTGATTTTTGACATACCTTTTATGTTCAGTTAAACGAAATCTAAGAACCAGGGCTGGGTTTTTGCCGGCAGAAAATAGTTTCTGCCATGCCAGTGGCAAAAAGTGGTTATAACTGATTTTTACCGGCAGAAACTGTCAACAACTGGCATAAACTCATTTTATGACATAATCAGAGACTTTAGTGATATTAAATTGCTTATATATATTTTATTCAGAATAAATAATAAAATATTGTGAATGGTTTGAATTTAAAAAATAAATTTGAATCTTTCAAGAAGAATGATCCATATTATTTGCAGATAATTGAAAATAATGAAAATAATATTAAGGACATAGAAGTTGTTAAAATTGTAAATAAATATCATGATTTATAAAGAGTTAAATACTTGTTACAAATGTTAAAATCTATTGCTGTTGCTTTAGATAAAGAGTTAAAAACATGACTGTTCTATTGCAGCTGCCCATAAAATTTGCTTAACTTTACTTAAGAGCCTGCATCAGTCAAACCGAAACTCAAAATCCTATCACAAACCTATGCGTGTTGCCACCAGGAAGGCGTATCCCGAACCCAAAGATTGACACTTTAAAAGACCAATGATATTTTCCAAGCTTGTAATTAATAAGAAAATGGTCATCTCACGCCACCCTTTACCTCCAGGCGATAAAAAGGGGATAAGATACCCCAGGAAGAAAAAAGTCATTAGCAACTTTGGCAAATGCTAAAAACTCTCGCACCTTTTCAATACTGATAGCCCGAGGGATATGTGCATTTGGATAGTTTCTTCCAGATAATTTCTGACCAAAACACTCGGATCCGTTTTAAAACAAGTCGACATTGACCTTTTTTGTTAGATAGTTTCAAGTGAAATTGAATCATTTATATGTCATTTTAAAAGACAACATACAGATCGTGATTATTATGTCAGAGATTACACATTAAACATTTTCCAAAGAATCTCCTCTACATTTAATTATTTTTAAATGATTTTTTTTTAGCATTGATTAGCTGAGATCATTGAACTGTACAAAGACCGTTTTATATTTTTTCGATTTTGTTACGAGTATTTTATAGTGGCTTACATTAATAGAGCGAAATCCCAAGATAGAAATTTTTAAGATATCTCGTTTGTATTTTAATATTTTTAAATGACTTTTTTAGCATTGAACAGCTGAGATTTTTCGGTATAAAGACCGTTTTGTACTTTTTTGATTTTGTTTACAGGTGTTTTAAAGAGGCTACTTCAGTCAAGTGAAATCCAATGGAAGAAATTTATAAAAATATCTCTTCTACATTTTTATATTTTTAAATTATATTTAGGCATTTGATATCTCAGATATTTCGGTACAAAGACCGTTTTGTACTTTTTCGACCTTCTTTAGGGGATTTTAAAAAAGCTACTTCAGTCAAATGAAATCCAATGGAAGAAATTTATAAAAATATCTCTTCTACATTTTAATATTTTTAAATGAATTTTTGTCATTGGAAAGCTGAGATCTTTCGGTACAAAGATCGTTTTGTACTTTTTCGACTTTGTTTAGGGAAATTTTAAAAAATCTACTTCAGTCAAGTGAAATCCAGTGGTAGAAATTTATAAAAATATCTCTTCTGCATTTTAATATTTTTAAATTATTTTTTGGCATTCGATATCTCAGATCTATCGGTACAAAGACCGTTTTGTACTTTTTCGACTTTGTTTAGGGGAATTTTAAAAAATCTACTTCAGTCAAGTGAAATCCAGTGGTAGGAATTTATAAAAATATCTCTTCTACATTTTAATATTTTTAAATTATTTTTTGGCATTCGATATCTCAGATCTTTCGGTACAAAGATCGTTTTGTACTTTTTCGACTTTGTTTAGGGGAATTTTAAAAAAGCTATTTCAGTCAAGTGAAATCCAATGGTAGAAATTTATAAAAATATCTCTTCTACATTTTAATATTTTTAAATGATTTTTTTGTCATTGGATAGCTTAGATCTTTCTCTACAAAGACAGTTTTGTACTTTTTCGACTTTGTTTAGGGGAATTTTAAAAAAGCTGCTTCAGTCAAGTGAAATCCAATGGTAGGAATTTATAAAAATATGTCTTTTACATTTTAATATTTTTAAATGATTTTTATGTCATGGGATGACTGAGATCTTTCTGTACAAAGACCGTTTTTTATATTTTCGACTTTCTCTAGGGGAATTTTAAAAAACCTACTTCAGTCAAGTGAAATCCATTGCTAGAAATTTCTAAAAATATCTCTTCTACATTTTAATATTTTTAAATGATTTTTTTTGTCATGGGAAAGCTCAGATCTTTCGGTACAAAGACCGTTTTGTACTTTTTCGACACTGTTCAGGGGAATTTTAAAAAAGCTACTTCAGTGAAGTGAAATCCAATGGTAGAAATTTATAAAAATATCTCTTCTACATTTTAATATTGGTAAATCATTATTTGGCATTTGATATCTCAGATCTTTTGGTACAAAGATAGTTTTGTACTTTTTTGATTTTGTTTACAGTTGTTTTAAAGAGGCTACTTCAGTCAAATGAAATCCAATGGTAGAAATTTATAAAAATATCTCTTCTACATTTTAATATTTTTAAATGTTTTTTTTGTCATTGAATAGCTGAGATCTTTCGGTAAAAAGACCTTTTTTTTATTTTTATTTATTTATTTATTTATTTTTTTTTTTTGTTTACAGCTGTTTTAAAGAGGCTACTGGGTCATTCCACATGAATTCAACCAATGGGTGTTGCATCATAGTCACAGATTTTTTTTTTTAATTTTATCATAGATAGACATAATAGTGAAACCCTCAAATCTGAAATTTAAAAGTAATTTTCACAATATTGGTCGAGATATGGCCATTTTTACGAAATGGCGGCCATCTTGGAATTGTATCACTGTCTAAATATGGCCATAACTTGACAACTAATGGCTCAAATTTTATATATCTGGTACCAATTTGAAGCTATTTGTACAAAGAATGAATATTTCACATCAAAACAATAATAAATTTTCATTTTTTTACTTTTTATTATGTGCAAAGTGAAAATTTCACCGCAAAAAAGGGCAGATTGTAATGGCTCATAAAAAAAATGAATCATCATGAATTTTTCTGAAACTTGGTAAAAACGTTGCTCCATCTGTGTGCTTTAAATAAAAAAAAATTGGAAAGGTAAAATTTGTTGTTTTAAAATAAATGGTTTTTTACACATAAGGTGTCATTAACCAAATAATGATATTTTTAGAATCTGTAAGCATTCCTGATTCAAAAAATAATGGTTAAAATAAAATTTTCTAACATCTAAATTAATGTAAAAGTATAATCAAAACCTCATTTGTACTAATTTTGTAGAAATCTGCCCCCAGCCCCCCTCCCCCCCACCCCCCCCCCCCCCCAAAAACAAAAAAAATTTAGACAATTCAAAAAATTTTACGCTGAAAAAGATAAGAAAATAATTAAGGAATATAATGTATAATTATAAAATACCTATAAATGCAGTGCATATATATATGATAATTTACTTCACATATAAGGGGCGAGTGGGGTGGAATGGGACAGTAGTTTTTTCTCTTTAAGTATCATTCTAAATATTTCATCAATCACACATTAGGTGAAGTAATGGTACCCCAATCTTCAGTTGAAAAAAGTAGCTGATTTACATAAGCTTGCAATTATATAAAGAAAAAGATTATTTCAAAAATGAAAAGTAAATTTAGTTCATATACTTTTTACGCTTTCTGTATAATGATTTGATTATGCATAGATGTAACAGTTTCTCTATATATGGAACATTATACTGTAAAATTAGAGAGGTAAAATTTGTTGTTTTAAAAATGGTTTTCTACATATAAGATGTCATTGACCCAAATAATGATTATTTTAAAATCTGTAAGTATTCTTAATTTAAGAAATATTGGTTAAAATGAAATTTTCTAGCATCTAAATTAAAGTATTGTGTTTATATTATATAATTCAATAAAGAAATATCAATTTGCAGTTATTTACACTAAATATTTCTTTTTACAGTACTTTTTATTTCATTTCATTCAAAATATGATAATATAATTCTCAAAACATATTTACATAAATATTTTAAATACCTTACTATGGAATGCATGAAAAAAAAAAGGCACATAATATTTTCTCCAGAAATGTTGGAGAAATACTAGCTGTAAATTACAGAGTTAAATTATTCAATTGTGTAATTTAAATATATATAAATGAGTTAATTGAGTTGACATTTGTTATTTTTTGTTCACACTGAATTAAAATTTATATGAACAAAAATCTAGATATGATGAGACAAAAAAATAAATAACAATAATATAATACAAATCCAGGGCAAAACATTGAATATGATGAGAAATAAGCCAAAGTTTAAAATTACACATGGAACAAATCTAGACAAAATAAGAAGAAAATATTTACTTACATGCATATAACTTTATAATATAGCAGTTTTTTCTTCAGTTTTAAGCTAAAATGGATTTAATTAGTTTTAAAGTTTAAAAATAATGCTTGAATTGTTCGAGTTTCCTCTGGTGGAACAGTATATATTCTTCCTGTAGCAGTTAAAGGAATAGACACTTCTTTTATTATTTGTTCATACGGAATCCAACAAACATCTGAGGATTTTGGCCATGAATATGAAGAATTGGGGCCATTAGGAGGATGCATGAACATAATTTTATAGTCGTTCAGTTCTTCACAGTAATCTAAAATTTTCCCAATATATACACATGCAACATATTGTTCACTTTTAAATGTCAATGGTCTGACAATTTCACTGATTCCCAAAGTAGCAATAAATTTTGTTGATGAACTGTCTGACACCCTGGAAACCAGTATTTGGCAATCATTGATTGGTACAAAGCAGTGATTCAGTCTTGTTCCTATGATTGTATCTGCTTTTGCATACCTACCTGCTAATTGACTGTTTGCGGTTTCAATTTCAGATTTTGTTACAAAAAAACTTTCAATTCCTTTAACAGATTCTTTTGCAAAATTATAGAGATCAAATGCATTTAATATACCATCTTTAAATGGTCGCTTAAGACTTGCTTTGGTAGCCAAGCGCTTTATAGTGCCACCTATACCATCACAAGCTCCTTTTCCATGGCATGAGGCAAAAAAATGCCATTCAGCTTTCACTCCATGGTCTTTTTCATGATGACAGAGATTAGTAAAATTTTTATAATTTTTGTATTGAGCCGATGATCCGTCACTAAAATATTGTATGTATTTAATCTCTGGAAATTTTTTAATCAAATACTTAACAACTACTTTTTGGAAAGACCAAAATGTTGTAGTGTCATGAACCAAATGATCACTTATTACACACATAGGAATAGATTTTACAATATCAGTGTTATTGTCCTTTATATAGGCTAGAAAGGGATGAACTGTAACCTGTTCTTTTTTCCAGTGAATATTTTGGATAGCATCTTGCACAATACAAGTATAGTTCTGAGAAAAATCTGCTGAAATAACAGCATTACCTTTTTTCAAATTCTCATTTGCTTTCTTGAAATATAAACTTTGAGATTTTTCAAAAAAATGGTGTGTACATAAATCATGGAGTTTTGTAATTAAATCCTCAACAAATTCATCAACTGATGCAATCACTGTTTTTAATTCTGCACCATCAGTCTTAACCCATTGTTTATAAATAACTTCATTGCTCATTTCCAATTCGTCTAAAAGCATTAAATCTTTCTTTAAAATGTCTGGAGATGGACATTTATCACACCTGTGCAACATACATTTTTCAGATTCAATACAACAAACAAGTTTCTGTAATAGTGCTATGTAGTCATTAATATGAATAGCATGAAGCATGAGTTTAACATTTTGATGGTATACGCACACACAGACAGAATGAATGCCTTTGCTTCCAACAGTAACACATTCTCTTGGACGTAGAGAGCAAAACTTAGACAGTCCAACTTTTAAGTTATGTTGTTCCTTAAATGCAATATATAGATCCTTTAAATTGTGCAAAATCAATCTCTTTTGTTTTAATATTCTTCCATTTTCAGTTGGGATAGATATGAAATCTTTTTTTCCGGGACACATGCAGCTGTTACTATCATCATAATAAAAATTAATAACTTTTTCTATAATGTCTGGACTCAATTTAACACTTTTTCTTTCACTAGGCATTGATAACACCCCTTCAGCTGTTTTAAGCTTTCTTGCCTTTTTTACAAAATATTGTGTGGTATTAAAATAAATCATTGTTTGCTGGATTGTCCATGAATCTGGAACTAGTGTCAAAATTTGAAGCTTTTCTTTAAAAGATGCATTTGTAAACTTCTTCAATAATCGTTCCATCATAGATGTACAGTCGGGGCAAGTCATGTCTTTAATATTTTGAGGCTTACTGATGGTTTCAACACCTAATACTGTAGCTGCTTTAGTTTCAATACACTTGCTGATTTTTGTAACTTTTGTCTGCAAATAACCAAGTTTCCTCTTTGAGCTATGCCTATTCATTTTATTAGCAATAACTCTAACATTTCACAGCTTTTGTTTAATTGTTCCATTACTACTGTGGGTTCACTAAATTCTGGATCAGAGATGCTTTTCATGTCAACAATAGAAATCATCTTATTTATTGATGAATAGCAGGAAGTACATAATTTTTTTCCTGGAATGAGGATGTCTGGATTTGTCATAGACATATCTAAAGAAATTGTTTTCAGTGATTTTGCTCTGTTACTATTTGGATGTTTATTAAATGGATCACAACACTGTCTCTGATTTAAACTATAAAATTTTAGAAATTTATCCTTGTGAACCTTGCATATATTCGCATGCAAAAAACTTTTTTCATCTGGGATTATATAATGTAACCTTTTTTTTTAATAAATGTAAATCCCGTGGGGATAATTGAAGAACAGAAATAACATCAGTACTCAGAGAAACATCGAGTTTTTTACATACAAAACACTCCATCTCCACTGTATAATAAGTACAAAATAATTATTATATGTCTAAATACACTTCATTGAAAACTTTAGAAGTGGTATATGGTATTTAAAAGGAATTACTCAAGTTTCTTGGACATTATGATGCAAGATTACATCATACTTTAATTATAGCCAATTAAGAAGCAGATGAAGTAAAGCAGCAATCTTTTCTTTAAATTGCATCAGCTCATATAGAACATGATGCAAGATAGCATCATACTTTGATTATAGCCAATTAAGAAGCAGATGAAGGTACAGTAGCAATCTTTTCTTTAAATTGCATCAGCTTATATAGAACATGATGCAATATTACATCAGCTTATAGAAACATAATGAAATTTTTACATCATGTTTTGAATTCAAAATTTTAAATTTTGAATTCATGTTTTGATTCTTGAAATAATCTTTTTCTTTATATAATTGCAAGCTTGTGTAAATTAGCTACTTTTTTCAACTGAAGATTGGGGTACCATTACTTCATCTAATATGTGATTGATGAAATATTTAGAATGATACATAAAGAGAAAAACCTACTGTCCCATTCTACCCCACTTGCCCCTATATGTGAAGTAAATCACCATATGTATGCATTGCATTTATAGGTATTTTATAATTATACATTATATTCCTTAATTATTATCTTATCTTTTTCAGTGTAAATTTTTTTGAATTGTCTAATTTTTGGGTGGGGGGGGGGGGGCTGGAGGCAGATTTCTACAAAATTAGTACAAATGAGGTTTTGATTATACTTTTACATTAATTTAGATGATAGAAAATTTTATTTTAACCATTATTTTTTGAATCAGGAATGCTCACAGATTCTAAAAATATCATTATTTAGTTAATGACACCTTATCTGTAAAAAACCATTTATTTTAAAACAACAAATTTTACCTTTCCAATTTTTTTTTATTTAAAGCACACAGATGGAGCAACGTTTTTACCAAGTTTCAGAAAAATTCATGATGATTCATTTTTTTTATGAGCCATTACAATCTGCCCTTTTTTGGGGTGAAATTTTCACTTTGCACATAATAAAAAGTAAAAAAATGAAAATTTATTATTGTTTTGATGTGAAATATTCATTCTTTGTACAAATAGCTTCAAATTGGTACCAGATATATAAACTTTGAGCCTTTAGTTGTCAAGTTATAACCATATTTAGACAGTGATACAATTCCAAGATGGCCGCCATTTTGTAAAAATGGCCAGTTTTCAAATGGCCATATCTCGGCCAATATTGGGAAAATTACTTTTAAATTTCAGATTTGAGGGTTTCAGTACTATGTCTGTCTATGATAAAAATTTAAAAAAAATCTTTGACTATGATGCAACAAGTTTTCCTTAAATTGGTTGATTTCACGTGGAATGACCCTACTTCAGTCAAGCAAAATCCTATAGTAAAATTTTATAAATATGTCTTTTCGACATTTAAAGATTTTTAAATGATTTTTTGTCATGGGATAGCTGAGATCTTTAGGTACAAATACCGTTTTGTATTTTTTTTATTTTGTTTACAGGTATTTTAAAGAGGCTACACCAGTCAAGTGAAATCCAATGGTAGAAATTTATAAAAATATATCTTCTACATTTTAATATTTTTAAATGACTTTTTTTTTTTTTTTTTTGTCATTGAATAGCTTAGATCTTTCGGTACAAATACCGTTTTTTACTTTTTTAATTTTGTTTACAGATGTTTTACAAAAGATACTTCAGGCAAGTGAAATCGAATGGTAGGAATTTATAAAAATATCTCTTCTACATTTTAATATTTTTAAATTATTTTTTGGCATTCGATATCACAGATCTTTCGGTACAAAAACCGTTTTGTACTTTTTCGACTTTGTTTAAGGGAATTTTAAAAAAGCTACTTCAGTCAAGTGAAATCCAATGGTAGAAATTTATATAAAAAAAGCTCTCCTACATTTTCATATTTTTAAATGATTTTTTTTGTCATGGAATATCTGATATCTTTCGGTACAAAGATCGTTTTGTACTTTTTCGACTTAGTTTAGGGAAATTTTAAAAAAGCTATTTCAGTCAAGTGAAATCCAATGGTAGAAATTTATTAAAAAAGCGCTCCTACATTTTAATATTTTTAAATGATTTTTTTGTCATGGAATAGCTGATATCTTTCGGTACAAAGATCGTTTTGTACTTTTTCGACTTTGTTCATGGGAATTTTAAAAAAGCTACTTCAGTCAAGTGAAATCCAATGGTAGAAATTTATAAAAATATCTCTCCTACATTTTAATATTTTTAAATGATTTTTTTATCATTGGATAGCTGATATATTTCGGTACAAAGATCCTTTTGTACTTTTGTCGACTTCGTTTAGGGAAATTTTAAAAAAGCTACTTCAATCAAGTGAAATCCAATGGTAGAAATTTATAAAAAAAATCTCCTCTACATTTTAATATTTTTAAATGATTTTTTGTCATAGAATAGCAGAGATCTTTCGATATAAAGATCGTTTTGTACTTTTTCTACTTTGTTTAGGGAAATTTTAAAAAAGCTACTTCAGTCAAGTGAAATCCATTGGTAGAAATTTATAAAAATATCTCTCCTACATTTTAGTATTTTTGAATGATTTTTTGGCATTGGATAGCTGAGATCTATCGGTGAAAAGACCGTTTTATACTTTTTTTTTTTTTTTTTTTTTTTTTTTTTTACAGGTGTTTTGATGAGGCCTCTTCAGTCAAGTGAAATCCATTGCTAGAAATTTATAAAAATATCTCTTCTACATTTCAATATTTTTAAATATTTTTATTGTCTTGGGATAGCTGTGATCTTTTGGTACAAAGACCGTTTTGTACTTTTTCGACTTTTTTTAGGGGAATTTTAAAAAAGCTACCAAGTGAAATCTATTGCTAATCAAGTGAAATCTATTGCTAGAAATTTATAAAAATATCTCTTCTACATTTTAATATTTTTAAATGATTTTTTTGTCATGGGATATCTGAGATCTTTCGGTACAAAGTTTTGTACTTTTTCGACTTTGTTTATGGGAATTTAAAAAAAACTACTTCAGTCAAGTGAAATCCAATAGTAGCAATTTATAAAAATATCTCTCCTACATTTTAATATTTTTAAATGATTTTTTTGTCATGGAATATCTGAGATCTTTCGATACAAAGATCGTTTTGTGCTTTTTCGAGTTTGTTTAGGGAAATTTTAAAAAAGCTACTTCAGTCAAGAGAAATCCAATGGTAGAAAATTATAAAAATCTCTCTCCTAAATTTTAATATTTTTAAATGATTTTTTTGTCATGGAATAGCTGCGATCTTTCGATACAAAGATCGTTTTGTATTTTTTTGACTTTGTTTAGGGAAATTTAAAAAAAACTACTTAAGGTCAAGTGAAATCCATTGGTAGAAATTTATAAAAATATCTCTCCTACATTTTAGTATTTTTAAATGATTTTTTGGCATTGGATAGCTGAGATCTATCGGTGAAAAGACCGTTTTATACTTTTTTTATTTTTTTTTACAGGTGTTTTGATGAGGCTACTTCAGTCAAGTGAAATCCATTGCTAGAAATTTATAAAAATATCTCTTCTACATTTCAATATTTTTAAATGTTTTTATTGTCTTGGGATAGCTGTGATCTTTTGGTACAAAGACCGTTTTGTACTTTTTCGAGTTTGTTTAAGGGAATTTTAAAAAAGCTACTTCAGTCAAGTGAAATCCATTGGTAGAAATTTATAAAAATATCTCTCCTACATTTTAATATTTTTAAATGATTTTTTTTGTCATGGAATAGCTGAGAACTTTCGATACAAAGACCGTTTTGTACTTTTTCGAGTTTGTTTAGGGGAATATTAAAAAAATTACTTCAGTCAAGTGAAATCCATTGGTAGAAATTTATAAAAATATCTTTCCTACATTTTAATATTTTTAAATGATTTTTTGGCATTGGATAGCTGAGATCTTACGGTGCAAAGACCTTTTTGTACTTTTTTGATTTTGTTTACAGGTGTTTTGATCTTCAGTCAAGTGAAATCCATTGGTAGAAATTTATAAAAATATCTCTCCTACATTTTAATATTTTTAAATGATTTTTTGTCATGGGATAGCTGAGATCTTTTGGTACAAAGACCGTTTTGTACTTTTTCGAGTTTGTTTAGGGAAATTTTAAAAAAGCTACTTCAGTCAAGTGAAATCCATTGGTAGAAATTTATAAAAATATCTCTCCTACATTTTAGTATTTTTAAATGATTTTTTGGCATTGGATAGCTGAGATCTATCGGTGAAAAGACCGTTTTATACTTTTTTTATTTTTTTTTTACAGGTGTTTTGATGAGGCTACTTCAGTCAAGTGAAATCCATTGCTAGAAATTTATAAAAATATCTCTTCTACATTTCAATATTTTTAAATGTTTTTATTGTCTTGGGATAGCTGTGATCTTTTGGTACAAAGACCGTTTTGTACTTTTTCGAGTTTGTTTAAGGGAATTTTAAAAAAGCTACTTCAGTCAAGTGAAATCCATTGGTAGAAATTTATAAAAATATCTCTCCTACATTTTAATATTTTTAAATGATTTTTTTTGTCATGGAATAGCTGAGATCTTTCGATACAAAGACCGTTTTGTACTTTTTCGAGTTTGTTTAGGGGAATATTAAAAAAATTACTTCAGTCAAGTGAAATCCATTGGTAGAAATTTAGAAAAATATCTTTCCTACATTTTAATATTTTTAAATGATTTTTTGACATTGGATAGCTGAGATCTTACGGTGCAAAGACCTTTTTGTACTTTTTTGATTTTGTTTACAGGTGTTTTGATCTTCAGTCAAGTGAAATCCATTGGTAGAAATTTATAAAAATATCTCTCCTACATTTTAATATTTTTAAATGATTTTTTGTCATGGGATAGCTGAGATCTTTTGGTACAAAGACCGTTTTGTACTTTTTCGAGTTTGTTTAGGGAAATTTTAAAAAAGCTACTTCAGTCACGTGAAATCCATTGGTAGAAATTTATAAAAATATCTCTCCTACATTTTAGTATTTTTAAATGATTTTTTGGCATTGGATAGCTGAGATCTATCGGTGAAAAGACCGTTTTATACTTTTTTTATTTTTTTTTACAGGTGTTTTGATGAGGCTACTTCAGTCAAGTGAAATCCATTGTTAGAAATTTATAAAAATATCTCTTCTACATTTCAATATTTTTAAATGTTTTTATTGTCTTGGGATAGCTGTGATCTTTTGGTACAAAGACCGTTTTGTACTTTTTCGAGTTTGTTTAAGGGAATTTTAAAAAAGCTACTTCAGTCAAGTGAAATCCATTGGTACAAATTTCTAAAAATATCTCTCCTACATTTTAATATTTTTAAATGATTTTTTTGTCATGGAATAGCTGAGATCTTTCGATACAAAGACCGTTTTGTACTTTTTCGAGTTTGTTTAGGGGAATATTAAAAAAATTACTTCAGTCAAGTGAAATCCATTGGTAGAAATTTATAAAAATATCTTTCCTACATTTTAATATTTTTAAATGATTTTTTGGCATTGGATAGCTGAGATCTTACGGTGCAAAGACCTTTTTGTACTTTTTTGATTTTGTGTACAGGTGTTTTGATCTTCAATCAAGTGAAATCCATTGGTAGAAATTTATAAAAATATCTCTCCTACATTTTAATATTTTTAAATGATTTTTTGTCATGGGATAGCTGAGATCTTTTGGTACAAAGACCGTTTTGTACTTTTTCGAGTTTGTTTAGGGAAATTTTAAAAAAGCTACTTCAGTCAAGTGAAATCCATTGGTAGAAATTTATAAAAATATCTCTCCTACATTTTAGTATTTTTAAATGATTTTTTGGCATTGGATAGCTGAGATCTATCGGTGAAAAGACCGTTTTATACTTTTTTTATTTTTTTTTACAGGTGTTTTGATGAGGCTACTTCAGTCAAGTGAAATCCATTGCTAGAAATTTATAAAAATATCTCTTCTACATTTCAATATTTTTAAATGTTTTTATTGTCTTGGGATAGCTGTGATCTTTTGGTACAAAGACCGTTTTGTACTTTTTCGAGTTTGTTTAAGGGAATTTTAAAAAAGCTACTTCAGTCAAGTGAAATCCATTGGTAGAAATTTATAAAAATATCTCTCCTACATTTTAATATTTTTAAATGATTTTTTTTTTGTCATGGAATAGCTGAGATCTTTCGATACAAAGACCGTTTTGTACTTTTTCGAGTTTGTTTAGGGGAATATTAAAAAAATTACTTCAGTCAAGTGAAATCCATTGGTAGAAATTTATAAAAATATCTTTCCTACATTTTAATATTTTTAAATGATTTTTTGGCATTGGATAGCTGAGATCTTACGGTGCAAAGACCTTTTTGTACTTTTTTGATTTTGTTTACAGGTGTTTTGATCTTCAGTCAAGTGAAATCTATTGGTAGAAATTTATAAAAATATCTCTTCTACATTTTAATAGTTTTTAATGTTTTTTTTTCTGTGTGTGTGTGTGTGTGTCATGGGATAGCTGAGATCTTTTGGTACAAAGACCGTTTTGTACTTTTTCGAGTTTGTTTAGGGAAATTTTAAAAAAGCTACTTCAGTCAAGTGAAATCCATTGGTAGAAATTTATAAAAATATCTCTCCTACATTTTAGTATTTTTAAATGATTTTTTGGCATTGGATAGCTGAGATCTATCGGTGAAAAGACCGTTTTATACTTTTTTTATTTTTTTTACAGGTGTTTTGATGAGGCTACTTCAGTCAAGTGAAATCCATTGCTAGAAATTTATAAAAATATCTCTTCTACATTTCAATATTTTTAAATGTTTTTATTGTCTTGGGATAGCTGTGATCTTTTGGTACAAAGACCGTTTTGTACTTTTTCGAGTTTGTTTAAGGGAATTTTAAAAAAGCTACTTCAGTCAAGTGAAATCCATTGGTAGAAATTTATAAAAATATCTCTCCTACATTTTAATATTTTTAAATGATTTTTTTTGTCATGGAATAGCTGAGATCTTTCGATACAAAGACCGTTTTGTACTTTTTCGAGTTTGTTTAGGGGAATATTAAAAAAATTACTTCAGTCAAGTGAAATCCATTGGTAGAAATTTAGAAAAATATCTTTCCTACATTTTAATATTTTTAAATGATTTTTTGACATTGGATAGCTGAGATCTTACGGTGCAAAGACCTTTTTGTACTTTTTTGATTTTGTTTACAGGTGTTTTGATCTTCAGTCAAGTGAAATCCATTGGTAGAAATTTATAAAAATATCTCTCCTACATTTTAATATTTTTAAATGATTTTTTGTCATGGGATAGCTGAGATCTTTTGGTACAAAGACCGTTTTGTACTTTTTCGAGTTTGTTTAGGGAAATTTTAAAAAAGCTACTTCAGTCACGTGAAATCCATTGGTAGAAATTTATAAAAATATCTCTCCTACATTTTAGTATTTTTAAATGATTTTTTGGCATTGGATAGCTGAGATCTATCGGTGAAAAGACCGTTTTATACTTTTTTTATTTTTTTTTACAGGTGTTTTGATGAGGCTACTTCAGTCAAGTGAAATCCATTGTTAGAAATTTATAAAAATATCTCTTCTACATTTCAATATTTTTAAATGTTTTTATTGTCTTGGGATAGCTGTGATCTTTTGGTACAAAGACCGTTTTGTACTTTTTCGAGTTTGTTTAGGGGAATATTAAAAAAATTACTTCAGTCAAGTGAAATCCATTGGTAGAAATTTATAAAAATATCTTTCCTACATTTTAATATTTTTAAATGATTTTTTGGCATTGGATAGCTGAGATCTTACGGTGCAAAGACCTTTTTGTACTTTTTTGATTTTGTGTACAGGTGTTTTGATCTTCAATCAAGTGAAATCCATTGGTAGAAATTTATAAAAATATCTCTCCTACATTTTAATATTTTTAAATGATTTTTTGTCATGGGATAGCTGAGATCTTTTGGTACAAAGACCGTTTTGTACTTTTTCGAGTTTGTTTAAGGGAATTTTAAAAAAGCTACTTCAGTCAAGTGAAATCCATTGGTAGAAATTTATAAAAATATCTCTCCTACATTTTAATATTTTTAAATGATTTTTTTTTGTCATGGAATAGCTGAGATCTTTCGATACAAAGACCGTTTTGTACTTTTTCGAGTTTGTTTAGGGGAATATTAAAAAAATTACTTCAGTCAAGTGAAATCCATTGGTAGAAATTTATAAAAATATCTTTCCTACATTTTAATATTTTTAAATGATTTTTTGGCATTGGATAGCTGAGATCTTACGGTGCAAAGACCTTTTTGTACTTTTTTGATTTTGTTTACAGGTGTTTTGATCTTCAGTCAAGTGAAATCCATTGGTAGAAATTTATAAAAATATCTCTTCTACATTTTAATAGTTTTTAATGTTTTTTTTTCTGTGTGTGTGTGTGTGTGTGTGTCATGGGATAGCTGAGATCTTTTGGTACAAAGACCGTTTTGTACTTTTTCGACCCTGTTTAGGGAAATTTTAAAAAAGCTACTTCAGTCAAGTGAAATCCATTGCTAGAAATTTATAAAAATATCTCTTCTACATTTTAATATTTTTAAATAATTTTTTTTGTCATGGGATAGCTGAGATCTTTCGGTACAATTAAATAATTTTTTTAGAAATTAAACTTCAAATATATGAAAGAAAAATAATATAAATGGTAAATGTGTTTTTTTTTTTTTGTTGTTGTTGTTTTTTTTTTCCGAAATCAATAATGCTTTTAAAATACATTTGAGATTTCATGTTTAGTTAAACATACTTTTTGAAATCAACATCTATTTACATCATTTCTGATCCAATTTCTTGCGTGAAACATCATGAAGGATTTTTTTTATTTTGCTTTTTTGCCTACAAGTAACCAAAAGCGTTTTACTAATAGCCATAGGCAAGAAATTTCTCCCACTTCCCTGCGAGACTACCCGTAGAGTAAACCCTTATAATCTTACACGCTAATGGGTTTTAGGGTGTTTCCCTTTTGGAGGTGGAGTTTTACGGCCTTTTCAACTGTTTTAAATCAAAGTGTTTCAACTTTTTATACAAATAGCATAGATTAAATTTTCTTAAAAATCAAAATAAAAAACATTTTCTGAAAGCTAAATAATTAAACTCTGCATGCTGCTTTTCCAAATTTTAAAATGTCAAACAGATTTTTTGTAATAAGACATTAAAGGTGAATTTTAAGGATTATAAAATAACGTACTTGTATCGCCTTAAAATTAAAAAAAGAAATAAAATTTCAAAATGACGTGCATAGTTTAAATCTACAGGTTTTCAAAACAACAAAAATTATTAAATTTGAGTAAAATGCAAAGGAAGGAAAGTGATAAATTTCTTCCATTGAAATAACATTAGCCGTTCTATCTCGGAGCGTTACTGATGTAGGGCCTTAATGATGGAAATATTATGGAAACTCACAAATGCAAGATTCAAATCTCATTTAATGCAGTGCTAGCTTATTTAATTCATCTTAACTATATGGGATAACAAAATTGACATTTGAGCATAAAGAAAGGGCAAGACAATTGCTTTTTGATAATCATCTAAATTTTGTGTCATATATATAATAACCCCATAGCAAAATAAGCTCCTTTCTCAGAAAGATATTTCCCCAAGGAAGTCCTAGAAAATGTTATGACTTCTGTGGGTGATTGCTTTTAAAAACAAATACTGGTGAAAATGAACATTTTCCAAATTTTACATCCTCAATAATGACATTACCAGCAAGTAATGCTGGTCTTAAATGAATATTTTTGAATATTTTTTCATTCAGAACAAATTAAAAAAACAGTCTAGGTTAAGAAAAGTTAGCAAAATTAATAATATGCATTATAGAATGCTCTCATTTTATTATTACTTTTTCAACAAAAGTGAATTTGTTTTTTCAATATTGTTAAATAATTATACAAGATATTTCATTAAGTTTTTTTTTCTGTTATTTTTGTGCTACAATTATTTAATTATATATTTTAAATAAGAACCATCTCTTTGTATGGACCAGTAGATAACTTTAAGGTTTTGCAGTGTATTATTTATTTAAAAATACTCTGAAAAGTGGTGTTAAAATAACATAGAATTTTTTGTACATTTCCTTTTTATATAACTTTTAAATAGAAATTCTACAGTAAACAACAATATCAATAGTCAAACTTGTGCAGCATCAGATTAATTCTGTGAAAATTTCTGTATTCAAGTGACAGAAAATTATTATATAAAGAAAGTATATTTGGGTGATTCTCAAAATAGGGGACGATTTCAAAAATGAAATCTTAAAAAAATTACTGTTAGCAAAATTTCTGAAAAAAAATAGGTGTTGTTAATATAGTATTAGGTATACTTTCCATGTAGTCAGCAGAGCTAAATATTTAAAAATTAACTTAAAAAAATAATTAGTATTTTTTGAGCCATGCTAATGACAAAACGAATTGTATGGAATAAATATATAGGATGGACGAGTCCTTACTGTAAATAAAAACTATTCTCTGACAGTCACATACATTTATTATCAGACGAACAGGACAAAAAAAACGAACAAAAAATAAAACATAGATTCGTTCGTCGTTACTTTTCTTAACAATCTTTAAAAAGTCTTAATACGTCGTAAATATTTTAGTTCTTAAAAGAATCGTCTTAAATCGTCGTTTTTAATTCGTTGGAATCATCTCTTTAGCTTTTTATCAACGTCGTTAGCCATCGTCGAAAAATGTTCTATTTACATTTTCTTCCTCTCAATCCTGACCACACAGCTTCGATGTTTCCCGTTTCTACTTTTAATCTCGAAGCAGAGTTCGGAGAGTGGTGGAGGGAAATACATTCCAATGCAGGAGCAGCAGAGAAAGAGTGTAGCCCACACATGTGAGAGTATATCCCACATGCGGCCGTCCTGACATCTGGAGCTGCCGCAGCGACATGTGATCTTACAGAATCTGAAAAGAAACAAAAACAAAAAAAAGTAACTGTTCTTAGGAAAAAAAAAATAGAGTTCGTTTGCACCCGAGAAAGATCAGTCATCTTTTTTCTGAAATGGTGTAACATCGAATGAAAATGTTCTTTAAAATTGTTGACTTTTAAAATGTTCACATATACATATTAAAGATAAGGAAAAAAAATAAAGTTTCAGTTATCGTCATGCCAAGGCTTCATGTATTCAGCACAGGAACTAGTACTGATCGGTCCTTCAGTTGATGAGATTTTCTCTACGTCGTAGGTGTCGTTAGACTTCACTTTGGTTACTTTATATGGACCTAGGAATTTAGACTTCAATTTTAACCCTGGTCCTTGTTGGGTTCTTTTAATTGCTACGAGGTCTCCAAGATTATATTTCCGGGGTTTCTTATGTCTTAAATTATAATGCTTGCGATTTTCTTGTTGAATTTCCAGGATATTCTTCTTAGCTTCTTTTCGGAGTTCTTCTCTATCTTTCATGAATTGGTCTTCGACTGCACTGTTTAGGAGTTCAATAATTTGTAAATCTTCTTTCTGTTTCATTTTTGTACCAAATAGTATTTCAAACGGTGTTCTCTTAATGCTTCGTTGGTAAGTTGAATTAATGACTTGTTGAACTTTAGGAACATGTTTAAACCATTTGGTCGGTTCGTCTTTGGACATTTTAGAGATTACTGAAATTATGATGGAATTAAGTCGCTCTACTTGACCATTAGCACGGGGAAGGCCAGTTGTTATTGTCTCGTGTTTTATATTTTCATTTTGGCAATAATCAGCAAATTCTTTACTTGTAAATGCAGGACCTTTATCGCTAATGATTTTGGAAGGGTTGCCAAAAGTTTAACTTTGTTGTTGCAGCTTCGATATGACTTCGGCAGAAGAAGTAGTTTTACAGGGATATAGCCACACGAATTTGGTAAATGAATCTATTAAAGACAAAATATGTTTATAGTTTTTGTTAGTTGATTCGAGAGGGCCTACATGATCAATGTGGTAAGTTTGGAGGGGAGTCTCCTCTTTGTGTAAGGGATGTAACTCGCCTTCTTGTTTTCCACGTTTCCGATTATATAAAAGGCATGTTACACAATTTGCTATAACTTTATCAATCTTATTTGCCATATTAGGGATAAAAAATTCTTCATTAAGGAGTTCTTCACAACGTTTGCGTCCGAAGTGTCCTTTGTCATGAACGTGTTTAATGACGTTTAGCTGCATTTCATCCGGCACAACTACTAGATTGTAACCTTTATGATTTTTATAAAGAATGTTATTTTTGAGGAAATAATTGTCATATGGCTTTGTTTTCAAAATTTCTTTGATGGCCTGTATATGTTCGTCGGTGTTCTATGATTGTATGATTTTGGAAGTAAAACTGTCTTGAATGGTCATACATACGGGATTTCTGCTTAAAGCGTCAACGTGGCGCATACGTGTACCTTGTCTGTGTTCGATTGTATAGTTATAATCAGCTAACATTAAAGCCCATCAAGCTACCTTGGTGCAAAGATCTTTTTTATTCATAGTTAGGGCAAATGCATTGCAATCTGTGACTATCTTGAAAGGAATACCTAAAATATAAACACGGAATTTTTTAAGAGCCTCAATGACAGCCAAAACTTCTAGTTCATAACTCAAATATTTACGCTCAGCATCTGTGGTTTTTTTGCTCATAAAGTAGACAGGGTGAAATTGATTATCAATAGAAGACTTTTGAAGGAGGATTGCTCTGTAACCATCAATAGAAGCATCGCAATGAACTTCTGTTTCATTACTAGGGTTATAAATGCTTAAAACAGGACCTGAAGCAAGAATGTGTTTCAACTGATTAAATGCATTTCGCTGCTGGTCACCGAAGTGAAATTTAGTGTCCTTTCGAAGGAGATCTGTTAAGGACTTAGCTATTAAAGAATAATCTTGAATAAATTTATGAAAATATGAGGTTAGTCCGACAAATGAATGTACATCTTTTACATTTTTAGGTTCTGGAAAATTTAGAACAGCTTTAGTTTTGGAGGGAGATGGATGCAGTTGACCATTTTTAATGTGGTAACCCAAAAAATCAATTTCTCGTTGTAAAAAGTGGCATTTTTTTAGATTCAGTTCTAAACCATATTCGGATGCAGTTGTAAGAACGTGTTGTAATTTCTGGAGTCCTTCGGCTTCGTTTTCAGATGGTATTATGAAATCATCCATGTAGACGATAAGTACTTTTTCATTAATGAGATCGCGAAAAACATTATAGATATATCTCTGAAAAACTAAGGGAGCATCGCTAAGGCCATAATTCATGTATAGAAATTCAAATTGGGGTCATTCCATGTCAACTGGCCTAGAGGCTCCCACTCGACCCCCTTCGATTTTTATGAAATTGATACAGAATATACATGTGGGTATATGATGAACATTTGGAAACTGTTTAGTGCAAAAAATTGTATAGTTGGAGCACCAGGGGTCCATTTGTACCAATCACTATTTCATGGTTGTAGAAAAAACGGCCAAATCATGAAGTTTGGCATCATATTGCTCATGATATATGAAAGCTTACTTATTGAAAACAGGTAGTCTAGTATAACTTTTTGTGCTAAAAAATGTATTTGCAGTATTAAAAATCACAAATCGAAACTATCGTGACTACTAGGCCTCAAAGTAGACCGTATGGCCAATCTGGTTGAATTTTACCCTTACTTTAACATGCTGTAATTACTGCAAATATTATTTTAAAAATTTGTCGCTTTACAAACTAATTACCTATGGATATATCATAAAGCTGCTGTAGTTGTTTTTTGATTGCTTAAATATTCAATAAATTATTGATGTTCAAAATCTAATAAAAAATTAAAATCGTCGATTTTGCCCCATATTCAAAAGCGTATATCTCAAAAGGGACACTTTTGATTTGGTTACAATTAGTACCACTGGAAAGAACATGTCTTAATTTATAAAAAAAACTTTATTTCATTTTGGGCCTCTTAGATACAGAAGGAAAATAATAAAATTCAAAAACCTGTTGTACGAGATAATCCAGATACATACAAGAAAGGTATAAATTACGGCAGGTTCTTTCAACATATTCTGCACCATTCTTTTTTATTACAACTATTAATGCATTTCCGTTATGAATGATTTGTAACCGCACTGCCAATGAGTTATATCCTATAACTAGGCAAGACTAGCTCCTGGTTGGGTATTGCATGTTTTAAATTTTGAATGCGAGTACCTAACGAGATCCATAGATTATTATATAGACTAAATGTTTTGATTATTTCAAGCTCCCATTATGTTGATTCCTGACCCTCAATCTATCAAAAACATTACTCATTGGTTCAGTTTGTCAAATTTCTTATTGATTGCGATTACAACAGCTTTCGGTAAATTGTATTGCTGACTATAGATCCGTCGAAGTTAAAATTTGGTCTTTAATTGGCCTGTGAAGACTTGCCCTTGCAGCTAACCATTTTACAATTTTCCTCCATTCCGTCTCAGGGTGATTTCCCATGACTTGAGACAAAAAAGCTCCACTCTGCAGAAATTCCAAAGTCAGTTTGGTGATAACAAAGATTCAGAATTTTTTTTTTAATTCTTGTATTGCGCAGAAGATCCATCGCTAAAATAATGTATATGCGTAATTTCGTCAAAGATTTTTTTTCAGATGCTCCATTAGTTTTATTAAAAATGTATGTACAGCAACTGATTTATGTTTGAGACAATCAATAATTATGCAGTAACTCGCACTTTTAGTTTCCGAATTATCTTTAAAATAGATAACAAATGGGTGCAATGCTGCTTGGCTCTTTTCCCAATGGAAACCGTGAATAGCATCCTGGATTACAAAGCTGTAATTTTCTGCGAAGTCCATCAATATGGTCAGTTCATCTGGTTTAAGAGTATCTTTGGTCATCCTCAGATGTTTGCTTTGATGCTTTGAAATGTAATGATGTGTAGAAAGTGCTGAGATTTTCAATACCAATTCTTCAATAAAATCTTCAATTGTCATCTGCTTTGTTTCTAACGTATCATGATCTGTGTGAACCCATTGTTTAAATTCAACGGCGTCTTCTGGATCACTATCTTTGAAAATACTTTCCAAAAATTTTTTTAAATCATCTGTTGCAGGACATTCTTCGAGCGATGAAGCATAGAATCTTTAGAATTCAAGTCACAAGCTGTATTGCTTATAAGGACTACATCAGTTGGGCATCTTGCTAGCATCAACTTCACATTTTGATGCATTTTACACACAGATTGAGAATGTGAACTTGATGCAATGACAGTCACACACCATTTTGTTCTTAACTCGCAAAATTTGGAGAATCTGATTTCCGGTCCATTACTACTTCATAGACTGCAAAAATTTCCTTCAAATTGCTTAGTAATAGATGCTTCTGCATCTGAACTTTCCTTCCATCTATCCGAATAGAAATGAAATCTTTTATTCCTGGACATATTAGAATAAATTCTTCATCTTGAAAAAAATTTAATACTCTTTCTTTTATGTTTCCTGGCAACTTTTTACCAAACTTTGCTCTAGGTAAAGCCAATATCCCGATGTCTGTTTTTTAATTTTCGCGCTGCTTTTACCATTCTTTCTGAAACTTCAAACTCTTCCATAACTTTTTTTATTGTCCAACTTTGAGGTGCCATTGTTAACAGTGGCGCAACCAAGGGGGTGGTTTTGGGGATAAAACCCCTCCCAGAGCTAAGAAAGATTGCTATAATTGCCG
This sequence comes from Maratus speculifer, assembly GCA_964019185.1. Lineage (NCBI taxonomy): Eukaryota > Metazoa > Arthropoda > Arachnida > Araneae > Salticidae > Maratus > Maratus speculifer. The sequence goes on from OZ025294.1 coordinate 216,355,454, forward strand.
CTTATATGAATCAAGACCAAACATAATATTTACATGTTTTGGCGTATTTCGGAATCCGTCGCTTTATTGAATCCCATTTCTTTTAATAAAGTAGTTCAATTAAATGGCGAAAATTCAACTTAAAACTGTGAAAGGTCATATTAGATGGATTAGTTAAGTAAAAAATGTTTATTTGAACTAAATTACTTTTCTGAGGCAGAATATGCTAAAAGAATGATGATTTCCTGCCACACAGATGCTCTTTGAATTTAACTATCATACAGTGAATATTCTAATTAGTACTGATTCTATTAATCGGCGATTCAAATAACCGGCAATCACCTTTATTAGAAACTCAAAACCACCCTAGAACCGAATTCTGGCTGCGCCACTGATTGTTATTAGCATTTGTATTTGTTCTGGACGTTTTGACAACTGTAACTTCTCCTTCAATTTTTTAATTAGCTGTTTGTAATCTAAACAGTCTAGGCATTGGTTGCATGTAGTAGGTTGTCTTAATTTACTTGAATCTATACCAGCAACAATAACTATTTTCTTTGAAATCACATCTTCAGTTTCATTTATCTTTCACTTTTCATAGCTTTTAATATCTCTTGTTGATGTTCGTTGAAATTTTAAAGGAGATAAATTATTAGCTGTTAGACTTTTGTTCAACGTTTCTGTTACATATTTCATCTTGCTCCAATTCGCTTGAAGAAGAGGACCATGTTGTTCTTGTTTCTTCGAATTCTTTTCTGCATGATCTACATATTTTTTGGCCTGGTTTGACATTTTTCTTAGTTAAATCTGTCAAATGATTAGAACTTTCTAAATTGATGGACCGCAAAGATTTTCGTACGCAATAATTGTCTTTAGTGAAAGGATTACAGTATGTTCGCTGAAGAAACTCAAATTTCTTCAAAATATGCAAAAGCAATGTTTCGTGATGAAAGCATATCTGAGAATTTTCTTCAAGATGCAATAAACTTCGGCGATTAATTAACTCCTGTTCTTCAGAGGAAAATTCTTTAAAAAGCTTAAAACCTTTATCTGCACAATAAGTCGTCAAATGGCACTGAGAATTATCAGCATAGCCAATGCTGCATTGACTCTGATCATAATTATGAGAATCCATAGAGCTAAAATCTTAATACAGAATGTTTTAACAGTAATGTAAAGCATAAACTGAAAGAGAAAAGGAATATTTTTGTATAAATCTTGTTAAACATGCAATACCCAACCAGGAGCTAGTCTTGCCTGGTTATTGGATATAACTCATTGGCAATGCGGTTACAAATCACTCATAATGGTAAAGGGGAAGTAACTGTGACCAGGAAAAGTGATAATTATTATATGCATTAATCGTTGTAATAAAAAAGAATGGGGCAGAATATGTTGAAAGAACCTGTCGTAATTTATACCTTTCTTGTATGTATCTGGATTATCTCGTACAACAGGTTTTTGAATTTTATTATTTTCCTTCTGTATCTAAGAGGCCCAAAATGAAATAAAGTTTTTTTTATAAATTAAGATATGCTCTTTCCAGTGGTGTTAATTGTAACCAAATCAGAAGTGTCCCTTTTGAGATATATGCTTTTGAATATGGGGCAAAATCGACGATTTTAATTTTTTATTAGATTTTGAACATCAATAATTTAATTAATATTTAAGCAATCAAAAAACAACTACAGCGGCTTTACGATATATCCATAGGTAATTAGTTAGTAAAGCGAGAAATTTTTAAAATAATATTTGCAGTAGTTACAGCATGTTAAAGTAAGGGTAAAATTCAATCAGATTGGCCGTACGGCCTACTTTGAGGCCTAGTAATCACTATAGTTTTGATTTGTGATTTTTAATACTGCAATTACATTTTTTAGCATAAAAAGTTGTACTACATCACCTCTTTTCAATAAGTAAGGTTTCATTTATCATGAGCAATATGATGCCAAACTTCATGATTTGGCCGTTTTTTCTACAACCATGAAATAGTGATTGGTACAAATGGACCCCTGGTGCTCCAACTATACAATTTTTTGCACTAAACAGTTTCCAAATGTTCATCATATACCTACATGTATATTCTGTATCAATTTCATAAAAATCTAAGGGGGTCGAGCGGGAACCATGCCAAAATTTAGGTCACTTGACATGGAATGACCCATTGACCAGAATGTGTTACAAAAGAAGTGTATTTTCGGCTATTTTCTTCTACTTCGACATGAAAAAATGCATTTTTAAGATCAAGAGTAGTAAATACTTTTGCAGAGTGCAACTGATCAATAATGTCATCGATTACTGGGAGAGGAAAGCGTTGTTTATGTGTTTTAGCATTTAGCTTCCTATAGTCAACACACAATCTATGTGAACCATCTTTCTTTTTTACGAGGACAATAGGTGATGAAAAATTACTGTTGCTTTTTCGGATAATTCCCTTTTCAAGCCATTCAGAAATTTGTTTTTTGACAAATTCCTTCTCTATAGGAGGTAGGCGTCTGGGAGGACAAGTAACAGGAATTTCGTCTTTCAGATGAATTGATAATTTTACATCGGTAGTCTTTACTTTCCGGGGGGAATAATTTTGAATAAGTTCCGTAATTTTTTAACGTATAGTTTTATCGGTAATATGAGATAAATCAAGATTACTATCGTCTAATACTTGAGCAACATTAATCAGAAAATTATTTGACATATTTTCATTTTGCTTGATTTTTTGCATCGAAATATTATTTTGAGAAACTGTTAGAATACTTTGCTGTATAACATCTGTACCAATAATAAAATCAAAAGATATCGAATAATCTGGTACTACATAAACATTAGTGGTGTAATTAAAATCATCAATTGTAACATCCGTAGAGAAAAAACCCAGGGGTTTGATCATAGTGTTTCCTAATCCAGTTAATGTGACTGTTGAATGTTCAAGGTTCGAAACCGTTGGGAGTTTGCGATAAATACTTTCTTTTAACAGACTTCTTTCACTTCCCGTATCGACCAAAGAAAGAACATTTACTGACGAAATAATTACTTGTTTGGTCATAAAAGTATTCGACGTAATGGTGGAAATATTGGATGTTTCAGGCTTATTTCTAGATTTCCTTGGTTGATCACATTGAGCCGACTTATGGCCAAAATTTGAACAATTGAAGCAGCGAGGGCCTTTGTCTTTATGCCTACATTGGCTACTTTTATGGTTGGCTAAACCACAATTAAAGCAGAGAAGATCAGGTTTTGGACGAAAAGATTTCTCTTTTAACGGCATTTCTGGTTTAGGTTTACGAAATTTAGTGTTCTCATAGTCATGCCGAATTTTGTCATAAATTTTGAGCTTTTGTTTAAATTCTACTATAGATTGGCAGCCATATAATATTGATTTTCGAAAAACAGGGTCGGGTATACCGTTAATAATATATTGCATCAGTGCTGAATCTTCGATGTTACCGCGCGATCATAATTGTTTCATTACGAGAAAATATTCTTCAAGAGATTCATTTTCTTGTAATTTTCGTTTATTTAACATGTCATGTAACTCAGCAGAATTATAAGTAATGCCAAATTCAGAAATTAAAAGTTGTTTAAGTTTTTCATACGAGTTAAAGTGAAATTCTGTTTGTACTAGCAGCTGGGCTTTTCCTCGTAAGGATCGTTTAGCAAATATAAATTTATGGAATTCTGATAAATTGAGCATGCTAGCGACATTGTTAAAATTACTTAACCAAATATTTATATCTTGAAAAGAACTACCATCAAAAGGCAGTATAACGCTTTCAACATCATTAAAATTAATAGTAGATGGCAAAAAACTTTGAACTGGAAAGTGCTTGTTTTTATCAAAATTTGATGATTCGGTATTACTTGCAGTGTCCGTATTCAATGTGGTATTATGTGAAGACATTTCAGGTTCCGAATAGGTATCACTTTCGTTTTGAATAATGTTAGCTTGCAGTGAATTTAAGTCTGAAAGATATGTCACTAATCTGGTTGCAAGTTCAGTTAAAGAACCTTCATTTGAGATACAGAGTAAATTACAAATTGTGATTAAATCGTTTAAAGAAAAATCTGCTTGAACTTTCGTAACTTTATTTTTTAATTCAGTGCTAGTCGTTTCAAAATTGAAACCAGTGAAGTCACGAATTCTTTTTCAAACAATAATTTATGAAGTAATTTAATTTTATTAGTACGTTCATTTTTAAATGCAAGTTCCAGTTCTTTGATGTCGACTAGCTTCATAGTAAATATAGAATATGGAATAATTGACTCACCCGTAAAATGATATCCGACTTGAATCTGAAGAAAACAAATAGTTCATAATAATGAGAAAAAATGCTAAGTGGGCACTTCTGGCACCACTTTATAGGATGGACGAGTCCTTACTGTAAATAAAAACTATTCTCTGACAGTCACATACATTTATTATCAGACGAACAGGACAAAAAAAACGAACAAAAAATAAAACATAGATTCGTTCGTCGTTACTTTTCTTAATAATCTTTAAAAAGTCTTAATACGTCGTAAATATTTTAGTTCTTAAAAGAATCGTCTTAAATCGTCGTTTTTAATTCGTTGGAATCATCTCTTTAGCTTTTTATCAGCGTCGTTAGCCATCGTCGAAAAACATTCTATTTACATTTTCTTCCTCTCAATCCTGACCACACAGCTTCGATGTTTCCCGTTTCTACTTTTAATCTCGAAGCAGAGTTCGGAGAGTGGTGGAGGGAAATACATTCCAATGCAGGTGCAGCAGAGAGAGAGTGTAGCCCACACATGCGAGAGTATATCCCACAAATATATTATGAAATTTTTATTTTCTTTCTGTTTAAATATTTTTTTTTCTATATTTATTAGCCTTCTTTTTCAGCAAATGGTTTCCATTTTTACATATATACATATAAGGAGAATAAAAACATTACCAAAGAGCAAACTTTGTTACATGGAGCAACATTCTGACACTAACAATGTAAGAAACTGTCTTAGTGATTTTCCTACAGATTTAATGCATATTTTAGGGATAATAAATGTAATACCTAAATTTATACGTAAAATTAAACTTTATAAAGGATACAATATAAGCACTGGTTACATTTATGTACATAGGAGTCTTTAGCATGGACAGAAAAACCATGCTAATGACACTGATATCTGCCCATGCTAATGACAAATTTTAATTTAAATAAGATTATGAGCCATAATATAATCACAATGCAATATTCCTTTCTGGGGCTTTTTAAAACACAAAAGTTCTATGCAAATAAATAAAATAAAAATTTTAACTATAAAATAAACATGAAAATTATTATCCATTCTAATGACATACAATTGATGTAACCCCCTATTATTCAACTTCTATTCTTAAAATACAATACATGCTTCTATTTTCTGGCTAGTTTAAAATGACTACTTGTTGCCATGGAGAAACTTTATATTTTCAAACTATTGTCATATGTGAAAATGAAATTTTGATTAATAACCAGCTGTTTTAGTATGACCTTGTTTTGAAAATCGAACTATAATCGAAATCGTACTATAATTTTATTTTTAAAAAGAAATTTATTGGATAAATCCTTTCCTTGATTAATTTAAAGAAAGAATAACATTTGTTTTATTTTATAAACATGATATTAACTCTTGAAAAAGCTAGTATATAGAAGGCACAGCTGCTGTGGACATCCATGCTAATGACATTTTGAACATTTATTCTGTTATTTTAAGGTGTTTTTAACTAAAAAGTGAGTAATTCTTGAGTGCAAATAATCAATAATATTAAGACAAACATATCTAAATATAAAAACATGACAGAAAACCTCTCAATTTTTTTTATATGTCGAAAGACATAAATTGTCCCTTATTTTGAGAATCACCCATTTATACAAGTATAAAAAAATGCTCTAAGGAGCAACAAAGAAGGTTAATATGTTTTTAAGTATGAAAAAGTGTTTGACAAGTGCTTCTAACTGAGCATGAGAGAGGACAAGGGGTCCCTCCTTGGCTGCTGCTCACTATCAATGTCAAATTTGAAAAAAAAAAATCATGTTTGCGCTTTTTCCGTGTAAAAGAAATCAATCACAATTACGATAAAAATGTGTAGCGCAAAGACATAGTAAGAAAAAACGCAGCGTAATTAAACATGAATGTAAGGCGAAATAGTACCAGAAACTTTAGTTCCTGGTAGAGTATCATACTCACGCAGTGCCTGCCCGCAGCATAGAACTGCACAGAAAACTGATTTGTAATGCAGTTGCAATGCAGAGTCAACAGTGCAGTTTGCAGTGCTGAGTCAACAGCTCAGTTCACATGTAAAGCAGGATTGAAAATTTTGCTAAAATGAAAGACGGAAATTTTTACGCAAATTTCTTGTATGTGGAAAAAGCGCAAATATGATTTTTTTCAAATTTGGCATTGATAGTGAGCTGCAGCCAAGAAGGGATCCCTTGTCCTCTCCTCATGCTCAATTAGAAGCACTTGTCAAATACTTTTTCATACTTAAAAACATATTACCCTTCTTTGTTGCTCCTTAGAGCATTTTTTTATACTTGTCATTCAAATTTTTTGATAAAAACTAAAGATTTTTTTATATCTTGAAAAGCAAAATATTTGCTGCCAAAATTTTATTGTTGTATGAGAATAATTAAGAAAGTTATTGCATTGTCATATAAAACGCATGATGTCTGAGAAATAAACCAAGGAATCGAACGAAAATAATTACAGTACGCTCACAATTTTATTCAAAGAACCTAGAGTAAATGATTCGCAATAAAAACAAATAATTATGTTTTTCACGTGATTCATTTAATTTGAATGAATTATGTTACATGCATAAAAAATTTACACTTATTTAAACTTGGTGGCAATGAGTAAAAGAAACTACAACAGCAACAACAAGAAACAATGTTCAACTGGAGCTTTAAGACACAAATTCGATTTTCTCAGCGATCGTCAAACGTACAGAGATGAGAAAAAAAAAATCATTTTTAGGCTTTAACAAAGGATTAAAATAAAATAAAAATGAAGTTAATCCATCCATAAGATCGTTAGCAATCGCTTGTTGAATTTTAGGTCTTCATTTTTTCGTTAAAAGTTAAATAAAAAACTATAGTAAACTTCGATAATTTTTTTAATCCTATCATTTTATTCATGTCGTCAAGTTTTATCTTTTGAAAAAAAATCACTGTCATACGTCAACTGGTTTGCCAGAAATCTCAAAAAGACGTTTGCATTTTCCATTTCTTAAACATATTATACCAAACGCTACCATGTTTGCTATGATGATCCTTTGGAAACTTTTTGCTACTTTAAATAACATTTATAATCTTTATTTTAATTTAACTAAATTCTTTATACATTAAATAATATGTGAATTATGAATCATTGCAGCTTAAAGTTCTTATTATTTGTTAGTTTCTGCCAGTTTTTGCCACTTATTGGCAGAAAATAGTTTCTGCCATGCCGGTTTTAACCGGTTATAACCAGCGATTTAAACCACCCCGGCAGAAACTTGCCAGCCCTGCTAAGAGCACGTTTAGTCTGGCCAATATAAGAAAGACTACATTGGCAAGAAATTTGGTAAATACAGTCGACTCTTGTTAATTCGAAATCGGATAATTCGAATCTTCGCTTAATTTGAACTAAACATGAAGTCCTGAAATTTGGAATGGCAGAATAATGTTAAAAATTTTCATTAATTCGAACTAATATTCTCTTTACTTCGTTTAATTCGAACTAACAAGAATTCCGATTTTTCATTTTTCTTTTTTTTCTCACGGATTTCAGATTATTTAAATATCTTTCTTTGACTTTTTTGAAAATTGTTCCGAACGACTATAAATATAATCAGGGTTGCCACGCCACTGGGAAAACACAGGGAATTTTAAAATCCCCTCTCAAAACAGGGAAAGTCCAGGGAATTTTGAAAAAATCCTAAAAAACCTTCAAAACACAGGGAATTTTTTTTTCCTGTTATATCCAAACATATTTCTTTTTTTCTGCTTTCAAAATAAAATCCTCTTCGTAGAAGAAAGAAAACCCCGGAAAAGCGGTGCGAAAATTCACTTAAAGCTGTTCTTTCATGTTTCTGCCTGCACCTCTTTTTTGCCATGCAAATAGTTGAATCCACACAACTGCACCTCCCTCTCATGTCATCTATCTGTGACTGTGCGTAATGTTTCTCCGTTTCTCCTGTCGCGTCAGTTCAAAACAGGCATGAGATTCTACCATGGATCCGTGATTTTCTGTTTTTTTTGTCATTTTCTGCTTTTTCGATTTTTTATATCATCAAAAGATCACACGAAAACAATACGATTTTCGTGACAAGGTCGCAAAAAAATGCGATTTTGTCAAAAGATCAAGTGAAATACGCGACTTTCCCGAAAAGATCACTAGAAAAATGTAATTTTCATCAAAAGATCCCAAAATCGCAGGAAAAATATGCAGTTATCGACAAAATAATGCAAAAAAATGCTGTTTTTGTCAAAATATCAAAAAAAAAAAAAAAATACTGTTCCTGTCAAAAGATTGTTAAAAAATGGCGATTTTTATCAAAAGGCCGCGAAAAAAAACGGCAATTTTCGTCATAAAATCAAGAAAAAATGACAATTTTTATCATAAAGTCGAGAGAAAACGGCAATTTTATTCATCGAATTGCGAAAAAAGCATGGCTTTCATAAAGAAAACAGCGATTTTCGTTGAAAAAACCGGCAATTTTCGTCAAAAAATCTGCCGATTTTTGTTTTAAAAAAAGCATGAAAAAATGCCAATTTTGTCAAAAATTGCTGTTTTTTTTAACGTCGATTTTTGTCATAAAATTGCAAAAGATAAAAAAAAAAAAAAAAAAAAAGGTTGCAGAAAATTTGCTGCAATATTGTCTGCAGCAACTTTTTTTTTTTTTTTTTGCAGTTGAGTGGTAAATATTTCAAAGTATTTTTTAGCTGAATGCTGGAGTATTACTGTACTGTTTTTATTATTATTAATGTAAAATGTGGGATTTAATAATAAGTGTAATAACTTTAAAGAGTTTTTTTATTTGCTCATATTAAATAATGTATTATATTTGCTCAATTAGTTGGATAATGATAAATTACAAGGTAGTTAACTGACATAAATTTACAATACATTTTTGCACACTCAACATAGAATAAACGCGTTGCAGTACAGGGAAAACACAGGGAATTTTTTTTTTCAAGATTAGAGTGGCAACCCTGATAATGCAATGCAATTGATATCCACTTTCTTAGAGCCCCGTCTGTCCATCAGTGACGCTTTAATTTTTTCTTCCATCGTGCTTGTTTCTAATTTTTTAATAAGTTTATGTATTTATACATTCTAATTTAATATTAAGTCATATTTTAATGATGACAGACGAAATAAATTAAAAAAAACACTATAACATTAATTCCTTTGTAATAGTACCATACTGAGCATGTTTTCATTTCATGCTTTCCATAATTCAAACTTCGGATAATTCAAACAATTCTTGTGGTCCCGACGAGTTCGAATTAACGAGAGCTGACTGTACCCCAGTTATCTAAGCGATCAATAGGGTGCTTAAGATTTGAAAAAGCAATTTTATTAACAGGAGAAAAAGTAACATTGAAATCGAATTTTTTAAAAATTTTAGCAACTTGCTGACTGATTTTGGGGAAAAAGGGCAAAACAACCAAAGTATTGGAGTTCGAATTAAAGTTTTTCCTTTCAGATTGGGTGGATTTTGTCAATTTTCTATGAATTGAATCTATAATATTAGGGGAATAACCACGATCAACAGCAATAGCAGGGATGTAAGACCTGCGCCAATTGCGCCAGGCTGCGCCGAAACCGCATATCTGCGCCAAACTGCTACAAAACAGCTATTTTTTTCAATTTTGCGCCAAATCTGCGCCAAAAGGCACTTAGCGCCAAAACGAAATTTAGCGCCAAAACGAAATTTAGCGCTATTTCGTCGATCCAGGAAACAACAAATGACTTTTTTTAGGCTGTTAATTTCGTCAAAAAACAAAGAAACGTTGCAAAAAATCTCGAAAAACGCACAAATTTAACCGTAAAATTGCGAAAAACATGCGCATTCGGTCACGAAAAACACGCGATGTTTTGTGGAGTTTTATCGTGGCTCCGCAAACGACCGTAAGTTGTTTTTCCCTCGAGTAATTCCTATGCTCATTTCCATCCCAGCCGATCGCAGCGGGACGTCATGTGACGTACAGGGCGCGCGTTGGGCGAGACGACAGCTCACGTAATATGTTTATTCCCAATTAATGGGAGTTCGCCTCCTATGTCAGTGGTGATTCTCGTCCGAAATTTCCGAAAATTTAAGGCATTCTCTTCGGAAAATTTAAAACTGAGTTATCAGTTCCACATAGTTGCCAACTTGTACGGTTATGGGCACGGAAAAAACAATCGCGGAGAAATGCAAATTTCGTGAAAGGATCGCCGAAAAAGCACACATTTCGTCAACATTTCGAGGAGAAACGACGATTTCGTCAATGTTTTTTTCAACAAACTTTCTCAAAAGATCGCTGAAAAGCGCGAATTTCCTCTGCGGATCGCGGAAAACGGCAATTTCACCAAATATCGCAGATAAAACGCTGATTTCGTCTGAAAACAGCGGGAAAACGTCGATTTCGTCTAAAGATTGCGGATATAACGCCGATTTCGTTAAAAGATCGGGGGAAAAAACGCCATTTTCGATAAAAGATCGCTTAAAACTATTTTGCCTAAAGATCATTGAAAAAAAAAAACGCTGATTTCCTTAAAAGATCACAGAAAAAACTCCGATTTCGTCAAAAGATCGTGGGGATAAAACGCCGTTTTCAAGAAAAGATCGCGTAAAAATACAAATTTTGTCTAAAGATCGTCCAAAAAACGCCGATTTCATAAAAAAAAAACCCACGGGAAAACGCTGATTTCGACAAAAGATCGCAATAAATCGTCGATTTTGCTAAAATATCGCAGATAAATCGCTGATTTCGTCTGAAGATCGCAGAGGGGGGATCCACGGAATTTCCCCCCTCTTCCCCCGCTACCGATTTCCGAAAATGCTATGTAAATTTCTGAAATAGTTTTTTCATCCAGAATCGCCCCTGTCTTATGTATTTTACATATTTTCTGTAAATTAAGTACCTTGCTGTTCTGTGTCTTTCCCGTGTCGGTAGTGAATTATTTCGCTCCTCGGCAAATTCTGCCAATAGACAGAAACACCGAAAGCAGAATGGAAGCGCGTAGGAAAAACCGCTACATGTGTGTCAAACAATTACAAAAAAAAAATAAACAAATAAATAAAATAAAATAAGTAAATAAATAAATAAATAAATAAATAGTTAAAAAATTGAATCTTCTCAAAAAATTGCTATTTTGTCGAAAAATGAACAAAACGCAGCCAAAGGAAAACAGTGTTGAATTCACACTTCTGTAGCTCTGCGGAGGACATGATAGAGCTCCGGAGGGGGGGGGGGGGATTGCACTTTATGACCATTGAAAACCCAAAATCTCAACATTTCCGGGGGGAACATTTCATTGCTCCTGGGGGTCCTGGGGGTGGATTCCCCCCCCCCCCCGGGGCATCACCTGAATTCAACACTGAAGGAAAAGACCGTAAATCTATGAAAAAACCGGTAACAATGCTCGAATTTTGTCAAAGGATCTCGAAAAAATAAAACATGAATTTTGTCAAAGGATCGCTAATTTAGTCATTCAAATTTCACGAATACATCGTGAAAACACTCGAATTTCATTAATAGATCATAAAAATGTTGTCTATAGATCGCGAAAGCATGCATGTTTTATCGAAAAATCACGAAAACACTCGAATTTCATCAAAGGATCGCGAGAAAAACGTGAGTTTTGCTAAAGGATCGTTATTATCATAAAAAAAAGAGTGTACAAAACACAGCCAAAAGATCGCGAATAAAAAGTTAATTTCTGGAAAAGATCGCGAAAAAAACTTCATTTCTGTAAAGGATACCGAAAAACAAGTGTATTTCGTCAAAAGATCACAAAAAAACGTGAATTTTGTAAAAGAAAAATCGCGATAAACACGCAAATTTTTATCGAAAGATCGCGAAAAGTACTTGAATTTCGTAAATATATCGCGTAAAACACTCGAATTTCACCAATATATAGTGAAAACATTCGAATTTCATCAATAGATCGCAAAAAAAAAAAACGCAAATTTCAACAATAGATAATGCAAATTTCGACTATAGATCGTGAAAAACACGCAAATTTTATCGAAAAATCACGAAAAACACTCGAATTTCATCAAAGGATCGCGAGAAAAACCTGAGTTTTGCTAAAGAATCGTTAATATCATAAAAAAAGAGAATAAAACACGGACAAAAGATCGTGAATAAAAAGTTAACTTCTGTAAAAGATCGCGAAAAAAACTCAAATTTCTGTAAAGGATCCCGAAAAACAAGCGTATTTCGTCAAAAAATAAACGGGGAAAAAAAAAAAAACCCGCAAATTTCTCTAAAGGATTCCGGAAAACACGCGAATTTCGTCAAAGAATACCTAACTTCATCATAAAAAGAACAAAATACGGTCAAAAAATCGTGACAAAAACCCGTTAATTTCTTTAAAAGATCGTGTGAAAAAAAACGAAAATTTCATCAAAAGGATCCGTAAATTGATCATCATCAATTGATCATCAAAAGGATCCGTAAATATCATCAACAGATCTCAGAAAACATACTAATTTCATCAAAAAGGCCTAAAAAACCCCGCAAATCTAGTTTAAAAACGAACAAACAGGGTCAAAAGTTTGTGAAAAAGTGTGAATTATGTTAAAAGATCGCGAAAAACCACAAATTTCATCAAAAGGTCTGAAAAGTGTGGAGAAATTTAATGAGTATTTATTCTTTCAAATGTAAAAATATTTTTCAAGATAGCAATTATTGTAATTGTTAAGAGTTTATTAACATTAGAATATTTCAATCTGCTCCTAAAACAGCTTTTATTGCTACAAAATTATATTTTTGCTGCTACAAAATCTGATATTTACTGCTACAAAATCTGATTTTTGCTGCTACAAAAATAGATTTTACTGCTCCAAAATTAGATTTTTGCTGTGCTACAAAGCTGCTACAAAATGGCTTTAGTGCACTTTCATCCCTGCAATAGCTTTTAGCTAATTAAGTTCATCACTGAGTAACTGAGAAGTAGAGCAAATATTGGAAGCCCGGAAAACATTAGTTTTAAAAGCCGCAACTTTTTGGTTAGGAGGATGAGAAGAATATCTGTGAGGTGGAAGACTGACCGCAAAAGGTTTGCGAAAGACAGTAGTTTGAAAATTATCTTCATTGCGAATAACAAGGACATCCAGAAAAGAGAGGCAATTGTTCAATTCAACTTCAAAAGTAAATTGAATGCAAGAATCAATAGAATTCATGACAGAGAGAATATGATTTATATCAGAGTTCACTTCAACTAAAGCATAGATATCATCTACGTAACAAACATAAAACTGAAATTTTAAGACTTCAAACAATTTGTTTAAAATCAAATCAACAAATTTCAATGTTATTTTTTCTCCTGTTAATAAAATTGCTTTTTCAAATCTTAAGCACCCTATTGATCGCTTAGATAACTGGGGTATTTACCAAATTTCTTGCCAGTATGGTCTTTCTTATATTGGCCAGACTAAACGTGCTCTTAGATTTCGTTTAACTGAACATAAAAGGTATGTCAAAAATCAAGAGCTTAAACGCTCTTCTATTGCTCAACATTGTTGGTCTTCACAACATAAATTTAACTTTTCTTCAGCCACCATCATCCATAAGTGTCCTTCCATTCTTGATCTTAATTTTTGGGAAGCTTACCACATCATTAAAAATTCTCAGTCCTTAGTCAATGACTTATCAAGTACTCCTTATTTTCCTAGCATTTGGAAATCTTTAATTTAATTCTCTCTTCTTTTTTTCTCCCTCTCTTTTTTGTTTTGTTTGTTCTCCGGTAGATGTCATTACTTGTCCCAGTTAATCAGGCTGGGGCCCATACCCAGTTATTCAGGCTGCTTTCTTCTCATTGGTTGCTTTCCTTTAGGCGGAGTCGTTCCCGTAGCGGGTGTATAAGCCTTCGTCTCTCTGTCTCTTTGCTCAGTTTTGCTTTGTCTAGGTCGCTGAGTTTTTGCACTGAAGAAGATTCTCGATAGTAGATTTGAAACAGCTGTTTGCTCCCTTTTCATACTTTATTTGTCCATTTATAATTGTTGGTTTTCTATCTTTTAAAATTTACCCTTTTTTTTTTTCAATTTTTTGACGAAATTTTTGGATTTTTTTCTGGATTTTTTGACGAAATTTCTGTATTTCCATGATTTTTTCACCCGCTAGATTCTAAATTCAATGCTATAAAAGTGCCTTTTTCCGAACAGTAGCGCCCTGCCCCTTTTTAAACCTGGGGGAAACTCTGCTTGATTAATAAATAAATATATTTGGTAAGAAGATTATTACCAGTGATATCAGCAATATCTTGAATTTTTTTCAGAAAGAAATTTATTCTTCCTACATGAAAAAAACATGAATTCAGTAATATTAACAAAAATTACAAATTAAAATATATATGAAATTGATATAATATTTTAAAAAAGCAAATTTTATCCCTATATCTGAACTGAATGTTTCATTGTTTGCATCCACAACTTATGTATCGATTTTTGAGAGTTGTGAATTTTAGGGTTGCAGATTTAAGGGAGTCTACTGTACAATAATACAATGACTTGAAAAGGAATAAGTAATTTTTAACGGTAAAAAAAATTTTCTAATTTTTTCTATTCATAAATAAATAAAATTTTTCGGTTTCAGAAAGAATGGGTCTAAGTGCAAAATTAAGAATAAAAATAGAGCCAAGACTGATCTCTGGCTCGAGTAGAGCCCATCTCATCTCTACTCGGCTGAACAATACTTCCCACCAAATTTGATTTATAATAAACATGTTTTATGTTTTATACACACTTCAAGAATTTTTCATTCAAGCCTACCTTCACTGTCTTCATAATTGTTTAAGTTAAGATCAGTTTTAACTATATTATTTTCTCTCATTTTGATTATCAAAGAACAGTGAACTTCACACTGAAATTTGTGAGAAATGTAAAACTTTGGAAATCCACTTTGGAATACCCACTTTGGAAATCTTTATTTACAAATGTAAAGCATATATATATCTATCTATATATAAACCTATATCGGTCATAAAAATCATTCAAATTTAATATTACAATATTTATGATAGGTAAAAGTTACATGTTTTCCTTATAAAAAAATTAATAAACATAATGTATTTTCACTTGCACTCTTGCACTAAGTCCGTACACTGCTGCATTATTTTACTTTCTTGTGATTAGCACTCTGGCTTTTTGTTTCTAAAGTTCACTACCTTAATAACAAACATAATAAATTCTAGATCCTTTCTTGCATGCTTAGCTTGTCTAAATTTTGTGTTTTTAAGATATTTTTGAATGTAATTCTCACTAAAATTTTCAAGGTAATTTTTAAACTTGAACTTGACTAACTTTAAAAAAAAATATTTTGTAGTATTATTTTTTCAATTTTTAACACTTTAAAAAAATATCTGAGAAGGTTTTCTTTTATTGTTTTTGTTATTTTTCCCTGTTACAATCACATAGAGTCAATTATTTTAAAACCTTAATTTGTTTGAATTTTATCATCTTATGCAAAAAATATAGTCTTGCAGTCTAAATATTAATATACATGTTTTTATATAGATGTCCGTTTTGCTTTGTTTCACAACAAGAATCTGATCTGGCAAAAACCAGCCTTATCCTGTACAAAGAATGCTTTGATTCATGTTTTAGGAAATTCTGTTGTAGATCATCTGAAATATTCAGTATATGATGATGATGAAAATCAGGTAATATTTCTTTTTAAATTATATTCTATATTAAAAAAAAAAAAAAAAATTACTGTCAAAATATATCATGTTAATAAAATTATCTTAATTATTGATAGATTACATAAATTCATTGCAGTTTTCTAATTATTTGGCCTGATGCATGGAAATTTTATAATTTTAAAAGTTGCTGAGGAATCATATTCAAATTAAAGTTTTATACGAAAATTTGAATGAGAATTCCAATAACTTTATCATTTTAATGTTCACATAGTTAAAGTTGCTGGTGGTCAATGAAAGAACTTAATTTTGTGCCTGTAATGTAGATTTTATATTAAAAATAAAAAATTGCAATCCTGCAGAGCTCTGTTTTTTTTTTTTTTTTTTTTTTTTTTTTTCTCTAAAGTTATATGTAAATTAAAGCATTTTCAAATGATTTTATGAAGTGTATTACATTATTTAAGGAAATAGCCTATTGTTTCAATATTTATGAATCACCTTCTATAATATCATTTTAAATTAAATGAGTGAAATGTTTAGGTTTTATATTAAATGAATGCAGTAAGAATGATGAAGATATAACTAATGTTTTTGATTTATTCATCTGTGCCTGCTAACATAAAAGCATACCTATTTCCTTTAGCCAGTTTTTTCTATTTTGGAGAAAATTTTCAAACATTGTGCTTGAAATTGTTTTCTTGTATTTTTCATTACATACCATGTTAAAATTTGTTTTTTATTACTTTTTCTTTTTCTTTTTTTTTTTTGCCAGAGAAAGTTTGAGATTTATTTACCAGTACCTGAGGCACCAATGACTTGTGGATTAAGCTCTTCCAGCAGGTGTATAGTTGCAATAAATAATCGACCTGTTCGAATAAAAGCATTTGATAAGGTACAATCAACATCTTAAATAAAAAAAAAACAGTGATTGTGTTTTTAAAAGAATAGTTAAGATTTTAAAATTAACTGAAAAAATGCTTATTTATTTATTTGTAAATATGTTATTCATAATTTTTGTAATAATAAAGTACTCTTTTATCAATTAGATTAAAAAAATAATAATTTGTTTATGTATGATTATGCATTATGTTATGTATTTAATTTATAATTTAGTATAATAAAGTGAAATTATTCCAATATTCTGTTTACCATATATATTTTTCAATATTACATTTTGCTTGTCTGAAATATTCCTCAAAAATAGTAATTTTTTAGAATATTTAATTGCTGTATTTTTTGGTATGTACACTATTTTCTTATATAAAATGTAAACAAAGTGTAACACATTCTTTTGGGAGAAAATATGAAAGAAAAAAAACAACACTACCTAATTTAAATATAAGAGCAAAATGTAGTCATACTCTCAAGGTTTATAAATATGCCTGTATGTGATTTAAAAAAAAAAAAAATTACATAATGCTAGAAAACACATCCTTTTTTACCACTTTTAATAAATTGCCGAAAAAATATATATACAGACTCCCTCAAATCCGCACAGATTGGGACCAGGGGTTTTGCGGATTTTAGAATTTTGCAGATTTCTGGTCATTGCTTTGTTTACATTTTTAAAAAAATAATTTGAATGTAATTAATAATAAAATCAAAAGTATAATGAATGCATACAATATACTAAAATATTAAAAAAGTAATAAACTAAAATATTAAAAATTTAGATATTTTTTAAAATGATTAATATACTAAAAGGAAAGATCAAGTTAATAATCAATAATGTACAATTAAATTTTCATTATAAAAGAGGAAATTTGTTTTTCCTAAATAATTCAATGAAACTTGCCTCATAAAGGTACATTACTAATTTACATCAGAATCATAAAATAATGAAACTTTATTTAAGGTTTAGCCAGACTTAATAACTAAAAAAGCTTGATTAATACATAGATATATTTGGTAAGATTGTGATTACCAATGATATTAGCAATATCTTTATTTTTTCAGAAATAAATTATTCTTTCTTCATGAAAAAACATGAATTCAATAACCTTAACAAAAATTATAAATTAAAAAATGTATATAATTGATATAAAACTGAAAAGATCAGTTTTTGCACCTACATCTGAACTAAATGTTTCATTGTTCACATCTGTAAAATATGTGCGGATTTTAAAGAGTAGCGGGTTTTAGGAGTGCAGATTTGAGGGAGTCTACTGTAATTTTGTCCTTTTGCTTTGATAGTCAGGGGGTTAAATAACAGATTTATTTGGTGATTGCTAACATACATACACATAGACAAACACTTCATTTTATTAATATAAATAAAAAATCCGTTTCGGCTTGGCCTATAGGTGGAGGTAGATTTCGAAGAGTTTTCATTTCAACAACAAAAAATAAAATATTATTAGCAATAAACCCAGTTTAACTATTTTATTTAGCGGCTTTTAATTTATTTAAAACTTTTAATTTCATTTTTCTGTAAGAACTGATTTTATAAAAATCATCTTAAACGAAATTCGGCTCAAATGCCCATTTTGAAAACATATTTTGAAATATATTCTGACTTCATTAAAATATCGACCAATACGACACATTATATAATTCCTAAATAACAAAAAAACTGTCAATCGAATGCGTTTGAGAGTAAAATTGAATTTAAAAATGAATCATAAAATAACCAATTTGTTATTTGAATACATCCACAATGCTTTAATCAAGATCGCTTTGGGAAATTTTGTGTGAAGTGCCCACTTTGACAGCTTTTTTAAAATATATATTTAGCCTTTATCAAAAAACTGACAAATACGACCTATTGCACAGTTCCTAAATTACAAACAACTGTCAATTGAATGTGTTTGAGAGCAAAATTGGATTTAAAAATGAGTCATAAAATAACCAATTTGTTATTTGAATACATCCTCAATTCTTTAATCATGATCGCTTTAGAAAACTTTGTGTGACGTGCCCATTTTGGCAGCCTTTTTTGAAATATATTCTGCCTTTATCAAAAAACTGGCCAATCTGTCCCACTATATAGTTCCTAAATAAGAAAACCTGTAAATTGGATGCGTTTCAGAACAAAAATGGATTTAAATGACTCAGAAAAAATGCAATTCGTCATACTTCCTCAATTTTTCAATCACTATTACTTCGGGAAATTCTGTTCAAAATACCCTTTTTGGCAGCCTTTTTTGAAATATATTCTGTCTTTATCAAAATACTGACCAATGCATCACTTTATACAGTTTCTAAATAAGAGGATCTACTATTTGGATACGTTTAAAATCAAAAATGAATTTAAAAATGGGTCAGAATATAAGCAGTTTGAATTGATGTTTTTTCTCTAACTCCTATCTTTTTTTAAATTTATTTTTGCTATACGAATTAATCCTATGAAAAACTTGTCAATACAAAAGTTGTCGATATTATTGAGAAGATGTTAAATAAATTTAATTTGATTTGATAGCTTAAAAATTGATGGAGTTATGGATTTTTTTCTTTTTTCACCCCCTTTTTTCTTTTCGTTTTTAATTTTTTTCATTAGTAGAAGTTGGTCCTATCAAAAACTTGTAAATACAAAAGTTTTAGATAATTTTAAGAACATTTATAAAAAATTTAGTTGGACTTCATATCTTGAGAATTGACCAAGTTATGAATTTTTTTCTCCCAAAAACCCTGTTTTTTTCACACCTTGAGCCCATTTTCTTTATTATCAAAAATCTGTCACGCTTAAACTTTTGTCCATTTTTAAGAAGTAGTATAAACTTTAAACTGATTCGATATCTATTTTAATTAAGAAGTTAAGACGTTTTTTCAATTTTCACAAAAACCTTCCCTATTTCCACCCCTTGGACCGATATTGCCCATTAACGAACTTAGCTGAGATTTTATGTATGAATTTGGAAGAGATTGGAGCAAAACTATAGAAGTTATCATGTCCATAAGAAAGTGATATATATATATAGATAGATAGATAGATATATAGATATATAAACTTTTTTACTGATGGTAGTTTTGAAGTCTAGGGGTCATGATAGGCGTAGATCTGCAAAATTTTTCAGAAATTCCAACATTGGTGCGAACACAATCGGTAGTATTTCATACGAAATCTACCTAAAATATTGCTATATAACACTTATCAGCTAAGTTTTTAATCATTTAAATAAAACATTTATTTAAATTCTATAATAATATTTTCTAAACTTTCATTTAGAAATTATTTTATGTTAGAACTAATACAGTATTAGAACTAACACATAAATATCTAGTAGAATTAATCTTTGTAAGTATTCATGAAAGTATTAATTTTCTAAAATTAAGTATAAGTAGATGATCCCACACAGAGCATCTGCGCTAAGCATTGCACACCTTAGTCATATTTCCACAACTGTACTCTGAGATGTTCACTTCAAATTGTGAATTCTTACAGTTTCGCTTTCTTTGGATATATTTTGCTATTAAACAGAATGTTCTGTGGCTCACCTAAGCCTATCTTTGCAGCTTCATTCCGAATGGGACTTATTCAGTCATTTCATCCATAGCTTCAGCAAAAAGATGTTGTCTTCTGTATAAATTTTAACTTCTTACTGTAAAGGGGCTGTTCAAATATAACATTATCAACTTTTTGGCAATTAAAGACCTCCCCCCCCTTCGCTATCATATGTTATCAACTCCCCTCCCCGAGTTAATTACATCATTATCAAAGTGTAATTTTTTTGTTATTTTTAGAATTTATTTTTTTTCTTTGAAGTGATATACAAAATTGGTTAGATTTATTTTTCTCAAATATCATTGATTGAAGAGAAATCAATAAAATATCGTACTATATCAAATAACACTTAAAACAAATAGTTGCTATTTAAAAGTAATTTACTATAGCTTTTTTACATAATGCATTTAGCAGTAATAAAGATCTTGTTGGGCACTTGCACTGAACATAAGAGTATATAGAAATTCTTATCAACAAACCAAGTAGACAACATTCTTTCTCTTTCTCTTTTATTAATAAACACGTTTCATTTCAAATATGCATCATATATTGTTTCTCGAACCGTGATTATATGTACTTACACATATGAAGAAGAATAAGAATGTCAAATATTTGAATATTCTATATTTTAGAATTAAGTAATTTTATAATAATTTAGTGATTTTAATAACAACTTTGTATTTTCACAGAAATAGATAATCAACTAAAAAAGATAACATACTGTTTTGAACCAATGACCATGCTGCACATAAAAAGAGAAAATTTAGATAGAATCAAAAATGATATTGATATCAAAAGACAACCCCCCCCCCTCTCCCCAAATATGATAACTCTATATATGCACAACTCCAAACTCATTTCTGCCCCCCACCCCCCACCAAAAAAAAAGCAAAAGATTAGCAGTATGTTAGCGATTTTTACACTTAATGTGTTTTTTTTTTCTGATCAGTGAATGAAATGTCGCATCATCTCAAGCTATTAAATCAACAAAATCACTGTAACACCATCACAAAAGTGAAATAACTCTTTTACCCAGAACTGTGATTAATAAACTTAAATAACCTAAAATCCTAAATACGTTAGTTCCTCTCTCTGTCACCAGGGAACACACTCTATTTTAAACACAATTCTATCTGAATGAAACTCCATTATTCAATCTATCTAGAGATACATTTGTTGATAGGGTGGGGACTCAAATCAAAATTTCCTGAGGGGAAAATAGGAAGAAAAGAAGTGATGAAAATGCTTTTGTCAAATGATTGATTTAGTGACTAGATAGTGATAGAGTCCTAAATCAAAAATTTG
Source organism: Maratus speculifer (assembly GCA_964019185.1). NCBI lineage: Eukaryota > Metazoa > Arthropoda > Arachnida > Araneae > Salticidae > Maratus > Maratus speculifer. The sequence continues at coordinate 216,377,010 of OZ025294.1, forward strand.
ACTGATATCTGAGACAAAAACTTAACTTTCTTCCTGTTTTCCTCTTATTCTTATCAAAATAATGTTAAAGTGACTTGAAAAGAAATATGTAATTTTTAAGGGGAGAAAGGGAATTATATATATATAGTAGACTCCCTCAAATCTGCACAGTTTGGGACCAGACATTATGCGGATTTTAGAATTTTGCAGATTTCTGGTCATTGCTTTGTTTATATTTTTTTAACAGAAATTGGAATGTAATTAATAATGAAATCAAAAGTATAATGAATGCTTACAATATACTAAAATATTAAAATAAGTAATAAACTAAAATAATAAAAAAATAGATAATTTTTAAAATGATTTAAATACTAAAACCAAAGGTCAAGTTAATAATCAATAATGTACAATTAAATATCCATTATAAAGATTAAATGTATTTTTCCTAAATTATTCAATGAAACTTGCCTCATAAAGGTACATTATTAATTCACATCAGGATTATAAAATAATGAAGCTTTATTTCAGGTTTAGCCAGACTTAATCACTAAGAGAGCTTGATTAATACATAAATATATTTGGTAAGATTGTGATTACCAATGATATCAGCAATATCTTGATTTTTTTTCAGAAATAAATTATTCTTTTTTCATGAAAAAACATGAATTCAAAAACATTAACAAATATTACAAATTAAAAAATATATGGAATTGATATAAAACTAAAAAAGTCAAATTTTGCACCTACATCTGAACTGAATGTTTTATTGTTTACATTCACAAATTATGTGTGGATTTTAGAGAGTTGCAGATTTTAGGAGTGTGGATTTGAAGGAATCTACTGTATATATATATATATATATATATATATTTCATATTTAAAAATGTGACAAATAGTGATTAAAAAATGTACAATTGAAGCATTTTATCAAATTCCGTGTTCTGTAATATTTTATTAAAAGCAATATTATTTGTAAAAATGCCATTTACTTATTCTAAAATGAATGTAATGATAAATTATTTGTATATATTTATAATGTTTTGCTTTCAGCTAATCAAAGATTATTACAACAAAGCAATTCAAAATACTGGCAAAGCTCGCTATCCAATTGGTTTCATTTCATTTACAATGCCTCTAAGAGAAGTTGATGTCAATATTGAGCCAAATAAAACAAATGTTATGATTCATCATTCTGTAAGTATGCTTAAAAGAAAAAAAAAATGAATATCATATCAGTTTTATCTGAAAAGCAGTTTCCTGCATTGAGGTTTTTCTCTTGGTCAGTGATGACGAACCAATAGCTTGCATTTCCAAGTTAGTTTGTGCTAAGTTTCTTTGTCACAATAAAAAATAAAATTTGAAAATCATTATGTAGGTAAAATTCTTTTGTTATAGAATATATATATATATAGTTTATCCTAACGTCCATCGGATAAACTAGTATTTTCTAGGCTAAACTGGTTTATCCTAACGCCCATAGGATAAACTGGTTTTTCCTAGGCCAATCTAGTCTATCCTAAAACCCATAAGATAACTAGTTTTTCCTAGTTTAAACTAGTTTGGCCTAACACTTATAGGATAGACTAGTTCAGCCTGCTATTCATTGGTCTGACTAGTTTATCCTAGGTGAATTCAATTTGGCGTGATTTTATTGAATCGAATGACATCCCAGCGCCAACATTCTTGTTTATCCTGGGCTGATCTAGTTAATTCTAGGTCAATTTTACAGGTTTTTAGCTCACAGGCATCAAAGCCTGAGAACTAATAAGCCTTGAAGTTCTGTATGTATGTATGTACGCATGGGGGTACATACGTGTATGTAATATGATAACTCTTCACGGAAATATCCGATTTGATTTAAATTTTGGATATAGGTTTATTCTGATAAAGTGCTTCCCTGATTAGTTTTGGAAGTTCATTTGATAAGAATAAAAAGGGCAGCAAACGAGAAGCTATTCCTCTCCCCCGTTTATTTAGATAAATTTGTTTTTCATGCAGAATTATCAGATTTCATTCAAATTTTAGATACAGAACCATTTTGATAAGGCGCCTCTGTGATTACTTATGGGTATTGTTTAAGTATAAAAAAAGGGATCATAGAGATAACCAACATAATTTAGATAAATGTGCTTTTTTCAGCAGACTCGTACCGTGCTGAGAGCAGACTTGCGATTTTTTTTTTTACTACATATTCGTGCCAGATCGTAAGTGAACATAATTGTTTTCAAGATGTGAAGAGCAAGCAATATACTTTGTAAAAATATAACAGCGATTGTGTGCTTCTGTTAACTAAATCTTTGGAATATACCTTAAGCTGGCTTCAAATTCACTGCTCAAAACATGAAACATTGAAACATTTTCTCACTAACTATTAACTGTAAAGGGTACAAACCTGACTATTGAAGGGATTTGGAATCGAACAGCATTTTCCATTTTTCATAAATTAATAACCTGTCGACATATAAGATATTCTTGTCATGGCATCAAGTCTTTCTTTCCCATGGTGTCACTGCCATAAATTCGATTCAAAATTTTGCTTTAATCGTATTTTTTCAAAGATAAATTTCTCTTATCGAAAAATGGTTAACGCTGTTCGATTACGTAGTTTCTAAATGAGAATGCTTGTCAATCTTATGCACTTCTGAAAAAGAATTAACCCCTTCGGGATGAGCAACTGGTATACAAGCCGGCGTCGTTTGCACTTACATCCTGCGCGACCAGTATACGAGACGGGGTTTTGGCACTCGGATCATGAGCGATTAGTATTCGTGCCATCAGACTGGAATGTTTTCTTTAATTTTTTTTTTTTATATGTTATACTATTTCATATTGATCATTTATTAATTTATATTAGAAAATAACACATCCTTTTATAATTTGGAAAGCAAATGGAATCAATTAATATTTTTTTCATCCATAAGATTTTAGTTTTTCAAAAAATTACTGTAATGAAAAATAAAATGTGTTTAATTCTACATCAATTTATACTTTTGATTAGCGCTTTTAAAATGTGATTTATTTTCGATCATAAACCTTATTCATGCTTAACAAGACATTATTTTTTATTTATCACAAATTTTTATGAAGTATTTAGAAGGGACAAAGTGCGTTTTAGCTTTAAATACAATAATAAATCTGTTGCTTATACGAGTACGTCTGATTAACTAACTACGTTTTTCTTATTGCTTTTTTTCTGCTCTTATCTCAGTGTGAAAGATCAACAGATATGCATTTTTAATTCCTTTTTTATGTTTTCTCTCCGTTTGGAAATTGCTTATCTGTACATCTGGGATTTTTTGTTTGAGAATAAAACAGTGACTTCATTTTAAACTGTACTTTGCTGCGGTAATTTCTGTTGAGAAGTAATAAAAAAAAACAGAAAATGCAGAAAGAAAAGAAAGTTTTCGATTGTAAAATATATGATTATTATTATTTTTTAAACCTTTAATTATGTTATGTATCATTTCAAACTAATTCATTTTCAATTCATTTATCTCTATTTAAGTATCGTGTTTCTCAGACTCTTTGAAATGGAAAAAAAAAAACTCTTTAAAAAATTAATTTTCTGAAAGTTAGTATTTCTAACACAATCCTTAAATTCTGACTATTTTGAAGAATAAGCTCATACATTAGCATGCATATTTCAAATTAATAGTCTGTTTTGGCTGTTATAATTGAATAGATTTATTCGATGCATTATTTGATGTTCGTTTATACATATATTTTCAATTTCAAAAATACTTTTAACATTAATGACATTTTGGATCAGTATATTTAAAATTACTATTTAATTTCTTTCATTATTAATTACTTTTAATTTTATAGCTTTATTTATAGTTTTAAATATTTTTATTACATAAGATGTAACTAAAGATATTTTAACATCAACAAAATCTTTAATGAATGTGTTTAAATTTATTATCCAAGTTTATTCTTTATTATCAAATAATCTTTATTTATCTAATTAATTATGTTATGCTATAAGTGATATATTAAAATAAAATGGCTAAAAATATCTTTTATTTTAATATATCATTTAAAGCATAACATAAGTAATTTGATATTTTAAAATGATGATTCGTATTATATATAATCTTTATTTAATATTTCGTTTTATCATGTATTACTATATATATCTATGTTTCACAACTTTATAGAAATGCATATTTTATTTTAAAGCATAATTTTATTCACTTTTTGCTTTTTATTATGCAACACTTTTTATTTGATAAATATTTTATGATTTATATGTAATTTTTAAATTTTCAGAAATACTTTTAAAGAAACATTTTAAAATTATTTTTTATGTATGTTTCTATAACAAGCAATAAAAACTAACATGCAGAAATTGTTCACATTATTTATTTAATTAATCTTATTTGTTAATAAAACAGTTTCATTAAAACACTTATTTTGTTTTTAAAATGTATTAAAAATTATTTATAAGCAAAACTGTTGCTGTTTTAACAAAATTATTATTTAAATTAAGATAATATTTCGTTTGTTGCTATATTAAAATTACACAAGTGATCTGTGATCATATTGTGCTATTTTGTGGGCTAAATAATTAGTTAAAATGTGCATTAAATACATTTAAAAAGTCATTTTTATATAAAAATACCAGAGAAAATAATTCATTTTTTGTGTGAATACACACAATGACAACCTACTCCATACATGTAACTTTCAAAAGGTTGCATGGAAAAATGAATTTTTTACAGTTTTGTAAAGAACACATTACAAGAGTTAGGCTTAGCTACGCAAAATCCTTCGGTCCTGAAGATGAAATCGAATTTCCCTGCTTCGTCCTCAGATGTGCACTTCGAAATGCACGCGCCGTCGCGAATGGGTTAATTGAGAAATATATAAGAAAATAGCTCTTTTGGATTTGAGAAAAGCCTTAAGGAACCACAGAGAAATACATTCACAAATCTATTTTTTATTAAACAGATTCAAAAGTTATGATGTTTATAGCCCTCCCTTTTTTTTATTCAAAACAACATTAATTACTTAATGAATCCCTATTTGAATATTGAAACATCTAAAAATCTAAGTAATCAATAATACATTGTGTATTTTCTGTTTTGGGAACAAATGTTAATTTTAAAATATATTGTAAATTTATCCAAGAAATATGTATGCAGTATTCTTTAAAGGAATCTTAATTTTGTGTTAAGTGAGGTCTGAATTTTTTGCAGAAATTGAGTCAGTCTAGATCGAGCCGAACCTGGCGTCTTTTCAGCGATTTCTGTACAGGCATGGCTCAGACTGAACTTTTATTTTTACACCTGGTCGGGTCAAAAAAACTTTCCTTTGTGTCCAGGCCTCGAAATTCTGGCCTGTGTGAATTTCTAACAGTATTCTACTACTCCTCGAAAAAAATATAGTATACAGGTGTGATGGCAAAACCACTTTGCATAAAGTTAGCAATGAAGCAGCAGTCTGGATCAATAATAAAAAGAATACTGCCCAGTTAAATTGCTGGCTTTGTGTTCACAGGCTGTATACACTAATTGTATGCTGCAGCCTTATTTTATTTATTTATTTATTTTATTTTATTATTATTATTATTAAATAACATAAAAAATCTCTTTATACTTAATCAATGAACCCACATAAATTATGAAGGAAGTGCTTTACCAGAATAAACCTATATCCAAAATTTTAGGCAAATCAGAAAATTCTGCATGAAAAAACCATTTGCCTAAATTTTAGATGGGTTAACACCATTATCCTCTCCCTTTATACTTAAACAATGAATACCCACAGTTATGGAAGCACCTCATCAGAATGCTCCGAATTAGGGGCGAATTAGTCTCTCGTTCTTCCTTCCCTTTATTCTTTTTCAATGAACTCCCAAAACTAATCAGGAAAGTTCCTCATTAGAGTAAACCTATTTTCAAAATTTGATGCAAATCGTGTATTTGTATCATAATTATTGCGCTACGTACATACATACAGACCCTGTGAGCACATTTGCTCTCAGGCTTTGACAGCATGATGAGATAAAAACATGTCAAATTACATTGGCATAGGATAAACTAGATCAGACTAGGATAAACTAGAATGTTGGTGCCGAGGCGGTCTTTGGGTTCAATAAAATCATGCCAAATTGAATTGGCCTAGAATAAACTAGATCAGCCTAGGATAAACTAGTTCGGACCAATGACTAGCAGGCTAAATTAGGTATCCTATGAATGTTAGGCTAAACTAGTTTGGCATAGGATAATCTAGTTCGCCCTATGCGCCTTAGGATAGACTAGTTTGGCTGAGAAAAAACTAATTTATCTTATGAGCGTTAGGATAGACTAGTTTGGCCTAGAAAAAACTAGTTTATCCTAAGGGCGTTAGGATAAACTGGTTTGGTTTAGGAAAAACTTGTTTATCCAATGGGCATTAGGATAAACCAGTTTGCTTAAGAAAAATTAGTCTATCCAATGGGCATTAGTATAAACTAGTTTGGCCTAAAATCAGGTTTGGCCAGTAACATACATAAAAAATACGTATTACTAAAGTATGAGTTCGTCAAAAGTTTCTTCTATGAAACATACAGAAGCAAATACTTTTTAATAAATTATTAATGCCTTTTGAAATCCAATGTGAATTATTGTGAGTGAAGTGTTATATTAACAGGGTTCGCACAGACTCCTTGGACTCCTTAGAAACTACTTAGAAATGAAAACGTTTCCAAGTAGTGCTTAGAACTACTTAGATAAACAAAATACTCCTTAAAAACTCCTTAAATTGTATTGCGGTTTTGCACGTAAGCAACATTGCTCCCGAAAAAAAAAAAAATAATAATCGCGATTGTAAAGCGCACGGTAAACTCTTTATGCACGCCATTCATCAGAAGCACAGCAGTGATTGTTTGGGATCATACTACTAATAGCCACTAAAGTGTTTACTTTTCACGGCCATAAGGGAAAGAAAAGTGAAAAGAAAAATCCAGACACACCTCTAAGCTTCTAATTTCAAAAAGCAGGGGTGATTCTCGTCCGAAAATTCCGAAATTTTCGAAAATTTAAGGCATTCTCTTCCGAAAATTTGAAACTGGGTTATCAGTTCCGCATAGTTGCCAACTTGTACGGTTTTGCGCACGGGAAAAACAATTGCGTATATCGTGGAAAAACGACGATTTCGTCAATGTTTTTGTAAACGAACTTTGTCAAAAGATCGATGCAAAACGCGAATTTCCTGTGCGGATCGCGGAAAAAACGGCAATTTCATCAAATATCGCAGATAAAACGCTGATTTCTTCTGAAGACGGCGGGAAGACGCCGATTTCGTCTAAAGATTGCGGATATAACGCCGATTTCGTTAAGAGATCGCGGAAAAAAACGCCATTTTCGATAAAAGATCGCTTAAAAATATTTTGTCAAAAGAATATTTGAAAAAATACTCCGATTTCATCAAAAGATCACGGAAAAAACGCCGATTTTGTCAAAAGATCGCGAGAATAAAACGCCGTTTTCGAGAAAAAATCGCGTAAAAAAGAAAATTTTGTCTAAAGAGCGTCAAAAAAAACGTCGATTTCACTTAAAAAAAACATGGGAAAACGCCGATTTCTTCAAAAGATCGCGGAAAAACCGCCGATTTTGGCAAAAGATCGCAATAAATCGCCGATTTTGCTAAAATATTGCTGATTTCCTCTGAAGATAGCGGGAAAACACCGATTTTGTCCGAAGATCGCTGTAGAAGGAAGGGGGGAGGACTCACGACCCCCCCCCCCCTCCCCGCCTATTTCCGAAAATGCGATGGTAATTTCCGAAAAAAAATTTCATCCAGAATCACCCCTGTCAAAAAGTGATTACACTGTTTAATTCCTTCACAGCTAAATATACAACTTTGATTTCTTCTTCATAATAAGATTCATCATGCTCAATTTTACTGATAACGGTGGATTCAAGGGTGATTCTCGTCCAAAAATTTAAGGCATCTTCTTCCGAAAATTTGAAATTGGGTTATCAGTTCCTCATAGTTGCCAACTTGTACGGTTTTGTGCACAGAAAAAACAATCGCGGAGAAATGCAAATTTCGTGAAAGGATCGCCGAAAAAGCACACATTTAATCAATATTTCGTGGAAAAACGATGATTTCGTCAATGTTTTTGTCAGCGAACATTGTCAAAAGATCGCAGTTTCGAAAAACGTGAATTTCCTGTGCGGATCGTGGTTAAAATGGCAGTTTCACAAAATATCGCAGATAAAATACTAATTTCGTTAAAAGATCGCGGGAAAAAACGGCGTTTTCGATAAAAGATCGCTTTCAAATATTTTGTCAAAAGATCATTAAAAGAACGCCGATTTCATCAAAAGATCACGGAAAAAATGCCAATTTCGTCAAAAGATCGTGGGAATAAAATGCCGTTTTCGAGAAAAAAAATTGTGTAAAAATGCAAATTTTGTCTAAAAATCGTCAAAAAAACCCGTCGATTTCATAAAAAAACTCCACGGGACAACGTCGATTTCGTCAAAAGATCGCAGAAAAACTACTGATTTCAACAAAAGATCTCAATAAATCGCCGATTTTGCTAAAATATCGCAAATAAATCACTGATTTCGTCTGAAGATCGCGGGGAAGCGCCGATTTTGTCTGAAGATCGCAGGGAAGCGCTGATTTTGTCTGAAGATCTCGGATAACCCACCCCCTCTCGCTAGGGGTAACTCGCAGAATCCCTGCGGAATTGGGGTTGTGCAAGTGCATACCACATAAATAACAACAAAAGTGGCAAGTCCTTTAAATTTTTTGGACTCCTTGGATTTTTTCTTCCGAACTCTGTATGAACACTGTATTAATCATAAATAGAAAATTATTAAGATTCATGGAATGTCTTATATCTTATTACAATATGCACTACTTGAAATTTGAATATTTCCAAGTCAAAATCTCTTGAAAGTAATGTCTTATTACAATGTTAAAAAAATTTCATTTTGATTTTTTTTTTTTTAGTTATTTATGGTGTTAAATTGACTATTTCTACCTATGTTTCATATAAGCAGCCTGTGTTCCAATTTCTTAAAAAAACTTGTTAAATATTGTTTTTAAATTTTTTCCATATGCATTTTAAAAGTTAGTTTGCTATCCCTGCTCAAGATGAAAATAACTTGTGTTTCACTCTTTGTTTCTCCTTCTCTTTATGTTTTTTTTTTTTTTCAGCCATTTACTCTTTTTCCAGTTGTTTTTCCTTTTGTTATTTCCTAGTTTTGAACCAAGTTCATTATCATTTTGATTACTTTATAATCTTATTCTTACTATACTTAATTTTTTCACATCCTTATTTTTTACATTTTCTGTGTTCTATACATATTGTCTGAAGTCACTTTTTTTTTTTCCTTAAAAAAACAGCATAAAGTTTTATATATCCTTTCTGCTTATCTCAAAAAACAATTTCTATTTTCAGTAAATATCTTTGTTTATTAAAAGCTGCCATTTACTTTCTTTGCTTTAAAATTTTTTAAATGTGGCATTTTGTTGCTCTGTGTTCCTAAAATTTTAACTCTGCTTTATGTAATTGCATGAAAATCAATAGCATTTATTGTCTTAAAGTCATAAGTATTATGCAAAGTTCTAATAACTGTGTGAAGTACTTAACTTTCATTCTAGTAATATGCAGATTAAGTTTATGTACGACTTATTCTTCTGTCGTTGTTGCTGACTTGTGCCCGAAGGGCAAAAGGAACTTCCATTGGACTGCACCCAAGGGGTTTGGAAGTCAGACTTCTGCAGCAAAGGAATTTCGACTAAGTCCAAATAGATTACAGCACCAAACATTGCCATCTCCTCAATTCCGATATGTCTCTGAAGAGGAGGGAAAGTTTCTCCAGAAATCAATATCCATGGTAACTGCTACCACCGACCATAGGACTTTCAGAACCCCTTTATTTAATAAGCGTGTACGCTGCATACACTTAGTGGGTCTTTGGTGATGCCAAGCATCAAACCCGGTACCTTTCAGTCTGGAGTTCAGTGCTATGACCACTAGGCTACCACAGCCAAATATTCTTCTAATTTCTTTGAGTACCTTTCATACTTTTATTGATTCACTAGCGGCCTTCGCCCGCTACGCTGGTCGGTTTATCTAAAGAAATCTTGAAGAAGTAGTTAGATAAGGTTCAGACATACATTAAAAAAAAAAAAAAAGCAAGTCGATCATTCAAAAAACGTTGGGAAATATCAAATATTTACTGTAATTTTTTAAGAAAAACAAAGTTTCGAAAAAAAAAATTTAATCGAAAAAAAAATTACACTGACATATTAATGCAAGGAAATTTTCCCAGAGAGAAAATTCGCCTTGAATACAATATTTCAAATTCTTTTAATTGCTTATAGGCGTTAATGCCAACATAGTGAAAAAAAATTCCATGCTGGGAATCGAACCCGGGCCATCAGTATGGCGCACTGACGTTCTACCGACTAAACCACATGGAACGACAGCCAGCTTGAAACTTTCTCATACTTAAGTAGACTGGCGAAAACATAATGATAGCGCGTTTTAAAATCGCACAGTGACATCTATTGGATTTTATATGTACTAAAAAACGTTATGTACTAAAAAACGTGAGCAGCGCACCTAATAGTTTCTTTTGTTTCTTTTTGTTACTTTTTTGTCTGTTGTCCGATTTTGATGAAACAAAGCCTATACACTGCCCGGGAGTGTGCATTCTTCATTAGTGAAAACCGCATAAAAATCCATTCAGTAGTTACGAAGATAACCTCGAACAAACAGACAGACAGACAGACAGACAGACAGACAGACAAAAAATTCAAAAAAAAATTTTTTGTGTTTCATTGGTTTTCTTTTATTGCCCTGACTCCATTTTTGTCAATTATCTTCAATGTACAGACACACCGGGTCCTACTGTTTTATTATATGTATAGATTTAAACCTAATTTTACTTATATAACTAAGTATTTCTTTTCCTATCTTTTTTTCTTCAATAAGCCATTTTGTTACTCTTTGTAGTATGTTATCTTTCTATCTCTTCTTAATAGATTGTTACATTGCAATGCAAAAATTTATATGCCCTTTAGAATTTTGCAATTTTGAAAAATATGTTGACTTTTGTGAAAAGAGAGAGACATTAGATAAATGTAAGTGGTAATTAAAACAGTACAAAATGTATATTTAATTAAAAGCATAAGGAAAAAAAAAAATGTGTTTTCTTGGCAATGCAAAACTATACACACTCAGCATAAATATATATATATATACAGTATAGGATCCATTATCCGGCGTCATGGTGTCCGGAACGCTCTGAAAACCGGAATGAAAATCGGTAACTTTTTTTTTCAGCGATGCCGCAGACGCCTTATAGCACGTAAATTATGCAAAAAAGTCGGCAACGGGACACAAAAAAAAGCTCATATGCGTCCCAAGGGACGCATAACTTAGTCAAAGAATCATGAAAAAACGACAAATTTCGTTAAAAATAACAAAATAACGACAAATTTTCGGCAAATTTCGTCTCAAAATCCCCCAAAAAGACAGATTTCCTCCAAAAGATCGCAAAAAAATAACAAATATAATCCAAAAAATCGCGATAAAACGGCAAATTTTGAAAAAGATTTGCAAAAAACGGCAAATTTCAACAAATGATCGTGGAAAACGGCAACTTTCGTCCCAAAATCCCGATTAAAGACAAATTTCTTCAAAAGATCAAAAAAAACCCCAGCAAATTTTGTCAAAAAACCCGAAAAACGACAGATTTCGTCAAAAGATCATGGAAAAACAGCAAAATTCGTTAAAAATCAAGAAATAACGAATAATTTCCGCCAAATTTTGTCAAAAAATTCGCAAGATTTGCGAAAAACGGCAAATTTCAACAAAACATCATGAAAAACGACAACTTTCGTCAAAAAATCACAATAAAAGGCAAATTTCTTCAAAAGATCACAAAAAAAAAAAACGCCCATCCTGAAGCAGAATTCTTAGAAATGGATGATGTGTTTACGGTGTTTTTGCCTCCAAATTGTACATAACATCACTTATCCAACCATTAGATCGAAGGATTCTGAGATCTTTAAAAACTCACTACAAAAATGACTTCTTAAAAAAAATGCTCACAGAGTACAACAAAGGAATTGGAAAAAAAAATTTCCTGAGAAGCTTCACAATCAAAGCTGCTTTGTGGAGTTCTGCTAAAGCCACTGAGCTCGACATATAACAGGAGGTCAGTCGTCTGCTAGCCGAATTACAACCCGGAGAAGCATAGTAGGCAAGAGAGAAAAACTAGTCCGCTTTTTCAATGTTAGACATAGGAGAAATCTCTTTATTATTATCCCAATTTATTCTTCACTAATTAAGTAAATTATAAAAACAATGAGAGTAAGTGATCTATAAGAACAGGAACTATCCGATTAGTACTTATTTAGCAGAAATATTTTTAATTAAACTGTTTATAAACTCCATCTTTCACATCCATTCGAAATCGTCAGATAATGTTGTTTTGAAATTGGCATTTAATTATCCGGCTTTTTTATTATCCGAATATGTATTTTTATTTTATCATTTCTGAACGAAAGAATACTTTGTTTTTATCATTATGTTTATAGTTTTAAAGAACAATTTACAAATTAATTTCAACAAAATAAAGCTTCAAATTTTAATCAAGGGGTTTTAAGTAACACAAAAATTTCAGAAGTATTAAAACATAAGGTAATTTTTAATATAATAAATGTATTTATACATATGTTTTCATAGTTTCAATGCGCATTATTATCGCCGTAAAACAAAATCTAGAGGGAAGAGGAAGCAGTTATCCTAAAAACTATGAGACTGTTCCAAATATTCAATATCCCCCCCCCCCTCCTATAATATGTTAATATTTTAGCAATAATTTGTTGTCATTTTATGTAAAAGTATCTTCTTTTTAAATTTAAGTTTTTTTTAAAGAATTATAGGTCAAGGCAGCTGTTAAAAGTAGCCTTTCGATGATAAATTAAAGTATACTCTCAACCATGAGGATAATACAAGAAATTAGTTTTGTGGTACTGAGAAAATCAAAAGACAGATTGCATTTTGAAGATGTATGTACTCTTCAATACTCCTGGGGCAATTACCCCAGGACATTTTTTCAGGGGCTGCCATGATAATAATTAGGATTTTCATTAAAGGAAGTCAAATGCTTAAAATTTGCCAAAAGTTAGCAAAATTCGTACATTTTCAAACATTTAGGAAGGGAATATACCCCCCCCCCCCCCCTCCTTAACCTAAGTTTCCAGTACTCCCTCCACACATACAAAAACAAAGTATATCATTAGAAAACTGATGTTTAAAAAACTATTACTACAAATATAAACATAATACCATTTTTTATAGATAAACGATAAATTTGTGAATGTGAAAATATTAAATTAAAAAGTAAGCTGTACGATAATTATACACTATTTTTCAGAAAATTTTAAAATGCATCTAAAAAATTATAACAATAATTGTTACAATAAATGAATTTATAGAATTACGATGATACATTAAAATAATAATAATAATAATAATAACAATAATGGAATAATGTTTTACACCAACTATCTAACTAAATATTAATTTAAATATTTATGTATTTTTATTAAATATTTATCCAATATATATGTTAAAGCATTTTCTCAAAATATTTTCCAATAAGTATTTTAGTAATCTTTGTATTAAACACTAGACAAAAAATGATACTTGAAATTAAAATAAATCAAAACAAAAAATTATCATTCACAAAGTTTGCACATAGTCAAACCTCGTTAACAAAAACACGTTTAACGTGGATTACATTTAACATAAACTGTTTTTACAGTCCCCCACGAAAATGAATACAAATGTTTAATACTAATAACATGAATTACTGTTAAAATGAACAAAATTTCGATACCACTTAAGATTCACATTAACCAGGTTCGACTGTATCACATTTGTGGCTGGTTAACATGTGCATAGGAGTAAAAAAAAAAAAAAAAAAAAAAAAAAAGCATTTTACTTGTGAAATTGCAAATTTCCCTCTTTTGTCCAACGGTTTTTACAGCCGTAAGCAGAACAACTGCTCACCATGATATATGGTTAATAATTATATCAAGAAAATTAAAAGAAATTAGAAAATAAATAAACTGCTCACATAGTAGGCAATGAGCGAAACAGCGCTTTCTGCCTAGTATACGAACCAAAACTGAGCTAAAAGTGCCGTCACTGTATTCATCCGCTCTGACCGCGGGAGCTAACGTTGGAAAATAGAAAGCCGGATCTCCTGTTATATGTCGAGCTCAGTGGCTAAAGCATGGCAGGCTGAGGATAAGGATACACTTATCCATGGATGGTATAATCTGTGGCCATCTGCATTATTTTTCGATGAAAACATTCCTGCCACTAATCACATGACTGACAGTGAAATGATGACAAATAATATATCTGATGAAAGTGATGATGAGAAGGACAACCAGCAGAATGAAGCAGTTGAAAAGGTATCAAATGAAAAATTAGTATTTTATACCAAACAATTAATTTCAGGCATATAACAGAGGAGCTACTTCCAGAGCAGCAAATCATGTCCCTGTACAAAATAAAAGAACAATTAGTGCAGGGGACGCGCTATAAGCAAAAGACTTATACTTACATAGAAATGTTTGCTAAATCCCAATCAAAAGATTGTTTCAAAATCTCAAAATTAAATTTCATATATATGTATATATTTTCCATTTATTATAATTATTTTTTTATTTTGTGTAAATTAATCAATAAATTAAGGTATTTACATGTATTAGTATTCATATTTAGCTATTTATTTCACTATTTATGAAATTATTTCGTGCATTTCTTATACTTATGGTAAAGTGTTCCGAATTACGGAAAAACCCCTTATCCAGAAAGCCCTGGGTCCCAAGCATTCTGGATAACAGATCCTATATTGTATATATATTGTCTGGTTTTATAATTACAAAAGGAAGCTAATAACATAAGCCTACAAAATTTAACTTTTTGTGTGGGATTTTCCTGATTTTATGTAAATTGTAAGAAATCCGCTATGCTTATTTCAAAAATAATTTCTATTTTTATGTATTACATCAAGATATTTTACAATTAAGAAACTGAGAATTTGGAATTTGAGAATATCAGGGTTGTTTGGTTTAAATCACGCTGGTTTAAACCAAATGTTTTTTTTATTCATTTGTTTTTTTATCCTTTTCCCTAATGTTTTCATTTATTTTACATGGTTTTTTTTATATTTTAATGTCAAATAATTTAAATTTTTAACTTCAATTTTATAGGTTATTTTAATTTTCAGAAGTAAATTTACATTTTATTTTTAGTAATGCATCACTAAATCTTTTGCTGTATAAATTTAATCATTAAGATCTAAAAATGTGATTTACATTTTTAAAAAGTCTGTGAATTGTGGTCAGGGGATTCTAGATAGTATGGTCTGAGAAACCTGGAATAGTTGGAGAATTAATTAAAGAACTTTGAAGCCTGTAAAGATTTAACAATTTGTTGTTCTTCACATTTTGAAAGTTTCTGGGGATTCATCACAAAATTTTGGATTACAACAATAGAAATTTTAATTGTTTTGCAGGGATGAAATTGAAAAACTTTATTGAAAGGATGCCATTTCATATTTATGACACCATCTGATGTCATGGACATGCATTAGTAAGAAACCAAATTTTTTATATTTTTTACCTATGCTATTAATTAAATATACATTTTCCCCCTTTTGTATTGTTTCAGTTACCGCTTGCATTCATCTGATTGCTTTCTCTTTTCTAAAAAAGTCAAGATATTTCTCAGAATTGTCAAATTCTAAGGGATATGTATATTTTTGCATTGCAGTGTATTAAATTACTACATTTATTATTATTATTATTATTATTGTATATTAATCTTAAAAAATAAATGTTTTGCTTTCACTGAATAATGCATTTTTTTTTCTCTTTTCATTTATTCAGTATACTCTTATGTTCTTTTACATTTATTTTGTTGTAAGTATAATTATAATTTAAAAATTATATTACTTTTTAATTTTCTGTACAGAATGAAATTATCCAGCAATTTTCAGAAATGTTAGAAAACTTTTATAACATTGATATGACTGAAAATAATCCAACTACATTGCCTAAAGCTAATGAAGAAACAAGCCTGGAACCAAAAAAAGATGTTTCTGATTTTTTAGACTCTTTAAAAAATAAATGTGATGATAAATTTCGCCAAACAAAAATTTTATATCTTGATGAAAGTTCTGTTACTGGTAAAAAGAATCTTTTAGACAATGATATAAGTATTGTGTACAATTCCTCTCAAAGGAGAGATAACCCTATTGTCAAAAGAGATCTCTCAAAAGAGCCTTGTAAGAAAAAAATAAAAACATCTTTTCATGCTTCAAAAGATGATGTTCAAAACCATCTCACTTCTTTGAAAAATTATTTTTCCCAAGATAAAATAAATGATAATAATACATTGCTAGCTTCTGTGCCAACAGTTACAGTTGAAAGAATTACCTCTGCCCCAAAAATTTCAAGTTCTGAAGCTGTAATACCGGATAGCAGTACTGATTCAAACAAAATCACTTCATTTGCTGTAAGCACAAACATTTGTACTGATAATAATCTGCACATAACTAGTAATGCTGCAATGATCAGAAAAAAGCATTTTTCAGATTCCTCTAATTCCAATGAAAAATTTTTTGAAGACAGTGTGAAACAACCAATTATTGATAATGGACAAGCATGGTCTCGAGGTATTCATCCTTCTGGTGGAGTTTTTGAGGTAATTTTATCTTTTTTCTTTTAATGCTGTGTAGTATTACTGTTTCAATTGAATGATTTTTTTTATTTATCATAATGTCAATGTGTTGCAAGACTATCAAATGTATATAAAAAAGTTATTTTGAATTTTTTTGTTAATTTGAAATTGCATATAATGATTAGCATACAACTTAAGCATAATGTCTTAATAAATAAATATAGTATTATTATCTTTACTTATTCATTTATTTTAGCAAAATATCAAAAATGATATAAATGCTGTTTGGACAAAATCCAGGAGGCATTATTATTTTCGGCAGCTCACAAATAATGTCAATAGTGATGTCACATTTGTTAGTGTAATATATAAATATATATATAACCTTTATAAATAAATGTTTTCTGTGTGTTGAAATTCAAAAAGTTATAATGAACAATTTCTTTTATATTTTTCGGCAGAATTTCTTTTTTAATTATTTTTGTGATTCTGTACTTTGTAATTTTCTGTTTTAGTTAGAAAAGTTTAATTTTTATTCAAATTTTAAGTTTCTTAAATTGATCTATTTCTAACTATATTTATGGCAAAATAGATTAATGAATAAAAAAAATAAAATAGTTGCTAAAAAATTATACTTAAATATTTCATTGTTCAAGCTGTGCAGTTTTATTCTTATTGATAAAACACATATTATAAATGATCAAAAAGTTGTTAAAGCATTGAGAAACCATTGTTAAGCATCAAATTCAATTTATAGTCACCTAAAGAAGTTTTGAATTATAATAAACACACCATAATAATTCCCCTATAGAGATTTTTATTTAATTGTAAATTTAAATTATTAAAAAATTGCTTCAATATCCACAATTATTTAATTTTTTTTTTTCATTTATTTTTGCAATAGCCTGTTAAAGTGTTGCAGCCTAAACATTCTACTGTACCAGAATCATCTTCTAAAACACCTCCAGCAATAGCTACTGAGTCGAAGAATGAAGTTTCTGAACAAAAAACTTTGTCTTTTGAAAGGAAATTAACAGCATTTGACATATTTTGCCGCAACAACAGATTAGAGGGTAAAATTTCATATTATTCAGTTAAATAATAATAATAATTATTATTCAGTGGTTTTAGTAGAACTGTCATATTTTGACATGTACCATATAGCTTGAGTACCAGCAAGAATGACCATTGCTCTTCCCTGATTTTTAAAATTTCTTTATTTTTGATTTTTTTTTTGTTTTTTTTTTTTTCCCTTAGAAATTTGAAATATTTTAATACTAAGAAGAGGGATCTTTCTACCTTCCTGAACTTTTATACAACATAAGTTTTAACTTTTTTTTTTTTTTTTTATGTTTATCTATTAAAAATTATATTGAACAATGGTTCAAAAAGATTTTAATTCTTTAATTTCTGCATTTATTATTATTATTATTATTGATATGTTTAAAAATTGTTATTGCTATTTTGACTGAGTACAATGAGTGAGAGCAATGAATGAGACTGAAAGCAATGAGTGAGGTAGAAGAGAAGCTGTCACAGTATCTATTGTGTGGAACACCCAAGCCCTTCTAAATCTACTAGTCGGTGTGTTTAACTTATTGAGTTTGATTTTCTAACCTTTTGCACTTAGAGGTGATTTTCACTCACAATTAATGTTGCCAGGTGTCCCCCATTAACCAGGTTGCCAAATGCTTTTGACACCCTTAATATCTTACAGTTTATTTCACCATCTTTTATCATAAAATATTTGGCTGTTATATAAGGCAAAGAAAATTAGTTTAAAGTACTAATGTCCAGAGCATTTGGAACAGCTGTTTATGTTTGACTCTAGTAATCTGTGAAAATCATCTCTCAAATGCAAAGTATTAAAATTTTATGGTTGGTTCTTCTGTAATCAGGTCTACAATAATTCCTTAGTGCAATTTGAAAAGGTTACCAGATTAGATATCAATATCAGAAAAAAATATTTTTCTACAGTTTATAAGTAAAGAAAAATCATTAAAATTAAGAAAAAAATCAACAATTTTTCTTTCTGTAAATTTACATATTTTTGAAAAATTGGAAAGTAAGAAATCTGACAAATCTGTAATCATTTGTGTCTTCAAGGGATTAAAACTTGATTGTAAACTTAGTTTAACCAACAATGATATGACACTTTGACAATTAATGTTATAAATATCCCAAAAAATTTTCATGTCAATCAAGAATTGAATCCTTAAGCTGAGAAAAACTTTTTTTATTTATGAGGGTAAAATTACATTAAAATTAGAATTTGATACAATTTTTGCAATATAAGGACAGATTATAGGATAAAATGAAAGAACAGGTGGATTTAGTAGAAAAAAAGAGTGGGAGTAGTAGAGAATAGAGATGTAAATTTTCCGGAAAAATTGAAGTGGTGAAAAACCGCTTTTTTCCCGTTTTTTTTATTAAATAATAATTTTTTTTTTCATTTATTTATGTTAAAAGAAAATTATTTTCACTTTGTATGACTATATTACAAAATAAAAAGGAAAAAAAGCAAAACATGCTTAAGTTTAGTTTTTTTCCCCCCAGTCGCAGAATTTTCAGAGTAACATTCAGCTTCAGGCACAGATTTGGTTCAATTCAGATAACGGCTTTTTCTTTAAATGGAATTTTTGGGTTCGGGTGTTCTTGCGTGTTCACGGAAATTATTCTGCCTTGTTCGAATAAGAACATGCTTCACTGGAATATATTTTTTTCAAGTTCAGATTTTGTTCAGTGCAGATTTCGTGATTTTTTTCAAAGAAATTTTTTAAGTTCAGATTCGGTTCATGTTCATGGAAATTTTTTGTCTTATTCAGATCCGGTTATGGTTCTTTTGAATATTTTTTATCAGATTCAGATTTGGTTCGATTCAAATTTCAAGTGTTTTTTCAAATAGAATTGTTAGGTTCGTATCTCGTTCACGTCCACGGAAATTATTTTGTCATACTCGAATCCAGTTGTGATTCTTTCGAATATTTCGGTCGGTTTCAAATGTGGTTTTGGTCAAATTTCAGGTTTTTTCAAATCGAATTTTATAGGTTCGAGTCGGGTTTATGGCCATGAAAATTATTTCGTCTTGCTTGGATTGGATTATAGTTCTTTGGAATATTTTTGTCAGGTTCAGATTTGGTTCAATTCAGATTTCGGTTTTTCTTCAAATATAATTGTTGGGTTCGGGTCTTCTTGCGTGTTCTTGGAAATTATCCTGTCTTGTTTGAATAAAGACATGCTTCACTGGAATATTTTTGCCAAGTTCAGATTTCGTTCAGTTCAGATTTCGCGATTTTTTCAAAGAAATTTTTTGGGTTCATGTCCATGGAAAAATTTTGTCTTGTTTGCATACCGTTGCGTTTCTTTGAAATAGTTTTGTCAGATTCAGATTTGGTTCGATTCAAATTTCAGGTATTTTCTTCAAATGGAAGTTTTAGGTTCGTATCAGGTTCATGTCCATGGAAATTATTTTGTCTTATTTGAATCTGGTTATGGTTCTTTCGAATATTTTGGTCAGATTTAGATGTGGTTTGGGTCAAAGTTGAGGATTTTTCAAATGGAGTTTTTTAGGTTTGAGTCAGGTTTGTAACCATGGAAAGTATTTTGTCTTGCTGGTGTTGGGTTATAGTTCTCTGGAATATTTTTATCGGTTTCAAATTTCGTTCGAGTCATATTTCGGGGTTTTTTTTACGAAAATATTTAGTTTCGGGTCAGGTTTCATGCCCACAAAAATTATTTTTCCTTGTTTGGATCGGGTTATGCTTCATTTGAATATTTTTGGGGGATTCAGATTTAGTTCGGGTCAGTTATCAAATCAATAGTTTTTTTTCAAACAGAATTTTTTGGTTCAGGTCAGGTTTATACTCGTGGAAATTTTGTCTGTCATGGATCGGAATGTGGTCTGTTTTTTTTCTGTTTGGGATTGGGTTATGTTTAAATTAGTCTGAACATTAAGGTTATAATCAGTTTTGCCACTGTTCTTTTTATGGCTATTTCTGATAAAGAATTTACTTTGCTATTTGATAATTTATTATGGTGTATGAATCGTTTCCGGATTCAAACAATTGTACGCCAAACAGTTAGTTTATTTTTGTTTTAAAAACAAATTAAAGCCATATTACAATTTTAAATTGAATAGAACACATTTAAATTTAATCAATGATTAAAAAAATAAACTCCTAGAAAAGTGTTGTGTAACTTGTTTACTGCAACGCAGCTAATGACTCATACATTCTATTGCTCGAAATGCCAAAAATCTGCATACAACCATACTGTAAAAAGAAATTAATAGAGTGGCAGTATAATGTCTTGGGGTGACGCCAAAAATGTAACTCTAAAATCCGCTACATTAAGTCCAAATAAGCACCAACAAAACCATGTGCTTTGACACTCCAACGATAACCAATTCAAACTGGTTTAAACCCGTATTTCTTTGTTTTTGTTTTTTACCTTTTAAACTGTTATTGAATAGATGACTAAAATTTCGTTTAAAAAATAACGTTTTGTGCCATTATTGACTGTAATACACGATCAGAATGCATAAGAGATACAAATAGATCAATCATAGGCAAGAATTATTTGATTGTTTTTATCATATGTCTTTGAAATATCAATATAGAAGCATCATTTAAGATTTTGCTGGAAAAGTTAACATTCTTTCGTTAATGTCTTAAAATCGTCTGCACTCTGAAATCTAGATTTTAGATTAATATTTGTTATTTAAGTGTTCATGCATGATTTTAAAAGAATGTTTTCATCAATATATTTTATATATTGAAATGTAATTACTAATATGTTGTTAAATCATAGATTTTTTTCATCTATGTTAAAAAGTATTAAAATTTTCTGGAAAAAAAGAAAACTTTTAGTAATACAATTTTTTAGTTCAAATCAAATGTTTTCAATATTTAATTTAATTTTTTTTTTTTTTTTTTTTTTTTTTTTTTTTTTTTTTTGACATTTAATTATTTCTAATTTTCCAATTTCATTTATTTTAAAAGCAACCATTTATTTTAATAAATAATATAATAGAAAAAGACATTTAAAAAAAATACTATTTCTTCGTAAAATACGCTTCAGCCGTAATTAATTTTTTTCAATCCGTCTTATTAATACAAAATTCCTTCCTCGTGCTTTTGTTTGAGACATTAAAATTTCAGCGATAAATGGTTTCATTTTGCAAACTTTTTTTTCGCCTTCACCTATCTTTTTCCTCCATGGCGTACAGCAGCAGTGATAAAAAAAAAATCCTCATTTAAACTGACAATTTGCCAGTCTATGAATTTTAAAGGTCTGTCCCAGCTTTTTTAATTATTTCTGTGAAAATTTTATGCAACCAACCAACCATAAGAAAATAAAAGGGAAAAAAAGCTAAAAAAAGGCGATTTTTTATGAGAGTGAGCTTTGGAATTTAATTAATTACTCAGTTAATAAATAGAATTTTGAAATTCTGAGCTTCAGGTGCATCAGGAGAGATATTGGGCTACTCTCATAAAAATTTTGAGCTTCGTACGTCTCATAGATTTTGCTAGCCATCGCAGACACACACACACACGCGCGCGCAGACAGACAGAGCGATTTGTTATTTTATTAGTATAGATAAAATAAGAAAGTTTTTTTTTTATGTTGATATGTTATTTTTGAATAATAATTGTTGAAGTACCATACCAGATGAAGATCTGTGCAGCACCATTTAAAATACTTCACAACAGAAATATAAGGAAATATTGAGTGTTTGTCCAGAAATTTTTTTGGTCTTAATTCTCTGTTATGTGTAAAATTATATTTATTCTTACAGACTTTCCCCCAGATTTAAAAAAGGGCAGGGCGCTACTGTTCTGAAAAGGGCACTCTTTACATTTTTAAGGGCACTTTTTACATTTTTCAGGGCACTTTTTACATTTTTCAGGGCACTTTTTCATTTTTAAGGGCACTTTTATAAAGTTGAATCTAGAATCTAGCAGTTCAAAAAGTCGTGAAAAAACAGAAATTTCATCAAAAAATTTAAAAACAGAAAAAATAAAGGTAAATTTTGTTAAAAGATCGCGAAAAAACTGCAAATATTGTTAAAAGATCACGAAAAAACAGCCAATTTTGTTTAAAGATCGCAAAAAACAGCAGATGTTGTCAAAAGATCGCAAATAACGGCATATTTTGCTAAAAAATCGCGAAACAACGTCAAATTTCGTGAAAAAATTGCGAAAAAACGACAAATTTTATTAAAAGATCGCAAAAACAGCAGTTTTTGTTATAAGATTGCAAAAAACGGCATATTTTGAAAAAAAAAATCGCGAAAAAACGACAAATCTCGTAAAAATACCGCGAAAAAACGGAACTTTTCACAGAATTTTTCGTTTTATTGCAATTTTTGGAAGAAATCTGCCGTTTTATTGCTATTTATTGACGAAAGGTGCCGTTTTTTGCGACTCATTAGACAAAATTTTTCATTTTAAGGCGATTTTTGGAAGAAATTAGTCGTTTTCCACGATCTTTTGAGGAAATCTACGTTTTGTGAAAATTTGTGACGAAATTAGCAATTTTTTTGCGAATCTTGCCGGAAAATAGTCGTTATTTCGCGAATTTTAACGAAACTTGCCGTTTTTTAGCGATTTTTTGACGAAATTACCTGTTCCACCGGACGCGTATGAAGCAATTTTTTGCGTTCCGTCGCCGATTTTTTGCGTAATTTACACGCTATAGCGCGTTTGGATCATCACTGGAGGGCTGCATTTTTTCAAATGTGCGGCAAAAAAGGCGCAATTTTTTTTGAACGAATGACAAGAGGGGCGCTAGTTTTTCGATGAGAGGCAAGAGGGGCGCTATTTTTTAAACTAAAGGGCAGGAGGGGTGGAGCGCCCCCCCCCCCCTGAAACCCTCTGGGGAAACTCCGATTCTTAATTCAATGAATGTAGTTTCTTTACTTGTGAGAAAGAGTTTCTAAGAAATGTGTCATACATGGATCTATGTTTATCATTATTATAACTATGCATTAAAAGAATAATTTGGATAGGAATTAAAATGACATTAAAAAGTCAGTATTTTGATTTTATAAAAACTCACAATAAATTTAATAAATATCTGTAGGTTTATTAATTTACAGTAAAAGCTTCATGGATTGGCCATCTTCAATATTATTAAAACTTCATTGATCTACAAATGTATACTGTAATGTTAATCTAATGGGGTTTATTCTTTAGAAATTACCGATGTTCAATGATGACCAGTTATAGAGGTCTTCCTCTACATCCCCCCCTATTATTTTTATTTTATAGATCATAATTTTTTATTAACCAGTGAATTTAATTAATAGGAAAGATTGAATTTGCTTAAACTACTGAACAGTTTTCTTATACATATTTGTATTATTTTATTTTATTGGATTTTATAGTGGCTGCTCAAAACCCAGAATTTAACAATCAGCAAATTGCTCAGATACTAAGTGAAAAATGGAATCGTTTATCATCTGAAGAAAAAGCCATGTATAAAAATATGCTTGATAAAGATTATAAACAGTAAGTATTTTGCATGGAAGTTTTCAATTTAATTTTTCTAGATGTGCAATAAACTTTATATTTAAGAAAGTTTTAAAAAATTATTATTATTATTATTTTTTTTTTTTAAATAATCAAATGCAAATTTTATAAATGTTAAGTGTATATCTGTATGAATGTTAATAATTTCTATTACAAATATCTAGTTCTTTTAAATATTAAAATAATTTTCCAGTTTTGATTTAGCAATCTGTTTAAAATGTGTTCCATTACCATAATATTTTGAAATAAGCTTTATATATTTTTTTGGAGTCATAAATATGTACCCAATTCTGCATTCATTATATCATGGATTTGAGTGCTGTATGGCATGTGTCTCAGTCATGCAATCAGCTTGAGCAGATTGCATAAATTAGTTTATATTCAAAATTGCTAAAATTATCATGCACTATCCTGTTAAAGTACCATTGTTTAAATTAAAGCACACAAACTAATCTTGTTAAATCTATTCTTTCACATTAAGTGTTGCATATAGTCCTTTCTATTGATACACAACTCATTCCCCTTCATATTGTCCTATTTTAAGACAATTTTATAGTAGTATAAAAATAAATATGATTTCTTAATCTAAAACTACTATTTTAAATATATTTATTTACCAAAATAAATGAGGATATCTTCTGTATTACTGTAAAACAGCGTTAATCAGAAACTTTTTAAGTTTAATCTAAAAAAAGCAACTACCAGTTTTTTAATTATTTTATTTATTTTTTTACTAAAAACTTCAGTCTTGTTTTTTTCTTGAAATTTAAAGCAAAAATGAAACATTTTTTACAGTTTTATATATATATATATATTTTTTTTTCTTAATGGTGTTCTGATTCACCCCTACCTGCAGGGTGAATTTCAACAAATATTATAATCTTTATTTGTTCCGATTCAGACTTTAATAGAGTTAATAAAAACAAATAATAATAATAAGAGAGGACAAGGAACATCTAGTTATTATCAAGCTAATCATTTATTTTCTATACAAGTAAAGGTGTGATTTGTCAAAAATTAGAAAACATCTTTGAACTCAAGATTAAATTGGGGAAGATGAAATTTAACCCTTTGCTTACGGGGTTGGGATATATGTCGTCCCAGAGAAGATTGCTTTATTATATTCGCACCACTTTTTTCAACTAATAAGTGCCATACATTTGCACCAGAAAAATTTCAAGACAAATCTATGACAAACATTTTTTTTTCGTAAATTGTGGTACGAATGAATATATAAAAATCGGCATTTCTATCCCGTAATCAAAAGGTTAATACAAATTCAGCCCTGTTCTAAGTAATCCTTTAATATATAAATAAATAAATAACAATGTTTAAAACACCAAAACTGTACTGTGCCAAATAATTTCTCATTGTGATCCTTTACTAATTGACATTGGATAAGTGAATCTATTGGGTAGCGGGTAGCCCTAATTACTGTATGTATTAATATGATCTACTAGTATGGCTTCTTCCTCAGCCCTCAGTACTGTTTGCATCTCTCTCTTTTTTAATTCGTTTCCCATTTTGAGATGTTTGTGTAATATTGTGGCTGACAGAGAATATTTCTCGGAACTTTTCTTAGTAATTTGCTATATTTAAATTCTTCTATTGTTTGTTCCATATCTGTTGGATTAAGGGTTGATTTTTTTTATTTAGATAAGTAATTTCTTGGTATCTTTAAACTCTTCAAGTATTGGAACAAACAAAATATTGCTACAGTGCATATTGATGTATATGTTTTCAGATATGACATGAAAATATCACTGTATAGAAAATTAATCATGTCTGTAATCTGTGGAGTGAATCGAAACAACGACAAAAGTATGTTAATATTCACTCCGTAAATCTTAAACATATGATGTTACAAGGCATTTTTCACTTTTACATAATAATACATTATATTGTTTATAGGTCTGTAGGTAATAGAAACAACAACAAAAGTGTGTTCCAATTCACCCCATAGATCTTTAAACATGTGATGTTACAAGATATTTTTCAGTTTTACATCATAATATATTGTATTGTTTATATATCTATCATTAATATATAAAAATATATATATATATATATTTTTAGGTTTAGAATACAAAAAAGACTGCAGTTACATACAAATTTTTGCAGATGTTGAAAATATGAGGTTTTTGAGGATGCACTTGCAGTTTTTTTATATAACCCAATAGTGGGCCAACATGATAAAAATTGGTTTTTCAACTCTTAATGATATTAGCTTCTTATAAAAAAAAAATTGGCTGCTAAAAATATTTCACATATATTTATGTTGAGTTTTTGTGTATGACCAGGAAGTTTCTTTCCTATTCACCCCGTTTTATGGTGCTATATCAGTTTCTTTCAATATATGAATGCATTATAAATCATAAATTTTGGTATTGAAAATGAAGGTGTTACATTATAATTGAAGGTGTTACATATAAATTATATCCTCATTTCACATTATTATGTCATACTCTAAGCATTTTGTGACCATGGTGAAGAGGAGGCCGGGGGGGGGGGGGGGGGGACCACATACTGTAGAGTATGACAAGGCATGAGAATCATTTAATAATTTGTGATATTGCATTTAACTGTAAAATGAATAAGTTAGGTGTTTGCAAATATCATATAGGATTTTATATATACATAAAGATTGAATAAAATAAACCAAGACAGACTTAAATGTATTTAAAAAAATTAAAATATCTGTACACAAAAGAATAAAAATACTAAAAAACCTATAGAAATACAAAAAATAAATGTTTCGCCAAGCTACCTGCAAGGCATCATCAGTACAAAGTATCCATTGCATAATAAACAACGGAATAAATCAAGAACAGTTAAAGTTAGTCAGTTTTTTAGAAATAGACAATATTCCCTGGGGATAGAACAAACCTCATTCAGGGTCCCTGATTACAAATATATCGACCAGCCCTCACGAAATAATCTACCGTAATAAATGTTGCAAGCCGATTAAAATATTGCCATTCTCAAACTGCAGGATGTGCTTCATTTGAAGACAATGCTGGACAATTTTAGAATTTAAATTACCACTTTTCAGAACACCAATATGTTCCTTCAGGAAAATTTCAAACAATCTACATGTTTCATGAATACAGACACTTTAACAATCACTAAGAATTCTGCCGTAGGTACTTCTTGCTATACAAAAAATTTCATAAGTGTTGCTATGTAGAAAAACACTTTATTATGCTGTATGTATATACATTCGTGACCACAGAAGAGTGGTGGAGTGTGTTTGTTTAAGGTAAGATTATCATCCTACCCTCCAAACCTCATTCTTCGTCTTCATTCTTAAGGGTTTTGTGCTTTTATGCTCATTTTTATTCTTGCATGCTGAGCTACATGCTGTAATTTCATGTAGCAGTAAAATCATGCAAATTTCCTTTTGCCTCTCTTGTAAAATTTACATTTGTTGGGATATGTTACTTTTTTTGCAAGTGAGCAATATAAGATCTTGATTGTTTTACAGTATGTCTTTTTCATAATGTAAATTAAAATAATATGTATCTTATAAAATGTCAATCTGTAATGTTTTTATTTTTGTTGGAGGAATTTATTAAAGAACGATATTTTTATAAAATTAGCTCTAAATTAATGGTTGTAACGACTGAGGCAGATGTGCAAAACTATTCCTCAAGAGTAACAAATTTTGACACAGAAAATGAACAGACCCCCTCCCCCCCCCCCCCTCAACACACACACATGCGTGCATACATAAAATTTCTGTAATGTAATTAATGAAGGACTCCTCTCATGAAATAAAATTTATAATATTTATTAGAAATTATTTTGTTTTTATTCAGTAGCCTCTGTTATGTTATGCCTTCCTATATTACTCATTCAGATATATCCCTCTTTTTTTTATGTTGTCCTCTTTAAAAAAATGTTCTACATTAACTGTGCTTTATAAGTAATTTCATATTCATGTTGATGTAATTATACTAAGAAAACAGTAAATGCATGTTTTGGAATACATACAGTGCTTAGCAAAAGTTTAGACATTGGGGATATTTAACCTTTAAATAAAAAATACGAACTCTTAGGTTATAAAATTGGCTATACTTATTTTTAAATATATTTTAAACATTTTAGGATGAAAATAATGGTTTTAATATAAGGTAATATTTAATTTAACTATAAAAAGGGAAATATATATATTGCAAAAGTTTAGACATTTTCTTGATTTTTGGCAACTGTTCACAGAAAAATGAAAGTTTCAAACTTAATCCATCATACGCATGAAGTATCTAAGAGCTTCTCTCAATAGCATCATTTAGTGACGATGCTGCAAGCTAAAAATATTCAGTCAGATGAAGTAATTGAAGTATGGAAGCTGAAATCAAATGGGAAGACTATTGCAAAAATTTCAGTTAATTTGAATCACCCAAAAAAGTCTGTCTATCAAGTATTGTCTAAGGGTGACTCTTTCAAAGCAAAACATAGATCTGGAAGGCTTGTGTGACCAGAAAACAAATTGGTAGAAGGATCTGTAAACTGGCATCTACATAAATGATGATTGCTAGTCACATTAAAAATGGGTCAGAACTTTCTGTGTTAACGGAGACAATTTGTAAATGAATTAAAAAAGAGAAAAATTAGTTTACATGAAAATGATAAAACAATCAGCTTTGAAATCTCATTACAAATTGATGAAAATACAGTGGGCTTGCAAACAATGTCATATGGACCCAAGTAGTGAACTGTGATATTGAGTGAGGGGGGGGGGATCACAATTTGGATGGATCAGATGGTTGTGCATACTATTGGCACAACTTGTGTAAAAAGCCGTGGACTTTCTTTAGTCATCAACAAGGAGGCGACTCTTTAATGATTCAGGCTTCGCTTTACTTTAATGCTCAAGCATCTTTACAGTTCCTCGATGGTTGCCAAACAGTGCAAGGCTACATACATACATTGGAGAACAATTTACAACCATTTGATGAACTTTTAGTTAGTCCAAAATATGTATTTGAGCAAGAAAATACGTTTATTCATGTCACATACAAAATAAAAACTTGGTTTAACTCTCAAAATATTATTGTTTTGATTATTGATTGTAATTCGATTATTGATTCAAAATATTATTGTTTGTATCCCTGGTCAAATCAAAAATATTTGTGGCATCATATCTCGTAAGGTTTACACTAATTTTTGACAGTACTCCTTCTGACTTTTCTGTCAGTGAGCTTCAAACTGCTGTTGAACATGTTTGGTACAAAATAGACCCTTAAGTGATGCAGGATTTAGTTTCTTTGATAAAAAGTCACATTTTTTCACTAATTGCAGATAATGTGGTTTCAGCTCGATTTTAATTTATGGTTATTTTTCCTGTAAATACACAGATTGTTTATACTTTTGCCACAATGTTAATTTTGTTTTTCTGACCTTATATATTATGTAATGTGTATAATTTAAAATTTACTGTTCATGATTAAAAGATAAGTTACAAGTAATATGTGACAGTTGAGTTAAAACACTTTGTTGCATATTTCTCAGTACAGATGCACAATCAATCATTGCCTAAACTTTTACTGAGCACTGTTTATAAAAATATATATGAAAACTTTCATCATCTATACTCCACTGATTTACATTGATATGAAATCAAAATTGCATTAAAGAGTAAAAAGAAAAAATCATTATATTTATGTATTTCTTTTTTTTTCTTTCTTTTTTTTTTTTTTTTTTTTTTTTTTTTTTTGTATATATCTAATGCTTTTAAAATTCCTTTCTATACAAATGCTAAAATTTATATTTTATTAGAATTTTTGAAGCTTACATTTGGATAATTCCAATTCTGTATCTACAGTTTCCAGCAAAACTGTTAATTTTGTTCTGCCTCTCCAACTAACATATCTGAATATATATAAGTACCGTATTTACTCATGTATAGGACGCACAGTGTATAAGCAGGGCTGTAGCTAAGGGGGCGCTATGGGCGGCTCAGCCCCCCCTAAAATATTTTGAGTCCCCCCTGGAAAAGATTCCAAGGTCACTCAATGAATTTCTGTACCGAAAATTCAAATGAAATTCTGTTCAAAAATCTAACTTAGTCTTGAAAACCTTTCACAATTTTTCAGGATTACTAAATTGTATCTAAAATAAGTGTGTTCAACACCTCCCTCATCCTATTGGCACATAAGAAGCTAGCATGATATTTAATTTTGATCAGCTATACACTCAAAATTTTCATCATCCTATAATTTTCTTAGTATAAAATGAAGTTATTAGAACACTTTTTAATAAGAAACATAGTACCTACAATATGAATATGCATTACTTTATCTTTTTGTAGCAATGCGAGATAAAAAAATTATGAGCCCCCCTATTGTTCACTTCTAGCTACGGCCCTGTGTATAAGGCGCACCATAAATTTGATACGCTAACGACGAATGACCAAATGAATTTCAGTAAAAAAAAAAGTTAAAATAAATATTACACCAGATCAGAAAAGAAAATGAAAATGCATTTTTAGACTTCAGGTTGTAAGAAAATGACGTGAAATAGGAATAAGTGACGGTAAAGAGAAATGCTAATTAGTGTTTAGATAATGTCAGTAGCTCTGTTGTATAAAAAACTGCAAGGAATGAAATAAATATGCAGTAATACTTCAATTAAGTAACATTCTCAGAGTTTTAATATCTTCTTTGAATATTTTCTTATTTCATATGTATATCGTTCGACTGCATCCAAGAGTAAAAAAATATTCCATGTATAAAGCGCACCTAGGAGTTTTGCCCTAATTTTTTGGAAAAAAAGTGTGCCTTATACATGGTATTAATTTTTTATTATTATTATTATTATTGTTTAAAGTATTTTTTTTTGGGGGGGGGGAGGGGGGGGGGTAAACCGAAATGAAAGTAAATACAGGCATTTTTTTTTAATTAAACAAAAGTTAATTTTGAAAGAAAATTTAACACTTTTCTTATAATTAACTCTAATTATCTGGATTTCTGGATATCCTGATTACATTGAAAACACAGTACTCTAGGCTGTTGAAATTTCACTATATTTATTTTGTAAATTATTTATTTTTTTATTTTTATAATGTCTTCATTGAAACCACTCATTCAGATCAATCACACTTTCTCTTATTTCCTGGGACACATGATACAATTAGGGACTGCTGTATGTTGTTTGAAATTGAATGTATTAAAAAATTTTGTGCTTGCTCATGGAATTAAGTCAAAAAGATAAGAAAATTTTTCATTTTTATTCTTACAGGAGTGTAAAGAAAAAAGAAAGATTGCGCAAAATAGTGAGTCAGAGTTTAAGTCAGTCTCAAAACAAGCCACCAGAACAGAATAAGATACAACAGAAAATGAAACCCAAATTAAAAGATAAAGTTGTATCTTTCCAGACTGAAGATGTTACAGAATATTTGAAAAACAAAAATAGGTAAAATTATTATTATCCTTTTTTGTTCATAAATGTACTGAATCAATTTTCAAAATATTTTGATGCATCAGTTCATAAACGAAACTCTGTTCTTAAATTAACCTACCTTAACACAGTAAAAGAATATATGTGGAACAGTAAAAACTAAAAGAGCTTTTAAAAACACCATCAAAAATTTTCAAATACGCTAGGCCTTTCGAAAGAAAGAGCCTTTCTTCAAAGTAAGACTAAGCAATTTCGATAGGCATAGTCTGTTTGAAATTTTTTGATGGTGTTTTAAGATCTTTTAGTTTCTAACTTAACATGTTCACTTTTGAGATTAGTAACACATTTGACTTTCTATTGATTTCCTCTGTACTGAAGTGCGTAAACATAAAAATCTGACAGGACACAGTTTGAGTGCATTATTCGTAACCAATAGTGAATGTCCTAAATTTTGAACATTTTTTTTCATACCAACTTATACGTAAGTATATACAGTCTTTTGCATAATCCATTCTATGGAAAACATGAACTTTTATACAAACGATATACACATTAGAATAATAATAGTAATATCTAATGTAAAATTTTAATAATTATGAAACAAAACCTTCTTTCACACTGTAAAATATATATATATATATATATATATATGTATATTTATATCAATGAATGTGTTAAAAAAAATGTCAGTTTATTTTATGACATTGCTTTGTATCAAAATAAAAATCTACTACAAAATTCAAATTTGTTAAATATAGCCTAAAATCACTCCTTACACAAAGTTTAATACAAAGCTGTCTTTTTATATGTGTCAAAAATGTCAAACATCAATTTTGAAAATATATATTGGATGTATAATAAGATCCACCCTTAACTTTGGTGCTATATCTATAAAATTGCTTTGAATAAAAATCTGCATTCTTTGCTGGTTCCATTATGAATGATAAATGCAAAAATTCAACTAAAAAATAGAAGTGATTTTTTAAAATTATTTTTTCATTATTTTCTATAACATTGAAAGAGTATCAAATTTTCGGTAACAATCGAAAAAAATGTTATGTTTATATGTTATGTTAAATATTAAGTTATGTTTTTTTTCTTTGCCATTTGTTTTTACTTTCTTCTATCTTCAACAGGAGAAAGTATTGTAATCAAAATTTTTTCTGACTTCTGGTTTTGATGGATTAACTCGTTTTAGGAGTCAGAGATTCCCAAAAACATGTTTTACAAAATATCTGTCTGTCCATTCACATGTCCATATGTCGTCATTGTACCTTCAAAAAGTATATAAAGTTATGCATGGAATTGAACAAATTGTTTTGTGTATGTATTTGGCTGTGGCAAGCAGGTCTTTCTTCAGTTTAGAAATATTCTGCCTGAAAGGAGCATTGTAATAGCAATTTTTGTGCAATTTTCATTATTTTGGCCATCAAAAAGTATATGAAGTTATGGATAGAATTGAACCAAATTTTTTTATGTATGTTTTTGGCTATCGTCAGTTAGTCCTCCCTGAATTAAAAAAAAATCCTCCAGATTGTGGCACTGTAATAGGGATGTCTGTGCCATTTTCATTATTGTACCATCGAAAAGTGTATGAAGTTATGCATAGAATTGAACCAATTTTTTTTTTTTTTTTTTTTTTTTTTTTGCATGTTTTTGACTATGGTCAATTAGTCCTTCCTGAATTTGAAAAAAATCTGCTGAAAGGGGCTGCTGTAATTGTAATAGTGATGCCTGTGCCATTTTCATTATTGAACCATCGAAAAGTGTATCAAATTATGCATAGAATTAAAACATTTTTTTTTTTTTTTTTTTTTTTTTTTGTTATGGTTAGCAGGTATTTCTTTGATTTGGAAATATTCCATTATAAGAAGGTGCTGTAATACCAATGTCTTTCTCATTTTCATTATTGTATCAGCAATAAGCATATGAAATTATGCATTGATAACTAAATTTTTTGTGTATGTATTTGACTGCAATTCTTCCTTGAATTTGAAAATTTTCTGCTGGAAGGGGTTGTTGAAATAGCGATTTCTGTGCCGTTTTCTTTATTTTACCTTCAAAACATGTATAAAGTTATGAATAGAATTGAACCAAATTTCTTGTGCATGTTTTTGGCTATGACCAACTGGTCTACATTGAATTTCGAAATATTCTGCACGAAAAGAGTATTTATATAACAATTTTTAAATAATTTCTCGGTTTTCCCTGTTTAGATCAGCACATCGTGCAGTAATGGGAACTGATGTCTGGTTAAACCAGCTATATGCAAACAGTTGATGTATAATAGAATAGCGAAAAGCTATTGATTTTAATGAATATCATGATCGAGATTAATCCTTTTTTTTTTCGCTCTGATAAATTTACTGAAGCAGAAATTTAAGAAGAATATCAAAGTTGGTGCAGTATTATGGAACTAATAATATTCCATTAGTCACATCTATAACTACTTTTTTGAAATATTAAGATGTATAAGATAGAAGAAAGATTTGGGATTTGCTTGTCCTACTAGTTTATTTTGAAGACATATTATCATTCATCTTAATGCAAATAGCCATGCCATTAAGAATTGTAGTGTCGTGTGTTATCATTATTTATTGACATTATTTTTATTTTATAGGATGTTTATTGCTGGATAGTTTTTATTAATTTGTTTTATTTTTAATTGTGCTTATTAGGTATCAATAAAAGCCATATTTTGAAAACTTTTGAGGATTTTTTTTTTCTTTTTTAGTTATATAGTGCAATTTTAACTTATTTTATTTTTAGTATATTTTATTTTTTATTTATTTATTTATTTATTTATTTTTCAGGGAAATGCCTCATACTGATGAATTAGATATAATAAATTATTTAGCTCCTGGAATATGGATCTGCTCTAATGAAGGAAAATTACATTTACTGAACACTTTTCGATTACACGAAACTGTTATATATCACAGATTATTGGAAACATTTCAATTTGAACCAAATCATCTTGAAAAACCACTTAATATTACTACGTGAGTGTGTTTTTTAAACTTTTAACTAATTATTCTGTAGATCAATAAAACTTGAGTTCTTATTTAACTTGTTAATTTTATCATGGTTATTAAAAAATTTTTAATTCTAAAATGAAATTGTCTGTTAACTGCTTTAGTATTAAAGCACTTTAAATTAGCTTTATAACTTGATACAGTTAAATGTTTTTTAATTAGAAAACCGTAGTCGCTGTTTAGAACATGAGTCACTGTCAGTGAAGAAGTTTCCAGAACTTTCGAGATGTTTAGAGCAAGCGAATTGGCGGCAAAAATAGGACTCGCTGATTAGTTGTTGAGTGTGCGTCGAGGAGCAGAGTTCAAAAATTACTGATTTATGTGCCAGTATTACGGTTGCTTTGGTAGAAGGAGGACGTGAGATCGGGCTGCCGAGCCCCGGGCCTGGTCACCTTGGTCATCTTTGTTGAGACGGATGGTTGAGATATTTTTGCCGTGTCTAAATTGTTGAAGATTTTTTTCGCCGCATCTAAATAAAAAAAAAAATAAATAAAAAATTAAAAAATCTTTTTTTAAGCAGATTGCACACGAGCATCCAGCCTCCATAAAGTCATTTTTTAAATAGATTGCTATCGTCCGGCCTCTGTATCTACTTTTGAGTTGGGTCGTATGCACTCGTCCAGCCTCTGTGTCTAAACTTTTTTGTCTGGGAGCGACTTCACTGTGTCGGGTACATCATATTTCATCTCTCAACGACATCTTCATGGTGTTCTTTGGGCTGCCATAAGATGGTCGAATAGTTCGTGGTAGCCATCTTGATTCATCTATGATCAGTGTTGTCTTGGAGAGCTTCGTGCCATGGTTAAGTGGTCAATGATCGTGGTGTCCATCGTGATTCATCTATCAACAGTGTTGTCCTGAAGAACTTTGTAGCGAGATAAAACAGTCAAATTAATATCGCCATAAAGAACTTTTTACGCAGACTGGACTATCTTAAGATGAACAGTGCATAAGGGGTTTACATGAAGCAATTGTAAATGTTCACACAATGATACGCCATTAACACCTTTTTTTTTAAATGAATATTTAGTAATATTAGATGCAGCCATGTCGATCTACTTTTACTGTGTTTAAAGAAATATAAAATAGTGTTTCTGCAAGATAATGTTGCCTTCATTGTTTTGATCAATTCTGGGGTGAGTCCTTTATATTTTTTTTTTCCAGCCGAATTTCATCATTTCAAAAAGTCCAAATATTTTAATGATCATTACTAATCCTTACTTAACAGAATTAAAATTTAAACTTGTGATGTTAGCCACTATACGGCGCGGACTATCTTTGTTTGGGGAGTTTGCTTTCCTGCAATGTTGATTTTGAGCTGAAATAATTTTTATAAGCTTTTGCAGCTTTAGTATTGCTAAGATCGCGATTCCCCAGACAAAGTCTAGCATTTTTGGTGCCTTTGACCTTTTGATAGGATCGATGCTCGGATTAGATTTTTAAGATAATTTTTAGTTGTATATCATTAAATTTAACTTTATCAAAAAAAAAAAAAAAAAAAAAAAAAAAGAGGAAATGAGAAAATAAACAATAATAAATAATGTTGTGTTTATAAACATCGATGTAGACGCCACATAAAAAAATATTCATATTTTAAATTTTTCATTGATTTATTTTTATTTTGTATCTTATTTGTGTTTTATATATACCTATGCATTTATTGAATAACTCATTTTATTTATTGTGTATCTGTGTGTAAGGGAAAAACATTTTTCATTGAAATATTCTTAAGTTTAAATTCTGGATTTATTTTCTATTCATGTTATTTTTCTTTGATTTATTTTATATTTGATTGTTTTTGTTCTAAGATGGCAAATAAATGTGCTCTTTTTCATTCACTGATGTCAGTGATAATGCCTTTTCATGGTGAGGAAAACGAAAATATTAAAGTTTTCCTGAAAAATATCACTGACGTCTGTGATATTCAAAATGTTAATCCTAAAAACCGGCTCACTCTTTTATGGCTTTTGTGCAAGGGTAGAGCTTTGGAATTTTAGTCAAATGACAAAACTGTTTGTGATGAGACTGACTTCAATACAGTTTTAGATCTAATGATAAAAAAATTCGAAAAAAAAATTGATTTTCATGAGTCTTCTGCTTTATTTGCCAGGTTAGCACAAAAATCAACTCAGTCTGTTAGACAATTTGCCGATGAAATAAAAAAAATAGTAAACCAAATGTCACCAGATTCAAAAGGGAATGCGCAATTGGAAGAATTTAAATCACATCTCATGATCTCTAAATTCATAGAAACTCTAAGATCAGGTATTAAGGTGGAAGTTTAAAATTTGGGTTAAAAAATTTTGAAGATCTGGTTGATAAGGCGATTCATATTGAAAATGCTTTAGAGCAGAAGGACTTTGATTTAAATAACATGTGTGCTGTACCCTTGAGCAGCAATGATAGTTTACTCTTTAACACTCTTATGGAGCAACAAAAAGCACAAAGTAAACAAATAGAGGATTTGATACTAACGATCCAGAAGCTCAAAGAGGATAAGATGGCATGCCAAATTTGCAGTAAAAAACATTCAGCAAAGAATATTGGTACTATTTAGGGATGCAAAATAATTTTGGGATTACTAAGGATGTTTATTGTACTGAAAAAAAAAATGTAAATAAAGAAAATAAGTTAAAATTCTATTTCATGCAAATAAATCATCAAAAAAATTGTATATATTTTTAATAAAACAGAATGTTTATTATTTTACTGATATTGGTAAAAACAGAATATTTATTTTTTTAGTGATATTGGTGATGAAGGCATAGAAGTATTGATGAAATTGTCAACAGTAGATATAAATAATTGTGCAAATATAGATGACCAAAGACTTACTGCAAATGGCTTCAGTGTAAAAGTTAGCAAAGGTAATAATTTCTTATTATTAATTTTTATTTGTATAATTGTGTAAATTATCAGTGTTTCCTACGAAGTATTTATGGTAGGTATGTAAGTGAAAATAATATTTATATATATATATATATTGTAATTATTTACAGCCACTTTAATTAAAAATTAATGAAATATATTTGACTTTAGATATTTTTCATTATAATTGTGATAAATGTTACAAGTATCTTTTGTAATAGAAGCTACTTTGATAACTTTTTGTTGCTGTTTTCACTTGGTGAATTTGATTTTTCTTTGTAGAATGAAATTCAATCATCATGTCATCAGAGTTATTTGATTTACAGTAGAAGATCTTTATAACGCAATTCCATATAATGCAAATATCTATAGGGCAAATTTCGTTAGTGGCCACTGGCCAGTAATACTAGTTTTTCAAGTGGCCATTTTGTTTAAACTAGTAGCCACTTTTTTATTTAAAAATATTAAGCAGTAAAATTTCTATAACTATTAATCTAAAACTGAATTGCCCAAATAAATGTGTTAATATAAATATATTGAAAATCTAAAAAAGTAGAATCTCTGATGAAATGTAAGTAAATCGTATTCTCTTCCTGTGAAAAAGTGGCCATGAGGTGGCCGCTGATAGATAATTTTTTCGGTGGCCATTTTTTCTCATTTACTGGTCCTGTGGCTGATGGCTATTGTTAATTTCGCCCTTTACAATTATCCATATAATGAACTACCTTTCAGATATAAACAATGAAGAAGCACCTGAATTTCAAGATTGTAAAAAGCTGTTACTGTCTAGAGAACTAAATTTAATGTATTATTTCAATTTTATCTCCTTAATTTAGAACTTTTTAATGAAAAAATCACCTGCTACAATAAATGTTTTTGAAAATGAGCAATATAATGAATGATTTGGGTCCAGGGACATGGACCATTTTTAAAATGTATGTTTAACAAAATGTGGAATGATCTAAAGGATACAAAAAATTATTATCTAGATAAGGAATGCAATAAAAAGGTACTCTAATGTATTTTGAAATGTTTCAGACATATTTGTCTATATTTATAAATTAAATTTGATGTGTGAAACGTGATCCATATAACGCAAAATTCTATATAATGCACAACCTTGCATTTTTAGGTTTGTGTTATATAGATCTTTTACTGTATATGTATCTGGCTGTCTATTGCCGAAACGTCAGTGAAGACACAAAATGTTTTTGGTTTCCATATGTTAGTTAGTTTGTCTGTTCTGCAAAAACATTTTATTAGTTTGAAATTAAGTGGGAATGTTGGTGAGGTAACCAGATTAAGCTGTATAGCTTTTTGTTAGGTTTGGTTTATTCATTCC
Source organism: Maratus speculifer (assembly GCA_964019185.1). Lineage (NCBI taxonomy): Eukaryota > Metazoa > Arthropoda > Arachnida > Araneae > Salticidae > Maratus > Maratus speculifer. The sequence goes on from OZ025294.1 coordinate 216,415,881, forward strand.
AAAAATACAGGATATTTTATTTTGCACTATAATGCTTTTCTATATCAATTCAGGTGATTTTCAAATTTTCATTTGTTGAAAGAAATGGTTCATATGGTTAATGGATTTAAATAGTAAATTATGAAAGCTGAAATTTTTAAATAAGAGTCTTAAATTATTCTTATTAGTTTGTCTAAGTTTTTAAATTAGATGTATAACTTATGATAGAATTTTATGTGTGTCTTTGAATAATATAAAATATTTTATTTTATAAAATTACTTATTTTAAATGCACATATTTCATTTTTATTCTTTTTGTTGCCTGACAACTCTATTTCATCTAAAAATATTATAAATGTGAAAGTATATAGGATTTTTTGAAGTAAAAGGGATGAATTAATGGATGCTTTTGTGTAGAGGTTTGTATATAGATGGATTTTAACACAGAAATGAAAATAGATAATATTTAATATTTATTCAACTATTTTGGTTATAAATGCAAAAGTTCATTATTTTCATACAGTATAAACTGACATTTTTATCATACAAATTGAATATTTCCAACTAAGCGAAAAATTGCCCAGGCTGGGAATTGAACCCAGATACTTGGCTTACAAGGCCAATGCTTTACCATTTAAGCTAAATGGGAATTTTTGAGATTTTCTAACAATTTTTTAACTATCTTATCTATAGCTGCATAATTATTTTTTTGAATGAATGTAGGCACACTGGTACTACTTGACATATTTTAACAGTCACATGAGCAAAACCACAGGTTTTGCTTATAGAACAAAATTGGGTTGTATGTTAGGATGTGGAATTTTTTTTATCAAATTCACACATTTTTAATTATAGAATATTATTTAATATGAAGTCAATTAAATGCTTTCTTCCTGAATGTAAAAGTTTATGAAATTAATATGTAAAAAAGTTAATTTGCACTGTGTTTCACCAATGAGACTGAGACCTCCTTTCTCTAAATATGAGTAAGTTGCAGATGTGTTTCATTTGATCATTGTTAGACCAAATTGGATTTAAAAAAAAGTGTCATTATTTGATTAACTTTATTTAATGAGTTAGTGTGAAAAATAACCAGGTATAACAAACTTCAAAAATGCATAAAAATAAAAAAAGGAACAGGCATTCAAGTCCTGTGACACCAGAGTTTCCCCCAGGTTTAAAAAAGGGCAGGGCGCTACTGTTCTGAAAAGGGCACTTTTTACATTCTTCAGGGCACTTTTTCATTTCAAGGGCACTTTTTAATTTTTAAGGGCACTTTTATAGAGTTGAATCTAGAATCTAGCAGTTCAAAAGTCGTGAAAAAACAGAAATTTCATCAAAAATTTGAATAAATAAAAAAAGGTAAATTTTGTTGAAAGATCACGAAAAAAGGCAAATATTGTTCAAAGATCACGAAAAAACAGCCAATTTTGTTAAAAGATCGCAAATAACAGCATATTAAATCTGCCGTTTTGTGACGAAACTTGCAATTTTTTGCGAATCTTGCCAGAAATTAGTCATTATTTCGCGATTTTTAACGAAACTTGCCTTTTTTTAGCGATTTTTTGACGAAATTACCCGTCCCACGGGACATGTATGAGGCTATTTTTTGCGTTTCGTCGCCGATTTTTTTGTGCAGTTTACGCGCTATAGCGCATTCAGATCATCGCTGAAGGGCTGCGTTTTTTCAAATGTGGGGCAAGAAGGGCGCTAGTTTTTGTATAAGGGGCAAGAGGGGCGCTAGTTTCTGGATGAGGGGCAAGAGGGGCGCTAGTTTTTAAATTAAAGGGCCGGAGGGGCGGAGCGCCCCCCTGAAACCCTCTGGGGGAAACTGTTAATACATTCATAAATTTAACTCATTTAGTAGGATGTTTTGACCCTCACTCAGAAGTTAAAAGGTAAAAACAGATAAACTACAAAAATAGAAACATTTTTGCTTTGCTGCTCACTTCCTCCATTCCACCATATCTAAAGTTTGTTGATTACTTAATTATCGTTACTAGAGAGAGGGGAAAAAAAAAAGGATCAGTTTATTTTTTCCTTGGAGTGTTTAAAAATAAATAGTGTATGCTGGGGAAAGTGTAGATGAAGAGAGCAACAATTTCAGAGAAAAGAAGGTAATTTAGATAATGTATTATATGCTTATTGTTACTATAGAGGACAAATAGGACAGAAGATATAATTAAAAAATAAAAGCGTTTAAAGGATTTTAGATTTGTTTTGCTGGCTTAGAAATTGGAGGGGGGGGGGGGGGTAGTAAACAGGAATTTCTGAGAGATGTGGAAATAATTTAAATGATTGAACAATTGATAATTTTTATTGTTATTACAGAGACACATATAGAAAATAAAATCAAAGACATATTTTTTGGATTTAATTTGGATGATCTAATATCAAAAAGCAAGAATCAAGACCTTTTTTTTTTTTTTTTTTTATCATTTGAGCATGAGTACCACTTAACTTGTGGAAATAATAGTATTAAAAAAATTTACTAAATAAATAAAGTTATTTATTTAAATAAAGATAATAAATTCTAAATCCTTATTTTAAATTCTGAAAAAAATTCATTTTAATGCATGCATATTATTTAAATTTTATTCCAAATTCTCAGATGAGCTACTAATCTTTTTTATCTATCTTTTCTATTAACAAAACTTATTTTTATTGCCAAAAAATGACCAGTATATTTTTAATATATTTTATGTATAAATCACACACTATTTCTTTTTTGGGCAACTGAAATTTATTTATAATGTAAACTGCATTTAAATTTTTTTGTAATAGTTTACTGTATATGTATACTTTTTATTATTTTATTTCTAGTTATTTTTTTACTAAGGATTACATTATCATTACTAAGGATGTGCAATTTTTATGGATGGGCCTGAAAACGGTTGTTCATTTTTTTATAGATATTATTCAATTTTATTAATTCATTTCAATTTACGATGCTAGTTTAAGAAAATCTACTTAGATTTGACTTTGATTGAATTTTATCAAAAGTATATCATTGGAATTAATTGTTATTTCTTTTCTGATTGTAATGACTTTATTAAACTAACATAAAATAAAATAAATTATTGCAAAAATAGTTTCTTCTGTATTCTTTGATTAAATAAAAGATATATATAACATAATCACAATCAACCTTTTACCGAAAATAAAGTATGAAATAATTTCAGAAAATACTTTTACACAAGAAGTTGTCTTCTATCCATTCTTTATGTACTGCTCTTTGCACTTTACTTTAAACTGAGATCTAAAATAATTTCTTTTCTTTATAAATAGTTCATTGATGCTTACTAATATTACTTCTTACACCAAATATTTACATTTTTTAGTATCTTTAGGCTATTAATTTGTATTATCTCCTAGCAGAATTCCAATTCTGTTTCATGCTTTTCATTATGATATAAGATCCTTGTAATCATTGTTTATTTATTTATTTGATGCTTAAAATTAATAAGATGATCCTTAAAAGAAGCTTTGCAGGTTTAATTATTTATTATTATTATTTTTTAAGGTGTGCGAAATTCTGTCATAGTTGAATTAGTTGGAATTACAAATAATATAGCATTCTATGGTGTTCCTGACCTTAAAGAACTTCTATTGCTAATCAAAAGTAAAGATTTTTCTGCCAGTTTATATGAATGCCGTCCTGGAAAAGTTATGTTATATTTACAGGTATACAATTTTATTTTCAAGTTATACAAAATTTATAGAGTTTTAGTAACAAATAAACCATCTTCAGAAACCTTTCTAATTCTATTAGTAAATGCAGAAATTATCATAATTTTATAATTTTTGATTATTTTAGAAACTTACAATTAAGATTATTATTCCTGCAATGTTAAACAGTTTATCTGTAATATGCACAACTGTGTTACAGAATTTAAAATCCTTATGATAAATTAGTAAAAAAAAAAAATTATTCAATTTAATTTTTTTTTTTATTAACTATGTAAGATTGATTTTTCTTTATTTTCTTTTAAGCTGCTATAAGATTCACCAGTTTTTCGAGCGATCAACTTTTCAGTTTATTTTTCCTCCAACTTTTTAATGTGCAAAGTAAAAGAAAAAGTTTGCTGTTGTTGTTACTAAAGTCATAGGCAAAACTGGTTCTGCTGTTATCACCTAATACTATTTATCATTCTTTGTAGGCAAGAAACGAATGATGTTGGAAATTGCAAATCTATGATCGGCTGAAATGTTGAATGAAAATCTGTGGTAGCCACAGACTTCTTAGAATAGGGGCAAAAAAGTTGGAGATATTACTGTGTGCTGCCACTTCAAAAATTGCTCATAAAGTTAGTTAATCTGTTAAGAGCTTTGTAGATGCAGATCCACAGTTCCAGATCTTAGTTTTGTGGATTTCCACATTTTCTTAAGTAGATCTGTAAATCATGAACTTTCATCCTAAATGGTTCTGACAGTGTATTCTTTAAAATTTAAGCTTTTTGCATTTTTTAAGTTTTAGCACTTCGAAAGTCTTTACTCTTAAAATTGCATATTAAAGGCACTATGTATCTATGAGATACATCTCATAAAATTGATTTATTTATCAAAAACATCAACAAATTTCTCATTGTATAGGGATATTATGGATGTAAATGCATTTTTAAATACATTTATTTAAAAAAGAAAAAAGATTTCTTTTATAAAAATAAAAATTTAGTCAAGAAATACAACTAGAGAAACTTTTGTATATCTCTTAGATCAGGAGATCTTCCTAGTGTTAAATATGTAGAATACATTTATTTTTTTTTATTATTATTATTATTATTATTTCATTTTTTTTTTTTTTTTTTTCTGGCAGTGAAAATAATTTATTGCATTTAATTGATTAAGGCTGAAAATTTTTAATATTAAATGTATATGTAAATAATTAAATTAATTATGTAAATGTATTAATTATGTAAAGTTAATTATGTAAATGTATTTATAAATTTAGAAAGGAAAAGTTCATATTTGTACAATAAATTACTCAATAAAAAAATTATCTATAAATGTTGTATTATGAATATGAGCAGAAAGTTTAAAATCTTTTAATTTTATGTTTTAAAATGGTAAAATTTATATGTGCAGCAAACAACCTAAATTATAATAGCACAAGTCAAATGACTACCATCATAAATAGCTACAGGGCTAACTGCTCTGTGTTTCATATGCCAACTGGTCATTTTTGCTCAATTTTTTTCCTTTTATGTATATAAACCTGCATAAAAGTTCCATTTTTAGGAAGATTGTCAAAATAAAAATAATGCTTGAAATGTGAGTTGCACTAAAACATGTATGTGTCATAAGCTCTATATATATATATATATATATATATATATATATATATATATATATATATATATATATATATTTTTTTTTTTTTTTTTTTTTTTTTTTTTTTTCAAAAAACTCAATACAAATCCAGTATGATCGATTGTGGCAGAAATAATATTTGGCGATTTATCATCTTCACCAGACTAACATAAAAGTAATATGGTTTTTGTCAAGCTTTATTTATTCCACACAAATTAAATACATAACAAACAACAAAAAATATACAAAATGCTGACATGATCACAAAAAGTTATGTTATTTCTCTATCAGAATCTTCTGATTTAACAAGGATTAACCAAGTAAATTATGAATAATAGTAACATGTTGCAATGCATTGCATACATTTAGCTTCTTCAGATCTTAAAGTAAAATTACTCTACAAATACATATTCCTTGCTTTTGCACAATCAAAAAGACACCATAGATGGCAGGAGGATCCTTTTTGTGCAATTGATGCTTTAGGGAGCTAAAACTAGTAACTAAAATTACTAAAAACTTTAAAATATCAATTATCAATAACCTGAATTCATACAATTAAAAATTCAGAACTTTAAACAAGTGAATACAAATCATCATTTTTTATTTACTTTCACAAATCGTTTAAGTTAAATAATTATGAAATTTTTTTATTTTCTTGGCCACATTGTCGTGAAGGCATTTTGCAAATAAAAATAACATTTATTTTATGAGTAAATAAACATCTGTTCTGCCACTTATTCATTTTGTTTCAAAACCATTTCAAGACATTCAGCTTTATTAAAATGAAGGAAAAGGTTTTAATAAAATGTTTAGTTTTTTGAAGAAAAGAATAAAAGTTCACATTTCTGTACTTCAGATCTAGCTATGGTAGACCAAACTGTGGGCTAGAGGTGGCTAGTACAATGTTAAGGAAGAAAAAAAAATGAGTTGCTTAGATAAATTAATAAATAAAAAATCTAGTATGGTTTTTTGGTGATTTAAATTATTTATATCTGTTCTGTTACAGGGTGAAGCTAATCGTATGTCCAGACATAGCCCTCCATGTCAAAGAATACAAGATGTTGAAGATCTCTTAAATCATAACTTTCTAAACAGATATAAAGAGTGTATTCATCACAAACCTTTTTTCAGTGAACTGTGGAATTTGCGTTAAATATGTATATATACATATATTTTATTACAATTACAATATTTGTAAGGTTATTGGAAATAAAATAATTTTTATCTGTTAAAAGATATGTTTTATGTATTAAAAGAAAAACATATTTTTTTAACTCTGTTAATTATTTTAGAAAAAAATCAATTTCATCTTTATTTACATTTTATTTATACATGCATACGTCATACTTCAACTTAATTGTTGTGCAAATTCTTTCACATCAATTTACATACACATTTATATCCATTTAAGATTCATTATTTCTTTATAGTTAAAGCCATTTTAACACTTTTCAACATAATGGAAAAATGTTTAGTGCTTTGGTTTGCCTAGTTTGCGGTATACATTTAAAAACTTAACCAAATTGTTGCACATTACATTGTCAGTATTCAAAATCCTTGGTGGTCTGCTGGTCCAAGGCCACTGAAAATTCAATCGGACCACTTACATTAAAAATTTAAGTGTCCGCAGGACTAGTAATTTCCCTCCCCCCTCTCTGACAGGTATACATAAATTTTCCTGTCTCTGAGAAAACCAAACACAAACCACAAAAATTTATTTTATTTGAAAACATAAATACTAAAATTAATTGCATTAATCCTTACAATCAGTTGAAATTAATGATCAGAAATAAAATGCATAATTAATAATTTTATAGTTTTTGTTTATGTACTATATACTTTTTTTAGTAAATTATAATTTTATGTTTTATTATTCTGAAAATTTTAAATAATTGCAATTCTATAACTCACATACAGGAATGCTCATAATCATTTGTAAGCATTACTATTGATGGATATGAATTGCTTAGAATATTTCTTAATTATATATTTTCCAGTTTAATTATATAATTAGCTAGTACAGTAAGATATGTTTTTATATAAATAAATTCACATGCTATGCAAAAAAATTAATATATTACTGAAAATTAGCAAAAACATGATTTATATTTTGTTAGGCATTTTCTATCTGAATTAGTTTTTTGCTTAATATGTGGTGTGTATAATTTGTTAGTCATATGCAAGGATATTATTCTGAAAATTTTAAATAACTGCAATTCTATAACTCACATACAGGAATGCTCATAATCATTTGTAAGCATTACTATTGATGGATATGAATTGCTTAGAATATTTCTTAATTATATATTTTCCAGTTTAATTATATAATTAGCTAGTACAGTAAGATATGTTTTTATATAAATAAATTCACATGCTTTGCAAAAAATTTAATATATTACTGAAAATTAGCAAAAACATGATTTATATTTTGTTAGGCATTTTCTATCTGAATTAGGTTTTTGCTTAATATGTGGTGTGTATAATTTGTTAGTCATATGCAAGGATATACAACATATTTCAAATAACCATACATGGATAAATGCTGATAATAATTTTTTTAATTTGTTTTATATTTTATAGTCACATTAGCAGTCTTCGTCTGCTACGCTGGTCGATTTCTCTAAAGGAATCTTGAATCAAACAAAATACATCTAGTAAGGATTAAAAATAATAAAAAAATAAAATAAAAGACTTAATATCTAATCAAACATCCATAATTGTTGTGTTATTCGTATAATCTTACATTATCCTGTTCAAAGTCGTTTTTGATGATGATATAGTCAAAATAGCTCTACAATGACTGAAGTACCTAAGTTTAACTATTATTTGAGTAGGTATGTTATCTTGAATTTCTCGCTTCTATCTAAAACCGCTGCTGAAATATGGTGAAATAACCTAAATGTGCGACCATTCCATTAAACCCGCTTAGTTGGGAATTTCTAAAATAGATAAAATAAATTTTTAAGTATATTTTACTAGATTAGGTAACCTCAAATTCATGTCTCTATCTGAAACTGCTGCTGAGATATGACAGAATGGCCTAAATTTCCATATCACTACAATCTATCATTAAAATAATTGTTTTTACATGCTTATAAAGGATTTTAGTAAATAAATGGCAACTACAAATGGATGGAATTAAAAAACAACACACTGAAGAAAGGCTAGAAGTAAGCCACAATAATCAAAAAGTCATGTGACGGTATCCTCTGCTTGCAAAAAGTTGAAAAAGTGCAATTAAATATAAAAAGATAAGGAAGTTTAAGTATCAAAAATTAGAATTTTTCAATAATCAGCAGCAAACTGTACAAAAAAAAGTCGCATCTAGAGACAAAAACAGGAACTAAATAGATGGTAAATGGGGGTCAATATATTTTTTTTTATTTTTATTTATTTATTTATTTATTTTTTTTTTTTTGAGATTAGCTCAATAATTTTCCCATTATTAAAGAATATTTTGATGGAATATGATAACTATCCCTCCCGAGAGGGGCAAATTGGGTGGAAGGGCATGGGAAGTGCATAACATGAATAAGTGGTCACAGGATTTTCTAACAATATATCAAATGAGAGGTGTTGGCTGAATTAAGAAAAGTTACTTCCGCAGGGGGCAAATTGGGGGGAGAGAGGCTGGTGGTGAGTAATTTGAAATAATGGTCAGGGAGCTTTCCAATGATATATCACATGTGGGACGTAGGCCAAATTTTAAAAAATGACCTCCAGTGTTCCAACTATCATGCCTATCCCAGTATAAAATCTTTCCCTCTCTTTGAAACTTTCATATACTATAAAAATATTTATCATAAAATCCCGTAAAATAATCCAATTTGTAATGATAAAATGCCACAAATTTAAAAAAATTGACCCCTGAGGACGGGGGCAAATTAGTATGCAGGAAGAAAGGTTATTTGTGTGAAAGAATGGTCTCAGGGCTTTTTGATAATACATGATGGGTCCAAAAAAGTTTGACATTTTTTACCCCACTTTAACTTTCTCAGGTGTAGAAATTTTAAAATCATTGAAATGCGTCTTGAATTATTTTTTTAATAGATTTATTTTCTGTTTCATGCTTCTATTTTAAACGACTGCTGAGATGTGCCAAATGTTCTAAATTGTTTGACTCTCCCTTTTAATTTCCTCAGGGAACAATCTCTAAAATATGTGTTTAATTATTTTTGTAGTAGATATATTTTTTTGGATCACGCTGTTACTTTAAACAGCTGCTGAGATATAAAAGTTGTTTCAGAATTTTCTATCTCTTCTCCCCCCCCCCCCACCATTTGACCTCCTTAAAAGGGGGGGGGGACTTTTCTAAAGTCCCATCTTGATGCATGCTTACATGATAAGAAGTGTATTTTCCCCAATTTTCATGTTTCTATGTTCAGTAGTTTGGGCTGTGCGTCAATTATCAGTCAGTCAGGACAAGCCATATAATGTATGTATCTTATTAAATTTTCCTAAGCCATGTGGAATGTTACATATTTGTTGAAAATATACAAGACTTTTCAAAGGAATTCTGATATTTTATTGTCTGTAGGTGCTAATTGCTGAAATTGGCTGTTTAACTGTGTTATGTATTTTTTAAATTGCTTATTTAGACATAATCTTTCAGTTTATTAAATGGCAAAGTTCCATTATGTTATCCTAGAAGTATTGAAAACAAATTCATAATTATTTGTGATGCATGATTTTTTATTCTTGTGTTCCCACTCTGTTATTCCAAATTCCACCATATTATTGTATTCTAAAAAATGTATTCAATCTTTAGTTTTAGATTCTTTTAAATAATAGGATGATCTTATCTTATGAGAAAAATGACTATAAAACTAATTTGTTCATTATGAGAATTAGTATCAATTTTTAAAGTTCACCTTGAAACAATTCTGAAATGCTCTTAATATTATAAAAATGTTAATACCAAAAAGAGTAGTACAAAAAAACTAATAGAGGCATAAAATCATTTGTGTGTATTTTAAATGCTAAAAGATCATTTGTTTCTATGTTGTATTTATTATAAAGACAATAAATGTAAAATATGTATATTAATATTTCAATTTTTTAAACACATTCTAATGATAGTTATCAATTTTAACTAAGAATGAGTCTTAAAATCTTGTTTAACAGAGCATGACAAATTTTTTTCCTCTTCATTAATTTTTGGACAAGATGTGTCAATAGCAAAATCTTTTTGGAGAAGTTACTTTTATTAGTTAGCTCAATATAATTTCTAAGCTTGATTGTATTTGACCGAAATTTGTTTTTACTTTTTTTATTCCCTTTCATACAAAATATCAAAATAAATTATAGAAACCTTGATGTGAAGATCAAAAGAATTTTACTTCAACATTTCTACAAGGTATCCACTCTCAATGATGTTTAATCGTTTATTCCTACATCTTTAGTCACAGATAAATAGTTCCAATTACAAAAATGTTTTAAATGAAGTAAAAAATTAGTTTGAAAGTCCATTTTATCAATAAAAACATTTCTTAAAAAGTTATGAAATTTAATTTTTTTTTATAGTCACCCAGTCCTGTAAGTGATACTTAATTAAAATTTTATACATAAAAGAAAGAAAAAAAAGTCCCTTACATCTAACACTAAAATTGACTGAGTTATGAAATTTTGAAATGCATAACTTATGCCACACATTTCTGCATCTGAACACGGATGAGTTCAGCCATGCTTCCAGAGGTTATACATAAAGTACTTAAAGTATTAGAACTTATTTCGTCCATATCTGTGTTTTGAAAAAAGATGTACAAGTATTACAATTGAGTTTTTATTAATTCAGTCTCAAATTGGTTAAAATAATTGTATGATTATATAATGTTAATCATATCAATTTTGTAAATTTTAATTTAAAATATGTTTTATTTTGTAAAGATACAAAAGACTGTTTCTTTTCATGAATTCTTTTAACAAATGTATGATATACTTATGAGCTTTTACTTAATTTGCAATGATTGAACATATGTCTTTCCAAATCAAACTTTGTACTTGAGTTTAATTAATTTTCAAATATCCAATCAAGTATAAATTTTACATACTGACATAAATTTGATGACAATGTAACATTATTATGATTTTCAATGTTTACCATTTATGCTTATTTTACAAGATAACCCAAAGATTGCCACCAACAAATTTAAGAAAAAGTCTTAGATTAGATAACACAAGCCTGTAATGATTGTGTTTTTAACTATTATGATGTACTTTTATGTATTTTTTAATTGCTGAATGTCGGACGCTCCTCTCAGTCCACCAAACTTCGAAGAATGTCCTAGGTAGTTTTAGCTGCCACCACCGATATTAATGGGTGATATCGGTCACCTGCTGTGAGGATTGGGTAAAATAACACTGACGCTGTTAATGAACTGAACGAACAGTTTATTTAAGATATAGATATGTACACAAGAAACAATATTTACAACTATTTAAAATTACAACTCGGATATAGATGATCCGGTTCAACATTAAATTAACTACAATAAACGTTGGTTGTGTACCGTTCAACTTACACTTTCTTCCTCACACTCAACGCACGTTCGAAACGCTTTATCAGAGATTACTGCAGAATCTCAATACACAAGGGTACTAGGCCTCACTTCTCGGCCTATATCACTATCCACCGGGACGCCTTGTCCCACGCTCAAAATATACACTATCCAACAGGACCACAAATCCTGAGCAACCTATCGGTCTCCACGCCAAGCGAGAACTGTCTCCAACCTCTCAGTCCAGAGTTGACCTTGTCAGAGATCTTCCTTCCCCCAGCAGGGCCTCTTAGAGTTCCTCCATTGGTTCAATTCCGCATACCAACCTTGAGTCATGACATCTACTGTTTACACATCACTTCAATACTAAATGACAGCTGAGCCATGCCCTGTGGTCATCACTTTCATTCATCAACCAGTGCATCATCCGCACACCTGCGCCTGGATAACCACCTGTCATTTGTCATTATAAGAAAAGAAAGAAAGGTATTTCGAAAGCTTCACGGATACACAACTAACAATACATAAAAATATTCAGATGAGGAAATGTCATTCCTTTCTAATTCAGGGCAGATGTCTTCTAGGAACCTGACACCCCCCACCTTAGCGGAAAATATGCCTCTTAGGGGCTAATTTTCCCCAAACATATAATAATATTACGGAAGAGTTCAATAGTCTCTTTGCAGATTTCTTCATTCTAAATATTACATAGGCATTTTCAGGTGTCTGAACATTCTCTACTGACATCTCTACTGAACCTTATACTAATACTACTATTGCATAAACAATACACATGCTAATTTACTATTATAAACACAAAACTTAAAAAAAAAATATTTACACACACACAAAAAAAAATTAGACATGTGATGACATCCTTTAAAGTTGTCTACTATTTTGACATTGATACTGATGGGCTAGTAACTGGTTGTTCTTCCCAGCTCTTTCTCTGTAGCTTCGAAATTGCATCAGCATTCAAATGTTGAACTCCGGGACGATGAGAAATGCTCAGGTTCCAGCGTTGCAAGGCTAGAGCCCACCTAGTGAGTTTGGGCGACCTTGGGGTTGTTTCCTTGAGAAATTTTAATGGATTATGATAGGTAATGACCTCAATTTGAGATCCATAAGTCCACTTTTCAAACTTCCGCAACCCGAAGAGAACACTCCAAGCCTCTTTCTCTATACTCGGCCAAGCACGCTGAGCCCCTGACAATTTCTGACTGGCAAAAGCTATAGGTTTAAACTGACCTTTTTCATCTTTTTGAGTAAGACAACATCCTACTGCAAGGTCGGAAGCATCGGCGTGAAGCTGATATTCCCGGCCTACGATAGGTGTAGCCAAACTCGTCACTTTACACAACTCATCTTTAAGAGTATTAAATGCTTTTTCTGCCCTTTCATCCCATGGTACAGTATTTTTGACATTTCCTTTGGTTAATTCGGTTAAAGGTATAGCTATCTCAGCATAATTTGGAATATAAGATCGGTAGAATCCCATTAATCCCAAAACTGATCTAACTTCCTTTTTAGTCTTTGGTCTCTTTAAGTCCCTTATTGCTCCGATTTTCTCCTCATCAGGTGCATGAGTTCCACCCCCAATAACATGACCTAAAAACTTAGTCAATTTCTCTCCAAATTTACATTTGTCTAGTCCAATCGTAAAATTTCTATTTTTCAACTCTTCAATGACAGCCCTGACATGCTCACAATGCTCTTCCCAGGTATCGGAGAAAATGATGACATCATCAATATATGCTTCTGCATACCTCCGATGACCTTGGAGAACCTCATTCATGTCTTTTTGAAACGTAGCAGCAGCCCCTGATAATCCAAAAGGCATTGTACGCCACTGATAAGTTCCGTTATGCGTCGTAAAAGTTGTCAGAGGTTTACAATCCTCAGCCATTTTAATTTGCCAATAACCCCTCAATAAATCTATTGAAGATAAATATTTAGCCGCCCCTGCGGTATACATAATTTCTTGGGAATCTTTCATCGGGAAGGTGGGAACCTGCGTTACAGAATTTAAAGCTCTGTAATCAATACACATTCTGACAGTTGCATCTTTTTTCGCAACGCAAACAATTGGATGGCTAATTTCAGCATTCGACGGTTCGATTAGATTTAATTCTAATAACTCCTGAATCTGCCTATCCACTTCCTCTTTATAAGCTACCGGCACGCTATATAACTTTGGTTTTTTCCTTTCTACACCTGGTTTCAGATCAATACGATGTTCCCCTACTTCCGCTGGTCGTACAGGACCCATAAACACTTCTTTATTTTCCCTCAAAATGGACTTTAAATCTTTGACTTGACTATTAGATAGCCCTTTTATTTCAAACCTCTCAATATCCCGTTCTATCTCTTGATCCCGGTTCAAAATAGGAATTTCCCCAACTTCTCCAAATTCCTCAGCACCTTCGAAAACGATATTAACTATATTACATTTAGCGATAAATTCTCTTATCTTATTTTGGTGCACATGCTTCCTACTCCCGTCGGCTAACTCAACAATAAACGAATGCTGGTTTAGTTTTTCTACAATAGTTGCCGGCCCTTGCCACCTAGAATATAACTTATTAGTCGAATCGGGGATTAACAGTATAACTTTATCGCCTACCTCAAACGTTTTTTCTTTTGACCTTAAATTATAATGATACGCCATTCTATTTTGTTGAACCTCAGACGACAATTTTGCCTCATTTGCGGCTCTTTCTAAGCGGTTCTTAAGTTTATCCAAGTACTCATGAATCGGCGTAGTATCTAACTGCGCTCCCTTATTTTCTCCTGCCCATGACGACTTAAGAATCGATAACGGACCCTCCGGCGCTCTACCATATAATAACTGGAAAGGTGCGATTCCCGTCGTAGAATTTGGGACTTCCCTATACGCCCATAATATAAATGGTATTTGTTCATGCCATTTTTTTCCTTCTTCCCTAATCGTATGATGTAGCATACGTTTAAGAGTCTGATTAAATCGTTCCACAAGTCCGTTGGACTGTGGATACTGTGGAGTCGAAAATCTTGGACTAGCACCTAACCTTTTCTCAAATTCTTTCGTTAAGTCGGCAGTAAAATTGGTTCCATTGTCGCAGGCAATTACATTAGGAATTCCTGTTCTCATAAATATTTGAAGTAACGCCTCACACGCGGTTTTAGCAGTTAAACTTTTTAGAGGGATCGCATCCGCCCATCTGGTATGCTGATCAATTAAAGTCAGTATATACCGATGCCCTTGAGAACTTTTAGGATCAATAGGCCCAATTAAATCAACATTAACGACCTGAAATGGAAGTTCCGGCCGCGACACTGGGGAAATAGGAGCTCTATCATTTACTTTAACCCCTCTAGTCAATTGGCACTCTAAACATGATTCACAAAACTGTTTAGCTTCTTTTGCCATTCCCTCCCAATAAAAAGAATACCTTATTCTCTGCAACGTTTTCTTGGCTGCATGATGCCCTCCAAATACCGATGAATGCGCTAATTTTAAGATTTCTTCCCTTCTTACCTTGGGTACTACTAATTGCGCTATAGTTTCGCCTAACAATTTCTCTTTATGATACAATAATCCGTTTACAATATAATAATCCCCTTTTTCCTTTTTAGCTAATTCCCAAGCTTTCTCTAATTCTTTACATTCCAACTGGGATTTCTTAAACATATCTGAGTTACTAACAATAGATTCATTATTTTCCTCCGTTTCAGTTTTTTCTGGATCCTGACTTTGTACATTTTGCGATCTCGCGTCTATTACGTAAACATTACAGCTATCGTTACTTACATCTTCCTTTTCATTCGAGTTATCAATAATAATTTCGGAACTTTTTAATTCTTCGGACTCTATCAATGGCTCCTCAAGATTGACACCTGACAACTCATTAATCACCTCGGGATGTAAAATTACTTGCTCATTAATATTATCAGTTACTGCGCAAAGTACTTCCTGATGAATAATATTAGTTTGCCCGAATTGCGGAATAGTTAGCGGTAGTTTAACTAACGGTGATTTAACAGCTTCACCAAATAACCCTTGTAAATAAATACTACCCGCTCCCTTTAATTTCTCTTCCGGTACTGAATCTTTATGAACAACACTAATCTCACATCCAGAATCAACCAATCCCTTTGCTTTTTGCCCATTAACACTAACTTCAATTTTCTCAAGTTTATTTAATTTCTCACCAATAACATTAGTCTTCTGCTCGGCCTTTGCCAATATCCTAGCCACAATAGCCCCATTAGGTAACTCTTGATTTTCTTTCACCATAATCTTATGAACACCTGCTTTCTGGTCTCGCCCTTTATTGCCATTATTAGTTCCCTCATTACCCACTTTATTACAAAAATGTTGGTAATGACCTCTCAAACCACACTTAAAACATTTAGGCCCTGAAGCATCATTCGTCTTCTTAAACTCTGTTTTCCTATCCGGAAAAGAATTACACTCATTCCTACCATTCTGCCTCCAACTACCCCTAAATTTATTATCCTCCCTCGGTCTCATTTTTTCATTGTTTATGTACTTATCTTTACCTTTAAAGCTTTTATGCGTAACCGCATAAGACTTATGTTTAGCATCAAAATAATTATCACACTCTTTAGCAATTTTAGGAGCTTCTAACCATTTACCCTGGTGAGTTAAACTAATATATGCTGCAGTATCCTCATCTAGCGTACTCATTAGCTTATCAGTAACTATTAACTGGTTGACCTTTTCATAAGTGTCCGCACCTCTAATTTTACAATAATTTTCCCACGTAGCTATTAAACGCGATACAAATAATACATGGGTTTCGTTCGGATTTCTCCTAGCTTTCTGGAAATTTTCTAAACATGCCTTCGGGGTTGGCTCATGTTCCCTTAGGACTAACTCCTTTAATTCCTCATAATTCTCCATTTGTTCCTTAGTGGTATAAATTAACAAATTATCCGCCTTATCTCCTAACATATTTAGTAGAATTTCGGCCTGCTGGTTTTCCGGTACATCTTTAGTTTGGAATGCCCTTTCTAAACTGTTGAAAAATAAATTCCATCCCTCAGTCCCTTCTGGTACTTTGATAGATAGAGTTTTAACACTTTTGATCAATTTTTCGATGTTACTTTCATTACTAGATTCCCTAGATCCATTAGAGTTATTTGCTGAACCTTGAACTCTGAGCCTTTCCATTTCTAATTCATGTCCCATCCTCAATTTCTCCATTTCTAACTTTTCCTGTTTTTCTAACTTTTCGAGTTCTAACTTTTCGCGTTCTAATTTTTCCTGTTTTTCTAACTTTTCGCATTCTAATTTTTCGCGTTCTAATCGTTCTGCAACAATAGTGTCTGATAATTCCTTAATAACCCCCTCGTCATACTCATCACTGTCCATTATCTTTTTCTTAAGCTGAATTCTGGTATCATCTTCCGTGAATTCAACACCCAATTCTTCGGCTATCCCCTGAATATCAACCTTTTTTAGTTTTAATAAGAAAGCCATACCTTCACCGATTGTTATAACCACCCCACAAGAATAGTTAAACCTACCAACTTAATATTTCCGAAATTTCTAACTTAGTACAGATATTTCTCCATTTATTAAACTAATTAATACCCTTCAGATAATCAATACATTTCATTTCTAATTAACCTACTGAATACTCTAATTTTCCTCAACCATTGATATCACACAATATACTTCCAATAAAACAAAAGGTAAAAGAGTAATTCGATTTGATTACTATGCAATATAGGTCTCAATGTATACACTTAGATAACAACATACAATTTACATAATCATACTGATACGTTGATATTGAATAGAAGTATTGATGTCAATCAAGAAATCCACATAAAGAAAAATTGTACAACATGCATATATAAATTTCTACAATTATCCTCATAAAATATTTCCGAACTCAATACTGGTTCTTACACTTAAAACAAATATACTGAAAATCTTTACTTTTATTTTTACTCACTATGGCTCTCTTTTGAGCCTTTTTTTTTTTCACTATGGCTCTCTTTTGGGCCTTTTTTTTTCCACTATGGCTCTCTTTTGGGCCTTTTTTTTCACTATGGCTCTCTTTTGAGCCTTTTTTTTTTTCCTCACTAGTATTGGCCAATTAAAATCTTCATTTGCTTAGGATTTTGATAATGTAACTCTTAAAATTTAAACAGTATTGCTTCATTTAACAATTACTTTAACAATAATTTAGATTTAATGTATTAATTTAGTTCACTAATATCATTATAAATAGCATACCATTATCATCTCAAATTATTATGACCTTTCTTTAAACCAATAGCAATATGGTTACTAATTCTTTACACCTATCTGAACACAATTATTTCATTGCACATAAATTACATAGACAATTTACTTAAATTACTATTAATTATACAACAATACAATTTGGTTCGAGATGTCAGAAGAAATGAATGATCAAAACACCTTACCTTATACTTTCTTTGCTGGATTACTTTTCTAATCACAGGTAGCTCCACGATGTAGCGGTAATATGGCACAACAGTTCAGTTTAGTTCTTTCTAATAAAGATACGCACAACACTTTAGTCCACACTAGACGATATGGCACGATACTTTATCACACACTCGACGATCCGGCACGATACTTTAGCACATACTCGACGATACGGCACAACACTTTACACACATTCGACGCTACAGCACGACACTTTACACACATTCGATGATACGGCACGACAGTTTAGCATACAATCGACGATCCGGCACGATGCTTTAGCACATACTCGACGATATGGCACGACCACACAAGAATTCCACTGGTTACTCTGGCACTAACAGACTGCAACACGGCTCGCTGGTCACTGGTTTCAGGCGATTCTATCCCGACGCTGCCAACAATTTGTCGGACGCTGCTCTCAGTCCACCAAACTTCGAAGAATGTCCTAGGTAGTTTTAGCTGCCACCACCGATATTAATGGGTGATATCGGTCACCTGCTGTGAGGACTTTTACTTAATTTGCAATGATTGAACATATGTCTTTCCAAATCAAACTTTGTACTTGAGTTTAATTAATTTTCAAATATCCAATCAAGTATAAATTTTACATACTGACATAAATTTGATGACAATGTAACATTATTATGATTTTCAATGTTTACCATTTATGCTTATTTTACAAGATAACCCAAAGATTGCCACCAACAAATTTAAGAAAAAGTCTTAGATTAGATAACACAAGCCTGTAATGATTGTGTTTTTAACTATTATGATGTACTTTTATGTATTTTTTAATTGCTGAATGTCGGACGCTCCTCTCAGTCCACCAAACTTCGAAGAATGTCCTAGGTAGTTTTAGCTGCCACCACCGATATTAATGGGTGATATCGGTCACCTGCTGTGAGGATTGGGTAAAATAACACTGACGCTGTTAATGAACTGAACGAACAGTTTATTTAAGATATAGATATGTACACAAGAAACAATATTTACAACTATTTACAATTACAACTCGGATATAGATGATCCGGTTCAACATTAAATTAACTACAATAAACGTTGGTTGTGTACCGTTCAACTTACACTTTCTTCCTCACACTCAACGCACGTTCGATACGCTTTATCAGAGATTACTGCAGAATCTCAATACACAAGGGTACTAGGCCTCAC
Source organism: Maratus speculifer (assembly GCA_964019185.1). Lineage (NCBI taxonomy): Eukaryota > Metazoa > Arthropoda > Arachnida > Araneae > Salticidae > Maratus > Maratus speculifer. The sequence continues at coordinate 216,435,309 of OZ025294.1, forward strand.
TTCTCGGCCTATATCACTATCCACCGGGACGCCTTGTCCCACGCTCAAAATATACACTATCCAACAGGACCACAAATCCTGAGCGACCTATCGGTCTCCACGCCAAGCAAGAACTGTCTCCAACCTCTCAGTCCAGAGTTGACCTTGTCAGAGATCTTCCTTCCCCCAGCAGGGCCTCTTAGAGTTCCTCCATTGGTTCAATTCCGCATACCAACCTTGAGTCATGACATCTACTGTTTACACATCACTTCAATACTAAATGACAGCTGAGCCATGCCCCGTGGTCATCACTTTCATTCATCAACCAGTGCATCATCCGCACACCTGCGCCTGGATAACCACCTGTCATTTGTCATTATAAGAAAAGAAAGAAAGGTATTTCGAAAGCTTCACGGATACACAACTAACAATACATAAAAATATTCAGATGAGGAAATGTCATTCCTTTCTAATTCAGGGCAGATGTCTTCTAGGAACCTGACACTGAATTTGAAAATTACCTTAGTTTTGAACCATCATTCCAGGATTTTTCGCAGATTTTAATTTTAAAAAATAGCAAAAATCAGATACTATAATAAAATAGAGGTGTTTGTTATGTTATTAATTTTTATAAACTTTTAGTATTGGATCTGAAAATGACTTTCATTTTTAATTGACACATTAAAATTTCTGCAAATCATAAATTTCAAAATTAAAAAATTGCAAAAATCTTATACTTTAAAATAGATGATAAACTTTCTTTTATTCAATTTAATTTGATTTGATTTAATAATTTATTAAATTTTTTGACTTACACTCGGATTTTTACAGCTAAACTTTTCAGGGTTCCATGAGATAGGGGGAGGTTAATTTTAACTTTTTATTCTTGCAATTTATGACTTGTAAAAAATCATGACATGATAGTTAAAAACACAATAATCATATATATTTTAAAGTATAATATTTTTGTTATTTTTTACTTTGTTATTTATAATTTGCAAAAAAACTTTACATGATGATAAAAATGAAGGTTATTTTCGGATTAAATATATAAGAATGAATTATCAAAAGCTAAAATTTCTGTAATCTTTTTCTTATATGTTTAGTACAAGTTCTGTATTCTACATTAAAATATCAATAATTATAGATTTCAAATTTACATTGCAATTTTATTTCTACTCTCAACCTTTTTTTTTTTTCTTTTAATTTATTTATTAACGATTACATTAGTTTACATTGTTTTTATACCCCAGCTAAAAGTTGTTAATTTATTGTTTATTTAGATACAGTTATCCAGAAAAAAATAATACAAAAATTCTGTCATGTATGGTTTAAGAAATATTTATTTACTTAACTGGATTACATAATTTTGGCATTAATATTTTTAAAAAAAATCAAAATGTTTTAATTTTTGCCTTTTTTTATAGTTATTTGAATCAGTTTCTCTTATAATGGACCAACAGTAATCCCCTAACATGTTTTCATCCCAAAATCCCTGATGTCGTTCTTCAAAAACCTTTAAATCTTGATGAAAACGTTCCCTTGTTCGTCACTCATACTTCCTAAGTTTTCAGGGAAAAAACTCAGATGCGAATGCAGGAAATGAATCTTTAATAACATAATTACTCCCATCTGTTGAAAAATTTTCAATAAATCAGCAACAATTTCTTTATCATTTTCACTTTTTATTATTTCCTGAAAATTCTTCCACAACCATTTTGAATGACTTCCAAGCAGATTTTTCATTAACAGATAAAAGGTCTTCAAACTGAGAATCTTTCATAATTTTATGAATCTGTGGGCCAACAAATATCAGTTCTTTCAGTTTTGCCTCTGTAATGCTTCGAAAGATTTTTTGTAAATACCAGAAAGCATCACTGTTTTTGTCAAGCGCCTTCACAAAGTTTTTCATGAGTCCCAATTTAATGTGTAAAGAGGGTAGAGTACTGTTATTTGGATCTACTAATAGCTCGTGTTTGATGTTCATTTTCCCTGGAATATACTCATTCCGAATTGGCCATTCTTTTCTTACATAATGATGTTGTTTTGCTCGTCTGTCCCACAAACAAAGGAAACAAGAGTATTTTGTGTATAGCTCCAGTCCCAGCAACAAACCAATGACTTTGAGGTTGCTGCACACTTTCTATTGGTGTTCTTCATACTTTATTAAACTAATTAAAGTACACATCGTTTCATAGCCCTCTTTACAATTCACTGTGTGTCCCATTGGTATAGACGGCTTCTTTTTTCTATTATGTAATTCAAACAGCTTTTAGACTATATTTCGAACAGTCTATGAATAAGCGCCACTCTGTTTTATCATAGTTTTGATTCATTGCTTCAAAAAGTCCCAGAATATCAGTATAATAAAAATATTCACCTTTTTTTTTTTTTTGAAAAATTCTGAGTAAACTTTGCTTCTCTTTCTAGACAATGTAACTTTTGTGTTTGATGTTAATAAGTTCCATTCTTGTAGGCGAGAACCAAGAAGCTCTGCTTTAGATTTTGATAATATTAAATTTTTTATAAGATCATTTAATTTGGCTTGGTTAATTAAATGTGGATTCTTTTCTTGAAGAGAGAACTCATCAGAATCACTAGAAATCTATTTGAATTCAACGTCACTTTCATTGTCATCTCCTAGTATGCTCGAATTCTAGTACACTCAAATTGCTGGGACAAACTGGACATGATAGATTTTTCGAGTGCAAAATGGGCTTAGTAACAGACGGAACTTCGGCATATATAATACTCGCCTTATTTTTTGCATTATATCCCACTGTCTTAATAACACAAAAGTAACAATCATTTTCATGATTACTAGGTTCTTTCCATAGCATTGGTGAACCAAATGGAAGGTGTACATTTTCTCCTGATGACCACTGGAGTAAAACGATTCTATAGCTTTCGCTAAACACATGAGGCACCCACTTTTTATCTTGGTTTGCAACAGGAAATCCAAAATAATGAAGATATGCACTTTTTAATAAATCTACAATGTTTTTATTTATTTATTTATTTATTTTTAATATAAACTGTCCACAAACATAGCAAAAATGATCAGAACTTTGTTTACACTTTCTACTCGACATTTTAATTCAATTCGAAACAAAATATTTGTTGTTTGAAGCGAATAAATTAACATTAAACTGCAGTCACTACGTTGAGTAGTTAAAAAAAAAAAAAACATTGACTGCAGAAAGAAAATTGTGGCGTAATAGAATATTTCTGCTGACACTTTTAGGTTTAAGGAAGGTAGACTAATACATTTATATGCATTTCTTTCAGGGTATAAAAAAAGTTGAAATTTATAAACTAGTGATTTGTAAACTATTTATAAATAATTATTTATATTTCTGTTAAAATTTATGAATGATGAATATTTCACAGTAAAAAATATACTCCAACTTTATATTGCTATTAGTCTGTTTTGATCGTAGAATAAAGGAACTTTTTTATTGTCTTGGTAGCTAGTGTAATAGAAAAATTTTGCTAAATATAACATGCAAGACTGACAAACCATATAAAAATAAATTTCGTAATTTTTTAATAATTTTTTTTATTGACCAAAATCGTTTTTAAAATACAAATATACCTCTATTAAAACACTTTTTATAATTGGAACTATATGTCTATTGTCAACAGTTTAGGAATTAACCATTGAATATGGTTGAGAGTAGACATCTGTATAATCATATATATTAAAGTAGTAGCCTACTTCTTTAAGAGCAACTCAAATTGGTTTGTGCGCATGCGCGAAGGTGAACTTATTAGCCCTTTAAGTTAGAGGAAAATCGAGGTAAGTCTAGTTATCTCAGTGGTTTAAGGCACGGATTTATAGCTCTGAGCTTTTGTAGAGGCGTTGGGTTCGACCCCAACGCTCGACAAAACCTTTTTTTTCTTTTTTCTTTCTTTCTTTCTTTTCTTTTTTTTTTTTTTTTTTTTTAAGAATGATACATTTTACTACGAGGGGAAGTTATATTATTTTTATTCTTTTGTTATTATTATTATTTTGATGCTTTATAATTAAATAAAGTTTAACACTTAACAATGATTTTTTAAGTAACAATTTTATTTTTAAAATATTTCAATTAAAACATAGTAATTATTCAATATAAACAGCCAATTTCCAATTCAGGGCTTTAGAGATACATTTATAGAAAAATAATAAATAATAATTTTTCAAAACAGAATCGTCCTTGATTTATAGTTTTTATCATGTTTATATCATATTTAATAATCATGATCATATTATCATGTTTATATCAATTTACAGTTTATATCATGTTTTCTGAGATATATGGCAAAACTAATGATTTTTCTTCACACAATTAACAAATGTGATTTTTTTTTTTTTTTCTTTGAGACTATTTGACAAAATTTACGATCACTTTAGTTAGATTACTTAGTTTAGAAATGATTGTCTAAATTCATCGGAAAATTCAAAACAGAATCGTCCTTGATTTATAGTTTTTATCATGTTTATATCATGTTTCTCCCGAGATATATGTGCGAAATTGGTGCTTTTTCTTCACACAATTGACAAAATTGTTTTTTTTTTTTTTTTTTTTTTTTCCTTTTTGATATTTGTCAAAATTTACTATTAGTTTGGAATTTTCAGATTTATGACGGTTTTTTCTAAGTTTAGAAATGATTGCCTAAATTTTTCGGAAAATTCAAAACAGAATCATCCTTGATTTATAATTTAACGTGAATTGGAGCTTCGTCAATCGTATGTTATCCGGACAATATTACAATGGAACATGGTAAATGATTCCTAGCATTTTTTTAAAAATTTTGACGGGTGAAAAATAGTCTGCAGATATTCTCAAAAGTTTGTGACGAGCGTCGTACCAGTGCGCCGATTCTGTGCCCGATATCATGTGATATTGGTGTTTTGTCGGTAAATGGAAAAGCGTTAGATGAGAAAAATTCTATGAGTGCATTTGTGAATGTAATTTGCCTGGATATAAAATGCAGGGTTTTGTTTCGTTTATTGAAATTTTTTAATAAAAATTAATCTTTAAAAGATTATTTTATAGCTGAAAAAATATTTTTTTCTCTTCGTTGCTGTTATATTCTTGCCGTCAAGTTTTGACAGGTTCCATCTAGTCAGTATTAAAACTAGAGATGATTACACCTGTTGTGTTAATGAGGTTTTAAATGTACTTTATATCATTACTATTTTATAATGCATGGTATAGGCAAAAAAAAAAAAAAAAAAAAAAAAAAAAAAAAAAAAAAAAGAAAAGAAACTCATAAAGATTAAACAAATACAACTGCAATTATATAATTCTCTCTTAAGTTTTTTTTTTTTTTCTTTGTGCTGTGCTAACAATATTTTTTACTCAAAGATTAATAAGGATGTCCTTTTTTTGTATCAAAATTAAAAAATATATTATTGTGTTACTCGTTATCCAAGTACAAAATTTGAATTTAATAAATGGATTGTACTTAAAAAATAATAATAACTATTCTATGTATTAAAAGGCCTAATAAGAAAGTTTTTTTTAATGTAATTTATAAATTGACAATACATTCATACTTTATTTCAATCAATCTTTAAAAAAAAAACGATGAGATAAAGTTGAATACATTTAAATCTTAATCTAAATATTCATATGACATAACTTTTGACCGTAAACATTTAAATGAAAGCCCTAAAATTCATGTAAATAAGACCAGTTTCTGCAACATACAAATTGTGTTTAATAGACAGTCTTAATATGCAACTTTTGTCCACTCCTTTGAAACATGTCTTAACTGGGTTCATCTGTGTGTCATAATAATAATTTTTTCTAATAATGAGAATTTACATAAGTAATTTATTAAAACTAATTTTCATTTATACATCAATATAGTTTTACTGAGCTGGCATTGGTTCTTTTGAAGTAAGCGTGACTGAGACATCAATTGGTATTCCTCTCTTAGGTTCGTAAGCTGTCTGTCTGGCAATCATTCTGATGCAGTCAATGATCGGACACACTGACAGGCACAAAGTGCAGCCGGTGCAGTTATCTGTAACCTTTGGTAAATGAGTGACTGGATCAAAAGTAATTGCTTGATATCCTGAATCATTGCATGCCATGTAACACTTTCCACAGTTGATGCACATTTCCTGAATAAAAAACAATAACAAAAAAAGTCACATTTTGTATTTCTGAGGTATAATGAAAATTCCTATACTTCTCTAAAAAAAAAGTATGATATTGTAACAATGTTGATTTTAATACAGTGATTTATTTTACACATTTCTTTCAGTACATGAAGGCCAGTAAGGCACATGTGTGTGTGTGTGTGTGGGGGGGGGGCATTCCTCTCATTGGATTTTGAAATTTAGTAATTTAATTAGTCTTTTTTTGGGGGGGGGGTGTTAATGATTTTGGAAAATGGTCAAAATTATTCTTTTGACGTTTGTAACTTAAATTAATTGCATATTAACAGAAGAATTTTCCATCAGTAGGCTCTGACACTTTACCTCCCTCCATTGAAGAAGTTTTTAGCTCTGTTTTTCTTTTAATTTCACGTGTTTAAAAATTGTCTTATGGGGAGTGTCTGTCACATGACAAAAGAAATCTGAAATTTGTTATATTCTTGTGTTGCTTTGTATGTTTATATGTTTAAAAATTGCCTTAAAAATGAAGGACAGAGGAGTACTCTGTGACTTGAAAACAAAACATTTCTGTTCATATTATCAATACTGAATAATGCTGGTAGAAACTTATAATATTTGAATATTTAATATTTCTTAATCATTAAATTTTCTGTATTGCTTTTTATGATGTTATGTTTAAAAATAGTCTTGCTTGAGCAGTTCTGACAAAATATCCTTAGTTTAGTTCATTTCATCTCTCTAGTCACCATTTAAAGAAACATCACTTAAATTGCAGACATCAAGTGCAATTGTTATAAATCATGTTAAAAAAATCCTGTCCTCTTTGGATTTTGTTCTTTTGACATTCATAATCAATTTAGAAAGTTTCAATTAAAAAAGTATTATTTTAATTTTAGTTTCTGTAATTCTTTTCTTACCTAAAAGTTTTAAGTATTTTAAAATTTATGCAACTACATTTCTTATTTAAAAAAAATAAAATGATGAAAATAATAAGTAAGTCTAATCAAAGACAAGATTTGAAATTAATAAGATATAATTTTTTATTATTCTATCAAAATCTCATTTATTAATGAAATTTACACATTGCTGTGAATTATAGATATGAAAAAAAAGCTTATATTTAAATTCTTAAAATCCTTAAAAAGCAATCGAATAAACATCAACATTTCTTTCTTTGGATTCTTTGGTTCTTTAGATTGAGCATATGTATAATCATCTCAAAAACTGATCTGTAATGATCAAAAGTCTCTTTAGAAGCTTTCTTTTAGTCGCTGAGTTGATTATATCTGTGTTTGTTCTGAATAAACAAACTTTAATTTAATATCTAACAAAACTAATTTTTTAAACATATATAGAATAATTTTTTATTTTATTTTATCTTATTTATTTATTTTTATTTTATTTATTTTTATTTTATTTTATTTTATTTTTATTTATTTACTTTTATTTTATTTTTATTTTTTATTTTTTTTTTTTTTTTTTGCAACACTAGGGGCCTTTTCTTCCTAGCCCTTTGCTAGCCAAACCCTGTTCAGACTTTGCTGCCTCTAAAAACATGATAATGTAGTATGTTTCAAAACTAACCCAGAGAATTTTTTACAGAAGATTAAACAATATTGTCACTATAACAACAGTTATCTTCTGTAGCTAGGTTGCTATGCTTTTCTGTTTAGATGGTGCATTTTTCAATTATCATGGTCTTGCTATGATTTGCTATGACAATATTATCATGCTGTCATGATCAGGTATGCATTTGAAAATCAGCTTGCATAAAATGACTAAATTAAAAATGTTACTGTCTCACAAACATTTATATATAATGACACTATAGACAATATTCTTCCTTTCAGTTCATGATTACAAAAATTCATCTGCTTGGGAATATCATTCAGAATTGAGGCATTGAGAAGCACTGTTTTGAAAATTTATTCTTTTACAGGGTGTTTCGCTACCAGACCGACAAACTTTGAGGGGTGATAGTAGACATGAAGACAAACATTATTAAATAGGAAACCATGGGGCGCAAACGTCTTCCGTAGCAGCTAGGAGCTATTAAAGTTTAAGGTACAAAACTTCAAACGATTATAAAAAAAAAACGGAAAAAAGGGTGGATTCGTTTGCGGTTTTCACCAAAATCATTCTCTATATCACGATTTGTTTGTAAAAAAAATTTAAAGGTTATGTTCAAAATTTGTCGATAGAGGGCGCTTTAGACTTTAGAGTAAGAAACAACTAATTTTTACCCTTATTTTGTGCACGGGGTTGAAATTATTCTAAAGTTTAGAATTTAACTTAAATTTTAATCCCAAAATCGGAAACATTAGGATCGGGTAACTAGTGAAAACTGAACTGTGAACAGAGGGGGGGAATTTTAAACACCCATAAACATTATACAAACTGATCGATTTTGTTGCGGTTTGCGTGTAGGTCATTCCCATGGTAATTATTTTATTCAAAATGACTTACAGCTCTTGTGTCTCCATTTTTTTATAGAGTGCCTTCCGACACATCTCCGACATTTCAATGGCATTACTCCTGGGTTTTTACTGCCAAACCAACATACTTCCAGGAAGTGTTAGGGATGCAAAGCGACTCGGAATCACATAGGATTGTAACGTTGAAAATGCCTTTTTAGCGAATTGTGATTAAAAGAAACAGAGAAAAAACCAACAGAAACAGTTAGTGAAACAGCTACGCGTTAATGTGACAGAAAACAATTTAGTTAAAGGTTTTACTACAAAAGGTGTCCGAAATTACGACCAGAAGTAATCGGCCTTCTTGACAGCAGCGTCGCATGCAATTCCTCACGCTTTCAAAAATTCCTGGCATCTCGGATAGCTTTCTGGCAGCTACAGAAATTCGAGCTGAGAGGTCTTACACTGACAGTACGGGAGTCTCATAGATTCAACTTTTCCTTTGACCCCAGCAGAAGAAGCCCATTCAGATTCAGATTGAGCCAGGTGGGGGGGGGGGGCTACTAATTGGTTTGAGCTCAACTAGCCCCACCCAGAATGCTTATTTTTAAAAATACAGAACAATTATACAGTAATAAAATAAAGGTAGGTAACAAAAAGTAATTGATATAATGAAGTAGGTGCGACGATTTGGCAGGCCAACGAACCTGGCCACCACTACCTATCCACCGCTGTCCATATGTTATGTTGAGGTGTCTGCGAGCATCGTTGGTAAAATGTGGTGGAACCCCATCGTGCTATAGAGTGGCGCAACGAAAGAGGAATATGTGCTTTTACCAGAAGTTCCGACAGAACGTGTTGTAGAAAGATCAAGTTGCTTTTTTCTCTGCTTCTTTTAACCCTAACTCGTAAAAAGGCATTTTCGACGTTACATTATAATATGATTCCGAGTCGTCTTTGCATCCCTAACACTTCCTGGAAGTATGTTGGTCTGGTAGTAAAACATACAGGAGTAATGCCATTGAAATTTCGGAGATGTGTCGGAAGCGCCCTCTATCAAAAAATGGGGACACCAATGCTGTACGTCATTTTGAATAAAATAATTACCAAGGGAATGACCTACACGCAAACTGCAACAAAATCGATTAGTTTGTCACATGTTTATGAGCGTTCAAAATCCCTTCCTCTGTTCACTGTTCAATTTTCGCTAGTTACCCGATAACAATGTTTCCGATTTTGGGCTTAAAATTTAAGTTAAAGTCTAAACTTTAGAATAATTTCAATCCCGTGCACAAAATAAGGGTGAAAAGTAGTTGTTTGTTACTCGAAAGTCTAAAGCGCCCTCTATCGACAATTTTTGAACATAACCTTTAAAATTTTTTTACAAGCAAATCGTGATATAGAGAATGATTTTAGCGAAAACCGCAAACGAATCCACCCTTTTTTCCGTTTTTTATAATCGTTTGAAGTTTTGGACCTTAAACTTTAATTGACCCTAGCTCCTACGGAAGACGTTTGCGCCCCATGGTTTCCCGTTTAATAATGTTTGTCTTCATGTCTACTATCACCCCTCAAAGTTTGTCGGTCTGCTAGCGAAACACCCTGTATTTTATAATAGACTACATTAAATTTATCTTTTGATCGCGTTTCACATATTTTCAGAAACAGATGTAGCTTTTGCATGAATTCTCTCTTTTAATTTTTAGTACAACCATCACATGTTTTCGGATTACTTTGTAAATGTAAATTGTGTATTTTAATTAGTATAAACGGATTTTCTAATATGTATTTATCGTACAGTAATTGGTTCAAAATAAATGAAAATATTTTTCACATGCATTTACTTGTATTTATGCTGCATCAAGTGATAAACATAAGTATATAACATAAATATATAAGCACAAGTATATAAACAAATTTACTAGTCATACTACTTTTATGTCATATGATTTCCAATGTGGCATCACATGAATATTGTTCATAAGAATTTTTTATTATTATTATATGATGTAATTTTCACCAAATATTTATTTTGGATTACTTTCCATTCAAGTATTTACTTCGGATACTATTTTGATTACACTGATCCTTTTCATGAAAACTGTTTGAATAAACTTATGGTAATAATTTAGTTAAGAGAATTATGCTACATACATGTTTGTTAGTATCATCAAGTTTTTTTTTATAAAATCTTCAAAAACACCTGTTTTTGTTATCACAGTAAAAACCTAAATGTCAAAACAAAATAAAATTTCATCTGAAATTTCGATTTTAATCACATTATTAGCGTTATGATTTATTGTATTTTACACCTGAACTTTCATCATCTGCTGTATCATAATAATTACCAATTGCTTGATCAATCGCCAAATCTTTCTTTTTAAAAAAAGAATAAAGCTTTATAGATTTCCTTGTTTTGTTTTTTTTCTCTTAAATGGTAAAAATTTTCTCCTGCCTAATTAAAAAATTATAATAAGTAAAACATGATGAAATATGCTTTTAAATAAGACTGTTATAATTTTGATCATTTGAAGAAAATAATACACACATATTTTGAATAATGTCTAAGAAAACTGAAAGGAGATTGTACTGTGCTGTCTCGAATGGATTATTCTTACCTCATCAATGACAGCAACCATTTGTTGCTTAATATCCAAATTTGAAAATGTTCCAATTTTATCTAGTGCTATTCCAATGATTTCCTAAAAAAGAAAAGAAAATTGCTTAATTGCTTTATATTTTAATTATTACTTTTCAATTATTATTCAAAATAGATTTAAAAAAGCCTCTTCATATCTCTAATATTAGTTTTACAAATGGGAATTCAAATTAACTATTTATAATATTTATATTTATTATCATATTGTTGCAGCGTATATGGGGTTCTTTTGATCTTATGGTTAGAGAACTTCAAACTCTTGTCTCTTAGAAAAGTAGAAAATAATTTATTTACAGATCTTCAGAACAACAGAGTCTTCGAAATTCGCAAATATTGCTAGATATTCAAAAATAACCGCTCAAATCTATCGTACAAGAATAGCTTTAGATCCCAGAGACTCTTTATACAACGTCTCAACACTTAATAACATTCAAAACAACATAAATGAAACTCAAGCAAACTTGCTAACAAACGCCTTGTTCACTCAATGACTGACTGGTAAATAATAACAACAACAGCTCGAATCGCTCTCCTTATATAGGCTCGCAGCAGGTGATGGAAATTTCTAGAACCATCTCGAAAAATCCACGGAACAACATTCAATGTATCAGTATATCTAAAGGGGGGTTACCATTGAGAGAGAAGGGTTACTATCGCCAACAATCGCCAAGTTTGTCGCCAACTTGACGATATATCGCCAAATTTGGCGACCAAAATTAGTCGCCAAAAGTGACGCCAACTTGGCGATACCTTTATTATTTCGCCAATCTGCCGTAGACATACACTGAAAATAATGAACAAGTTTACTTGATAACAGGACAATGTAACAAAAACTAATATTAGTAAAGGAATGGAACTTAATAAGATTATTTACATTATTTTACAGTACAAACACTAACTATTTACAAAATTCGTAACACTATCCCCTCCTCAAAGACTGCACGTCCCGGGCAGTGCAATCCCTGAGTTAGAGGAAAACACTTAAAATAAATAAATAAATAAATAATAACAATAATAATAAAATTTACATAAATAAGAACTAATTACTATTTACATATTTACAAAAAGTGACTTTCATGACCATGGTCTGAAATTCCAGTTTTGAATTTCTAATCACTTTGGCCAAAATAAGGGGCTAGCCGGTTATAATGTACGACCTTGGGCTTGGTGTGTGGCGATTTTCGTATGCGAACTGCGAACGACGACGTCATTCAGCCTGTTGACGACTGTGTAAGGACCGTCCCAGTTTCTTTGTAGTTTTGGCGACAGTCCCTTACGACGTATGGGATTCCACAACCAAACTTTGTCACCTTCATTGAACTCATGTCCAGTTGCCTTTGTGTCGTACCGTGTCTTCATCTTTTCCGATGCCAGTCCGATTCGGTTCCTCGCTAGACGACGAATCTCCTCAATCCGTGCCTGGAGTCCATCCACGTATTCTTCAGGCGACAAAGGAGCGTCAGGAGGACGGCCAAACAAAAGATCCGCAGGCAGACGAAGATCACGACCAAAAAGCATTTGAGAAGGGGAGTAACCAGTGGCCTCATGAGTGGCACTCCTGTAGGCAAGCAGGAAAAGGGGCAATTTCTTGTCCCAGTCCTGTTGGTCTCTAGACACCAGGAGAGAGAGGCTATTTAGGATGGTACGATTGAAACGCTCCACCATGCCGTCCGATTGAGGGTGTAGAGGTGTTCGAGTTTTGTCCATGCCGAGTAGTTCACACATTTCCTTGAACACAGCCGAATCAAAATTTCTTCCTTGATCGGAATGGATTTGAAGAGGAACTCCGTATCTGGAAACCCAGTGTTGAATCAGTATGTCTGCTACGGTTACCGCCTCTTGATTAGGAATGGCGTAGGCTTCAGGCCACTTAGTGAAGTAGTCCATGACAACGAGGATGTACTTATTGCCATCAGATGTTCTAGGAAGTGGACCCAGGATGTCTAGGGCAATTCGTTCGAAAGGAGCTCCTACATTATAACGTTGCAATCGTCCACGGGTGCGCCTCTTAGGACCTTTACGTGCTACACAGGTGTCACAAGCTCGACACCACTTCTCCACGTCACTGCGAACATTATTCCAGTAGAAACGCTCTCGAACCTTTTGCAGGGTCTTCATTACACCAAAATGACCTCCTGTGGGACTACCATGCAGTTCTTGAAGGACCATAGAAATTCTCGACTTAGGGAGTAGTAGTTGCCATCTACATGTCTTTCCATCGTCAGACTCCCATTTTCGGTACAAGATGCCGTTCTTCAAATGTAAGGAATCCCAGAGAGCCCAATAACGTTTAGTCGTAGGATGGTAATGGGCCATGTCTTGCCAATTGGGCTTCCTGTTGGACTCCTCTTTCAGCTCTAGAATTGGCTTAATTTCAGGATCAGCAAGTTGATCTTTACGCAGGCTCTCGTCATTCCACGGATCTTGCGATGATGTAGACCCAGTTGTAACTTGTCTTACTACAGGACCTTTGACATTAAATTTCTTCTCAACCCGGTCGCAGTATTTAAAATTCTCTGAGCAGGGTCTTCTTGAGAGAGCATCTGCATTTCCATGTGATGAGCCTTTTCGATGGCGTATCTCCATATCGTACTCTTGAAGCTTTTGTATCCACCTGGCTATCTGGCCTTCAGGGTTCTTAAAATTCAATAGCCAAGTTAGAGAAGCATGATCAGTTCGGATCAGGAATTTCCGACCGTAAAGATAATGATGAAAATGGTCTATGGCTTTCACTACAGCAAGAAGCTCTTTTCTTGTTACGCAGTAGTTTCGCTCTGCCTTTGATAAGCACTTGCTGAAATAGGCGATAACACGCTCCTGGTCTTCGATTTCCTGGGACAGTACAGCGCCAATCTTTCGTTACTTGCATCCGTATCAAGTATAAACTGTTTATCTATTTGAGGATATGACAGAATTGGAGTGGATGTTAAGGCCTCCTTGAGCTTTTCGAAAGCAAGGTCACATTCCTGTGTCCAGATAAATTTTTGATTGGCTTCTGTTAATTTATGAAGTGGTCTTGCAATCATCGAGAAACCTTTGACGAATTTTCTGTAATAGGTGCATAATCCTAGAAAACTCCGAAGCTGGTGAACATCTGCTGGACGACTCCAATTTTTCACGGCCGATATCTTCTCCGGATCAGTCCTAACTCCTTCCGCCGAAATGATGTGTCCAAGGTAGGAGACTTCATTACGAAACAAACTGCACTTCGAAGGGCTTAACTTCAAATTAGCTTCCTTTAACTTTTGTAGCACCCGCCTGAGGTTGTTCAGATGTTCATCAAAAGATTTTCCTATGATTATGATATCATCTAAATAAACAAGACATGCTTCATATGACAGCCCCCGAAGAACCGTTTCCATAAGGCGTTCAAAAGTTGCAGGTGCATTACATAGCCCAAAAGGCATTACTTTGAATTGCCATAATCCTTGTCCCGTTGTGAAGGCAGTCTTCTCGCGGTCGTCGGGATGGATCTCTACCTACCAGTAACCACTCTTCAGATCCAGAGTCGAGAACCAGGTGTTGCCCGCAAGTGTGTCGAGAGTGCCGTCGATCCTTGGTAGAGGGTAACTATCCTTTTTAGTGACGTCATTCAGTCGGCGGTAGTCTACACAAAATCTTGTAGAACCATCCTTCTTTCTTACTAACACAATGGGAGACGCCCATGGACTTGTCAATGGTTCGATGACGTCATTTTCTTCCATATCCTTAATTAAGTTCTGCACCTCTTCTTGCTTAGCAAAAGGTAATCGTCTAGGGTGCTGTTTAATAGGAGAGTGATCTCCCGTGTCAATTCGGTGTTGTGCCATTTTAGTTCGTCCAAAGTCTTCAGATGTTTGGGAAAATAAACTTTGGAATTCTCTAATTAAAATTTCCGCAGCATCCCTTTGTTTTGGATCTAAGTCAGTATTTTGTAACAAATCCTTGACTAAATTATCTGAAGATTTCTCAGAGTGACTGGAATTTTGACTTATGCACGTCACAGGAGCACATGATGCTATCACCTCTCCTTTCTTGATAGTCCTCGTCTTATCACTGATGTTAGCAATTCTGACTGGAATGGTCTTCTTCGAGAGGTCCACTACAGATGAAGCCACCAATACTCCTGCTTGTTTACTATTGTCTTCGGGATAATCTATATGGCCAAATCGATAATTAGTTTCATTGTTAATTAAAGCTGGAACTAAAAATTCTGTTCTTGGAACTAGATTGATGTCTTCTTTGGCTATTACTATTTGTTTACATTCAATTTCGTTATTTAATCCAAAATGGCTTATTTCTTCAAATTTTGAGAGCATTTTGTTATTTTTGAAATCAAGTTTGAAGTCAAACTTCTTCAGAAAATCTAGCCCGATTAAGCAAGGATCTGTTATGTCAGCCACATATGCCATATGGTAATATTTCGTTCCTCCAAAGTTGATGGTTAAATTTGCCTTTCCATATATGCCTATCTTGTCGCCCGTCACAGTTTGCAGGGTAACGCATGGTGGAGTCCAGATGAGTTTACATTTCAATTTTCGAGCCAAATCTTCTCTTATTATTGTAACATTGGCTCCTGTATCGACAATCATACGGCACTGAATTCCGTTAATAAAGCCTATCACATATAACTCATTATCACTGCCACTCATTTTTGATTTCTGGAGGATCTTCAGGTGGGGCTTTTCATTCTCTGGCAACCTCCGCCCCGCGAGATGGCCAAAATTTAGTTTCCCTGCTGACTGTTTGAATTTATCTCACGTTCGTGGATTTTGGGGCAATTTCTTCGGAGGTGTCCTGTATCACCGCATCCCCAGCACGTGACATTCTGTCTTCTTGAACTTGTTCTTCCGTATTTTAAAGCTTCAAGTTCTTGATTTATTTTCCTAATTTCTTTCAAGAAGTCGATCTCAGTGTCTAAGCTTTTGTTCACCGTTGACCCTCGGAATGAATGACGATCTCTTCGGCTGGCTTGTGTAGCTGCTTTCAACTTTAAGGCATATAGTAATGCAGCCTTTAAATACTGCACATCTGCCATTCGTACCGCTCTCTGCACTTCTGGATCTTTTATTCCGTCTACAAAATATTGCAGTGAGAGCATTTCCCGTACATTTGTTGGACAGTCAATGAATGCTAAATTTGCCGGTCGTTCTATTTCCGAGGCAAACTCTTGAAGGGTTTCATTCGACTTTTGATGGCGGCTCTTCATTTGTATTCTAGCATAATCTTTGAAGAATTTTTCGCCGAATCTCATTTCAAGTGCACAACTTAGAGTCTCAAAGTTGAGTTGCGTCATATCGGGCAATGTTTGCAGCACGTCGGCGGCTTCTCCTCTCAATGATGCTGCCAGTTGACAAGCTTTCACCTCGTCACTCCATTTGTTCGCTTCAGCTACAATGGTGAATTGGGTCTTGTAAACTTGCCAGGAACTCTTTCCGTCGTATGTCGACAGCTTAACTTGCACAGGAGAAGCAGGCGGATTCCTAAATTCTTCATAATTACCACTGGACGCTGAAAGTTTCTTCTCAAGATCTTGTACTTTTTTATTTAGCTTTTCATCTACTTCACCTAGTATTTTCTCTTCAACGTTATAAACTTCATTATGAATTTTATCTTCTACTTCCGCCATTTTCCTTTCCATTTTCTGTTCAACATTACTAACTTCATTCTGAATTTTCTCTTCTACTTCCCCTATTTTCTCTTCTACCGAGCCTATTCTTCTCTCTACCGATGAGAACTTTTCTTCCAAAGTTTTCTTCATTTCTTCTTGGCTTTTATTAACTTCCTCCTTTAATTCTTCCATTCTCTCTTGGCTTCTTTTCATTTCTTCAGTCACATCTTCTTGGACTTTGTCGATTTTATTCGATAACTCTTCTTGGCCTTTGTCAATTTTATTTGTCAACTCTTCCATTCTTTCTTTGTTTTTATTCATTTTTTCCGTCAACTCTTCTTGGCCTTTATTCATCTTTTCCGCCAACTCTTCTTGGCCTTTAATCATCTTTCCCGCCAACTCCTCTTGGCCTTTATCCATTTTATTTGATAATCCATTAATAGCTTTCAACAACTCATTCAGTTGCTCTTCCGTTGCTCTCGTTTTCGCCATAAGATTCCAAATTCTGACACCAAATGTTGCAGCGTATATGGGGTTCTTTTGATCTTATGGTTAGAGAACTTCAAACTCTTGTCTCTTAGAAAAGTAGAAAATAATTTATTTACAGATCTTCAGAACAACAGAGTCTTCGAAACTCGCAAATATTGCTAGATATTCAAAAATAACCGCTCAAATCTATCGTACAAGAATAGCTTTAGATCCCAGAGACTCTTTATACAACGTCTCAACACTTAATAACATTCAAAACAACATAAATGAAACTCAAGCAAACTTGCTAACAAACGCCTTGTTCACTCAATGACTGACTGGTAAATAATAACAACAACAGCTCGTATCGCTCTCCTTATATAGGCTCGCAGCAGGTGCTGGAAATTTCTAGAACCATCTCGAAAAATCCACTGAACAACATTCAATGTATCAGTATATCTAAAGGGGGGTTACCATTGAGAGGGAAGGGTTACCATCGCCAACAATCGCCAAGTTTGTCGCCAACTTGGCGATATATCGCCAAATTTGGCGACCAAAATTAGTCGCCAAAAGTGACGCCAACTTGGCGATATCTTTATTATTTCGCCAATCTGCCGTAGACATACACTGAAAATAATGGACAAGTTTATTTGATAACAGAGACAATGTAACAAAAACTAATATTAGTAAAGGAATGGAGCTTAATAAGATTATTTACATTATTTTACAGTACAAACACTAACTATTTACAAAATTCGTAACAATATAAAAATATATTTCCAGAATGCAAGGATTAACATACCTACCGAAGATTATTACACTTTGAGAACTAGAGAATCCTTAGAAATTTTAAGTAACATAAATACAGTATATAGTGACTCTTTATCCTATGACATACCACATATATGGTTCAACATTTTAAAATTATCTAATTCTTCAATATAGAAACTATTCAGTTTTACAGACACCCCCATCAAATAATAGACTTTTCCTTTTCCATACAGGTAGATAAACAGCATAGCGAGTGCGACTTTCACAAAATTAATCGTTTGAAAAAGATAGTGAGCGATCAAAAGATCTCAGGAGCCCTTCCTGTTTTTTACAGATGATTTTTAACATCTTTTAGTTTTTAAGTTTTAAAGACCAGTTAATCTTGAACGGGAAAGTTTTAATAAAATCGTTTTGCCCTTTTTTAGTAAATAGTTTTATTTTAGTAATTTAAATGCAAGGTGAAAAGTGTCATTCCCTCAGAACTTGATTTGAGTTTTTATATTCTTCAAGTAACAATTTAATACAAGCAATTTAATATCTCTACCTTTAACCATCATAAAGGTGAGCAGATACCAGATTCTAAGATAGATATATTATAAAAAAATTAATTAAAATACAATGTTTTACAAATCAAAAAGAATTTAGGTGTTTTACTTTGTTTCGTGGCATATTAGAATATATATCTCAAGTTCCAATGCCATTGCATGCACACTTTAAACTACTGATTTATCTCAGAATTTATATTATGCATAATTTCCTTTTAGAAACTAATTAATGTAGATTTTTGCAGTTCAAATTTGAATTTTATTACAGGTATTTTTTCATTGAAGTATAATGCATTAACTTCCAATTACATTCAGACGGATGTGAGTACCATAGACTAAGGGCTCTCTAATGCGCCGCCTGTGGGTGCTAATTTAGAGGTTTTCTTGCACACTAAATTTTTGTGATGATAAAAATCCAAATAATATTTTCATGTAATTTTTAAATTGTTATGAAAGCAATTAAGGTTTCTGACTCCTTTCTCTACACAATTATAAAATAGCGCACCCTCTTCCTCTCACTCACTCTTAAAAAAATACGTTTCTTTATTAATTTCAATTTATATTATCTCTTCAAATTATTTTTATATAGAAGTCCTGAATCGCAGAGATCTTATACGGCTGCTACTACGAAATAGATGTATTTCTTTTTATAAGATTATTACTAATCAGGGCTTGATTACTGCAGGGGAAAATGTCTGCAATATTTCCAAATTTATATTATTTTTTTTAACAGAGACCAAAGTTTTAGTCCTATTGTATGACAGAAATTCTTCATTTAAATAAGGCAATGATTACTATACAAAAATGTTGGTATAAATTTGCCTCTGTGGTAATTGGCTTCTGTCATTACAACAGTGAGATAATTTTGTTGCATAATTCAATTCATATGATAATTGCGTTCTTCATTATTTGTGACCATTTGAAAGATTAGACAGGCCTGCCGATTAGAGATCTGCACGGGCTAACCCACGTTTGGTCCGATTACTATTAACGGCATTCGGGCCGGGCCGGGCCGGGCCCAGTCACTAATCTTTTTGGGCTAGGCCGGGCTCGGGCCTTACTTTTCTGAAATATCGGGCGGGGCCTAACTTATTTTTACCGTACGAAACCGGGACTGATTTTATTTTTTTTAGTTTCATGGACCAAAATAATCAGTTTCGGTTGAATCATCCCACATGAAAATGCTTTTCTCGACAAGGCCAAGTCTGTTCAAAAATCAGCAAAATTTGGCTTGGTTCAAAAATTCTTGCAAAAAAAAGCATATACTTTTAGGTCGTTATTATTCTATAATTAAACATTAAAATTTATTCTTTTTGAAGAATCATAGGCTTATTTAAATAGAAATAAGCACATGAAAAAAACCCTGCCTTTGACGGAATTTTCTTTGAAACTGAAATTTAAAACTGGAAATTTCTTTTAAACCTCTTTTAAATTTTTCACCCATTCAAAGAAAAAAAAAATACAGTAATACGCGAGAAAAAAATATATTAAACATTTACACCTGCTAAAAAGGAACATATTTTTTTTCTTTCCAATACGATTCCGTCTTAGAAGATTTTACTTTTACCATATACTATTTTTTAGATTTTTATGTCTCCATTATATGGAATACGGACTACAATAAACAAAGGTTCATTAAAAGTATAAATATCGCAGCCTACGGCACTTCTTGCATAAATGGAGACTATAAACATGAGGGAAAAGAAAGACAAGTTCTTTTCAGAACTCTACCGTAAGAGTAAAGATCAATATTCTGTAGAAATTCACTCGAGTCGGCGTCGGGCCGAGTTTAGACCTTGTTTTTAGCTATTATTTCAGGCTGCTAAATTTTCTCTACCGGCCAGGCTGGGCTCAGGTCGAAATTTTAACTTTAATAACGGGCCGGGCCAATATTTTTTTTCCTTCCGGCCATGCTGATTTTTTTTCCATGGTTCGGGCCTGGAAATTTCGGCCCGTGCAGACCTCTACTGCCGATAGACTGCAGACTGCAAGCTAAAAATATAGACTTGAGTTTAATGAGAGACCTCTTTCATGACTCAGTAAATTTTGAAGTTTTGAGCTTAACACCAAACTTATTTTTTATGGAAATAAAAATATAATCTCTGTTTATTAATTACAGACGAGAACAATAGTTCAACAAAGTTTTCATTCATTTGTGTCTTGTGAAAAGACAAAGAAGAATATGACTATACAATATTCAATAGTATTTATCAGGTTTGAATAAAATTGTCATAAATAGCATTTTTTTTTACATACATACTATAAAAAAATAATTATATGTCTTACCTTTATCTTTGGAACATGTGTAAAAGGTTTATTCGGTGGTCTGTTGGATTTAGGTTCATTTTTCTCACTAAGAAGGTCTTCATGAGCTTTGATTTCAGATATAATAGCTTGTTTTTGTGATAAGAATATTCCAAAGTTTGGAAGTTTCTGTTAATGATCAAAAGCAATCAGTTAATTATAAGCCAGGGGAAAAATGTAACACGGTAAAAAATATTTATAAGACTGATTTATAATACACAATCTACTATCCATGTAAAATACAAATGGGAATTTCGTTCCTATTGCTTATAAGTTGACTTACATTGAATGGATTCTGATTGGCCTTGCACTTTCAGCTTGATAATTTTTCAGGGAAGGTTTCAATGTATAATAAATCATTCTAAGTTGCTTAGTTATAGAATTATAGGGGGGGGGGGGAAGTTTTACAATCAGGTGGAACCAATAATGAAAAATTAGCCTTTTTGAAAAGGTCTACTGGACAGATTTTGATGAAGCTTGTACTATCAAAGGCAGACAACTTTTTAAGAAAAGTTTTAATGCATAACATATCGTTATTTAGTTATAGGATTATGGGTGAAAGTTCTATAATCAGTTGAACATTATTATGAAAGATTAGCCTTTTAAAAAAAGTTCTATTGGACGAATTTTGATGAAATTTGCATTGTTAGTTGCATAATTTTTCAGGGTCGGTTTTAGTATATTGCCGTTATTTGCCAAATTTTACTGTAAATGATCAGCTAAAAGAGTTATCTTTAACAGTCCAAATTTTGTCTGACTCATCTATTTATATAATACGCTAATGTGACGATTCCGAGGAATCGCAAATAAATATTCCGATCAAGAGCTTTGTAAAGATATATGCATAATGTGATTTGTATTTCATCTATTCTTCTTTTCTTTAAAAACTGTCCAATTATAGTATTTTAAGTTCTAAATAACGAATAACCAGTTATCATTTATCAAGAGCTTTCATGCATTGACTTACTTTGTTGAAAATATTTGTTTGGCGCCGCCATCCATCGACAATTCGTTTAAACATAAAACTTTGTTGAAATTATACTTTTTTATGTATAAATGAATATTTCTTTTCAATTCTTATTGTAATTAAATATGAAGGAATATATAATATCGTGGTACAACATATTTTAATTACAGTGCAATCTCTCAATAATGGTTACCCATGGGACTGGTGTAAAGTGTCCGTTCTTCAGAGGTGAGTATTATTCAGAGGTTTTATTTTTTAAAAACCGAAATTACATTAATTTAAATAGAAATACACTGTCGTTTTAATTTATCCCATTTGTTTTAAATCATTAAAAAATCAGTTATTTGTATTTTTTTTTTTTTTTTTAAGAAATGGCAATATGAGATTTTTGCTATATAACTCATCATCATTATGATTTAATGCAGAATTTTGGATTTTACGAAGATTCATCAGATCTTCGATATGTATGCTAATACTGGAAATTTTGAGCGATTATATAATTTCTTCCATTTCCTCTTTTTCTCTGCCGTTTTCCATCATTTTCTGCATGGAATCAAATGTACGGTAGTAACGGCCGAATCTGTGTCCAGGCATAAAAACTCACTGGCTTTCATGTTAGTTATCCCTTCCATTCTAAGAATATTATCTACCTTTTCGCTATCGTTATTAATGTCTTTAGTTTCTGTTTGTTGGCACATATGATAAATTTTGTTTGATGTGCTTTACATTTCGGTTTGCAAATAAATATGAAATTGTATTTAGAGCTGCAATTTTTTTTTCTTGTGTCTTTTGAGCGGCTGCTGTTCAGAATTCCTTATTTAGAGGTTTGTTCTACTATTAACGCTATGAAAATGGTTTTCTTCCACCAGCATGTGGCCATTATTCAGAAGTTGTCCTTGTTTAAAGGCGACCGTTCAAGAAGGTTTTACTAGTACATATCCATACAGATAAAATTTTAAATTTTAACATTATAAGTTTGTATCCCCTCCTCCCCAAATATATATATATATATATATATATATATCTTTGGCTCTGCAAAATCCATTTGTATTCATTTTATTTATTTATTTCCCCCCCCCCCATGTTTCAATGTGGTAATTTTCTAATAAATTCAATGGTTCATATATTGTAATACAATTAATGGTTATCCTTCTATAGTAAAAAAAAACTAGCCTTAAAAGGAATGACTCCTAGAATGATGCTGATGTGTAAGATTTCCGGAACTGAAATGAAAAAATCATAAACTGACACATCTTTTTTTCTTCTTTTAGCCAGACAAATATTTTTATGTAAAATTTTTATGATTAAATGCTTCCAGAAAAAATGTACATCTTTTGATAAAAGTTTATGTGTTTTGCCGTGATTTTAAAATTAAAAAGAAATAAAACAAGGCTTATATCTTTGTAAATCAGCAGTTTTACTTATTTTCATTCATATTTATTGATCATTTAGATTTCTGTAATTTCAAAATAATAATAATAATAACAAAAATAATAAAATACCCAATGACATTTGATGCTGCCATCTACAATCAAAAATTGAAACTAAAATGATCATGCGAGTCTTAGGTTGGAAGCAGCATCGCCACAAAACGATTACTATTTTTGAATATAAGTCCTATGATGACATACCTATCCTCATTTTATTCCCCCTAGTATATTCTGTTTTATTGGTTGAAACATTTTGATGATTTATTGTTCTCATGCTCTCATTTTTGATGCGGATTATATACTATAGTTAGAAAATATAATAGCGCAATGGCGTTCGTTTCATTTTATTCAATGCAGAAGGAGAATCATGTAAAGATCCATATTGACTTAACTACACACAAAGTTAAATTCAACGACAAATTTCATTTGATTCAAGTTTCTTTTGTCGAAGCTGACCAGCGTAGCGGACGAAGCCTGCTGGTTCTCTATATAATGAACAGTCCAGGCCATGATTACTAAATAGGCATGAGAAGCATATGCTTGCCTTAGAAAATTTTGAAGGGGCCCAAAATTGAAAAAAAAGAGGCCTTAAATTTTATATTGAATTAATTCCGTTCTAAAACTTTGATTTCTTTTCAAATTACAGACTCATACATACATACATATATTAAAATGTTCCACAAAAATATCCTCCGTAACAAATTAATTTTATGTGTTCAGTTTCAAACATATGATTCTAATTCTTTAGTTTTTCCATCAATTTTAGATGTATGCTTATTTTACATATTGAATTTGAATGTTATTAAATTTGCATTGTATGCAAACATACAATAATAATTTAAAATACTACCAGAATCGGAAGAACTATTTCAAAACACTGATATTTTATATTGTGCATAGTACACTGTAAAAAATGTCAGAGGTTTCTGAATATATAAAAATATACTGTAATAAAAAACTAAATTATACAGTAACCTCTTCTAACTACTAACTAGCTAAGGTTTCGAAAACTGTTCCTTTACCTTTAAAAATCCCAGAAAATTATTTGTTTTCGAAATTTAATGTTTGTCTTTTAATCTAAATTGTATGTTTGTCTTTTAAACATGTTCCCTGAATATCAAAATATTTTCTTATCACTTGATAGCATCCGAAAAAATGATGTCTTGATTTGAGAAAAGTGATTATTGTACTGTAAAAACTACTTAGAAACGTTTCCAAAAAGGACGGGCAGCTAATAAAAATTAATTTTTATAAATTTTTATTTAAATTTCGAAAACAAAAAGTTTTCTGGGATTTTAAAAGGTAAAGGAACAGTTTTTGAAACTTTAGATGAGTTAGAAGAGGTTACTGTATATTTTCGTTTTTGATTACAGTACATTTTTATATATTCAGAAACATCTGACATTTTTTACAGTGTACATGCTGAATTCGACCTTTTTATCCAACTAGCATTTTTATACTTACTATTCAAAATGCTTTTTGCATTATGCTTTGACAAAATGCTTTTTGCATATGTTTCTTGATTGTATAATATCTTTGTATATATATAAAATAGCATCAAAAAGTTGATGATGAAATATATGCAAATTCAATTGAACCTGTAATTTTGTATTCAATTTGGAATACTATTTGTAGCACTGGGCTGTTTCTGGGTACTATGCCAAATTTCGAAAATTATTTTTGAAAGGAAGGGGTCTCCAAAATGACATTGTGCTTCCCATAGCTTCAAAGCTTAATCATGGCCTGGCAGTGTCTCAGGTGTTAACATGGAAGAAATGCCTGCATTCTGGATTCCATATTGTAGAAATATTGCTATCGTTTCTACTACTCTTCATGGACTTTAGAAACTGTTGAAGAATATCGAGACAAAATACATCTTCTGAAATTATCAAAAGTCATGCCATGGAAATTACGTTATAGAAAGCTAGTTCAAAATAAAAAAAATATCAAGTTAAACGTTTAAAACACGAAATTTCTATGTAGTATAATTCTGTAAATGCCATCAAAATCATATAAAAAGTGTGCGAACAGTTACAGTAGAAACTTTAAATAGAAACCACAGTTTGTGATATGAGAGCCGTCACCACCGCTTTTCTTTGCTATGAAAATGCTAACTTAGCAGAAATTACTTAAGGCATAAGATGTAAGAAAACGTACTAAAGGCTGAAAACTTTAAGATGATCAAGCTGTATTGTGCGATGAGACGCATGTGGTCGAGCAAGAGCATTACCGATAACACCTGCTTTGAGTATTCTATGTCTCTTGTACTGAGTGGACGACTGCAATTTTTTACCTTACAAAACTTTTTGGCAGACTTAAGGGTCCTGTTTCTGTTCGCGAACACACTCGCGAGCTAATGCTATTGCTATGGGGAGGCATTTTTCTAATAACTCTTTCGCATTTTGACTTTTTTTTTTTTTTTTTTTTTGCATTGGATAGCTGAGGTCCCTTTCAAGATCGCTCCTTGATTACTTTTTCGATTTTGTCCGCAGGTATTTTCTATAGTTTCTTCCACTTTCTGAACCGGTTTCGGAAGTGAAAGTAACTTTATAGAAAATATCTGCGACCAAAATCGAAATAGTAATCAAGGAGAAGAGTTATTAGAAAAATGCCTCCCCTAGGAATAGCATTAGCTCGCGAGTGTCTTTGCGTCAAGAAGTACAAATTCATACATACAATTTTTGTGTGTGTTGTATTTCCGACTTCTGCTGAATATCTCAAGTATGTATACTGTTCTTTTGCAATGCATGATCTACTATATATGCTACCGGCGTGAGAAATGTATTTTCTGGATAAGCCTCATAGGTCATAGAAAACTGATAAGAAGGCACTTTTTGCTTTTTAAGAGTCTACTTAACTCAAACGAAAAGACTGGTTCGCTAATGTTAATCTTACGGAAGAAATTTATAAACTCAGTCGCATTTCAATATTTTTTATTTATTTTTATTTATTAATTTTTATTTATTTATTTATTTATTTTATTTATTTATTTTATTTTTAATTTTATTTATTTATTTGCCTCCGATTCTATTTCCTTCAGACAAGCTAAAAATGTCGTGTCATCAACCCTGAATTTTCTACTGAACCGATTTTAATAATTATTTTTTTAAATGAAAGTTATTTATTTGTAGTTGCGCCCATTTTATCTATTTTTTAATTTATTTCCATTTTTGTATTTTAGTTTTAGTTTTAAATGCTTTTTTACGATATTTCTTCAAAATGGTGGCAACACAGTTTAGCTTTTCTCTCGATAATAAAATCACAATATCAATCAAATACAATATTATTACGGACGCCTTTTTCATATTACTAATAACAGTATTTTTTAAAATACATTTAAAGAGAAAATGACGTCTGTCGGACGCTCCTCTCAGTCCACAAAACTTTGAAGAATGTCCTAGGTAGTTTTAGCTGCCACCACCGATATTAATGGGTGATATCGGTCACCTGCTGTGAGGATTGGGTAAACTAACACTGACGCTGTTAATGAACTGAACTAACAGTTTATTTAAGATATAGATATGTACACAAGAAACAATATTTACAACTATTTACAATTACAACTCGGATATAGATGATCCGGTTCAACATTAAATTAACTACAATAAACGTTGGTTGTGTACCGTTCAACTTACACTTTCTTCCTCACACTCAACGCACGTTGGATACGCTTTATCAGAGATTACTGCAGAATCTCAATGCACAAGGGTACTAGGCCTCACTTCTCGGCCTATAACACTATCCACCGGGACGCCTTGTCCCACGCTCAAAATATACACTATCCAACAGGACCACAAATCCTGAGCGACCTATCGGTCTCAACGCCAAGCGAGAACTGTCCAACCTCTCAGTCCAGAGTTGACCTTGTCAGAGATCTTCCTTCCCCCAGCAGGGCCTCTTAGAGTTCCTCCATTGGTTCAATTCCGCATACCGACCTTGAGTCATGACATCTACTGTTTACACATCACTCCAATAGCTAGATGACAGCTGAGGCACGCCCCGCGGCCATCACTTTCATTCATCAACGAGTGCGTCATCTGCACACCTGTGTCAACATCTGTCATTCGTCATTATAAGAAAAGAAAGAAAGGTATTTCGAAAGCTTCACGGATACACAACTAACAATACATAAAAATATTCAGATGAGGAAATATCATTCCTTTCTAATTCAAGGCAGATGTCTTCTAGGAACCTGACACCCCCCCACCTTAGCGGAAAATATGCCTCTTAGGGGCTAATTTTCCCCAAACATATAATAATATTACGGAAGAGTTCAATAGTCTCTTTGCAGATTTCTTCATTCTAAATATTACATAGGCATTTTCAGGTGTCTGAACATTCTCTACTGAACCTTATACTAATACTACTATTGCATAAACAATACACATACTAATTTACTATTATAAACACAAAACTTAAAAAAAATATTTACACACACACAAAAAAAAATTAGACATGTGATGACATCCTTTAAGGTTGTCTACTATTTTGACATTGATACTGATGGGCTAGTAACTGGTTGTTCTTCCCAGCTCTTCCTCTGTAGCCTCGAAATTGCATCAGCATTGAAATGTTGAACTCCGGGACGATGAGAAATGCTCAGGTTCCAGCGTTGCAAGGCTAGAGCCCACCTTGTGAGTTTGGACGACCTTGGGGTTGTTTCCGTGAGAAATTTTAATGGATTATGATCGGTAATGACCTCAATTTGAGATCCATAAGTCCACTTTTCAAACTTCCGCAACCCGAAGAGAACACTCCAAGCCTCTTTCTCTATACTCGGCCAAGCACGCTGAGCCCCTGACAATTTCTGACTGGCAAAAGCTATAGGTTTAAACTGACCTTTTTCATCTTTTTGAGTAAGACAACATCCTACTGCAAGGTCGGAAGCATCGGCGTGAAGCTGATATTCCCGGCCTACGATAGGTGTAGCCAAACTCGTCACTTTACACAACTCATCTTTAAGAGTATTAAATGCTTTTTCTGCCCTTTCATCCCATGGTACCGTATTTTTGACATTTCCTTTGGTTAATTCGGTTAAAGGTATAGCTATCTCAGCATAATTTGGAATATAAGATCGGTAGAATCCCATTAATCCCAAAACTGATCTAACTTCCTTTTTAGTCTTTGGTCTCTTTAAGTCCCTTATTGCTCCGATTTTCTCCTCATCAGGTGCATGAGTTCCACCCCCAATAACATGACCTAAAAACTTAGTCAATTTCTCTCCAAATTTACATTTGTCTAGTCTAATCGTAAAATTTCTATTTTTCAACTCTTCAATGACAGCCCTGACATGCTCACAATGCTCTTCCCAGGTATCGGAGAAAATGAAGACATCATCAATATATGCTTCTGCATACCTCCGATGACCTTGGAGAACCTCATTCATGTCTTTTTGAAACGTAGCAGCAGCCCCTGATAATCCAAAAGGCATTGTACGCCACTGATAAGTTCCGTTATGCGTCGTAAAAGCTGTCAGAGGTTTACAATCCTCAGCCATTTTAATTTGCCAATAACCCCTCAATAAATCTATTGAAGATAAATATTTAGCCGCCCCTGCGGTATACATAATTTCTTGGGAATCTTTCATCGGGAAGGTGGGAACCTGCGTTACAGAATTTAAAGCTCTGTAATCAATACACATTCTGACAGTTGCATCTTTTTTCGCAACGCAAACAATTGGATGGCTAATTTCAGCATTCGACGGTTCGATTAGATTTAATTCTAATAACTCCTGAATCTGCCTATCCACTTCCTCTTTATAAGCTACCGGCACGCTATATAACTTTGGTTTTTTCCTTTCTACACCCGGTTTCAAATCAATACGATGTTCCCCTACTTCCGCTGGTCGTACAGGACCCATAAACACTTCTTTATTTTCCCTCAAAATGGACTTTAAATCTTTGACTTGACTATTAGATAGCCCTTTTATTTCAAACCTCTCAATATCCCGTTCTATCTCTTGATCCCGGTTCAAAATAGGAATTTCCCCAACTTCTCCAAATTCCTCATCACCTTCGAAAACAATATTAACTATATTACATTTAGCGATAAATTCTCTTATCTTATTTTGGTGCACATGCTTCCTACTCCCGTCGGCTAACTCAACAATAAACGAATGCTGGTTTCGTTTTTCTACAATAGTTGCCGGCCCTTGCCACCTAGAATATAACTTATTAGTCGAATCGGGGATTAACAGTATAACTTTATCGCCTACCTCAAACGTTTTTTCTTTTGACCTTAAATTATAATGATACGCCATTCTATTTTGTTGAACCTCAGACGACAATTTTGCCTTATTTGCGGCTCTTTCTAAGCCGCAAATAAGGCGGTTCTTAAGTTTAGCGGTTCTTAAGTTTATCCAAGTACTCATGGATCGGCGTAGTATCTAACTGCGCTCCCTTATTTTCTCCTGCCCATGACGACTTAAGAATCGATAACGGACCCTCCGGCGCTCTACCATATAATAACTGGAAAGGTGCGATTCCCGTCGTAGAATTTGGGACTTCCCTATACGCCCATAATATAAATGGTATTTGTTCATGCCATTTTTTCCCTTCTTCCCTAATCGTATGATGTAGCATACGTTTAAGAGTCTGATTAAATCGTTCCACAAGTCCGTTGGACTGTGGATACTGGGGAGTCGAAAATCTTGGACTAGCACCTAACCTTTTCTCAAAGTCTTTCGTTAAGTCGGCAGTAAAATTGGTTCCATTGTCGCAGGCAATTACATTAGGAATTCCTGTTCTCATAAATATTTGAAGTAACGCCTCACACGCGGTTTTAGCAGTTAAACTTTTTAGAGGGATCGCATCCGCCCATCTGGTATGCTGATCAATTAAAGTCAGTATATACCGATGCCCTTGTGAACTTTTAGGATCAATAGGCCCAATTAAATCAACATTAACAACCTGAAATGGAAGTTCCGGCCGCGACACTGGGGAAATAGGAGCTCTATCATTTACTTTAACCCCTCTAGTCAATTGGCACTCTAAACATGATTCACAAAACTGTTTAGCTTCTTTTGCCATTCCCTCCCAATAAAAAGAATACCTTATTCTCTGCAACGTTTTCTTGGCTGCATGATGCCCTCCAAATACCGATGAATGCGCTAATTTTAAGATTTCTTCCCTTCTTACCTTGGGTACTACTAATTGCGCTATAGTTTCGCCTAACAATTTCTCTTTATGATACAATAATCCGTTTACAATATAATAATTCCCTTTTTCCTTTTTAGCTAATTCCCAAGCTTTCTCTAATTCTTTACATTCCAACTGGGATTTCTTAAACATATCTGAGTTACTAACAATAGATTCATTATTTTCCTCCGTTTCAGTTTTTTCTGGATCCTGACTTTGTACATTTTGCGATCTCGCGTCTATTACGTAAACATTACAGCTATCGTTACTTACATCTTCCTTTTCATTCGAGTTATCAATAATAATTTCGGAACTTTTTAATTCTTCGGACTCTATCCATGGCTCCTCAAGATTGACACCTGACAACTCATTAATCACTTCGGGATGTAAAATTACTTGCTCATTAATATTATCAGTTACTGCGCAAAGTACTTCCTGATGAATAATATTAGTTTGCCCGAATTGCGGAATAGCTAGCGGTAGTTTAACTAACGGTGATTTAACAGCTTCACCAAATAACCCTTGTAAATAAATACTACCCGCTCCCTTTAATTTCTCTTCCGGTACTAAATCTTTATGAACAACACTAATCTCACATCCAGAATCAACCAATCCCTTTGCTTTTTGCCCATTAACACTAACTTCAATTTTCTCAAGTTTATTTAATTTCTCACCAATAACATTAGTTTTCTGCTCGGCCTTTGCCGATATTCTAGCCACAATAGCCCCATTAGGTAACTCTTGATTTTCTTTCACCATAATCTTATGAACACCTGCTTTCTGGTCTCGCCCTTTATTGCTGTTCGAATGTTTAGAGTGTTTATTCTAAAACAGTAATATTTACAAACGTTAAATTACTTCATATTTCAGAAGTGACATTAATTAACTCAACTGTTTACTTTAAAACCATAATAATTATAAAGGGTAAATTACTTTATAACTCAAAAGTGACATTAATGATATTAATATAATATCATTGTTTATTTAAAGCAATTCATAAGTAGTTGATTGCACATGATGGTGAAATCATTTTTGTTGATTACTTCAAGGACAATATTTTACTGTGAACGAACTTACTTCAGTGTCTCTTATGTCTTTGTAAAGCACACTCGGTGCTTATATTTCTCTTCGCTATGATTTCGCATACTTGGATAATATGTTAATCCAGTAACCGCAGCAGGAAACTGCATTCCTGTATCTTGTTTTCAATTTACTAAATGTTTCTTTAAGTTGTTAATATAACGCAAAAAAGATATATTAGTGTGAATTTATTTAAACTTGACAACACCAAAGAACTGCTTCGTGAACCTCGGACACCAACATTATGGAGGCACCGGCGAGATAACCTGCACACATCGCTTTTTATGGATTACTTCGTTTCAAAATCGCCGTAAAGGAGCACCCTTCAGCCCAGCTGTTTCAGATAAGTACATTTTGGTTTATTATCAGTTTGGCTTTGTTTTTTAACTTGGTTCCCTCATTATTTTAATAATGAGTCAAGAAGATTTAGAAAAGACAGCAATAAATTTACGTGGCAGAGCTAAATCTGCATTAACACGTATCACGAACTTCATTGACGCTGATCAAGTTTTTCAAAAGAATGATTTATTGAATAAATTAGAAAAATTAGAAACAGCTTATTTCGATTTTGATAAATATGATGCACAATTACCAGAGGAATCCTCGGAAATGGAGGAATTTGAAACAAAATATTATGAAACCAAAGCCAAACTACAATCAGAACTTGAAAAATTTTCTATAAATAGTATGAATGCACATTCTCAAGTTGTTAATGAACAATTACCTATAGTTAATACAACTAATAATTTTAAATTACCCAGATTGAATATTGAGCAATTTGATGGTAATTTCAAAAACTGGATGTCATTTAAAGACTTATATTTATCGTTAGTGCATAATAATGCCAGTATAACAAATATTCAAAAATTTCAATACTTAAGAGGTTTGCTCGGTGAGGAGCCATCCTCAATTATAAAACATATACCCATTTCTGAAACCAGTTATGCAGAAGCATGGGAAAAATTATTGTCAAGATACGACAAAAAAAAACAAATTGTCGCAGCTCTTATCAAAACATTTATGGATATACCTCCCATTATTCATGCTAATGCACTTAACTTACGCAATATATCAGATATCTCTGACGAGGTAATTCGTGCTCTCAAATCAATCGATGTTAAAGCATCAGAGAGAGACATTTGGTTAATTCATATTCTTCTTCAAAAGGTTGATAATAAAACACGTGAAGAATGGGCTCAATATTCATCAAAGGATGATTTTCCTTCTTTTGATCAATTTATTCAGTTCATTAATGACAGATGTTTATCTTTAGAATTGTATAATAATGATTATACAGGGTTACATAAAAAAGAGAAACAATTTAATTTTCACAAAGCTCCCGCCAATAACGTTATCAAATGTTTATTTTGTAAAGCTAATCACTTATTGTACAAATGTATTAAATTTAAGGAATTAAATGTAAGAGATAGAAAACAATTTGTGAGAAAAAACAAATTATGTAGCAACTGTTTGTCTGACAAACACTACACATATCAATGTAATTCTACATTTAGCTGTCATCATTGTCAGCTCAAACACTATACGCTGTTATGCGAGAATAAACTACAAAATTATGCGATGTCAACTTCACGTTCGAATGAAAAACAGAGTCGGAAAAGCAAATCTGATTCAGAGGACCTTTCGATTCCTGATGATAATAAAAAAGAAGTTTCTCCTTCAATAAATTCTGTTCAAACATCTTTCGCACTTTTGCCCACTGCTACAGTATATATTTATGATTGCATGGGTCAAAAGCACACGTTAAGAATTATGTGTGACAGTGGCTCAGAATCTACGTTCGTTTCAGAATCATGCATGAAAGTGTTAGGATTCAAAAGGAAAAATGCCAGATTTCCCGTGAAAGGTCTTTCTAATTCAAAAATCGCAGTAACCAAGGGTTACGTAATGATTGATCTTATATCAATTCATAATGCTGACAGCAAGTTGTCAGTGAAAGCTTTTATTTTAGACGAATTAACAGCTCCATTACCTTCTGAGAAAATAAATGAAGAGCATTATTCACACTTAAAAAATGTAAACTTGGCAGATCCACATTTTGGGACTCCAAATAAAATTGATGTTATTTTAGGATCAGATTACTTTTTTTCTATTTTGCTTCCTGGTCAAATAACATGTGCTCAGAGCAGTTTAATTGCGCAAAATTCGATCTTTGGCTTTCTCGTATCTGGAAAAATGCCGCATCTTAACACAACTCCTAATTCAATGCATAATTTACATATTTATGAACTTAATATTGATAATGAATTAAAACGGTTTTGGGAAATGGAAGAGGTATTCAATAATAATGCTCAAATTCTGTCTCCAGAAGAACAATTTGTTGAATCACATTTTCAGAAAACTTACTCAATCAATTCCGAGGGTCGTTTTGTAGTAAAATTACCTTTTGTTAAACCTACGACAGAATTAGGTAATTCTAGACCTGCCGCAATTTCTCGCTTGTTGGCGATGGAAAGGAAATTTAAAGAAAACCCAGAATTCGAAAAGCAATACAAGGATTTTATGCGCGAATATATACAGTTAGGCCATATGGAATTAATAACACAAAATGACATTAACGATTCTGAAAATGAACAATATTTTCTTCCTCATCATGCGGTTATTAAACCTTCTAGTACTACTACCAAGTTGAGAGTTGTGTTTGATGCATCATGTAATACTTCAAAAGGTAATTCCTTGAATTCAATTTTGGGAGTAGGTCCTAAATTACAACGGGACATATTTGAAATTTTACTTAATTTTCGAGTTCCGAAAATTGTTTTCTGCGCTGACATAGAAAAGATGTACCGCCAGATTTTAGTTTCTGAAGAAGATCAAAATTATCAGAAAATAGTTTGGAGGTTTAACTCTAATGAGGAAATAAAAAATTTCAAATTAAAAACGGTTACTTATGGGCTAGCTCCAGCGTCTTATCTAGCCACTAAATGTCTCAAACAAATTGCTGATGATTATACAAAAAATGCTGTTATTTCTCAAACATTAGAGAAAGATTTCTATATGGATGATCTACTTTCAGGCTCAAACACTGTTAGCGAGGCAATAGAAACTTGTAAAGAAATTACCGATGTTTTGCACGCGCATGGTTTCCACTTAAGAAAATGGAATTCAAATTCAAAGGAATTTCTTAGAGAGTTTGAAGATGATTCCAATACCGAATCGAATTTTGAAATAATTCCTAATGATAACGGAAGCTCTAAAGTTCTAGGATTAAGCTGGAACTCTTCTTCAGATACTTTTATTTTCAAGGTTTCACTAAATCTCACTCCACCTCTTACAAAGAGGCAAATTTTAGCAGAATCTGCTAGAATCTTTGACCCACTGGGTCTAATTTCCCCATGCACTGTAACTTTAAAAATATTTTATCAAAAACTGTGGTTGACAAAAGGGGACTGAGACACTATTGTTCCAGAACATCTAACCGAGGAATTATTCAAATTTCAAAATTCATTCAATGAAATCAATCAATTTTCGATACCAAGATGTGTTACGCTTTCATCCGAGAATGCCTTTGAATTACACGGATTCTCCGATGCGTCAACACTAGCTTATGCTGCCGCAATTTATTGCCGACAAACTTGCAATGGAAAAACCAATGCTTTTCTTTTGGTTTCTAAAACAAAAGTTGCACCAATCAAGCAAATTTCTGTCCCTAAATTAGAACTTTGTGGTGCTCACTTGTTATCTAAATTATTCCGCACAGTTATGGACACACTAAAGAATTACAAGTTCGATATTTTTGCATGGACTGATTCTAAAGTAGTCCTTTCATGGTTATCCGCACACCCCCGCAAGTGGAAAACATTTGTGGCGAACAGAACCTCTCAAATAACAGAAGTTTTACCTACGAAGCACTGGGGACACGTTCCCTCAAAAGAAAATCCCGCAGATATCGCTTCTCGCGGTATTGACCCAAAGGGTTTGCCGGAATGCGAGCTATGGTGGAAAGGGCCAAGCTGGCTACTTCTAGACTCATCTAATTGGCCGAAAGACGACTTAAATGTTGATGAATTCGATGAACAAATCAAATCTGAGCAAAGATCGGATCCCATTTTTTCATTTCACATGCAGCCTTCAAATGATGTACTAGATAATTTGTTTCAAAAGCACTCTTCACTTTCAAAAATTATCCGCATTCTGGCATATTGCCTAAGATTCATTAAAAAATGCAAAAATGCTAATGAATATCAAATCCCTTCAACAGTACTTACATCTAACGAAACAAAATCTGCTGAAGAAATTATCGTTCTTTGGATTCAAAATTCTTACTTTAAAGAAGAGTTAAAATGTATCAAGGAACAAAAACCTCTAGCTAAGAAAAGCAAATTACACTCCCTATATCCGTTTATTGATGCTAAGGGTATCTTACGGGTGGGAGGACGCCTGCAAAATTCACAGTTAGCATTTAATCACAAGCATCCGGTAATACTTCCATCACAACATAAAATGAGTGAACTATTGATAATACAACAGCATATTGCCACTTTACATGCTGGACCTTCTCTACTATCGCACATTATAAAACAATCTTTTTGGATAGTTGGTGGAAAAAAGCTCATCAACAAATGCATTAATAGATGTTTAAAATGTTTCAGATATAAGAAAACTATTACAACTCCTCCATAAATGGGGAATTTACCTAAACCTCGAGTAAATCTTGAACGCCCCTTTTTTGCCAGCGGAATTGATTACGCAGGCCCCATATCCATTAAATTTAGCAAGGGTAGGGGTGCAAAAACAACTAAGGGTTACATTGCCTTATTTATTTGTCTTGCTACGAAAGCGGTCCATATAGAAGCTGTAAGTGATCTAACAACTGAAGCATTTATAGCAGCTCTTCGACGTTTTAGTGCAAGAAGAGGTACCCCACGTCACCTTTATAGTGACAACGGGAAGAACTTTCTCGGGGCATCAAGAAAAATCGACCAAATACAGAGGGCATGGTTGTCATTTCCTAAAAATGAAATCATGTCTCAATATTTAACTGAAAAATCCATTGAATGGCATTTTATCCCTCCTTCTTCCCCCCACTTTGGCGGAATTTGGGAGGCTGCAATAAAATCCGCGAAATACCATCTCAAAAGAGTAATAGGAGCGACACTTCCAACTTTCGAAGAGCTCGCCACCCTACTTAGCCAAGTCGAAGGCTTACTGAATTCGCGACCTCTTATACATTTAAATGACAATGATAGTGACTGCATAAATGTTCTCACACCCTCACATTTTCTTACAGGTGATGTAATTTTCTCGCTACCTGAAGAGACCTCATCTATTACGAGCAACCCTAGAAATCGCTGGGAGCTGCTGCAAAATTTAAAAAGAGGATTCTCCCATCGATTTAAAAAGGAATATTTGAGCTCGCTCCAAAAAAGAGGAAAGTGGAGAGTCGAGCAACGTAATCTTCAACCTGGACAAGTTGTGCTACTCCTCGATGATGCCCAGCCACCAGACTCTTGGCCATTGGGCCGAGTAAAAGAGGTGCACCCAGGAAAGGACGGACATGTCCGTGTTGTGACCATACAGTGTAAAGGATCTTATTTGAGACGACCAGTACACAAATTAGTTCTCCTCCCTATATATCAGGACTAAGGCCTGATAGGGTGGGAGTGTGTTCGAATGTTTAGAGTGTTTATTCTAAAACAGTAATATTTACAAACGTTAAATTACTTCATATTTCAGAAGTGACATTAATTAACTCAACTGTTTACTTTAAAACCATAATAATTATAAAGGGTAAATTACTTTATAACTCAAAAGTGACATTAATGATATTAATATAATATCATTGTTTATTTAAAGCAATTCATAAGTAGTTGATTGCACATGATGGTGAAATCATTTTTGTTGATTACTTCAAGGACAATATTTTACTGTGAACGAACTTACTTCAGTGTCTCTTATGTCTTTGTAAAGCACACACGGTGCTTATATTTCTCTTCGCTATGATTTCGCATACTTGGATAATATGTTAATCCAGTAACCGCAGCAGGAAACTGCATTCCTGTATCTTGTTTTCAATTTACTAAATGTTTCTTTAAGTTGTTAATATAACGCAAAAAAGATATATTAGTGTGAATTTATTTAAACTTGACAACACCAAAGAACTGCTTCGTGAACCTCGGACACCAACAATTGCCATTATTAGTTCCCTCATTACCCACTTTATTACAAAAACGTTGGTAATGACCTTTCAAACCACACTTAAAAAATTTAGGCCCTGAAGCATCATTCGTCTTCTTAAACTCTGTTTTCCTATCCGGAAAAGAATTACACTCATTACTACCATTTTGCCTCCAACTACCACTAAATTTATTATCCTCCCTCGGTCTCATTTTTTCATTGTTTATGTACTTATCTTTACCTTTAAAGCTTTTATGTGTAACCGCATGAGACTTATGTTTAGCATCAAAATAATTATCACACTCTTTAGCAATTTTAGGAGCTTCTAACCATTTACCCTGGTGAGTTAAACTAATATATGCTGCAGTATCCTCATCTAGCGTACTCATTAGCTTATCAGTAACTATTAACTGGTTGACCTTTTCATAAGTGTCCGCACCTCTAATTTTACAATAATTTTCCCACGTAGCTATTAAACGCGATACAAATAATACATGGGTTTCGTTCGGATTTCTCCTAGCTTTCCGGAAATTTTCTAAACATGCCTTCGGGGTCGGCTCATGTTCCCTTAGGACTAACTCCTTTAATTCCTCATAATTCTCCATTTGTTCCTTAGTGGTATAAATTAACAAATTATCCGCCTTATCTCCTAACATATTTAGTAGAATTTCGGCCTGCTGGTTTTCCGGTACATTTTTAGTTTTGAATGCCCTTTCTAAGCTGTTAAAAAATAAATTCCATCCCTCAGTCCCTTCTGGTGCTTTGATAGATAGAGTTTTAACACTTTTGATCAATTTTTCTATGTTACTTTCATTATTAGATTCCCTAGACCCATTGAAATTATTTGCCGATCCTTGCACCCTTAGTTTCTCCATTTCTAATTCATGTTCCATTCTTAATTTTTCCATTTCTAACTTTTCCTGCTCCAATTTTTCCTGTTTTTCTTCACGCTCTAACCTTTCCTGTTTTTCTAATTTTTCTTGTTCTAATCGTTCTGCAACAATAGCGTCAGATAATTCCTTAATAACCCCCTCGTCATACTCATCACTGTCCATTATCTTTTTCTTAAGCTGAATTCTGGTATCATCTTCCGTGAATTCAACACCCAATTCTTCGGCTATCCCAAGAAGATCAACCTTTTTTAGTTTCAATAAGAAAGCCATACCTTCACCGATTGTTATTATCACCCCACAAGAATAGTTAAACCTACCAACTTAATATTTCCTAAATTTCTAACTTAGTACAGATATTTCTCCACTTATTATACTAATTAATACCATTTCAGATAATCCATGCATTTCATTTCTAATTAACCTACTGAATACTCTAATTTTTCTCAACCATTGATATCACACAATTTACTTCCAATAAAACAAAAAAGTAAAACAATAATTCGATTTGACTGCTATGCAATATAGATTCCAATATATACACTTAGATAACAACATACAATTTATATAATAACACTGATACGTTGAAATTGAATAGAGGTATTGATGTCAATCAAAAAATCCACATAAAGAAAAATTGAAACACATGCATACATAAATTTCTACAATTATCCTCATAAAATATTTCCGAACTCAATACTGGTTCTTACACTTAAAACAAATATACTGAAAATCTTTACTTTTATTTTTACTCACTATGGCTCTCTTTTGAGCCTTTTTTTTTCACTATGGCTCTCTTTTGGGCTTTTTTTTTTTCACTATGGCTCTCTTTTGAGCCTTTTTTTTTTCTCACTAGTATTGGCCAATTAAAATTTTCATTTGCTTAGAATTTTGATAATGCAACTCTTAAAATTTAAACAGTATTGCTTCATTTAACAATTACTTTAACAATAATTTAGATTTAATGCATTAATTTAGTTCACTAATATCATTATAAATAGCATATCATTATCATCTCAAATTATTATGACCTTTCTTTAAAACAATAGCAATATGGTTACTAATTCTTTACACCTATCTGAACACAATTATTTCATTGCACATAAATTACATAGACAATTTACTTAAATTACTATTAATTATACAACAATACAATTTGGTTCGAGATGTCAGAAGAAATGAATGATCAAAACACCTTACCTTATACTTTATTTGGTGGGGTACTCTTCTATTCACAGATAGCTCCACGATGTAGCGATAATCAGGCACAACACAGTTCAGTTTAGTTCTTTCTAATAAAGATACGCTCAACACTTTAGTCCACACTAGACGATATGGCACGATACTTTATCACACACTCGACGATCCGGCACGATACTTTAGCACATGCTCGACGATACGGCACAACACTTTACACACATTCGACGCTACGGCACGACACTTTACACACATTCGACGATACGGCACAACCACACAAGAATTCCACTGGATACTCTGGCATTAACAGACTGCAACACGGCTCGCTGGTCACTGGTTTCAGGCGATTCTATCCCGACGCTGCCAACAATTTGTCGGACGCTCCTCTCAGTCCACAAAACTTTGAAGAATGTCCTAGGTAGTTTTAGCTGCCACCACCGATATTAATGGGTGATATCGGTCACCTGCTGTGAGGATTGGGTAAACTAACACTGACGCTGTTAATGAACTGAACTAACAGTTTATTTAAGATATAGATATGTACTCAAGAAACAATATTTACAACTATTTAAAATTACAACTCGGATATAGATGATCCGGTTCAACATTAAATTAACTACAATAAACGTTGGTTGTGTACCGTTCAACTTACACTTTCTTCCTCACACTCAACGCACGTTGGATACGCTTTATCAGAGATTACTGCAGAATCTCAATGCACAAGGGTACTAGGCCTCACTTCTCGGCCTATAACACTATCCACCGGGACGCCTTGTCCCACGCTCAAAATATACACTATCCAACAGGACCACAAATCCTGAGCGACCTATCGGTCTCAACGCCAAGCGAGAACTGTCCAACCTCTCAGTCCAGAGTTGACCTTGTCAGAGATCTTCCTTCCCCCAGCAGGGCCTCTTAGAGTTCCTCCATTGGTTCAATTCCGCATACCGACCTTGAGTCATGACATCTACTGTTTACACATCACTCCAATAGCTAGATGACAGCTGAGGCACGCCCCGCGGCCATCACTTTCATTCATCAACGAGTGCGTCATCTGCACACCTGTGTCAACATCTGTCATTCGTCATTATAAGAAAAGAAAGAAAGGTATTTCGAAAGCTTCACGGATACACAACTAACAATACATAAAAATATTCAGATGAGGAAATATCATTCCTTTCTAATTCAAGGCAGATGTCTTCTAGGAACCTGACAACGTCACTATTTAAAACATCGCATTTTTACTCATAACGAAATTATATTTCAATATTTCTTTTCATTATGAACACTGAGATTGAAATTTTACTTTCAGGTGACTTCAGTTAGTGAAAATAATGTCATAGTAAAAATGAAATTAGTTTTTCTTTTTTTTTTAAATAAAATTATTTTTCCGTGAGTGCATATAAAATAACATTTCTGGATTTCGCCGGCACTCAGATTTCAATTTTACCTGAAGATGTGCGAATATTTGCATGCAGAATTGTAACTGGCAAACTTGACATTAAGTTTGGAAATATATTTATTATATATTGATTCAATAATGTAATTACTTTTGCTTTTTTTAAAACCAAATCGATCGGATCTTTTAAACATTTCATTCGTCAAATTCGATGGGATTCCACTCGTTTTATTGTTAAAATGCATTTCCTTTTTCTCAGAGTATAAAAACTAGTCGTTGAGGGGCCACCGTAATACTTACCCATCATGGATAGGCATATGAAAATAAAACATGTGAAAACTATTTATACAATGCATTGCAATTCCAAAACAAAATTTAAATATTGTTAATATGCATAGTAATGCTCTATTAATGAATTGCTAATGTACCAATTTCGACAAATTATATAAAACGCCAAACTACTCAAGTAAAACCGAACTGCGTAAAAGAAACATCCTTATAACTCCAAAAATAATAATAATATAAACTAACAGTTTACTGCGTTGGATTAAGCGTCTCATTTTCAATTAAAATATACCTCTGAATTGAAATTTGAATGAAATACAGGGTCATGAAAAATCGAAGAATGTGGAAAACAGGATTACATATATCTCGGCAACTAATAATCCGATCGACTTTGTTCTATATGCAAAATGTGTGTTATTTTATTGCCTTTTACGTCCATTCCTTAGAACAAAAGCATTCAAAAAATTTTATATACTTTTCATCAGAACGAATTTTTCGAGAGTCCGAAAAAAATAGTTCCGGATAATCGAGGTTGCTGATATTAAATAGGCTTCGTCCCATTCTTTCATACTAACTACATACAAAATTTCAAGTCTCTATCTCAATTTGTTCGGGAGATAGAGCGTTTACAGACAGACAGACAGACGGACGGCAAAATTTTTTTTCTAAAAATATGTTTTTCGGAATCTCTACTATCTAAAACGTGTAAATCCGTCAAAAAAATCTCGATTTTCAAAACGATTGCAAGACTTACCCTATACTACGTATGATGGGTAAGTAAAAAGCGTTTAAACTAAGTAAAAAAAAAAAACCCGTTTTTGATGAACTAGTCAATGAAGAAGTAGCACGTCAAATTGTATCTCTTTATTATTCCGAAATTCCAATGTCTCAGAGAGAAACTGCTAATCAATTAGGTATTTCACGCCGTTCTGTTTCTTATTATATTGATAAACACAAGAAAAATGAAGTTAGTTCATTGCATTCTAAACGAGGTCGCTCTTCTAAAAAACCTCTATCGATTTTTTTTTCTAATCGGAGGCGAAACTGAATTCTGCAATGGCAGAATCTACATTCAACTTGTTTATTTATTTATTTATTTATTTATTTGCGTTGGATAGCTGGGATTTATCTATACAATACAAAGGCCGTTATTTACTTTTTCGATTTTGTTTACAGACATTTTTAATGGGGATGCCTTTCACTTTCGAAAACGATTCCAAAAATGAAAGTCTCCTCATTAAAAATATCTGTAAACAAAATCGAAAAAGTAAAAAACAGCTTTTGTATAAATCCAATGAAAAAAAATCATTTCAAAACATTGAAATGCGACCGAGATATCTTTATAAATTTCTTCCATCGGATTAGCATTAGTCTTTTCACTTGACTGAAGTATCCTCTTTAAATTATCAATCTTATGTATGAATATTAGCAATATTATGAATAATTGGAAATTGTAAGGGTAATAAATGTAGTCTTAATTTAAGAGAGAAATGTTTCACTAATTTGTGTTACCTGATTGACGACTTCTTCGATATTCATGATTTCTTTGCCTTTCTGATGCCGTGGCGTGGGTGGTGATTGTCCATCCCAGTCCTTCATTTCTGGAATACTTTTCAGGTATAGCAAAGCCTGTAATCCACTCACGTAATCATTTATCACAGTAAAATCTTGATTCTGCACAGAGCTACAAACCTAAATGCATCAGAATAAGTATTTTGGTAATGTAATAACTGAATCGTTAAAAAATGATGCACCAATTGAAAATAGATGATAATTGTTCGATATACAGCAGTGACAAAAATTATGGAAACTTTTTCAAAAACTCTTAAGTTTGGTAATTCATAATAGTACTTAAGTTTGAAGTAAAAGCACAAAATTGTATATCAGTAAAATAATAATAATAATAATAATAATCCAAGATGTAATTCTACATTGCTAGAATCCTATTTCTGCTGTAATAGCAGTTGTCAAGGAGAAAACTAAAACATATGGAGAAAATTAGCTACAGCAAAAATTTTCACCGAGTCAGCTTATTCTTTTTTTTAATTAATTTTATTGTTAATAGTAGCCTTAAATCATCTTCCCAGAAATAAACGAAGTTTTTTAGTTTTGTAACTGTGTTAATATGGAACCAAGATTCAGCTATTGTTTCTGTTAATCAGGATTAATTGTACAGTTGTTTCCGACAAATCATTTTTTTAGTTGTCTGCATAGTATTTCAGGTGAGTTGGACTTAGGCCCTTCTAGTTGTAGAATATGACTATCTGAAAACTATTTTATGCATATAGCAGTAAAATTACATGGAGCTGAATTTTGTTGGGGAAAAAAAAGTAGATTAGAAAAAATCATACATGGAAGGTTTCATTTTGTTCTTGTATCTCATGTATTTTTTAACATTTATAAGTGTATTATCATAAATCATACAAATTATGCCCTCCCTTTTTGATCTCATTTAACATGTCCCAAAATGTTGGTTCAGAGAAAACGAGGAAAGATTTGTTAAACGTTGTTTGATAATTACTGTATTCCGTTATAAACTTAAAATAAGAAAAGTACT
This sequence comes from Maratus speculifer, assembly GCA_964019185.1. Classification (NCBI taxonomy): domain Eukaryota; kingdom Metazoa; phylum Arthropoda; class Arachnida; order Araneae; family Salticidae; genus Maratus; species Maratus speculifer. Next base: position 216,479,230 of record OZ025294.1, read on the forward strand.
CAGTATTGACTGTCATGTCTAGTCATGTCAATATTAAGTCGGATTACCATCAGAAATATGTTTTAACACTTGTTTTCAAGGAAGACATTTCATCTCTTTATCTAAACAATCTTATTCAAATGCAATCCAAGTTCCCGATGTATCTGCTAAGTATTATTGTTAACTTGAACTTTTAAATCAAGCTTCTTATAAGCGGCATATAAAAACACTGGATGGAAATTAGATGATTGTTGTCGAGTTTGTGGAACAATATCAAATTTGATATTTTAAGAAAATATGTTTTTTTTTTTTTTTTTTTTTTTTTTTGGGGGGGGGGGGGGTGCGGAGATCAAAATATAATATAATTTAAGAGTTAAAAAAAAAAAAAAAAAAAAAAAAAAAAAAGGCTATTAGATTGAACATTATATTTAATTTGAAATACATTCATAACGGACTCATTCCAGTCTCAACTCTGTTCTTAATAGGAATTTAATTATACTATTTTAATTTTCAAAAATTAAACATCAGATTGCTCAAACCATAAATAAAAATTTATTTAAAAGTAATTTTTATTCCTTTTAACAAAAGTAAATTTACAAATCTTAAACATTCAATAGACAAATTTTCGGAAAGGCGGATTTACAAAATGTCCTATGAATATGATCCGATGTATATAGGTCAGATCAAACGCCCTCTAAAGGTCGGTTGGGGGGAGCATAAAAACTGTATTAAAACCGGAAATCTTAAACATTCTACTCTTGCTAACGATTGTTGGCCTAGCAACTACATTTTTTATTTTATGCGCATCGCTACACAATCTTGACTTTTAAGAAGATTTTTATAGATAGAGAAATCCAAATAGTTTAGTAAATAACTTATCAAGTACTCCCAACTCTGGTTAACTTTTCTTGAATTTACTCTGTCGACCTCCTATACTCTTTGTTCTGTTCATGCTTTTTCTGCCTCTTCGTGAATGAACTTAGGCACTGCATTCCTATTTGTCTCCTCGGATACATCATTCATATCAAAATTAGTTAGCTCCATTGATTCCTTCTCCTTCCGCCATTGACCGTGAGCTATATTGCTTGGTCCTTCCTCCATATTCTTATGCATCTGTTTTTAATGTTTCTGACATTACACTGAATATGAAGTTTTAGAAGCTGAGAAACAGCTGACTTCTTCCTAAATAAATGATTCAATTTGTATTTTTGTTCCGTTGTCTGTTTGTATTTCTAACATACTGACAAAATGTCCCATCCATTTATTTTAATTAAATTACTTTTTGGTCCGGGCACCTAAAATCTTTGATAAACCACAGATTTTGCATGTAAAATACATAGAAATATACAAACAATTCATTTACGAGTAATCAAATTAATTTAACATAGATATTTGTTTCAAATCTTGATAACAGTCATGACAATTAATTGCGGAATTTATCATGTTGACCAATTCTGAATATATATATATATACACACACACACACACATATATATATATAGTTTTTTTTTTTTTTTTTTTTTTTTTGTAATTAAGAAACATATTTAGAAAAGAAAATTTTTTTGAATAAATGCGTCGCACATTAAATGAGCTAGTTATTTGAAACTTACTTGATTTTATTAATTAAAGAAACTTCTGGTTTGAAATATATTTGTTCGATTTTTAAAAAGCCAGAGGTTGGCATGCATTTACATATATAAATATATATATACATATATACACATACATAAAGGAGAAAGATTTTTCATTACTTATGTATTGAAAACCATAATTTTTATCTGAAAAATATATAGCATAAGTCGAAAATTTTGATGCTGTTTATAAATTGTGATGAATGTTTATATAAATATTGATAAAATTAAAAATTGTGTATGAAAATATAGAAAAGACTCTTAACCAAATTAAATAGAATTTTTTAAAATGTAAAGTAAAATAGTTTTACAAATCCTCCTGCAAAAAAGAAATGCTAAATAATAAACTAGGACTTTATATTGCATACCCAAAAGTAACTAGTCAGATATGGCAATCCCAAAACTTTCTTCTATCATCATATGCATATTAATACTTCCTGAAAAATGCAGCATAGCCACACACCGCTTTAGTGGTTTAAATCAAAATCTAGTCAGCAACAGCTTATGTCAACTTTTAAATTAATCTGAACTTTGATGAAAATCACTGCATTAGTTTTTGAGATAGAGCTATTGCAAATTCTTTAAAAAGATCTGCATAACAGCGACGCATGTTGGGTGTTTACACCAAAAACTAATCAGGATAAATTTTTTTATCAGGTACTATCTGAATCTGAAATTTGATAAAAATCCATGCGTTAGTTCTTGAAATGCATTTAAGGCGAAATCGTGAAAAATGCAGCATAGCAACGCCATCTGTTGGACGATTTACACCAAAAACTAAACAACACTAATCTATATCAGAAACTAACTGATTCTCAAGTTTTAGAAAATTTCATGCATTAGCTCTTGAGATAGAGCTACTGCGGTAATCACGAAAAATGCACCATGGCAGCTCCACCTGTTGAGAAATTTGCACCAAATTGTAATCAGTAGCATGTTATATCAAGTACTAAGTCTAAAGTTTTATGAAAATCCGTGCATTAATTTTTGAGATATGGCTATTGTGGAAATTTAAATAATGCATCATAGCAGCGCCACCTGCTGAGCGATATACACCAAAATTTAATCAGATCTAGTTTATATCAAGGGCTAAAAAATCTAAAGTTTTGTGAAATTCCGTGTATTAGTTCTTGAGATATAGCGTCCACAAAATTTTTGTCACATATAGACAGACTGATCGACTGACAGATACACAAACTCGCAGACAGACATTTTGTAAAAGCATATTTTTCGGGTTTTCTGACCCTTAAAACGGGTAAATCCGTCGAAAACCAGATTTTGAAAATTTTCATAAATCCAATACTTTTTTCTTGTAAAAACTAGTCTTTGGGGGTCATTGTAATACTTACCCATCATATATATGCATATATAACATATGAAAATAAAACATTTGTAAACTATTTATAAAATGCATTGCAATTCCAAAACAAAATTTAAACGTGCATTTAAATATTTTTATTAGGCATAGTAATTCTCTATTAATGAGTTGCTGATGAATCTATTTCGGCAAATTATAGAACACGCCAAACTACTTAAGTAGTACTGAATTGCGAAAAAGAAACATCCTTATACCTCCCAAAATAATAATCTTATTAACTAACAGTTTACTGCTTCGGATTAAACGTCTCATTTCCAATTAAAATATATCTTTGAATTGGAATTTGAATAAAATACAGAGTCATGAAAAATCGAAGAATGTGGAAAACAGGATTACAGATATCTCGGCAACTAATAATTCGATCGACTTCGTTCTTTATGCAAAATTTGTGTTATTTTATTACTTTTTACGATCATTCCTTAAAATAAAAAAATTCGAAATTTTTTATGTACCTTTCAAAAGAATGAATTTTTCGAGAGTCCGAAAAAAATAGTTCCGGATAATCGAGGTTACTGATATTAAATAGGCTTCGTCCCATTCTTACCTACTAAGTACATACCGAATTTCAAGTCTCTATCTCAATTTTTTCAAGAGATAGAGCGTTTACAGACAGGCAGACAGACAGACAGACGGACGGACGGCAAAAATTTTTTTCTAAAAATATGTTTTTCGAAATCTCCAGTGTCTAAAACGTGTAAATCAGTCAAAAAATTTTTCGATTTTAAAAACGATTGCAAGACTTACCCTATACTACTTATGATGGATAAGTAATAGAAGAAAGTAAAAATAAAACTTTATTCTGAGATTTCAAACAAAGTTGTAAAAATAAAAATCATGAAAAATAAAAAATTAAATGATATCTACTTTTTTTTTTTTAAAGTAATAATTATCTGAATAATATTTGCCTGCAAGACAGTTGCTCCAGCTTGCAAGAACTGTAATCCGACATCTGCGGAATCTATTCCACCGGTGGCTAAAATAGGAAAACCTGGAAGTGCACGGGCTACTGCAGATACAGCTCGAAGAGCTATAGGCCGTATTGCATTTCCTGAAACACCGCCATATGTGGTCTTCTTCTCTCGCCCAATGCCAGGCCAAGGGGATCCGTCAGACTTCAAACCCATCAGTCCAGATACAGTGTTCGTCACTGTTACACCGTCGGCTTTTCCTGGGCAAACAAAAATACTTTATCTACACTGACTCAGAAAAATAACATTTATTATGTTTCTAATGTTTTTAAATCCCTTAAAAAAATTAAATAAGTAAAAATTAAAAAAATTAAACCATACACAATGCATAAAATGGCCCTTTTTTTAATTGAACGTTTTATTACATAACAATTTAATATTTCTTAAGAATAAATTTGCTGCATGTGGAAAATGTGAGTCAAATTTATGTTATTCATATTACGTGGATGATTCGAAAAGTTAGTTGCAATTAGCAAAACCTTTTTGCTCATAGAATATGGATCTAGTGAGAGTATTCGTAATAGCAGCCTGACTTGTGCTCGTGGTTGCAGCTATTAGCTTTTTTTTTTTTTTTTTTTTTTTTTTTTAAGCAAAAGGTGTTTTGTCATTTAGATATTCCGTTCAGAACTTCGTGCAGCAATTTGGTTCCGTAAGCTGAAGAAGAAACTTCGACGAAATTCAATACCAGTTGCAAGAAATTTACCGTAAAGAAACATTTACAGATTGCAAAACGGCGAATGTTGTTTGATTTAGACCAGGAGGCGACAGCACAGACAAGCATTTCATCGAGTTGACGGCTGAAATTCCAAAATCAATTTAAAGTCGATTCACATATTAAAACGCAGTCATATCTTGGTGGGAAAACTGCAAAGTCATATCTCGGTAGAAAAATTTGAAAGCACAATTTCAGCGTCTAATCCAGATTCTAGCGGTTTACCATTGTGTTTTCCTGTTCTCAGTCTTCCATGTTTTCAAACCTTTGGGTGCAAATAAACACAATAGTAAACCTATGAGTCAAACGCTGAAATCGGGTTTTCAAATGTTTTCCACAAAGATATGACTTGGGGACCAACTGCATTTTAATATATGAATCGATTTTTAACTAATTATGGAATTTCAGCCGTAAACTCGATTTGATAATTGTCTTTGCTGTTGCCTCTTGGTATAATTATGATCAGTACTGTAGTCGTAGACAAATCAGGGGTTATATGCTGTAGCTTTAGTTGAGAAACAAATGGTAATTTGCACTTCTTTAAAATATTCAGAAGATATCGACGTACACCGCCGTGTATCCCCACCCTTTCCCACTACAGTCCGGATTATAATCGCTCTGGACTCTGTCACAGAGGATGATGGCTGTCACAGATAGTCAGTAACTCAAGGTTGCCAGGTACGCCAATTCTTTATTCGAAATAACTACCGGATATTCCGAACAGATTTTTTTTTTTTATTGATGAACAACATTCCGTGATAAAATAAAGCGAAAATTACTATTCAGAATTTCTGGTAAGCATTTTGAAAAAACAGTATTGCACTAATTGCAACACTGATGACCACTTTAAGAAACTGATTAGTTGCAATAAGCGCAAATTACAACAGAAAATGTCAAAACTGAATTATACTGCTCGCATAAAACCGCATTATACATGTGGACTGCTGCAACAACGTGTAAATATTATTCTGCGTTAAAAACGGGCGTTTTAACAATGCTCTAAATAAATTATAAAATTTTAATAAAGTGTATAGAGATTAAGTATTTATAATAAAATGTTTTAGAATGTTTATGAAATCACGTGGTAAACAGATAAGGGTGTCTGCCTCTGAGTGAATGCTTTTATAGATGGCGCAGGTGAAAGTGTTATCACTTCGATTAACTAACCTTCATAGGCAGCTTTAGCGATTGCCACAATGTCTGTTACATTCGGCGTTAATTTGGCAAAGAAGGGAATTTTCACAGTTTCCCGCACCCACAGGCAGATATTCCTCACAAGTTCTGGATCCTGAAAAATATTTATATTAAGTAATTATACTAAAAATAAAAATACACATACAAAATAACAGTTTAAGAAATAATTTTTGAATTCGTATTTAAAATACCAGACTTTGCTTACTGCGATAGTCGTAAATAAAAATTATATTAAAAGATACAATAATCCAAATTCTCACTTTGTTAAATAATAATAATAAAAAGAAAGGCAATAAATTTTTATCTCCTTTTAGCATTTTAAATGTCAAAGAAAAAATTATGTAAATCTCTTTTTTCTTTTTTAGGTGCGTTCGTAATTATGTAAATACGTAGCACCTATTGTTGTCGCTCAGTCTGTCCGTCTGTCTGTCCGTCTGTCTGTCCGTCTGTCTGTCCGTCTGTCCGTCTGTCCGTCTGTCTGTCCGCATATAACAACGCAAAAACTACCCAACCGAATCGTTTGAAATTTAAAATACATAATTATTACATAATTTTATCGAGTCATTTCAAATTTTATGAAAATTGGATGCATAGATCAATTACAGGGACAATCAAAAGTATTCCGTTACATTACGGTCAATGGGGAAAAAAGTTTCAAATGCATTTTAATCGTTTGAAATTTAAAATACATAGTTATTACATAATTTTGTCGAGTTATTTCAATTTTTTTGATAATCGGGTGCATAGATCAATTACAGAGACAATCAAAAGTATTCAATTACATTATTGTCAATGGGGAAAAAGTTTCAAATGTATTTTATACGTTTGAAATTTAAAATACATAGTTATTACATAATTTTGTCGAGTTATTTCAAATTTTATGAAAGTCGGATGCATAGATCAATTACAGGGGCAATCAAAAGTATTCCGTTACATTACGGTCAATGGGAAAAAAAGTTTCAAATTCATTTTAATCGTTTGAAATTTAAAATACATAGTTATTACATAATTTTGTCGAGTTATTTCAAATTTTATGAAAATCGTATGCATAGATCACTTACAGGGACAATCAAAAGTTTCCGTTACATTACGGTCAATGGGGAAAATGTTTCAAATGCATTTTAATGGTGTTGCACTCATTCGAACTTAATAAAATTTATATACAATATAAAGTACATATTATAATATGCATCTTACATAATTTGTGATGCAAAGAACATTTGTTATTGATTTACAAGGCCACACAAAAGTATTCCATTACATAATGGTATAGGGAGAACATTGTTTGATGAACGTTTTAATTGTAATTCACTATTTGCAATTTTATGAGATTGATATATGAGAGTAATATTTTTAAAACTTCATTATCGTACGAACGCACCTCGTTTGCTACGCTTCACGTGCAATTTCCAACTTGTTAAATAATTCACTCGACATTTTAAGACTTGACAAATATTGAATATTGTGACATTGTATCCAGTCTTGATAAGTGCTTTCATAACAACCTACAATTTAAAGGAAAAAGTATGGTTGATTTTTACTTGAATTTTAATCCAATATAAATCACTATTTGTTTTCATTCAAAATGTCTCATTATTTTTTTCATTAAATTCAGTATGTTAAAAATATAAATGAAAAGCTCCCTTCAAAAATGTAAGTTTAGAAATAAACTTTCTATTGAGAATAAGCAACAAAACAACTTGTTTCTATCATGTCATATGCAATAATTGTAAACACAGAAACAGCCTATAACAGAATGCTATCGTAATCATGCGGAAATTTTCATGATTACAGTTAAACAAATAGAGTTATGTATCTGATGAAACGAGAACCTATCTGGAATGGAATTTTTTTCCATTTTTTTGCGATTTTGTATTAGCAGATAATTTACTTAATTTTTTAACGAGTTTAAATACAGGAAGAAATAATACTTCATCAAGTATTGGCAATTGGCACCATTCCCCCCCCCCCCCCCCCGAAGGATACTATTAACACATACTAAAGTGGTCATTCTAGTCTTACCGATAAGCATTTCGGATGCTGTTTCTGTTTCTCACATTATTTTATTTACTTATCTGTTTATTTATACATTTATTTATTTGAAGGAGATCTTTTATGAAGCCTGCAAAAAGCTGTTTGTTATTTTTGATTTTGTTTGTGTTGTAAGCGGTTTTTTGTTTGAGTTGGTACTTACACCAAATTTTACAGAACTTTATTTGTGTTTATATTTTATGTCTTTATGTATTTTAATGCACAATTTTATTGTATTATAACAACCAGTAGAAAAAAGTAAAATCCTTACTTGACCACAGGCTAAGCCCATGCCTCTTTCACCCATTCCATGAGGACAGGACAGATTCAGTTCTAAAGCGTCTGCACCAGCTGCCTGAAAAGGAATTTGTTAGAAATAAAGAAGACACATAGAAATAAATAAATAAATAAAAATCTCTTTTTAGTTTATGAAACAACTTAAAAGAAGCTCTTCATTTATTGCATTTTCTGTTGATACTCAAGCATTTTTGCTCTCTGTATGTTGTTTTAAAAATACTACTTTCATTTTTTATTTTTTGCAATTTTACAAATTAATCATTCTTGTTTATTTTTAGAATCAAATTGCAATTTGAAAATTTAAGTACCTGAAAATTATCAATTTACTAATTCATATAAATCTATTATGAATTTATTATCACAAATATTAAGCTAAATATTTTTCAACAGTTGAAGAATTAATAGTTTACAGGGGTCTGTCCAGACTTTTCTCACAGGGCCCTGTTTTTGTGAAATTGGGATTTTTTTCTCATATATTTGTGAAAATTCTAGTCGGAATTTTGTGAATTTTAATTTATCGATGGCTTCAGTTTCTATTCTTTATATACACTACCTGGCCAAAGATGACCGTCCACTTGCGATTTTAGACATTTTGTTAAATATCTAGAAAAATACGTGAGGAATTATCTTGAAACTCTAAAAGTGTAATTATAATAGTAAAAGTCATATTTCCGTGAAGATTTTTTCCCAAAATGCCAAAGGGAACCGTCAACAAATTAAAAAAGAATGAATATCTTTTGGATAACCCTGTCAAAACTAATGTAGCAAAAACGTTCAAACTGTATATTATGATTAAGTAGCTTAATAAACTGTGTTCATTTTTATGTCGATGGCATGTATATTCATAGAAAAATTAAGGTTTTTGTAAAAACAGTCTCAAATTTTTCCAAGATTTTTGCTTATAATTTGCAGAGTTCTTAATATAAAATAGCATTCTTTTCTGAAAATATGACACATAATATTGCACACAATACCCTGTTATCAGAATTAAAAAATAATAAAAATTGTATGAAAAATGAGTAAGTTTACTAAATAATTTTTCATTGCGCATGCGTTAACTATATCAAAATTTTATTTGCATATTATGTTAGCTAAATATATAGATCAACTTTTGTGAAAATCTCAAAATCATAGCTTCAAAATTCTGAAAGTAATCGTCTATAGAATGAGCACAAAATCCGTTGTTCACAAAAATAAGCAAAAAAATGAGAGATTTTATCCAAATGTAGTAGTACGTCTCATATTGTGTATTCTATATTGACCCTAATCAATGAATATATGGATACAACCCCTCTTCTTTTGCTTCATTTTCGGAATAATGGATTTTCAACTTATTCTATTCATGATTAATTTCAGAATTTTCAAGCTATGATTTTGAGACTTTCACAAAAGTTGCTCTATACATTTAGCTAACATAATATGCAAATAAAATTTTGATATCGTTGACGCATGCGCAGTGAAAAATTATTTAGTAAACTTACTCATTTTTCATACAATTTTTTTTTTATTTTTTAAATCTGATAACAAGATATTGTGTGCAATACTATATGTCATATTTTCAGAAAAGAATATTATTTTATATTAAGAACTCTGCAAATTATAAGCAAAAATCAAAAATCTTGGAAAATTTTGGGACTGTTTTTACAAAAACTTTAATTTCTCTACGAATATACATGCCATCGACATAAAGATGAACAGTTTATTATAATAAGCTACTTAATCATAATCTACAGTTTGAACGTTTTTGCTACATTAGTTTTGACAGGGTTATCCAAAAGATATTCATTCATTTTAAATTTGTTGACTGTCCCCTTTGGAGTTTTGGGTAGAAAATTTCACTGAAATTTATGACTTTTACTATTATATTTACACTTTTAGAGTTTCAAGATAATTCCTTATGTATTTTTCTAGATATTTAACAAAATGTCTAAAATCGCAAATGACCGGTCATCTTTGGCCAGGTAGTATATAAAAAGCTAAGTAATATGCTCTTTGCTGAGTTTAACTGCTTATTTACAAACCAGATTTTAATATTAAATGATTAAATTTGTGAAAAGTTCAATTTGAAGATGAAAAAAAATCTGTGAAAGGTCTATTTAAGAGACAAATAATTTTGTGAAGGGTCCTGTTTTGGGATAAAATGTTTTGTGACGGGTCCTATTTAGGGATAAAAAAATTTAAGAAGAGTCCTGTTTTAAGATAAATTATTTTGTGAAGGTTTCTTTAAAGGATCTAAAATTTTCCTAAACATATCCCTGGTTTAACTATTTTTGTCAGATAATTTCAATTTCTTGAATGGATTTCTGAACTTACTTCAGCTTGTGCGGCTAATTTTTCCCAGTCTTCTTTCTGGTAAGAACACATAATACTTGCTATCAGAATCTGGAAAAGAATGTGAAATGACAGAGAGTTTGCATTTCATTTTATTTCGTTTGAAAATAATCAATATAATAAATACTGACTTTCACAAAAATTTCAGCAAAAACTAGAAGCGGCATTGTTAATACATTGTTAGATATAAAGCGACTGTGTTAGTTCAGATTTATTATTAGTTATTATTATTGTTATTAGTTCAGATTTCTTTTTTATTGTTAAATTTTTGCTTTATGTATGTTTCAAGTTAAATTTGAAGGAAACAATTGAAAATAGCATTTTATTTTTACACTTGAATCATCAATATATTTTAAAGTTTACTTTAATTAACATAATTTTTAAAATAAACACAAACACATGACATACTATTAGCAAGAAAAATACCCCTTTATCTGGCAGAATATAATAAACTTTATTAGAGTCGAGCATAAAATGGTTGGAGGCTGAATTAAAAAAAAAAAAAAAATCTTTATATTCATAAATTGCCAGAGAATACAGATATTTCCAGAACAACTTTTCTTCGTTAAGATTGTTTGGTCTGGGATACAAAAATCTCGAGAACATACATTTTTACTTTTAATATCATCTGTACTTTTTATAAAAGAACAGTACGATGCAAAGCGCATGTAAACACGATAGTTAAATCAGTAGATTTTCTGATTTAATTATTAAACAGCAGAGCAAAATCCAGAAAGAGGAAATATTTAAAAATAAATTATTCAAATAAATTATTAAAAACCTTTAGTCGGTTTTCTAGACAGTGTTTCTTAAAATGGAGAATATTACATATAAAATAAACAAAGTTCCTTTTATTGTATCGAAACTATATGTGCAAAACAATTTTTATGCGTTTCAACATAAAAAGCCGTACAGAAATATCGATAATAAACTGTCTAAGGCGGAATCGATCGGGACCGAGAAAATTTACCGTAATAGATAATATTCCGCCTTTGATAAATTTTATTCTCTGTCTGTGGATTGGCCGGGACTTGAAATTCTTTCGGAGTTAGATTTCTCTGTTACACAGTGTCTGCCTTACAGAGAGTTTATTGTATACTAATAAAAGAAGGTTCTGTTCTGTCTGTGAGTCTGTATGCGATGGTTAACAAAATGTACGGCACGCACAAGGATTAAAAGTTTTGTGAAGTTAGCCCAAAGAGTCTCCTAGTGCACTTGAGACTAAGAATTTTAAAATTCTGTTAATTAGTTGAGTTTTTAATTGAAAATTGCAACTCCCTCGCATTAAACATTCATCTCAATCGTTGCGAGAGAAAAAAAAGCGCTGACAAACGCGTAGAAGCCTTATTTGCACATAGGTTTAATTTATTAACTTATATCGGCCAAACCGCTAAGTAAAATTATAATCGAAAGGCATATTCTGAAAGATTATATTCTTACGTCTTAAATGCCGTAATCAATTAAACGAAATATCACAGTTAACATGTTGAAAAAAAATTTCAAAAAAGGATCGTTTTTCCGAAAGATCTCTTTTTTTCCTAATCGCAACGTCCCTACAGATCGCAGTTTTAGAGGTACCCACAAACCAAAAACACATCTGTCGGACGTTCCTCTCGGCCCGCACAACTTTGAAGAATGTCCGTAGTAGTTATAGCTGCCACCACCGATATAATTAGGTGATATCGGTCACCCACTGTGAGGATTGTGTAAATGAACGCCGACGCTGTCAATTAACTGAATTAACAGTTTATTTATACTATATGTACACAAGAAATACACTATTTACAATTATATACAGTTACAACTCGGACATAGGTGATCCGGTTCAACATTAAATTAAATACAGTAAACGGTTGGCTGTGTACCGTTCAAATTACACCTTCTCCCTCACACTCAGTGCACGTTAGATTCACTTTACCGGAGATCAATTTCGAATCTCCCAACACATGGATACTCGGCCTACGCTATCCGGCCCAGAGCACTACACACAAGGACCTCTGTCCTCCATTACTCTCTAGGTACGAGCCCAGATACGAACTGACAAGATCTCAGACATGCTTTGCCCTTATCAAATCACTGTTTTTCCCCAATGTACAGCCCCCTGTGGAGCTTCTCCATTGGACGCATTCCACATTGCTTTCTTCATTCGTGGCATGTTCCTTGTTTGCTCATCATTCACATACATCGCTGACGGATGAACACGACTCTCGGCAATATTCTCTTTCTCACTTCACCACCTGCACATGATCACCTGTCAATTCTCATTTTAACAAAGAAAGAATGTCACCTTGAAAATTCCAGTACACAGCCGGTACAATACATAGAATATTAAGATAGAGAAATAACAGAAATTCCAATCTGTAGCTGATGTTGTCTCAGAACCTGACAACATCCTTAAATCTAAAACCTTTTTAAAACCAATAATGCAATTGGTTTTATGAAATACGAATTTTAACTCTTTAAAATGCACCGGCGAACTCAAGTTTATTTGTGCCTCCAAGAGACGATATTTTTTTCTATGCTAAAAGTAACTGAACGTCCGTATTTTAACACAATCTTTTTAAAGCGTCAAAATAGACCAAATTTATATTAACTATAAAAGTTTTAAAACGTTCGGACGGGTAGAAATATTTTTTACAAAATAAATGAGTGAAATTTGCGACGAAATCAGTAAAAACGTGGGTGTTCCATCGCGGTTTCATCCCTGTAGTGCAATATTTTAGATGTATCAACAAACCAAAAATATGTTCTTAAACCTGAAACATTCTTCTAATCGATTATGTAATTGGTTTTTAAAGATATGAATTTTAACTCTTTCAAATATACCGGCAAATTCAGCTCACTTTGCACCTTATGGTGACGATATTTTTTTTACCCTAAAATTAACTAAAGATCTGTATTTTAACAAATCTTTTTAAAGAAACTCAACAGATCAGATTTACATTACCTATAAAAAAATTTAAACATTATCACGATGAGAAAGTAAAAATTTAGAAGAAGTTATAGTAGAAATATTTTTTATAAAGTAAAATGCATGAAATTTCGACGAAATCGGTAAAAACCCGAATGCGTATTCTCAGTTTAGCTCGTTTCGGTGCACAAAGACTCCAAAAACAAAATTACGCAGAAAATAAAATACCAAATTGCATACGCTTTCAATTCATTTTTATTTATTTATTTTTCATTTAAAAATATGAGTTCAGATAAAATGGAGTTAAAGATATCAAATCACATAAATTTCAGGCTACTTTAAGGGCCATTCATCTAAGGACTGATCAACGCCGGGCGAATCAGCAGTAAAAAAAAAAAAATAAATAAATAAATAAAATAAAATAAAATAAATAAAAATAAAAATCCAAAACTAGGCTTCAATTGGCTTTTTTTTTTTTTAAATTAAGAAATTAAATAATTTATTATTATTATTATTTTTTTTTTCAGGAGAGCGCTGCTCACCTGAATACCCTATTTATGATAATTATAAAATACAAGTGCGTAAAAAATATTTTTACGCAGTTTTATCGCAGTATCAGAATGTATTTTTCAAAATTAGCTGTATTCAAATTTATATATTTAAATTTCCATGCAAGATAAAATTGTGAGACTGTACAGTAATTTTCAGTTATGTACTAATTAAATTTTCTTGGTTATCTTTTATTTCGAGCGAAAATGCTGAAAATATGGTTTTAGAAATCGAAGTAACACAGCAAAAACAACTAAAAATATAATTTTCAAAATAAATATCACTCTGATTAATAGACAAAAATTAATATGTGTACTTTTCTGCATACAAAAAAAAAAAAAAAAAAAAGGAAAAAAAGGAAAAAAAGAGAGAGAGAGAAAGAGAGAGAGAGAAAGAAAACGTTACTTTGATAATAATCTTTTTTTTTTTTTTTTTTTAAATATGATTAAAATTGATAATTAATTTTTTTAATTAAATATTTTAAAAATTTTACATTTTAAATGGAATGTACATATATGTATATATATAGTATACACACACACATTTAAAAAATTATAAATAAATAAATAAAAGTTTGTGTTTTGTGTCTTTATAAGCCTGTAAAACTAGCTTTACCTTTGTGAAATTAGATATATTGGGAAAAAAAAACTTCTAATGATTCCTTTTTACTGATTATGGCAAGAAAAAAATTTCGCTGCTTAATGATACGAATCTTTCTGACTCATTTACAGATTTGTGGAGTGATTTTCTTATTTATGTGCGGGACATTTTCGGGTTCAGTTCAAAGAATATGATACGCTAGGGAGAAACAAACAGTTCTGAAGTGACTTTATCCTCTTTAAACCTGTAAAAGTACTTTTACCTTTAGGACATTAAATTGGCTGGAAACAAAGCTTTTCAGTGAGTCCTCCGTTCAAAAATTTGTTATTTTTCTCCCTCAGCAATATGAATCTTTTTTAGGCATGTGCAAAATCAATTGCATATTTTTGCGCAGAAAATCTTCGGGTACATTTTAGAACCCGAAATCTGAACATCCACTAAACAAAATGGACTGTTATAATCCGGACAGCTTTTATTTACCCTTTTAACGCTTTCCAATATAGTTGAAAAGTTTTTCAAAAATATAGATTTTTACTAAAACACACCCAAAATATATATTAAAATATTTAATTGCTAAAAAGGACGTCAAATGTTAATAAAATACATTAAAAGATTTTAATAATTTGACATGTTTCGATTGAATTTACTCAATCATCATCAGAAAAACAAAATATACAAATAAACACAAAGATGGGAAATGACAATAAATCTGTCATTGTCATTTGTTTATTGCCATTTTCCATCTTTGTGTTTATGTATATACTAGACGGTTGCCCGCCCTCAGTAGCCCGAAGACTATCTGAATGCCAGTTCTACAACCCCACACATTCACGTTTCTGTGCCATGTCTCGTCAGTTTCCGGCAGATATGTTTGATCGGTGTTCTGGGGTTTCGTTTGCATATCTTTTTTTATTGTTAATGAAGAGGTCTTCCATTTGTTCTTCCATCTGTTCTTCTTTCTGTTCTTCCATCTGTTCTTCCATTTGTTCTTCCATTTGTTCTTCCATTTGTTCTTCCATTTGTTCTTCAATTATATTCGACGATTCACTGTTTGAGAGCCTATCTGTCCTTTTATTTATAGAAGTTCAAAATGAAAAAAGATTTTCTTAGCAGACGATTTTTTGTGATAAATACATTATCTGTTTTATATTTCTTCTGCTTTATTCCTTTTATTTATAGAGTTCAAAATGAAAAAAGATTTTCTTAGCAGACGATTTTTTGTGATAAATACATTATCTGTTTTATATTTCTTCTGCGTTTACCTAAGCTGTGTAAAATCTCTATAAATAAAAGGAATATAGAGGATGAGGGCCTATCTGTGCCTCAAATAATTATTCAATTATTCAATTAATTATCCTCGGAATTCCTTTTATATATATAGATTTTGTTTTTCTGATGATTATTGAGTAAATTCAATCGAAACATGTCAAATTATTAAGATCTTTTAATGTATTTTATTAACATTTGACATCCTTTTTAGCAATTAAATATTTTAATATATATTTTGGGTGTGTTTTAGTAAAAAAATATATTTTTGAAATGTTTTTAATTGACGTATAAGAGAACTTCTGTTTATAATTTAATATAGTTGAGAAGTGTTTATGAACTGGGTTTGTTTGTCTTTCTGTCTGTCTATCCATGCTCTAACTCATGTAAATAAATTCAGAGTGCTATGTAATTGATATACGTTATTGATGTTCACTCTGGTATGTTCGGCATTGAAAATGTAGCGTATACCATTCATAGTTCATTTACAGGGGCAGTCAAAATTATTCCATTACATTATGGTCAGGGAAAAAATGATTTGCGGTATATTTTAATAGTGTTTCTATATTTAAAGTTTATGTTACGTTATTACGGTAAACTAGAATATGGTTACTATGTGGTATACTATATATACCACTTACGATACGCGTACAGGGTAACTCAAAAGTATTCCATTATGGTATGGTCTGTTAAAAAAAATCATTTGAGATGTATTTTATGATGTTACTCTGTTACAAACATAATGAAATTTATATGAATTTTTGTGTAGCATTATTAAACGCTTTCTGCAGAATATAGGATTTAAAGCATTTGTCATTCGTTTACAGAGTCGCATAAAAAAGTTTGGTTACATGATGGTCTACGGGGGAAAATGTTTACAGCGTATTTCAGTTATGTTTATTATTTCAAACATGATGGAACTGATATATATATATATATATATATATATATATATATTATTGAGGTTTACTACAAGATGCTGACAGATGATGTGCATTGATTTATCGCTAATTTACAGGGACACATAACAGAATTCGGATATGTGTTATCTATTAGAGAGGATTACTGTGGTAGTGTGAGTTTTATCTGACTAAATTTTTAAATACACGTGATATGCACAAATTCTATAGAACATATACAACGCCACACAAAATAATTCGTAAGGATTATTGACAATAAACGTGAATTTCTTAAAGATTTTTTTAAATTTGAGAAATGCATTACCAAGCTTAACTATAAATACTATACTAAGAGATATTTGTAGTAAATAAATAAAATTGTATACATTTCTATGGAAAAACTCGGTACATGGGCGCTTGCAGATAGTAATTCCTGGAAGTATGATTTCAGTATTTTTAAACGTGTTTTTGCTTGAATTAAATTTTAGCATAATATATGGCGTGAATAAAGATCCGTAATATACAGGACTGTACAAAAGAACCCAAAGTCTATTAGTAAAAATTGGTAAAAGGTAATTTTTAACTGTTATGCGTTTTCTTACTAAAATAAATTTTAGCATTACTATTTAGAATTTTTACAAATTTATAGATCATATACAGATCTACACAAAAGAGTTAGAATACTTTTACGGCAATGTTTAGCAATTATTGATACTTATCTAAAATGTTTACTTAAAAATCATCTTCTTTACCATTTAAAGACAAATTTTCGTTAAAGTATTCTTGAAGTGTTGGAAAGTGATTTATAAACTATGCTTGACACATTTTTTTTCTTTCTTGTTAATGTAAAAAAAAAAAAAATTCTCTTTAAGTTTCTTGAAATGGTCATATAAAACGGATTTCTTAAAACCTTTCTAGAATTTTTTGAATGCCAGTTGAACCTTCCACGAATTTTTAAAATAATTCAACCTGGAATCTTTAGCGTTATTGTTGAGTCTTAAAACGATGGTTTGACACAAAACAAAACAGTTTGTGGCCATCAAGTCTATTTTCTGAACAGAGATAAAAGAATGCAATTTACCATAAGAAATGTTGATTTACTTAAATAAGGGAATCAGTGATACTAAATCCGAAAACATTTTGAACGATAGTTACATTAATTGAAATTTTGACTAAGCGATGAAAACACATGCTTCAGTCGACTGATGGGAAATTTTACAATATGGTCTCGAACTCAAAAACTACGAGAAAATAACAAGGTAATTTAAAAATTAATGAGATATCATTGGATAATGTTATGCTAGCCCTTGAAACAGCAATTAAAAGACTATAAAAAGGGAATTTTGTTACTGGTAAAGAAAGCATATTCCTGTATAAAGTTAAATGGAAAAAGTATTTTCTCAAAATACAAAAATGAAACTGTTTACTTTTGAAACAATATTAAATAATTATTCATTATTTAATAATGGAAATAAATATTTTAGCTATAGAAATAGTTTAAACTTTATAACCTATATCATTTGTGCAACTCAATTCTCATGATCCATAATAGGAAATCGTCAAATGACTCTAGAGTTTGTACCATTCACATACGAAAGTATCGAGAAAATTTCTTATAAAATATGATTAATAATTACATTAAACTTATGCAGACTTATGAATTGAGCAATGTTTGATTAATTTGTTAATTTTGGATTACATAAAAAATATGATTTAATCACAATTAAAAAAAAACAGTAGAAACTGATTTTACGTATAGGTTTAAAAAGTATCATTTGACGCCAACGATAAAAGTAAGTGCTAAACTTTCGTTATCAGAGATAAAATTATTGAAAGGATCCCAATTGTAGGTTAATTCGAATAAATTTTCATTTAAAAATATAAAATCACACAAAATCAAGACTTCTTTGAAAAAACAGATAGAAGTATGCTGTAAAATGATAATTAAGTGGCGCCTCCAACTCTAGATTCGTTTGGATAGGTTTTCGTTTAAATATATATGGGTGATTCTCAAAATAGGGGACAATTTCAAAAATGAAATCTTAAAAAAATTACTGTTAGCAAAATTTCTGAAAAAAATATGTGTTGTTAATATAGTATTAGGTATACTTTACATGTAGTCAGCAGAGCTAAATATTTAAAAATTAACTTTAAAAAAAATAATTAGTATTTTTTGAGCCATGCTAATGACAATTGCATGGAATAAATATATTAAGAAATTTTTATTTTCTTCCTGTTTAAATATTTTTTTTCTACGTTTATTAGCCTTCCTTTCCAACAAATAGTTTCCATTTTTACATATATACATATAAGGAGAATAAAAACATTACCAAAGAGCAAACTTTGTTTACATGAACAACATTCTGACACTAACAGTGTAAGAAGCTGTCTTAGTGATTTTAATGCATATTATAGGGATAATAAATGTAATACCTAAATTTATATGTAAAATTAAACTTTAAAAAGGATACAATATAAGTACTGGCTACATTTATGCACATAGGAGTCTTTAGCATGGACAGAAAAACCATGCTAATGACACTGATATTTGTCCATGCTAATGACAAATTTTAATTTAAATAAAATTATCAGCCATAATATAATCACAATGCAATAGTCCTTTCTGGGGCTTTTTAAAACACAAAAGTTCTATGCAAACAAGTAAAATAAAAATTTTAACTATAAAATAAACATGAAAATTATTATCCATTCTAATGACATACAATTGATGTACTCGCCTAATATTCAACTTCTATTCTTAAAATACAATACATGCTTCCATTTTCAGGCTGGAATAAAATGGCTACTTGTTGCCATGGAGAAACTTTATATTTTCAAAGTATTGTCATATGTGAAAATGAAATTTTGATTAATAAAAAGCTGTTATAGTATGACCTTGTTTTGAAAACAGAATATGGAGGACAAACATTAATTCTCTTTTTATACACTATAATTTTATTTTTAAAAAGAAATTTATTGGATAAATCCTCTCCTTGATTAATTTAAAGAAAGAATAACATTTGTTTTATTTTATAAACATGATATTAACTCTTGAAAAAGCTAGTATATACAAGGCACAGCTGCTGTGGACATCCATGCTAATGACATTTTGAACATTTATTCTGTTATTTTAAGGTGTTTTTAACTAAAAAGTGAGTAATTCTTGAGTGCAAATAATGAATAATATTAAGACAAACATATCTAAGTATAAAAACATGACAGAAAACCTCTCAATTTTTTTTTGTATGCTGAAAGACATAAATTGTCCCCTATTTTGAGAATCACCCATATATATATAAAAGCATGCAAATTCGATTTTGTAACCCGCGGAAATAGTGAGACATTCAAGATTTAGGTTCGTTTTATCAAGATTTCTGTTCAAAAATATGAAATCACTCAACGGTGCGCTGATTTTAGGTGTATTTAAGATTATAATCACGAGCTCAAGCAATACCGGGACATTCAGCGAGTAAATATTAATTTAAGATAACTCACGTGCTTTGGAAAATCTTTCTTTAGTTCCCTAATACTTTGCAACCAATAGGCAGTGGTCTTCTCGCTTATAAGTTCTATATTCAGAAATGATCCTTGGCCAGGTCCGTAGATATGTCCGGAGGTAGTACCACGAATGATTCTCGGAGATACGTTCGTAACAATGTCCTATTTTCAAATGAGAACATATGCAATTAATTCTGAGATCCTAAGTATGTATTTCATACAAATCATTTGTTAAAAATACAATAGAGTCGTCTATAATGGAATCAAATAATTACAATTCAATATCAACAAATTATCAATATTTTGAACTAAAGAAATATCTAAAAATGTACAATTAAGACTGTTCTGAAAAAATAAATTTCCACCATACAAACAAACATGAGTATTTTCGACACATTTATAGCATATTTTTTTATGCATAAAATCATGAACTTTGAAAGCATTATTAGTTTATTGAAATCGAATAATGTTTTTCAAAGTTTTACATTTTGAGTTGCAGAGTTACTTTGCCGAAGTGACAATTCAATAAAAGTGGTGCCTTTAAAGGCTTAAATTAAAAATTTTAAATTAATCCTGTTCTGAATAACTTTGTACTAATTTTCTAGAAAAAAAACTGTGCCTTCTTCGAAAAAAAAAAAACCCTTTAAAAAACGTAATTTGTATCTAATAAAAATAGTTGCAATTTTTTAACAAAAATGACCTTGTAAATTTGTCAGTGAGTACCTAGTTTAATTTTGAGAATAGCTTTAAGTGTTTTAGTGTGAATCAGAATCTATTTTCTACGGTATACAAGTCTCTATGGCTTTTTCTTACACTAGAATTATTATAGAAACTAAAAGAAGACAGACTTATATAAATGTGTCTAATAGAGAATGTCTCGCTTGATATGGTACCATATTATTCTGTATGGGTTATTGTAGTCGAGTAATATTCGACTCAAATCCAAAATATATCTTTTTCTCTCCGAAACACGAAAATTTACATTTCCTAAATTTATATCTCTAATAATAATTTTATCTTTTTTATATTAAAATTAGCATACACACAGAGAAAGAGAGATTCATTAATTTTCAAAAGTCCAGTTTTTTAATTAAAAATATTCAGGGCTTTCTTTTCTTATTTTGAAATTTGAGTCAATCAGAACCCAATTCAAAACTGTACCGGAAACATTCCAAGTCAATCTGACCCGCAACGAAATATGAGTATCGACCTAATCCGTGGTCCTGTTGGATTCGGGTAAAGTTGAATAGCTGTTATCAGATTCACGGACTTTAGGCGCGACAAACTTTTCAGCCGGTTTTAACCCCAACATTTTCCCATTCAAAGAGAGAAAAGGGTTGCAATTGTTTTTGAAAAAGTTGGACGAAAAGACGGAAAACCAGTCCTACTAGTACCAGCCGTTAATATTTATCTCCTATTCGTATCAATCGCTTATCGCTGATTCGTTGAAATGTTCGATGATGGATGAAAAATCTCGGCTAGCTCGGACATTTTTGGAACTGTGTAAAAAAGTTGAGGAGACATTGCTGTTTGCTATCACACTGGGTATTGGGAGGATATTTCGCGAAAAGTTGGAGAAAATCAACTGTTGACTCAAAAGTCTTTCGAAATGTTGGTGAATCTGTTAGCAGCTCTCGATCAATGCTAGAATCTAGTTCAGATTATGGCAATTATAAAAAAACATATTCTTCCCCACTTAGCAAAGCCAAAATTTCTGTTACATTTAACGGTCTCATTTTTAAACATAAAAGGCTTACAGTTATATGCTTGACTATTGAAGTGAGTTATAATCTAACAATTTCTCATTTTTTGATAAATTAATCACATTTTGAGTTATAAGTAACTATGTCTCCTTTTAGATTTTGCCTTTCTTGTGCAGTTGCATCGGGAAACGAAACGCCAATTTTAGCTGGGTTTTCGATAGAATGTTCTAGTTTTATTGAAAAGTAGAAAAACTATTCGATTCAGTGGCGGGTCCAAGGGGGAGGTCACGGGGGTCATGACTCCCCCCTAAAAAAAAGAAAATTTTTAAGGAAATATAAAAAATGAAATATGTATTGAAGTCTTTCAAATTTATCCCTTGTTTAACAATGAGAATTTTTCTGACTCTTTTAAAGCTGTATTTAAACCCTAAGTAGGTAATTTCTGTCATGTCTATGAAATATGTTTCAATCTTAGATGCAAGATGTATTTATTCAGATTAAATATGATTGATTAACGGTTTCAATTTTTCATTGAAAGTAAAGAATCTTTCACAAACTCTCCATAAACTGTGAAATTTTAAACTGAATTTCAAACCGTAACAGCCAATAGCTCCCTCTTGATGGCTTTTTGTAACTGTCAATTCCTAAAAAATTGCATAAAATGCTCAATTTCTTGAAAGATTGCTTACTTTTATAAGAAAAGAAAATAATCATCAATTTCTTGGTATCTGAATAAAATATATATATTTTTACTTTTACGAATATTAATGCAACGTTTTTGTTACGAATAAATATAAAAGTATCTGAAATTTTGTCATTTTGGATATGGGAACAATCTTCAATATAAAAATTACTTATTAAGAGACATAACCCCTCCCCCCCCCCCCCTGCGAAAAAAAGAGCCGTGACCGCCCCTCTGAAAGGAGGGCTGGATCCGCCCTTGATTCGATTACATGATTTATTAATAAGAGAAACTACTACTTACATGTCTTTTTGAGCAAAATATTAATTCTGAAATGTGTCATAAAGTAACCAGTTCGGACGTGAGATTAGAATTTATAAAATCGTGATGGCAATTTATGTATGTTGTGCAGATTGTGTCTCTTTAAGCGTTTATTATATGTTCTCTGACCCTAATGAAAGGATATAATTTGAGGAAGAGTAAGATTATTTTAGTTTTTTCTTAAATTTTCGTAGCTATTATAAATTTTTATTTGATATACTATAAGGCCAAAGGTGACCGGCCACTTGCGATTTTTGACGTTATGTTAAATATCTGGAAAAATACATGAGGAATTATTCTGAAACTACAGGTGTGTAAACATAATAGCACAGGTCATATATTTACGCGAAATTTTTTTTTCGAAATTCCTCAGGGGACCGTCAAAAAAATAAAAAAGAACGAATATTTTTTTGGATAATTCTGTCAAAACTAATGAAGCAAAACCGATCAAACTAAATATTATAATTAAATGGCCTATTTTAATAAACTGTGCTCATTTTTATGATGATAACATATACACTCGAAGTTTTTTGCTTATAATTTGCAGAGTTATTTATATATGTTACAGGCCAAACCCGATTTTAGGCCAAACTAGATTGGCCTAGGCCAAATTAGTCTATCCTAACGCCCATCGGATAAACTAGTTTTTCCTAGGCCAAACCGGTCTATCCTAACGCCCATCGGATAAACTAGTTTTTCCTAGGCCAAACCGGTTTATCCTAACGCCCATCGGATAGAATAGTTTTTCCTAGGCCAAACTAGTCTATCCTAAGGCCCACAGGACAAACTAGTATTTCCTAGGCCAAACTAGTTTGGCCTAACTCTTATAGGACAAACTAGTTTAGCCTACTGTTTATTGGTCTGAACTAGTTTATCCTAGACCGATCTAATTTATCCTAGGCCAATTCAATTTGGCGTGATTTTATTGAATTCAATGACCGCCTCAGCGCCAACATTCTAGTTTCTCCTAGGCTGATCTAGTTTATCCTAGGCCAATGTAATTTTACGTGTTTTTAGCTCACGGGTGTCAAAGCCAGAGAAATAAAGGGCTCACAGGTTATATATGTATGTACGTACGCATGCATGTACATGTGTACGTTCGAATGTACATAACGCTATACCTCTTGATAGAAATATCCGATTAGCTTCAAATTTTGGATGCTGGTTCTTTCTGATAAGATACTTTTCTGATTAGTTTTAGACATTCACTGAATAAGAATAAAGTGGGCGAACAGGAGGCTAATCCCCCACCGTTAATTTAGAGAAATGCATTTATCATGTAGAATTTAAAATTTTCATTTAAAATTTGAGATATAAGATTATTCTGACAAGGCGCTTCCGGGATAAGTTGTGGATGTTTATGGGTTAAGTGTAAAAGAAAGTGCTACGTTGGTACCCCCCCCCCCCCCCATAATTTAGATAAATCGTTTTTAACGCAGAATTTACGGATTTGTTTCAAATTTTGGTTATAGGTTCTTTCTGATAAGGCAATTTCCTGAATAGTTTTTGAGGGTTTAATGGTAAAGTATGAAGGGAAAATGAAGGATTACCCTCTTACCTAGTAAAAACTAGTTTTTCCTAACGGGCATTTAGATAAACAAGTTTGGCGTAGGAAAAACTAGTTTATATAGTTGGCGTTAGGATAAAATAGTTTGGCCTAGGCTAATTTAATGTGGCTCGAAATCGGGTTTGGCCGGTAAAAAACATGTCTTTCACTAGAATAAGCATAAATGTGTGTCAAGAGTAATTAGCTTATAACATCAATATAGGAATTTCACATGTCCACCGTAAAGACATAATAAATTATACATGATGGTTTTTTTTTTCTCCAGACTCGTACCAACTGAGATCATTCTTGCATTTATTATTATAATTATTATTGCATATTCAAGCCCAAGCTGGAATCGAACAACGTTTTCCATTTTTTAGAAATTAATTACTTGTCGACATATAAGCTATTCTTGTCACGGCATCAAGTTTTTCTTTTCCGTGAAGTCGTAACCGAAAATTCGATTCAAAACGTAGCTTTAATAGTATTTTTTCAAAGGTATATCGCTTTTATGAAAAAATGGTTAACGCCATTCGATTACATATTTTCTGAGTGAGAATTCCTGTTAATCTTATGCATTTCCGAAAATGAATTAGTTCTTAAATGTGTTCGGATGTAGCTCTTTTGGATTTAAGAAAAGTCTTAAGGAATGACAGAGAAACATTTCACCAATTTCCTATTTACTGAACAGATTAGTTATGATGTTTATAACTCTCCTTTTTTTTAAACTACGTTATTTTTTTAATGAGTACCTGTTTGAATATTGAAAGGTCCAAGAATCTAAATAATCAATAATACATTGTATATTTTCCATTCTGTGAACACCTCGTAATTTAAAAATACATTGTAAATTTATCCAATATATATGTATGCAGTATTTTTTAAGGGAATCCTAATTGTATGTTAAGTAAAATCTGAATTTTTTGCAGAAATTGAGTAGGGCCAGATTGAGCGGGACTGAGTCTTTTTTCAAATATTTTTGTACAGGCAGGGCTCGGGTTGAACTTTTAATTTTTACATCGGGTCACGGAGAAATAACTTTCCTCGGGGAAAGGCGGGCCCCGGAACTCAAAATTTTGGCCCGTGCAAACTTCTGACAGTATTCTAAAACCCTTCGAATAAAATACATTATATAGGGGTGATGACAAAACCACTTTGCACAAGGTTAGCAATGGAGCAGTAGTCGGGATCAATATTAAAAAGAATATTGCCCAGTTAAACTGGTGGCTTTGCATTCACAGGCTGTTTACAGTCATTGTGTATTACAGCCTTATTTTTTTTAAAGAATAACACTCTCGAAAAATAAAGTAAGTTGGATTACTTTTTCCCATTTCCCCCAATCATATTTAACCATTCAACCCCCAAAACTAATCACAGATACGCTTTATAAAATTAAGCAATTATCCAAAATTTGAAGCAAATCAGATAATTCTGCTCAAAAAACCATTCATCTGATTTAGAGAGGGTAATCCCACATTCCTCCCTTTATAATTAATCATTAAACCCTCAAAACAATTCAGGGATTCGCCTTTTAAAGAAAAAATTATAAACTATATTCAAAATTTATGGCAAATCGGATAAAACTGCATAAAAACCCATTTATCTAATTTAAGGAAGGCGATAAATCGTCCACTAACCCATTATACATAACCATAAGAAAAGACCCAAATTAATTAAAGAAGCACCTGATCAAATGAATTTTATTGAATTGGTCAAAATTTTAAGCAAATTGGATAATTCAGTATTATAACAAATTTATATATTTAAGGAAGGAAATAAATTGTACGTTTCCTGTTTATACTTAACCAAAGAACCACGAAAATTAATCAGTGAAACGCTTTATCAGAATGAACAAATCCAAGATTTGCAGCAAATCGGTTAATTCTGCATGAAAAACCCATTTAACAAAATTAGGCGGGATTCCCACGTCCTTCCCTTTGTTCTTATTCAATTAATCCCCAAAACTAATTAGGGAAAAGCCTTACCAGAATGAATCTATTTCTAAAATTTGAAGCAAATTAATAAATTTTGCGTGAAAAAAGCATTTACATAAATTATGGGGCGTTATCCCTATTCTCCCCTCCCTTATACTTAAACAATTGACACCCACAACTAATGGAGGCGCCTCAACAGAATACTCCTATATCTAAAATTTGAATAAAATATACTAATAATCCATGGAAACCCATTTATTTCAATTAAGGGAAGGGGCGAATCAGCCTCCCCCCCCCTTATTCTTCTCCAATGACCTCCCAAAATTAATCAGAAGAGCTCCTCATAAGAATAAACCTATATTGAAAGTTTGATGCAAATCGAGTATTTCTATCAAGAATTATTGCGTTACGTACTTACGTACATACATAGATACAGAATCCACCGGGCACATTAGTTCTCAGTCTTTGGTAGCTGATGAGATTAAAAACATGTCATATTACATTATTTCTATCAAGAGTTATCGCGTTACGTACATACATACATGCGTACATACATACATACAAAACCCGTGAGCCCATTATTTCTTTGGCTTTGACGCCCATGAGCTAAAAACACGCAAAATTATATTGGCCTAGGATAAACTAGATCAGCCTAGGACAAACTAGAATGTTGGCGCTGAGGCGGTCATTGAATTAAAAAAAATCACGCCAAATTGAATTGGCCTAGGATAAATTAGATCGGCCTAAGATAAACTAGTTCAGACCAATAAATAGCAGGCTAAACTAGTTTGCCCTATAAGAGTTAGGCCAAACTAGTTTGGCCTAGGAAATACTAGTTTGTCCTGTGGGCCTTAGGATAGACTAGTTTGGCCTAGGAAAAACTAGTCTATCCGATGGGCGTTAGGATAAACCGGTTTGGCCTAGGAAAAACTAGTTTATCCGATGGGCGTTAGGATAGACCGGTTTGGCCTAGGAAAAACTAGTTTATCCGATAGGCGTTAGGATAGACTAGTTTGGCCTAGGACAATCTAGTTTGGCCTAAAATCGGGTTTGGCCTGTAACATATATAAAAAAAAATGTTCTTTTCAGAAAATATGATAAACAACATTGTACATAAAACCCGGTAATGGGAATCGAAAAATAATAAAAATTGTATGAAAAATGAGCAGATTTTTTTTCATGAATTTTTCTTGATATTTAACAAAAGGTCTGAAATCACAAGTGACCGGTCACCTTTAGCCATATAGTGAAGTTCCTTATAAAAGGGGCTTAAAATATTATTATTTTGAGTTCAGAAATTCTTTATTCAATAACATAACTAAAACAATTGTTGCAATAAAAAAAAACGCTACTAAAAACTATTTATTTTTACTTTTTCCAAAGAAAACGTCTTGGTAAGTGCGAATGCCCATCCGGCCTCGAAGCCCCTCCTGATCATGGGACTGCTGGTGGTAGGCGGTGCACTGGCCAGGCCGAAAGGGTTCATGAAGTGGAGGCCACACATCTCGACGCTCACGTCCACCAGATCGACGGGTGTCATGAAGGGTGGCAGACACGGAGTTGGAGGAATGGCTACTCCATTCAGAGACTGAAGTCACATAGATAAAAAAAAATAGAAAACATATCATTAAACATTCATTTTAAGTATCTTAACATATTGTTAAATTAAAAATATAAAATAAAAATTGTCTGTACCACTATTAGAATAATATTAAATTAAATATATTGATTTGATATTTCGGAATTTCGAAAAAGATTTCGAAAACACTTGAGGACATAGATTAAAACATCTTTCTTTTTTACATGGACCTTTAGATCCATAGGGCCCTTATGTCTTCTACAGAGAAATGAATTCACATATGTGTACCGTTAATAATACCATGAGATTTTTTTTTTTGCATGTTTTGATCCACATTAACAGTGGCGCCCTTCAATGTTTTAAAAGATCTTAAATGCGCCCCTGCTTAGTGAAAGGTTGGATAAGCCTGCACTACATGGATTCATCATGGATATATAAAAGCTTTTGTTTGTACTTTAACAAAATGATGTTTACAGAAACAGTCATTAATGTAAAATTTACTCAAGTTCTCAAAACAAAGAGAGGACAGGTCGCATTATTCGTACTTGCAAATATCCATGCATGTACCAAGCTGCCGTTTTGCCGTCGTTGGTAGCCTCTACAGTCGTTTCAGCAATGCCAGCTAGATCGCCACCACAGAACACCCACGATTCGGATGACTGCATGGTCTGGAGATTCACTTTGGGAAGACCGTCGGATGTCAGTTCCAAGGGTGCCAATGCATCTATGACTGAAAAAGAGAAAGAACAAATTTTTAAAAGGTAATTTGGTGTAACTTTTATAGATATTTATATTATAATAATACAAATCAAATGGATATCCTACACAGATACTAAGCTGATCATTTTGCATTTCGTACTCCAAAAGGTCATTTTTTTTTATCAAAGTTTTTTTTTTTTTTTTTTTTTTTTTCGAATAAAGCTGCATAAAAGTTACATTTTCAGAAAGATCGTTGGAAAAAAATTTCTTTTGAGAGATGAGTTGCATTTTAAAATTTATATATTTGGCGTTACTGGCATTCAAAATTTTATTAAATATCAATTTTATTTCCTAATTTTATTACTATTAACATTAAATTTTTCTATTAAAAGGAATTTAAAAGAGTCAAATGTAATGTAAAACAAATGTAAATTAATAATACACTGTCGTGTAAAACATATGTAAGCCAAAAGAAAAATCACAAATCCTACACACATGGTAACGATAAATTTAAAATATCCATGTAAAGTTTTAAAGAGTTGATAAACATAAAATTAAGATAATTTATATTCATTGTGAAAAAAATGAGCTTCTACCACGTTGAAAATATAAAAATTCATTTACATTCACTAGTGGGATCCTATGTGAAACATGGGTGTTACATGGTTATATTTATCTACAAAACTATGACACTAGTAATTTTAGTTTAACAAAAATTCGAGCAATGATTCTCTATTCGAATAATTATACTATATTTCTTTCAAATGTTTTGTCACATTAAGATGTATTTCAGTAAAATAACTACTTAAGACCAGGAAAATTTCGGACACCTAAATTCAGTAAACCCTGGGAAAGTGCCCCAAGTGCGCATCTGGTAATGATGTACTCATGGCGTGTGCGCAATGGTGTTGAATCGAAACTGAAATGGGGCGCATAACCTTAAAAGTGGATATACGGTGTTCTACCGATTGCTTGTGTTTATGATGACCAATTATCAGCACGGGGGATATAGGCCCTAATTGGGGGGGGGGGAGTGCCCTCCGTTGTAGTCTTTCTAAAGGAACCCAATCCATATTTACGCAAGAAAATCCAGGTTCGAAGAAAATCACGGAGAACTTCGAACAATTAGACCGACGGACGCGATTGGATTGGTGTTTTACAATAAGATACCGAGGCCTATAGAGAGTACAAAGTTATATTAATAATGGATAGCAATATATTTATAATTCCTAGATAAAAAATCATAAAAAATAGATTAAACTGGGAACCAGGAATAGGTTAATTACATCAAACATCACAAGTTGTATAATGAATTAAGTTTAATGTAATACTTGCTGCACAGTAATATCTGTTTACCTGTTTTGTCTTTGAGAGTGGATCCGAAAGCAGATATGATGAAATTCGCCCTAAGTTTGACCATTTGGTCTTCGTCCGTGGTCCAGTTACCTTTCTCGTCTTCTTCAGTTCTACAGAATTCAATGGCACACACTCTACCATTGTCCAGATGTACTTTTTTCGGGGACAGAAAAGGCATGAATTCACATTTCTCTTCTCGTGCAAGTTCTACCTGTTAAAAGAATTAGTTTTTTATGACAATAATGCTTGCAAATGTAGAGGGGGAAAGCAACAGATAACTCTTAAAAATGCAGTTTTGTTGAAAAACGAGACTATTGGATTTTAAGAATCATATTAGCCCAAAATTATAGGTCAGAAAGTGTATTAACCCTTTATCTACCGACGGTACTTATAAGTACCATAAAAAAACTTATTGTAAAATTCCTTACTACGTTAGTTCGTTGTAATACTGTTTAGAATGAGTTACAGATACATTACTTTATCTTGTTCCAAAAGCATTATTGGTTACACAAAACAAAAGTATTTTAAAAAAGGATGATTTCTTTTACCTTTGCATCTTTTCAGCTTTCTTGGCGCTGAGGGAGGGGGATGGGGATTTTTCAATTCGGAAGTACTTCTATATTTATAATGTAAGAACATCATATTTGTACATTTTATAATTCTACAATATACTAAGAAAATAATTAAAAATGAAAGATTTGAGTAGGGTTATAAAAATTGCACAAAATCCCTGTAAATTCAAATTTAATAAATTCTTCTAAATCCTTCAATCCTTCTAAAATCCTTCAAATATTTATTAAATGATTATGTAAATCTTTTAATTTAATTTAAACAATTTGCGTAAAATGCTTTAGAATGTAAAATTTTCATGAATTCATAATGCGGTAGATAAAGGGTTAATGGAAAATGAATAACAGAAAAATATAGGGTAACACCCCCAGTAATTGGCATGCACCAGTGATTGGCACATTTTACAAACATGTCCTAAAAAAAGATTTATATCCAGTCTTTTAAAAATTCAAGACCATATATCAGTTATATGCTCATTTACGTTAAAGATTATAACTTTGATTTATTTTACAACATGACAATAGAGCCTAGGAAACAGAAACAAGTATGGCTTGTATCAAATTAGCCATTTTGTTGCAAATTCTTCTTTTTTGGCTTAAGGAAGGCATGCTTTTCAATTCATTATTATCTGATTTATAATATATTTTAAATTTTAATTGACAACAGTTTTGTTTAGTTAAAAAGGGTTACTTTAATTGTGTAAAAGTATTTTCGACACAAATATTTGGGTTTCTGAATTAATGGTAGTTGCCAATTAATGGTGCTTCAATTTTGCTAGTTCCAAGTAATTGGCACCTATTCCAACTACAAGGAATTAGTAAGGAATTTGAGATTAAACCATTTATTTTGGAAGTACTTTTAAAATTATAGACTAATTTTGTTTATCATTTGTTTTTATTTGAGAATATAAATTTATCAGTAATTGGAATCCATTAAAGTTTCATATGACAATTACTGGGGACAGCATGACAATTACTGGGTATTAATGTAAGTATATTGTATTGTTTTAAAGTGTTCACATTTGAGACTAATATGCTGATTTCTTACTCTCAAAAACCTGAAATATGGCATCTTCATCTACAGTAAATTAATTTAAAGCGATTAAACCCAATGCAAAATGTAAAGTTTTTTTTAAATATAAACATATGCCAATTACTGGATCACAAGGTGTCAAACATTGGTGCTCTAGGTGCCAATTACTGGTGATTTCAGCAACTTTTTATAAATATATTTTTATAAAAATATTTTTCAATTTTTTTTTGCTTTTAGTGGGCAAAATAGATGCACAGATATGCATTCTTTGATTTAAAAATATTTTCAAGTAAATATCTTATTTCTTTGAAATGAAAATTGAAGTAAGTTTAAAGACAAATTCTTAAAGTGCCAATTACTGGGGTTGTTACCCTACTATAAAATGTTATAAATTTCTGAAATTTTAATTAAGTCAGATTGAAATAAAATATTTCTGCTTTTACTTGTTGATATCTATGTACTTCGATGACTGTTCTACATTAACACTTTTAGAACTAGTTTTAGAACCTATGTGCAATTCCTTTAATACAAATAAAACCCAAAATATGATCATTCTTAAAGCGCAATTTATCTTTTGAAAAGGATTTCTATATTATGAAGGCTATCATAATATGAAATTTTCACAACAGACTTCAAGAGAAAATTGCTTAAGGACAACAATGTTTAACAGTAATTTACTCCTCTGATGCTTAATATTGGACTCTATATACCACTTTAAGGCCCAGTCCCTGCCCGCGAGGACACTCGCGAGCTAATGCTATTACTATGGGGAGGCATTTTTCTAATAACTTTTTCGCATTCATTTTGGCATTTTTTTTTTCTTTTGTTTTTGGCATTGGATAGCTGAGGTCCCTCTCAAGATCGCTCCTTGATTACTTTTTCGATTTAGGCCGCAGATTTTTTCTATAAAGTTAGTTTCATTTTCTGAACCGGTTTTGGAAGTGAAAGTAACTTTTTAAAAAATACTTGCGACCAAAATCGAAAAAGTATTCGAGGAGCTATCTTGAGAGGGACCTCAGCTATCCAATGCAAAAAAAAAAAAAAAAAAAAAAAAAAAAAAATGTCAAAATGTGAAAGAGTTATTAGAAAAATGCCTTCCCATAGGAATAGAGTGTCTTTGCTAGTAGGGACAGGGCCTTAATACAGAACGTGATTTCGTTCCGAAAACATGATACACGTCTGTTCTTTATTTCTGAGGTTCGCGTATTTCTTAAAGACCTATAGCCTTTCAATTATTTTCTATTTCTTTAGTTTTAATCCTATACGAAAAGAGGGCATAATGTCACGCATAATCGTGTAAAATGAAGGAGGTGAAATTTTATTTTATTAAAAATTAACAAGATTGTACAACATAAAAATTAAAACTAATTTTTCTACTTTGTTAATCAGATTTATTTTTAAAGTTTAAATGCAATTAAAGGGAAATACGTAGTTTAGTCCAAGAGAAACCGCTCGATGACTTAGGGCCGCACAAAACCCTAAGTCATCGAGCACAAGAAAAAATCATTTATATTATGGAAGAGTAGTCATAGGGGAATCTATTGTTGTGTGTCTGCCGGAAGTGAAGTGGTGCATAAGCCAAACATGACTTCCACTAGTGGTTGATTCGTAGACTTAGCATTATGTTTTCCTGCATCCAGTTTTCCGCGTTTTCATACTTTTGATTGTACGGCACACACAATGATACAGACATACGAGTGAACCACTAGTGGCATTAATTTTTGGCTTATGCACCACTTCCGGCAGACATGGATAATTAGATTTCACTATGACTACTCTTTCATAATATAAACGATTTTTTCATATACTCGATGATTTAGGGTTTTTGTGCGGTCGGCTCTTGGACTAGTTGCATTGGAATACTACATCGGTTTTATAATATTGATTATATATATCAAATGAGACCTCCTTTGGGACTGCACGAATGTTGGTGAAGCCCCTTCTGAAGACCACAAACACTTTCCTCGCTCCACAACGAATAGCAGATGTGGCGCAATCAAAAGCAGTGTCGCCCGCACCGAGCACAATCACATTCCCGTAGAGTTGGGGAAGCTGTTGCTTACATGAACACATGCCTAGAAAATAACCATGAGGTGGGATTAAGCTGGATTATAGAAAAATAGAAGCTTTAAAAAAACTGTAACTGATTTTAATAAGCAATGAGATTTTATTTTAAAAAATTGGATCCCGCTACATGCAACTTGTTGATAAAAAATTTTCATATGTTATCCTCTTCAGACCCAAGGTGCACATATGTGTACCTCTGGTTTCAACTGCGTATCTAATTTATTAGTTGAAATTATTTTATTGAGACGAGACAATGTCATTTGTGTACGTTAGACTTTTCTAGTTTCAGCAAGAAATGGCGCTAGCAGTCTTAATTCATATGATTTTGGAGGAAATAAACGAGAAATGGCAAAAATATAAGACTTCGAAAAAGTAAATATATTTTTATAATTAGAAAATTAATATTTATTCACATTAAATTTTTAGACTGCTTATAAACTCTTCAGTATTGCATAAATCATTTATTTATTTATTTTTATTTTATTTTATTTTATTTATTATTATTATTATTATTATTATTTTTTTTTTTTTGCTGGATCATAAATTTAATTTGTAAGGAGCACGTGTGTGCACCTCTGGCTTTAATTCTGTGTTTTTGGAAAAAAGTCATCTCACTAAAAAATTTGTACTGAAGGATATCTAATTGGTGCTGTGCTAAAGTTGTTGAATGATTCAAAAATTATACTTAATTATAAATAAGAATTCATTTTGTTGATGTTTTAAATTAAACATTAATTTTTAAAAATCATAATTATTATATCTTTGAAGAGTAAATAAACTGATGAGGCTAATGGTGATGGTGAGTCTCACAATGAGAATTTAGATGACACAGATATAACCATTGAGGATATTGATCCAGTTCCTGTCCCAAATCCAAGTAGCAATGAAGTTTAAACTAAAATACATTTGTTATGGAAAGTTGAAAATAAGTACATTTTTAAAACTTGTGTTACAGCAAACTAGAATAAAAATGCTGAGAATAAAACCTTATCTTTTCGCAAATATTTATTTAATCTTTTTTTTTCTTTTAATTGTATTCCGAGGACCATTGATTGATAAGGATTATCTAAAAACAGATTCCAGCATCGTAAATCCTTTTGAATCATTTCTAGATTAGTTAAATGGAGATTTTTTGGAAAAAGTTTCATATGGAACCAATTTATATTCTGTTCAAACGCGAAACCATCGCTCAATAAATGCATCTAAATATGAAGTTATAAAAGTTGCAGGCATATGCATATGGGAACTTTAAAATATCTCCAAGCAAGGTTCTACTGGCAAAAAGATTTGTCAGTACTTAGATTTTCAGCTACTATGTCACGTGAAAGATTTTTTGAGATTAGAAAATTTCTTCATTTTGCATATAAATAAATTGATCATTAAGCAGATGACAAATTATTGAAAGTAAATCATATCGTGAATGCAGTAAGAATTAAATGTTTGTTCCAGCCCCGGCCAAAACATTTATCACTAGATCCCATTTGCTGGAAGATGCGGATTTAGACAGCATGTGCCGTTAAAGCCTAAACCGTTGGGAATTTCTTTAATCTGCATCTGCATCAGGGATAGCCTTACCTTTCACTGCCAAATATATCATGGAAAAGGAATTGTACCAGCTGATGATTCAAAATAATGATGATTAGTTCTAGGTGGAGACATTATCAAATTGATTTTTAAATTTATACCAAAAGACAGCACACGGCTGATTTACACGGACAAATTTTTTACTAGTGTAAAATGTGCCGACTTTTTATTGAGGAACAATATCTACCAAACTGGAAGGATTATGAACAAAAGACTTGGAGGAGCAGATAAAAAAAATCAAGAATGATCGAGATTTGTAACGCGGAGAGTGAAATGAGAGCATACTAAATGATGTGTGCATACTTAATACTAAAATGGAAAGATAACAAATATATATCTTTGCTTTCGACTTGCATAGATAGCGATCCCGAAAGCAGTTGTGTTAAGTGCTCTAACAATCAAAACTGTAAAATTAATGTAACATTAATTTTATAGTTACCTGCAATTGGGAATACATACAATGCGTGTATGGGTGGTACAGATTTAAACGATAGGTGTTTAACTTACTACCGTTGTGCTATTCGCACAAAAAAGTAGTCAACAAGAGTTTTTGTACATTTTATAGATTCGGTTATTTCAATTTGTTGGATAATGTATATCATGAATTGCAAAGCAGGTGAAGGTCATCGAAAATACAGATTGTCTCTCTCACGGTATTTTTAGAGATTGAATAAGTACTGATGAAATGAAACGAGGGAAAATGATGATGAGGGCAAAGTAAAGGAAGAACGACGACTAGGGAGACCATGCAAAATTTATTCATCTGAAAATGATTCTGAAGACGATTCCGAAAATAAACCACAGCGAAAATAACGCAAGGGTATTCAGCAGCCAATTTACTATATTAGATACGAAAAGATTTGACAGTTTCCTAGTTCAACAAATGATAACTTTGCTTCAAAATGTAAATATGAACGCTGCAAATCAAGAACAAGAGTTATTTGTACAAAGTGCAATATATATCTCTGAATCAAAAATATAATTGTTTCGAAAATAGGATGTAAAATAAGCTTATATGTATCAATTGTCCACTAAATTCCTTGTTTAAATAATTTTTTAAAAAAAGAAGTGTTTTTTTGCAGTATGAACCCGAGGTGCACATATGTGTACCTGCTAGTAAATAGAAACTCATAATAATTATTTTATTTTTATTACAAAATTATGTTTCTATACATATAAATAGATGGAACAAACAGTGAAATAATTTTTATGATGACTTAAAATGTGTCAGGTCTGAAGAGGTTAAGTATATATATATAGTCAATACGTTATTATTTTATTTTAAAGGTATATTACACACACATATATAGATATATGCATAAAATAATCTAAACGAACATAAAAATAATAATTCATTAATTATGAAAGTATATTAACAGTATCACAATGCAGGGGATACATATGTATGGGAAGGAATTGTTTTAACAGTGAAAATTTCATCTCCGCAAATGATAAATTTTTTTGGACATTGGCTCTTCAGCTGCGTCATTAGTTTGTATAACGCCATAGTACAGCACAATTTGTTACGTAACTCATCTAATGGCAGATGTCCAATAGAGCCTCTAGTGTCTAATAATGGAACGCTTATCATTAAACTGAATAACAGCTAGACCTTTGTAGGACACAGCACAACAACAAAGAGAACTTCTGCTGCAATTCCCGTCACACGATGGTTTAAATAGGGACTGGCAGGACCAAGGACCGATTTAAAAATTTGTGAGCCCTGAGCACAGATGCTAATAGGAGGCCTTGCATTGCTTACAGCATGATTAAATAAATAAATAAAACATTGAAAATGGTATTTACTAACTAAGATAATCATTATTAACTTTGATAATTACTTTAAAGTATCCATTTAAAAATTAAATCTGATTATCATTTTATTTTTAAATAATTATTTCACAATCACGAAATTTAAATGTGTACATGTTTTATAATAAATTATGTGGTACTCATTATCTTTTCTTATGAAAGTCTATATTATATCTGGAATGATAAAGTAAGCTATAACTAATGATAAATTTTCCGCCAATGTCAAGATACAATTATTTAAAACATTATGGGGCTCGGCCGCCTAAAAGCTACGCTCACCAACCCCAAATAATCTGACTACAACAAGAATAGAATTAAAATATAATTAAAAATATAATATAATTTTAAAGTAATAAAGATAAAAGATAATATTCCCTAAAGTAAAGTAATTAAATATACTAAAGTTATTAAATATAAATGTTTCAGGGAAAATAAAATTCTTATAAAGATACAATACGGATGCAACAGAATGTAGAATGAAATGTAAAATTTCATTAGATATACTATAAATTAAATCATATTTTGGGCAATAATTGGAAAAACTTCCGCTGCATTTGAGGGCTCTTAAAATTAGGGGCCCTGGGCTTGTACCCCGAATTCCCTGTTGCAAATCAGGCACTAGACACAGCTTGAAGGATCGAGTTTCTCTTTCAGTGCAAAACAACTGAACGAGCAGTGATGATTTTCTGTTTGCTGGCTCGGAAACGAATGGACTCCTCATCCATTCGAGAGAAAATAAAAGATCTGTCCTCAGAAAATTTTTAGTATTCTGTTGTGTAATCTGAAAAGAGAAAACTCCCCGCCGGAAATTTGTAATATCTGTCACCGAAAATATAGAAATTGCCTTCAAGCGATTGAGGCTGAAAGGGTTATTGTAACAAGTATACCACTTCATCTTGATTCTCTTTTGATAAAATAAGATCTGAAAATGACCATTTCCCTCCTTTTGATTATAATTTTTTGAAAACACTTAAAATTAAAAGTTTACCAGGATTGTAAATACAATCTACTAATTGTATTGAATGTAATACGAAATCCAGAATTTTTGTGATTAAAAAAAACAATCGAGCCAAATTAATAGTAGCGTTATCTTCCGGAGAAATGAAAATTTTTTTTATTTCGGCAGTACTTGAAAATATATTTCACGGCGGTTTGATCGTTTCTCTCATTAAAGTAATCAAAATTCCCAAATTTTCAGCAGATTTTGAAAATAGAAATTATGTACAGCACGTAGTTTTTAATTTTTAAAAATTCCTAAATTTTATAATTTTTATAAATTATGAAAGCTTTACATTTGAATTCATTGTAGAATTTGATCAGCTTACTGTAAGATAAAAAAAAAGTAATAAATATTTCCCAAAACATCAGGTGGTATCCAGCTCCAAATGCCTTACAAATGAATGATGTGCCAATACATAAATAATAGCGACGAGTAAATTCAACTTCATTGAAATAAAACTGGGAAAAAAAATCTAAAATTAGTATTAATAATACTTATCAACAACGATTGCATAAGTGAAAATCGACCGCAAGCCTTCATTTGTCTTACATAATCAGAAATTTACCTGCTTTGCTGGCCTTTGAAACGGCTGGAAGAAATTCTTTTGATGTGTAAAAGCCATGCTCCGTCGTCAAACCTTCAAATACTGGAATTATTTTAGATTCTGGGAGACCTAATAAAACAATACATGATTAACTACAGAGCGTGTAAAAATTATAAGTACAACAAAAATTATCATTATTTTATATATTTCAAAAAATAATGTAACTTTTCCCCCTATAATATATATTATCAAGCAGAAAAGCTAATAAAAAAGTCAACAAAATTCAACTGTGAGTGTTTTATTACGAAAATAAATTAATTGTACAAAAAGTCACTATTTTTGCCTGTGTAAAACTTTAAGGGCAGCAAAATAAATTCAGTGTAGTAACCGAAGAAACAAATATTCAATGTATTATACATCCACTTATGAGTTTAATGATTGTAAATAATCTATCATTCCTCGACATCATTAATTTTTGGCACAGTTCAGTATTGTTTTTGTACTATTCATCTTCAGTTGTAGACCTGAATTCTGATGCTGAAGATAAATGCCTTCCATTTTTATAAACTTGTCTTGCTAGGTCTTCCCATAAGTTATCGATAGGGTTTTAATGAGGATTTCTGAGCGACCATTGCAAAACTTCAATATTTTTCTGATATAAGTAAAGTTTTTCCTCACGACTTGTGTGGATAGGTGCATTATCTCGCTGTTATATTCGTTTTTTCCCCTTCCAGAATTGTTACATCGAATGAAAGATGGTCAGAAACAGTTTGTATATGTGTCTTTGAATTAAATTTCCCTGAAAGATATATAAGTGACACCATGCCGTTGAATGAAAAGCAACCCCATGTTCCAAAGATCTCTTTTTCTTTTCTTAAATCATCCCAATAATATTTCCAGCTATCAGAACTCTTTAAGTTTCCCTTCTTTTCATCTGAAAAAATTACCTCCTTTATCGAAGAAAAGAAAAAGAGATTTTATTAAAGCATCAGTAAGGTAGAGGATTCATTGTAACACGAGGCTACTTTTCATTCAACAACGTGGGGTCACTTGTATATCTTTCAGGAAAATTTAAGACACATATATACAAACTCTTTCTAACCACCCTTCATTTGTTGTAACACTTCTGGCGGGAAAAGAGCGGATATAACAGCGAAATAATGCGCTTACCCACATAAGTCGGGAGAAAAAAAATTTAGTTGTCTTTTGGGTTCTTAGGGTCGTATAATGAAAAGTTATGAAGAAATTTTTCGTAAGTCATACCATGATAACGACTGCAATAGGTAATATTTCTTACGAAATCTACCAACAAACTTCATTTCGCCAGATACAATTTCAGAAAAAATAATGAAGTCTTTTAAAGTATTTAAAATCCTCTAAAAACCAATTTCAAAAGGTATTGAATTGTTGTTGATGGGATATAAAGGAAAATATACTATCAAATCCTGAAGCCTTGAGTTAGTCAGACTCTTAATAGAATATGAGGCGGCAGGCCTAGATAATTACATTCTCGAATTCACGACTGAAATTCCAGAACCAGTTAAAACTCGATTCGCATATTAAAACGAAGGTCTGCCAAGTCATATCTTAGTGGAAAACACCTAAAAATCCAATTTTAGCAATTGACTCATAGGTTTACCATTGTGTTTTCCTGCTGCCTGTCATCCATGTTTTCATATCTTTGGGTACAGAAAAACACAGTAGTAAATCTACGAGTCAATCGATTTTCATATATTTTCCACCAAGATATGAATTTACAGACTGATTGCATTTTAATATGCGAAACGAATTTTAACTGATTCTGAAATTTCAGCCGTGAACTCGATGAGGAAATTGTCTATCATGCCTCCTCTAGGTCTATAACAAAAAGGCGCAGTTTTATATCATCCCTTGTTAATCCTCTC
Organism: Maratus speculifer; assembly: GCA_964019185.1. Classification (NCBI taxonomy): domain Eukaryota; kingdom Metazoa; phylum Arthropoda; class Arachnida; order Araneae; family Salticidae; genus Maratus; species Maratus speculifer. The sequence goes on from OZ025294.1 coordinate 216,519,810, forward strand.
TTTCTATTTTCAGAACAACTGGGACATAGAACTCATGTCTCTCTTCTATAGTTTTACAATGATGTATAAAACAAAGATTGTGGTTTCTATAGATTTCTGTAAATGGCCGAGGATAAATAACAAATTTACAGTTTTAAATAGATTTTCGAAAACATGAAAATTACGAAACGTCGTCATGGGCGAAGTATTTAGGATTAATAGTTATTTTTTTGTAAGAAGATATTTTTAAATAAAAAAAATAATCTTGAAATAATTTTAAAGTAACATTAATGATTTTGTAGCATTTACTCCTGATATTCGCCTTGAGTTTCGCAAACAGAGCTAAAACTCATGTCTAATTCATTTAACATCTTGTACACACATGCACAGCAGAAAAGAGTTCTTCAATGAGTAAATTCTGCAATAAAATACAATTAGTTATGTTTGTGAACATTATTTACTTATTAAATATTTATATTTAAAAAGCAAATATCATTTTTCTTTACTTTAAATACTAAAATTACCATTTTTTTAAAATAAAAATATAAAAATCCTGGAATCCAGTGTTTAATATTACTCTATGGAGTGCATAAAGAGAAAACCTCTTATAAAAATAAATATTATCATGCCACATTTTGGAAGATTTGTAATCTTTGCAAACAAAGAATAAGTTAAACAACCCATTTTTACTTACCTATGCCAATAAATACAGCTCTGTAGCCAGATGCTCTCAGAGAAGTCAATGAAAAATCTTTTCCAAAGGTCTTGTTGTATTCAATCTGTTTTAAATGAAATTGAGGGAGGGTTACATTTTTACTTCTACAAAATAAATCTTTGAACTCAAAAAACATCATGCAGTACAGAAACAGTTTTAGAAGTAACAGATTAACGACTATCTTCGTCAGATGGAGCAGAGCATATATGCACATAACAATAAAGAAAATTCATGCTTCATGAATATATTATGCAACACTATCTAGCACATAAAGAATACTGTAACAAAAGATCACGTTTTACTAAGGTGAACGGAAATATTGAAGTAAACAATTCAGAAAAACACACAATACATTTGAAAACCCAATCTCAGCAATTTTCAAGTATGCTCGGAAAAAAATCCGAATTCTTTTGTATATATATCTATTTAGTTTGTAAAAATTTAGTTCAATTCGGAAGACACACAGGTGAAAATTACAATCCATTCCATAATACAGTTGAAAATTTCCTTTCAGCAATTTCCGTCAGTAAGCGGAAATGTACTAGAATTCCTTTGTGAAGTCCGGTATATGATCGATAGAATTTACAAACATCAAATAATATGTAAAGCATTAATTAACTTTAATATACCAAAGTATACGGGAAAGATAAGTACTATGATCAATATTAAATGAACTATAAATGCTATACACACTGTATTCTATAGTAACAGTCTGTAGTGCACCTCAGTATTGTTCAGTAGTTTAACATGTTTGAAATAATAAAAAAATTAAAATACAGTGCAAACGATTTTTTTTTTATAATAAGACTTATTTTGGGTGTCCCTGTAAACGAACTATAAATGCCTACACACTTCTTTTTTAATGTCGAAAATGCATGGCTAACCTCATTAAGATATATGAATTGCATGACAATCTAAATATATTTAGTCGAATAAGAGCGCTGACAGACAGACAAACTGAACTCATGAACACTTTTCAACTATGCTAGAAAGTGTAAACACTATATTGTAAAGTGTTAGAATGAGTAAAAGAACTTATGCAACTTAGTATATGCAACATTTATATTTAATTCAATATACAGTAATTAATATATGGAAAAGTCATAGGGAAACAGATACTTCTCACTGGTTCCCCTTTGTCTAAGAAAATTTAACATGTAAATTTTGGTTCTACGTCTTTGTAGTGCATTTCCGCTTTTAATGCTTTCATAATTTTTTCCGCAGTATTTAAAAATAAAAATAGTTATAGATTGAACAAAAAATACTCTCCAATTTTCAATTAAAACTTTCGAACTAATCTATTACTTATCACACTAAACAGCATATAAAACTTTCGTTTGCCACAAACTGGTGTATTTCTGACAATAATGAATATTACTTTTAGATCTTATAGATCAAATCCATCAGGATCCATCCTCCCTTATATAGGTATGAATACGGATGATAAAATTTAGTGTTATCTTCCGAAAAATTAAGACAAAAGTGAATTTTGGCTTTAGCTGTATTTCAAGATATATTTCCCTGTAGTTTGATGAATATTGGTCAATTTTCACCAACGTTTCGGGGCGGAAGTCATGTAGTTTATAATTTGACATAATAGTTTTAAAAAACAAGCATAATTTTATGTTTTAAATGTTAAAATCTAAATGAAACAGACGAGTTGTAAATAAGATTTTAACGCATGAAATTAAACTAGCTACGTTTTTAAGAAATATTTATTAAAAAAAAAAAAAAAAAGAAAAAGAGAGAAAGATTCTTTAAAAAGTTTATAAAAAAAAAGTAAAAACTTTAATTTGTCGAAGAGAAATTTGAAAAATAAGAATGCATTCCAAGCACATTCGTTTAACATTAGGAAATAGGATTTGCGGTTTGACTATTAAAACGGATTTGGTGAAAAAATGACAAAAATATTTTTCTAATGTTTTGCTTGAAATGTATTTATCCCTTTTGTACAAGGGGTGATTAAATGAAAAAGTACGAAACGACGTAAAAACGTAACAGTTAAATATTTGCATATTCTGCCATAGGGGAACGTAGCGAGACATCTCGGGATGCAATTGGAGCCTCTGACTGGGATCGGAGCATGCGCGAGCGCCCACATGCGCAGCAGAGAATAGAGGCTCTTATCAAAAGCGGCATCCAAATGACGCGGCAGTCCGCATGAGGACAATATGGCGTTCGCGTTGCAAAATTCGACGATTGAGGAGCAGCGAGGTGTTATCCAATTTCTGACAGCAGATTGTGAGAATTGATCGTCGGATGGTAACAGTTTACTGGGAGAAATGTGTCTCTGACAAGTCTGTCAGAAAATGGAGTGCCCTTTTCGTGCAGGCCGTGAGAGTCTGGATGATGACCCGCTGTCAGAAATCGAACAACACCTCGCTGCACCTCAATCGTTGAACTTTGCAAAGCGAACGCCATCCTGTCTTCATACGGACTGCCGCATCATTTGGAGGCCGTTTTTGATAAGAGCCTCTGCTCTCTACGGTGCATGCGGGCGTGCTCCGATCCCATTCAGAGATTCCAATCGCATCCCGAGATGTCTCGCTACGTTCTCCCATGGCGGAATATGTAAATATTTAACTGTTACGTTTTTACATCGTTTCGTACCTTTTCATTTGATCACCCTTTGTATTTAATCACCTACTTTTAATACCAAACATATAAACGGTACCAAGAATAGTAAAATTTTGCGTTTCCAATTAAAGTTTAATGGCAACAAGTTTCTAACTTCTAAAAAAGTCGTTTGGAAATTCAGGTGTCAGTCAATCATTTCATCATTTTACTAACAGTATTTTTCTGTTCCCGAAAGGATTAAACATCGCTACTATAGTCTGGCAAAGCATATTCTTCATAAGTAAAAATCCGACCAAGTAGTTAGGTAAAGATTTGATTATTATAAATTAATATGTGGATAAGGTATTTTATTAAATCAATTTCCTTCATTCCTTCATCTTTCTATTTAAAAATATGTTATTAGGTATTATAAAATACTGAAACAAACAAATAAATAAAAACTTCAAATGGCTGTTAAAACTTACTTTAACGCCTAAATCTTTCATGAGGTCCACTTCAAAATTTACCACATCGTATGGAAGACGATATTGAGGAATTTCTGACGAGCTGGAAAGAATAATGAAAAACTTTTGAAAGACTTAGTGATACTCATGATTTATTAGCCTACTTGAATTTCTCAAATTGTGTATTTTTTTCGTTCAAATTTCAAAATAAAATGTTAAAAAAAAAAAAAAAAAAAAAAAAAAAAAATGTAACAGACGCAACTTTGCTCTTACGAATAACAGCCTGTTTAAGTTAAAAAAATAATTAAACTCATAAACATTCAACAGCAAAAACTCATATTTTAACTTTTTACTCTCTTATTCAATTCAACTTGGTTTCTGTTGCAAAGATGGAATTTAGTACTCGAATTTTCACTCATTTCTTGAAATTTAAGAATTATATAATAGACTAGAATTTATTAATATAGACTCCAAAGGGATCATTACCACTACTTTTGGAATTCACCTCTAAGAAAAGTCGGAGGAAAGCTGTAGTGGGGAGTGAGCAAGAGAGGATCCAAAGCATCCACTATAACCAGATCATAGGTCTTCTCTCATTCGAGTCGTTCCAATGATCTTTTCACTGCTTCATAAATGGAGGTGTATTTTGATGTGTGAATACGGTACTAAAAGTGATAAATCAGTTGATAATGTAGAAGTTGTCTCTTTTGCCAGCATATCCACCTTTTCATCACCCAGGATAACCTTGTAGACTGACACTAGCCTAGTTGAATTTTATACCAAAAGGTATTGGAGAACTGATTTAAGCTCAATAACTTCAGAATTTGTTGTTCTAAATGCATAGATTGCCTGAAAGTTGGAAAGACAATAGCTAAAAATTGGAATTTAAAAAATTGTGTTTTTGTTGAGAAATCCACTCTAAGCTTTTAAAAATGGCAAAAAGTTTTATAAAAGTTTTTAAAAGTTTCGAAAATAGAATTATTGTCATCCAGCCTGAAAGCCCGCCTGTGAGTCACTTCATTCCGCTCTGTAGCGCAGAAAGCTGCGCCTATGTCGGTATTAGTGCGTGAACTATCGGTGAAAATCATAATATTTTGAGTGTGAGAGTAAGAATTTAATGTGAAGTGATAAGTTTCCTCTTCCGGATGAACTTACCAGCCACGGATCTTACGCTGTGTTATCATTTAGGGAATATGTTGTTTTGAGATAGTTTCATTCTCCAAAAAGAGAATGCTACTTTTAGTGAGCTCATACTTCATGGTAAAGAAAATGGATAGGATATAGTAGTACACGACTGCTACAGTAAAACACTTCATTTTTAATTTATGCTTTTTTTATAACCCAAGATTTAATGGTTAATTTTATTAAACTATGATAAAAATTTGTCAGTTTGAGTTTAAAATAATTAATGTGAGAGAACCAAATCCAGTGTTGATAGATCGTTAAGACTAGAAGTCTAAGGTTATTACATGACGGACGTTACTGCTATTTATTTTGATGATGAGTTTTCTTTTAAATTTATACGGATTCTTTACAAATGTAAAAACTTGGAATTTACTAGCTAAAACTTGTAGATGCGATGATTCCAAGAACTACAGAAAATGAGTATAGCTGAAGCAGCTTCTAACTCCAAGTTCAAACTCCTAAATCTGGAAAAAATGAAGTCATCTACAAACACACATAAAAACCATGTGCCCAAATTTTTCGAATCCTGAAAGGACCAATTCTATGAGGAGCGTAGAACTGGCCACAGGCAGCCTTGAAGACAATCCTTTTTGTGCGTGTGTGTATAGTGACAATATTCGCTCCTCAGTTAACGAGAATGCTTCTCTCTCAAAAATAAGAGTGAATGATATTTCCCAGACAATTTAGAAAGCTGAGCTAGGGAATAATATATCCTTCTATATTCAACATTATCGAGAAAGCATTGAAGAGAGACTAGGGAAGTGCACATGCGGCTTTGTTAAAAAATATAAATGGTTTTTCCTGAGATAGACTTTGTTTTTAAATGATTTTTTAAAGAGCCGTTGGGAGGAAAAGTCTGACTGTAGTATTAAAACTACGTAAACTAGAAATATTAAAAATTTAATATAAAATTAAAAGATAAAAATACCTTAGAAAATGATGGTATTAAAATAATAACTATGCATGAATTAATTACTTTAATACATAGAATTACTTAAAAAAATTTTAGGTTTTTATTTTTTTTTTTCGGCCAAAAATAGGAAGATTATTGAAATTCGATTTTGGCCTTACAAATCTGTTTCTGTCGATTCCTACTTTCTTTAATGAAAGCTGCCGAAAAATTATTGAAACTGCTACAATTACGACAAGGTTTGGGAGACCCAGACTTGGCTTTAGCAAACTTAGTAGTAGCAAGTTTCAGAAAATACTCTGATCGTCCAAGCAGAAATCCTATCTGCACAGAGACCTATCTGCACATAATGACTATAAATGTATATCTTCAAAAAGTTTAACTTACCTTAAACCTCCCATATAGCGTTCTCTTTCAAAGACAGTCACATCTGTATAACCCAGACGACCCAAGAACGTGGCGCAACTGATCCCTGCTGGACCACATCCTATGACTGCGATCTTGGATTGGTAAGCTTCAGGTGTCGGTCCATCAGCAAATAGATTGGGATTACGGATTTGGGGAATTTTCATTTTCTTGAAAGTCTGTATTAAAGGCAAAGCTAAATATATACTGTCTTGTATATTACTATGCATGGGAGCCAGTGCATTGCTATTCCTTTGATTTTGAAATTTAATTAACCAATATATATGTAGAATGATTTTTAAAAAGGAAAGATAATCATTAAAATTTATTCTTTCCAAGTGAAATGAAATAACATACACTAATAATAATAATAATAATAATAATAATAATAATAATAATAATAATAATAATAATAATAATAATAATAATAATAAAAACTAAGGCATAATTTGTCAGAGAGGATTTTTTTCCTTTCATCTGAACTTTCCCGTGAAAGACAATATTTAACTCTACTTTCCTTTTATGTTCATGTGTTTAAAAAATATTTTAAGCTGGACCGAAACTAAGAAGAGAATGGGGAGAGAGGGCGATGGGGCATGTGCCCCGGTTGCCAGAACGATAGGGTGCCAAATGAAAGTTTTATGTGTTGATTTTTCTCACATTTAGCATGCAAAGGAGCATGTGACCGGCGCCTGAAGGAGCTTTGTGTTTTCATTTTTTCAAGTTTAGCATGATTTTGTTTAAATCGTCTTATCTGGGGTATGCCAAAACATAGAAGAACCTAAGGATGATATGGCATAAAGATCCCATATAAAGCGGAATTTTTTTCCGATTCCGTTTGCAAAATTTTAATGAATTAATATTTGACAAAGCAGATTATGTAGTTCAGTATCATATATTTTATGATTACATATCTTAGATTTAAAAAAAAGTCGGCTTTTAGAAATTAGTAAAATTATTTTTTTAAATGTACTACTTTACGGAAAAAAATATTTGGCACAGGAGTTTTTAATTTAAAAACAAAATCTGTGTTTTGGCTTATTTTAAGATTATGTTTTCCATTTTGAAATGCTTAGTCTAGATTGCGGATCTCAGGCATTTCTGCTCGAAAATCTTGCTCCAGTCTGGATTTTGTTGTGCTAGAGCGCCCATTATAAAAGTGTATAATTTTAGTTTTGAGCTTGCTAGGCCACAGCATTTACTAGATAAGTTTCCAATTCAATATTTTGATAATGCAGATGACCCATTAAAACCAAAATAAATCAACTGAACTCACCTCTACTGCAAACTGTTGCAAGCCACCAATATTGATTGGACCTTCTTCTGTGGCATACAGGTTGCATCCGCCTACACATAGGTCGCTGGTTGGACATACCATTCCACAAGAGAGCCCCAATGGGTTGTCGGATAATATTAACTTGGCCGCACCATAATAGTTCTAAGAAAATAAAATTCAAACAACTGCATGAATAACAACAATGACAGTACTGCTTATAAAAATGTAACAAATCAAGAAAGACTAATAGACCGGGAGACGACAGCAAAGACAATCACTTCTTCGAGTTCATGAATGAAAATATAGGATTAGTTAAATCTCGATTCGCAAATTAAAACGCAATCGGTCTAAATAGTCATATCTTGGTGGAAAACACCTAAAAACTCGATTTTTAGCTGTTGACTCGTAGGTTTACCAGTATGTTTTCCTGCTCCCAATCCTTCATATTTTCATACTGTTGGGTGCAGGAAAGCACAATGGTAAACCAACGAGTCAAACGCTAAAATAGGGTTTTTAGGTGTTTTCCACAAAGATATGACTTGGCAGATCGATTGCGTTTTAGTATGCAAATTGAGATTTAACTAATCCAAGATTTTCATTCGTGAACTCGATGAAGTGATTGCCTGTGCTGGCACCTCCCGGTCTATAACGTGTTATTACAGTAATTGATACTCATACTACAGAAAATAATAGACACTTCTTAATTATTGGAGGTTATATGGAGTATAAAAATGACGTTTTTATTTATTAAATTTATATGACGTATTAAAAGGACGTTTTTGTCCGTTTTCCGAACTTATCTTATTTAAGTGATATAGTGCAGTTAATATGTCAAAATTAGATGCAAAAATTCTGCTAGAAGATTTTATGTTTTAAAACTGTTTATGGGGATGCTAATAACAGGAATTAATTGTTTTCCAACAAAATATATCGAGGTTAAACTTTGTAAAGCCCCCCCCCCCCCCCAAAAAAAAAAAAAAAAAAACCTCAAAATTTTCTGACTTTTTTTTTTTTTTCCTATAAAATTATAAAATTTTTATATACCATATCTTGTTACAGAAAGAAATAGCATTAAATTATCTACAATTTTCCTACTAAAACCTTTTTTCTAAACCCATTACGAAGCGCGCTACAGTTTTCTGAAAATGATGCTTTTTTCTAGCTTTGTGGAAAATCGGAAAAAGCAACATTTCACAACTTTTTTTATTCATTTTGTCTTCTTAATATAAGAAATTCGTATTACAGATATTTGCATGATAGCAATAATAAATTATTACCACGGTAAAATTGTAAAAATGTTTGACAGCAATTAAATTTATTTTAATTTTAGAACTTAAGTGGAGAAAACATTAACAGTATACGCATTTACATGAATGACTTAGAAAAGACTTACGGTTACACTTTTAATCAATATCTGTAGCATTTGCGAGTTGATGGATTTGGTTCATCAACTTCCGCTTCAGAGTCAAATGAGCCAATATGCTTGTTCTTCAACTATTTTGGTCTTCCTTGAGCTTGTTGCGAAATATTTATCATTATTATTATTATTTCGTTGGTATAGTATCGTACACTACAGTATATTATTATTAGATACTAAGACAATAAATCCTTGACTATACACACTTTCATTTACACAAACATTTCCGTAGCTATTTACTAATAATAAACCCTCAAAAAAAAAAAAGAAAATATCAGTGCTCGCCTTTTACAAGTTATGATAAAAATAAAACTTATGAAACATTAAAGTGTAGCTAGTGTAGCTAGTAGTGTGCAAGAGGACGTTTGAAAATTCATAAGAGCCTCTTATTCTAACAGCAAGTCTTTATTAAATATCAACAGCTTCTTTAGTTTCCAGAGAAACCAATAGATGGACCTGGGCCTATTTTCTTTCAAGAGTGTTTTAAAGGAATTACGGATCCCCCCCCACCACCACCAAAAAAAGCACACCTTGGCTTGGCGAAGCATTGCAAACTAAAGGGTTAAACTCATCTAATGCATATAAATACGATCAGTTTCTTTCTTACCATTTTACCTTTAGTCTTAATGTTTATATTGCTCTGTTCCAAACTAGAAAAATAAAACAATTTTCGTTTAACATTAATAAATCAATCTTCTAAGAAACTGCTTGTTTTAACGTTTTAATGCTTATTTTAAATACATTTGAAATATTCATGTAGAAAACAGTTGATTTCTTTTTTAACTTACTTTGGTAGAGATGCAACTTATAAAAGCTTTTATGTCTAATTGTGTGGGACATCCTTTCTGGCAAGGAGCATCTGCACATTTCAAGCACCTAATAAATAAATAAATAAAATGTTATTAAGTACTCTATCAATTAAAATTAGAAGTGGACATTATTTAAATAACAGTAAACAGAATAGTGTTATTGATTTAAAGTTTGTTACTCAGCAACAAAAACTCTTTATTAATTTTAGAATGATTTATCCATTTCCTTTGTAAAGACTGTAAAAAAAGGAACAAAAGATTTTTAAAAATCACTAATTTCATATCGCGATAAAAATAAATTTGCAAAACCTTGTTGTCTGTCTTATAATAACACTGTAAAAAATCTAAAAATAATAATTGCCCAACCGCAAAAGAGATAAGAAAATCCTTCTTTAGTGCAAAAAGCAAAACTAAAATTAATTTAACTCTTAAAAGAGAGAGAGAGAGAGCAATATCACTTATTGCCATTTCATTACCCTGCCACTCTATGTAGGGGGGACTGGGTTACAATGGTCCACTTTTGTAAATTTTGACTGTTTACTCTTAAAGTATTGATTTTTTTTCTTTTGATCAAGTACATGCATGTTACCTATACATTAAAGTTTATACTGCATCAACTCAAAAATAATAATTATGCATACTTTTTTTTAAATATTTTTTTAAATAGCAAGTGACAAAGTGGACCATTGTACCCCAATGCCGGGGTACAATGGTCCACAGCATGGGGCTCTATAGACCACTTGTAATTTGAATAAAAATATATCACCATTTTTTAACAATAAGAAAGATAAACTATATCATAATTTGTTTATTCACATTTTATGACTCATTTTTATTTGTTTATTCACATTTTATTATTCATTTTTATTTGTTTATTCACTCTTTCAGCTCTAACTAAAGTTAAAAAAATTTCTTCTTTTTTTTTTATCATTAAGTCATTATTGAACAATTAGGTTTATTATCATCCACAATACATTTTACAGCCTGTTCCATAACTTCATGTGGCACAGAACCTCTATTGGTTTTCCTAGGCTTGTTTCTTGGCATTGCTAAAAGAAATATGAAAAATATGTATCTCTTTTGTACAATGACGCCACTTAAATATAAACCTTTATATTAAGAAATATATATATCTAAATATATGACTAAGGAAAAAATATAATAAATTTTTGCTGTCTACTTTACATCATGTGTATTTTTTTAATGAATTTTACCTTATTTAATTATTATATCCATATACAAACTAATTGGTAGGTATAATTTTTGTTTTTCTCATTCTACTATTTTATTTAAATCTAACTTATTATGGATGCATGTATGCATAAGTGCAGGAATATTGAATTAACAAATTATATGAAATAAAAAAAACCCCTCAAATGCACAAAATATTTTGTTTACTAATTTTTGGTGTTCAATTTGGGTTAATTTTTTAATTTGAAAGCTTATATTATATAGATAAATATTTCAAAAATGCATTTCACAACATGAATCAATAATTAATTCACACACAGAAATAAAATAATTTATTAATTTTTAATTTAGACTAATTTTTATGTTTGAAAGCATATATTATACAGATAAATATTTCAAAAATGCATTACACAACATGAATCATTAATTAATCTACACACAGAAGTAAAATATTTTATTAATTCTGAATTTCACATATAATATTTAACTTTTAAAAACATGGGATACAAAACTGGTGTACAATGGACCATGGTCCATTGTACCCCAGTTTCTGATGGTCCATTGTACCCCATATGGAAGTTTGATCCAAAACTTGATGATAAAAAAAAGAAATTTAGAATTCTATTATTTTAGCTATAATGAATATAATAATGTATTGCCTTACCTTTTTATTTTGCCACACAATGTCTTTCAAATTACAAATCTGTAATAAATACATCAAGATATGTTTCACTGAAAATATTTACTTTTGCCTTACTCCCCCTGTGTCAAATCAATTATCAGGCATAAAATGGCTAAAATGTCAGCTATGCACATGGTTTCAAACTTCTTTTTACTACTTCATGACTGCCATCTATATACTAAAATATGAAGCTTTCAAAAACAGAATTAATATCAAAAATAGGAGGTGGACCATTGTACCCCGTGTACACCCACCAACATAAAATGTCGAAAGTGAGACCCGTCTAAAACAGTCATATTCAGCCTGCGGCCCGGCGATATTTCATGTGTGGCCGGAGACACAGACACATAATCATTAATCCATATTTATACAATTAATTGAGACGTGCATAAAAAAGTATTTATGATTTTGAGCGTCGTTATTTAGATTTTTTTTCGTGCGAAGATTATTATATATAACAGGACAGATTTTAACTGAATATTGCGTTAAAAGCTGTTTCCTTAGTCAAAAATTCTTTTTGCATATAGTCTTATTTGTCCTACAGTGATGTCGTATTTCTTAATCTTAAATAATAATAAAAAAATCATTTCAAATTAAATTTGTCCTACACATATTTCTGCAATTATTTCTTTTTCCAATGAACAAAATATGGATTTATTAGAAAACATTTCCTTGGAAACGCTGCTTTGTTATAATTATATGCTTCACATCTATTGTATATCCAATTTTAGGATTCTATTTTAATCGCAGAAAAAATTGGGACATTTTAGAGTTTTAATTTCAAGCAGCAAAATTTATTATTTGGAAAGAGCATGGTGCTAAATTTCATATGGACATTTCTTCCACAACAAATGTTCTCTACCCTAGTGGTAATATTAACTTTGTTATATTGCATTGTTAGACTACTTACTTTATTTTAACTTTTTTTAATCTTTTTACAAGTGTGATGCGACCTGTTTAAAATCGTTAACTTTTGTTTGCGACTAACTTAAAGTCTGAAATATGTCTGCAGCCTGCGAGAAATAGAAAAAAAAAAATGGTTAAGTATGGCTGCTAAATAGATTTCATCTGCATGGGATTTTGTCTGCTGGGGCTGGCTGTTGTTTGGAATAAAAATTAGCAGTTATGATATGCTTCTGAAGCAATTTTTTCATGTCGATTGTTAAATGTTCCAGTGTTATGCTCTTTCTAAAGTGAGATATGTAGTTCTTTTAGTTTCGGTGATAATAATAAACGTCTATCGCCTTTCTGACAGAATGTAGTTTCTTACAATTTATATTGTATAGCTGTGCACTAATTATATATTATGCAAATGTATTATCGCTTTGAAAGTGTTTTTTATCTAGCCTTGTAATAATGGAATCAAGAAGAATTTATGCTACCGAGAAGAAAGGAATGATTTAAATTTTATTGTTGTAATCGCGCGGGTTGTAGGAACGTGATAGTGATTGTATTTTAATGTTTTGGGCATTAGGGATGTTTTGAAATTTTGGCAAAATAGTTTTTCGATTGCGGATTAGATTTTTATGATGGAACTATCTGCTAATGCTACATATGGGTGTGGATAACGCTATTTATGTATTTATTTTGCTTTTTTTTTTTTTTTTTTTTTTTTTTTTTTTTTTTTTTTTTTTACTTTTTCTGAATTATATTTAATTAAAAAAGATTGTGTTTCAGGATCATTTTTTTTAAAAATTTAAAACTTCTGTAATCAATTTAATAATATTGAAATGTATTATAAAATGCTAAATTTTTGTAAACACAAATATCAAACATAACATCGATGATTAAAGAAACATTATTTGTTCGCACAATATTTATAAAGGCATATTTTTTAATTAATAAATTTCACCTTAAATATAATTGTGCCTTAAAGATTTTATTATTGAATGTTAAATTATTTTTAATAAATTACCTTTTTATATTCCACAATGTTAATTGGAAAAGTTCTGTTAACAGCAAATTAGATTAAAAAACACAATTTTTCGCTCGCACCCTTATTCATTAAGTGACGCATTTGAAAAAGTAAAGTTTATTGAAAAAAACTAAACACACTTTTAAGTGTGAAAACAAAACATGGGTTTGGAAATACATATGTGAATTTCCTTTAAATTTACAAATAAATTACATTGACCAATATTAAATTTTTTTTAAAAAAAGCACAACACTCATTGTCATATATTTAAAGCCAAAACCAAATCAACATGCACATTTTCAAATATTAACCTCAAATATGAAATACGGCGCATATCTACCGAATGAAAACTAAAATCAAAATGCAGCTTTTATGTTCATCACAGAAAGCAATTCATAGCTCCGCCTATATTGATTGATAAAATGAAGCGAAATAGTTTTCATAAAACCTTACATATTAAGTACGGTACATTTCTATGTCCATAGATGTCGAGATATAATTATCACGAAAATCTTGAAAAAACACTCACAACATTGCCACCGGTTAAGTAATGATAGACAAAAAGATCTTTTAAGCACTAATTTATGTCATTCTACAGTTGTTCATGCTACCTCATGCTACAGTAGTTCTTGAGTTAAAACAGTCAAAAAATTTTTGTAACACATAGGCAGATAATTTTCTGTCCAAAAACAGTTAAATCGTGTTGAAGACATTTCAAAACATGTAAATCCGTCAAAGTCAGAAATATAACCTTTTTTTAATCCAACATTTGTTTGTTATGAATATAGAAGAATGTAAAAAATAACTAAATAATAAATTATTAATTTTATAAATCCCCTAATAGTTTTGGGGTTATTCGGTATAATTGATCTAACTGGCATAAGATCTTTGTAATAATCACATGTGCTGGTGGAATATTTACCTGGCTGCTTCCCTCAGTGCTCCTCTTTCGCTCAGAGTTGTATGCTTGATGTCGTCAAAATCGTTCTTCAAAGGACGGCACGTCTGAATACACAGAAAATAGAAGTCAGAAGGGAAAAAATCATTAAAATATGATTTGTTAAAATCAAGATAATTATGCAGAAAGTACGAATTTGAGAACGACTAATGTATATATATAGTTCCCTCCGCATCGAATGGGATAGAAGCGAATTTTTTTTATTGCTAATCAGGTTAATAATGTTTCGGGTTGAGTTTTGACTGTTTTGGGTAGGGGTCGAATTGACACGATTTTTGAAAATGAAGTTCAAAACACTTTTTCAAAAGAAAAAACTAATGCATATTAATGAGTATTTTTATACAAAAAAAGATATAATTCTTATATTAGAGATATAATCGTATACTACTATTTCACAATTTTATAAAAATATATATCAGGGACGATACATGCATAAAATCATCTACTTTTTGGTAATTTTAGACCCCTTACCCCCATTACGATATCTTATGTATTAATTAACACCCCCCCCCCCGGACTTAATGATAACGTTGTCAAAGTCAAAAAATTATTTTAAATTTTTTTTTTTTTTTTTTTTTTTTTTTTTTTTTTTGTCTGCAGTGATATACAGATGTATATGGCTATACATTTATGATTTGCATACTTTATTAATTCTAATAAGGGAAATAAGTAAAATATCACTGTTATATGACACTCTTGCTACAAAAGTGCCACAACTCAAAAAGTCGGGTTTTTTTAGTTGTAGCAATCATTCTACTTGATTTTTACACCTCTAACCAGTCACTTAAAGTATTAAATTGCTACCTGTTGGCTGGATTTTCAGCGTACTATGAGCTGAAAATTCAGGGAGCAGTTATGTTTGCACGATGGTCATTAACCATTCCAAAGCTCGTAAACAGTTTTTTTGCATTTTCTGAAAAGCGAATTTTTTTTTTATTATGCCACTTTTGTAGCAAGAGTGCGATTTCTAAAATAATTTTATATCAACATAAAAAATAGTTACTATTTCAAAATATATAATAATATATTTTTGTTTGTATATTCAACTGTTATAAAGCTTTTGTACTCTTGTGTTCGCACCGAGAAAGAGAGGGAAGGCGAACTTTTTATTAACAAAACAGGTGGACAACATCCTTGCTCTTTTCTTTACTGGTAAAATAAATATCATTTCAACCATATTTCGCATTCAAAACATACTTCATATCTTTCTTAAACAGTGGATTATACATGCATACACATATAATCAAAGAATAATAAAGCATTTTACAATCTGTTAAGGATTTTTAATAACAACTTTGTATTTTTACAAAAACAGATAACACAATAATAAAAGATTGCAGATTTTTTTAATGTAAAAAATAAGTTACAAATAAAATGAGAAAATTTTGATGTAAAGCACAAGTTACAAATAAAAAGAGAAAATTTTGATGTAAAGCACAAGTTACAAATAAAAAGAGGACATTTTATTTGGATAAAAAGTGATAACGATATATATATGTAAAAAAACCTTCACCCCAAAGATATCAAACAATATCATGAACCAGACACCTTGCCTTCCCCGCTAAAATGATAACATTATCTTTGCACAGCTCCTAGTATTCTTTTTCTTAGGATTCGGGCTCAGACAGTTTCTGGTTGATGAGTGGTTCATAATCAAGACACAAAAAGAGAAAGATAATGAATTTTTCCTTTATCAAACAAAATTTCTTTGACTGACTACTATTGGGGAGGGGAGATACTGGTCGTCTTATACACGAGTCAATTAAAAAAAAAAAAAAAAAAAAAAAAAAAAAAAAAAAAAAAAAAAAACGAAAAAATTTCGAATATTGTAAAATTCTGACTTTTTATGTGCATGCATGACAAAATAATATATAAAATATATAAATAACAATAACTTATCATTTAAATTTTTTTTTCAATGATTTTTTTTTTTTTTTTTTTTTTTTTTTTTTTACTTACTACTTTTCCGCATTGGCAAGTGACACCTTTAATTTGATTTTGCGCAAATTTGTAATAAAAAGTTAGGAAGTCAATTTATATACAGGTTTTTAATTTTTTTTCAGAATTTGCACTCGATAGTTAGGGGGTGACTTATGTACGGGTATACACGGTACTCATTTTTGTTCGAAAGTAACTGAATACAAATACATAAAAATACATAATAAGCATAACTTTATGAGGATTTAGGATACATTTACAAAATAGCATTTTGATCACTAATAACAGCGAGCTCGATGGATATACTGAATTTAGAAAATAATGAAGTTCCTGACAAAATGTCTGGAGTGAAACATAACAAAATCATACAATTAACTGTTAAAGGGATAAAAATCTAACTTTGGAAAAATTCTTTTTATTTGTCCTAAGTGATCAGCAGTAGGCTTGATCAACTCGAACTGGAATTTGGGACACACAAACTGTGCATTAGAAATATGACGAGCAGCTTTAAGTGCATTTCAAAATTTAAACCATAGCGTTATATATATATATATATATATATATATATATATATATATATATATATATATATATATATATATATATATATATATATATATATATATATATATATATATATGTATGTATGTATATATATGTATATATATATATATATATATATATATATATATATATATATGTATGTATATATATGTATATATATATATATATATATATATATATAACCATTAGATAATACTACAAATCAACATCAAAATATGGAATAACTCGTCAAATAACAAACTATATCAAACATAGGAGTCGGCAAAAATTGGAACAATATTGCAAATGTGGTATTTAGCTTATTCTCAAGGACAATGCTAAATAGACACATTAATTGCGATTAATTTCTGATTATATATATAATGCATTATAGACCAATGCAAAAAAGCATTTAAAAATTATGAGAAAGTAAAATCTAAATGTCTATCTTACACTATATGTTATTTAGAGTGAATGAAACTGTAGATCTGAGAGACGAGATAAAACACGTTTGATGTAATATCCGTTCTATTCTGGATATCAAAATTTATATTGCATATTATTGTCTTTAATGAAGAACGTGGAAACAGTTTAGTTTGTATAAATAATAATAAAAAAATTGTGAATTATAAATGGAAATTTGCATTAATTTGTATCTTAAGAGAATGATATTAATGTATTTTGTGGCCCATTGAAAATGTGAGCCGAGAGCCCCTCTCCGTAGATAATAAGGTACTGATTAGAAGTCATAATAAAAGTACGTTGAAATCATTTATAATAATTGCAAGCTAACATAAGATAAATGGAACATTAAAATACGTCTGATAAAAGTCATTCAGTGGTTTTCATTCACAACGAAGAGCCTTCATTGAGCTGCTCCTGCTTAGATAACTTCTTTTGTAATTATTGAAATTGATAATCTCTTTTTATCAGCACAGGGCACAAGATAGAATGAGCAGCAAACTTTAGTCGCATCAAAAACTGGAGAAAAATAAAAGAAAAATAAACTTACCGAGCATTTTTTATCTGGATTCCTTTTCCAGTGTTTCTTGATGGCTTTCGTTCTGGCACTAGGAACAAGACTAGCATTCCTATACACCCTTGGATTAAGGGCAAGTAGATTCTAAATGATTTACAAAGAGAATGGTGGTATGAGTTATTACAGTGGCAAAAATAGTCCAGATTCAAGAAGTAATTTTTTAAATCAAAAAAGCAAAACATGTAAAAAATTGCTAAAACGCGCTGCATAGTTAGAAAAGCAAATTCTTATATATATATATATATATATATATATATATATATATATATATATATATATATATATATATATATATATATACTAACGAATCTAACCCGGGTTCCAGAATATTAAAACCATTTTTTGTAATCAAGACTCTAATAGATTTCTTATTTTCTTCTATCTTCAATAGAAGAAAGTCTAACATTTTTTCCGACTTATGATTTTCTACGGAATTGCTCGTTTTAGGGATCGGAAATTAAAAAAAAAAAAAAAAAAAAAAAAAAAAAAGAAAGAAAGAAAAAAAAACTCCATTTGTAGCCATTGTATCATCGAAAATTGTATGAAGTTATGCATAGAATTTAACACCAAATTTTTTTGCGTATGTTTTGGTTATTGCAAGCAGGTCCTCCTTTAAATTATAAATATTTTGCTGGAAAGGGCACTCTAATAGTTATTTTAATGTCACTTTCTTTATTGTACCATCAATAAGTATATCAAGTTATGTATAGATTTGAAACATAGTATTGACATTTGTAAATTAAGATTTGTAAGTATTAGCATTTGTAACAACTTTTTGAAATACTAAGATGCATGCGATAGAAGAAAGTTTTGGGATTGATAGTTTTTGCTCCTATAAAAATTTTTAATGGAACGATTTTGACCAACTTTAGCATTAAGTATCTTTTAAAATAATAATTCGATTTTAAACTGTCTGATTGAGCGTGTTTATCAAACATTTCTTTATAATCCAACAGTTTTCTTAAAAGAAAAAAAATCCCCGGTTACATTTAAAAAAAAAAAAAAAAAAGTTATTGTTTGTGGTGGTGTCAGCGTTATTTACTTTTTTTAGAGCAGAGAGATATGTAATTGTGAACTATTAAACTTAGCTGTATAATGGTTAACAAATATGCATATGAAGTTATTAAAGTCAGTTCTTAAGATTGTGATTGACAAATTGAAATTTTGCGGCGAACTATGAAGATGAAAAGTAGAGTTAATACTTTTTTTAGGGTAATAAAAAACACTGCAAAATTAAGTTGAATTAAAATTAAGTTTACATGTCAGATTGAGTTTTTCCATTTTACTTAAAGAGCTTTAAAAATCAAGCACTTTATTTAAAAGACATATCATGTTAAAAGAAAAATAGTTAATAAAGAACGCATATACAAGTTGTTCCCGAATTAGACTGACAAGTTTAGAGGGGTAATAACTATAATCAAAGGAAACAAAAATTGCAATAAAAGATGGTGTTGAAAACCACACATTCATAAAAAATACAGAGTGTTCCGAACTAACTAATCTTGGGTCGCCGGTAATAACTTTCAGAAAATTGAAGTATATTGTAATGAAACTTTTAATAGCTATGCTCACTTTTGTTAAATGTGATAATAATAAGAAAAAAGTAATAAAAGTTTCCATTATACGCGCCGTATAATGGAATGTATGCACTTGCAGCTTCATATTTTAGACTGCGATTACCATTTCATACACTACCATCTATTACGTGAACACAATGTTTTTCCAGAACTTTTTTTTTAAATTACATTTTATATCAAACGAGATAGATATCGTTACATTTTCATTGTAATATTTTTATTTTTCTCAAAATTATTATCGCCAACCGGAATTAATTTAGGATGAAAATACCCTATATTTTTGTATAAATAAGTTGGTTTGCGACCCCATGTTTTACGGTAATTTTTCATTCTGTTGATGTCTACTATCACCCCTTTGTATTTCTCGGTCAAATTCAGCAACACCCTGATAATTAGATGTGTGTTAGTTGACTCCCATATCAACTTTATAGACATTTCCACGTCACAGCGAAAGCCGTTTCAAAAGAAGATAAGCAATCCAATGCTTACAATTGCAAAATTAACATAGAAAGCATTGAAATAATTCGTAAACCTACGAATATTGTAAGAAAAGTTACAAATTTCAAACAAATGAGAAACTGAAATGAGTAACTGAAGTTTAGTTATATTTTAGTATAAAGGTTTAGATACGTCGGCTATCGTGAAGATTTAAACAATTTCAAGATTTTTCACCTTTAACTGACGTGACAAAAATTGACAAATAATTACTATAAAGCAGCCTGTCAGGGCGCTCCATCAAAAGAGGAATAAAAGACGAGATTAACTTATAGGAGTGTTTTTGTACTTAAATTTTTTGTACAGGTCTGTCACAATGGAAACGAACCTATTCTAATGTATCTGGTAACAGTATTAAAATTCCAAATGCCACAAAATTTTGGTAGTGTTTGTAGTTAACCTGAAAGTTACAAGTTAAACTATAAAAATTGAAAAAAAAGCAGCGGTCTGCGAGATCGTTAATATCAGTTAAAGTTTTAATATATTTTAGAAGATTATCAAAGAGCTTCTTCAGGAGCAGTGGCGTAGCTATGTTTTGGCCTATCCTATGGCGCCCGGGGCCAGCAAGAAATTTTGCGCCCCCACCCCAATATAGATATATAACAACTTGTCTCAATTTGGCGCCCCTAGGCCTCGGCGCCCGGGGCGGACGCCCCCCTTGCCCCCCCCTTAGCTACGCCACTGTTCAGGAGTAAGTAACTTTTAACCTAATAGCCCCCCCCCCAGTTTTTATAGTTGAACTTGTAACTTTCAGTTTAACTACAAGTACTAACGAAATTTTGTTTCATTTGGAACTTTAGTGCTGTCACCAGAGACATTGGAATAGGTTCATTTTTAACTGTTACAGCCCTGTGCAAAATGTTAAGTACAAAAACACTATCCAATACAGCGCCGAAACTAGCCTTTTTTTGCGCCCGGGGCAAACATGAAATTTTGGCGCCGCCCCCCACCCCCCACATATATGCATTCTTTATAAAAAACACACCAAAGAAAATCTTAATTTGGCGCCCCCTTCACCTTCTGTTCTGTTGGCGCCCGGGGCACGTGCCCCCTCTGCCCCCCTTTAGTTTCGGCCCTGATCCAATAAGTCAATCTCGACTTTTAGTCATCTTTTGATGGAGCGCTCTGACAGGCCGTTTCACAGTAGTTATGTGTCAATTTTTGTGACATCAGTTAAAAGATAAATTGAAAATAACTTTTGAATTTACTTTTAAAAGATAGAATAACTCGTATTTTTCATATGAAAATTTTATGTTTAAGAGAAAGTAAATAAATGTTTGATTTTTTAAAGCTTTATAAATAATTACTTATCAATAGAATTAACTTTAGTGAATGTGTTAATGACAGCATAACATCACAGATATCGATGATAAGTATAAATAGATATACATTAATTTTTAAAATAAAAGAAATATATATACAAAGGGAGATTATTTTCTATTAATTTCAATTAATTTTATCATTTACTTTATATTGATACCTCCTGCCACTTTTAATTATCTCCGCGCTTATTAGATCGAAATTGATTTCACAGACGGATAAAAATTTAAAGTTATCAATCCTACTTGTAAACTTAAAAAAAAAAAAAAAAAAAAAAAAAAAAAAAAAAAAAAAAAGAATCCCATAAGTAGCCGCTTAAAAGCATGCAGTTCGACTTGACAATCGATTGAAAAAAAAATAGTATTTTTAAAACGTTCTTTGAATCATATTAAACCAAACCGGAATCGCTTAATACCAGGTAAATTTAAGGATATAGTTACTTATTATCCTTAATATTTTCTGTGAAATAAACAAAAATTGGATATAAATTTTAAATAGTATTCATTATACTAAAAATATAATGATAAAAGACGATAAAATAAAATAAAACCTTTTTTTTTTTTTTTTTTTTTTTTTTTTTTTTTGCAATTAGAGTTATAATTCATGCTAAAAAATACGCAGTCTTTCAATTTATTAGTAATTTTTTATTAATAATTTTCTGCTGTTTTATGAATTATCTTAATGTTAATTGATGAAAAAAAAAACTATTTTTTTATGGGATGTGATTCGAATCTTTCTATGCATAGTACTGACTGATTTCCACAAAGAGAAACGAAATGATTGCTCCACTTTTAAGAGACCCCCAGAGTCTCAAAAACATTATTTCTTAACCCATCATCTACAACACGATCCAATCGACCCACCAGGAAAAACTGAATTAGTTCAAATAAATTAATTTGTAAACTCGTATTTTTAAATCTAAATTCGTAAAAATCTAGAAACATATTAAAAGAATATAGAATTAAAACTAATGGATTGAAACTTCTAAATTTGGATGCATTATTGCATTTGGGGGGGGGGGGGGGAGGAGCCGGTAGTTTAAGGATTAAGATGATTTCGGTGCTTTTATTGCTGGATATATATATAAATTGAGGTCGAAGAAAATGTCATGAAGGCCTTCAAACGAGTCTTTGCCTAAAAGGTTCTACCCAGAATCATATGCTCTTAAGGCTCCTGTCCCTGCAAGCGAAAACACTCGCGAACTAATGATATTTCTATGGGGAGGTTATTTTCTAATAACTCGTTAACATTTCGACATCTTTTAAATATTTTTTTCGGCATTGGATAGCTGAGGATCCTCTTCACATCGCTCCTTTTTTACTTTTTCGATTTTCGTTGCAGATATTTTTTTAATGACACTTTCATTTTCGGAACCAGTTTTGAAAGTAAACTAACTTTATAAAAACTGTCTGCAACCAAAATCGAAAAAGTAAAAAAGAAGCAATATGGAGAAGGTTCTCAGGTATCCAATGCAAAAAAATAAAATAAAAAAATAAATAAATAAATAAATAAATAAATAAAATAAATAAATAAATAAATAAATAAATAAATAAATAAATAAATAAAATAAATAAATAAATAATAATAATAATAATAATAATAATAATAATAATAATAATGTTGAAATACAAACGAGTTATTAGAAAATAACCTCCCCATAGGAATAGCATTAGCTCGCGGGTGTCTTCGCTTGCGGGGTCAGGAGCCTTAACAATACCTAGTCAAATAAAACAAGCATATTTTCTAGGATTCAATAAAACCACTTAGAGAACACAAACGTTGCAAGGGTGGGTGCTGAGATACAGTTCTTCTTATAAATTTTTTCAGCATTTTTTCCTCCTAAATTGTCACTAAAGATAAAGTTTGTATAATCACTTCTGCAATATTGCCACTCTTTCTTGTATTCAAATTCAAATCCAAATTTTTAAACACGGTAAATAAAAAAATTCAGTTCTGAATGAAATATAAGGGTCGTGTTCCTTTTAACCTTTAATTGATATGACAGAAATTGTTACATAATTAATGTGAATAGGTCTGTGAAACTGCTCCATTGAAAGATAAATAAAAAGCGAGATTAATTCATAGAATGGTGTTTTTGTACTAAACTTCTTGAGCTGGACTGTAATAATTTAAATTCGTCTTTTCAAAAGTCTTTGCTGATAGTACTAAAGTTCCAAACGAAACAAAATTTTGTCAGTGCTTGTAGTTAAACTAAAAATTACAAGTTAAACTTTAAAAATTGAAAAAGCAGTGGTTTCTGAGACCGTTTAACATTAGTTAAAGGATGTAAATTATGTAACCTGAAAAAAAAATATGCATTACATAAATTATTTCCCCAAGATATAGTAAAGATTCATCTAATACTAATTATATATTAAAACAGCATATTTTTAACCCGAAGAAGGGATCGTTTAAGAAAAACTTTAATTCACTACTAAGCATTTACTTTTATATATGGGTGATTCTACGATAAGAGGTTCAAAAACATGGAGAATTCGGCCAAAAAGAAAAGTTTGAGTTTGATAAAAAACCTTTAAATTATGATTTTTGTCCCGTTTATTTACTTTTTCATATAAGAGCAAGTCACTTTATACATATTTTATAACTTTTTCTGGCCAGTGACTCGCTCCCCTGGCAGTTATCGTGCCAGGGGAGAGACATTTTCGTGTAAATTCAAACTTTTTAACTGACTGAATTAGTTTTTCGGTTAATTGTGTATTTCACTTTAAGTATTACCGTATTATTTAATTAGGGCAGTAAATGCAATTGAATTAAATGAATACTATAAGTTTTATGACTTACCAGGGGAGATACACGAGCACCGTGCGAAACCACTACAAAACACGGTCGCGTCGCAACAACTAAAAATGGCGACGCTTAAATGGCTTGCGCGTTTAGTATTTCTAACTTCAAGCCAATAGATGTCCTTAAGCACTACTTCCAATATAGCCATCCTTGAATTTATATTTGTTTCAGCGGAACGAAATTTGACAGGGGAGAGACACAAAAAAAAGGCGGGACAAAAATTAATTTTAAAAATTATTTGAAATTAACAAAATTATTTTATTTTTTATTTTATAATGCGTAAGTATAATTACTTAAATTCCAATTAAACATACTTTAGCTAAGCATCTGGCGGAAAAAATATATGTATTGTTTGAAAGTTAAATTGAAACCGGCAAGGGGACATGCCAGGGGAGGGGACTTTTTAGACTTTGTAAGAAATTTCAGAAAAATGTGTTTAAATTAGGCATTCAATCGTGATGTTATTTAATAAAGTATATTAAGATGATGCGATTCATTGCAAAAAATAGCAATATATAGAATAAAAAATCTGTTTTAAACGGATTGCCGTACAAATTACCTCTTATCGTAGAATCACCCATATACTAATAGGTTAGACCAGTGTTACCCAAGTTAACTCCGTGAGCCTCCTGGAAAAAAATAAAATAAAAAACTTATAAAATACAGAGATTACTGTAACTGGACCCTTTGTGCTTTGTTCTCTATAATTTTTTATTCGGCAATCATTATAGCAGGTTCCTATGTACTGTTTGACCATAAGCCATTATTAAAGGAAGCTGTCAGATCTTAGATGGGATCGAATGCATCTAACCCATAATTAGACCCTGTTCCTAAAAATCCGTCATCAAAATCTCTTAAAATTTCTTAGCTCGAAATATTCAAGACAGATCCTACTAAATTCGGTACTTATTCTTACAGAAAACAAGCATATATATATGAAATAAAAGAATTGAAAAATATGAAATTCCTAAATTTATCCTCAAGTAATAATAATTTCACTAAAAAGCTTACCAATAGCTCAAAAAAAAAAAAAAAATAATTTTGCTGAACTTATTATATCCATCTGTTTTTATTTCGAGCATTTATTAAATTTATGCATATCAAACAACACATATCAGAAATGAATATTCAACCTTTTCAATTAATTAATCCGGGATTACGCGCGCTTACCCAGGGTATAAATGGTTTTAACTTTGTCACCAATAAAATCAGATTTTAACCGTTATTTTATTTAGACGAAGACAATCCTAACAAATTCTGCAGTAAAATAAGTTAAAGATTGCTTTTAAAAAAATTAGCGGTTACAATTGCAAAAACCATACGCACTCCGGGTCTAAAAGGCCCGGCGCGCGTCCTCTCGGGTTAAAAACCGAAGCTATATTTTTCTTCAATAAATAAATAAATGTAAAAGTGTTTTTGAAAATTGCTATTTTCACAAACAGAAAAATAATAAATAAATTAAGTCAATTAATAATTATGGAACAAAACAATTCATTTAATTTTGAAAGAGAAAAGAATAAAATACTTTTTTTTTTAATACTAACCGACTACAAAAAAAGAAGCTTGGAGACAACTTGACGCTAACGCATATGAATGCATAGTTTTAATATTCTTATGATTTGAAAACAATTGAAAGATTATTTGCGCCAAATCATTATTTTTTTTAAATCAAATTTACGTTTTTTTATCTGAAAAAAATTCTAATCATCAGAATTTAATGAAATTAAAATGGGACCACAAGAATATCTTATACTTTCAAACAAAAAAAAAAAAAGAATTATCAAAATCGATTCGTATTTAAAGAATTTATGAGTGAACAAGAAATACATACAGGTCGAAATCATAACCTACTCCTTGAAGTCAATTAATAAATAAATAGAATAAACTCTTTTGTTCCTCTGTTGTGTTCTACATATAGTTCCAGTTAAAATATTATAAACAACTAAACATAACTCACAGCAAATTAAAAAATAAGAAAGTGCCAAAAATAATAATGGGTCGAAATACCTCTATATCGGGTGGATCTCTGCTTAGAAATGTAGTTGGTGCAGACATGATGTTTATTTACTATATAACTCTTCTTATTGTAGCTGTGACCTACTAATTTTCGCCGGACAGGTTTATTTACGGAAAAAGCCTTCAACGAAAAATGTTCTACTATCATACCTGATACAGCTGTTCCGATACGAGCTTTACGATAACATTATCTCTAACATTGAGTAATTGGGAAATCGACTTTGCCTGAGTGATACCATAAATTGTAACAATTGCCACTTTTATTTGCGGATGGCATATGGAACAAAGGCACTCGTACATTTTGCTCAAAATAAAATTTTCGCTATTTCGTAAAATTCTTCAGGATTTGATGTGTCTGCAATACAATTTCGATGAATACACTTACAATTTCCCCAGATTTTACGTTATCAAAGGAGTATTATATAAGAATGTCTAACTTATATAATAATTTTTGCTAATGTCCAAAATTAAGCCAGTTGAAAATATTTTGATAGTATATTTATGTTTTTTATGTTATTTGTTGATGCAATCATATACATTCAGATATTCATAAACCCATAAATAAATTACTGCACTAAAATCATGAAATGTTCAATTTACTCATCTATATTAATGTTATAAAAAAAGAAAAGTTTGTTTCTTTGAAGAGGGGGAGAGGGGATGGTAATCTTTGGGACTAAACAACCGAAAAAAACCGAATTCAAAAATAATTATATCAAAATGATGGAGAATGGAAACCGCCTCTGTTCAAACATAGACTGTATTTTATGCCCCCAAAGTGTAGAAAAAAGTCTGAAATTGTACATCAAACGTGGCAAATAAGGTGCGTTAGTACTATAACTAGTTTCATAAATATTCAGATCTCGGTGCAACAGCTGTAGCACTCTTATACAAGAATGCATGAATACAAAATTTATTACAATTCTATATATTAAATTCGGTAATACAAAAACAATATGATTCCATCTTAAATATGGCGTAATCAACATGACAACCTAGAATCATTATTTATCATGGGATATCATTGACTTAAATACGCATGATAGGATTTAATAGAAGGAAGAAAACTTTTGTTAATACTTTTTTAAGTTTATTTAAATTATATGAAAATCGAATCAAGGCTCGGAAAAATTGTGCAAAGATTACATCAATTAAATTTCAAACCATTCGGCTTGGTAGTTTCTGCGCTGTTATATGCAAACAGAGGGATAACAAGACAGACAGTTGAATGAGCCAGACGACAACAATTGGAGCTACATATTTACATAATTACGAACGCACCTAAAAAGGGAATAACCTAAAAATAATAGCGATCACTATAACTGGACACAGTGTTTGCTATATATACAAATTATGTATAAATATATAATAATAATAACAAAAACAAAATAAAACTAGGCTATTGTTTATCGCTTTGCAATCGCTTTTAAGAGCCCACACTACTGAGTGAAAAAGACTTAGCTGATAATGTTAAGTGTATGGGGGCGTTCTTTTCAAATATCTCGCTCAAATTTTAATATTTTTACATGATTTTCTTTTCGCATAGGATAATTGAGAACGATATACAACCGGGCTAGTTTTTACTTTTTCAATTTTGGTTTTAGATATTTTTTTAATTTCTTTAACTTTCGAAACCGGTTTGATTCGGTTCTGAAAATGAAACCAACATAATATAAAAAATATGTAACCAAAATCGAAAAAGTAAAAACGAGCCCAGTTGTAGATCGTCCTCAGTTAACCTATGCAAAAAAAAAAAAAAATCTATGTAAAAATATTGTAACATCTACTTTTTATTGCAATTAGTGATTTCATAAAAACAAAGTTAAAAAAAAATCGAGTCAAACCGAATCCGATTCGAAAGCGTCAAAACCTAACCCGAAACAATTAAAAAGAATTCAGTCCCATACCAGACTCGCAATAAAAGCAATTAGCATTAAACCGAATGACCGGAATAAACCGAATGACCCGACCCGACCCGCGGTTCGGATCGGGTCGGATTCGAATAAAATAATGATTACACGATCCGATGCAGAACTATAATGCAGATGCAAAAAACATTATAAAATTGCGCTTTTCATAATACCACTGGAAATGGAAACCTAAGATTGGGCGCCGTTAGTTAACTTTTAACCTTTAACTGATGTTACCAGTCTCGCAGACCGCTGCTTTTTTCAATTTTTATAGTTTAACTTGTAATTTTCAGTTTAATTACAAACAACCGAAATTTTGTTTCATTTGGAAATTCAGTATTATTACTAGAGACATTTGAGTAGTTTTTTTTTTTTTTTTTTTTTTTTTTTTTTTTTTTTTTTTTAAATTTGTAACAGCCCTATACAAAAAATTAAGTACAAAAACACTATCCTATATATTAATCTCGCCTTTTATTCATCTTTTGATAGAACTGTCTGACAGACCGCTTCACAGTAGTTATGTGCCGATTTCTGTCACATCAGTTACAGGTTAAAATGCAGATGCTCGCCTAACTCTTTCTACAGTTTCAAATTTTGTAAGTAGAAAAGAGCAAAAAACTTCTAAATTAGGATTTATTTGGAATTGACTTGGTTGTTGCTTTTAAGACTAAAATGTTCGCACAGAACCAGTTTCCAAAAAATTTGAAATTTTATGGGATGCAGCAGTATACTTTTATCTGGGATTTCTGTTAAGTTAAGGCTATAAACATAAAATCCGGAATAGTGGTTTTTTAGGTGCGTTCGTAATTATGTAAATACGTAGCACCTATAGTTGTCGTTCAGTCCGTCCGTCTGTCTGTCCGCATATAACAACTTAAAAACTACCCAACCGAATCGTTTGAAATTTAAAATATATAATTATTACATAATTTTGTCGAGTCATTTCAAATTTTATGAAAATCGGATGTATAGATCAATTACGGGGACAATCAAAAGTATTCCGTTACATTACGGTCAATGGGGAAAAAACTTTCAAATGCATTTTAATGGTATTACACTCATTGGAACATAATAAAATTGATATGCATCTATAAAGTATATACTATGATATACATTTTGTATAATCTGTGGTACAAAGAACATTTGTATTGATTTACAAGGCCACACAAAAGTATCTCATTACATAATGGTATAGGAAGAACATTGTTTGGTGCACAATTTAATTGTAATCAACTATTTACAATTTTATGGGATTGATATATGAGGATGATATTTTTGAAACTTTGTTATCGTACGAACGCACCTCATTTGCTACGCTTTACGTGCAATTTCCAACTTGTTTTAAATTGTAAATGATCCCTAAAGAACGGCTTCTGAAAAATTGGAAATTTAAAAGTGTGAAATGCACGGAGTTAAGATTAGGAACCGGAAAATTGGTTGTTACTTTTAAGATGTAAATGGTCTCACAGGACAGTTTTTATAAAAAAGAAAGAAGAAAAATGAAATTTAAAAGAGAGAAAAGAATAAAAAATATTTTAAAATTCTGATTAGCTTTTTATTTACAAAAATATTTCAAATGTTCTTTCGGGATAATAACGGTGACAGTTCTTGCTTAAAAACTGAAATACTGTTTATCGATTTATCATCTCTGTGCATCTACTTTTAAAGGAGTATAGCCACAAACATTCTTAAAATACGATTCCACAGTACAGTCGACTCTCGTTAATTCGAAATCGGATAATTCGAATCTTCGCTTAATTCGAACTAAATACGAAGTCCCGAAATTTTCAATAGCAGAATAACGTTAAAAATTTTCATTAATTCGAACTCATTTTCTCTTGACTTCGTTTAATTCGAACTAACGAGAATTCCGATTTTTCATTTTTCTTTTCTTTCTCACGGATTTCAGATCATTTGAATA
This sequence comes from Maratus speculifer, assembly GCA_964019185.1. Taxonomy (NCBI): domain Eukaryota; kingdom Metazoa; phylum Arthropoda; class Arachnida; order Araneae; family Salticidae; genus Maratus; species Maratus speculifer. The sequence goes on from OZ025294.1 coordinate 216,549,836, forward strand.
ACTTTCTTTCTTTGCTTTTGGTTAAAATTGTTCCGAACGAGTATACATATAATTCAATGCAATTGATATCCACTTTCTTAGTGCCCCGTCTGTCCATCAGTGACGCTTTAAATTTTTCTTCCATCGTGCTTGTTTCTAATCTTTTAATTATTTTATGTATTTATCCATTCTAATTTGATATTAAGTCATATTCTAATGATAAAAGTCGAAATAAATTTAAAAAACACTATAACAGTAATTCCTTTGTAATAGTACCATATTGAGCATGTTCTCATTTCATACTTTCCATAATTCGAACTTCGGATAATTCGAACATTTCTTGTAGTCCCGACGAGTTCGTATTAACGAGAGCCGACTGTATATGTTACGGCTTAAAACATGAAATTTCACGTTTAAGATGTACATGCTCGTTAAGGGAGGTTTAAAAAAAAAAAAAAAAAAATCTAAATTCATCAGACCGGTGATTACCTTCGCAGGTAAAACTTTAAATTAAATTATCTCTAAATAACTGTTTGTCAGAAGTTCTGACAAGATAACTTTCAAACAGTTTTGCGGATTTATATGCCTTCGTTTCAAGTATAAAAAATAAAATATTTACAGGTTTTGAATTTAATTTATATATTTTTTTCGCACATTTTTGTTTGTTTTTACTTATAATCAAAAGACAACATATAATAAGCAAAAAAGAAATAAAAATCATGCATTAAGGATAGATTATGAAACATTTTTCAATACTTCCGAAATCTTCAACAAAAGTTCGTTATTTAGAAAAATAAGATAACTAAGTAAACATTTTAGAAAGCAGATAAAACAAGGTAATTCCATGTCAAGTGTCCTAAATTTTGACATGGTTCCCGCTCGACCCCCTTCAATTTTTATATAATTGATACAGAATATACATGTAGGTATAAGATGAACATTTGGAAACTGTTAGTGCAAGAAGTAGTATAGTTGGGGTGCTAGGGGTCCATTTGTACCAATCAATATTTCATGGTCGCAGAAAAAACGGTCAAATCATCAAGTTTGGCATCATATTGCTCATGATATATGAAACCTTACTTATTGAAAATAGGTGATCTAGTACAACTTCTTGTGCTAAAAAACGTAATTGCAGTACTAAAAATCATAAATCAATACCATCGTCTTTATTAGGCCTCAAAGTAGGCCGTACGGCCAATCTGATTGATTTTTACTCGTGCTTCAACATGCTGTAGCTACTGCAAATATTATTTTAAAAATTTGTGGCTTTACAGACTAATTACCTATGAATATGTCAAACAGCCGCCGAAGTTGTTTTTTAACTGCTTAGATATTCATTAAATTATGCATGTTCAAAATCTAATAAAAATTTAAAATCGTCAATTTTGTCCCATTTTCAGAAGCGTATATCTCAAAAGGGACACTTTTAATTTAAATACAATTAGTACCACTGGAAAAAGCATATCTTAATTTATAAAAAAAAACTTTATTTCTTTTTTGGTACTCTTACATATAAGGGGGAAATAATAAAACTCAGCAAACCTTTTTTGCTCTATTTTTCCAAGATATCTTTTCTTCAAAGAATTTTAATTCTGACCAAATTACATCATAAAATTCCTTAGTTCCTCCCAAAATTTTCTATTGAATGTATATAGGAGGGCAAATATGTTTATTTATATGAATTTTCATTTATTTTTATGAATGAAGGATTTTTTTTTTTTTTTTTTTTTTTTTTTTTTTGGTAACTGATTGATGAGGAATAATAGTAATAAATCATATTTTCATGCGAGTTTAATGCAATTTTAAAGTGAAGAGGATATATTATTTTCATTCAACATGTATTTATTAATTAACCCTTTAAACACAATATTCAATTTCTTTATGTTGATATATATTTGAGATTTAACCTATTGCATTAAGATTTGAATGTGTTTCTTTTATATGTTTTGGTGGTGTCTAACTCTATCAGAGACTCTTTGATACGCAAACGACATTTTCAAGAATTGAACTGAAAAGTGCTGTGTGTTTATAAAATTTTTCCATTTATTCTTTTTTAAGGGTCGCCCCATCGGCGTGGTCGGTAGCGGCAGCTGCTCCCACACCGCGGGGTCCCGGTTCGAATCCGGGTACGGACATGGTTGGTGTGTTGTCCCTTTGAAGTGTAATAAATATATGTAATGGAAATCTGTAATAAAAAATTGTTCTGTATTGTCTCTGTATCTGTGTATAATGGACCAATCGAGGCGACAGCCATAGCAGCTATAGGCTCCAAAGCACTGTCAATTCAAATTCAAATTCTTTTTGAGTGGCAGCCAGGAATAAAAGATTTCATTTATGTTTGAATAGATGGAAGGAAAGTTCAGATGCAGAAGCAACTATTACTAAGCAATTTGAAAGAAATGTTTACAGACCATCGAAGTAGAAATGAACTGGAAATTGGATTCTTCAAATTATGCAAGTTAAAACCAAAATGATGTGTAACAGTTGGTGCAGCAGATTCACATTAAAAATGTGTGTGTGAAATGCATCAACACGTGAAGTTGTTGCTAGCAAGCTTCCAACTGATGTAGGTTATAAATTCCTTAAAAGTAAAACAGTTTGTGGCTTGAATTGTAAAGATTGTATGCTTCATCGTTGTGAAGTACTCCCTGGAACAGATGATTTAAAAAAAAAAAAATTGGAAAATATTTTTGAAGATAGTGATCCACAGGACACCATTGGAATTAAACAATGGGTTCAAACAGATCGTGACACGTTGGAAACGAAACAGATGTCAATTGAAGATTTTATTGAAGAGTTGGTATTGAAAATCTCAGAGCATTCTTCATATCATTACATTTCAAAATATCAAGGTGAACATCTGAGGATGACCAAAAATACTTTTAAACCAGATGAACTGATCATACTGATAAACTTCGCAGAAAATTACAGCTTTGTTATCAAGGAAGCTATTTAAGGTTTCCATTATGAAAAGAGCCAAGCGACATTGCACCCTTTTGTTATCTTCGTTAAAGGTAATTCGGAAGCTAAAACTGTAAATTACTACGTAATTAGCGATTGTCTTAAACATGAATTAGTTGCTGTACGTACATTTTTAATAAAACTAATCGAACATTTGAAAAAAAAAAAACTTTGACGAAATTGCGCATATACATTATTTTAGCGACAGATCTTTTTGTTGTGCAAGAATTAAAAAAAAATTAATCTTTGTTATCACCAAAGTGACTTTGGTATCGCTGCAGAATGGAACTTTTTGCACACAAGTCATGGAAAATCATCCTGTGACGGAATAGGAGGAACTGTAAAGCGGCTAGCTGCAAGAGAAAGTCTTCAAAGGCCATCTACCCGTAAGACATGGTGACGTCACTGCAACGTCGTTGTGAAGTCACATTGTGACTTTGTGACCAGCGATTGTCGATGTGACGTCACGTGACGTCGATGTGAAGTCACAGTGACTAAAATGTGAAGTCGTTATGGCCGTTTTAGAGCTTTTTTGTGACGTCACATTGTGACCAATTTTTGAAAAGTGTGTCATTTGTGACTACTTTGACATTAACATTGTGACGAACTGTGAAAATTTTTTTAGAAAGTCACATCTTAGTCACAATGTGACGTCACTGAGTGGTGGCATTTTCGTCAGAGATGTGATGTGACCAAGGTGACTCACAGTGACGTCATTGTGACGTCACTGTGAACATGCATGCTATGAGGGTAAAGACCAAATTTTAATTCTGACGGGTCTATATGACTTCTGTAAAAAGAATATAAAGGAAATTTAATTAATTTATGTTCCAAAAAAGAATTTGAAGCTGTAAAAATTAAGCAAGAAGAGTGTTTCAAAATCAGATATACAGTTCCTGGAACAAGAGAACATCATCATTTTGTACCGGTGAATGAAGAACAAATTCGTGTCAATAGAATAGCAAATGATGCAACATTTTTCATGACACATGTTGATAATAATGAAAAGACTGCATTTCACAATGTATCCATATCAGATATACAGCTTCGACAATATATTGCCTGTATCTACGACAAAAAATGGTGGATTGGAAATGTACGTGAAATCTCACTTGAAGAGAGCGATGTCTTAATAAATTTTATGAACCCTCATGGAGCTGCAAAAATTTTTTATTGGCCCACTAGACAAGACCTTTGTTGGATTCCAAAAGAGCATATAATAACTAGTGTTTTAGTTCAAATAAAAACAACAATTAGTCACCAATACAATTTACTGAAATATTTTATAATCGCAATCAATAAGAAATTTGATAATCTGAACCAATAATTAGACGTTTTTTATAGCTTAGAAATCATGTATGAACATAATGGAAGTTTGAAATAATCGAAACGTTTCTATAATAGTCTATGGATCTCATTAGGTACCCACATTCAGAATTTGAAACATGTAATAAAGAAACCCAACCAGGAGCTAGTCTTGTCTGGTTATTGGACATAACTCATTGGCGATGCGTTTACAAATCATTCATGATGGTACAGGAGAAGTAACTATGACTAGAAAAAGCGATAATTATCTATGCTATAATCGTTGTAATAAAAAAAATAATGATGCAAAACATGTTAAAAGACCCTATCTTATACCTTTCTCGTATGTATTTCGATTATCTCGTACAATAGATTTTTGAATTTTATTATTTTCCTTCTACATGTTAGAGGCCCAAAATGAAAAAAAGTTTTTTTTTATAAATTAAGATATGTTTTTTCTAGTGGTACTAATCCTTCTCCTTCTATAGTAAAAAAAAACTAGCCTTAAAAGGAATGACTCCTGGAATGATGCTGATGTGGAAGATTTCCGGAACTAACGAATCCGGGTTGTCCACTCCTTCCATGAGTCGAATAGACCAATCAGGAAAAGACTCCGTCTATGCATCGCCGTATGAGTTACCATAAAGACAAGAAAGGTTACCATCGCCAACAATCGCCAAGTTTGTCGCCAACTTGGCGATATATCGCCAAATTTGGCGAGCAAAATTAGTTGTCAAATGTGACGCCAACTTGGCGATAACTGTAATATTTCGCCAAATTTTTAATTTCTTTACAACACCAGGCGTTTGATACATCATTTGAGAGGTTTGCAACTGCTTATTCATATAATGGATGTCTTGTGTGTTATCCCCCATTCTGCTCCCCAGGGGGGACACATTTTTAATTTCTTTACAACACCAGTCGTGTTACACAAGATTTGAAAGGTCTGCAACTGCTTATTCATATTATGGATGTGTTGTGTGTCATCCCCCACTCTGCCCCCCCGGGGGGGCACATTTTTAATTTCTTTACAACACCAATTGTGTGACACACCATTTGAGAGGTCTGCAACTGCTTATTCATATTATGGATATCTTGTGTGTACCCCCCCCCCCTCTGCCCTTAGAGGGGGCGCATTTTTTAATTTCTTTACAACACAAATTGTGTGACACATCATTTGAAAGGTCTGCAACTGTTTATTCATTTTATGGATGTCTTGTGTGTCGCCTCCCACTCTGCCCCCCAGGGGGGCACTTTTTTTATTTCTTTACAACACCAGTCGTGTGACACATCATTTGAAAGGTCTCCAACTGCTTATTCATACCATGGGGTATTGGCGAGCGCAGCAAGCAGGGGTAGCCAATAATTTGGAATCGCGAAGCGATTGCGCGGGGGGTTGGCGAGCATAGCGAGCAGGGGGGCGGGGCCCCCCTAGTTGTATTTAAATTAAAAGTATCCCTTTTGAGATATACGCTTCTAAAAATCGGGCAAAATCGACAATTTAAATTTTTTATTAGATTTTGAACATGTATAATTTAATGAATATTTAAGCAATTAAAAAACAACTTCAGCGGCTTTATGACGTATTCATAGGTAATTAATCTGTAAAGCCACAAATTTTTAAAATAATATTTGCAGTAGTTACAGCATGTTTAAATATGGGTAAAAACTAGTCAGATTGGCCGTACGGCCTACTTTGGGGCCTACTAATGACGATGGTACTGATTTATGATTTTTAATACTGCAATTACGTTTTTTAGCACAAAAAGTTGTACTAGATCACCTATTTTCAATAAGTAAGGTTTGATATATCATGAGCAATATGATGCCAAACTTGATGATTTGGCCGTTTTTTCTACGACCATGAAATAGTGATTGGTACAAATGGACCCCTGGCGCCCCAACTATGTTACTTCTTGCACTAACAGTTTCCAAATGTTCATCTTATACCTACATGTATGTTCTGTAGCAATTATATAAAAATTGAAGGGGGTTGAGTGAGAGCCTCTTATAGCCAGTTGACATGGAATGACAATAAAAAGAATGATGCCAAGTTAAACTGATGGCATAGAGCTCACAGGCTATGCAGACTAATTGTATATTACAGCCTTATATTAATGCCCTTCGAAAAAAATAAGGAAGGAAGTACACCCCCCCCCCTAATTTTCTTTCTTTATACTTATCATTGAATCCCCAAAACTAATTAGGGATACGTCTTATCATAAAATAAACCTGTATCCAAAATTCGAAGTAAGTTGAATAATTCTGCATAAAAACTCATTTATGTAATTTAAGAAACGTTTTCCTCCTTTCCCTCCTTTATAATTAATCATTAAACCTCCAAAACTGTTCAGAAATTCAACTTATCAGAAAGAACTTACATCTTTATACTTATCCAGTGAATTCCAAAAATAAATCAGGAAGCGCCATTTTAGAATAAACCTTTATACAAAATTTGAAGCAAATAGATAAATTTTGCGTGAAAAATCTAAATTAAGACAGGGGATTACCCTCCCCCTATTCCCCCTCTTTAAACGTATCCAATTAACACCCAATACTAATCATGAAGGCACCTCATTTGAATGATCCTACATCTAAGATTTTAACGAAATCTACTAATTCTGCAGGAAAAACCCATTTATATTTATAAATTAAGGGGAGGGGCAATAGCCCCCGTTCCCCTTCTTATACTTATCGAATTAATTCTCAAAACTAATAAGGGAAGCGTCTTATCATAATAAGCCTAAATCCAAAATTTCATGTAAATTGGATATTTTTATCATGAGTTATCGCGTTACGTACGTACGAACGTACGCACGTACATACATACAGAACGGGCGGGCACATAAGCTCACAGGCTTTGATGGCCTGTGAGCTAAAAACTAATTTCTGCAGTTACTATCCATAGTCAAATATGCATTCCAATTTTTTTGTACAACCTTGCATTTGATCTGTAGATTGATATATGTACTACATAATGGGAAAATTTAGTTTAGCAAGAAAACGCATAACAGATTGAAATTTCTCTTTCAACTACTTATACTGATAGATGTAAACATACTTTAATGCCCCGAAAAAAGAACAGACAAAAACATACTTCCAGTCCTAGTACTTTTATTACATGTCACTATTTAGCTGAAATTTAATTCAAACTAAAACACTCTTAAAGCTACTGAAATCACATTTTCAGAAATTATCATCCATAGACGGTCATCCATCCAGTTTTTTGCGTGGTCCTATATATCACTTTATTTTTATTTCTACAAACATTTCTTAGTAAACTAAATTCAGTTCTGCGTAAAAATTCATAACTCATTTTTAAATGAGTCCATCTTAACGCGATTTACGCTCATATTCAGCAACCTTTACAAATTCTTTTTTGTAGCCCTGTATATCAAATATAGCATATAGTATGCATAAATATAGTAAAATTTAACCCTTAACTGCTGTGACAAAAATTGTCACATAACTACTGTGAGCAGTCTGTCAGACCGCTTAATTTAAAGATGAATAAAATGTTACATTAACTCTCAGAATACTATTTAAAAATTAAACTTTATATGCCAGATTGTTATAAATAAAATCCAGCCATTCAAAAGTCTCTAGAAGTAGCAATAAGGCTCCAAACGAAATAAAATTTGCCCAGTATATATAGTTAAACTAAAAATTACGAGTTAAACTGTGAAACTTGAAACACTTAGCGGTCTCTGAGACCGCTAATAGTTAGTTATGGGTTAAAAGTGCATATCATAATTAAAAATGCATTTCCTGCCATCATCGCTAATATACAGTACTTCGTATAGAATATATTATCTGAAGTATTTTGTGTGTCCCTGTGAATGCTATGCACTTCGTATTATGCAAGAAATAACTTATAGCGGACCCCAGTGAAATATATCAATTTTATTATGAATATAATGAAATAGTTTAATACAAATAAAATACGCCGCAAACACCCCTCCCCCTCCCATATCATTATGCAACGAATTTATTTTGTGTGGACCTGTAAATGAAAAATAACTATTCTTTGCACCGCATATTCTACAAAATACATAGTTTAATGACTTTGTAAATGCGAAAAATAAAATTTATTATGTTTGAAAGAGTGTAAAATCTTTAAAATTCATTTGAAAAGATGTTTCCTACTGGCCGTAATTTATCAATACACTAGCACCATTTTTTTAATCAGAATTCTCATTACCAGATTCTAAAAAAGGTGCTTAAGAATGTTTATAAATAATTTAAAACTAATTAAATTATGTTCGCAGACGAAGTTACAATGACGTCAAAGAGAAAGTTTTAAAAGATTTCCTTACAAAGTTAAATTATCATAACCAACGACTGCCTTATCTGCCATGAAATATTAGGATACATTTTTATCAAAATCCATACCAATGACTTCCAATAGTTAAATTACTTCACAGAAAACTCAGTGACGCAGCCACGATCTTCACCTGGAAGCAATTTTAAATCGTTATCTCTTCTAAATTCTATTCTATATTAATACTATATGATACAGAAGAAATATTTGTTTGCAGAAGATAATAGCTGAAACTACCAAACCGATATCAAAACTTTCAATATATCAGTGATTACTTAAAAACAGGCTAATTTTTAAGATGTAAATGCTCACTATGAAATGTTGTTTTAAGGGAAATTAATAAGAGAAAAGAGCTAAAAACGTGACAGTTTCCTTCGAAACTATAAGCAATAGGAAGCAGTTTTTAGAAAAATTAAATTATAATTTTAAATGGATTAAATTATAATTTAAAATGTGCGAACAGAATATAAAAATAGTCGCCTGCGGCAGTCCTGGTAAAGATAATTCATGTACTTTGGGCGTCTGTCCAGGACTTCGCACGAATTGTATTCTACTTGAAACATCGAGTCTCTCAATACGATTCGAAATAACGTTTACTTTGTATATAATAACATTTTTGCTTTAGATTTATTTAAATTGTTTCTTCGTGGGAAAAAAACAAAAAAAAAACATAAGTATTAAATTTACAGTTTGATAAGTATTTAACTTACAAGCAAAATTGATATTGTCAATTGTTGGAAAATGCATAAATTCAATGATCCTTAAAACACGCAAGCAAAAATAAAAGAAAATAAAATAAATATTTAAATTAGAGTAAAAAATAAAAGATTTTGCAAAGTTTAAAAAAAAGTATATTAAATGTGAAAGTAGGGTTACCTTTCCTGCATTTTATTATCTATATTATATATTATTCTATGATACATACAATTTAAAAAAATTATTATTCTATAGTATTCCAGTATGGGCCAAATGTAACTGCTTTGCAGGTACCCGCGCGAGGTTGTGACGGCCCTGGATGTATTGGGAAGATATTTATTGCCGATAATAATTACAAATTTTAATTTATATTAGTGGTAGTGGATGTACAAATATTACATAATGCATTTCAATACTACATACAAAGTCATGGGCTAGTAATCCATAAAATGAACAATTTCTTTGCATTCATAGAATAGTTTTTATTACGTACATGACATGTATAAATCTGATATAATGAAAAGTACAAGCAGTTGAAATAAATTTACATTCAACTGTTCAAAAGTACCTTAACTCCTTTTTCACTCTTCAGCACAAATTAAAAGAGAGAGAGGCAGAGTCGTCCCTAGCGAAAGTGAGGCGGGCGGGTGCGAGAATTTTTGAGAGGCCTTTTCTGTCTGAATTCACGAATCTAGAATAATATCGAGTCGGACCAGGTTGACATTAATTTTCGAGTTTTAGTTATCTGACTAAATTCTATTAGTCGCACTCCTCTTTTTATTTCTCAGAGTTCATTCTCGGAAACTGTGTAAGTTAGAGACTTGAAATTTTGCATAGCTTATTGCTGAATACCTCTGATCACATACAAATCATAAAATTTTGAAAAACTCTTACATATTGTTAATGAAATGGATTAATTTAATCCCATCTGAGAATTTCTGCGATTTAAATTCTAAAAAAAGCCTTAACATCCTTTTTTTTTTTTTTTTTTTTTTTTTTTTTTTTTTTTTTTTTTTGAGCAGGTTAGGTGGCTTAGTAGCTGCGCATTTGATTGTTACTTAAGAGTTTCCTAGTTCAAAGCTGGACATAACAATTTGAACCCCCCCCCCCCCTCCAGTAATATATTTCATTATTCTAATAATTTTTTTTTTTTTTTTTTTTTTTTTTTTTGTCATTTTAAGGTCAAAATTTGATGAAAGGTACAACGCCGATTATCGGAACTCCAATTAACCGAACTTCCAATTATCCAAATAGCTTATTTCCATCAAAAATTTTTTTAACCGAATTCCCAGTTATCCGAACAGCTTATTTCTCCCATTTTTTTTTTTAAACCGAGCTTACAGATATCCGAACAGCCTCTTTCTCCCAAAATTTTTTAACCCAATCTCCCAACTGTCCATTGGCTTGGAATACAATAATTTATTTTTATTTTATTTTATTTGTTTTATTTTTAGCGCGAGTCTTTTTTAGGCGCGAGGCCGTGTGCGGCCACACCTGTCGCACATCCTTAAGGACGGCTCTGGAGAGCGGTAAACAACAGTAGCAATAATGCAAGTAGGGGAGACTAAGACACATGAGAACAGTTCACATAAATATAGCTTTATCTCATAATTGGGGTATTTTTATAAAGAAAAACGACTGAATATAGTAAACAGAAATTTATTTTACATATGGTAATTTTTTTTAATTACCTTTGTAGTTTTTCTTACCCTTTTTTAATAGTTTTATAAATTCAAAAAAAATGTTCACATATGCCCCACAAGTGGGGCAGTTGTTATCTATAACATTAGTTATCTATAATATTAGTTATCTATAACATATCTTTCAAATGTAAGGCATGTGTCCCAGTTACCTTATAAAATTTTTAAGATGGGGCAACTGGGACATGTATCAGAGGTAACTGGGCCATGTTGGATTCAGTTACCCCAATAAATATATATTTTTTTAATTTTTATTACTATGGGATACTAATTTCTCCATTGTTTTTCCCCTTACAATAAAGGAAACTATATAATATTAAAATTACACAGTAAAAATTTTAAAAAGCATATTGGGGGGGGGGGGGGGGGAGGGATATCAAACCAAATTTTTTGAAGTTAGATTGCCAAACCTTGAAATTTTGCAGTACAGATGAAGAGAAGTACATAAGACAACATGACATTATTAAAAAGTTATCAAAACCAATAAAAAAAATAATTCTGTTCGATATAAAAAATATTACACGTATCGTACTTCTATTGGGGTAAATGAGAAAGAGAATAGGATACTTAAATGATTTACGTAGCCGTTTGTTCATAGATTTATCTTGTTACTTTTTTCCATGAAATGAAATAACCATGTAACTTTAATATTTATTACTTAAACTAAAGTACACAAGAACTTAATTATTCAGTGGTATAGTCGTAAAAACAGCAGAGGGCACACGATCTAAGCAGAAGGTATACGCTCAAGGCAGAGAGTATACCCTAGAGTATATATACTATAGCTTTCTTGAGAAATAGAGGGTATACGATGTTCCTTTAAAAAATCCAGAGGGTGTAAGGCGTATACCCTCCACTACATCCCTGATTAATATGCTTTTTATATAAAGAAATCTAATAATTTCACATTTCTTTCTGTTTTTAGACACGTTCACAGCAAAGTTTTCCCTTACAACGTTCTTTAGTTGATAAATAATTTACATGATCTGCCTGATTTAATTTTTTCCAGTGTTTACAAAAATTGTTTACCTTTTTTTTTTAACAGAATTTAATACTCAATAATAAAAAACACAAACGCGTGTGGATCATGGCTCTAACTAGTCCAACTGCCTCATAAAAATGGAGCAGCTGGACCCATGAAGAAAGAAAAATGAAATATATATAGTAAAACTAAAATCTGAAAAACTAAGTTATTGGATTAATTGGATAATAAAGCTTTGAAATGACATTACACCATACTTTAATACGACTTCTTACAGGTAATTCAAGCCCGTAGCTTCTTCTAATACGTTGAATTTGACATTTAAAAACTATAATACACTTTCTTTTTAAATAATATAACTCTGCTTCATGAAAAATAACATTTTTATAAAACGCCTTTTCCAATTTTTAGCTCACAGGCTATCATAGCCTGAGAGCTTATGTGCCCGTCCGTTCTGTATGTACGTTCGTACGTGCGTTCGTGCGTAACGCGATAACTCATGATAAAAATATCGGATCCACTTGAAATTTTGTGTATAGGTATAGCCTGATAAGGCGCTTCCCTGATTAGTTTTTGGAGTTCATTCGATATGTATAAGAGGGGGAACGGGGGGCTCATGCCCCTCCCCTTAATTGATATAAAAGGGATTTTCATGCAGAATTAACAATTTTCGTTCAAAATTTAGATATAGGATCATTCTCATGAGGCGATATCGTGACTGTTATTAGGTGTTCATTGAATAAGTATAAACAGGGAGAACGGGGGGCTCATGCCCCTCCCCTTAATTGATATAAACGGGATTTTCATGCAGAATTAACAGTTTTCGTTCAAAATTTAGATATAGGATCATTCTGATGAGGCGATACCGTGGCTGTTATCAGGTGGTCATTGAATAAGTATAAACAGGGGGAACGGGGGGCTCATGCCCCTCCCCTTAATTGATATAAACGGGATTTTCATGCAGAATTAACAGTTTTCGTTCAAAATTTAGATATAGGATCATTCTGATGATGCGAGTCCGTGGCTGCTATTAGGTGTTCATTGAATAAGTATAAACAGGGGGAACGGGGGTTCTAATGCCCCTCCCCTTAACTTGTGTAAATGGATTTTTCAAGCAGAATTGTCAGATTTCGTTCAAATCTCTGAATAGTTTTGGAAGTTTAATGGTTAAGTATAAAAGAGGGTAATAACTCCTCTTAAGTTATATAAATGCTAAATGGGTTTTCATTAAGAATTATCCGATTTGCTCTGAATTTTGGATATAGATTTTTTATATGATAAAGCATGTCCTTGATAGTTTAGGAGGTTCAATGATTAAGTATAAATAAGGAGAAAGGGGAGAGCTGTTTCCCCTTCTTAATTTTTTTTTTTCGAACGGAATTAACGAACATACAAGGCTGTAATGTACAATTAGTATGCGTAGCCTGTGAGCTCAATGCCATCAGTTTAACTGGGCAATATTCTTTTTATTAAAATCAGTTTCTGCCTCATGCTCGTCAATTTTCATAACGCGTGCTTTCAAAACATGGATAGCAAAAATGTATCAGAGAGTCAGTTAATGTGGTGATCACATTCGTAATATATATATATATTATATATATATATGTATATATATATATAATATTTCATTTTCATAATTTCATCTGATAGAATGAACCTAACTGAACACGTTTGCAGCGGTTCAAACTTTAATTCAAAAAATAAATATTAGCTTTTGGAAGATGAATTGCCAGAATCTCCATAGCCACATTGTAAAATCATGAGCCAGTTGCCCACATAATCCTATTAATCTTAACAGAATTTTTTTTAAATCTTATCAGTTTTTTATTGCTCTGGGACTTTCCCTCTGTACCAGTGAGAAATCACTTCAGCAACAATCTCTCTTATGGTTAATCCGTTTATGCCTCTTTTCACACTACAATTTGTTATAAGAAGTACTTAGATATTCCAAACTTCAAAAGATTGCAAAAATCTGTAATTTATTTATATATATATTTTTTAAATGTCATCATAACTTGTTTTCTTATTATGTACTAAAAGATTATTTAATTTATTAAGTAAAATTCCTGGTTTAAAACGTATAGCTTAAAAAAAAAAAAAAAAAAAAAAAAAAAAAAAAAAAAGTCTTTTTGGCAGTGCCGTGAGGAAGAGGTAGCTTTCATATACTTAATTATTTATTAGGTACTTCTTGGTTATCCCGTCGACCAATTTCGCCAAATTACACATATCGCCAAACTAATAGCCCAATTATACATGTTGACATAATTTTTATTTTAAATAACGAAAAAACAAATAATTAGTAGATTATTAATAAAAATATTAATAAAAAGTCGAAATAAAAATCACTTAATGACATTTTAAACACGTGAAACGCATTTAATGTCATTGAATGTGACATTCATGATCATCCATTATTGGCATTTAATCTTATAGTTTGGCGATAATTTTTTGGTCGACAGGATAACCTAGAAGTACCATTTATTATTTATTTTAAATTAAGTTATATTATTCAAACATACGAAGCTCAAATTAGTGGAACTCGATTTTAGAAGATTAAATGCTAGCTTTTCTCAATACTGAATATTAATAGAAATTTTTATAAAGTAGTCATCTTTTATTCAACCTGGTTTTATTTTAAGAGATTTAGAGAGTCGCCAAATTCCACGGTATCATGAAGTGTATGTCATTTTAAAGCAACATGATGGATAAAACAAACCAATGAGCTTGGTCGAAATCTTAATTCATGTGCACATGCACACTGATGTTGAAATCGATTATTATATACGAGTGCTGTCGCGGGCAAATTTATTTTTTTTTAAAATGTCACCCACATTAGAAATTCAAATTGCTATGTATTTTAGGCGTTTTTAAGGTAAAGACAAAGCAAAGAATACTCCGGAATTCATTATTAAGATAAATACTTTAGAAAGAACCTTTTATCAATTTCTAATTTTTGTATGTACATCATTATGCATTTAAAAGATTTTTGACAAATTTAAATGGCCGCTAAAATGAAACAAGGGGTCGGATGAAGTTGACAGGTGAACTCGGTCAAGACATTGTTATGTACTATGTACACACGGAGTTACATCCATATCAGTTAATAAATATGCATATTATCACGTGACAAATTTCAGACCGTTTCAAAGTGTCAACTACACTGGAAATTGAAAGTGCTATAACTCAGCCATTTTTCAAGATATAGATGAAACAAAAAATGCTCTGGAATCTTTGTATCAAGGTCAAACACAGAAAAGAAAAAACTTTTTTATTTTCTATCTTTTTTGCACCTAACTTTAAAATTTAAATTAAAAAAAATTAATATTCCGCCATTTTGAAACAAGATGGCGGATGGAGCTGGCCAACGAACTCGGTCCAGACATCGGTATGTACTATGTACACACCAAGTTTCATCCAAATCGGTTTATAAAAAGTCCTTCCGGCAGTACCGGGAGGAAGAGGTAGCTTTCATATATCTAATTTATTTATTTATTTATTTTAAATTAAGTTATATTATTCAAACATACAAAGCTCAAATTAGTGGGATCCGATTATATAAGATTGAATACTAGTTTTTGTCAATACTGAATATTAATGGGAATTTTTAGAAATTAATCAGCTTTTATTCAAGCTGGTTTTATTTCAAGCGATTTGTAAGATCGTGAAATTCCACGATATCGTTGAAGTGTATGCCATTTTAAAACAACATGATGGATAAAACAAACCATTAAGCTTGGTCGAAATCTTAATTCTTGTGCACTTGCACACTCACATCGAAATCTATTAATATATACGAGTGCTGTAGCGGGCAAATTGATTTTTTTTTAAAACATCACCCACATGGGAAATTTAAGCTGCTATATCTCAGGCGTTTTTTAAGGTAAAAACAAAACAAAAAATACTTCGGAATTCATGTATTAAGCTCAAACATTCAGAAAGAATTTTTTTCAATTCCTAATTTTTTGTTTGTACATCATTATACATTTAAAAGATTTTTGATAAACTTAAATGGCCACCATTTTGAAACAAGATGGCGGATGTAGTTGAGCAGTGAACTCGGTCAAGACATTGGTATAACTATGTACATACAGAGTTATATCCATATCAGTTTATAAATATACGTATTATCGCTTGACAAATTTCAGACCATTTCAAAATGTCAACCACACTGGAAATTAAAAGTGCTATAACTCAACCATTTTTAAAGATATAGATGAATAGATGAAGCAAAAAGTGTTCTGGAATCTTTGTATCAAGGTTAAAAACACAAAAGAAAAATCTTTTTCAATTTCTTATTTTTTTTTCACCTAATTTTAAAATTTACATTTTTAAAAAAATTCAGTATTCAGCTATTTTAAAATAAGATAGCGGATGGAATTGGCCAACAATCTCGGTCAAGGAATCGGTATGTATTATGCACATGGGTCATTCCAAAAATAAAGCACCCTTTGGTGTCCCGACACTTTGTATTGCTATATTTTCTAAAATTTTGTTTCAAAATTAAATTTGAATATTGGAAAATATATTTTAAAGATATTTTTCTTTAATGCAATTTTTAAATTTGAGATAAATTCCATTTATTGTTATTCAAATAACTTTCATAATAATTGTGTCCTGTAAAAAGCCATGTCCCAAGAACAATTTTTGCTTTTTAAACCCTTTTTTTTTTTTTTTTTTTTTTTTTTTTTTTTACTATATGCATAGTTTAAGTTATCTTTAAGGATATTTTTTATGTCTTTGTAGTCTTTATATTATCCCTATATACTTTAAATATTTTTTGTAAATATTTTTTTTCATTTTATAAGAAAAATTCCTGTGTCCCTTAATTTTTGTCCCCTGTGTTACCGCCACCTTTTTCTTCCTATTAAAATAAGAATTTGCCGCCTAAATGTTGTTAACAGTAGTCATTCATGTACTTTTAGAGTTAGCATTCATACTAGGTAGTCATTTTCCTCATTTGTTAAATTTTGAAGAATATTATCTAAGTAAAGGTGATTTTTGAAAGTGGGTGTGTTTTTTGTGTGTCCCCTGTGTTACTATTGAATTATTTCGATTAATTATTAATTTTCTAGTTTATTGGCATTTAAATTGTAAGTCTTAGTTAAAAGAAAATATTCCATCTAACTTTACATTGTTTCTATGAAAATAGTAATACATAGGTGATAATTTATTTTATTTTGTCTCCTGTGTTACTATTCCCCCGTGTTACCATGATATTGGTTGATATGTTGTTAAGGGACAAAAAAAAAAAAAAAAAAAAAAAAAAAAAAAAAAAAAACAAGTTTAAAAATGAAATGCAACAGAATATCCTGTTTTTTAATGCATTTGTTGGTCTGTATCAGAAATACATTTTTAATTAATACACAAGTACACTTTTAAGATTGTTAAATTTTTTATATTCAATTAGGATGTCCCCTTTGTTACTTTATTGTTTATTGTGTTACTGACATTTCCTTTATCAGAACAAAAGAAAAAAAACTTTCTTATGAATCAGTTTTATAATATGCACTGGCTAAAATGTATAAATAAGTTTTACTATAATATTATTATTGTAGAGTAATTTTTACCAAGTTATATAAAGTTTTATACAGGGAGAATACAAAAAAGGGTAACACGGGGGACATAATATGCCTATATCATGAAAAAATATATGCATAAACAAAAAACTATATGGCACTGAAAAAGAGCATTTATATCAAAGTGTTAATATTGTAAAAGCAATTCTCTATTTTAATAAGAAAGAATGAGAAGATTATTTAAAATATGGTAACACAGGGGACATTTTTCAGCCAATGTGTCTGTGTTTCTAAGTGTAGTGATAAATATTTTTTTTTAAAGTGGGCTGCTGATATTCAATTTCTACTCTTGAATATGTATACAACCCTCTCAATGATATTTTTATTTCATTTTAAATGAAAAAATTTTTGAAAAAAAAAAAATTCGCAAAAGGGACCTTTATTTTTGGAATGACTCACATACCAAGTTACATCTAAATCGGTTTGTAAATGCGCGTGTAATCACGTGACGAAAATCAGATCATTTGAAAATGTGATCAACACTAGAATTTAAAAGTGCTATAACTCAGCCATTTTTTAAGATACAAACGAAACAAAAAATGCTCAGGAATCTTTGTATCAAGGTCAACTGCATAAAAGAAAAATCGTTTTCAATTTCTCACTTTTTTGTACCTACTTTTAAATTTTAATTTAAAAAAAAAAAATTAAAAGGCCGCCATTTTGAAACAAGATGGCGGATGGAACTGGTTAACGAACTCGGTCCAGGCCTGAGTATGTACTATGCACAAACCAAGTTAAATCCAAATCGGTTCATAAATACGCGTGTTATCACGTAACAAAAATCAGATCGTTTCAAAATGTCAGCCACACTAGAAATTCAAAGTGCTATAACTCAGTCATTTTTTAAGATATAGTTGAAACTAAAAGTGTTCTGGAATCTTTGTTTTAAATTCTAACACATAAAAGAAAAACATTTTTCAACTTTTAAATTTTTCGCATTAAATTTTAAATAAAAAAAAAATTAATGGCTGCCATTTTGAAAAAAGGTGGCGATGTTGCTGACCAACGAACTCGGTCGAGATATTTGTATGTACTATGTACATACCAAGTTTTATTCAAATCGGTTCATAAATACGATAGTTACAGCATGAGAAAAATCATATATGAAGACCCCAGAAGCCAAGGGGTATAAGTGACAAAATTGAAAAAAATAAACTAAATACACAGACGACCTAAAAATATGCTTTTTTCATTTCAGGTAAAGAAATGTAAGTGATTTTCTTATTATTTGCTGAGTTATAGAGACAAACCACTTTTTTCGAAAAACAAACAATATTGATTAATTATACATTTAAAGAAAATTGTACTTTATTTTTTAACAGTTATTTGAAATAAGAGTTTAAAGACCAGAATGCAACAAGCAGAAATTTCCTATTTCAATTCATTCAATTGTTATTGATGTTCCAATTTAACATCAATTATCTTTAAACTCGATTTACTCCATATCGAAATTTTGTCACTTGTACCCCTTGGCTTCTGAGGTCGTCATATATATATATATATATATACAGTAAAACCTCGATCCATTGTTTTTCAAGGGGTGCTGGAAAAAAAGATAAATGCGGGAAAACGATGGATGCGGATTAACTTCAAAATACTAAAAAACACAATGTTTATGCATTACTAATGTGTGCAGTGCATACAGTAGTCTAATA
The DNA here is from genome assembly GCA_964019185.1 of Maratus speculifer. Lineage (NCBI taxonomy): Eukaryota > Metazoa > Arthropoda > Arachnida > Araneae > Salticidae > Maratus > Maratus speculifer. The sequence goes on from OZ025294.1 coordinate 216,569,011, forward strand.
AATACTAAATTGTAATAGAAATAGAAGTAATAGAAAATTGATATTTATTTTAAAAAATCAATAATTTTGTTTGGTTTTTCGTTCATATCTTTTTTAAATCAAAAAATAAATTTTCTGGATATACAACATTTTTCTGGTCATTTTCTGTAATTTCTTATGCATATATAAAAGTTCATACAGTTTCAAATTCCGTTATTGCATCAGAGATGACACTGGTGGCTCAACTTCATCGGCATGAACGTTATCCTCTGCCTCTTCGCCATTTTTTTAATTTTTTGCATTATAACATATGTCTCCTATGTAAAGGACACTACATGTCGCAACATCTTGATCAGTGGAAACATATTCGCAATCTCTGCTGTGTACAACCACTCTTCATCTGCATTATTGTCGCCATCATCAACATAAACAGCCTAAATGAGTTATTTTAGGATAAAAGAAGCAATTCCAGTTTGTGTGTCATATGAATTCGCATAACTTTCAATTTCATTTCGGTGAGGAGAAAAATTTTACAACGATGAATGCGGGAAAACGGCTTTTTGAAGAACGATGCTTGCGGATTTTGTTAACATTGTGTAAGTAAAATTTGTGCAGGGACCGTAGAAATAAAACGATCAATGCGGGAAAACGATGGATGCGGGAAGATAGATCAAGGTTTCACTGTATATGGATATATGGATATGTATATATATATATATATAGAACCATTAAATAGTACTACAAATCAACATCAATATATGGATATATATATGTCAACATTTGAACGGAGGGTAGTTTTGGGGTCTGGGGGTCATGATCGGTGAAAATATACCAAAATTTTCCGGAAGAGCTTTCCTCCGGACGGCTGCAATAGGTAGCTTTTTACTTTTTGTAATGAAAGTAGAGGTCTGCACGGGCCCGGGCTTGGCCCGTGGCCCGTACCCAGCCCGGACCGAGGGCCGGCGGAATCGTTTCGAATTTTCTAACGGGCCGGCAGATTTAGAATAGTTTTTTCAACGGGCCGGGCCGGCAAAAAAATTAAACGGGCCCGTATGTATGCAGTATTCTTTAAAGGAATCTTAGTTATATGATAAATATCTGAATTTTTTAGAAATCGTAGAAATTGTAACGGGCCAAAACGGGCCGGGCCTGTTTTCGCTGATTTTTGTACGGGCCGGGCCGGGCCCGGGCCTGGAAATTCCGGCCCGTGCAGATCTCTAAATAAAAGCTACCTAATACGCGTGTTATCACGTGACGAAAATCAGGTCATTTCAAAATGTGAGCAACACTAGAAATTAAAAGTACTATAACTAAGTCATTTTTTAAGATACAAACAAAACAAAAAATGCTCTGGAACCTTTGTATCAAGGTCAAATGCATAAAAGAAAAATCTTTTTCAATTTCTCACTTTCTTGTGCCTAATTTTAAATTTTAATTTTTTTTAAAAAATTTAAATGGCCGCCATTTTGAAACAAGATGGCGGATGGAATTGGCTAACGAACTCGGTCCAGGTTTTATCATGTACTATGTACACACCAAGTTACATCCAAATAAATTCATAAATACGCGTGTTATCACGTGACAAAAATCAGATCATTTTAAATGTCAGGCATAAGAAAAAATTCAAAATGCTATAACTCAATCACTTTTTAAGATATAAATAAAATTAAAAGTGTTTTGGAATTGTTGTTTTAAGTTCTAACACATGAAAGAAAAATATTTTTTAACTTTTAATTTTTTCAAATTTAATTTTAAATTTTTTTAAATGGCCGCCATTTTTAAACAAAATGGCAGATGATGCTGGCCAACGAACTCGGTCGAGACATTTGTATGTACTATATACATGTCAACATTTGAACGGAGGGTGGTTTTGGGGTCTGGGGGTCATGATCATGATCGGTGAAAATATACCAACATTTTCTGGAAGTGCTTTCCTCCGGATGGCTGCAATAGGTAGCTTTTTACTTTTTGTAATGAAAGCTACCTAAAAGAGGGGAGAAAAAGAAAAATTACGGAAGATTGGCAGCTATTGTGATTCTAATTGGTGCAGAATGAAAAATTGATTAAGAAATTTGACACTTGAAATAGCATAACAGAAGATGAAGCAAAATGTTGATACTTAACGCAAAAGCATGCACTGCATTACAACATTGGTATAATCAATATCATTCCAATAAGTTGGTCAAAGAATGAACAGAGAAATAAATATTCTTTCATAATCGCGAGATCTATATAATCATAGTTTGAGTTATGCAAATTCGATGTTAACAGTTTTAATGATTTTAACAATTCACTATGTTTATTATCATTCGCTTCTAAAATTAAATCTTTTGTAAAATATTACTTTAAGAAATAAACAAAATCATTTATAGATTTTTTAAAAATTGGATTATTAATGATATAATATTGATTTAATGTGAAGGCAAAGCCGCAGCCTTATCAGTATGTGCTTTACTCAGGCCTACTAGAAATGTGTTGCATTTTCTTTGCTTCATGCTATATAAAATTATTATTTTATTGTTCTATTACTATTTCTTTATCCCTGCTAGTTACGAAATGAATTTGAGATCTACATCCGGTTTACTAATTACAATGATCAATATTTAATCGAAATAATCATTATCGATCGTTGTCCCAGCGTAATGTAACTTTCAATGACTATTTGGTAGTGTTTGCAATTCGAGAGGCAGGATAATTTTTTTTCTATAAAATTAATATTTTAAAATTAATCAAGCTTTTTTTTTGTTTATTAACAAAGCCAAATATTTTTCTTTATAAAAAAAATATTGATTCTTCCTCATTATTTATATTTAGTATTGTATCTTATTTACTTTATTTTAATATTTTTCTAAAATTTTATTTTACTTTACTTTTTTTATAATAATTACTTGTCTTTTTAACTATTTATTTATTTAAATATTTTACTTATTTATTTTAGCGTTCCAAATTATTATATGCATTCATTATGATGCTTAACTACCAATCAAATTAATGTTTTAAAAATGTAAACAAATTAATGACCAGAAATCCACAAAATTCTAAAATCTACACAAGCTTTGCAGATTTGAGAGAGTCTACTGTATTATTATTTATTTATTTTTGCATAAAATTAGAAGTGGCAAAATTTAACGAATACTAAAGTTAAATACATGCAATTAACTTTAAGTTGTATCTTCCCCAAAAATGATTTGATTTCAATACTTTTTTTTTTTTTTTAATAAGATACAATTAATGTAGCCAAACATAATCTCGGTTGTGTTTTAAAAATTAAAACACACATTTTTAACTATGAAATTTATTAATAAATTTAAATATTTTAAATAAAGTTGCATTTAAAAAATTATAAATTATGCTCTATATCAATGAAGTGGAACTTGTCGAAATTCGAAAAAAAAAAAAAAAATGTTTAAGAAGGAACTGATTCATTGATTTATAATAAATCTACAAAAGTAGTTACAGTAAAAAATGCATCTTATATTGGTCAGTGTAACTCTCAAATAAACATTATTTTTAAGCTAAAATTAACAAAATATTATTACTTAAAAACTTAATTGTCCAAATTAATAAAATTATACTTTAATTGCATCTGTAATCAATAAAATATAATAAAGATCAGTTATTATGATGAAGTTATGAATTGAGGCTGTCATGTTTAGTATAAATATGAATGAAAAAAAAAAATTCTAAATTGACATAATCACAGAATCTCACTAGAAATCTAAACCCGTCATCATTTTAATTTTTCAAAATTTACATATGCTCTTCTCATATCCGTGTTCACCATATTTTTAAAATGAAATTTTAATTTGATAATTTTAAAATCACTTTAACTCAAAACTTGAGATCACGATTGTCAACAACATCTTTGAACGTGAACAGTCACACTCTGAACTTGACTGCTAATCTCGGTGCCAAAGAATAGAGATTGCCATAATTTATAATTTTTAAGCATTTGTGTTGAAATGTTTAGTTTTATCTTAGAAAATGACTGTTTTCTTTTAAATAAAATGTCATTTTCTCTTAAGCATTTTGATTAATCTCACAAAATTAATATCAGTGCACATGCAGAAGGAAAAAAAAATATGCTAACTTTATAAGGAAACTTGCATGTTTTAAAAAGCATATGTAATTTTTGTCCAAAATATTTTAGTGCTATCAGTAATGGAATTTTACAATGTGGGTACTACTATTTGAACAAGAAAGGTAATGCAAGTTTTAGTATACAAATGGTCCTGAAATCCTAATATGTGTTTGTAACAGAAATGAAGTGGAGGATATATGCCATATACCTTCAGGATTTTTTAAAAAGTTATGTATTCTGTTTGTTTCTATATAAAATATTAGTGTATGCCCTATTTATGAACGTTCATAATGATATACCCTCTACCTATACCGTATACTCTCTGCTTTTTTTACAACTCTGGTTTGTAATATTCAATATTAGGTATTATTACCAATCGGTTGCTATCAGTATAATTTTTTTATACAGTGCAAAGCAATTGGTGATGTACTGGTACAGGGTATCCTTGTTTCTATGGCAATGTATAAAGTGAAATTGCAATAGTGGAAATTAGTACAGTAAAATCTATTTAATATGCAATAAAGTCTAATCTGTCTAAGTAACAGATTCTGATTTATTGATAATTAATAAATTCAAGATCCTTGACTGATATTTTGAAAACAAATTATGACAATAAGGAGGGTCCTAGAGAGAGACTGCAGATACTGGTAGTAATTCGAATAAAGGCCCTCACCATAAGTATGATACTATAAAACCTTTTAAGATGGGAGCACAATTGATCAGGGGAAAATGCAATTTTACAAAGATTCTACCCTCTTAAGAGGTGTATTTGAATGATATTCTTTTCTGATGGGATCATGAAATATTTCCATTTAGAATTGGATTCTGTTATAGACAGGGTTTATTGTCTCAGAACACAAATTTATTATGAATGTCCTCATATTTTTTTCTTTTGAATTTTTGTCTTTTATAAGGCATATTAAACACTTTTTCATCTCAAAATTTAAATGGAAATGTTAAATCATTCATTTTTGAACTGTTAATATTAATAGTATATCAATAGATAGATTGTAAATACTACCAGAAAATGTCAACATACAAAATTATAATTATATTCAATATTCATTTCTAGTCAGTAGTATTTAATATCTAAAACTGCATTTAAAAATGCCCCAGATAACACTGATTGCAAATAAAGCTTTCTAAAGCTCTAAGGCTAAAGCAATATGACAAGATTTATACAATGCTACATGCCATTATTATTATTATTTTGTTTTGGAAGATTCAGAAGTTTTGAAGAAAAATAATGTAATCAGCCATATGATATAGTTTTAATAATGTTACATTAGTATTTTATATAACATCGCAGAAACTATTTTTATTGAAATAGACATTTTAGATACAAATCATTTAAAATGCACGATAATATTTTGCAATTATATAACAAATCTAAGCATTTGTGCAAAAATTATTGAGAAATAATTATAATAAATGGCATACAGACAAATTACAATCATGTGGAAGTTTTCTATAAAAGCTAACCAAATTATTATCACTAATAAATAAAAGGTAAAATTTCAGATAATTAGTTTCATGAGAAATTATTAAAATAGAAAATAAAAATCTTATTTTGTGTTATGATGTAAAAAATTTTTGGCTTATACCAGGATTCCTACAACAGCTCAGCCATTTGATGAGCTTGTGTATGTGTGAAACATTTGGAACTTTTTTATCTTTAAAATTAACAACTTGCAAAAAATGCTGATGTAATGGTTAAATGAAGGTCACTTTCGAAATTAACTGGGAAAAAATAAATTAAAATAATTTATCAAAAGTTAAAAACACAATAATCACATACATCGTATCAGACTTTCGCTATTTATTTTTTGACTCTGAAATTTATAATTTGCAAAAAACCTTACGGTAAAAAAAATGAAGATTATTTTTGGATTCAGCACAATAAAATACATAAGAATGAATTATCAAAAGCTAAAAAATAAATAAATAAATAAATAAAAGACAACTGAAATTTTGCTGACTAGTGAAATCTAATATTTTAAAATATATGTATCATTTTGTAAAAAAATTAAGTCTGTTGTAATTCATCATTTTATTTAACAAAATTTTTTTTTTTTTTTTTTTTTTTTTTTTTTTTTAAATTAAATGTTTAGTATAATTGTTTATTTTGGATTTATAAGTCAAAATGATTATAAATTTCAAATTTATACAACAATGTAAGTTTTACTCTCAACTATTTTTTTAAATATAGATGACAATTATTTATATTCTACTAAATTTGTGAATGACCCATATTTAACAGTAAAAAATATACTTTAAACAACTGTTACTCGGCCAGTTTTAATCATAGACTAATAGGACTTCTTTGTCTTATTTGTTAGTGCAATAGGAAAATTTTACTAAATATAACTGAGCTATGGGCATTGTATAAAAAATTAAATTTTGTAATTTTTTAACAAATATTTTTGTTGACTTAATTTGCTTTTAAAATACTCCTTTATTTCATTTAAAACATTTTTTAAATTGGAGCTATATGTCTATGACTAACAGCTTAGGAATTAGCCATTGGAAATTTCTGAGAGTGGACACCTTGCATATTTAACTGGAAAATGAAATAAAAAAATGATGCATCTTTCAATAGCATAAAATTATAACAGTTTATCAAGATGAAGAATGATAATTATCTGATCTGCAATCTGTTATAATTAACACTAGCCACATAAATTTAAATATATTTTATGGAAAATACAATTAAAATTTTTGTTGGAATTTTTATGGTTTTCTCTTGAAATCAGAATCTTTCAACGTAGAATTATATGGAAAATAAGTAGATAAAAAATTTAACTGCTGGAGCTATTATTTACCCATCATAAGAAGTATAAGGTAAGTATTGAAAGTGTTTTAATTTTAGACAGATTTACATGTTTTAGACACTGGAGATTCTGAAAAACATATTTCTAGAAAAAAAAAAAAAAAAAAAAAAAAAAAAAATGCCATTCATCTGTCCATGTACCTGTAAATGTTCTACCTCCCAAACAAGTTGAGATAGAGACTTGGAATTTGATATGTACTTAGTATGTAATAATAGAAAGAAGCCTATTGAATACCAGTAACCTTGATTATCCAGAACTATTTTTTTTGGACTCTCGAAATATTCGTTCTGATGAAAGGTATATAAAAATATTTGATTTTTAGCTCACAAGCTATCATAGCCTGAGAGCTTATGTGCCCGTCCGTTCTGTATGTATGTTCGTACGTAACGCGATAACTCATGATAAAAATATCGGATCCACTTGAAATTTTGTATATAGGTATATCCTGATAAGGCACTTCCCTGATTAGTTTTTGGAATTCATTCGATATGTATAAGAGGGGGAACGGGGGGCTCATGCCCCTCCCCTTAATTGATAGAAACGGGATTTTCATGCAGAATTAACAGTTTTCGTCCAAAATTTAGATATAGGATAATTTTGATGAGGCGATTCCGTGACTGTTATTAGGTGTTCATTGAATAAGTATAAACAGGGGGAACGGGGGACTCATGCCCCTCCCCTTATTTGATATAAATGGGATTTTCATGCAGAATCAACAGTTTTCGTTCAAAATTTAGATATAGGATCATTCTGATGAGGCGAGTCCGTGGCTGTTATTAGGTGTTCATTGAATAAGTATAAACAGGGGGAACATGGGCTCTAATGCCCCTCCCCTTAACTTGTATAAATGGATTTTTCAAGCAGAATTGTCAGATTTTGTTCATATCTCTGAATAGTTTTGGAAGTTTAATGGTTAAGTATAAAAGAGGGGAATAACTCCTCTTAAATTATATAAATGCTAAATGGGTTTTTATTAAGAATTATCCGATTTGCTCTGAATTTTGGATATAGATTTTTATATGATAAAGCATGTCCTTGATAATTTAGGAGGTTCAATGATTAAGTATAAAAAAGCAGAAAGGGGAGAGCCGTTTCCCCTTCTTAATGTTTTTTTCGAACGGAATTAACGAAAATACAAGGCTGTAATGTACAATTAGTATGCGTAGCCTGTGAGCTCAATGCCATCAGTTTAACTGGGCAATATTCTTTTTATTTTATTTTAAGGAGTGAAAGTAAAAAAAGAATAAAAAAGCATACGTTTTGCATAAAGAATGAACTTTAACATTTACAATATGCATAATCTAGATTATCATTATATTTAGAAACAGAAAAATCATTATGAGTAATATTTTCTCAATTCATCTTTGAATAAAAACACAATTGAGACACAAATCATACAGACAATTTTGTTTATATATATATAAATTTATTTTAAAATATGCATGCAATAACATGCATAATATCTTTCCAGCTACAAAATTTTGCACAATCTACAGATAGAAGCAGCAAAATTTATGTAGATAATTCAAAAGCTCACTTTTGCAGTGTGCGAAAAAAATATATACATAGCTTACAAAAATAAAGAATAATTACATAAATTAAGTACAAATAAAATTTGTATAAAATTTTACAACATCTGAGCAATATAAATGGTGTGTAAAACATGTACAAAGTTTTATAATACTGCCTAATAAATCAAATTTGCTTTCTAAATAATTTTGCAAAAATAAACTATAAAAATGACAATGGCATATTAAAAATCACAAAATCATTCAGATGTATAAAACAAGAGAAATTGGATTAGATACGTCAAACATAAAATATCTTTTGAGTGTTCTTCACCTACATTGAATAGTCAATTCTAAATTGTTTAACATGTTTATGTTTCAAGGATTGTTTTATTTATTAAAAAATGTCTTAGAACTAAAAACACAACTGATTTAAGGGGGAAAAAATCAGTTAAGAATTAATTTTATGGTATATTACAATGAAATTGATGCAGTATAGGTACAATCCATGTGGAATTTTTATATCATTACCACATGTCTGTATTAGCTAATAAGTCTAAAAACGTTTTCTTCGCAGATATATTTTTTTTAATATAAATAATATAGCCACTGAAAAATATTTTTGTGTCATTTAAAAAACAAAGGCTCTCGTAAAAACTTCAATTGTGTTGATGTTACATGAAGAATAAAAACAGTTTCCAGATTGGATATAAAAAGCAATGACAACAATTTGTATATTCCAAATAGTGTGATTTCTTCTTTAAAAGTCAGGACCATAAGAAATTTTTACAGAATCATACTATAAAACAATAACTTAGAACACTTAAAAGATTTATTATAAAAATTAAAGTCACAATTAATTTCAAGAAATGCAAGTACATTATGTAAAAGAAAGCGTCAGTTTTTAAAGAATAGTAAGTAGTTGGAATATCATGTATAAATTATACTTGTTTACATATTATAAAACCTTTTTCAAAAATTAAAATGTTTCTAATTTTAGTAAATTATTTTATGTAAATAACATTAAACAAAACAAACTGTACTAAAATTCTTCTGAGTAACATAAAGATTTTAAGTACATAATCTTACAATATTTTTCAGGTAGAGATGGAAAATTAATGAACATGCTTTTTTTTATTTAACGTTAAACATAAGAATGTAATATATTAAATTTAATTCTACAAACTAAGAATTGATTTATAATAATCATGATCAAACATTTAGAAAAGTATTTGAAGAATTCAGGTTGCAACATTAATTAAAAAAAAATCAGAGCTGGCTACTAGAAACTTCCAATATAATATTACTGAGGAAGATATCAAGCCATGAAACGGTAATTTTAACTTTACTTATTGGAGATTGATAAAAAATGGTACAAACCAAAATATTTTAACAAAATTAAATACTTCTTTAAGTAAGAATTTCTTGAGAAAAATATCTTATATGCATCTTCAAGTGAAGGGTGTTTTTCAGATGAACTGAATAGTAGGCATCGACTTACAAAATTTATTAATGATTAATTAGAATAGAGCTGATTTAAAGAATTTCGACTGTGATACAGATGTTAGACATTAGTATTTAAAAACAAAGGGTATTGGCTGAATTCATATGTATAAATGTAATGTAATAACTAATGCATGAACTTAGGTATACTTACACTTATCTACTTATTCATCAAAGTATAATCTTTTGTTAATATTTCTCTTCTTACATTACATTAATATTATCATTATTGATACTATTGTTTCCTGACTCCTAGGTTTTCTAGCCTAGCTCCAAATATCTCAATGTGTGATCAGGGTCCGACTAATGCAGGGGTAAGCAGGGCAGTTGCCCTGGGTCTCCCTTTTTATCCCCCCCCCCCCCAGCTGAAACTAATTAAAATTTTTATTAAAAGGTCCAGATGATAAAAACTAACCAAAAGTGATGAAAATTCATATATTTTCAAACATTTAGGAAGATAGTGCAGCCCTCTTGCCCCTCTTTGCTTCTAGTACGCCATCCATTTATGCAAAAAGCAAACTACATCATTAGAAAACATCATTATTAAAGTTTTACTATAAAAACTTAGTACCGTATTTTCGGGTGTATAGTCCACAGCTTATACAATAAAAAAACCTTCGAAAAAGCCACTGCGGCTTATACACGGTGCGGGTTATACAAAGATTTTTTTTTAAATTGGAAATCGTGATATTTTTCCTACAATTTTTAAACCTCGAAAAATTTAAAAAAAAACATCGAAATTTGTAATTTTTTTCGCTATGCCGCGAAATATAGAGTTCTCACATGTTTGTAAAAGCTTTTTATAATAATAATTATTATTATTGTTTAAATACAGTAATTTCTGGGTTTGAAAGAACTGTCGCAACTATCGCCAAGTACTGCACTAACCGGCAGCAGAAAATAATGACGCCCGAACGCAGTTTGCTCTTGATTTGAGAGGGTAAAAACAATAGTATAACATGTTACTTATTTTAAACTTACTTTTTACTGAATAAGTCATTTTAACGTTAACTGTAATCAGTTTTTTAATAGAGATGTGTAATTTGTTGAGGAATGATTCAAAAAGAGCTATTCCGGCAGTGGAACTAAAGGAACGATTCAGAAAAGGAACGAAATCACGGAATCGGTCTGAAACTCCGAAAAGGGCAAAATCCTCGGACTCGTTCCGAAATGATACAACTTCGAAAAGGTTCGATTCCTCGGACTCATTCCGAAAAGGAGCAATTCCTATGACTCATTCCGTAATGAAACGACTCTGAAAAGGAAGGATTTCTCGGAATCGTTTCGAAAAAGAGCGACACCTCGGAATTGTTTCAAAATCACGTAAATCACACTTTTTTTTTTTTTTTTTTTTGTTCTTTGCAACAGGGCAGGGTAGATTATTATTTTTTTTAATAAACTAAAAATGTTCTTAAACTCAAAATTGTCAAGGTAGGAAAGGTTCCAGATATTGGATTTTGTACTCTACAAAAACAAAGGGGTGCTGCAGCACCGATTCGCTAGCAAATTATTTTCCGATATTTTATTCATAGATTTTTTTTTTTTTTTTTAGGTCTCGCGTATAAGTCGACCCCCTCCACTTTGAAATTCTTTTTTTGTCTAAAATTTCTCGACTTATACGCGCGTATATACTTTAATGGCTTCTAACTTTGAACCCTGATCGAAATATAGGTTCATAAATGGTATATAGCCTGCGGACTATACACCGATACATCTCCGCGGCTTATACACGAACTTTTTTTACTGCACTGCACGACTTAGGAGTGTGGGCTATACACCCGAAAATACGATAATTGTTTTCAAAAGAAATTCTTTATTAACGTTTTCCATATAACATGACAAATTAAAATCATTAATAATGACCATTTTCTTTTAGATTCTTTTATTATATGTATATATGTATATAACTTTTTTACATATAATCAAAGTAAAAATTTTGCAAAGAGATATTTCTGTCAACCAATCTATCATTATTTTTACAATTATTCTACTAGTAATTTTTCTTAAAGTTGTGACTATCTTTTTGTGATACCCTGTATATAGATGTGAACTGTACTGGGTACAAAATTTATACAATATGAGAAAACTTTTGTACAAACCACTTCTATATTATTCACAAAAAAATTCTATAGATAGATAGAAGGAGGCCCTCCCAGAATGATACAGCTAAAACAAATATCTTTCATATTAAAGGAGCAGTTTATGTTTTCCACAATTTTTGTTTTTTTAATTTTAAAAAATATGGTTAAAATGGTGAATTTATTGCATTGCAATGCTAAATTAAAAGTACACTTTGCAAAGGAAAAGTTTTTTAACTGCATATTTAATTACAAATTTTAAGAAAATTAGAATTTTTTCTAATTTTTACTACTTTTTTAAATATTTATAATTTTTGCCGATTTTTTTTCTTTTCTTTTAGATTTTTAGATCTGTATTACACAAGAATGGATTTTTAGATGCATCTAATATTACACTTAATTTAATCTTAATGTAATTTTTTACTGATATATATATAATGTAAATCGATGAAATCTATCACATCTTCATTTACTTTTATGTATATAATAAAAAACATATACAGAAATTTTAAATCTCTATCTCAAATACAAAAAAAGGCCTTAGCATTAAAAAAAAGAAAATGAAGAAAATATGAACATTGAGAAAAAGCTGTTTAAAAACATTCATTTGCATGGGGAATATTGCATTAGATGTATTAACAAAATTTACAATATTTTGCATTATAATTGATATATGGATAAAAATGAGATGCCAAATTATTCACAATTATACAGGCCTTCATTTAACAATTGAAAATAAAAATAGATTTTTAAAATCAATTTTGAGATAAACTGTTTCTTTAATAGAAATCATGAATTTAAAATCCTTCTTCATAAATTAAACAAGAAACAAGACATTCTAAAGCAAAGCATTTAAATGCAATTTATTCCTCTTCCAAGCAAACAACATATATACAGGATAGTTAAAAGACACTGACAATGCATATCTGAAATAATTTTAATTAATAAAAAAATAAACTATGATGATTAAAAAAAATAATGAATACAAAGAAATGATAAAAATCAGCCTTTATCATCATTTCATAAATTAAAAAAATATATACAATGGAGTTAATGGTTAAGCAATTGATATATCCTCTTTAGAATTCTTTAACTTATCACAAAAGAAAATATTTTTAGTTCTATTTCAAACAGCTCTTTTATTCTTCTATTTGGTATGTATACAAATAAAATGAAATAAATAAGGCAATATCACATAAACATACACACACAAAATAAATAAATAAATAAAAATAAATTTAGAAATTGTCTTTATTTAGAATGTTTTATGTATTATTTTAATTTTGATATTACTTATACAAAATGATAGGTAGATTAATCAAAAATTTGTTTTTGTTTTTTGCAGAAAATACAGTCAAAATTCGCCAGACTAAAACTATCTGTATTCTAAAAATATTGTTTATACATTTGGGAATTTTTAATATGACTCATTGATTTGTGTTTTATCACTCAAATGAGCCACTCTTTATTTATTGATATGGTCATCACTCTTGATAATTATCAATCATGACTGACTCAAGAAATGAGTGCACATTATGAATCAACCAATGCATACATGCCAAAACTTTGAAGAAGCTTTTCATGTGCACATTAAAAATTGCAGACTCATCAGTAAAAGAAAATTTTTAGTTTGAAACTGCAGAAATTTTATGAATATTCTTTGAAAAACTTTGAGTATAACAAGTGATCATTAACAAAAATCATTGTAAAAGGTAAATGGAGGTATGCATTTTTTTAAAAAATTTTTATTTGGATAAAATTTGTATAGTTAGAAAATCTTTGTCATTAATGAATTAACAACATCTTATTTTATTTGAAAAAAAAAAGTTTTGGTCAGTGGCACAGAGAGACAGTTTGGGTCACACATAGAATTAACTAATAATTATGAATATTTAATGAATACCTATAACTAATTAATAATTATCTATATTTATATATGTACTAGTTATTTTAATGCATTTGTTTGGACATTTTCTTTTTTTGTCTAAAAATAATAAGATTACCAAAATTTAATTTCAGTCTTAAAAATTTGTTTAAGTCGATCTTTAATGATAAGCAATCTCTATTTATTTTTAATATTATTATATAAATTTAACATATTTAATAAATAATTTACTTTTTAAACATAGTTTTAATATCAATCCTCCACTAACATGTTTTCAATCAAAAAAGTATTAGAGAAGTGAAATATTAATTTAATTAAAGAAAAATAATAATACATCAAACCAAGTAATAAACTATGTTATTTAATGATTCCAAGCAACAAGACTTTCCCTTTTTTTATAAAAAAAATTCTTAAAGATTAAGGGATACATTGTCAGCACCTTTTAGAGAGATATACATGAAATATTATTTTAAATATCTATAACTCAAATGTTAACATCTTAAAACAATTTTACTAGTACCGCAAGAGAAGTGGAGGAATTAAAAATAAAAAAGCCCTTTTCTTTCTTTTATCTAAAAAGTTTTTTTAACTGCACTAGTTATCAACATTTGAATGTCTATCATGGGAATTTCCAAATAGCAGCTCCGAGTGCATTTTAAAAATTATTTCACTCTAATGTAAACTTTTTCTGTATATAATTAAAAATTAACAGTTACAAAAAAAAAAAAAAAAAAAAAAAAAATCTTGTAAATTCAATGACATTTATTTAATAATTCACTTATTCTTTCCTATGAAAGTGAGCAATAGACTCAGAATTATTGTTATGCTTTGAATGATGCAGCCTGCTACATCTCTCACATGATCAGTTGTAAATTATCATACTGAACACACAACATTTAAAAAAAACTATAGCCTAGCATTACAGTATACAATTACTTATTCTAAATAAAGAATAAAAAATAAGGGCTGTTTGCAGTGATATTTTTAATTAAAAAATTAAAAAAGAGGAACAGAGAGAAAAAAATAATCTGACCTCAGCAAAAATACAAGAGAGAATAAAAAAGAGCTTGAAGCAGCATCAACAAATGGCATTCATTAAGCCTTTATCATATGAGTTGAGAAAATATTACAAATGAATCAGATCAATAATGTTACATACTTATTTGTGGACATGATTAATTAAGGAAAATAACATTAAATAATAACATCCCTTCAAAAGTTTCTACTTCACTGATTACTGTTTTTTCTTTGATACCCTTTCTCCACTACCATGTCGTTCCCTAAAAAAAATATAATAAAAATCATATTAATTGAAAATGAATTATTTGTTAAAATATAGATTTTACAAATATCAAATTAAATAATACACATGACAAAATTTACTGTGTGACACTTAATAAAATGAGACTATTCAAAGCTTTAGGTTGCTTGAATAACACATAATAATGCAGTTTCCTACAGAACTTGATAGTATAATTTAAAAAAAAAAGTCAAACTCATTAAGCATAATGATTCAGATATTGTTTGAATAAGTAGTATTGTTAACAATTTTCAGACTGAAAACAAACAGACAATAACTGAATAAGCAATTATAGAAGCTGCAATCTGTGACAGCATGAACGAAAAAACTTCTAATAGTAACAATTACCACTGATATTTGTGACAATCTCATAAAAGTAATCTTATGATATGCAAATGTAGTAAAACCACTACTTATTCATCATCATTTGTCATTAAGAATAATGACTGTTACTTAGTCTGATGTTTATTACAAGTCTATTATTTCATAAATCCTTGAAGAAGTTGATATTTGCTTTATATCTGTTATTTTTATTAAATTGTTGGTCTGTTATTCACTTCTGAATATTAAAATTTGCCATATCCTGCTCCTTAGAAATTTTTTTTAACTTGTAATTAAGAATTTTTGGGGCTGAATTCTTCTTTTCATGCTTTTATTAGTCACACTATTAAATTTCACATTCCAATTGTTAGATTGAGCTCCGAATGGAACAGAATAGTATCAATTTGTTTATTACAATACTGTTAATTGAAAAACTTTGTACAAAATTATCCACAACCTGTCATTAAAAAAATAATAATGCTAGATAGAAATAATTATTGCGTCTCTATGATAGTTTCATACTCTTGATATGAAAGCTACAGTCATACTTTAAAAAGAAAACATTTAGTGCTAAGAAAGTGACACCTAAAAGGGTTTAATAAAAACTTTTAGTAAATAATCATTTTTTAAAAATTACAACTTATACACCTTAAATGCTTGCTATTAAAATTGGATAAAAAAACTTAAAGGAAGAACTAGAAATTCTCTATTTGTTGTATATCACTAATACAGGGTTCATACAATCCTTGAAAATGCTTGAAAGTCCTAGAACTTTTTAAAGATTCTTAAAAAATAAATAAAAAATAAAAAAATAAATAAATGATCACCATTCTCCTAAATTTCCCCCTTCTCTTTATTCTTATCAATCAACTAACAAATGACTTATTCAAAAGATAATGACCCTCCCCCCTTTTGTCTCCCTAGTAGCAGCTATGACCTCACGGCAATTAATCAGAAGGATTGATTCATGGATCATAAAAATGTGGCTTATAAAAAGACATGTTTACTTCTTTTCTGTCTACGACTACAGCAAAACCTCCCTAACGCGACCACATTCCGCTCCAATAAAAATTGGTTGCTCTGAGAGGTGGTCTCTTAATGGAGGTCACATTTAAATCTAGATTTTAAATGTTGAAAAAAGTTAAAATTTATTTTTCACATTAGGAAAAAATATAAAACTTTAAGTATTAAAAGAAAAGCTAATTACATAATTACTGCAGAATAAAAAAAACAAAAAATGAATACATTGATGTTTGCTTTGATTTTACAATTTTATCTTTTACAATTTTTACTTCCTAGTCCTTTCAAAGTTCAGTAAATAAATGCAACTTTTTTCAGCATCAACAAATTTCAATATTTCAACATTTTATTTAATTTCTTTGAGAATTTCACAGAATAGGGGAGAAGTTTATTAATCGTCATTAATTCATCATAAAAGTTAAAATAATTACCTAAAAAGGCACGAAAGGGTTTAAATACTATAACGTTACCAGAATAAAAAAAATCCTAAGCTTAATTTAGAAGTTTGATGAATAATATGCTCTCCTGAATTATTTTTCTAATAAAATCTTCTTCAGGAGAACAGGAAAAAATGGAATTTGTTTCATAGTCTTCAAAAAAAATTGGTCGCTCATGAAGAGAGTTCAACTGGTATGATCTCTAAATGGAAATAAAATTAATACTGAGCCTATGAAAATAAATTTCGTTCCATGCAAATATGGTCATGCAGGGAGGTGGTCGCACAGGAAGTTTTCACTGTACTTAGTAGGAAATAACTATCAATAATTTTTGCAAAACATGACCCCACCTTTCGATCAGGTTGTGTCGAGTTATTCGACCCGATTCAAAACTACCTGAGGCTAACAACTTTGAAAATTTCTGAATTGAATAGATTTTGATCATAATTTAAAGGTGAAGGCAGAAAATAATTAATGAAAATCTTTATTGACAGAAAATTATTAATGAAAATTTTCTTATCCCTATGGAGCAAAAAACTTGCAAATTTCATGATCTATAGAAAACTGTTATTTGATAATTACCTCATGACCAATTGAATTTCACATTTTTTTTTTTTTTTTTCTCAACCATTTGATAAAATTATGCAATTTTTTGAACATATGTCTGAATTGTTGATGCATATTTTCCATGATCTTTTGACATAATTTGTGGTTTTTTTTGCATGATTGTTTATCGAAATTTGTGATTTATTCCACTTCTTTTAATGTGATTCTTTGAATAAATTTGATATTTTTATCCACAACCATTTAGCAAAAACTCACAATTATTTTTCACATGATCATTACACTAAATTCAAAATTTTCTATACATTCTTTTGAAGATTGGCTCTGATTTTTCCAAGTTTCAATGACAAAAATCTACATTTGTTTCCATGACCTTTTATAAAATTAAAGATATTTGTCCACAGTCATTTGAAAAGATTTGCGATTTTTTTTGCACAGAATTGAGAAATGTTCAAAACAAAATTTGAGATTTTTTCACATTCAATCAACAAAATTTGAGACTTTTTTCATATTCAATTGACAAAATTTGAGATTTTTTTTTTTTTTTTTTTTTTTTTTTTTTTCATGTTTGATTGACTAAATTTGATATTTTGTGCCTTTCAGTCAACAAAATTTGAGATTTTTCGCACTATTGACTGACAAAATTTCTAAAATTAGCAACTCCTGAATTTTTTAAGATGTTGGCATCAGTGATCTCCGTGAGTCAATAATAAGATACTTTTTTTCCATGCCCATGAAATGAAATTATGAAATCCATGATTTCTCCATGCTCGATTGACAAAATGTGCAATTTTTCATGTCCTATGGATGTAATTCTTATATTTTTTGCATTTTATTGATGAAATATGTCTGATCAATAAAAAAGGAAAAAAGTATTAACACCCTTGATGTAAAATTATCAGAAAATTGTCAGTTTTAGTCCTTGAAAGATCTTGAATTTCATTTCATGAAATGTGTACAAACCCTGTACTCATTTCACTTCTTCATGCACGTTTCAAAAGTAATCAATAATAATTGTTTCTTTGATTATAACCTCAACAAAAGCTACAACTCTAATTATAAACAATACAAAGTGACAATGATGTGAATTAATATAAATAAAACAAAATAATTCAGTTTTCCTTTTGAAATACAGGCTATGGCATGGGTAGTGATTAGGGAATGGAAAATAACATATTGACAGACTTTATATCAGAATGGCTAGGATTCATAATATATATATATATATATATACATATATATTATGTATATTTTGTTTGTCTGATGTGTTAATGAAAATAATCGCTAATTTAACATGACAGTATAAAAATGAAAGTCTATTTTTTACATGTATTTATAAAACAATATTTTAAGCATTGCCTGGAAGCATTAAAGATAATGTAAAAAAAAACTGCAACAATAAAATTATAAATGTTTAGAATCTGGATATTATAACAAAATTTTCAATTAAATTTGACAAAAGAAATCACAGTGAAAATATTTGATTAATTGATTCCAAGTTGGCGACTTGTATCAATGTATTAGCTATGGATAACAAATTATAGATTAAGCAATTATAAGTATAATGCAGTCTATCTATAGAGTACTCATCAAATACTGAAAAACAGGAACAAAAATATAAACTTGTTTCTGATGAGCAAAAAGATTATGCAAACTAACTTTTTTTTTTTTTTTTAAATAATGTAGTGCTTTTTGGGTGCAGATCTACCAATAGAATAGATTAATAGGGAAAACATGATTTTTAAAATTTTGAATAAGGTGAGTTTTGAAACTCATGTTCTCAAATGTGTAACAAGTTATAATTTACAAAAGTAATTACAATTTATAAAAAATTGTTCATTAAACAATTTTTAATTAATTATTTGCATCCTCATTAGACATACCAATTTTTACTAGTTTTTAGTTTATCTAAACAAAACAATGATCTAAAACTTACAAAGTCCTTGGTATTAAGCTGCATGGATTTTTGAAATATACTGTGGCAACAACTGTAATCAATGTAATCAAATTGATCATTTTACAGAAATGGGCTGACAAAATAATAAAATTATCTTATTCATGAAATATAAATTGAAATAAAATTTTCAAAATGTATCACTTTATTCAATTCCACCATAGTTTGTTCTTAAAAAATAAATAAATAAATAAATAAATAAATAAATAAATAAAAAATAAAATAATAATAATAACATATTATTAATAAATTTATGTTTTAAAAAATAAATAAGTAACCTGCTAAGTTTTGAGACAGAAGCACTGGATAACTTTATCATAGGCATCAACCGCTCCATAAATCGGTGATAATTTCTTTCAAGTTCCCTTTGATAATCCTTTTGTTCAGGTCCAATTAATGTCCGATTTTTGCGAAGAGCTTCATTACACCTGTTAATAGAAGAATAATCATAAGATACAGTAATAAAAAAAAGTACTGCATATTTGAAAAATAACATCTAAAGTAAATTTGATATATTGATGGATTTTAAATATAAAGAGCTTAGATTAAACAAAACAAAAATCAATAATGATGAAATTATTTTAACACTTACTTATATGTTACTCTACTTACTAAAATATTACTACATAAGAGATTGGAAATTTATATAAAACACATATTTAGAAAGTATTTTATCATCATCAAATTGATTGTGATCTAGAAACAAATTTAAATCAAATGCAATTAAATGCAAATGATGCATGAAAAAATAATTTTATAACAGATAATTAAAACACATTTTCTTTTAAATAGCCATTAAATAAAATTCAAATTTTGATTTAATCATAAAATTGATTAAGTTAATAAAATACAGCAAATCCAAGGAAAAAAATAAAGCAAAAGAAGAATTTACTTCAGTAGGAAATCCTTGAAACAAAGTCTTAGTTTATGTTGCAAAGGTGTTGGTGATTTCTTTCCATCCATTAAATCTAAAAGAAATACATGAGCCACTTCCATTGGTCCCTAAAAAATGAATTTTTCAGTGAAATTCTAAAATTCAAAATTTAACAATAGAATTATTAAATAACAATATCATCGATTATAAGCACTTTCACATAAATATTTTTATTTTTCAATGAATAAAACTTGCAAATTTTTAGTGAAATATCAAAAAACTGAACAATGTTTCCCATTTATTATGAAGGCTAAAGACCTTTCAGAAAATGATGTTAAAACTGAACAGTTTTAAGACAATTTTTAGAACACACAGTCATAGAAAAGTCTTCATAGGGGAAAAACTGAACATAATACATACTTCTTATTAAAAACAGAAAATGCTGAATAATACATGAACTTTTAAAAGTTTACTGTTTATTTAAAAGGGGACAAATAATAATAATATGGATGTTATAAATTTTAAAATATACATTTTATTTAAATGTTCAAGTACTTTCAGTTTGCAATCCCATCTTACAGACATCACCAGGAAATATTTTCATTGACTGTTCATTCCATCATTCAAACAAGTCACTTCATTTGAAACAGGAGAGTATATAATTCTTATAGTAGAAGTTGTAACACTTAGCAATAAACTTGTGTAGAGGAATATATTTAGCCGTTATTCCATTCATTTCTGCAACATTATTTTGTTCATATATGTCACTTTGTTTTAAATGCACAGCTGGAAAATAGCAGAAGTAGTAGTCCTTCAGATTAAACTTATAAAGAGAAAAATACTTAATTGCTGTTCCATTCATTTAATAAGTCACTTCATTCACATCAGCTTATAAATTTTACATTAGAAGAGCCTTTAAAATATAATCAAATAGACATTTATATAAAGAACTTAATACCATTGGAGACATCATCATTGAATAAAACAGTATTTCAGCAAATCTCATTAATAAACTATGAATTCAAATTTCATGAAAATATTAAGAAAGTAAACCATAAAGAAACAAAAAACAAAATGTTTAACTATTTTCAAAATCTGTACAAGAAGTTAACATACTTTACTAAAACACAATTTAACATCCTGTCAACTAAGAAAATTAAATGAATTAATTTGCATGAATATAGACCCAACACAAAACGATAAAGTGACCAGTGTGTGTGTTATTTCTTTTAGAATTAATGAAATAGAATAATGGAATACATAGGACTGACAAAAGAAAGAATCAAAGAGCATAAAGCATATATTATTTTTTTCATTAATCTACAGTTCTGTCACACTTATCTTTTAATCAGATTACTATAATAGATTTTGATCAAGCAAAAATGATACTCTCTAATATCTAATTACTGCGCAGCGCACCCATTATCAGAAAATCCATAGAAATTCTTCAGAAAATCCACAGGCAACCAAATATGCAACAATACATTATCATACAATGTCCCCAATATATGGTTAATATCATGAAAACTTTAACACCTAATAATTTTCCTCTACATAGATTTAATCTGAAACAACTTAACTTTATTGAAAGAACTACTTCTATTTTCCAGTTATCCATTTAAAATGAGGAGACGTATGTGAATGTAATTACAAGTTTAATCCAAAGGACTATTACTTCTACAGTTTTCCAGATATGGATTTAAAATGGAGTGATGTATAGAAAATTAATGGAATGGCAATTAAATACTTTTCTCTACACAAGCTTCATCTGAATCACTTTTATTTCTAATTTTAGCTACCCTAAGAATTATAGACAGTCTTGTTTCATATGAAGTGACATATTTGAATGAATGAAATAGTGATTAATGAAAATATTCCTGACAATGGCTGTGAAATTGCAGACCAAAATACTCGAAGAAAATTTAAATAATAAGTAATTTTAAAACTTCTAACATCTATATTATTATTATTAGTCACCAAGTAAACAGTCAATGTTTAAAGTTGATATTATATAGTTTATGATTGAATCAAGGTAGCATATTGCACTTCATCGTGTGATTTTATTTAGAAAATGGTGTTCAATTCTATAGCATTTAAACAATAATATTGCCAAACTCCTAATATTTATGTTTAAAAATGACTTCGAAAATGCAGGGGGTTTGGGAATTTAAAATACCTAATTTAAGAATAAAGAGGTTTAGGGGACGGGGAGTTTAATATAATGTATTAATGTGAACTTATTAAAATTAAACAAATGGAATTTAGTTTATTTTCCCTGCACTGCAAATGTAAGACATTTTTATTATGTGAGATATTTTAGTGCCAATGTAAGACATTTTAACTTTGAATACAAGATAAAATTCTAGTTTTTCTTTTTAAACAATGTACCTGATTGACAGTAGTTCCAATACAACCTTGAAGTACCATCTGCAAAATTTTTGGATCTGCAGGATCTTGATTAGTTGCAGTTGCTAGTTCTTGTGTTTTCTTCATTATATCTTCAATAGCAACTTCAATTGGTGTGAGCACAATCTATAAGTGTGTAAATCTTTAATATAAAAATAGTGACAATGATTGCAATAGACAACAATGATTGTAAACAATATATAGAAGTGTACATTTAAACATGTGTTCCAAAATTCAATGTAAGGATAATTCTGATTTTAGATTGCAACACGTAATTAATCTGAAATAAGTAAATGCAAAACATATTATTGCTAATATACATATTATATTTCTAAGTGTGCAAAGTGCTAAAAGGTGATTAAATTTCTTTATAAATATTGTAAATAGATATAAATATTATCAGAAAACAGCAGCTATTAACAAGTGATCTTTGATAAAGAACTTTCCACATTTTATCCATATCTATTGTAACAGCATTTCTATTGATATTTTTCTTTTTCTAATAACCAATAATAATTAGAAAATAACCAGAGGATCCAACCAAGGTTACAGAACACAAGTGAAAATTTGATTGAAAAATTTGATAGATTTTTTCATTTCATATACTTTTTTTTTTTTTTTTTTTTTTTTTTTTTTTACATTGCCTATTAGCAAAAAAGCACTTTTATATGAAAAATATAAATTATGTATTCAAATCAAGTTTTGAAATTTATTAAAATTGGTATTTTCATATTAGTTGCAAACCACTGATTAATAATTAACTAAAGAAGTTGACAAAGATATCATTATTTATAGCAACTTTTTTAGTCTGATTATTTAAGCACATACTCTAACTAGTGAAAAATGCTCCAAGGAGCAGTGCAAAAGCAGAATATGATTTTAATTGAGCATTAAAAAGTAATGGACAAGTGCTTCTGTTAATTACTGAGCATGAGGAAGGATAAGGGATCCCTTCTTGGCTACAACTCACTTCAATGCCAACTTTGAAAAAATCACATTTGCGCTTTTTCCATACAAAAGAAATTTGCGGTTCTTTAGTAGAATTTTCCACCGTGCTTTAGATGTTAACCAGGGGTGTAGTCATAAAAATAACATAAGATATATGCTCTAAGCAGAGGGATATTCTAGAATGTGTATACTATAAGCTTTCTTGAAAAACAGAGGGTATATGGTGTTCTATTAAAAAGTCCAGAAGGTGTACGGCGTATAGCCTGTACTACATCTCTGATGATAACTGCACTGTTCACTCTGCACTATACTACAAATCAATTTTCTGTGCAATTATACACTTAGGGTATGCTTGGTGGCAGTACATGAATGTGATACCTGCAGGAACTAGGTATCTGGCATTATGTCGCCTTCCTTTACATTTTTGTCTAATTAAGCTGCATCTTTACTGGTTACGTCTTTACACTATACATTTTTATAGTAACTGCGACTGATTTGTTTTCACGGAAAAAGCGCAAATATGATTTTTTCAAAGTTGGCATTGAAGTGAGTTGTAGCCAAGAAGGGATCCCTTATCCTTCCTCATGCTCAGTAATTAACAGAAGCACTTGTCCATTACTTTTTAATGCTCTATTAAAATCATATTCTGCTTTTGCACTGCTCCTTGGAGCATTTTTCACTAGTCCTTCTATTTTTCCATATTCCATAGGGATACTGCACAACTTGTTTTGTATTTTATATATGGAAAACAAAATCTTATTTGTATTGAAATTAAAAAATGCTACATACTCTAATACTCTGGTATTACAAATTAAAAAAAATTTTTAAACAGGTTTTTCTATACCAAAATTCTACGGTGGTTTTCAAAAAAAAAAAAAAAAAAAATCAGTTTTTTACTAAAGTGAATAAAATAATAAATCCTTTCAAAGAATAGATTTTTCATTCAAATATCCATTATTTTTGCCAAAAACAGGAACTTTTTTTATGCAAGAGTAAAGTTTGATACAAAAACCATGCTTCTTTTTTTCTTAATCCGTATTTATTACGGACTTATTAAAAACGTACTCCACCGCTTTTATAGGAAACTATTGCTTTACTGTGTTATGGAGCATTCTCATTGGCCATAAAGAGACATTCTATAAAAGCTGTGGAGTGACTCTGCAACAAATGGGTCAAATTTTTAACAGTGCACTGTTAAAAATCTGCTGCATTTTGCTGCAACGCCCTCCACCACTTGTATATAATATCTCTATTCCAACCAATAAAAAGCGCCATTTCACGGCCAAGTAACCGTTTTCTATACAAGCAGGGGAGTGCGTTGCAGCAAAATGCAGCAGATTTTTAACAGTGTGCATATCCTTGGCGCTATAGTTTACAGGAGTGGTACATTGTTCAAAATTTGAAACTTTTGCTGCATCGCCACTCCATCGCTTTGATAGAATATCTCTATTTTGATCGATGAGAATCCTCGATAATGCATTTAAGTAATCGTTTTCTACTTATCTACTATATCGTTTCCGTATATTTATTTTTTCAATCAGCACCAAGGTGCGCACTTTATTAGAAGACGCGCTCTATTAGAGGGCGCATTCTATTAGAATAAATACGGTATATACTTATAATAAATACACTTTTTTAAAGTACAGGGCCCCAATATTTGACAGGTATGCCAGGCATTTTTGCCATTGATGCCATTGTGCTAAAAACAAAATATAAATAAATGAAAAAAATGGATAAAATATAAATTTGGCATGGTGCAAAAAATTGCCTAATTTAAAATTAAAAATCAAATTTGACAGCCACCAGGGCTAGACACCGTGCATAATTATTCAGTAAATGATTCATTAACACTAGAACGTCCGGAAATTCTACTCAAGTTTGAAAATAATATTTCTCACCAGAATTTTTATTCAAAATTATTTAATTGATTTATTTAACGTAAATTTGCGTGGATTAGATTTAAATTATTTCAAGAAAATTTTTCTGGTTCGAATTGAAATTTAGTTACACTAGCTGTTACCCGTGACGTCGTTCACGTAGCATAAAAAAAAAGATAAACGCTTTAATTAAGCAAAACATTTCATTAACAATAATTTAAAATATATATAACACATATCTTATACCAGGCTATGGAGTAGTTTATTTTTATTATTATTATTTTTTTTTTATAGGGGACTTAAAGAACTCAGTCAAATAAATGGAAAATATGTTAGATAATATTAACGATCGCGAAAATGAAATTGCAACCATTTATACTATAGAACACCTGTAACGCACCCCAATGTAACAGAAATCATGTTGTAGTGCATTTCAGAATTCCATATCAAAGAAAGAAAAATCAAGTGTTAAACCTATGGGTAATAAAAAAAATATCCAACATTTCCATAATACATAACTTTGCCGGCCCATTCTTTTCTGCATCTGTGTATGTGATCTATGTGCTTGTAAATATTCTAAATACAATGTTAAAATTTTGCTTAGTTAGAAAAAGTATAACGAAGATTAAAATTCACCTTTAGCAATTTCTAATAATAGACAGAAACGTACTTGAATTCTTTTGTACAGTCCTGTATATCACGTGCAAATATTTATACGACCGCATATTTAGCTTAAATTATTCAAGCAAAAAACCCGATTCAAATTATTGAATTCATATTTCCGGAAATCGCTATTGCACAGGTGACCATATATCCAGTTTATTGTATAGTCCGATACATGATTTATTTAAATTCTACAAACATCTCTTATTATACCAAATGTAGCTGAACTTCAGGATGCATTAGTTTTCCTTAAAATACATACTACAATTGAAAAAGCTCTTCAGCAATCTTTTCTAATAGACCATACTTTGGATACAATATCTGAGATCTGGACACAGGTCCAAAATCTTTTATGCGTCTCTGTAAATGAACAACAAATGTGATGCAAATCATACTTTACTGCAAGCATATTAGTAAATTTCAGTATTTATCATTGTATTGATTATCTCAGTATATTAATTTCATCATGTTTGAAATAGTGCAACGCAATTAAAATACGCTGGGAATATTTTTTCCCCGTAGACTATTATATTACCGAACATTTTTTCTGTTATCTTGTAAAAGAATGTTAAACCTTTTCACCCCATTTTCTACAGAAATCCTGTTTTAGTGCACTTCAGAAACTGATATCAATTTCAATATTATTAAAATAACCTTAATAAAATAACATTATTAAAATATGCTGCAAATGGTTTTACTTCACAGACTATGATATATTGAAATACTTTTGAGCTCACTGTACGCACACTATAAGTACTATACTTAACATATTCGATAGTAACCATGTTCTTGTGAACCTTAAAAATGCATGTAAATTTCATTACATTTAAAATTATGTAACATTATCAAAATACACCACAAATGATTTTTTCGCCGTATATTATAATGTAAGGTCTCCTTTTGAGAGCTCATGTGATTCAGCTATAATTGCTACCTGGTTCATTTTCAATGCTGCACATGCTATAGCAAATTTCAATAACGTATGTTATTTTCGTATGAATCCCACTATATTTACTCAAGTTGAAACACGGACAAACAGACGGCAGACCCCAGGCACTCGGCATCTGGTATACAGACAGGTTGAAGTCGTAAACACTTTTAGACCATGTTAGAAAGTGTCAAAAAGGGGGTAGTTTCCGTAAAACGAAAAAAAAAAAACAGAATTTTTGAAAATTTAAAAACTTATACTTTGTTTCAGATATGACGTTACATTGATATTTTTAAAATTCTTAATGGAAAGTATTCCTGTGACGTCACAATTGGTAAAAAGTTGAATTTTATAGCCTCGAACCGAAAGAAAGAAAAAGGTTCATTTTTATTACGGATTAATATCTGGAAAAACTACTAAAATATTCATATTCTTGTAAAGTGTGAAGTTATATTCTGGTGAAGTCTTCAAAGTGTAAAAGAAATTTTATATAATCGTCTGCGTGATATAAGACGAAAAACAGTATTCCTCTGACGTCACAATTGCTAAAATCGCGGTTTTTAACCTCGAACCGAAAACAGAATAGGATCCATTTATTTATTTCATTTTCTTTTATCACGTGAAAATCTTTCAGTTGAAAATTAATTACAGAAGAGAAATAATTATTCCGGTTTTTTTATTTTTTGGCAACGAAAAAAGAAAGATGATTAAATATTATGAAATTTTTTTCAATTTATTCTGTATGAAAAATAGTGAAATGTTGAATTATTAAGAAAAATATTTGAATAAAATAAATAAAAATTAGCCTATGTTCATTTCAGACCAATAATCTAACTATATACAAAAATTCAAAGACATTAATCCATCCGTTTTGAAGCCAAGTTCATTCCAATTTTCGGACACACTTTCACATTTATAATATATATAAGGATGATTGGAGTCGAATCGACTCCATCCGGGCGTTCTAGTGTTAAAAAATGACAAAAATCAGCATGTCAAAAATTTCAAAAAAATTCATAATTCGTTAAAAAATTAAGTTAAAAATAAGAGAAAAAAAAGCATTCTGTATTTTTTTATGCTTAATCGAATGGTGTAACTGGTTTTTCTCTCCGATGATCACAAGTACCTTAGATTGATGACTGCCATTCTTTTATTTCATCTTGTAAAAAAACTGTTTAACGTAAAGCTATGAATTTTTGCAGGATTAATTAGCATCGCAAAATCTTTAAAATAAACTTTACCGCAACATTCTATCTGCAATAGAACGTTAGATATACCCATTTATGACCAAGTTTGGAAAATACGCAATTTCAGAAAAACCGCCCAGCGAAATAACGTTTTCTCGATGACTACCTCGGGATAAAAAGTTTGTCTTTTGTTTAAAAAAAAAATTAAATTTTTATCTTTAGTAGTTTTCGAGAAAAGTGCTGGGACACAAAATTTTTGTCATATTTTCAGAATACTCTACAGTACACCTACAGTATGCCATAAAAAAAATAATTTTTGTGCTATGTTGTGCGTCTTGGTCAGACGAACATTTAAAAAAAAATCATCAAAATTGGATAAGTATTTAGTTAGTTATTGCAAAAAGAAAAATTGAAAAATCCGTGTGCACCATCGCTCAATCATATTATTGTAGCGCGCTGCCGCGCGCACAATGATTACATATCTGTTTGATTTGTGTCTTACTTATATAATTAGATTTATTTATTTATTGATGAAGTTTTAATTTCATCTTGAATTAAATTGGAATAAAATGGTTAACTATTCATATTGTTTTAAATGCAAATTTGTCAGTTTTCCATAATGAAGCTGCATGAATATCATTCTATGAAAATAGTTTCTCTTACCTCAGTAAAGCCAATATTGCTTTATCTAAAACAGTGCACCCCTTCCTCTTCCCACATTAGACTCTCTAAATCCTAACATTATATATATTAACATTTTGAATTTCAAAATTGACATTTTAACGGATAAACATTTAAAAATATAAAATTGAGTTACAATAGGTGAAATTATTTTCACATTTACTAAGATGTGTTTGAAAGTTACCTCAGAAAAATTTGACTTTAGATAGATTTCCTTCTAAACAGGCATGGAATATGCAATCTATTGTGATTGTGTTGTATTATTCTTGCTGGAAACATATATTTAAAAATAAGATTACTTTATACACATGATTTGTTTTGACAAGTTTTACTGTGTATGTATACTTTGCTATGTATGCAAACAATGGATTTTCAGATGCTTTAAATTCTCGAGAAAACATTTTCACATTACATGTTTAACAGACAATCATATTAAATTAACATTACTTTGTTATTCTTGCAAATATAAGTTCTGTTACACAGCTGAAAATGTCTACTCAAGAATTGATATCATCCAAAAAAATTTATATTTTTTGTGTTGCTACTGGATTAAATATATATATATATATATACAGTAGACTCCCTCAAATCTGCACAGCTTGGGACCAGAGGTTGTGCAGATTTTAGAATTTGGCAGATTTCTGGTCATTGCTTTGTTTACATTTTTTAAACAGTAATTTGAGTGCAATTAATAGTGCAATCAGTACTATAATGAACACTTACAATATTATAAAATATTAAAATATGCAATAAACTAAAATAATAAAAATTTAGATATTTTTTAAAATGATTAAAGTACTAATAGCAAAGGTCAAGTTATTAATCAATAGTGTTTGATTAAATATTCATTATAAAGATTAAAAACATTTTTCCAAAATTATTCAACAAAACTAGCATCATAAATGTACATTACTAATTCACATAAAAATCATAAAATAAGGATTTTATTTTTCAAGTTTAGCCATGGTTAATAACCAAAAAATCTTGATACATATATATTTGGTAAGAAGATTGTGGTTGCCAGTGATATCAACAATATTTTGAATTTTTTTCAGAAATAAATTTATTCTTCCTCCATGAAAAAAACATGGATAGAGTATTATTAAGAAAATTTCAGATTAAAAAATATATGAAATTTATACAAAACTAAAAAAAATAAATTTTGTCCCAATATCCAAACTGAAAGTTTTATTGTTTACATCCATAAAATATGTGCAGATTTTAGAGAGTTGCAGATTTCTGGTTTGCGGATTTGAGGGAGTCTACTGTTTGTATATATATATAATTAGATGGATCTCCCATGTGCATACAAAAGCTGATGGATGTTTCATCTGATGTAACAATACCTCAATGTTTTGGCCTATTTACACAGTTACCTAATGATAAAACTGGCCTTGTTCAAAGTAAAGAGTATATATATATATAAGAATATATGTTTATTTTAAGTTTGTCTAATCCATTACCTTTTACTGAAATTTTGTTATTTGTTTTTGTACCACACTATGAACTGATTTTTTTTTAGGTTTCTGCTTTTTTTAGTTATAATTTGATTTATAATCTACAAAGCCATTTTGTGTATTTTACAGTAACTAAAAATTTAATTTTTATGAACTATAATGTTAAATAATTAATAAACACCCAAATGAAACTCTGGGACTGCTTATTCTTCTGAATATTTATTCTTGTGAAAATATCTCTTTTTTTAAGAGAGTTTTCTCCACTGAACATTTCACTGCCTCTATAATTTTACATTAAGAATTCGAAATATTTTATAAACATATCAAAGAAATCAAAACATACTTATTTTTCCAATTATCCATTTCAATATCAAGTACCGTATTTTCGGGCGTAAGCACCACAGCGCCACAGTTTAAAGTTAGCGCCACTTAAGTGCCACAGTTTAAAAGTTAAAAATATGCTTAGTGCGGCGCTTCTGCTGGAGCGGCGGAAATGATAATTTTCCCCCCTTGCAGCGATATTTATTACAGAGGTGATTCTGATTGGAATTTTTCCGAAAATTGTGAAAAATCAATCATCAGGACGAAAATTCAAAGCATAGAAATATTGTGAATTTTGACAAATGATCGCCTAATTTTTGTCGATCATTTGTACAAAAAATAGCTAGTTTTATCAAAAACAGAAGAAAAAAGCAAGAATTTTATCAAAGGATTGAGGGGAAAAAACACGATTTTTATCAAAGGCTTGCAGGAAAAATGTGAATTCTGTAAAAAGAATGTGTATTTCATGAAAGGATCACGTGAAAAAATAAAATTTTATTAATGGATCATGACAAAAAAACCATGAAATTTGTCAAAGGATCGTATGAAAATAAAGTATCTTGACTAAAGATCAAGTAAAAAATGAAATATTTCATCAAAGGATCGTGAAATAATGCAAATTCTGTCAAAGGACCATGAAAAAACGGAATATTTTCTAAAGTACCGTGGAAAAACGCATATTTCTTCAAAAAATCGTGGGGAAAAAAACTGGAATTTTTTGATTTTGCTAACAGAATTTTTTTATTTTTCATTTTATACTTTTAGAACTGGTTTTGTAAATAAATAAATAAATAAAAAAAAACTTTAGAAATCAAAAGAGTAGGAAGCGGCCTTTGTAAGGATCAATCTCTGCTAGCTAACGCAAAAATAAATATAGTAAAGTGCCATCTAGATAACATTTGTACAGGGAAACAGAATTAAAATGTTTTCCATTATGATTATGATAACATTAATAAGTGAGTGTTCTCATATAAATAATTGCTGCTGATTGCATTTTCAATTTGAAAATCGCCCGAACGACACATGTTCATTTCAATTCTTCAGGACTCTACTCTTTAAAATAACGCTCTCCGTACAACACAAACGAACATCAAAGGTAGATTTTAATGAAAAATGAAGTATTATTGTGTTTGTTTTAAATAAATAGTCTTTTCCTTCCGTTTTGGTTCACGAAATATTTTTGGTTACAACTGATTCTCTTTTGCATAGCAAAACATTATCAATGAAACATCGGATTTTCACGATGTCTGAGTTGCCGCGCTAAATAAACAAACATGTCATGGTAATGGGATTTTTTTAGTGAGTCAAAGCGTGGGCTTTTTTACAGGTGTCTATAATATTCTTAAAACTTAATATATTTTAATAAAAATTTGGTATTCAGTCTAGCTTATTATTATTCCCAATTGCTGAAAATTTGAACAAAATCAGTTAATTAATAATGAAATTTTTTTTGTTGTTGTTTATTTATAGTCAAAAAAGAGTTTGGTTTACTTTCTTTTCAGTTCATCATTTCTCTTTGCTACTTAAACTTTTTTTTTTTCAACAACGTAAAACTTTCTGACTTATTCAAGAAATCTTTTACTTTTTAAAGAAATTCAATTTGCACGAGGACTCAAATGATTTGGAATCAAAAAGCATGTTCCTATTTTCAATAAATATCTTGAATTTAAATATTTGTGTATTGCAACAAAAATTTTTAAAATTGCAATAAAATTCACGAAAAAATTAGAAAACAAGTATAAAAATTCAAAAATCACAGAAGATCAAAATGTTAGGTTAAAAAATTTAAATTGGATTCTTTTTACAGATATAAAAAAATTACCACGAAACATGTACAAAATCGTGCTGAAAATCGCTGATGAATGTAATTAAATTTCATTGAAAAGAGGACAAAATTTGTTATATTGGGATAAGATATTAATGCTAGTAATAGAAATAATGATTTTTATTATTAAAGTTAATGCATTTTATAAATTTTTAAAAAGCTACATTAAATTGTGAAATAATATTTATTTTAATAAAAGATTTTTTTGGGGGGATGGGGGGGGCAGATTAAACTGTGATAAAAAATGAAAATTGAAGAGAACATAATTACTGTTCTACACAAACGCTTTAAACAGAATTTCTGTTTCAAATTTCGAAAAATCTCCCTAAAACAAAAAATAAAACTATAAAAATTGCATAAAAAAATTTGCGAAAAAAAAGACTGCACGAATTCAAATTAAATTTTATCATAAAAAATATGCAAAATGTACTATATTGTACTAAAAGTTTGAAATTGGATTCCTTTTACAAATGTAAAAAGAAATCGCCGTAAAGCGCAAGAAAAAACACAGAATATAACACAGTTTTTAACATTTTTTTTTTGTAAGTGCGGCGCTTATGGCGAATATTTGTTTTATTTTAATGTATTTACGGAGGTGCGGTGCATACGCCTGAAAATACGGTAACCATTTTTATTGTTTGTAATTAATATATATATATACAGGGTGATTCCAAATTTTTTTTACAATAAAAGAGGGGTGATAGTACACATCAAGACAAACAATATTAAATAGGAGACCAAGGGTCCAAAAGGTTTTCCAAAGAAGATAGCCGCCATTAAAGTTTAGGGACCAAAATTTCAAATAAACATAAAAAACGGAAAAATCGGTCGATTGATTTGCGGTTTTCAATAAAATTATTCTTAATGTCGGTATTTTCTTAAAATTAAATTATAAAGATAAATTTCAAAAAATGCCGATAGAGGGCGCTTTAGACTTTGGAGTAACGAACAACTATTTTTTGACGGTATTTCTTGCATCTCATTAAATGGTTTCGTAAGCTTAGACTCAAACTTAAATTTTGAGCTCAAAATCTGAAAGTGGGAGTAGTTAAGTAGCACAAACTGAACTGTGTTCAGAGGGTTCAAATTTCAAATGATTATAAAAAAAACGGAAAAACTGGTTCATTGATTTGCGGTTTTCACTGAAACTATTCTTTATGTCGGTATTTTCATAAAAATAAATTATACAGATAAATTTCAAAAAATGTCGATAGAGGGCGCTTTAGACTTTGGAGTAACGAACAACTACTTTTTGCCGTTATTTTTTTGCATCTCATTAAATGTTTTTGGAAGCTTAGACTTAAACTTAAATTTTGAGCTCAAAATCTGAATAGTAGGGAGTAGTTAAGTAGCACAAACTGAACTGTGTTTAACGGGGGGGGGTGTTCAAATTTAAAATAATTATAGAAAATGGAAAAATTTGTCGATTCATTTGCGGTTTAAAATAAAACTATTCTTTAAGTCAGTATCTTCTTGAAAATAAATTTTAAAGATAAATTTCAAAAAGTTCCATTAGAGGGCGCCTTAAACTTCAGAGTAACCAACAATTAATTTTAACCATTATTTTTTTGTTCTAATTAAATGCTTGCAAAAACTTATTAAATGTTTTCGGAAACTTAGATTTAAACTTAAATTTTGAGCTCAAAATCTGAATAATTAGGAGTAGTTAAGTAGCGAAAATTGAAGTGTCTTCAGTAGTTGAAATTTAACCCTCCCCTCTCCTCGAACACAATTCAATTTTTTGCTACTTAAACACTCCCAAAGATTCAGAATATGTACCTAAAATTTAAGTTTATGCATTTGAAAGTATTTAATGAGATTAAAAAAATAACAGTTAAAAATAGTTGTACGCTATTCCAAAGTCTAAGGCGCCCTCTATCGGCATTTTGTGAAATTTATCTTTAACATTTATTTTCAAGAAAATGCTCATTTTAAAATTAGTTTTAGCGAAAACCGCAAATAAATAGACAAATTTTTCCGTTTTTTATAATCATTTGAAATTTGAACCCTCTGAACACAGTTCAGTTTGTGTACTTAACC
This sequence comes from Maratus speculifer, assembly GCA_964019185.1. NCBI lineage: Eukaryota > Metazoa > Arthropoda > Arachnida > Araneae > Salticidae > Maratus > Maratus speculifer. Next base: position 216,603,679 of record OZ025294.1, read on the forward strand.
ACTCCCAACTATTCAGATTTTGAGCTCAAAATTTAAGTTTGAGTCTAAGCTTACGAAACCATTTAATGAGATGCAAAAAATACTGGCAAAAAATAGTTGTTCGTTACTCCAAAGTCTAAAGCGCCCTCTATCGGCATTTTTTGAAACTTATCTTTATAATTTAATTTTAAGAAAATACCGACATTAAGAATAATTTTATTGAAAACCGCAAATCAATCGACCGATTTTTCCGTTTTTTATGTTTATTTGAAATTTTGGTTCCTAAACTTTAATGGCGGCTATCTCCTTTGGAAAACGTTTTGGACCCTTGGTCTCCTATTTAATATTGTTTGTCTTGATGTGTACTATCACCCCTCTTTTATTGTAAAAAAAATATGGAATCACCCTGTATATTCATATACAGACATTCTATAAGATTTAAAGCAAAGATTTAATTTAAACAAATCACATTTATTTTGATAGAAACAATCAGGTGAAATTGAGCTGAAAATAAACTTTTTAAAAATAAAATATAACAATTCTACTTCAACTGTATCAAAATAATGTGATCTTTATTATTTTTTTAATATATAGAATTACTTGCATTCTGAATAGTTAAAATTATTTCAATTTTACTTTTTCTAATTTTATGATAATTAATGTAGTATCAAAGAAGAATTAACACAAATATTTTTAATTGTAGATTTCAAATTAATGATAGCAATACAAATACAAGTTCTTAAAATAACGAAACAAACCTAATTTTTAAAAAATCACTAATTTTTCATTTATTTATTTAACTTGTTACAATCAATGGAAGAGAAAGATTTTTTTTAATCAGTGGTTATCTCCATATACTATAATACAGTAAGGCAAGGGTTGAAATCAGGAAGTAATAACATAATGTACATTTTGTAAAAATGTGCAAACAGATTTTTTTAAAAAAAATGCTATAAACAAAATGTCTATTTCTAATGTTTCATAAAAATATGCATTAAAATTCAAACTGTTAAGATAATTTTCATAGTCAGTAGTGTTATAGGACAGGTAGGCATGAAAATTTGATTAATTTTAAACAGTCAAATTTATTGAGATTTTGGCAAATATTTAAACATTCAAAATCCTATTTCTTTAAACTTGTTCATACAAAAGACTTTAAAAAGAATACAAGCAATAAAAGGAAATACCTGCTGCCGCTCTACAACTTGTATTCTTGTTTTCACATATGGAAAAGAATAAGCAGTAGTCAAAATCGTCTTTCTCTTATATTGCTCATGAAGTTCACCATGAGCTCGCCCATCAGGAGTAAATGGTGTGGCATAAATGAAGCATCCTGTAATTTAAAAGATGAAGTATCTTGAATGATAGCTTTGATGCAAAATCATAATTTTTAATATTTTGCTAACACATAATAAAAAAGGTTTACATAAAACAGTACAAGTAACAAAAAAATGCAGTTTACAGATGTTTCAAATTTTCATAAAAAAGTTTCACATAAAGACTAAAATAAAATAAAACAAGAAATAAGAATAAAAACAGCTATAATATATAAATGCTGACTACAAAGTCGAGAGTGATTGCTGGAACATTGCCTTTGCCACTGTTCCACCTTTCACTTCTTTAAAATTTTACAGTATAAAAAGTGCTCCTTTACAAGACCTTAAAAAAAACTATATTCTAAAGTGCTTATCATATATACTTTTTAGAATTTTTTATATGCATTTTATTTAATGTTGTACACATGTTGTCATATTTATTTTTGGTACATACAATTTCATATTCATGCACTTTTAAAGATGTTGGTAAGGTTTGTATTAAAGTTTTAAGAAATAATAAACAATATTAAACAGGATAAATACACATATATGTATACGAAAAGTGCATACAGTTGTTTCAAAGTTTTGGAAGTTCCACCATGCAAAAACTAAAGATTAAAATATTGCGAGCCAGAAAGACACATCTCACAGCTCACCATCAATGGTGCTATAGAGCGAGTGTCATAAAACAATTGCTGCAGAATGAATCTTTCCCATGCATAAGATAAGACCAATCATAGTTGCTCAGCCACTCCAGCTAAACCAGAGGGGAGAAAAAAAGCAGCCAGTTCCTCCCCATCCTCTTTTTATCCTCTCTGATTTAGCAATTCTGATTGGTCTCCTTATACACAGGGGAAAAATTGTTTTTTATACTCACTGCTATTTCCTTGTTGTCATTAAGTACTAAGCTGCATTTATCTGGCTTGCAGTATTTTAATCTTTAATTTTATATTTTCGTACTGATGATGGAGCTTCAGAAGCTTTAAAACAGCTGTATGCATCAATTGTATACACATGTTTGTGTTATTTAACATTGTTTATTCTTTCTTAACACAATGCCACAAAGTACCCCTCCCCCTATACACACACCTTTTTTTAATTTAAACTCTATGTCAGTTGTGGGTTATTTAAATTATGCTTACAGACGTTAGCAATAAAAGAAAAATTTTGCACTTGATTTAGATTTTTAACAAATGATAATTGAAAGCATCAAGGAGTGCAAAGTATATGATATTGTCTTGAAATCATACAAAAGTTACTAAACTTGCAAAGTGTAAAAAAATCTTATAAGAGGTAATGCATGATTTTACATATTATAATACAATAAACAATAAGTATAATTTACTTACTAATATTGTAATTTCTATCAAACTGTGTCACTCTTTCTCTTAATTGGAACATTTCAAAAAAAGGTTCAACATAAGTAATTTGGATATAAGCCTAGACAAAAATGTAGCAATGGTTAATATCTAAAAAGCTTATTGAATGAACAAATACTCCTGAAACTTAATAATCCATAGTTAAAATGCATAACACAAACCATTACTAAAATATGTAGCATAAATAGCTTTAAAAAATTCAGTAAATGAAATTATTTATTATGAATTATTTACATAGAAAAACAAAAATGAAAAGAATTTAAAACATTATTTTATTTTATCCATTTATTTTTTAATAATGGAACTACAAGAGCAAACATTTCAATTTACCAATCTCATTGATGTTATTTATAGCATTAAACATTAAATAAATACCTTATCTGGATTTAGCTTCACGGGATCTACTGTGTTAGAATCCTTTATAACTTCCACAAATTCTGAACCAAACCTTTCAGCATAAAAGTTCTAGAAAATTATGATAACAATTAATATAAATAATAAAGAAAATATCAAATACTGATTTTATCCTGCATTTTGCTAAATCATACAGCATTATATTTGGATTTTAAAGAAATAATTAAAAGATGAAAGTATTAATGAATAGGATAATAATATTGCAGAATTAGCTGACATACACAAGATGAAATTTCAGATTTTACCTTACATTTACATAGTGATTATTTGTAACAATTAGTGATAATAAAAAGGTATATTAAAATTTAAAGTTTCCAAACAAAAAGATATGATTTCATTTAATTCTATCATGAATAAATAAAGAAATTTGAGTTTGGATATCAATTAACAGAAAAAAATTAACTATACACATGTAATCTACATAGTTATAGGAAAAAAAATTCTGTAGAAAATTTCTCACGCCTTGCATTCAATATTATTTCAAAACAGGTTCATTTTGCAGTAATGTTAACAGTATAGGCAATAATTTTAACAAGACATTTGAGGATTTACTTAAAAATTTTTGAACATGCTGAAATATAAATATAAGGACAGTAATTGTTTTTGGATTTTTCAAATAGTTTTGAGATTGTTGAAAAATTAAAAAACAATAGCATTCAATTTTATCCTAACTTATGATTTGTAAAATTTATTTACCACTATTCCTATTAATAATTTAAAGGAAGCACTCTTAAAGACAACTGAACTGATTTTAGATGGTGCTGATTTTAATTCTTACTTGTTTTATAAATTATGCCGGTTTTGTCTTTACAATAATTATGATTTTACAGGTTCTGAAGTATACTTACAAATCAATAAGATTAGCATGGGTACTAGCTACTCATCCACTACAGCTAATTTATTTTTATTTTTATATGAGTTTCGATACAGTATTAATACAGCTGATGTCAAATTTCTTGCTTACAGATTCATAGATAATTTGATTGTTTTGAATTTTAATACTGACTTTAATGAAATTTCTCAAGAAATTTATCCTGATTCATTATGATTAAAGAAAACAAATAAAAATTTTAATAGACAATAAAATACAGATTTCAATCTATGATAAGCATAAAAGTTTTTCATTTAATGTTAATCAGCTAGTACACTGATCCTCCAACATTTCCAAACACATATACATCAGTCAAATTTTTCATTATTTCAGAATCTGCTCAGAAAAACACCTGTTTCATAAGGAACTATTTCACTTTAAAAGTAATCTTCATTATAAAAACACTACACTTCTTAATTTTACAAAAAAGTATTCTGATTTTGTGAATTCTCTCCATTTTTGGCCGTTTGCTTCTCGATGTCAGTGAATGACTTGTATTGCCTAAAGCCTGTTTAAGGAAGTTCTATGATGATGTGCTGCATCGTTTGGCAACAGACTCGGCTTGATTTTGGATTGGTTGTTTAAAGGTGGTTTCTACTTCGTTCAGTTTACTTTGTTTTGAATTGTGGTATTGTGACTGAATTGGGGATGTGTGTTTTATTCAATGAACATATTTTTTGCATTGTTTACTATGTTCCAGGTGAGGCATTCATTTACTAATGTGGCGTAGGATCCAATGGGGAAGCATTTGAAATGTAGCCATCAGGTGTTTTAACATCTGACTTTGCTACTCACCACTCTGGCCAAAACCAATTGCCACTTAAACATATTTCATTTATAAATTTGAATGCTCGGCTGTTTTTTGTGATAAAACCCATCGCTGACGAGGCTGCAGTCTATTGTTTTGTATTTTTTCTTGTTGAATTTTTAACTTTTAAAGGAGTTTTTTTGTGATGGGTGTGTGCTAATTCTTGCTAAGTTAATTATTTTGATGGTTTATTTTTAATTTATGTGTTTTACTGTAGTGGTTTGGCGCAATTCACATGAATGTTTTTTTTATTATTATACATATTATATATATATATACACACAGTAGAACCCCACTAATTCGGACCCTGTTAATCTGGATCAATCTAAAGATTTTTTTTTTTTAAGTTTGAGAAACAATTGGCAAAATTTCGATAACATTAACTCATTTCATTTTCGTATTCTGAATAAAAAAGTATTTTCTGAAATATTTTCAGAAGAATACTTTAATCTTTTTTATTTAAACTCTTTCATGTTACCTTTCAAAGAAACAACAATGCATCCCAATGCAAGTCTACAGGTTGCTTGGTTGTTGTAACTTAAAGCAGGTTGCTGAAAGTACTCTCCAAAAGTCGTGGAAGAATTTATGATCTACAAATTGTGATTTCTTGAGTAACAAGCAAGCTTGAAATAGAAGGAAGAATAGGCGAGAATGAAAGGGAAATTACACCGGAAGATATTGTGAGCATGTTAAAGAAAAAAAAAAAATCTGATGGTTGCTGAGATGTTGATATCACTGACATTAGCTACTGAATGAAGCAAAATGTAATGAAGTTCACGATTCACTTACAGATGAGGAAATAATGACTTTATGTACAACTGAAGAAGTTGAAAATGAAACTGATTCAGACGAAAACACTATTATCAATGATGATCAACCAAAATTCATTAGTCACAATGAAATAACAAATCATTTAGAGCAATTAATTTTTTATTTTGACATCAGGTGGAGACTACACCCAACAAACTAACTATGCTCAAGTGGATGCGTGACTGTGCGGCCCACAAAAGTTATACAAAACTAGCATAGCAAAAGATTTTATAATTACAAAATAAAACATTTTCACTGTCTGTCAATATTCAGTATGTTTAATATAAAAGTGATTTTCTGTAAGTATGTTTTAATTATTTTTTTTTTCTCATTCTCCGCATAATCCGGATTGGGTCTGGTCCCAATTAATCCGAATTATCGGGGTTTTACTGTATATTTACATTAAATAAATTTAATTTTAGCATTAGCCTTTAACTTAAAGAGATCATTTAGGAAAGAAACAAATTTAAAATGGAGAACATTTATCAGCTTTTTTGGGAAATGGCTTGTGGGTTGTTAATATATGTGTTTTAATACAGTGTTGCATTTACCTTCATAAAATTAATTTCAATTTATAAAAGTTTTATTTAGTGTTATTAAAAAGTAATTTCACATCAATGAAGCTTTTATTTTAACATGAATGTGGAATGATTCAATGATTCGTATTCACCATGTAAGCATCAATCTAAAAAATCTGATTTTAATCAGAGGTTTAAAAAACTTGATTCAATCAAGCTGATTTAAATCAAAAACCTTGGTAAGTGCCTAATAAATAAACATATAAAATCTGCATTAAGGCATCTGTAAGCTGTAAGAGACAGACTTACCTCTAACCTGTGAGAAATTTCAGGTAATTTAGTTAAATAAGGCTCTTTATATATAAATTCCTCAGAATCTAAGTCTCCAAATTTGCTTCCATAAAATCCAACACGAAAATATGTACCAAATACTCTCTTTCCAACCTGTCAATGTAAAAAAAATATTAGATTTTTAAAGAAAATAGACACAGTATTAAATAAGAGTATCACATCAATTAAATATTTGATAATTAATGCAAAATTAATTTTAAGGAAAAACAATCAGGCATTTTAGAAACTTAATATTAGTTTTGTGCTTTTATCAAATTCTAAGATTCTATTAATTAATTAATTAATTATATTTATTTAATAATTTGATCAAAGGAAAAAAAATCCATTTATTATTTGCACACATTCATTATGCATGAAAGTGTGCAAATATACAAACAAATCTTGCCACTGATTCAGTGAAATAAGAAGTTTTTTATTTTATTAGATCAAATTCTTAATTTTTAAAAAATCTATTATTTACATTAAAATCATCCTTAGATTGCAAGAATAAATAATTCAGTTATTACTTTTTTTTTTTTTTTTTTTTTTTTTTTTGCCTTTTACTAAAAGTTAAGGATATGTTTTTCCCTTTCTCTTTAGAGAAGAATATCAAATATTCAAATTTGTCTGATTGTGATTAAAAAACCGATTTCTACTCCCCCCCCCCCCCCATTTTCCTTTTTAAATTTTATAAGCAGATGCAAGGGAGTTATGACTTAATAAAGACATAAGCAAAAAAGAATTCTATTAGTTTAAAAATATATGACACTGGCAGCTGTAAAACAAATTAATGCACTTTCTTAAAAACTGGATAGAGTGAGTTATTTTGAGCCAAAAATAATTCTTTTAATTTCAATTTTATTTTATGGTATGCTTTTATTATTAATTAACCTTTTGCAGCTCAACAACTCAAATTTGCAAAATTCTTATATATATACTAAAATGCACTTTTTTAAGCATGAAAAAAAAAAAAAAAAAAAAAAAAATTGAAAAAAATTCAGAACAGAAAAATAAAATTTTATTTGGAAAAATGGATTTGTTGCATAGCTGCAACATCTTGCTAAATGACACAAAAACTGAAAATATTTAAGATATTAATTTACATAAATACTTTTGAAACAAATGTTGGTTTTGTTGTAGCAAAGTCCCACACTACATTTCTCACAAACAGTCTGAATAAAGCCTTTACAATCGGAAAATTTACAATGGATTCTTTTTTCTACACAATACGACCAGCGCCCAATTTCATCTAGCCACACATATTTTGATGAAATATGTTGACTAGGACTTCTATGCTAGTTAAAGTTTTCTGGGAAAATAGCACTAGCATCATGGCAGGTTTGCACTTATTAAAATTGTATCAAAGAATATCTTTCTGTTTAAAACTGATGAACTCGTCATAAAATCTCTCTCTGTTGAAAAGACTTTTGAAGAAAACCGATTAGCATGCTATTATATTTTGGAGAACAATTATCAAATCAACTTTTTAAAACAAAATATGACAAATGACTATTAATTTTAATATTCCAGGAACAGGATATGTGATCCATTAACCCCTTGAGAATATTTTAGCTATGCATTGGCTTAGTGCATATGCATTTTTTTTCCTTTTTAAATGTACTATAATACTGTTTACATGCAAATAATAACAATAATAATAATAAACACTTTATAAAATAAATTACCTGCTGATCTATCTTGACAAAAGAATCGTGTAATTTGCTATGAATCAGAGCAAGGCTTTTGTAATCTCTATGTGATTCAGCAATCGGGATCAATATTTTATAAACTTCATTCACATTTTCATACATACCACCCTGAAAAAAGAAATAAAATTCTCTACACATCTACATATTATCACAAAATAATAAATGTATATTCAGAGATTAAAAATAAATAAATAAATAAATAAATAAAATTATTTTAGATAAATACTATATTTATTACTTAAAAATCAATATAAGATAAAATCATACCAAACTAAAAGAATTTGCAGCTTGTTCCAGCAACCCTATTAATCCATTTTCAGTGAAGTACTTCCCAGTACATATACCTTCTTCATCAGGTGAAACGACATCATCAGATACAGCACTTTCTTCTAGGACATTGGGTGATATTTTCTATAAAATAAAAAAAACTTATTTACTTTTTCACTGAAAAAATAAATATGAATAGTTTAAATAAAATTTACAATGATAGAAAATAACAAAAATAAAGACGAAACAAAATATAATTTAAGAATTTTTTTTCTAAGTAGAAAATAAAATGCAACCTTAAAATTTAAAAATGTTAAATCAAAATTTAACATAACATTTACAAAAATCGAGGCTATTCATTTATTGAACTTTAAAAGTTTTATACAATTTTTTTTATAATTTGTTATATACTTATTTTCTCAAAATAATATGCCATATATGTATCAATAAAGCATTTGATAAATAAAACTGTTTGTATTAATTAATTTTAAAACTTAATCCTAAGAATTATGAAGATAACATAAAGAAAGCATCATATGAAAAAGCCTTAATACATGGGATTAATAATAACATAAGATATTCTGAATAAGTGCATTTGCATTTGAGATTAAAAATGACTTCATTGGATTTGTCAAATATGACCTACTTTGCATTTAAGTAGAGCTTTAAAGAGCCAGAAAGATTCTCATTGTTGAGCAAGGGGGGGAAATTTGAAAGAATTTAATATATATTTCATATTTAAAATCTCCTTTAGAAACTTTCTTCGTTCAGGGGGTGTCCCTTGTGACCTCCCCCTTGGATCCGCACTACAGGCAACATAAAATACATTTAAATTTTAGTTTGGAATTTTAATGCACTTTTTAAATAGTTTACACATGTTTTATTTTCATAATTTATGCTATGCATATCCATGATGGATAAGTATTACGATGGCCCCCAATGACTAGTTTACTATATAGTGTATGCTACTTGAATTTAAATAGAAGACACTACATACATATTAAAATAATTTAGTGCTGTCCTAGAAAAAATATAACTGAAAACTATTTTCTAAATTAATATTTGGATAATATGTTTTTATGAATATTTCATTCCTAAAAAATGTTTTCAAAATTTCTCATGTATGAGCTGCATCCATGACAACCTAAAATTTATGTGGAAATAGCGGCTAAAAAAGAAGAATGTTAGTGGTACTTTCACAGTAGGTTTTATTATTAATGACAATTTTTTATTTAATCTATTGTATTTTCCTACTATATTAATAAGAAAGTATACTTTTTCAGATTATTTCATCTGGGCACTTAGCTATAACATTAACTATAATAAAAATTGATACACATAATAGAATGTTCTTCTTATTTTTATCATCAGAAGCAAGTGCCTTCATCAGGAGCTGATGATAAATGGCAAATTGCTGCAACCATGAGATTTAAAATTTTTTTAGAATATCATATATGTATATGGGTGATTCTCAAAATAGGGGACAATTTATGTCTTTCGGCATATAAAAAAAATTGAGAGGTTTTCTGTCATGTTTTTTTTTTTTAGATATGTTTGTCTTAATATTATTCATTATTTGCACTCAAGAATTACTCACTTTTTTAGTTAAAAACACCTTAAAATGACAGAATAAATGTTCAAAATGTCATTAGCATGGATGTCCACAGCAGCTGTGTCTTATATATACTAGCTTTTTCAAGAGTTAATATCATGTTTATAAAATAAAACAAATGTTATTCTTTCTTTAAATTAATCAAGGAAAGGATTTATCCAATAAATTTCTTTTTAAAAATAAAATTATAGTACATAAAAAAAGAATTAAAGTTTGTCCTCCATATTCGATTTTCAAAACAAGGTCATACTAAAACAGCTGGTTATTAATCAAAATTTCATTTTCACATATGACAATAGTTTGAAAATATAAAGTTTCTCCATGGCAACAAGTAGTCATTTTAAACCAGCCAGAAAATAGAAGCATGTATTGTATTTTAAGAATAGAAGTTGAATATTAGGGGGTTACATCAATTGTATGTCATTAGAATGGATAATAATTTTCATGTTTATTTTATAGTTAAAATTTTTATTTTATTTATTTGCATAGAACTTTTGTGTTTTAAAAAGCCCCAGAAAGGAATATTGCATTGTGATTATATTATGGCTCATAATCTTATTTAAATTAAAATTTGTCATTAGCATGGGCCGATATCAGCATGTCATTAGCATGGTTTTTCTGTCCATGCTGAAGACTCCTATGTACATAAATATAACCAGTGCTTATATTGTATCCTTTATAAAGTTTAATTTTACGTATAAATTTAGGTATTACATTTATTATCCCTAAAATATGCATTAAATCTGTAGGAAAATCACTAAGACAGCTTATTACATTGTTAGTGTCAGAATGTTGCTCATGTAACAAAGTTTGCTCTTTGGTAATGTTTTTATTCTCCTTATATGTATATATGTAAAAATGGAAACCATTTGCTGAAAAAGAAGTCTAATAAATATAGAAAAAAAAATATTTAAACAGGAAGAAAATAAAAATTTCATAATATATTTATTCCATTCAATTTGTTTTGTCATTAGCATGGCTCAAAAAATACTAATTATTTTTTTAAGTTAATTTTTAAATATTTAGCTCTGCTGACTACATAGAAAGTATACCTAACACTATATTAACAACACCTATTTTTTTCAGAAATTTTGCTAACAGTAATTTTTTTAAGATTTCATTTTTGAAATCGTCCCCTATTTTGAGAATCACCCATATATACATGCATTTTTTATGATATTGAAAATGTTATTTTACATTATTTCTACAAACAAATGTTTATTGTTATGTCAGGATAAACAGATAAGAAGTTTTTAACCTTCTCATCACCACAAAATGACATATCTGTTCACTAAACTGCAGGTTTCACTGTGATAGAAGCCTTATTTAAATTAATATAATTCTACAAATATAAGGCCAGTTTTAAAAAAACTCAGTTATGTTTAATACTATCATGGCTTTTACATTTATATGTAATAACAAAAATGATATCATGTCAAAAAAACACCTCTTTTTAACAGTAAAATAATAATCTATAATAATAAAGAGAGAAGGATGTTTGTCTGTCAGCGCTGTTCTGAAGAGACTGCTGCACGTAGAGTTACAAAATTTGGAGGGAAGGTATTTTTTTACATGTAGTTTTGCACCTCGAAGCCCGATTTTCGATTTTTTATTTAGATTTTTTTAAATAATTTTTTTAGGCAATTTTTAGCGTTATTTTTGCGGTTTTATCCCATTAGTGAAAAGAATACGGTTTCATTCTTTTAACCCAAAATAACAATTTTTTTTTCTCTTTTCAACAAAGTTTATTCGGAATTTGTACAGCGATTTTTGAATTTTTAACGAATTTTTAATGCGATTTTTAGTGTTTTTTTCTCATTTTGCGGATATTTTTTGAGATAAATAAAACAAAAATCGTTTTAAATTTTTAGCCTAATGCCCTAAATTTTGTGTTTGTTACGATTTTTAGATTTTAACGATTTTTAATGCGATTTTCAATGCGATTTTTAACGTTTTTTAAAGATTTTTGCGTTTAGCATCTAATTTTTTTCATAGTTGTTCTATCAAAAACTTGAGCTGTTGAGAATGCAATAAGTAGTATTTTTTTGTGAAATCTATCTAAAATGTCAAAAATTTAGATACCACTATTTTCGAATAGCAATTTCATAAACTATCTTAAATTCTTGCTTAAGACTGCTACCCCCTCGAGTTATATATCACCTGATAGGTTATTTAACAGAGTATGGTTTTGATAAAGTTTTTGAAGAATAGAGTGCTCTACCTGGTGGTGGAAAATGGAACTAATAGAACGATATTTTTTAAAATCTATAATAATAAAGAGACAAGTTTGTGTGTGTCAACGCTGTTCTGAAGAGTCTGCTGTACGTAGAGTTACAAAATGTGGAGGGAAGGTATTTTTATACATGTAGTTTTGCACCTCGAAGCCCGATTTTCAACGTTTTGATTAGATTTTTTGATAATTTTTTTAGGCGATTTTTAGCGTTTTTTTTTTTTTTTTTTTTTTTTTTTTTTTCAGTTTTATCCCATTAGTGAAAGAAATACGGTTTCATTCTTTTAAACCCAATATAGCAATTTTTTTCTCTTTTCAGCAAAGTTTATTCGGAATTTGTACAGCGATTTTTGATTTTTTAACGAACTTTTAATGCTTTAACTTTTAATTTATAGTGTTTTTTTTCTAATTTTCCGTTTTTTTTTTTTTTTTTTTTTTTTTTTTGAGATTGATAAAAAGAAAACCTTTTCAAACTTTTAGCCCTAAATGATTTTTAATGCGATTTTCAATGTGAATTTTAACGCTTTTTCAAGATTTTTTGCGTTTAGCATCTATTTTTTTCATAGTTGTTCTATCATAATCTTAAGCTGTTGAGAATGCAATAAGTAGCATTTTTTTGCGAAATTTACCTAAAATGTCAAAAAATTAGTTACCACTATTTTCGAATAGCAATTTCATAAAATATCTTAAATTCTTGCTTAAGACCGCTACCCCCTCGAGTAATATATCACCTGATAGGTTGTTTAATAGAGTATCGTTTTGATAAATTTTTTGAAGAATAGAGTGCGCTAGCTGGTGGTGAAAAATGGAACTAACAGAACGCGATTTTGTTAAAATTTGGAAATATAACAATGTGATTTATTTTAAATTTTAAAATGGTTTACAATACATGATAAAAAATTTAAACAAAGAATGGTGTGACACATTTCAGGGTGCATGAAAGGAGGGGCGCGCACAAAATTAGGAAATGTAATAAGGAGATCTGTTTTACACTTTAAGGTAGTTTATAACGCATGTTAAAATTTTTAAAGTATTAGCGATGTTCTGGAGAGACCGCTGCACGAAGTTATGTATGAAATTTTACACCTTGAAGGCCGATTTTCAGTTTTTTTAATTTAATTCGTATGCGAATTTTATTGGGTTTCAAGGCGATTTTTCGACATTAGCAAAAAGGAAAGCGGGTTCATTCTTTCGACCTAAATTAGTGAATTTTGTTCTCTTTTTAATATAATTTATTTGGATTTCGTGCAATGATGTTTGGATTTTTAATGAATTATTTAATGTAAATTTTGCCCTATTATTCGACATTAGTAAAAGGAATTTTGCTTAAAACTTTCAGGCTAATGTATTAAATTTTAGCTGTTAAAATTTATGAATTTCAGCTAATTTTAATGCGATTTTTCGAGATTTTTTGCGTTTGATGTCGGATTTTTGTCATTCATGAGATATTTTTAATTACAACGTTTTACCCTATTAGAGTAAATTTTGACCCCTGTGATTTTTTAATATTGATTTTTAATGCACTTTTCAATGCAATTTTTAGAAATTTTTCGAGTTTTATGGTGGTTTTTGATATTTGGAAGTAAAAATTTATTTCAAACATTTAATCTAATATAATTTTAGAGATTTTTAACGCGATTTTTCAAGAATTGTTGTGTTTTGTGTCGATTTTTTATTATCTATAAAGGATTTCCTTTTACTACGTGATTATCCTGTCGACCAATTTTGCCAAATTATTTCAATCGTGAAACAAGCCAAATTATGCAAATAAATGCGAATTTTTATGTTAAATAATGAAAGAAGAGTTAATTTAGAAAAACATTAATACAAATACATATAAAAATAAGAAGTAAAAACCACTTGATGACGTAACAAACATATGTAACATGTTTAATGTCAAGTGAATATGGAATTTACGATCCGCCATTATTGTAGTTTAATCTTATGGTTTGACCCAGATAGTTTCTTGGTCAACCGGAAAATCAAATAGTTCAGATTTCTGATTAGAATGTTTTATCCGTTTGATGAAATTCTGATTACTGCGATTTAAAAAATAATTAGCAATATTTAGTGCATTTTTCAATGCGTTTTTAATGAACTTTTTAATGCGATTTAGTACTAATTTTTTCGATCCCCACCACAGTGGTGTTTTAACAATAAAAAAAATATTTTGGTTTCAAACTTTTAGCCTAATATAGTAAATTTCACCATTTACCTTTTTTTAATTTTGTCGATTTTCAATGTGATTTTTGATATATTTTGTGTTCTGCGTCGATTTTTTTGTAATTCACGTAAAAAAGAATGTTTGCTATGTTTTACATGACTAGAATATTTTTTTATTCACGGGATGCATTTACATTTAGCAATTTTTAATGAATTTTTCAATGATTTTGTATTGGTTTTTTTAATCTCATGGCTATTTTTTGAAATTTCGAAAAGGAAATTAATTTCAAACATTTACACTTCATTTACGAATTTTGAAATTTAGTGATTTTTTAATGCAATTTTTAGCAATGTTTTCATTATTTCTCACGCTTTGCGCCGATTTTTTCACTCATATTTAAGAAATAATTCAGATTATACACTATTTTACTCTATTAATGTAAATGTTGTCCCCCGCTATTTTTAAATTTGAAACGATTTGTAATGATTTTTTGAATACAATTTTTAGATGTTTTCGAGTCCACGGCGATTTTTTCACAATTGGAAAAGAAATTTTTAAATAATTTGTAGCTTAATGTAGTAAATTTTGACATCAATGATTCAGATTTTTTGTGTATATTCATAAAATGTTTAGTAAGTTTTGTGCCGGTATTTTTTAACTAATGAAAGAGTTCAGATTTCAATGTTTTGCCCCATTATGGTAAATTATGTCCGCAGGAATTTAATATAAATGTTTATCTTACTATGGCAAATTTTGTCCGGATTTTTTAATTTTATTGATTTTTAATCTGTTTTATAGTGATTTTTCAAGTTCTGTGACAGTTGTTGACATCAGTAAAAGAATTTCGGTTTCTAACTTTTAGCATAAATAGTATAATTTGTTCTCCACGCTTTTATGAAGTTTGCCAATTTCTAATGCGATATTCAATGTAATTTTTAGTTAGTTTGGGGGATTTTAGGTGTTCCGTGTTGACTTTTCCTTATTCATGAACGATTTCCGATTACAATATTTTCGACTGAATATTAAAACTGAATTACAGCCATGACTTTTAAATATTCAGCGATTTTTAATATAGTTTTCGAGACGATTTTTAGCTATTTTTTAAGTTCCTTGGCGACTTTCTGCCATTCAGAAACCAATTTTTATATCAAACATTTTGTTTAATGTAGTTATGTTTCGAATGCAATGTTTTATCTCTTAATATGATTTTGGCGTCCCATGCCTACATTTTGTAATTTATGAATGATTTCGATCATAACCCCCCCCCCTTCGCCCTGCTTTAATATTATTTTTTTAAGCATTGACTTCCAAATATTTAGTTATTTTTAATGCAATTTTCAATGTCATTTTTAGCCATTATTCAAGTTCCGTGGTGATTTTTTTACATCCGGAAATCGATTTCGATTTCAAACTTTTTGATTAATATGGTTTATTTCTTGATTACAATATTTTATATTATAACAGTGAATTTTTACCCTAGGGATTTTTAAATGTTTTACGACTTTCATTACAATTTTCAATGCAATTTTTGGGCTTTCTCAGTCTTCTTTTAACATTTTTCAAAGGAATTCGATTTTAAATTTCTAGACTAATAAGAGTTTGGTTTCAAACTTTTATCCTTTACGGTAATTGTTTTGCTCTCTTATTTTGATCTACAGTAATTTTTAATGCAGTATGCTTTTTTTTTTTTTTTTTTTTTTTGAGATATGGAAAAGGAATTTGGTTTTTAATTTCTTTGCTAATATGATAAATTTTTTCCTGTGCGATTAAAGATTTTTATTGTAATTTTTTAGCAGTTTTTTTCGTATTTCAATGCTTTTTACATTATCAAATTAATTAGATTCAAAACATTTATCCAAGTAGAGTAAATTTTGAGTTCCGGGATTTTTGAAAATTTTGCATTTTTAAAGCGATGTTTACGTTTCTTCGCGACCTGCTTCGATTTTTTAGAGGTTGAATTTTTGGCCGAATTTATTAAATTCTGATCTCTTTTCTTCAAAGTTTATTCGAATTTTGAAACACAATTTTTGAATTTTGTTTTATATTTTTATGAGATTTTTAATGTTTTTGGCGATTTGTAAGATTTTTCCACATTAGTAAAAATAATCCAACTTCAATTTTCTAGCCCATCTCTTTTCAACAAAGTTTAGACGAAATTCGTGCAGCATTTTTAAAATTTTTCGAGGTTTTTACTATGATTTTTAAATTTTTTTCGCAATTCATGCTATTTTTTGATGAACCCTGGCAACGCCGGGCAGAACAGCTAGTAATAATAATAAAAATACATAAAAAACAAACATTATAAATTTTGCCCTTTTGCTCAGCAGTCAGAGGGTTTAAAATAATTTTTAAAAATCATCAAAAAAACAGTACATCACACATTACAGTTCTTAAATTATGGTGAAGGTCACATAAATCTAACATAACAGATGTGTTCATATTTTATTATATAGGTTATTAAGTATTTCAGGCTATATCGAAAAAAAGAAGAAGAAGGGGGGAAAAAAGGAGGGAAAAATTACTTTGTAAACATTAAAGTTTCTGTTTATACTAAAAAGCATTTTTCTGCATTTCGAATTTTCTTGAAACACTTTTAGACTCAAAGGAAAAAAAAAGTAGATTATTTTAATTCTTCAATCTAAAGCTTTGAAAAATAATTTAAATGTTTGAAAGTAACAAGTTTACAGTATGAACATTAAAAAAGCTTTATAGAAAAATGATATTTACCTCAAAAGTAACACAGCCCACAGGAAGATAAGGTCTATCTTCTAGCATGTATAAATATTCAGCTACTAAAGCAGCAGAATGAACATGACAATGAGCAGCTTCAACATGATTTAATCTCTAATAAAGAAAACAATAACAGTTTAAAAATAAGATATAAGGTCATGTAACAAGAAGAGGGCCAACCTTGATAATCACAGATTTTGATGATTTTTATATATGTTGTAGGGTAGAGTACCTTTGTCTCAGGTTCAACGGATTTTATACAACATTCTTTAGTTCTCAAGAAACAAGGGTGTCTAATACTACAGCACAACTTAAATACTTACTTTGTATCCAAATTACTGATTTGTCATAGCACGATCGGTAGAACGTCTGTTTGGAGTTCTGGAGACTTTATTTCGACACTGGAGCATGTCACATTTGATTTTCTCATTTTTTGTTTTATAAATATACTTGTATTTATAATTTAATAATTGTATTGTCAATTAAAAATCCTGTATCAATTATAGTTTTAAAAACATTTTAAAATGATTTAGTTACAATATAAATAGGTGAAAATTATTTTTTTTATTTGTAACTATATCAATCAGTGTACAAAACATCATAAAACTGTTAATTTTTTTAATAACTTATAAAATGCATTTAATATATCCTTTATTGATGCAGTGATATTGAACAATTATGTCAATTCATAATTATTTAGATATTGCTTTAAAGAAGGAAGTAAAAAAAAATAAAAATAAATAAATAAAAGTTAATGCTGCTCTATTTTTAAAGTAAGAAGCATAATTACATAAAAAATAGCATAAGAATCAAATTACAACATATTTTTTAAAATATTAATTTTTTTTTTAAATTTGTAAAATGTTTGTTTATACTTTCATCTTCTGTCTGTTTATCTTTCTTCTAATTTAATTTTTATTTATTTGTAAAAGTTATTTTTTTTATTATTAATAAAAAATGCCTTAATAGACTTTGGTTGTTTCAGTTTTACTTTGGTGTAGCAAGTGGTTTCTGTTTGAAATCTTCATCAAACAAATATGTATCATTCTATATCAGTTTGTAATCATATAAAAATGCAATAAGCAAGCTGTTGTTACAAGAGGTGTCAGAATTCAATGAAACAAAGAAAAATTATATTAGAATAATTTAGAAACACGATTATTCAAACGGTAAAATAATTATAACAGATTATTAATTATAACTATAATTATAACAGAATTAATAATTATAACAGAAAAAAATATTACTTCTGTTATAAAGAAAAATTATGTTACAAATGCCTTAAAGTATTGTAAAATTTTATTACAAAATAAAAGCAACATCTGAAATATTATCTGTTCCAATTGTGATTGAAGAAGAATTTTATAATTTGATAGTAAATATGGTATGACTGTAAAGATTTTCAAATTTTTACTAGACAGTTTTTTTTTTTTTTTTTTTTTTTTTTTTTTTAATGGCGAGAAATGTTTAATAATGGTTTAAAAATCAAAAATACTAAATAAAAATTTAAATATGCTAATATTATAATTTATGTACAATATAAATTTTTTAAATTGAGATTATTAAATTATAATAACAAATATATTTATAAAACAAACACTGTGAAAATGAAATGCAGCCCGTTCCAGTATCGAACCCAAGTCCTCTGAACACTAAGCAGATGCTTTACTGATTCTGCTATGACCACCACAGTAATTTTGTTAGTGAGTAATTATTTAAATTGTGTTGTTATGTTAGACCTCCTCAGTTTTTCAAGAATTAAAGAGCATTGTATAAAATCTGTTGAGCCTGAGACTAAAGGCCCTCTACAACTTATAGAAAAATAATTAAAATCTTTGATTATTAGGGTTGGTCCTCTCCTTGCAAGTAGTTAACTTATATTTTAAGGCGAAAGATTAGCTCGAATTATGAAGAGAAAATACACCTATTAATATTAGATAACACCCTAATATATTCTTAAGTAATTAGCATATCTGTTAGCAATAGTAGTATTATCTCCAAATAGTGATATAGATTGTATAAGCAAATAAATATTGCTGTTCCCTTTCAGGCTTCCCCCCCCCCCTATTTTTTGCAGTCGACTGAGGCTGGCAGTAAAAGAAGAATGAGAGGGATTTTTTTTTTTTACTTTTTTTTAAAATTTAAATTTTTTTTATTTAATTTTTTTTTGTCATTTATTATTACTATTTTTATTTATTTATTTTTGACAGCTCACCTCTTTATTAGGTATAGGATCCTGTTTGCACGAGCTACCGGGCCCGGTCTAATGGGACAGCCCACGGAGCCAGTTTTCTTCGGTGGAGTATGGCAGAAAGGCTGGATTTTGTCTTCCTTTCCCTCAAAATTGACCC
This sequence comes from Maratus speculifer, assembly GCA_964019185.1. Taxonomy (NCBI): domain Eukaryota; kingdom Metazoa; phylum Arthropoda; class Arachnida; order Araneae; family Salticidae; genus Maratus; species Maratus speculifer. The sequence goes on from OZ025294.1 coordinate 216,623,167, forward strand.
CTGTTTCAACTAAGTTCAGTACCACCATTTAGGCTCAAAAACATCCAGCCCCATTTCGTCTGTTATGATGAGTACTAGGTGTGCAACAAATCACACAGTTAACCCAATGTGCAATAAACCACAAAGATTACCAACAAAGCACTTAATGTAAATAGCCGACCTCGGTACTTGTCTCAGGGGTTCGCCACTTTGCCAGCTACAACTCCGTCATGTACACTAATGGCACCTGGTGCATGTAAAATCCATTGTGGGTACTAAGTCCTCCAAGTTACCTGTGAATTATACCTCTGGAGGTGCCTTGCCAGGTGAAGGATTTGTCATCTGATCAAGGTTCTAAATTACGAGACCAATTTGAGTAGCCATTTGCAGTCCAAACAACAGGATGTAACATTAAGTAATAAGTGAAACAAAGTATGCTTAAACAAGAAACAAGTACTGCAGAAATGATGGTATGCGGAGCGAAGAAATCAGGTTTATTGCCACTATGCGGCAATTAGGCAGTCACCCGCCACGATACCAGGTATCTAACCCATTAAGTTGAGAAAACTCGGCAGGAAGGGGCGTGGTCATCGGTTAGAAGGAAAGAACCTTATATTTAAAATTTGAAATATAATGAACATATAGCATTAAAATACCATGATTATGCAATGTGTATAAATTGATATAAAGAAAAGCACAAACAGCTAAACTAAATTTAGCATGCAGCTGTTTAAAATTTTCAATAAAAATTCTTCCCTTATGCATTAGAAAGACTGAATGGTTTCTACTGTAAACATTGTTTATTGTGTTAATGTTTACAGTGCTATAATTTCTCTTTTTCTATTTTGAATTAATCACTGCACTGTTTTGTTGGTATGTCATACAGGTAATGTATTTTCGCCAATCATGATTTGCCCGTACCATGTATGGGCAATATTCCAATCATGATTTATTATTCTCACAAGTAAATTTTTATTATAAATTTTGCATTAGTTAACTCAAACATTTTTCTGATTCAGTTAGACAAAAATTTCTGCTTTGAAAAACCAGTGATAAACGATTTAAAATTCTGTAAAAAACAGGCATTTGATTTTTTTTTTTTTTTTTTATTTTTTTTTTTTTTTTTAAATATTGATTAGTTAAGTGGTTAAAAAAAAATGCTAATTTATAAAGGTTTTAAAAGCCCTGTGCCAAAAACATTCCACATTTACATATTATTTCTTTCCATCCAGGTCACTATACATCGCACATTTTTCATAGCACAGGGATCTTTGTATTTATCATTTAACAACATAAAAACTATGAAACAAAGTAAAATTTCTTTTAAACTACATACATTATGATTTTTTTAAAGAAGTGCATAAAAAGAAAATAGCTCTTTTGAATGCAATGTCAAAAATTTTGCTATAACACAAAACAAAGAACAAATTAAAATCAGAGATAGTGACTAAAAATCCTTTTTATATTTAAACTACTACTAATATTTATTCTATAGTCTGAGTGACTAAAAATCCTTTTTATATTTAAACTACTACTAATATTTATTCTATAGTCTGAGTGACTAAAAATCCTTTTTGTATTTAAACTACTATTTATTCTATAGTCTGTTCAAAATAAAGGATGAATAAACAGAAGCATGTACAATCTGGATACATGAATAATATTTTACATATAATCAATGCAATTGAAACAGATTATCATTATATTTCATAATTTGTCTGTTAGTTTATCAGCTTTACTTAGATTTTTATTTTGTTGTGCAATTTAACAAAGATAAAAAAAAAAAAAAGGTAAGTTATTTTTCAAGCTATATAATTAAAAAAAAAATTAAAATATCTTCATAAGGAAAACAAAATAATTTTACTAATTAAAAATTCATTTATTCAATTACATTTGAACACAAATAGCTTTTTTATGTTACAGAACTATTGTTATGAAAAGAGCGTGTCAAATAAGCCACATTTAAATATTTAAAAAGAATTCATTCAAGCTTAATTACTGTTTATTTTAATACAAGTAGGGCCAACATATGGAGAAAATTGATGGGTACTAAAGCTTTTTAGTGGTATGCACACCAGAAATTGGAGTTTGTGATTTTTAAAATTTACCGAATAAACTAATTAATTTGCTTTAAAAATATTTTACTTGTCACTAATTAATATTTCTCCAGTTTCAAACAATTCTCAAAGGAAAACTTGAGATTCTTTCCCTACTTTTTATTTTTTAAAGAATGTAAAAAATAATAATAATAAGTTGAAAATCGCACGTCAAGCATAGCAAATGAAATGCATTTGTACTATAATGAAGTTTAAAAAATATTTAGATCTTGGTGCAATAGTAACCAGTACTTTGGATACAGTTTAGTAGCCTAAATCTTTTGTCTATCCCTGTAAATACTATCTGCTTTCTATTATACAAGAAGTAACTTGTAGTAAACTTCAATAACACATATCAATATCAAAAAATTGCATAAAATATTTTAATACAATTAAAATGCACCCCAAGCAATATTCCCCCTATACCATTATGTAATAAAATACTTTTGTGTGGCCATGTATGGGTTTTCAGAACTGATTGCTTTACTTTTTTGGAAAATTCGGAACCCCTGTGAATTTTTTGGTGTTTTTTTCTATTGAATGGTGAATTTCTTAACTGATTACCTGAAATGTTCAGCAGAGAAGCTCATTGTTCTGTGATGTACATCACACATTTAAGCGTATTCTGCTTTGGGGATATAGAATAATTTAATCTGTGAAAGATCTTATATCAAATATAGATGCTACTGATTTTTTCTCTTTTTTAGGTGCGTTCGTAATTATGTAAATACGTAGCACCTATTGTTGTCGCTCAGTCCATCCGTCTGTCTGTCTGTCTGTCCGTCCGCATATAACAACGCAAAAACTACCCAACCGAATCGTTTGAAATTTAAAATACATAATTATTACATAATTTTGTCAAGTCATTTCAAATTTTATGAAAATCGGATGGATAGATCAATTACAGGGACAATCAAAAGGATTCCGTTACATTATGGTCAATGGGGAAAAAAGTTTCAAATGCATTTTAATCGTTTGAAATTTAAAACGCATATTTATTACATAATTTTGTCGAGTCATTTCAAATGTTATGAAAATCGGATGCATTGATCAATTACAGGGACAATCAAAAGTATTCTGTTACATTACGGTCAATGGGGAAAAAAGTTTCAAATGCATTTTAATGGTGTTACACTCATTTGAATATATTAGAATTGACATGAATCTATGAAATATGTACTAAAAATACATTTTGTATAATCTGTGATGCAAAGAATATTTATTATTAAATTACAGGGCCACACAAATGTATTCCACTAAATAATGTTATACGGGGAAACATTGTTTGGGGGGTGTTTTAATTATATTAAACTACTTCACATTTTATGAATAAGATATACGTTAATGAAGTATAATAAGAATTACTCCCTGCATATTTACAGGAACACAAAGATTTCGACCACAATACTGTATCCAAAGTATGGTCTACTATATCAGCAAGATCTGAATATTTTAAAACTTCGTTATCAACGAATGCACCTCATTTGCTACGCTTTATGTGCAATTTCCAACTTGTTCTTTTTGTTACATAAACAAAGTTTAAGGGAAACCCTGAAACATGAGCATTCTCTTTAATTTCTTTTAACGTAACTTATTGCTTTGTAATTTCATTTCCTCTGTGTCATGATACAAAAGTTTTAACCCACTGGAATCATTTAATGGACAGGGCCCACACTCACTGCAATTAAATGAAGTAATTTAAATAAGATTAAAACTAACACAAATGAGTTACATCTCCTTGATCTTAACACTACGACAAAACAATTCTGATATATACATGAGGTTTCTGTAAAATATCATTTTGGTATTTTGGCAGAAGTCTATGGGTTAACAGAATTAACCTCTGAATAAGTTCCATTAGTCCGTTTAAAAGCATTAATATGCATAAAGTTCATCCTTTGAAAAAAAAAGTAGTATGCTGCTATCAATAATATGAAACAAAAGTTAAGTTAATAATTGTGTTTTTTAATTTACCTCAGTGTGTTTTTGGGCCATATTTGCCAACCAAGTCAGTCTAAGGTCTGGAGAAGTTTGATAACCTTTTGCAATGCGATACATCAAATCCATCAGCATTTCAGGATCTTCTTGGAATTCTTTCATTTTGACAGTATCAGACAATATCATATGAAGATTAAATACAAGATCATGTACCTGAAAAATTACAAAAATAGTCAAATTATTGAAAAAAAGAAGAAAAAATGTTTTACAGCTCCTATATGTCAGCTACATTGCCATAATATATTTTTCAGAAGTTATTTTAAACATTTTTCTATGATTAATGTTTTCTTAACTTACTTCGCTTTTATTACTCATGTGATAAGAAACACACACACCTGTTCAGGAAATGTGGTTACTTGCAGCTCAGTATCTTCTTCAGCATACACAAGAATGGTTTTAAGAGAATGCCTCAAGTATTCTTCACTGAAGTTTCGATTTGTACCAACTAATGAACTTAGAGACATTGTAACTTGCATTTTCACGCGAGCAAAATTCTAAAAGAAGAAAAAAAGAAAAGAAAAGAAAAAAGGTTTGAATATAATGTGTACAATCAATAAATAAAAAGATATAAACACTGTAATTATATGCATAATGTATATAACAAACAGTTTATGAATTAATACTGTCGACACAAGGTTTATGAGTTTCTGCATTCAGATTATCTTATCCATTTAAAAACATTTAAAAATTTTGAAAAAAAGATAGAAAAATCTGTAACAAAGTACTAGCGACATATCAGATTTCCTTGAAAATAAATTCAGAAAAAAGTAAAGTGAAAAGAAAAATGAAATAATAATAAACGTTCTTATTTTTGATTAACATTTACATAATAATAATTTGAAACTACATTTAATATATAGCATACAATACATAACATGTATTATGCAAAAGTTTTCAAATGTGAATAAGAATTTTATTAAAACAGTGTGTTTATTTAAAGTAATAAACATCATTTAAAAATTATTTTTAAAGCATTTAAGTTATAAAATACAAGTTTAGGAAAGGGGATAACAAATATGCCCATATTATGACATTATTTTTTTATGCAGTTCAAAACTCTATTTTACAGTCAAAATAAATTTGAATCTTTATAGGATTCGTTTCAAATACAAATTCTGCAATTTCTAAATGCTTTCTTAGTTTTTAATATTAATTTATTTAAGTGTTTCACTAACAAAAATAATAATAATAATATAATAATAATAATATAATAATAATAATTTTATTTATATTTTGCACTAGTAAAAATTTATAAAAATTACTATGTGTAGCAAATTTATTTTAATGTAATTTATTTCATATTTATGTTTATAGTGATTATGGCTGAAATAGCTTTATCATCCCCTCTTCTCTCCTCTAAGAAATTGAAAAAATAAACAAATTTATAATTTAAAGCAATGATAATAAAGTAACTAGAAGTGAAGAATATATAGAAGAGGATTTTTTTTCTTTAAATGGCAAATTAAACTACACCAGGGTCAGCGAACCTTTTCACATCCGCATGCCAATTTTTTTCAAATGACCATGGCGTGCCATCAATTGTGTATATTTCTCCATTTTACTTTCTTCATGCAAAAAAAGCCAGATAATTTCCAAATAGTCAAAAAATCTTTGTAGCACTTTGCCACGACTTGACCAATGAAAATTGTTATACATGAATAATCCACTGTAGACAGAGTTTACTTCATCTAATAAAATCTTAAACTTTCGCTTATTTAAAGCCTGTGATGATATGAGATTAATTATTTTTGTAACTACAGCCATTATTTCTACAAGAGATTCAAAAATAGGCTTTGCATACAGGACATGCTAATGCATGAGCATAGGAGTAAAACAATAATGTGTCAAATGTGGATTTGAATTAAACTGAACAAAACATTCATTTTACCCACCATACTGGGGGCCCCACCAGTTGTAACAGAAATTATTTTAGACGTATTTATTTCATTTTCAGTAAGGGAATTTATAATTGCTATACAAGTATCTGCACCCTTGGTTGTAGTTGATAGCGATAATAATGATAATAACTCCTCCTTAATATAATTTTCAACAAAATATCGTATAAAAACAGCTCAATGAGCAGATTTAGTTTTATCTGAACTTTTGCCAAGCCACAATGAAATGTAAGGAGAAGACGTTTAGATCAGATTTTTCTTGCTCTCTTTTACATTTTCTGCCATTTTTAGGATTCTACCTTTGACTGTATTTCTTGATAAAGGAATATCTATAATTGCGCTGAATTATTTGGTCTTTATTTTCAAAATCATCAAAAAGGGAAGGAGCACATGTTAACCAGGTTTCCTTTAAAAACTCTCCATTAGAGAAAATTAGAGAAACCCCATTAAAGGATTCTAGCTTAAGAATCCTTGCTGACATATTTAATCATGTATGTGGGCAGTTTATTTTTCTCTTTAATTGCATTGGCAATTAATTCTTTTTGCTCTTCGTAACTTTTTGGGAAAGAGATTTGTGATTAGTTTCATAATGCCTTTTACAGATGACATTCACCAGACCACTGTTCCGGAATAAAAACACAAAGAGCCATATCATCTTTATTAATCATACCATATTTCTCAGTTCACCACACTTGAAAGTCTGTACTATCTCATACTTTCTGTTTTTTAGCCAAATTGGCCATATTTAATAAATACTTCTTTAACGTTTCAATCTAATCAGTCTTATATTACCAGCATTAACAGTGAAGATACTTTAATAACAAAAAATCCTGCAAGAAAAGCAAATCAGAATAATAATGAAATGGCTAGCCACTGAGTTTTATGAATTTCATACACAAATAACAAAATTGTGTCAGCAGTCAGTCGTCTGCCAGATAAATTAGCCCTACCCCTTTATGAAACTTAATATTTTTCTTATTTTAACTGACTAATTAATTAGAAAATTACAGCAACAGTTAAATAAAACCTCATGTGTAGATCAAAATGCGTTAAATGATGCAGAAATAGCAAAAAAAAAAAAAAATATTTATTAGATTTCTCTTTTTCTCTCTGTGGGAATTATATTGAAAATAATAATGGGGTGCATAGTTTTGGGGAATGTGAGTTAATTTTGATTTAAAGCTTTGATTAACGGTGTGACAAAAATATCCTCTCATGTGCCAGCTACGGCACACATGCCATAGGTTCGCCGACCCTGAACTACACTATTGTAGTTATGTAAGCAACTATCAACAGCTAATTAGCCACTCTTAACAACAGGTGATTAGTAGTAGAAACCCAATGAGTAAAAGACATTTTGCCAGGCAAAATGGGTTTTATCTTTATTGAGTTAACTATTCTCTGATTACTGATCAACTGATTAGCTATTACTGATCAACTGATGATGAGAACTCTAATTAATAGCTTTAAAAATATATAGAGGTGTGTTTTTATTCACTTATTAGAGAAAAAATACTGTAAATTTAAGGCAGTCTTTTAAATATAATAGTAAATAGATAAAAGCACCCACTTACATTGCCAATTTCAAAATTCTGACGCATAAGAAGATAGAGTGAGGCTGAAGCCTGAGAACGAATGCAGCTGATACTGGAGCTACAATGTCTAAGCAGTCTTAAACATAAATCAGCACACTGCTCTGTTTCTTCTTCAAAAAGTAATTCGGGAAACTAGAAGATAAAACAAATTTAAAAGTGTCACATGAAGTACCACATTATATAGGAAATTAAAAACAAAAATTTTATTTTTTATAAATGGGCAAGGAAAATTTAATGCATGGAAACATAGAGTGGCCAGTGGCCCCTAGGTTTATAAAAAAAAAAAAAAAAAAAAGTGTGGGAGAGACCAGATTTCTTTAGACAAAGTGCTAAAAATTGAGTATTATTATGTATATAATTTTATGTTACACTATAAAAAGATATTAAAACCAGATTATGAAAATCATGTCTAAAAACAAGTTCACTTATACATTAATTTAAAAGACACAATTTTTTTTTTTTTTTTCTTTTAGACTTATAATTGGCAACTTAAATCTTTTTTATGCATTCAGAAAGTCATTTTTAAATGTAAGCAAAATTGATTCACAATTTTGGAAATAAAAATGCAGGAACTTTCCATGAGAAAAACTATAAGTATATATATATATATATATATATATATATATATATATATATATATATATATATATATATATATATATATATATATATATATATAATAAGTTTACAAGAAAAATAAAACCAGCCAAATAACAAAAAATACGAAAACATTTATTTTGCCCTTTTTATCACACCTAGAAATATCCCATGTAAGAAGAGGTAGAAATTTTGATATTGGGGTGGGAAATTTAGAAGACTGATATTTATCTATGTAAAAAAAGAAGTTTTTTTTATGGAGTTTTAAATATGTAAACTGTATGGTCAAAGGATAAAGCAGAAAATTCTGGATACAAGAGTAATTTAGATAATTCCTTATTTATTTAAAGTTACTAGAAAACAATAAATAAGGCAGTTTTATTATAATTATTAATTAAAGATTTGAATGTTTTAAAAAAGGGCCAAAAAATTTGGAAATAAAAGCTTTCTCTTTTTTTTGGGCGGGAGAAGGCAGAGAATAATTTAGAGAATTCATATATATATATTACTAGCAGGCTATGCCCGCTTCGCTGGTCTATTTTCCCAAATGAACCTTGACTTAAACAAAATGGCAATTTAAAATTTTTATTTTAAAGCATTACAGACCATCACATAGAATTTACTTCCACATTGCTGAAAATGAATGCAATGCCATTGCAATATTGTGCTATTTTGATTCCTTGGACAAAATTTGGGCATTGAAAAACCATCTCTTTTATTTGATCATTTATAGTAAAGTTTCGTATGAAAATGAGACAACAGGTTATGACTACAGACATCAAAATGCTCTCTAGTTATCACACTATTAAATTAGAGAGCATTGCAATGATTACTGAGTTTGGTTATCAAACTCTATTAACTTTCGTATCATACCTTATCTTTTGATAATTCTTTAATTCCAGGCTTCTGAATTCGTACTATATAAAGTTCTAATAATCTAAATGCAATTTCATTACATGTTACATTATGTTTTTTAATAAACATCCTCTTCTGGCAGAGTACATTATGTAAAATATGCAAAGAATTATTTACAGATAAAGCAGAGTGTTTAACTTATATATTTATTAGAACAATGAAATATAAAAAGTGTGTTTTAAGCTGAATTATTTGAATAAAATTAAAATTGCAATAGCTCAGTGCCTCTTCATTTTTAGGTGCGTTTGTAATTATGTAAATACGTAGCACCTATTGTTGTCGCTCAGTCCGTTCGTGTGCATATAACAAAGCAAAAACTACCCAACCCAATCATTTGAAATTTAAAACATAATTTTGTCCAGTCATTTCAAATTTTATGAAAATCAGATGGATAGATCAATTACAAGAACAATCAAAAGGATTCCGTTACATAACGGTCAATAGGGAAAAAAGTTTAAAATGCATTTTAATTGTTTGAAATTTAAAACATATAATTATTACGTAATTTTGTTGAGTCATTTCAAATGTTATGAAAACTGGATGCATAGATCAATTACAGGGACAATCAAAAGGATTCTGTTACATTATGGTCAATAGGGAAAAAAATTTCAAATGCATTTTAATCGTTTGAAATTTAAAACATATAATTATTACGTAATTTTTTCGAGTCATTTCAAATGTTATGAAAGTCGGATGCCTAGATCATTTATAGGGATAATCAAAAGTATTCCATTACATTACGGTCAATGGGGAAAAAAAGGTTCAAATGCATTTTAATAGTGTTACACTCATTCAAACATAATAGAATTGGCATGAATGTATAACGTATATACTAAAATATGCATTCTGTACAATCTGTGATGCAAAGAATATTTATTATTAAATTACAGGGCCACACAAAAGTATTCCACTACATAATGCTACGGGGAAATTGTTTGGGGTGTGTTTTAATTATATTAACCTATTTCACATTTTATGAATAAGATATACGTTGCTGAGGTGTAATAAAAATTACTTCTTGCATATTTAGAAAAACACAAAGATTTCAACTAATTTACTGTATCCGAAATACGTTCTACTATATCAGCAAGATCTGAATATTTTTAAAACTTCGTTATCGTACAAATGCACCTCATTTGCTACGCTTCACGTGCAATTTCCAACTTGTATAAATTAATTGCAAACATGTAGCCGTTATATCGGAATAATCTTGATGGCAAAATTTTGTAGAAAGAAAAACTTTAGCTTGCATTCAATAAAATCTGTCTACCTTGTAATCGATCCCATTATGATTTTTGACGTCAAATATTAGTAGTGCTTGGTACGATATTGTTACAAATGAATCATTACTTATTTCGTGTTTATTGTCAAAAGAATGTGAAATTTATGATCATTCATTATTGGCATTTAATCTTATAGTTTGGCGATAGTTTTTTCATCGACGGTGTAATGAAGTAGTATCTAATAGTTAAGTTTTGATAAAGTTCAGCTAATAGGGCTTAATGTTAATTAAAATTGCTACGTAATCATAAAAACAAAATTTTTTATTGTGGGATATTCATGTATATATTTTTTTCTTAGCCAATTTTAAATTATATATTTATTTACCTAACAATTTTTTAAAACCAAAGTGAATGATAAATTAATTACAAATATTTTTTTTAATTCTACATTATTGTCATTTCAAAGATTTTTCAATTTTGTAGCAATATTGTAAATATTGCTTTTTTAGTGATAGTAAAATAATTGCAGATGAAAAATATATAATAGTAAGACTAAAATACAGAATTAACAACTGCTTGGCATGTACCTTGGCAGAGACTCAATAAGTTCACCAATTCTATCAACCTAAATATCCAGTAAGAATGTAAACAAATAATGGGTATTACTTGATTATTCTGTGCATCAAATTCGCCATATACATTTTGCTAAACTATTCGGCAAATTATACAAATAGGCATAATTTTTATTTTAAATACCGAAGAATCAATAAATTACTAAAATATTAAGAGAAATATAAATAAAACGTCAAATTGAAACTGGTTAATGACATAACAAACACATGCAACATGTTTAATGTCAAATGAATGTGACATTTACGATCATCCATTATTGACATTTAATCTTATACTTTGGCAACAGTTTTTTGGTCGATGGGATAATCAAGCAGTACCATATAATATAAACAAATTATATAAACAATAATAGTATCAATAATGTTTAGATACAGATGTCATGTACGGACCACTTTGGCGCAATTGTAACAAAATTGTGATTTGATGCATCACATGGTAATCTGGTTATTGTTGTTTATTTTTTAGTAAACTGTTTCTTTGCTTTTCTTTTCTTTTTTAAAATTATATAAATTGTTTTGTTCTATAATTATTAATTAAACTTCATTTATTTAGTATTATTTAACATTATAGAAATCAATTAAAAATAACATTTTATGTAAATGGTATTTGAAAACACAGTGTTCACCAAAATGGTGTCAGAAAAAAATTGCGCCAAACGGATGCATGTGTAAAAATGGAAAAATGTTTACAATAATATAAACAAAAAAAAAATAAAAATAAATAAAAATAAAAAAATGAAAACATATAATTAAAAAATTGCCATTTTGGTATATTTTTTCTAATAACATCAAGCAGTCGTTAATTCTCCTGTCGCACCAATAGTATTTTTTTCTTTCATTTTTTTCAAAATGAAAAATCATAAATTTAATAATGTCTAAATAAATAATCTGACTAATTTTCTGTAATCGGATTGATGATCTAGAAATCTCCTTAATACATAAATAAAAAGGCACAGGTGTCGTATACGTGCGATTTTGGCACAATAATTATTTAAGCTAATTTGGCGGAAACATCGTATTCCAATACCAGTTGCATATACGCTGGTGTCCAAAAGTTAAGCATAATTGGTAATTAAGTAAGTAATGAAAGAAATATAAATCGAAATGTGGTGAAACTCCAGGTGTGTAAACAAAATAGTACGCGTCATATATTTTCGCGAAGAGTTTTCCCCGAAATCGAACAGGGGACCGTCAACAAATTGAAAAAGAACGAAGATCTTTTGGATAACCCTGTCAAAACTAATGTAGCAAAAGCATTCAAACTGCACATTATGATTAAGTGGCTTATTGTAATGTACTGTGTTTATTTTTATAAGGATAGCATTCATACTCATAGAGAAATTAAGGTTTTTATAAAAACAGTCCTAAGTTTTTTGCTTATAATTTGCAGAGTTCTTAATATAAAATAATGTTCTTTTCTGAAAATATGACAAACATCATGGTACACAATACCCTGTCATCAGAATTTAAAAATAATAAAAATTGTATGACAAATGAGCAGGTTTACTAAATAATTTTTTACTGTGCATGCGTGAACGCTATTAAAATTTCATTTGCATATTATGTTAGTTAAATGTGTAGAGCAACTTTTGTGAAAGTCTCAAAAACATAGATTAAAAATTCTGAAAATTATCGTTGATAGAATGAGATCAAAATATTTTATTCCCTAATGAAGCAAAAAGATGAGGGGCTGTATCCATATTCAATTGTTTCATGCCTAGACAATATTGCACGTACAACTGTATTTGGATAAAACCCCTGATATTTTGCTTCCTTTTAGGAATAACGGATTTTGAGTTGATTCTATAGACGATAATTTTCAGAATTTTCAAGCTATATTTTTGAAACTTTTACAGAAGTTGCTCTATACATTTAGCTAACACAATATGCAAATGAAATTTTGATATTGTTGACGCATGCACAATGAAAAATTATTTACTAAACTTACTGATTTTTTATACAATTTTTATTATTTTTAAATTCTGATGACAGAGTATTGTGTACAATGATGCTTGTCATAATTTCAGAAAAGAACATTATTTTATATTAAGAACTCTGCAAATTATAAGCAAAAAACTTAGGACTGTTTTTATAAAAACCTTAATTTCTCTACGAGTATGAATGCTATCCTTCTAAAAATAAACACAGTACATTACAATAAGCCACTTAATCATAATGTGCAGTTTGAACGCTTTTTCTACAGTAGTTTTGACAGGGTTATCCAAAAGAGCTTCGTTCTTTTTCAATTTGTTGACGATCCCCTGTTCGATTTCGGGGAAAACTCTTCGCGAAAATATATGACGCGTACTATTTTGTTTACACACCTGGAGTTTCACCACATTTCGATTTATATTTCTTTCATTACTTACTTAATTACCAATTATGCTTAACTTTTGGACACCAGTGTATATATTTAAATTATTTTCTATTGTTTTAAAAATAATAACAATAAAAAAGGTTTATTAATAAGTATGGAACAAAACAATTTATATAATTTTAAAGAAGAGAATGGAAGTAAATAAACATCGTATTAATAAATAACTAACAATATTTGGGTTACCATGTCAGGCAAAATAATGCCAATTTAGATTTCATTAGTTACCTCTGTGCGTATATGATATATGTACTAACAAAACTTTCAATTATGTAGTAAATATGCCATTTGGCTGTATTCAATTATCGAAGATAGGTCCAAAATCTTTTTAAATATCAGCTAACACAGAGAAAATATGAAGAAAATCAAAGAAAAAATGGATAATTGTAAAAGATTTGTAATTTTTTTTTTTTCAGCAGGCAATTTTTATTTTAAAATGTTGAATTTTTCAATAATAATAACACATAATTGCATAAATGTCCTTCTTAAGTTAGTAAATTTTAAAACTGTAATTTTTCTTTTGAGTGGAATTGACGAAATGGTGCAAGAAAAATTAAATAAACAACAAAAAATATTTGCTTAAAAAAGCATTATATTCATTGATCGCATTCTTCAAAATTATGGTGAAAAACTTTTGAAAAAGTATGACATTATTTTGCAATATGTGTGGCAAAAATTCACACAAAAGCAAAAATTTAAATATTTGATTCCAATTTTCAAAATATTAACTCAATTTACAATTGAATATTAAAATATACTCCAAAACTTATCTTCACTTGAAAAAACACCATTATGGTGATTATCAAAAACCTACTTTCAGACACATGCATTTTATCTTCATATTCTTTGGCGACAAAAGCAAAATAAAAATTGCAAAGAAACATATAGAGATCTGCTTTTTTTCTGCTTAAGTTACATGATACTGAAATTTGATAAAAGAGAAAAAGAAAATAATAAAAAGAAAAATAACTATCATTCAAAATTCATTTAATCAAATTTTAATGTTAATTTTTTTATTCTAACGGAAGGGATAAATCGCCAAATGCAGTATCAATTTTAATTTTTCATGTTAGGTTATTTTTTAAGCATTAAAAATATTTCTTTCATTTTTAAGATATATTTTTTATAATATTATGTCTCTTTAAATGGTTTTTCTTTATTATTACTATTATCATCAGTTGTTATTTTCTGCGTTTATTTGCAGGATGTTTGTAATATTTCTAACAAATATATTCTTTTTAAATTTTTTAGTAATGACAGTTTTCGCCAAAAAATAACTATTGGCAACCCTTTCATGGAAAATATCAGTAAAATTAGAAATTTATTACCATAAATCATACTTATACTTATCCCTGTATATTTGAATGACAAACCTCCGCAAAAATATTTCCTATCGAATGATACAATCAGCAAAAAAATCCATCGGGTAGTTTTTGAAAACACTCGAGCGGAAGTTTCAGAACTTCTGCTTTATAATATATATGATTAAGAAACAATAAAAGGGTTAGACTTTTTTAAAATTTGAATGCAGAAAAGATACAGAGAAAAGTATAAATTTGGGGGAAAAGATAGAGTGTATTTCATATGATTATTTTAATTTATTTATTGTTATAGAAGAACAGGCAAAAGAGATTAAAAAAAAATAGTTTGAAAAAATTTAAATGCATGTTTTATTGTATGCTAAAGCTGTGTACACAACAGGGGGAAGAACAAACTTCAGCAGTGAATGGGCAACTCAGATGATTAATTATTATTTGAACTAGAGAGCATCAAATAAGGTTTTTTCCCCCCTACATAAAAAGATTTAAAGATTTCAAATTTGCTAGGGGGATTTAATTAATTAAATAAATTAGGAGGGGAAATTTACTACGGGGTGAGAGGATATTTTGATGATTGATTATTTGTTTATCATTATTATAGATCAAGATAAAGAATACAGAATTCAGAATTTTTTCAAAGATTTTTTAAATTGCATGCTTTTGGAAAGAGAGGAAATTATTTAAAAAAAAAAAAAAAAAAAAAAAAAAAAAACCACAGAATGCAGCCAAAATGCAAAAGATTATCACCCTATTAGTCTTGTAGGCATTTAGAAAAGTTACTGCCTGTAAACAGAAATTATTAAGGTATTGGGATGAAAATACAGGCATTTCAAGGATCCTGTAGAAAAATACTTAAAAATAAGGAGTTTCGCAGGAATATAGAAACACTGGTAAAAATAAGAAAATTGTGGATGTTGCTCCTTAAACTGTCACAAAAAATGAATAATTTTTTACATATAAATGATACACATCCTTGTTTATAATTGAATCCAAACCAAACATTACTTTCTCCTGCCTATCCTTCTGTGAAAACAAGTCTGAGGTACTAACTTTTTGAATATTGTCTAAAATACAATTTATTTTTACTGAAAAAAAGGAAATACCATTCCTTTTATCTGCATGTGCATAAAAATGCCTGCAAATTATAAAAACTTAAGAATACAATTGATTTTGCAAATATGCAATCAAGTTTAAAGTTTTAGTTTGAGTACAATCATTTGAGATAAATGCAAAATGTAATTATTTCACCTTGATGATATACATATTTATGTGCATAATTGTATATTAGATGAAATTAAAATGATTTAATTCTTAAATATGAAATTTCCCCCCCTTGTCTTTGTGCAAAGAACAGTATGTTTCATCAACAACAAATTAGTGTATCAGTAAAGCAGACATAATAATGAGAAAAGAGTAAAGAAAAATGATTGTTTTTGAGTGTTTCCTTAATATAAATTGTTACATAGAATAATAGTGATTAGAAAAAAATTCAGAAAATCTTCAACTAAAATAACATAAACAACTAAAGCATCACAACACCAAACAAATATTTAATAAGCAGTGCCAACATTGCTATTTTAGCTGTTTTTGATAAAGAATGTGATATTAAATTATACAGATTAGTCTTTTAATAAAAGCACAAGTAATTTTAGATTTAAAAAGAAATGTACAATATACATTGATGAAGTCTAAAAGTACATTTACAGATCAATAAGCACAATTATATATATATTTCATAACTATGACTTCTTTCAGATATATGTACAACCAGCCCCCCCCCCCCCCAAAAAAAAAAAAGAAAAGAAAAGAGGCATGCGTTTTAATTACTAAATTGTCACAGGATAAAATGGAAATAAACAATCAATTTCAAACCATTTCTTTTTATGTTAAAAAGGAAAAGAAAAAGAAAGAAGCTTAAGGATTGTTTTCAAATTAAAATTGTACCAAATAGTGAAATTTTTAATAAAATCACCTAATTTTTGCTAGAATAAAAATTGTACTTAACATTTTCCTCTGAAGATAGTACTGTGCTGACGTATTTTTCACACTGTGTTTATGTTTTACAGTAACAGGCAAGATGAGTAAAACATGCTCTTGCTGCAAATTCTCTCTTAAAATGTAATATAATAAATTTTCTTTTTCACAATTATTTCACTGTGTAACAGGTCAGGTTATTGGCCCCAACCATAATTACAGCATGCATTTAAGGTTTTTAAGAATTTGTTAACTTGTGTTTATGTTTTATTTCGACTTCTATGATGATCACTAAGTCAAATGAAGCAAATACTTTTTTGAATTTAAATTACTTTCTGGACTTTGCTTCTGATTTTCTGAGAAAAATGGGAAGGTGAAAAAGTTGAAATAGAGAAACAAGTGGGCTCGAATGATTAGATACAATGGAAATTTTAAGAATGTGCACTTTTGAATGCTTGTGTTGCATTATACTAATTGATGGAATGCATGTGTAACCAATAGCTGGTGGGGAAAATTATGATGCTGAACTAAAAAAAAAAAAAAAAAAAAAAGGAAGAAAGAAAAGAAGGAACAGTTAAACAGATTTTTGCAACAATGGTGGATAAAAAGCCTTTAACTCTGTTTTCTTCAAACTCAAAAAGCGAGAATTGCTACATTGCTGGTGATGACATAGTTACATACATTAGCAAAATCGAATCTTTTGCTCAATGTTTAAATAAAATGAAATGGGAGTACCAATATGAAATATACAAGGGATAACAACTATTTTGAATACATTACTATCACAATATCACCATTTTCATATACAGCTTAGGACTCAACATCATTGGATGATCAAACATTGTTGAAACTAACATCTAGAGTGCTGATTGAAGAAATTAGATTAGATATTGTTGATATGACCATAAATATTAAATTAAGCCTTGATAATTGAAAACGACAACTAAATAAGAACTTTTTGAAGACCATATGCATCAAGGAAAGTGTATAAAATGTTTAATTCAATAATGAAAAGAGCAGGTAAGACAAATGCAAATCGAAATTATGATGTTCAACTTCTGGAGGGCCACACCTGAAGGGATAACATAATTGTGTAAAAAAATCAACAAAATGAAATAGACTATAATAAGAAAGAAAAAAATGCTCAAGGTTTTGTCTTTGTACATACATTTCAGTCAGATAAATGAGAAAGTGGATAATTCACTCTGGATGTACTCAACATGTGTGTTGAAAAAGTGAATATTTTACAAGATATAAAAAAAATTGGAAGAAAAATTATGTTTAAGCTTGGTGATGGCAGAGAAATCTTAGTCAAAGGTATTCAAGTTTCAGTGGTAGAGAAAGACTTCATACAAACCATTGAAGGAAATAAAAGAAATTTAAGAAAAATATACACTTGTTGATGAAGGACATTGATATGGGATTATGTGCTTCCCTAATGCATATGTTTAAGAAAATGAAGAAAACAGCCTTTTGGTAAAAAAGCACAAAGAAAATTCCCTTCAAATATAGCATGAAAGATTCAGTCATCAGGATAAAAATCATATAAAAATATTACTGAAAATAAAAAGCACTGAAATATCACAAACTGATGAGACTAAATACTGTGATGTTTTAGTGTTGTTTGTGATATGATGCAAGAACCATCATTTTAAGTTTCTAAATATTTTTTTTACATTTGAAAATGATTACATCCAGTACTGTAAAAAACTGATCTAAACATATGGTTACACTCAAACTGGAAATACAGTCAAAACATTGATGTCAGATAATGGAGGAGAGTATAGAGATCAAGACTTCATAGATTATCTACAAAAAATTGGAATCAATATTGCGAGAGATGAAATGCTGTTGACAAAGAGACTGCCAAAAGGCTTCTGGGTTGAAACAGTAAACTATTCAGCATATATCTTAAAATGTAATGGTTAAAGGTCATGAGAAAAATTAAAACACATTATAATGCATGGCAAAGAAGGAAATATTCATTAAAGTACTTGAGATTTTCTTTAATTTTATTGTCCAAATTCTTAAGCAAAGATATGTGCACAAGAAGTTTGGTAAAATGAGTATATGTGGAATCCTTGTGGGGTATAAAGAAGCTATTAGAAATCATAGAGTATATACAGGTGAAAATAATTTGAAATAAATAGAGATGTTGAATTTTGTAAAGTTTCAGTGTCAAATACATTTATAGATTGGAGCCAAGAAGAACAAGAGGGGGGTCAGTAAAAAATGGAGATAAAGTTAACCAATTAGGGCAACAAGGAACAGTGATTACAACCCTTGTACATATTTGAGGCATGCTGGTGAAAATCTTGTCATTGCTGTATATGTTGTAGATGAATTACTGCCAACAATAAAGAAGATGTCTAATAACATATTAGCCAGTTGCAAACTTAAATTGAAATCAGAATTTGTGAAAATGGCAGACAATTTCTTGGCTTTCAAATTGAATTAATAAAATATAACATAACGTTTTATCAGACAGCTTATGCTAAAAGAATACTGTCAATATTTGAAATGAGTGACTGCAAACCTACTAAAGTGCCAGCATATAAAAGTTCTTTAGATATTCTGTATCATGAAACTGAATTGGATTCTCAACATCGAATTGGATGCAATTGGAAGTTTAAGGTATTTAGTTGTTCCAAGACAAGATTTGGTATATGAAGTTGGAAAAGTTGCACAGTGTATATCACCATCTACTGTTTGTTCAAGAAAGTTCATTAAACATATTTTGAGGTCCCTGAAATGTACAAGAGAATCTACCACAGTGGCTAAACAGGTCATTATGTCAATGCATTTTTTAATGCTGAGTTTGCTGGTGATGTGCAAACTAGAAGATTCACACTGGAATACATTTTTACCTTAGATGATGGTGCAATTACTTGGAGCAGTCAAAGAAAAGGATGTACGGTACTTTCTACAGCAGAATCAGAGTACATAGTTCCATTAACCCTCAGAATTAAAAAAAGCATAAAAAAATTACAACAATGCATCCAACTGCTGTTAAAATTTATTAGTTTTTAATCAATATTCTTTTTAAATGTAATTATTTTTTTTTATGAATTTAGATCTAAAAATATAAATTTAGAAACCAATTTCTCAATTTTATCACATTCAGCTGAATTTGAAATATATATATATATATATATATGTATATATATATGATGTTGAAATTAGCTGTTCATATTGAAAATTCAGAATTTGAAACAATTTCAACTTGAAGACATCCCAGGCTTATTTTTTAGTATAATTTGAAAACAAAATAATAATTCCCCTTAAATGTTTTTTTTTTTCTTTTCTTCCTGTGATAATTTTATGATTAAAAAATGTATGGGAGCATTTCTCTCTTTTTCCTTAATTCTACATTTTAGTTTGTTTTGGTATTAATTAGTATAATTTAGTGTCTGAATTAATTTAATGACAACACACATAAAACAATTGGTAAGGAATAGCACAACGCTCAGATTGCAAAAGTTTAAAATTAATATCTAAAAAAAGACTTACTTTATAAACCAGGGATCTTTGTGTTGCAAACATATTTTGTAAAACACTTGTGCTTTGGTTAGACCCAAGGGCATGAAGCAATACCTTCAACACAGTACTCAATACACCTTGTAAAGCATCAGTATGACATGCCACCTAAAAAATTGAAAAAATAAATATATGGGCATGTAAACACATACAATAACTACAAGATTATCTCAAAATTTGATGAAACATTTTTTCCTCAAATATTTAAATATGTGGTAATTTAGAATAAGATTTGAATATATAAGAAATATTAAAACATATTTTAAAAATTGTTATTACTTTAAAAACACATTTTCACTATTCAACTTTTAAAACACTTAAAAATTTTAATAAAAATTTTAATATTAATAAAATAATATTATATCTGAGTTAATTTATTTTTTAATTTAAAGTATTCAGTTACCTGGACTATAAGCTCTAAAGTATCTAGAACGACCATATTAACTCCAGCAGCAAGGTTTCCTTCCAAGTGAGCAGCTGTTTCAATTTCTAATTTTGGTCTAAAAGAAATAGAAGTCTTTTTCAAAACTTTTTTTTTTTTAACATTGTAAAAAATTGTAAAAATTTAACAGCTTTTCTTACAGCCATGCGTAGATAAATACTGTAATCGAAGTAACTAATAATGCTAGAAATATGAACACTGGTGAATTGATATACTGGTGCATTTGAACAATTAATAAATTTGCAATACCGTTAAATCTTTTTTACACAATTGAAGCAATTAACTATTTAAATTTCTATTATTTTGATTCATAAATCAAAATATAAGGCTTGCAAATAGAAAGATAAGAATGAAACAGACTTCAAAATAATACAATGAAACTATTCCTAAGAAACCAAATAAAAGCACAACAAATGTATCCTGAAATTTTACAGGTTATAATAAATTTATTCATCAAAAAGTTTCAACTTAAGTCTTTATGAAAATACAGCCCAGTGAAAATATACAGTCACTTAACTTGCAATTAATTTGTTTTTTTTGCATACAATGCTTTAATTTTATTATTTTTCTCTTGCATGCATTATAATAAGGTATCTACAAGTACTGCATGCTTATTGCATGTTCTTTCTGATGTGCATGCAAAAACTCACTTGGCTCTTTTTAATGAATAAAATGCTGTAAAAATAAAGAAGTACACATTGACTGTAATACACTTCTTATTCTATTATGTGAAACAGCACACTTTTACTTCTACAGTGTCAGTTCTATGTAATAATCGAATTTGATAAGAGTTAATAAGGTATTCTAAACTAGACTAACAAAATATTTTTCTATACTATAAAAGGAAAAACTGAAAAAACATTTACAATGACACAGAAAATAAAATGATGTATTTTCACTTAAAAAAAAAAAAAAAAAAAAAAAAAAAAAAAAAAAAAAAAAAACATGTTTTTTTAAATATTGAATCTTTTTTTTTTCTCCTTAAAACTGGACACATTTATTTGTATGTCAGTACTCAAAGTAGTAGCTTTCTCTTTCTCTTGATAAAAGTTCTTTGAATACCCTCTGAAATGTGATGTCTGTGAGCACTGCACACTTTACACATACCATGTGCCAAGCCTTCATTTATACATAGGACAGTCATTTTATAAATCAAGGATATTCTGTTATATCTTATGAATTGGTAACAAGATGAATAAAAGCAAAAATAGTTTTAACTCTTTTTTATAAGCATTCAATTGGTCATCTTGAAAATACTATCTAATTTTTTTTACTATGTTTTTTCCCGAAAATTCCCTTACAATACATTAATTAATGTGGGCAACAAACTTGATTAGGAAAAATTATTGTAAATTAATTAATATTTAACTAGCAATTGATAAAAATGCATTTTTTAATACTATAATCTTCATTTTAAATTAATAATTTATTTTCTATTTTAAAGTCTTTAAACTATTTCATTTACAGTTTCATAGCACTTTGGGATATCTTAGGGAACATATACTGACACAAAATTAAATTAATTATTTTTCATCTCCCATATAATGTACAAGTTACAGAAAATATTTGGTGACTTATCCACTGTAGTGAGCTAATTGAGCCTTAAAATCAATGCATTAATTAATAATAAAGTTGTAAACATATTAAAATGTTATTCTGTCATCAGGAACACACATTTATACACAATTTACACAATTCTAGCATATCAGAAAGTGAATTAAAAATCAATTGCAAAATAAGAATGTAAAAATAAAATCTAGTGTATGGATGAAAACCCCATGAACTAAATTGAACTGAATTTTTTTGATAGAAGTAACTAATAACCAACATTGCTGTAAAGTACCAGTTCCTATCTGAACAGAGAAGTAAAGCAGCATGTAGCATGTCTAGTATTTGAAAGTGTGACTGCTTAGAAATACTGTGTGCTGTTGGCTTCTATATAAATGATATATACCTGCACATAAAATCCATATCAAATTACATATTCCTTGAAGATTGGTAGATGAGAGAAAGGTACCTAGAGACTTTCTTCACCTGGTAACAACCAAAATTCTAGAAGATCTTCTGAAGCATTTAAAAAACCATAAACCAGATAGGTTGGCAATTAAAACAAACTTGATTAAAAACTGCAATTCATTTCAGAGGAAACATTTTATTATCTTTAGCTCAACCTTAACTTTATAGAGCATGAAAAACTTACAAAAATAAATTTTTTAACATAATTTCAGAGATAGTATTGTCTTACAAAAGACCATACATGTTAAAGTAAACAAAATGCTCAAACTAAAAATTACCTTTCAATAATGTCTGTATTACTCTTCCAAATCATCTGATCTTTTCTCCATCTAAGTTTGTCACCGGACTGAGGAGAAGGTGAAGGTGGATTTCGATCTGAAATAAATGAATCATCAAATAAACTACATGTAGAAAAATAACTATGTACTGATACAGCAGTAGGTGATAAAGTTTATTACCTTTTCGCCTCATCATTTCACTTCGAGCACTGGCATGTCCTAAAATTGCATCTTCCAAGCGTGATTTGATATCAGATGTTTTTTGCAAATGCTGCTGACTACACCTCATCAATGATTTCTTTCCCTATTTAAAGTAAAAGTAGTAATAATCTGGGCTCTAGTGTGTCTTACATAACACAAGATACATCAAATATAGTCTTTTTATTTCCCTTTTCAATATTGATAAATCTTTAATTTTTGAAATTTATTACAATTTAAAATTTCAAAGTTTTAGTTAAAGTAATGAGCTTACAGAAATAAAATTGTCAAAAAAAGGGGGGAGGGAGCTCATATCAATAAAAATAGATTTTTTTTAACTTTATTTTTTTTATGCATAAAAAATCTCAACACATCATTTCTCTTCTCCCTCCAACCAAAAAAAAAAAAGTTTTGAATTATTCTTAATTTTAATGGTCTAATTGACAAAATATTTCCAAAATATTAAACACATATTTAATTTTACATTTTAAATGTTAAATTCTTAATGAAGCCAACACTTAAAATAAAATTAAGTATACATATTTTGTCAATAAAACAAAAAAAGCAATGTCACATGCTGAAAAAAAAAGTTAAATAATTTTCTAATGAGATATTAAAAAAATACGAGCACATTCTATGGGTTTCATATTGGAGGAGAGGGTAAGGGTGGAAGTCAATTGATAAAGAATCTTAAATAGTCAGAGGATGAATAAAATAACAATAATAATAAAAGCCATCTTCAATCCTTCTTGCTACGAGTGTTGTACAATTACAGTCCTTGACGCTATGCACATGCTTACTGCAGCATGGGAGAGTGTCACACCAACAACTCTTTAACATAACTTTTCAGGCAAACTTCTTGAAAATGAAGTCAACTTGATCTCCAGCAATTAAACAAAGAAAAGTTTAAGAAACATTCAGAATCATAAATTTGAACACTGAAATTTACTCAAAACATGTTTTAAAACTTAAAAACTCAATGCAATTGGATTTACCTTCTGCTTACCAGATGGGTCTAATGAACCCAACAAGTACATTCAAAATAATTTTTCTGATGAGGGGGGGGGGGAACTAAAATTTCTTTAATATGTGACTTTTTTTTTATATATGTGACTTTTATGAATATGTGAAAAATTACATATTAATAGAATTTTTGGGTTTTTATTTTTTTTATTTGAGAAAAATTATTTTGAATGTATCTATCAAGCTCACCAGATCCGTCTGGTAGGTGGAGGGTTCAGTAATCATTTGTTACAAATACAATAAAATGCTACTTTTTTAAAATTATTATTATTATTTTAAATTTAGAAAACATATTTAAATACACACACTAATATTTATTTTTTTTTATTATTTTTTTTAATGATAATGACAATTATTTATTTTAAAAAGGATATATTAGCAATAATGTACACAGTACAAATGAGTGAAAATATTATTATCTCAGTTAAACAAGAAAAATAAAACTATATTACTACAATTTTGAAACAATATTCCATTAGAATTATACAACTCTAAGCTTTATATAAATAGTAGATGTTACTTCACACTACTTCAAATGCAAAATTAAAAAGAAAAATTTATAATAATTTATGAAGAATTATTTAATACCCCCCATTTTGAATGTAATCTTGAAAAGATTAACATTTAATGTGTCTTAATGTACTTACTTTGTATTCAAAGCAGGATATGCTGATGTACATTATCTCTAATAGTTGATGCAATCTTCTAGGAGGTAGTTCTGCCCACCAATTTCGGAGAACTTTTTTATCCACATTCTTCAAAACCCATAATACACATATTAGAAGATGGCGAGTTGAATCTTCTTTCAATTGCATTTTTCGACTCTTCAGGCAAATGAAAAGAAAAAATAAATCAAATAAATTCAATTAAATATTTAATAAATAGATACACACAGTTCTATTAGCATAAATATTTCTGACTCTAACAAAAAGTTATAATTTTCATCAGGCAGGATTCTCATTAAAGATTAATAAATAAATAAAATAAAAATAAGAATAAGAGAAGTTATTCTCTTTCTGCTGTCATAGTGAGCAAACATAATTAATATTTTTAATTTATTTTATTTTATTTTTTGAGGAGGATATAAAATAAAAATAACTTACAGGGAAAACCTCATAAGATTTTAATGAATGTCTTGTAGGAATGCTGGAACTAGATATTGCAGAAGCTACTTCTTCACTGAGCAAACCATCATTTTCTGAATCAGTCTCATGACCTGTATATAGATAAATAGAAAAGAAATAAAGGAAAAATATTGGAAGACAAATTGATGATAAAATAGACAAAATTTACAAAGCTATTTTACTTATTTTAAAGCATGCCAATAAGATCATATTCATTTCATATGTTTATTAATTAATAGTTTTTTTTCTTTCAACGTGTACAGTTAAAATAAATTAAAAAATAGACATTTTAAATCAATTTAGTAAAAAAGAAGCAAAAATTTTAATTCATGTAAGATCGTCTGTCAAATTTGTTAACCCTTTGCATAATTTGATAAGCAGGACTCATCACGCAATGCAGAAAAAAAAAACAAAATAATTGAAATTGGATTCAAACTGATGGAAATAGATTAATGGTAATTGTCCACAACAAAGATTTTAGAAATTTTCAACTTGTCCCTGATATATTTTTTTTAATTTTATTTTTGCTTTCAAGCTTTAATGGTTGTCTTAAAAATTACAGATAATGCTCACATTTTAAAAATCTGTTTAAAGGGTGTTATAAAAGTCCACTTATTAACAATTACTTGTAATAACCACGAAGATAACAATATATTTTTAAAAATATCTTCTATTAAGTGGTTTAATTATTTCAATGCTAAAATTAACTTAATATCATAAAGTTGACATAAAACATCGAATCTGGTGTTTGTGAATGTCATTTTATTAAAAAGGTATTTTCTTTAGACAAAATCACAATGCAGAATCCAAAGCCTCTAAAGAATTTGTAATTTCAAAGTACATTAATGCAACTTTTCCCTCGAAAAAAACTGACTAACATTGCAAAGGTTACTTGCAATTTTTGAGCAATTGATTTCACACATCCTTTTAAATTTTACAATGCAATAAGAGACATGAAAAAGCTGGCTAATATGTCCCACAGTCCAGATTTAAAGAACAATGCAAATAAAATATTTCTAAGTACCTTCTTTTCCATGGCACAGTTGTAACTCTTACCAATTAGAGGAACATCATTATTTTCCTCTTCTTTCATTCATTATTTCACAAACTCAGGAGATTCCTTTGCCTTTTTTTAGGTGGAGTGGTGGGGAAAGGTATGATATTCTTGAAATATAAAATTCTTTTTTGTAAGATGGATAAATTATTGCATTTTGACAGACAGCTGTTATGTTAAAATGTTATTTCTGATATTGAGCATGGTTCAATAAGTAAGGGATTTCCTTCTTAATTCTAACTTATATTTTGTCAGAAATTATACTGAAATAAACAGATGTTTTGCTCCTATTAGCCTAGATTCTGCTTTTTCAGCTCATAAAAAGCATGAAAATCTTAATATAGTTTAAAAGAGGAATAATTATTAAAATGGAAATTACTTGTTTTAACTGTGCTGATATTAAATGAATTTAACTGTATTTCTAGAGTACTGTAATTTTTGGTCTATAATCAGCAGATAAAGCAATTATGTTTGGACCAAAAAAAATCTTATTTCATAAATGAACATGTTAAAACTTGATAAATATTTATTTTCAATAATTAAATAAAATTTCTGGGTCAGAACATGATTGTTTAATCAGCAGATTATAAACCAAAAATTTCGTTACTTTAAATTTCCTTTTTTTTTTTTTTTTTTTTTTGCATATTATAATTAAAAGCATGCTTATTCAGATTTCAAATAAATGAGCTATTTTTAAATTTAAAAAAAATCTAAGTTTGAAAAATAAATGTAACTTCGATTATGAACGATAATTAATTCGTTATTAGAATTGTGTAAGTATGTTTTAGACACCAAAAAACTGGTTAAAATTATATTTTTAAGTAAATGTAAAATCTATTTTCAAGAATACTTTAGATTTTAACCAGAAAAAAAAACATGTTCATTTTTATATTATAATTCAAAGCCCCATAATTTAAATTTCAAATAACTCAGAATTTTTAAATTAAGAAAAATCTTTAATTTTCTAAAAAAAAAAAACAGGTAATTTAGATTGCTAATGATAACAGTTTTAGTGTTACGATTCTTTTTTTTTTTTTTTTTTTTTTTTTTTTTGAAAAAACTGCTTATAAGTTACAATTTGACAAAATTTATGAAAGTTACTTTCATAAGAAAATAAAAGTTTTTATATGTATTATTTATTAGATGGATTTAAATGTTTAAAAATTCTAAAAACTGTCCATAGATGGCACAACGTGCATGCATAATACAGTTCCAAGTCATTCTAAACTAAGCAATTGGACTCAATTCATTAATTTTATTGCAATGTTTTGTTTTTACATTACTTTTAATCCAAATTTACTAATTACTCTTCATTAAAACAGAAATTGCACCCCCTTCCACCCCCCAAAAATAAATAACCACAAGGGAGAATTATTTTTAAAAGGGGATTACAATACACTTATAATATTTATATGTAAACATATTTTACTACACCTTCTCCTCCACTTTAAATTTTTTTAACATTTTTTCTCTTTCGGAAAAATTTTGTATGTAAATACCGTACCAAAAATATTTGTTCCTTATTTCAAAAGGGGGGTGGGAATCTATACAAGGTTTATTTCTGCATAACAAAACAAACTAATCCATTGAAAGTTAATGATCTCATTCTGATAACATTGATTTTCTACTTCGTACAGTTAAATAAACAAGTGAATAAGCAAAACATATGGCAGATGGATATCTTGTTTTTCTTCGCTTCCTTTTTTTCTCTATAGTGGCCGTTTTTAAGGGGTATCCTAATTTTCGAATAACTAATTATATTTTAATAAAAATTTGTACCACGGTCTAATTTGATATTATTGTAACATGCTGAAAATTTGAAAGAAATTCGTCAATTAGCAACGGAGATAAGTATTTTTTTTTTTTTTAATAAAGGAAAGAACGTGGGAAAGAAACCCTATCACTGGAAACTCATTGCTACAGTTTCAGAACAAACTTGGGGGCAAATGGTAGTTAAAAATGGTAGTTTTTTATCTGGCAACACTACAGAGTTCATATAATACTGTACTGTGCATATTCTCAATTCTAGCGATACGCACGTGCTATTCTTTTCTAAAAGTTGTCAGCAAATATTTATTTTTAGGAGCGATTTTGATATTTTAATATTATTTTTTATTTGTTTGTGTGGTGAATTATGTCATCAAAAAGAAAACATTGTTCACTTACTATAAGTGACAAAGTTAAAGTTCTAAAAAAACTGGACCAAGGAACCCCCGTAAAAAATGTATGCGATGAGTACGGGATAGGAAAATCTACTATATACGATTTAAAAAAGCAGCGATCAGAGATTTTGAAAGTCTTTTCCGAAAGTGATGTGCCAGAAAATATGGCAAAAAGAAAAACTTTTCATTCATCGAAATGCCCCGATGTTGACAAGGTGTTAATGGAATGGATACGACAAAGGAGGATGGAAAATGTGCCTTTGGACCGAAACATGATTGTACACCAAGCGAAAATTTTCCAAGAAGAATTGGAAATCGCCACTCCGTGTGAATATTCATCGGGGTGGTATAACAAGTTTAGAATTCGCCATGGTTTGCGTTTGGTGAAAGCTTCAGGAGAAAAAAGTTCTGCAGATGTTGAAGCTGCCGAATCGTACGTTGATGATTTTCAAGAATTTATCGACAAAGAAAATTTGACACCCGAGCAAGTGTACAATGCTGATGAAAGCTCGTTATTCTGGCGATACATTCCCAGAAAAACTTATATACTGAATGACGAGAAATCTGCATCGGGCTATAAAGACTCCAAAGAACGTCTAACAATTATGACGTGTGCAAATGCTGCTGGCATGCATAAGTGCAAACTGTTAGTTATCGGAAAGAGCCGACATCCAAGAGCATTAAATGGCGTAAAAGTTTTACCTGTTCATTATATGGCAAATCAGCGAGCATGGATGACTGCCGAAATCTTTGAAGAGTGGTTTAAAAAACATTTCGTGCCAGAAGCTTGGAATCACTGCCGAAGTGTAGGTTTGCCCGAACAATGCAAGATTGCTCTGATTTTAGACAATTGCTCTGCACATACAACTGCAGATATTCATTCTAAAGAAAATGTGCTTATAGAGTTTTTGCCACCGAACTGCACATCGGTGATACAACCAATGGATCAAGGCGTTATACGGTCATTGAAGTGCAGTTACAAAACTGAATTTATGCGAAAAATGTTAGATGCATGTAACAGTGGTCTTGGCGTTACTGCCTTTCAAAAGGACTTTAATGTGAAAGACGCTTTGTGGAGAGCAGCAAGTGCTTGGCACAGTGTATCAAAAGAAACATTAAGTCAAGCATGGCATAAATTATGGACCTCCCTTATTTTCTTGGAAAATGATGATACTGCCGATAAAAACAACGATTTTCGTGGATTTTCAGTGTCTGCAGAAAAGTTGATGATCGATGAGCTGTTAGAATACGCTAAAGAAGCTACTAATGGGAAGATGCAGCTGTTAGATGAAGAAGCTATAACAGATTGCTTAAATATTGATAAAGATGGACCAATAGTCAATGAACTGACAAATAGAGAGATTTGTGATATGGTGTTGCACCCAGAAATGACTGAAAATGCCAGTGATGATGAGGAGGAGGAGATCGAAGAAAATATTGATGAAATTCCTATCGATAAATGCATCGATCTCACAAAAGAGTTGATTCGTGGTTTGGAAACAAAAAGTTTCATTAATGAGGCCCAAATCATGCAACTTTATAAATTGCAAGAAATGTTGCAGCGCGAAAAACCAAAAAAAATGAAACAATTGAAAATATCTGATATATTTATGAAAGCAGATCATTGAAATACGTTTTATTATTTTTTCATAAATGTTTATTTTTATTTTATTTATATTAATGCTACTTCAACCTTAGATTTCTTATAAATTATTTTTTTTTAAATTTATGTTTCTCTGTTTATTTTCATTGAGTCTAATTCGTTATAAAACTCCTAGGCCTAATGCGGCTCTAGTGATTTTCATTTTCTAAAAAATGTTTTTTATGTTGCTAATAAATGTGATGTGCCGTATTAAAAAAATTGTTTATCCTTATTTTAGATTGTTTTTGTAATCTGTTTTTCTCTGTTTACTTATACCTAACACGGCGATTCGAGATATCGATGCCTAGGCCTAGCTCGGCTCTCGCGAGCAATAGCGCATTTTCGTTTTCCAAAAGACGTTTTAATATTTTTAAGAATATGCAGTAGTATTTAAAAATATTTCTTATCCTTATTTTTATTTATTATTCTTATTTTGTAATTCGTCTATTTGGCTTTATTTACGCTAAGCCTAACTAGGCGATACGCGAAATAGTTTGCTTAACGGCATGCAAAATTTTGTCAGGGGCATGTACCATATCTGTTTAACTATTGTTTTGGTTGAGGACCTAAAATCCGGAAAATTCCAAAATCCGGAATGATCGCTGTCCCGACCAGTCCGGATTTGAGGTCCGGTACTGTATTATTAAATAATAATTTTTTTTTTTTTATGTAGACTTAAAAATGTTCTATTAAATTAAATCTTCTTAAAATTCCGAGTGTAAAAGTACAATTACAAATAGAGGCCATAAAAATAATAATTAGAAAAGTAAATACACATGAGAAATGTATAGCATTAATTATTAACTCATCTTCAAATATAATACAAAAACAAATCAGTAATATTACAAAAATTAATTTTAAAAATTTAGCAATGATTCTATGAACTCTTTCCTGCCTCTAATGGTTAATGTTGCTTGTCACCCAGTTTCCAAATTCCCCTCCGTAATGTTAAGTCTATGGATATTTGATGCATTCTTATATTTAAAATATCTCCTTAGGAAATTGATATTTTTTACTTTTTTCCCTATTTATTCTTCTTAAAGGGCTCTCTTTTTTTCTTAGTTCTCAAAATATTTCTAAAATCTATGCTTAATTTTATGTGAAGTGTTAAACTTTTACTTACAGTTCATATGCTTTCAACACATAAAATATTAAATTAAGCAAACATTTTAGAAATATTTGGACAACAAAGGAAAAAAAAAGGCATTTTTTAAAAAAAGCACACAAAAAAAAAGAAATAAAAATATTCTGAGGAGATACTTTAAATATAAGAATGCATCAAACATCCATAGATTTAACATTACTAAAGGAAATCGAAAATTAAATGATGAATAGGCTTAAGAATTTTTTACATTTTGTAATTAAAAACACATATATAGTTAAGTAAAAAAATTAATTATGTGGAAGAAAAAAAAATTGGCAGACTACAATGCAATATAAAGATATAATAATTCAGCATAGGTGTAATCCAAAAAATCCTTTTTTACAGTGTTACATTGTAACATTCTTAAAAATTTATCAATTTTTAAACATTAATAATAAAATGACATAGAAATTAAATTAAATCACTTTTTAATCTATTATATTTATTAAGAATTTGATTATAAAAACAGATAAATTTAATTTACCAATGGTTGAACTCTGCCAATCATATAGCAATGGAAGTGCATCCAAAACAATGCCAATCAAAGGTAAATAGAGACTAGCAACTCTAGCTTTCTGGTCGCTCTCTGCAAGACGATCATCCCAATCATGTGATGTTAGAAGATTCCGCACTAAATTTATTGCTTTTGACTGAAGTAAAGCATTGCTGTAAAAAGGAAGATATATTTATAATATTTCTATATCAACTAATTAATTTTACTTTAATATGATTTCAATGTTAATACAAAATATGTCTTTCTTATCATTAGTTAACCATATTTTTATTTCTTCTAGTTAAGTAAGAAGATCCTGAAAAATCCACAAAACTTTTTTATGCACATCTTTTCCAATTTCTCACTGTGGCCCCGGCTCGGTTCAGTGGAATTATTTGATGACTAGCACAAATTTAATTTAAAGTGATTGAAACTTTCTCAATAATGTCAAAATGGGCATGTTCTCTTCTTATTTTAATTTAATTGGAAGATTATATATACATCTTATATACAAATATTGTACATTATTTACATGAAAGATTCAACATATTCTCAGAACATTCTTTTGTCAACACATCTCTTACACATTCCTCTGGACATAAACGAATGAACTCTGAGCCTAGGAGGGTTGCCACTCGAAAGTCATCGTCAACCATTCATTATCTTTTTTGCGTTAAAACATAATTCTCCACACCTTCCTTCCATACATAATAATGACTGAATGTTTATTTTATCAATTTTTTGCTTTAATCTTGCAAATAATGAAAAATAAATGATAATTTTTACTAGAACTTTTTAAAATTACAATATTTCCTAGTTTTTAGTAATAAAATGTGTTTTTACTATTTTTATAACAAATAAATTTCAGCAGTGAAAATCAAGAGTTTTTGAGTTTAAATTAGCATCAAAATGATATCAACTAAATTATAATAAATAAAATAATTCATGGAAATTCTATTTTATCTGAATATTATAAAAGTGGCACTTCATCTCAATCAAATACATTTATTTGGTGCATAAGAGTTAAGTTATATTAAAATGGAAACAGCACAGTTCTTATCTACAAGAATCTTTTTTGAGGTTTCAGAACATAATAATAATAAATGGGTAATCATTTACACAAAAATTTTAAAAAATACTTTACTTTTTTTTAAAAACATAATTTAGTTTCTGTTATTAAGCAATGCATATATTTGAGTACTATTGCACTATTTATAAGAAAAACAATTTTTGATATCATTCCTACATTTGAAAATGGAGAAATAAAATATATAATACAAAACTTAAACTTTAACAATTGGAATGTCTACAAGAGAAAATCAGTAGTATTTTTAAAATTGCAAGATGTAATCTTGAAATCTCTAGAACAACAATTTTCATGGTGTGCTTTAGATGGATTGCCCACATAGGATTTTTCAAGGTGTGCAATAAGAATTTTGGTCATTTTCTCATAGTCTTCCATGAAGGTGATCTCTGCTCTGCTGTCTGGGAATCAGCTGTGGATGTCAAGGTCTGCTGTTGCTTATGGAGAATTCTTGTAGTGGACCTTCCTAGACATTGACAGATTGTAGCTGGTTCCTTGCTCCCTTTATTGGCTATTCCTGATATGGTCTATTGTATCAGTCTGTGCTTGCAAACAATTCTTGTAGTAGACCTCCCCAAGATGTTGGCGGGTGATAGCTGATTCCTTTGCTGTTCTATGGGGAGCATGCCTAGCATCAGACAGTGGGTTTGTCTGTCTGCTGGGACTCACTGTCACTTTCATTGAGTTTTGCCCAAGATTTTACCACAGCTGTGGGATCCTCTGATCCTGAAGCAGTTCTTCAATTAATTTTTATTTAAAAATAGCAAAATAGTCAAAATTTATTCATTTTTTGACTATTAAGTCTTACTTAAAAAATTAACCCCAAAGAAAATCAAATAAAGTTTGACTTAAAAGGAACAAAATAGCTAACAGTCAGGGTAAAGTCACATTTGAAAGCTTGTTCAATATTGAATCTCTCAAGCTCTTTGGCAAGTTGTTACATAGGGGGGGGGGGGGGGGGGGGGTTGAATAAAGGTGGCAAGAAAGAAAAAAAAACTCACTGTAGTATTGATGTTTATATAACATGTAATTATAGTCAATATAGTAAGGGAGATGGGAATTTGCTCATCCCCTGTCTCCCCTATATATATGAGCAAATTTTCATCTTTCTTAGCACTGATGATGTTAAGCTACATGCTATTAAAACCACTTTGCTTGTAATTTAATATAATTGGTGCTTCTAACATTGTTCACTTTTATATTCCTATATATACATGTATATACTTGAATAATTAATCTTGAAAACCTTAAATCTTTCAAATAAATAAATAAACAAAATGTCAACTTTTCCACAAATTGTTAAAATACTTATAAAGTTATGCCGTATATTTATTAAAAATGTCAAAACAATACCTTTATGTACTTTCAAGAAAAAATTAGACAAAAATTATTTATTGTAACATTTTACATTAACTTATAATTCTGAAAGGAAGATTGTTTCCAAATGAAATATTTTCTTTTCTGATAGAATTTCAAATAAATATTAAATTTTACAGTGACAGTAAAATATAAACCAAAAAATGTATTAAAGTCAAAAGCAAAATTTGAAAAAATAAATAAATCACTGAATCCAAACTCACTTCATAGATAATGAACTCCACAAATCTGATAACACTAAGCCGACTAGAAAATGTTGCTGCCTAAATTCAATAGACAGTTCAGTGAAATTCCCTTTTTCAACCAAAGTACCAGTAGATAGCATAGAACATTGTGACGATGATGATGCTACACTTGGGCAAGGTGAAGTGGCAGGTGAAGGTGAAATTGGAGTGCCAAATGGTAAATTCAATGCAACAAAGTGTTCATGGCTGCATACAATCCTTAAAAAATCTAATTTGAGAGACATAAGGAAAGCTCCATCAGGCAAAGTAGATATTTTAGCTGACATCTGTTTGCAATATGCCTACAGGTTTACAAAATCAAAAAAATTAATATATTATAAAAAAGCATCTCAGAAAACTACCATGTAATATTAAAACTTTCCATTTACCTTTATCAAGCAAAATACATATCCTCGATCAACAACTGAAAGCAAGTCACAGAGAAAAAAAGCTAAACTGGAATTTAAATTTCTAGTAAATTTTTCCTCTCCTTCTTTGGTGCATCGTCCAATAATGTCAGATGTCACTGTTGTAATCTATAAAAATTATTAAAGCAATTTGTATATACACTTGTAAAATATATATCAAGAAACAAATTAAAGGATTATTAAGATATAAAATGATAGTAAATATAACATATTGCTTTTACTCGTGTATTTTTTAAAGTTTGCTGCCATTTCTTCAGTGTTAAAAGTAGAGGGTACAATAAGTACCCCTTTTTTTAATATTTGTTCACATTTATCTATATTGAAGGAAAACTTAAAAAAAGAAAAGATTATGTTTAAGATGAATAAAAAGTTTTGATAAATAATTAATTAGCATTAAACAATCTGTGTCATACTTTCAATAGCTTAGATAAGCTTTTTAACCAAGGTAAAAAAAAAAAAAAAAAAAAAAAAAAAAAATCTAGCATTTAATTTTCAGAAGTACTCTAAAAAAAAAAAAAAAAAAAAAAAAAAAAAAAATAGCAAAAGGATACTGGTTGAAATTTTAAAGACTTATTGAAGCATAATTTTTAAACTGTGAAAGATGCAATTGTCTTTTCTAATATAACTGCATTAATTGGTTTATTACTTTCTTCTATTTTTACAAGAAAATATTGAATTCATGAAAAATTTTGACTTTTTGTTTTCGATAGATCTATATGTTTTAGAAGGTCCTGAACATGATTTGTTGGTTTTTAGAAAATGTCTGTGAGTCCATCTGTCACTCTATGAATCTGTATGTGACAAAAATTTTGTATGCATTCTATTCCAAGATCTAATGTATGGAATTTCACAAAAATTTAGATTCAGTTAGATTTTGATATAAATTGGAGTTGATTAATTTTGAGTGTGTATCGCCCAACAGGTGGCATCGCTATTCTGCAATACTCACAATGACTTTTTCCAAGAACTGATGCATGGATTTTCATAAAACTTCAGATTCAGTTAGTCCTTGATATAGTTTAGTGCTGATTTTTTTTTCTTAATTGCTTAACAGATGGCACTGCTATGCTGCATTATTCATTATTATTGTAACAGCTCTATCTCAAGAACTAATGCCTGAATTTTCATCAAACTTCAGATTCAGTTAGTCTATAATATAGATTAGAGTTTTTGGTATAAGTTGTCCTACAGGTGTCACTGCTATGCTGCGTTTTTTACAATTCCATAATAACTGTACCTGAAGATTTAATGCATGGATCTTCATCAAACTTTCAGATTCAGTTAGCCCCTTAAAATTGATCTTGATTAGTTTTTGGTATTACTCAATAGATGATGCTGTTATGCAGAATTTTTTAAGATTTCTGCAATATCTCTATCTCAGAAACTAATGTATGGATTTTAATCAAACTTCAGGTTCAGTCAGAAGCTGACATAAATTGTTGCTGATTAGATTTTGGTGTAAATCACCTAACCAGTGCTGCTGCTATGCTGCACTTTTTAGGAA
This sequence comes from Maratus speculifer, assembly GCA_964019185.1. Taxonomy (NCBI): domain Eukaryota; kingdom Metazoa; phylum Arthropoda; class Arachnida; order Araneae; family Salticidae; genus Maratus; species Maratus speculifer. Next base: position 216,659,494 of record OZ025294.1, read on the forward strand.
GTATCAACATGAATGAGATGGAAGAAAGTTTTGGGATTGCCACATCCAATTAATTTAAATTGACAGATCATTTAAAAAATACATTTACAATCATCTATCCATAAATTTGATTCAATAATTTTAATAATAATATTTTTTAAATATCGTGTGACACGAGAAAGAGAATATTTTATTAATATATTTTGAAGAATAGCTGAATCAGAATTCATGACTCAATACAAAGACCAAAGAAATATAGACATGGAACCAATGAACCAATGCAGTGTGAGAAGAAGTTCCTACTGGAGTCGCTTTGCCCCAGTTCACCTTCCATCGAAGTCAATGAGTCGAGTGTCTGATTGCATAGATGATAAGCAAGAGAAAAATGGAATTTCAAGTATTTCCGGAGCATTGGGGTGGTCGGTTGAGTCTTAGGGTAAAGCAGTTTAGAAAAGCCAAGGGCCATACATTTTTTTTTTAATATATATATACATAAATTAGATAAAATCCTAAATAATTTTTTGGGAAATATCGATAAAAATACAAAAAATAATTATAAAGTAGTTAAATTTAGCGAAAATAACAGGTAAAAAATAATAAAAATATCATTAAAGAAAAAATTTCCAAAAAAAAACATAGAAAAAGCAAGGGATACGATGAACAACTTGATCAGCCAATGAAATTCTAGTAGACGACCAATGAAATTCATCCATTCACAACCTTGAAAACAACAACTGTCCGATAAGGAAAAGCGATTGTTTTGAGAGGATTATGCTTCACTTTCCAACTGGAAAGGAGAAACATGACTAAAAAAGGAGAATAAAGGTAAAAAATTAAACAATTTAAATAAAATAGTAATTTTTAACGGAATGTGGATAAATTCCGAAGCCAAGTGCAAAGGCAGGAACGATGTCGAATTGATAAGAAGATGAAAATAAGATAGATTTTAATTGAAAAAGTGAAAAAATTAACAATGTTAGAAATTTCAAAAAACCGCAACTATGTGTTTAAGGTGATTCGTGCCGTCTTCTTTTAGAAGGTGGGGCAAAACTCTACTCAAGATATCAAGCGGTCTTTTTTACCAACAGTATTGTTAATATTGTATGGTTTTATAGATCGCAACGCATCGTTGGGTATTAGAATACGATCTCTATGAAAATTTTGTGCAAGTTTTTTAATAACTTGCGAAATTGGCCAAATTTTGAGATCATTATGTATGACATCGTTCCGAATGAACGAAGTTGCTTTAACAATCTGTCTTAAAATGGTATTTTGAACGGTTTGAAGTCTTTGAAGTTAAGTTTCACATACAGATCTCCAGATAACTGACCCATAAGTCATGGTGGATCTAATGAAAGATTTGTATAACAGTAATTTATTAGGAAGCGACAGACAGCTATGCCTAGCTAATAGGGATTTAAGGGAGGATTTGGTTGCCACAGATTTTGATTTAGCATCGGTAATCTGTTTCGACCAATTTAATTTAGAATCAAGGTAAATTCCTAAGTATTTATAGTTATTGACCCAGGGTATATCTTCGTTATTTAAATTAAGATTAATGTCTGGGGTAACTGATCTTCTAGAGAAGATCATCGCAGCACTTTTCGACAGATTTACTTTTATGTGCCACTTACGCAACCAAATAGAAAGGGCCTGAAGATAGAATTGGCATTGTTCAATCACAATGTTTAATGATGTGTTTCTGAAAAGTATGGCCATGTCATCAGCATGTAGTGCTAAGAGGATGCAGGGAATCTTTGAGATATCGTTGATATATATGTTGAAGAACCAAGTACTTAAGAGTCCTCCTTGAGAAATTCCAGCCTCGATATTATGAAAGAAAGAGATAGAGGATGTACTTTGACAGAAAAAGATCTATTTTTTAAATATTTATAGATAATGCGTATAAGTTGAGGTGGAACTTTAAGAATGATTAATTTATAAATTAGAGCTTCATGCCAAACTCTATCAAAAGCTTTAGCAATGTCTATGAATACAGCACCAGTTTTTTGTTTGTTAAGGAAACCCTCATGAATGAGTTTAGTTATTCTCCAAAGCTGGTGGTTCGTAGAAAGTTTAGGTTGAAACCCAAACTGTTCAGGGATAATAATCATATTACAGTAAAATTGTTTAAAAATTTAAAAGTATTAAGCCAGCTGAATATTTATTGTTCGTCCAAAATCAATATTCAGTGTATTCCTACAATGGAGTGCTGATTTAATTTTTTTGCTAGTACAAGTGTGTTAATTCAGTGACAACAATAAAAAAAAAATTCAATTGTGAAGGCGATTTAAAAAACTTACTAAAGTTGTTATATCATCAAAGAACTGAGCACAGAATCTCATTTTCCTAGGAATCTCTAAGCGATTAGTAGAAGCTAGATGCTCAATCATACTTCTGATGATCAAATCAAAGAAAAACCAGGAATTGGTCAAAACAAGTTCCCGTGTTGATCCACTTGAAACAACACATTGTAATGCAATTTCTTCATGGAGTACTTTTCGAGTTTGAGACATTGATATGGCACACAGTACATTATCCTGCATGACAGCAGCAGCACGCATACTTGCTGTTCGATCTAAGCCACGGCAGAGAATAGAGCTTACTTCTCCATCAGCATCAGCATATGAAACAATATCTGGATTGCTGTTACTACGACCATAACATGATCTCTAAAAATATAGAAAAAACTATTTTAAAAACAAATTTCTAAGATAAATTTAGTTGTACATCAAACATTTTAATTAATATCATACAGCAGAAATAAGATTAATAATTCAATAAGTAAAAAAACTGGAACAACAGTGCACAATTACTGAAAATGCCACCTTTAAGTGGCATTTTCATAAAGTTTTCAATACTGCAGTCATCAATATCTGTCATTATTGCTACATGAACTAATCATGTTTTATTAGTAGTTAAAGAGCTTGATATATTATAAAAATATATATAAAAAATTATACAAGCAAATAACAAATGTAAATAAATAAATAAAATTTATTTTTATATTTAAATTTTCAAATATGTGCAATTAATATATACAGTTATATAAATTGATATGTATCTATAAATAACATAAATACAAATATTATATATGTATCTATATATATAATCAAAATTAATATATTTTTAATATGTTTATTACCATTCAACTGCCCGAAATTCGATATTCAGCCAATTTGACCAAATGTTCAAGCAAATTGTTATTCATTACTTCCCCCCTACCGTCTCCCCCCAATAAATGCATAAATTGCAAAATTTTTATCAAATTTACAATATTTTTGGCAGAAACATGTTGGCCTGTTATATATATATATATATATATATATATATATATATTTTTTTTTTTTTTTTTTTTTTTTAAATTTTCATATTTAAAATTGAGGAAATTTTCATCAAATATATTAGTTTTAGCAATATGCTAATGATCAATGCATAAAAGAAAAGTTTTAAAAAATGTACTTACATGTAAAGGAGTAGAGAAATGACGTCCTAAAGTTCCAAATCCCACACCTAATTGATTGGATTCATTTGAAGATGATCCATACATGGAAGCTGTATTATGTGGAACAATGCATTGGTAAGCAAGATAAGTTGCTAGAAGGCTGTTGCGATTATGTCTGTCATTTTGATTCTCTAATCCCGACTATAAAATCAGAAACATATACAATATTAATATATTAGAAACACTCTTAGGTATCAAAAAAAAAAAAAGCTTTTTTTTTCTTTCTCTCTCTAGAAATTTGGATAATACTTGCTTACAAAACATAAATAAAAATCTGAAAATTTAATAATATTAATTTCAATTTTTAAATTTGAAATTTATTTATTTTTTAATTTTTGTGTAACATTTATAGCTACAAAAGTGTAGTTATTTAAAAATTTTTTTTAAAGTAACAGCATATATTCTCCTTACTTTTATTTAAATGGATGAAAGTAATTGAAGAAAATAAAAGGAAATGTACAAATACAAAAAGAATGTAAGAAATTATAGAAAATGATAATAATTAAAACATATGTTTATATAGAAAAAAGTTTAAACTAATAAAGAAATAACAGTATTAGTTTACTTTCTTATTAATTACTTGCTACAAAAGTCATTAATATTTGTGATTTACTGAGTAAAACACATAAATGTGATGTCACACTCACTCAAAAACATTGAGATCACACTCAATACATGTTTACCATTTTTAGGTAATAAGTGTGCTCTGAAAACATACAATTGTACAAAAAAGTACCACAACAATTGAAGATTACAGTGAAAGTATACCGATTATGAGGATTCCGACAAAAAAATGAGAAATACTAAGCACAACTTCCATTTTAAAAGTTGTAGGATATAGCTGTTTGAATCAAAATTCTTGTTTATGGTTTCATATAATAGTGTTACAACTAAACATTCTTGAGGGCACAATAAATGCCAATTAAGAAAATCTGATGTAATAATGAGTGGAATGATGTAATGGAATGTAAAACAGTCTTTCATATATTTGGGATTTTAAGATTTCTTTCTGAACAGTAATCAAAGTTTTATTGTAGACTCTTAGTATGAAACACTCATAAACTTTGGTATTCAAACAAATAAATAACCATTGCATTAAAAAGATTCAATTTATCAAAATATAAAATAAAAACAGAGAAATAGCAGTTAGCTTATATCCTTTAGTGCTAAAACTAAACTGGCTAATTAAAAAAATTAATGCAAATGGAATATGTACATCAAATGCAAAAGGCTCATTTAACATTGAACATGTTAACTAATGCATTAAATCACATTGTTTGGCGGCAGATTTTATTGTTTGCTATAAAAATCAATAGAAAAGCAAAAGATACTGAAAATGACAAAGGGAAAATATTTTTAATACTTTTAGAAAGACATTAAAACATCTCATTTCAGTAGTTCCATTAAAACCATAAAACTGTGCAATGCTGTTTTTTTTCCTCCTTAAAACTTTTTTTTTCCTTAAGCAACTGCATATAGTAAACAATATAGGCAACAAATGCTAAACAATCAGGCTTAGTAAATAACATTCACCAAATTCCAAGTAGAAGCTTAAGTATAGTTAATAAATTTTACTCATATCAGACACTGTGGTGAGTGATCTGCAGATAGATATATTCTTAAAATATCCAGAAGTTGTGAAACAAAAGACGTCTGTTACACTTAAATGTTTCCTATTAGTGAGTAATGGAGGCAATAAGAAAATCTGACTACTTTTTCCTTTATCTGAACAAAATTCTGGAAATATAGAGGTAAATGTGAATTTTTATAAAAAGCACTTGCAAAGAAGATTCAGAATACTTTCTGTGAATCAGAAAATTATGAAGTTAATAATTGCAATCCCTATCAGTGTAGTTCCATGTCAGCAAGGATTTTCATCTGTGAATTGCAAGCCATACTTAAATTACATGAACATGCAACAATTGCTATGAAAAATCTATTCAACATGGTTTATATACCAAAGCATGCAATGAAATTATGATATTGTAAAGCTAGTGACATAACAATCAGGCATTCAAGGAACTGAATAACTAGTGACATTAAAATCAGGCATGCACCTTATAAAAAGAGGATTTCATTTCGAATGCCGTAAGTAAAATTTGCACTGCACAATAAATATGCTTTGACAGGTTCTCTTTCAAAAAATTTTACACCATGAAACCAAATATTTTATGAAATGTATTCTTCCCTTTTGCTTAATGGCTGGTAGAAAAACCTGACTTATCAACCCCAGTAGCTGGTAGAATATTTTCATCTCTACAAAGCTTGTAAACAATGATTGTGAAAAAAAAGACACAGATTTTTGAATGGGTGTCAATGAACAAAGAAAGTATAAAACAACTAAACTATCTTTATGGATGTTTTTGTTTATAATTATAATCCTCCAAACTTCAGAATAAATAAACTTCAAACACTGAATTTCTGCCATCGAATTTTCAGCTCATCAAGAAATTTTGGACGTTTAATGTACACAAACAGATTATACAAAATTACAATAATTCAACAAATATATATATACATTACATAATACTGTCAACACATACTAAAAGTGTTTTTACAGTCAAAGATCTATAATCTGCACACCCATAATCCACTATTTTCTATAATTCACATTATTTTTCGAATGTAAACAATGAAATAAACAGTTAAAAAATTTACAAATTAGTGATCCAAAAACGTTTTCTTAGAAAATTTTTTAAAAAATGAGGAAACAGTGAATTATGGGTGTGCGGATTATAGATCTTTGACTGTATTTGATAATTTTTCAAAAATAAATTGATAGAAATTTTTTTTAAATTATAATTTTGCTTTTATCATAACTAAGATCTTGAATGCACAAGATATGTACCATATAGGTGGCTTTCAGTTAACCTGGTATAAATAATAAACAAAATTGTTGTTTTAATTGCAGTCATTGATATTGCAATCTCACCCCCCCCCCCCCCTCACTACAATCGTGCATAACAAATACTGCTTTCTTCGAAAATTAAACATTTTCAGTTTATCATATTATTTCTCAATAGCTTAGTTTTTATTTTACTATTTTATTTTAAATAAAATGAGTGAAAATGTTCTTTTTTTGGATTGTGCTAGTATTTTCTCTACTGTAATGTAGTTTCAGTACTTTTACTTTTTGCTACTTTGTGCTGTTTCAAAATTTAAATAAATCTGCTTCAATAATTTTTAAAACCAAGTAAGACAAAAGCACCAAAATTTGTTTATATGTAATTTTAAATGGAAGCTTTTTTTTCTCGATTACAATTTCATAAAACAAAAATTTTTTAAAGTAAAAATTATACATTACCACTTACAGTGACAGTATTTACAACCAGAGCGATTGCTTCAAAAGCTGTCTGACCAATATTCATGGCTTGACCAGCTATAACTGGAGGTCGAACAAGCAGGTAAATCAATTTGTTAAGAACAGTTGGTAGGAAATTTACCAAAGATTCTAAGGAACTATCAGGGGAGTTCGTGATGTCAAGCATACTGTTCTTTAGCTCAGTCTCTAAAGAGTTTTCTCCCATTCTAGCAGGTACTGTACCTTCTTCAAGCATTCTACATAGGTTTAGAAAACGATCAACAGATGCATCCTATTATTTTAAAAATAAAAAGAGAAAAATTCTTAATTTTATGTCAATATATACTTATTTACAATATACTGTAGCCCTTCATTTTATTGTTCATTCAAGTATATAATTTTTTATGTATCCTGAAAATAATAATAATATCTTAAATATACCTTTTTTTTGCAACTATTTGCATATGCTGATTATTAAAGTTTCTCCATTATTAATTTTTTTTGTGAATTGCAATATGCATACTAACTGACATTTTGAAGCAAATACACAACATATACTTGAATGTCATTATCTTTCATCAAAATTTATCAAGCTCTTTTTAGATTTTCTCTGTCTTCTGTCATGTTGGGTATAATAAGAGCCTACGGTATTAAAATATACAAATAAGTTTATCATTAAAGCTATATTAAACTTAGCAATGTCAACTTAAATAATCGGCAGTTTTATTTATTTATTTATTTTTTATTTATTTTTTTTTTAAGCATTGCTTAATTATTTATTTATCCTACCTTTATACAGTTATTTTTATACTTTACTAACAGTTTACAAAACATGCAAATGAAATGAATAACCATGCAATAAATGAAAAACTTTCTTTAATTATATAAAATTGATAAGTTTTCGTACAAAGAAATAATTAGTTTCAGGATGGAGTTTAGAATTAACTGCTATTCATATTTTACTGCACTGAAAAATTCTTAAAAAATTTATTACAAAAGGTAATTATTACTATACATCTGTTAATAAACCAATGAATTAAAAGTAGAAAAACAAATATCAATTAACAGCAATACAAAGAACTGTCAACTTTACAGAAACAAAGAAAAACTATACTAAATTTTGTTTAAAAATTCCTCACAGAGGATAAAGAAAAATTATTTAATGTAGCTAGTAAACAGCTAAACTAATAAAAAACAGATAAGACAACTTAAATTTCTTTATAGAATGTAATTTTATATAAATGATAATGCTTAAAAAATTATATAAAGAGAAGAAAAGCATTAAAATTTATAACCAAAGAACAACACAAAATAAGCTTAATTGTATCTATTTAAATAATCTATTTGTTTCCAAAAATTATTGCTTAATATATTACTTAGGATTCTTTTAGCTTATTCTAATAAAACTAAATTAAATATTTAAACAATACAATTTTCTTTAATTAAGTTTATTTTTATGTTTCTTAACATGTAAACTAATTTTATTACACTCATGGTGAAAACAAATCAAATATAAAGATTACTCATACATTCTCTACTCACTTTTGGGAAAATAGATGACACTGCATGAAGAGTAATATTGAAAACACCCTTATGATTATCTACCCATTTAGTATTTGGTATCTGAATCTAAAATAAAAAAGAAATATCATACATAGAAATATGAACATGTAGTGATGGACCCTGAAAAATTTGACTTGAGTATTTGTAAAACATGAAAAGTATCATAATAAAAAAACAAAATCAAGCATTGATATCTGAATATCTTAATATACCAATGTTAAAATTCAGTTTTTATTTTCATATTGTACGATGGTCAGACAAAAATACTAAAAACCAGTTATTCTTTTTAATTTATATATATTTCTTTAATAAATAAAAAGAAAAGAGGAATTGAATGGTAATATTTTAAAATGAGCATGAGTGAAAAAATAAAGGAAGTCAGGTTATACAGCAGAATACTTTGGGAAAAGAAGAAAAGGAATTTTTCTTTTGAAATCAACCTCAAAATTGTAGAAAATTGAGACAGAAGAAAAAAAAATCTTTTTTACAATTATATATCTATGTATTTAATGATTATTCCAGGTATTATTTCATTCAAATTGGGATCATTTATGCATGTCTGTTTTCATTGATAGCTTTTAAACCCTGTTTAAAAGTTTTTTAGATGTTTCAATTTAGCACATAAAAATACAATTTCAGATGCTTTGAAAAATAATTTATTTACATTTTTCTATCAGTAAAAATTGTACTTCGTACTGGTTTACTCAAAATAATAATTATAGTATATTTTCAAAAAATATGCTCTTCATAAAAAAACATTTAAAATTTCAAGTTAAAAAGTTCTAAGTGATTATTTTTGTATCAAAATTCATCTTAAAACATGTCTGTGTTCATTGAAAATATTAAGAAGCTCAAGAAAAATATAATATATCTTGTCTATTAGTCACACAAGACAGTATTCACCCCCCTTTTACTTTAATTTAAAAAAATACTTTCACTTACACTACAGCATTTTCAGTTTAGAATAACACGAATTAATTCATTTTTTGGATGAGATTTCCATTTTTCCCTCTTTTTCCCTTGCTGCTTATGTATCATCTGGCGTCATCTATTGTCTATAATTGTGTGTCATTTCATTGCTCAGCATTTCTTTATTTTCTTCCTTTAATATTGCAATTTCTAAGGCTTTACTTTTTGATTAAAGCATTGTGTAAACAGCCACAGTTTGTAATTTTTTTCAACAGCTACTGTATTGCTTTTAATGGGGGTTTCTGTGTTTACTCTTGCTAAGGCTGTTGTTTTGTTATTATAAAGTCACAGATATGTTCTTTCAGTCTTTCATCAATTTTTCTTTTGGTCATTCTCACATAGATAACATCATCATTTTTGTTATTTTTATAGGTAATTTTACATATACTGGCTATTTGTAGATCATTATATTTTTCTATATCATTCCATGTTAGTTTGAAGAGCAAGGAGTTCAATGTTACTGGTACTTGCTTCTCTAGTTAATTTATTTCTCCTTTTACTTTAAATGAGATTTTGTTTAAAAATGGAACGGGGAGGGGGGAAGTTTAAGTTCTATTTTATTCTGTGCTGGATAGATTAATTTGAATATTTCGGTTCTTTCTATATCAGTTTTTGAACTGTTTTTTTTTCGAATATCCAACATTGATTCCTATATCTTTAATGATCTTTAACTCTTGTTTTAGAAATTTTTCATTTGAACATATATGCAGTGCTCTGTTTACATACTATTTAATGCTGAAAGTTTACAGGTGAGAGGGACATAAGCTGTATTTTTGATTATGCTGAGATTAACTGTAGATTTTCTGTAAACTGTAGTCTGTATTTCATTTTCTTCATACATTAGCCTTAAGTCTAACAAGGAAGATCTCCATACAGGCATACTCCAAAAAATCTGAAAAAATTACAGAATGTTCTTCTCATGAGGATATATATGTTTATAAAAAAATTTTTGGGGAACCTCCGTACCCTGTTCGTAAAAAATAATGAAAATTTCGTTTTTTGGCAATGAAAAGCAATTTAAAATTTTTTTTTATGTCAAATGCATTTTAAAGGAAAAAAGTTTCATGCTCAACGTGTTTAGATAAATTAAATATCTTTTGTTTGTCAGCTTTAGTTTGTTTTAAGTATAATTTCGTTATATTGATATTTATATTTAAATTTAACCATCAAAATTTGAGATTTAAAACGAAAATCAAATTTAAATCATTAAAATTGTTTCAAGTTCAAAGTCCAGCTGAGCATTGTCAATTCTATTTTGTTGCTATGGAAACAGCTGGCTTTTATTTTTGAATACACTTAAATTTATGGAAATAATTTTACTGAATAAGAATTTTTTATATATGAAAATATTTTTTCCAGAGGTAAATTAAAAAACTACAGCAACAAATAGTATATTGATATGCAAATTAAATTCGCTCATTGTTTTTGTTTAGATTCGTTAATGTTTAAATTCATTTACAAGGATTCTAAAAATCCAACAGCTTTCAGTTTCATTAAAATCGTTTGCTTTTGACAGAGAAAAGTTCTGCTCGCCAAATCATGTGACACTTTTGTTTTTTCACGCCAAATATTCGAAAGTATTTTATTTTTTTACATGCTTTCTAGTGCAATCCCGCTGCTAATTTTCACTGATTCTTTATTCCATACATGAGTAGTTTAATTAGTATTTTTTTTTTTTTTTTTTTTTTTTTAAATCTGAGTATGCCCAATATGAAGACTTTCCTTGTAAGTATGCTAGTGATCTATTTCCTCCCCTCCATCCTCTTTTATTGTAAGGTACCCTGGGGTAATAACGCCACGTTAAGGTTCTACCAATTTTCACGGCTCAGTTTTAGATTGTATTTTTCAAACAAATATATGATTTGATACAGCAACTCATTGACTATCTATATAAAAAAAATAATTTAACAGATATGTATTCATAAAATGTAATGGCGTGATTTCTTGACCATATCTATTTGGCGTTATTACCCACCTATAGGGTAATAACGCCATGCAAACAAAACTATAAAATAAGATGGAATAATTGCATGTAGATTGTTCAATTTTAAAAATACAAACTCTACAAACTTAGAAATTGACAGATTGCATTCTAAGCTATTGAAAATGTTCAATTTTTTGTGAAAGTGTAAGAAAAATAAAGGTGTAGTGTGTGTGGGGGGGGGGGGGGAGGATGAGGAAAAAGAATATCAGACCGTGAACTTCTTTTTGCTTAAAAAGGACTGCTTAAATAGAATTATTAGAAACATTGCCCAGTTTTAACTGTGTTTATTTGAATCAGTATTTAGGATGTAGCTCGGCCACTGTAGGGAATCCACCGGGGTATTAATGCCAAGGATTGGTGTTATTACCCCATTATAGTTATTGTGCTATACATTTTAAATTACAAATTATCTCGAGAAGATATCCAAAATCCTCAACAACATTTTGAAAGTCCATGAAATGTACAACAAATTTATGTAATTAAGATAGTATTTTCGGATAAAAAAAACAGTCTTTACATCACAAAACGTATCTCGCAAATTTTAGATCAAGCGTTAATTTTAGTTGCTTGTAAAAACAATAAGACCTAAAAATGAAACAAATTAACTTGAAGCTGTTTTTTGCGATTTATATGACTCAAAACCCTTCTGCGCAGAGCACATGGGTGTCATTTACCAGATTGTTTCATAATTATGCATAATATTAGCACTTGGCATTATTACCCCGCCTGGCGTTATTACACCAGACCACCTTAAATTGGATATTTTTATCATATAGGTTTATTTCATTAAGCAAGGTTGTAAGGTTTACTTTTTTGTTTATTATTATGAATATATCATCAATTTATTTAATCCAAGTTCGTATTTCATTTTCATGGTCTTTTACTATCTTTTTTTCTCAGCTATAACATTCAATAAATTCTGTATAAATGACCTCAATTTGAAATGAAATAATACCTGGAATAATCAGTAAATACATAGATATATAATTGTAATTTACAGGTATTAACTAAAACAAATGGATAAGCATGATCGCACAGAGGGTTTTGGTTAATATTTCTTTCAAAACAACATACCCATTAATTAATAAATCAAAATTGTTAATTTATAATTATTAAATTCTTACATACATGGTAGCACCAACAAATTTAATTTTAAAATAATTATAAAAGGAAGTTATTTATTGTTATCAAATTGAAAATATTCAAATCAAATTATCTGTCTATATAATAAAGGTCAAACATATCTACATGTAACCAATATACCATTTTGCGAATGGCAACACTTTGAAATTTGAAAGGAAATTTTGGTTTTACATTTTTTGCTACTACAAATTTTTAAACTTCAAAACATTGCACATTTTCAATTTTTACATCATCGTATAGAGAAAAAAATGCATTTTTAAATGCTATGCGTCTGAAAACTGTATCTTAATTTGTTTTTGAGGTATTAATTTTTTGTAGTTTTTAATACCGTTTTTCTAATTGTGGCAACAGAAGTACACCAATTCTATTAAAAGTAAAGAGAAAAAGGAAAATAATTTTTATATCTATTTAAACTTGCATGCAACAATTAGAAGGAAAAACAACAACAAACAAGTTGGAAATTGCATGTGAAGCGTAGCAAATGAGGTGCGTTCGTACGATAACGAAGTTTTAAAATATTCAGATCTTGCTGATATAGAAGAGCGTACTTTGGATACAGTATAGTGGTCGAAATCTTTGTGTTCCTGTAAATATGCAAGGAGTAATTTTTATTATACTTTATTAACGCACATCTTATTCATAAAATGTGAAGTAGTTTAATATAATTAAAACACGCCCCAAACAATGATTCCCTGTATAACGGAATACATTTGTATGGCCCTGTAATTTAATAATAAATATTCTTTGCATCACAGATTGTACAGAATGTATATTTTAGTACATACTTCATAGATTCATGTCAATTCTATTATATTCAAATGAGTGTAACACCTTTTAAATGCATTTGAAACTTTTTTCCCATTGATCGTAATGTAACGGAATACTTTTGATTGTCCCTATAATTGATCTATACATCCGATTTCCATAACATTTGAAATGACTTGACAAAATTATCTAATAATTATACATTTTAAATTTCAAACAATTAAAATGCATTTGAAACTTTTTTCCCCATTGACCGTAATGTAACGGAATCCTTTTGATTAACCTTATAATTGATCTATCATCCGATTTTCATAAAATTTGAAACGATTCGACAAAATTATGTAATAATTATACGTTTTAAGTTTCAAGCGATTAAAATGCATTTGAAACTTTTTTCCCCATTGACCGTAATGTAACGGAATACTTTTGATTGTCCCTGTAATTGATCTATGCATCCGATTTTCATAACATTTGAAATGACTCGACAAAATTATGTAATAAATATACGTTTTAAATTTCAAACTATTAAAATGCATTTGAAACTTTTTTCCCCATTGACCGTAATGTAACGGAATCCTTTTGATTGTCCCTGTAACTGATCTATCCATCTGATTTCTATAAAATTTGAAATGACTCGACAAAATTATGTAATAATTATGTATTTTAAATTTCAAACGATTCGGTTGGGTAGTTTCTGCACTGTTATATGCGGACAGACGGACGGACTGAGCGACAACAATAGGTGCTATGTATTTACATAATTACGAACACACCTAAAAAATGAAATGGCGATTTTAAAAAAATAATAATAATTAATTAGAATAATAGACTTTTTCAAAATTTTATGATTTGTTGTGTGACAAGATGTATTCATCTGTAAATACACAAAATTCGAACTTGTTGACTTATATAATTTTTGTTGATGGATAGGCAGACAGTAAACAGAGACGAAATGAACGAAATCTTAAAAGATAAAAACCTTTGGTTTTTATTTATTTTGAGTTCTTTGTTACACTTCCTTAAAGATGATTTCAAATTTCCTGCTCAACATCCCAAAACTTTTCTGACTCATTTTTAAACATAGAGGCATAAAATTGGAAGAGCTGACTATTGAAGTTATTTGGAATCAAAATAAGTTTTCCATTTTTTTTTTTTTTTTTTTTTTTTTTTTTTTTTTTTTTAATAAATAAATTACTTATTGAATTATAAACAATTTTGGGTCATGTGATGATTTTTTTTTTCTTTCTCACACTTAAAATACTTTGACAGCATTTTTTGAATGATCTTTTCCTTTTTCTAAAAAATGAAAAATGTCTTTCAATCACATTGTTTGGTCGTATTTATTCTGTGTATTTTTGGCAACGATTTTTATCGTCTGCGTTTGTTTTTGAGTTCATAGAATGTTTTTAAGAGAACGTAGCCATGAGCGGCTGAGTTGTGAGCTAGTTAAATAAATACAGTTCATAGAGTTTTTTAAATATGAGTTTTTATTGAGTTTGTGAATCTTTTAAATGAGTTATCAACATAAATTGTGGTCCGCCAACCACGAAGGATCAGCGATAATAAAGTGCAATGCGTAAATTTCTGAATTATTTGAGTTCAAGAAGAAACGATATAGTTTCGTGCAGTGGAATTTTTAAAGTAAGTGAATGTGATTTTTCTTATCTGTACTGTTATATATAAATTTAAAGCAATGTTTAAAGGAGCAAAGAAGGAGGATTTAAGGCAAATAGCCACGGAAATAAATCTAAATATTAATGATAAAATGACTATAACTGATTTAAACGATATCATAGAAAATAGCGAAATATATAAAAATAAACCAGATTTTGTTACAGAAATAGCTAACATCATAATTGAGAGTCATAAACATGAAGAACAAAGGCAATTTGATCTTGAAAAAATTAAACTTGAACGATCAAAAAATGAATTTGAACGATCAAAAAATGAATTGGAATTAGCTAAAATTAAATCTGAAACTAAATCTGTTATTACTGAAAGTGAAGTAAAAATGGAATCGTTAGATCAAATAATAAAAAGTATTAAAACTTTGACTGTAAAAGTTCCAACTAAGCCTGAAGGATGGGGTTTTTTCTTTTCTTCTTTAGAACGGCTTTCAAAACTAAAAATGTTTCGGAAGAAAATAAAGCAGAAATTCTGCTAAATTTATTAGGTGACAAAGCGTCTAACATTATAATTTATTTACACGATACAGATATCGAGAATTATGAAAAATTAAAAGAAATAGTCTTAAAAGAATTTCAACCAACACCTTATTTTTGCCCAGAACAATTTAGAAAAGCTTTTAAACTACCAAATGAGACTCATGTACAATTCGCCTCACGACTGATGACCAATTGGAATTATTATCTAAATTTAAGAAATGTGTCCGATTTCGAGAGTCTAAAACAATTGATTGTGTCAGATAAATTATATGAAACATTAGATAAGGAGACTGCTTCTCACATTAGTGTGAGACAAGGAGATAAATGGTTTTTACCAGAAGAATTAGGCCGTGAGATTGATTTATATTTTACATCATGCGGAAAATCTCTTACTGAGAATTTTAGTGTTAATCGAAAGTATAATCCCAAAAGTGTAAATAAAGTATTTTTAACTGATGTTAAAACATTAAACTGTATTTTGTGCCACAAACAGCACCATCTTTCAAAGTGTCCAGATTATTTAAAGTTATCTGTTAATGAGAGAGTAAATGTAATAAAATGTAACAAATTATGTTTCAATTGTTTAAATTTACACCCAGTAGCCAATTGTACATCAAAGAACATTTGTTTCTGCAAGAAACGACATCATAAAACTATTCATTTTCCCAAAACAAATAATAATACATATGTGAAAGAATTTGTTTCTTCAGAACATAATACACAAGGTAAAATAAATGTAGGAGAATGTTCAGATTCAAGACTAGCAAATTATGGCACATCAATGTTAAACGCTAATGCAGAAGAGTTCGTTCAGAAAACTTTTATTAGTAACTATTCGAATAAAAAGAATAAAGTTTTACTTTCAACTGTTATATGTTTTTTAATTGATGAATCGGGATCTAAATATAGAGTAAAGTGTTTGTTAGATGTCGGCAGCGAGTCTAATTTTCTATCCCGCCATTTAATAGACATGATGAATTTGAAAAAAGAGAGAACAAACATTTTGGTGTCAGGTCTAAATGATGCCACCTTAGTAATAAATCATAAAGTTAATGCATCAATAAGCAATAGAGATGGAAGTTTTGTAAAAAATTTAGATTTCTTGATAGTTCCAAAAATAACTGCAGATTTAACCCCTTCGCGTCCAATTGAAATTTCAGCACAGGATTTCCCTAATGTAATATTAGCAGATGAGAGATTTAATATCCCAGAACATGTAGATATGCTTCTTGGAGCAGGAATTTTCTATGAACTTTTAAAACCGGGACAGATTCGTATTAATAATTCTGATCTTATTCTGCAAGACACAGTTTTCGGTTTTGTAGTATCTGGAAGTTTTCCAATAGAAAATGAAAATAAAGTTCATTGTGGTTTAATAAAGAAGGAAACTAACTTAGATAAAACACTTCGAAAATTCTGGGAAATAGAAAATATCGAGATAGAAAAACCAAAAAGTAAAGAGACTTTAATTTGTGAAAAACATTTCATAGAAAATTATACCCGAGAAAAAAACGGCAGATATGTTGTTAAAATGCCCCTAAAACAAGATCCAACTACATTAGGAAGTTCTAAACAGATAGCAATAAAAAAATTGAATTCTTTATGGAATCGCCTAGCAACGGATCCCGAGTATTTAAGATTATATTCCGATTTTTTGAAAGAATACCAACAGTTAGGCCACATGGTCGAAGTTAACAAAAGCGAGGAAGAAAATGGATCCTATTACATTCCCCACCTTGGAGTGTATAGAGGAATAGAAAAAAGTATGTCAACACCTTTGAGAGTAGTTTTTAACGCCTCTTCTTTAACGACAAAAGGGAACTCACTTAATTCTATTCAGTATAATGGGGGTGTAATACAAGATGATTTATTCTCAATTATGCTGAGATTTAGGAAATATATTATCGCTTTCACTGCAGATATTCAAAAAATGTATAGAGCAATTTCTATTCATCCAGATCAAAGGAAACTACAAAAAATTTTATGGAAAGAAGGTGTAAACGAATAAATAAGGAATTTTGAACTAACTACTGTTACTTATGGTACTGTTAGTGCACCCTTTTTGGCCATGAGAACACTACTTCAATTGTCTAGGGATGAAGAAAGCAAGTTTCCTTTAGCAGCACCCGTGCTGAGAGAAGACATGTATATGGATGACATCTTATCTGGATCTGATTCTTTAAGTTCTGCATTAGAGCTCCAAAATCAATTAATAGAAATTTTAAAGAGTGGAGGAATGTTATTACATAAATGGTGCAGTAATGCTCCACAACTTTACCAAACAAATGACAAGATATATCCCTTTGGTGATTCAGAAGAATCCAAAACATTAGGTGTCTTGTGGAAATCGAGAAAAGATTGTTTAAGTTTCGATGTAAAAATTCATAATGAGGTAAATGTCACTAAAAGACAAGTGTTATCAATTATATCAAGTTTGTTTGATCCTCTTGGATTAGTATCGCCTATTATAATTAAAGCGAAAATATTTATGCAGAAATTGTGGTTATTGCAATTAAATTGGGATGACTTGTTACCGGAAAAAGAAGCTAAGGAATGGGAAGAGTTTTCAGATAATCTACAGTTAATTAACAAAATTGAAATTAGTAGGTGTATTTTATTGAAAAATGCTATTATAATCGAGTTACATGGTATCAGCGATGCATCCGAAGCAGCCTATGGTGCGGTAATTTACTGCAAATCCGTATCAAAATCTGGACATATGTCAGTGAAATTAGTGACAAGTAAATCAAGAGTTTCCCCCTTAAAGCAATTAACTGTTCCCAAACTTGAACTGTGTGCAGCTGTTTTATTTTCAAAACTAATTAAACGTGTAATTTCTGCTCTCAAGATCAGTATAAACAAAATCTTCTTATGGTCAGATTCTATGATAGTATTGTCATGGATTAAAAAAGAACCGTACATACTAAAAACATTTGTTGCGAACAGAATTTCAACAATACAAGAGCTAACTGAAGGGATGCAGTGGCAACATGTTCCTTCTCAACATAACCCAGCAGATCTTCTAACAAGAGGAATTAATCCTGATAA
This sequence comes from Maratus speculifer, assembly GCA_964019185.1. Taxonomy (NCBI): domain Eukaryota; kingdom Metazoa; phylum Arthropoda; class Arachnida; order Araneae; family Salticidae; genus Maratus; species Maratus speculifer. The sequence goes on from OZ025294.1 coordinate 216,677,916, forward strand.
GCTAATCTCAAATGAGTTTTGGTGGAGTGGCCCAATGTTCCTAAAAGAAAAAGACTATCCAAATACAACCATACCTGAAGCAGTTGTTTCCAATGACTTTTCAAAAGAACTGAAAAACTTTAAAACTAATGACTTTAAAAATATGTCTTTTTTTACAGTTTCTAATAATACCTTTGTGCATGATATAATTGATTTAAGTAATAATTATTGTAAGATAATTCGTATTTTAGGATTTATTTTCAGGTTTCTAAGCATTTGTAAAAAAGAAAGAAAAGAGGGTCCTTTAGACCTCGAGGAGCTCAAAAAGGCAGAAACTTTTTTGTTAAAAAGTGTTCAACGAGAATTTTTTGACAAGGAAATAAAATCCTTGCAAAAATCAGGTGAGGTAAATAATAATAGTCAGATAAGAAATCTTCACCCATTTCTTGATAAAGCAGGTCTTCTTAGAGTAGGAAGTAGGTTAGCAAACAGCAACTTAAATGATAACCAAAAATTTCCAATTTTATTACATAATAAAAGTAAACTTGCTCAAATGATAGTTGAATATTTTCATAAACGATATTTATTTTTAAGTATACAAGTTTTACTTTTTGAGTTTAGGCAGCAGTTTTAACCTTTAAATGGTCGTGCAATATTAGAGAATCAATTTATAATTGTTGCTTACTTTATGTTATAATTTTTGTAAAAGTTTATATATATTTTTTAATGCAATGCGTTTTATAAGATATTTTGAGTTTTATATAGTTGGTATATAATTGTTTTGAGTGTACATATGTAAAATTGAGATAATTTCTATTTTATTGAATATATTACATGTTATGAGAGAAAATATTAATACAAAATGCGTACTGAGAGTGCATATGTATAATTTGAGTTATCTAATGACATCCATTTTGTTCAGATAGTTTGAGTTTTATTTGATGAAATCGAGTTTCTTAATCCTTAAATACTTTTAAAATAAAGTATTTCTGAGTTATTTTTGAGATAAAATATGAGAAAAGAGATAAAATTCTTGCATCATTTAGAGTAAATTTAATTTGAGTGTCAGATGTCATGAGTGTACATCGCTTCATATTGATTGCAGAATTTTAGATGTTTGAAAAACAAAATGTTAAAATAAATGATTTAGTAATTATAAAAGAGGACAATGTTGTTGTTTGCAATTGGCCTCTAGGTAGAATTGTAGAGTTGTTTCCAGGTAATGATGGAATTATTAGAGTAGTAAAAGTGAAAACACAAAGAGGGTTTTTTAAGAGACCAGTGTCAAAAACATGTTTATTACCATTGGAAAAGTAATTGTTATTCATTTTAATTTGCTATTTATTGTTTATTAGTATGTGTTGTATTATTTATTTAAAAATTTCACGTGTAATAATGTATTATAATTGTGGTTGAATGAAAATCATTCAATGGGGGCCGGTATGTTCGGTCGTATTTATTCTGTGTATTTTTGGCAACGATTTTTATCGTCTGCATTTGTTTTTGAGTTCATAGAATGTTTTTAAGAGAACGTAGCCATGAGCGGCTGAGTTGTGAGCTAGTTAAATAAATACAGTTCATAGAGTTTTTTAAATATGAGTTTTTATTGAGTTTGTGAATCTTTTAAATGAGTTATCGACATAGTTTCAAAATAATAACACCTGCTAATTCATCCATTTCTGAACAAAAAATGAATTAAAGAATATGTCAGAAAACAGCCCTTTTGAATTTGAAAACAGCCTTAAGCCTTTTAAGTATAAAAGAGAATTTCAAAAGAAGGAATTTATTGCACCATACATAGGTAAAACTTCCCTAAATATTAAAAAAATAATAATAATCTAAAACAAAAATTAATATTTAAAAAATCATCCAATGACTTTTTCACCATATATTATACTCTCAGGTAGTGATGGGCGATTTCGATTTTTTAAATCGATTTAATCGATACTACGGCCAACTCGATTTAATCGATACTTTAAAATTTTTAATCGATTTCTCTGAAGGTAATATAATTTTCATTTTCCTTCAAAAGTCGAAGATAAAATAGACGGATGTGCCAATTCCAAAATTTCAGTGTATTAGTTTCTAAGATAGAAGAATTAAAGAAACCTCAGAACTCCCCCCCCCACCCTGCAAAATAGTGTTTTTTTTTTTTTTTTTTTTGAGTGATGTACACCAAAAATTGATCAGGATCAATTTCTATTAAGTACCAGCTGAATCTGAATTTTGATGAAAATCCATGAAAGCGCGAGATACAGCTATTGCGAAATCATAAAAAATGCAGCATATCAGCGCCACCTGTTGGGCAATTTACACCAAGAGCTAAATAACACTAATCTATGTCAGAGATTTACTGAATCTGAATTTTGATGAAAATTCGTTCTTGAGATAGCGCTATTGCGTTAATCATGAATAATGCAGTATAGCAGCGCCATCTCTTAAGCGATTTCCACCAAAATGTAATTACCCTCAAATAATATCAAGGACTAATTGAATCTAAATTTTTATGAAAGTCCGTGCATTAGTTCTTGAGATAAAGCTAAAATGGAAACAGGGGCGTGCGAAAAGAGAACTGCGCCCCGTTCAAAGTTCCAATTTAGCCCCCTCCCCCATTAACTTTTTCTTATGATAGGCTAGAAGTGATGTTAGTAGTAAAAATTTGGCGCCTCCTAAATTTCCGTGCTCGGAACGACCGCTTCCTTTCGTCCCCCCCCCCCCCCTTTCACATGGTGCTGAGTGGGAATTGTGAAAAATTCAGTATAGAAGCGCCATCTGAGAAGCTATATACATCAAAATGCAAAAAACATCAATTCATGTCAAGGACTAACTGGATCTAAAATGTGATGAAAATCCGTTCATTCGTTATTCAGATATAGCTGTTGCGCAAATCGCAAAAAATGCAGCATAGCAGCGCCACCTGTTAGGCTATATGCACCAAAAATTAATTTGATTCAGTTTATATCAAGGTCAAACTAAATCTAAAATTTTGTGGAATTCCGTGCATTTGTTCTTCAGATAGAACTGTCAGAAATTTTTGTCGTATACAGACTCACAGAGTGACAGACACACACACAGACAGATATTTCTTAAAAACCATGAAATCGTGTTAAAGACCTTCTAAAATATATAAATCCATCAAAAACGGGAAGTCAAAATTTTTCACGAATCTAATACTCTCTTCTTGTAAAGTTACAAAAGAAAGTAAAAATGTAAAATCGATTCTGCCCGTAAGATCGGTCTTTAGATTCGATGTCGATCTTTAGATTCGATTTCGATCTTTAGATTCGATTTCGATCTTTAGATTCGATGTCGATCTTAGATTCGATGTCGATCTTTAGATTCGATGTCGATCTTAGATTCGATGTCGATCTTTAGATTCGATGTCGATCTTTAGATTCGATTTCGATTTTTTTTTCTTTTTTTTTCTAGGCTAAATCAGTGTTGAATGCAGGTATTTTTCTGCGACTCCGGAGAAAGGCATCATGTTTTACAGCTCTGTAAGAGAGGGGGAATCGCAATTTGTGCATTAAAAAACATAAAATCTCATAACTTCTGGGGGGGGGGGGGTAATCACCTGCGGGCCCCATTAACTCGACACTAGGTTAAATCGTTATATTTTTGTTTAGAAGTCCAGTTATTTGAAGTATTAGTTTATTACGTTTTATTTTTCACGCTCGTCTCTTCTAATCCTCCCTTCCACGTCAGTTTTAACCTACAGGGCCGTTCGAAATATGCATACAGTTTTAAAAATGTCCAATTCTCTGTCAATTTTATTTTAGATCCACATTTTAAATCCTTGACAAAAGATAAATAAAGGGTCGCCTTTCGGGGTTTATCTGCGCCCCGCCGGGGGGCATATTTTTTTGTTTCTTTAAAAGAAACAAAAAAAATCTTGAGGGGGGGGGGCTTGCACCCTCCCCCAATATACGCATTAAAATTTCGCTCATTTAATTTTCTACCATTTTTAACTTAAAAGTTTAAGCTACATGGCACTCCCAGAGCTGTGGATTCTTCCCCCCCCCCCTGTCGATCACTCACCTAATTTTGCTTATTTCTTCACTTTATTTCAATCTTTAAAAGGTAATAACTTTGCTTCTATAGGAGTTACAGTGATGAGAAAAATTCTAGTATAGCTAACCATTTCTCGCCTTTCTTTTTGCTTTCCCAGTTTTCCGGTTTTCCCCTATAGGACCTTTTTTTTGGGGGGGGGCAGAGGGGTTTTTTCTTGATACAATATGTCTATTGAAAGCTTATGCTTCATACATTACAAATCTAGCAAAATAAATTTTCTCCCATCATTTCAGGTCACATTACGGACCCATAATGTGTTAAAAATTTAATTTTTCAAACTTCTTCAAAAAAAAAAAAAAAAAAAAAAAACATTGATACATATTAGCGAAACTGGGGTCAGAACCCGCAATCGTTTGATTGCACACGTAATCCCTAGGCTTTTTGGCCACCGAGTACTCAGCAACGCTATTATTTCTTTAGATTGTCATCTTTAAATTCGTAATATCTTTTAAATGGAATGTCCGATTTGAATAATTCAAAAAGTAATCTACAGATATTGTAACAGGCATTAATACAAAATGATTTATTTGGATAAGGATTAAGGTATCGATAGTATGGTCTAATTTTGGTTGATGTATTTATCGCGTTTTAAAGCGTAAGAAAGTAGTTATAGTGAGTTAACTACAATAGCTAGACATATGGTATCGCGCGTTTTTTTTTTTTTTTTTTTTTTTTTTTTTTAGACATTAATATGTTTTTTAATATTATAGAACCTTTTTTTATTCATTTAAAAGTATTTCCTGGCGATTCAAAAATACACACGTAATTGTTCAAGGTTTCACTTCTACCGGCACTCTCAGAGTGCCACTATTTTTTTTTTTTTTTTTCATGTTCACCCGTCCTACCCCCCCCCCCCCCCCCTCCTCACCAATCTTAATTTACAGGTTCGTTCAAATTATGACTGCGATTTAAAAAAAGTCTAATCCTCGTTCTATTTTGTTATAAATCCATATTTTGAAACCTCAACAAAAGATACATTTGGGCCGGGGTCGCCCTTCTGTCCGTTTGGGATTCACCTTGTCCCCCTGGGTGGGGGGCATATTTTTTGTTTCTTCCACACCATCTCATGTAACATATCGTTATAAAGCTTTTATCGCCTCGTTTTTTTCTGTTACTACCCCTCTCCCCACTTAGTTACATGCTCTTGGCACTTTTTATAGTTTCAAAGAGTGTATGTTCCCCGCGGGACACCCCATGAATTCAACACTTAGTTAAACACTATATTTTTGTTTAGAAGCTCAGTTATTTGGGTTATTAGTTAATTATGTTTTTTTCTCAAGTTCGTCCGTTCTAATCCCTCGTCCCCCCCCCCCCCTTCCTCGCCAATCTTTACTATATGGGCCGTTCAAAGTATGCATGCAATTTTTAAAATGTCCAATTCTCGTTCTATTTTATTGTAAATCCTCATTTTGAAACTTCGACAAAAGATACATTTGGGCTATGGTCGCCTTTCCGTCAAGAGTGGGGGTTGCCTGCCCCCTTGGGAATGGGACATATTTTATGTTCTTCCAAACTATCTCGTGTAACATTTGGTTGGCATTAGAAAAAAAAAGGGTTTTTTTTGTCTATACTCCTTGTTTCCCATCCTAGTTACACGGTCTTGGCACTCTTTATACTCGGTTTAATGCCAAGTTACTCAGTGTTGTTATTAGTTGAGTTATGTTTCTCAAATTTGTCAAAGTTTTTGTGTAAGTGAAAACCATAAGTGACAATCAATTTAAAATTCTTATTATCCGACTCTAAAATCTGCAATAGCTTAATTCTATGCCTCCCTAAATGGGGATGGGGAAGGGGGGTGGGAGGCGGTAATTACGGTTCTGCTGATTGTCTAAGTACTGGAATTAGTAATTTGGATCTTCTCTGTGTGAACCTAAATATCGAAATATCGATTCTAGTATCGATTCTAGAACTGAGAAATCGATTCTTATTATGATCGATGTTGTTTTATACGATATCGATTTTAATCGATTCTCAAAATTTCCAGAATCGCCCATCACTACTCTCAGGTAATGTCGACAGATATCCGATTTATGAGGGATGTCCTTATTTTTAGGGGCTCTAAGACCTGATGAAACGCCAAGAGTCCAGATTTTTCATGATTCATAGATTCTTTTACATTTATTTAAGTATCATGCTATTCATTAGTTTGGATGGACTGAAACTTTAATAGTAAAACCTTTGAAGATAGAATCTACCTACAATGGAAATTTTTTACTCTCATTTCAAAAAAATATTTTATAACTTTACATGCTTAGGGGGAAACGGGTCTAAAACAGAATTTTTTTGTTGGTTCTTAAGGATTTTGTTTTTATAAGTTTTACTGTACTTTTTTTGAGTAAACTCTAGGCAAATGAAATTTGTTTATATGAAATCTGTTTATAGAAGAATACTTTTTTTTTTTTCTTAATTCCATTGCTTTTACAATAGATATACTATATACAATGCAATTATATGTGTGAAATTGGAATTTTGTTTCATTTCCTAGTAATTGCATTTTTATAGGTTTTACTGTTTGCTATGTTTGTTTAGTCTAATAAAACCTACTAAGATGGAATCACAAAGGATAGAATAAAAATTCAATTTTTAACAGGCTTGTGTTTTATCAGCTATAATTGTATGGTATTCATACATTAGGAACAAAGCAATGCTTATATTTAATATACGATTCCATTACAGGCAGATTCCGTTTTCATAAAGATTACTAGATTACACTTTTATATTCTGATTTTGAAGCAGCTGTGATGCTTTTAATTTTCTTTTTTATCTTTTTGTTCACTTTTTACAACACTACTCTTAGATAAGTGTTACATTTTTGTCTGCATTAACAAAAATTGGTACTAAGTGCTGTAAATATTCCAATGCATGGAAAATAATTTCTTACATTTAATTAATTGAATTCCACTTCTGAATAAAATTAGATAATTTATAATTCCAGCCCCCGCCCCCTCAAAAAAAAAAAAAAAAAACTAGTTGGATCTGCCAATCTCAAAACTTTTTTCTTTTTCATATGTAAATATAATGTTATAATACACACATTTAATATTATTAATTCAATACTATACCAACTTTGATTTTCATATTAAATTTCTGCTTCAGTCAATTAATCAGAGTAAAAATGAGTTAATGTGAATCATGATATTTATTCAAAACAATAGTTTTTTCTTATTCTGTTATCAATAAATTGTTTGCAAATAGCCTGCTTAGCAGGATGCAAGTTCCCATCTCTGCACGAGCCAAAGGGCAATAGAGCAATGAAAAAACAGGAAAAAGATACAAAAAGTGCTACACTATCACAATGCTTCTTTCCCATGAAATGCTTCCAAATTCAAGGAAGATTTACATACAAAAAAATTTGTTTCAACTCTGTACATAACTTTATGCACTTTTCGATGGTACTCATCTGTTGCACCTCATCACAATACTTTGTAGCAGTTAATGAAGTGTTTAAGGTATATTGGCCAACTATCTTGATTAAGAAATTCATATACTTGCATGAATCATTATGATACAGGTTAGTATTTTCAAATATTTTGATGGCTCCAACTCTTTCCTTTCAAATTATCTTTGATAACATGAATGTAATTAAAATCAGAATATAGACATGTATAGAATATGCCAGATTTTTTACTACAACCCAGACTTTTATGCTACTTACAAATTGTCAAATTTACCTTTAATGTCTTGTAACTGTTTTGATGAATTTGTTTATTTTTATACAGCAAGTATTCCTTTATTTAATTGATTTAATTTCTGAGATGTACAATAAAAGATATATTCAACACAATTAAGTTAAATACGCACACACTTCAAATAATTTGATAATAGCATCTAAATAGAGCCATACATATGATATAATAAATATTTTCACAAATAAATATGAGCAAAATTAGTTATAAATGTGTGGGCATGCAATGAAAAAACAAATCCTATCACAGCTATATTTAAATTTTGAAAACAGAAGAAAAAAAAAATATATTGCAATTATACAAAAAAGAAAATTTGACATACAATCTAAAGCAAAAAAAGAATGAAATTGCCAATTACTATGCAGTTTTTGCAGTAATCTACATACAGTTTTAGAGATCAGCATTAGAATCTACAGGCTTACACCCATTACACTTTATTTTTTTAAGCAGAATATCTTTTCCCAATCCTTGTAGAAAGAAATTTTTATCAGTAATTGATTCTGTGATTTGAGTATGCAAATATTAATCATAGCTCAATATTTGCATATAGAAAACTACAAAACAAAAAATAAAATTTCAAAAAGGTTCGATCAAAATGAGTCAACACAACTAAAAGAACTTACATAATGTGCAACCTGTTGCGATTCTTGATGTGATAATATTACATGCTATAAAATTCATTTTATCAATTAAAGAAAAAACAAGTTGGAAATTGCACGTGAACGTAGCAAATGAGGTGCGTTCGTACGACAACGAAGTTTTAAAAATATTCAAATCTTGCTGATATAGTAGAGCGTACTTCGGATACAGTATAGTAGTCGAAATTTTTTTTTTGTGTTTCTGTAAATATACAGAAAGTAATTTTTATTACACCTCAGAATCGTATATCTTATTCATAAAATGCGAAATAGTTGAATATAATTAAAACACGTATCAAACAATGTTTCCCCGTGGAGCATTATGTAGTGGAATACTTTTGTGTAGCCCTATAATTTAATAATAAAAATTCTTTGCATCACAGATTGTACAGAAAGCATTATTTAGTATATACTTCATAGATTCATGCCCATTCTATTATGTTCGAATGAGTGTAACATCATAAAAATGCATTTGAAACTTTTTTCCCATTGACCGTAATGTAATGGAACACCTTTGATTGTCCCTGTAAATGTAATTGATCTATGCATCCGATTTTCATAACATTTGAAATGATTCGACAAAATTACGCAATAATTATATGTTTTAAAATTCAAACGATTAAAATGCATTTGAAACTTTTTTCCCCATTGACCGTAATGTCACGGAATCATTTTGATTGTCCCTGTAATTGATCTATCCACCCGATTTTCATAAAATTTGGAATGACTCGACAAAATTATGTTATAATTATGTATTTTAAATTTCAAACGATTCGGTTGGGTAGTTTTTGCGTTGTTATATGCGGACGGACAGACGGACGGACAGACGGACGGACTGAGCGACAACAATAGGTGCTACGTATTTACATAATTACGAACGCACCTAAAAAAGGGGCAAATCAGATTGTTTATTTAGTGGTCTTAAACCAATATTTCACTAATTATTTCAAACATGCTTACATAAAATTAAAGTGTAACTGTATATTTTGTATTTATAACTGAAGACATAAACTAAAATTAATTTTAGTTTAATAATTTTGAAAATGTAATAAAAGATGTAAATAAACATGGTTAATTAAAAAATAAATAATACTTAAGATTTTTTTTATCTGCAGAATATACATAACTATGAAATAGAACTAATGGTTATAAATTAATGCTTTTCAATTAAAAATGAATTTAACTTACAAAAGGTGTTAGGAAAGAATAACTTGGAGGTGGATTTTCCATCATAACAGGCAAGCAAAAGTCTCCAGTTTGTAATCGACCATCTCTGAACAGAGGAAACCACTAAAACAAATTTAATTTTTAGATGAAAAAAAGCATAAAATTAAAGTTATAACATAAAATAAAAAATTTATATAAAAAAAATAAAAATATTTTTCAACTGTTAAAAATAAATAGCCTAAACAAATCCAACTTAAAGTGAACACCATGAATTTGGGCAATATGATTGTTTTAATTGTTCAAGAACAGTCCATAGAACAGAATTACACTTATTTTGTCTATGTCAGATGGTTGCATTTGACAAAACAGAAAAAATTCCAATCAAGATATTGAGGTAAAATTTACTTTTATTATTTTTACTGAATATTTTAAAATATTAATATGTAAAAAGTTACAGAATACTAAGCAGATAAAATACTTAATTTAAGCCCATTTAATTACGAAATATAGCAATACAATATTTAAAAATCCTGATTGAGTACATAGGATACATACCATAAAATATTTAATTTTAGCTAAAAATGCAATTTTTTTTCTATAATTAGACTTATTTATAGATTTCAAGTAATTTGTTTCATAAAAATAGAAAAAATAGTGCAGTGAAGGGTTAAACATTGTTATAATCAAATTACTTTGTTAGACAAAAATGCTGTTTAAACTTACAGTATAACCAATGGGTGTTTCTGTGGGATTTTGTTCCACTTTTTTCTGACAACTGATGTGGTAAAATGTAAAGAGTAAATGTTGCTGTTCAGTAAAAACAGATGGAAGTTTAATCTTTATTTCATCATAAAAATCTGGAAACCTACATTTATAAAAAAAATAATAGGCACAAAATTTCTTCAATACACAGAAATGAAAATATTTTTAATTTTACTAAGTAAATAAAATTATAAAAATCAATTATCAGATTTTTATAATGCTCATTTTATAAAAGAATAAATATGTAACTTTGAACATTATGCAATAAACATCAAGTCTTTTTGAAAGAATATTGCCATAAAAATATTATGATTAAAAGCAAAAATTAATTACATTTTACTTTTTATTTTCCCCATGAAAATTTAATCATATAATTAATATCATAAAAAATATACCATATTTACTCGTGTATAGGGCGCAAACGTGTATAAGGCGCACCCCTACTTTACAAGTAAAAATGGCGATTTCTTAAAATCTCATATATAACCTGCACCATAAATTTGATATGCTAATGAAGAATGACCAAATGAATTTCAATTTAAAAAAAAGTCGAAACAAACATTACACCAGACTAGAAAACAAGATGAAAATGCATTTTTATACTTTTTTATTTTTATATGAGTTGTAAGAGAATGACGGGAAATAGGAATGAGTGATGGTAAAGCGAATTGCTAATTAGTGTTTAGATAATGTCATTAGCTCTGTTGTATAAAAACTGCAAGGAATGAAATAAATATGCAGTAATACTTCAATTAAGTAACATTTTCTGAGTTTTAGTGTCTTCTTTGAATAATTTCTTATTTCATATGTATATCATTCGACTGCATCCAACAGTAAAAATTTATTCAGTGTATAAGGCGCACCTAGGAGTTTTGTCCTAATTTTTTGGAAAAAAAAGTGTGCCTTATACATGAGTAAATACGGTAAATGCATTAACAAACTATTATCTATACTGATATAAATAACTTAATATAAAGTTGTTAAGCTTTTAATAAAGTAATCAAAGATTATAGCATTTCAATTGATTTGCTTTACACCACAACACACAATAATGAAATCACAAATTTTAATATTGCACGAAGAGTTCTTTTTAAACCAATATAACATAAAATATGAATGAATTCATATCTCCAACAGACTTCATAATGGAATTTCAGAAACTTCAAAAGATACTTTATTTTGTGCTTATACATGTGCAGCTTTATATGTTTTTATTAAAGTGTCAAACAATGCAAAAAAAAAAAAAAAAAAAAAAAAAAAAAAAAAAATTAAATGATAGCAAATGATAAAATTGACTTAAATAACATTACATTTCTTCAGTAACAGAAATGACTGTTATATTTTTTATAAGAAATTCCTTAACTCAAAAGATTTTTGCCTTCCATTGTCATTTTGAGACATCAAAATTTGACTGTAGAGGATGGTGCACAAAAACACAGTGCATATGCCTACTGGAAATATATATATACAAATTACCTATTTGAGGATAATTAGCTGCTACATCTGAAACTCTGCAACTATGCTGAATTTATTTTTATTCTTTTTTTTTTTTTTTTTTTTTTTTTTTTGGAGAGGAAGGGTGCAAATAGACATTACAATGAATACCCAAAATAATGTATGAAATCCAGTTTTATTGGCATTTTGTTAAAGCCAAATAACAAATCCAGTTTTACTTTTAAAACTTAACACTTTGGGAAAATTTAAAGAATGAAAGTACCTCATGATTTAGTTCTTTACAAATCATGTTAAAGTAGTTAAAAACCATTAATTTGAAATTCAGACAAAAAAGGGATTTTTTGATAATTGTATTTTTTAAATGGCTTAACATTTTTTTATGTTGAAGTAAATCATATTTAATAAAAAACCTACAATTTTGAAGCCCTGAAAAAATTTCTTCTTGCCTATAGAAAATGTCAAAGTGCAAAGTTGTGACTGCCATTTTTTATGAAAAATGAAATGCCAATATGTTTCGAGTGCTATATCCCTAGCAAGCAACAACATCTCAAAATTCTTTTTGCATAAACTGTTAGTATAACACTACCTGCTTATTAAAATTTGTTTCCATAGAGCATTGTTACTTTACATTGTTATGTTGCCAAAAAGTATAGTCAAAATGACATTTTTGTCCATTTTCCGCACTTAATATCTTATTTAAGCAATTGTACCCCAAACTTTTTTTTATAGAATATGAAAGTGCACTACTAGGACAAGCTAAATAATATAGTACTGAATGGAGATACTGTTGCTGTTAGTAGATATAACCTGTTAAATGTTCAAAATTTCCAAAATCTGCAACATTTAAAGTACTGTTATTTAAAAAAAAAAAAAAAAAAAAATGCCACAGTTGAACAAAACAAAATGTATCACACAGTAGTTAAACATATGTACAAAAACTGGGTCTTAGGCAAAAAAATGACAAAAGTTACAAGAAAAGCAATGTCCATGATCACATTTCCCCCCTAAGGGAAAATAAAATATCCCATTTCTCTTTCAGAAGGGCCAACAAAAAAGGAATAGTTCATTTTCTCACAGGGAAAAAACACAGAAAGAGGAAAGAGAAATAGGATTTTTTATTTTTTGATTGGGAAGACATGTGATCATTGACACTGTTTATTTGAAAATTTTGTCATTTTTTAAAATAAAAATATCAAAAGACCCACTTCTTTTTCTTTTCCATGTTTTTGTACATATGTTCACCTACTACAAGGTATATTTTGTTTCATTTGACTATGACGCTTTTTTGAGATATGAGTAATTAAAATGTTGCAGATTTTGAATATTTAACAGGCTATTTTTGCTAAAAGAAACAATATACCAGTAGAGTACTATATTATTTAACTTGACCTAGTAGTACACTTTTATATTCCATAAGAAAAAGTTTGGGTACTATTACTTAAATAAGATATCATGTGCTGAAAACAGACAAAAACGTTACTTTGATTGTATTTTGTGGCAACATAACAATGCTATATGGAAACAAATACATTTAATTAAGCAGGTAGTATTATACTAACAGTTTATGCCAAAAGAATTTTGGGATGTTGTTGCTTCTGAGAGATATAGTGCTCCAAACATACCAGCATTTCACTTTTCATGAAAAATGGCATTCACAACCTTGAACTTTGACATTTTCAATAGGAAATAGAAAAAAATTTTCAAGGCTTCAAAATTGTACATTTTTTATTAAATACAATTTACTTCAACATAAAAAAAAAAAAATAAAAATAAAAAAAAATACAACTATTGATGATTTTTGCTGTAATTATATTGTTGATAAAAAGGATTAAAAATAATAGATTTTTTGAGTTATTCATCTTATCCTGGAATCATGTAGAAAATAAACTTCAAGGATCCTGGAAAATTCTCAGAACTTCACTTATTATCACTGTATTTTCAACTTTTGATAATTAAGTTTGATCAACAAAGAGGTCCTGAGCCATTATTCTTTCAGCGAAGTATTTCAAATTATTTGTATTATATTTACCTATACCAATAATGCTATGGAGATCACAGAATGCATTCCTCATAAATCTAATATTCAATATAATCAGAGAATGCACCCCATAAAGCTCATAGTTGCTATATATATAGAAAAGAAAGACTGACTGGAAAGTTGTTACACCTATTTAATTCTGCTGTAATACAATATTTCCCAAAAATCTTTAAAAAGTCTTCCATAATCTATTTATGATAAATTTTAATTAACATTAAGATTAATGATACTCCAAATAATTATATACTTTGTATTTCAGTAAATATAGTAACATTCATTAAATTTCAATAAATTTTAATTTTCATCATTTGGACAGGCACTTTTAAATTATTTAAACCTACAGATCTTAGTTACAAATAGTTTATATTTCTATTAGTTATGTAAATATTTAAAGCCTGCTTTCAACCAAAGACATTCTTTTGAAACTTAACTCATATATTTTAGTGATTCAAACCATGGAGTTTGGACTTTTTGGCGATACTTCTATTTAAAATGTTTTGGTCAGAGCTATTACTTTGCTTGTGTTAAGTTAGGTGATGAATGAATCCACAATCTATGTAAATTCCATTCAGACTAAAGCCAGTTAACTGCAGATGGTGACAGAATAAAAATTCTGATGTGATTTGGCACAATGACAAATGGAAATGAGGACCTTGATTATCGATCATAAAATAAACTAGTTGAAAAATACCTTTTTTGTCATTTAGAAACTGAAAAATACCCATTTTATTTATTTATGAAAATTAAAAAAAATAACTAGATATAGAATACTAGTTTGATTTTTTACCTTAGAATACTACCCTTTAAAATACATCAGTGCTAAAATAATAGATGTGTTGATCAGCAGATAAATGGGTAGTATTCTAAGGTTAAGCAAATCAGAATGTAACAATTATTTTAAACTTTCTGTTTTGAAAATAAATAAATAAATATATAAATCTATTGTTTTTTGACAAAATAGAAAAATGTTGTAAACTACATATTTTGGCCTAACTGTGGTTCAACTATTTTTTTTTTCTTTTTTTTTTTTGCTTCAAAATAGACAACATTAAATTTAAATTCAATTACAGCTTCCTGGAGCAGCTAGAAGACTTCGCAAAGTTGCATATTTTATCCTTTTGCAGAAGTTTAAGCAGTTGATACAGTCTGCTTTAAGAATAAAATGACCAATAATGTTACCTGTTATGATATGTGATGGTAGTATATGCTTCAGTTAAAAACTCTGGACAGCTTGATTTTCCAAATATTATCTAAAATAAGTTAAACAAATCTATGAAAAATACTATGTTAATGTACTTGAACTATGTTAATGTGTTTACTTCATTTATATTCTTATAAAAAATGAAAATTTTTATCTTAAAAAGGAATATGTATTTTACTTACAGGCAGAGCACTATGTATTTCTTCACTTGCCATATATTGAACCTTGCATGTAATATTTCTTGCAGATCCAGGCCTATTAGTGAAATTAACATCGCGAGGATACACAAATAACAAATTTCGATATGAGTAATGAGGTATATAAATCTCTTTGACTGGAAGTTCTAAAATTTCTTTTGTAGGACGTCCTTTTTCATCAGGATAAGGATGTAATCTGGCCAGTTCAGGTGTCAAACAATATTTTGGTTCATCAGGACAAGGAGCAATATCCAATTTCAAAATGCCTGAAAAATAAAAAACATAGTTAAAAGTTGATTTATAATAATTTATTCATATTTTGAAAAAATATTGAAAAGCTTACTGTACAAATTTTAAATTAATAATTCTATTTTTAAATGACTGCTTGGATAGGAAATGCTTTAAAATGTTTTTAAAGAATTAAACTAATAAAATTTTCAGCTCACATTCACAAATATTTTTTATAATAATTTTAATTTAAAAAAGTTATTATTTTATTTATTATTTTTTTTAGACTGATAAAAATTATGTTAATTCATGATGTTAATCTTTTTGGTACAGAGTCCTTTATGCAGAAATGGCATATGTGACCAAAATAAATATAGCACTTAGACAGCCTTTTTTGTGTCCATGCATTTAATGTAAACATTTTTATTATTTAAACTAAGAATATTTTTGTTAACTTCTTAGAAATTTTATAAATGTAAAAATAATTACATAAATAAATGATGGCGTTACAGGCATGTTAAAATTTTGAATTCATTGATTTTATTTTCATGCTTATAACGCTTTTCAAAGATATTTCAAAAATATTTCTCACAAAGGATTTGAACAATTTACATTGTACAACTAGAAATATACAATATTATGTACATGAAAAATAATTACTTGTTTTACAATAAATTAAATATGTTTATTGAATTATTTATAATTAATGTATAATTCAGGAATGGACAAGATATTCTACTTGATTCTGAAATATAACATTATCCTTATCAAATAATGCAAATTTTTAATTTTATTGAAAACATTACTAATTTTTCTGAACAATTAAGATCAACTTGAAATGTTTAACTTATTTAATTAGAATCTTAAAAACTTTATGAAAAAAAAAAAAAAAAAAAATAACTAAAAAGAAGTCATTTGATTTTTATTTTTTAAATTGAATGAGTGATTAAAATCTCTTATTTTTGGAAAAACAACAAATACCTGGAATGCACTTCAAACGTTTCAACACAGAAGAAGGTCTCTTTAAGTCCATCAAAAATTTAAATAAGTCTTCATCTCTCAAACGATCAGTTTCCTGGTGAAATAAATAAACACTCATATAATTGGAGTTAAAATTGAGAAGAAAAAGAACATACTTTTTACATATCATTATTATTATTATTTTTTAATATTCAGTTTTTAATAATTTTTCACATTTTGCAGTGTTTTTATTACAGTTGTAAAAGGGAACCAATATCAATCTTTTAATCAAAATAGTAAATTTTGTCTTCAAATCAATAAAGATTATCTAGAATTTCCCATAGTGATTCTTCTATTATTTGTGAATTTTTTAATTCATTTTTTTTAAACTTTTATTATGATAATTAACATTTATAAAAAGAATTGGGTTTCAAATTTTTATCCTAATATTTAAATTTTTCTATTTTGAAAAAAAAAAAAAAAAAATCGAGCTTTTAATTAATATCTAGCATAATTATAGGCTGTTTTTTTACAAAATAAACATTACTGAAAAGAGTACAAAATTTACTATATTGAGCTAAAAAATTCAAACCTGATTTTTTTCATTAATGTAGAAAAGAGTCACTTTAAAATGCGAAATATGCTATAAATCATATAAAAAATTAGATTTAAAAAATCTAATTAAAAAATCTAAAATCGGGCTTCAAAGTGCAAAATTACCTATATATATGTATCTTACTATAAAATTTTGATACTCTATGTACAAAGATCTCTTCAGAACAGCATCAACCTATTCACACACAAACTTCTTTCATTATTATTATAGATGTACTTTTTGCCTTATGTAGTAAAAAAGGGGTTTTTTTTATGATTGTTCGACTTTCACTTAAGCATTATCCATTTCTTTGTGTAAAAGATTACATTTCCCATAAAATATACTAGGCAAAATGTTCTAATGTAAGTATATTTTAAATGAATCGCAGAACATTTTCAAACTTTAAGGCGGATCAAGTTTTGTGTAAGAACAATATTTGGGATTTACTATTCTAGAGAAAATTCTAAATATTGAAATTTTGTGTGTATAAATTTTATGAAATATAGTTAAAAAATGAAATTAAGAACAGAGACATGTTGCTACCTGTTTGAAAAAACTGTTGACAGTCAATGTTACAGGCCTAAAACTATCAAGATTAGCTCCAAGCTCATCAGAGTACCAACTGTTTCTTTTGTCCATTGTGTTACGTCGCTCCAAAGTACCTTTTTTAGTTAAGGTATCAGAATCACTTGATTTCTTACGAAGTGTTTCCAGCCCTGTGATGCCAGCCTTTCTATCTATTTTATAATAATTTTACAATTATTCTTCTAAAACATACCAAATAAATATTATATTTAAAAAAAAGAATTGTTTAAATGAATCAGAGTTTTGTAGAGGGATTATAAAATATGGAAGAAAAAACTTATAAAGCATCAAAGTTCTTAACTGAAAAATAACCCAGTTTTTCAAATGGAAAAAAAAATTGCAACAGAAAATATCACATATACAAATGTGAAAATTTTGACAAAAATTACCAAAGTATTATTTATATGTATGTATATTCAATTTCATCCAGACTGAATTCTTATTTATTTTGTGTTTATCCTAGTGTTGTGGCACACAAAAATATTCCATCTTGTGCTGCAGTTTCAGCCCTGCCAATAGATAAAAGTGAGAAGTACTAAGCTAAATGTCATCCAGGAAATTCAGTGATATCAATGACCCTGATTTGATTTCAGGCTAGGAGATTTTTTCAGTCTGTTGGTTTTATGCCTCTTAGGCATATTAAATAAAATTTAGAAATTAAAACTTCAATTGTATGTAAAAGCAGTTTATAATTTGGAAAAGGAGATATCCACACAAGCTGTTCACATAAATGTGGATCCCAGTTCCCCTCCTTTATTCTACATATATGAGTAATGAATAGCTATTTTACAACATAGCAGAACCTTAATTTTACCTATATGTGTAAAGAAAAATATTATAATGTTCTTAATGTAGTATGTTATTTCCATTGGTTCCATCCATTTTTATTTTTTTGTTTTAATAATTAAATGAATGAGTATATTACAGACATAATTGAAATAAGATATCTCAGGTAAAATTAAAAGTGCATTTTCATTGAAAGGAAACAGGATTGGAGAAAGATAAAAGCTTATTTTATTCTCTAGCATAGATAATACTAGGACTTCCCTCAGAGGGATTAGTCTGAGCAATATTGCTGAGAATATAGATTTAATAGCGTAAAAAAGTAAAGAAAGTGAAATGCTACTTTTACTTGGCCATATACTGCAATAAACTGAAATGAAAAAAATAAGAAAATTGAATCACAGGATTACAAAATATCTTACATATAAAATCATATACACTGTTTAAAATAAAGGGAAAGCAAACCATGCATGGATATAAAATTGGAAGTATGCAATACATTAAAAGTAATGCAGAAAATAAAACATTAAATTATTTTATATTGAAATTTTAACTCTTTGAAAGGATGTCAAGAACATAAACAGACACTCCGCAACCATTGAGAAAATTCTAAATAAAAAATGTATTATTTTCTAAGAGAATGGACTAAATTTTATATGGTGTGAGATTCCCTCCTCTCCTTTATGTTGTTGAATAACTGTTTCCCACGGATGCAATGAAATTGTCAAAATGAGTTAAGCAATTTTTTTTTTTTTTTTTAAGAATTTATTCTAATTAAGAATTTACATCTTATAAGTTACTGTGATGTCAAAATTATAGCTTCTAACCCCAAAAGTATCCCAGAAATTCCAAATAAATAATGATTTAAAATCTTTTTAGAAATTTTTATGTTTATTTATCAAATTAAACATTCAAACCCTTTAGAAATTGTTTATAATGAATCGATTACATCTTAAAAGTAACCACCACAACAAATTTCTAGTTCTATTAATGTTGGAGAAATCACAATTTTAGAACTTTTTGCCCCTGCATTAATGGATGTTGTTTTACTGACATAAAATATAATCTGTTTTGAAGAAAGAAATTTGCCAATATTTTTTGCCCTCATTATTTCTTAAATTAGCTAGGTAATTTCAATGATAACACCTCAAAAACAAACAAAAGTTACTTTGTAAGATTGGCATGGAATTGCAGAATCAGAAGCTACTTATCTCTTATTATATATACATAATTTATCTAATTAGTTTTGGCAAATGCAGTTTTAAATATACATAGACCATTTTTCTTTTTCCAAATCATTTATATCATTTGGCAAAAAATTCATGTTCTTAAAACCAAATTGTGTCAAACTTCTTATAAAAGCCCCAAAATCCATGTAACAGCGAAATGCATGGTAATAAAGCACTTAGCTGGGCGCAGGTGATAAATCACCAAATATTGCTCTTTTTTACCTCTCTAGATATGTAATCTTTCTCTTTAAAATACACAAAACATTCATAAAAACATTCCTCAAAAGTGAATTAATTATTAATTAATAGTTTAAGTTAATCAGAGTGATGATTTTTAAATTTAAATAAAGAAAATGTGCAACAATAGCAATCTAAAATACATTATAAATTTTTTCCTTAAATATGTATACAGTATCTTTTAAAAGAATCTTAATTTTAAGTTACGAAAAATTAGAATTTTTTGTAGAAATTGAGTTGGGCAGGCCTGGGCTGGTTCTAATTTAATTGATTTTTGCATGAGATAAGCCTGTTTTTACTAACATTTTAATAGACTGCATTGTGAACTGTGAATATATAAATGGCTCAGATCTAACTTTAAATTTTTACACCATGACAATCTGAGCCATGATATCTTCTGTTTGGGTCAAACCATCAAGACCTCTGACACAATATTAAAAAAAAAAATGATTTAAATTCCTAAATTCTTCCTATAAAATACATGAGAATGACAAATAAGCTATAAATATGTAGGTCAATAGTTTTTATAACTCTGGCAAGTTTAAACTTCCGATGTTCCTCAGTTTTCGAAAAAAAAAAAAAAAAACTGTAACAGACAGATGTAAAGAAGATCTTATAATGATTCTGTTTTTATTTTTTAGGTACAGAACCGTAAAATGTAAAAATGATTACCTAAGCTGTTTGATGATATACTGTCTCTATCACTGCCAGCATCTTTGTCCATATTGTTGACTCCATTTATGATATTCATTAAGTAAATAGCAGTCCAAGCAAATGGCATGCGATACTTTCCAAGTCTTTCACAGGTTAGAACGGCATTACTTTTCAGCTTGTCCCGATTCTTAAAAAAATAAAAATAAATATATCTTAAATAAAATAAAAAAAACTTTATAAATATATATACAAAATAATTACAATGCATTAAATATATTAAATGACATTGTGAATTTGTAATTGTTTTCATCATAAAATCTGTTATATTAAGAACTAGTAAATGGGTACAAAATTCACAACACATTTTTTTCCCTTTAATTCTAAACCAAGATAGTAATGAGTTTTTAATTAAAGTATTACTTACAAAATTTGGGATAGCAAAGTTTTTTAAACAAAATATTTACCTTATCATCTTTAACATAAGGCTCAATGCATTCACTGATATCACCTTGTAACACTTTTTCTAGCTAAAAAAAAAAAAAAAAAAAAAAAACTATGTAAGTTATAATTAAACATCAATT
Organism: Maratus speculifer; assembly: GCA_964019185.1. Taxonomy (NCBI): domain Eukaryota; kingdom Metazoa; phylum Arthropoda; class Arachnida; order Araneae; family Salticidae; genus Maratus; species Maratus speculifer. The sequence continues at coordinate 216,698,962 of OZ025294.1, forward strand.
ATCATCACTTGCTTAGAAATTAAGATAATTATCCTTATACACATACAGAATAGAGAGACTATTTAAAGAAAACAAATTAAATAACCTCAAAATGTTAAATGTTATTGTTGATTGTTTGTCTGTATACCCCAATCTGTGTTATGTTGACAATAGCTAGAAAAATCTAATGCATATAGATTTAAAAAAATTTGGATGTTGACAGTCCAAAGAAAACTCAAATGTAGCCAAGGCTCAGATTTTTTTCTTTCCTTTAAAAAAAAAAAAAAAAAAAAAAAAAAAAGAACACTGTTAATATCTCATTGCATAGAAACATCTCTTAGCATCTTGAGCAAAAAAAAAGTTCCATTTTTTTCCCTAATTTTTTCAAATCTGCATCTATTCAACAAACCAAAACACAGACAACACTTAACATCAAACTTAAAACAAACACTTAATCATCAGACTTTCCAGTTTAAATGGCATTGCCTGTTTAAAAATAATATTTTAGATGTAACACCTTTTATTATTATTTTTTTTTTTCAGTTGCTTATTCGGCTGTATCCATTTTACTTACCCATCATACGTAGTATAGGGTAAGTCTTGCAATCGTTTTGAAAATCGAAAAAAAAAATTTGACGGATTTACACGTTTTAGATAGTGGAGATTCAGAAAAACATATTTTTAGAAAAAAAATTTGCCGTCCGTCTGTCTGTAAACGCTCTATCTCCCGAACAAATTGAGATAGAGACTTGAAATTTTGTATGTAGTTAGTATGTAAGAATGGGACGAAGCCTATTTAATATCAGCAACCTCGATCATCCGGAACTATTTTTTTCGGACCCTCAAAAAATTCGTTCTGATGAAAGGCATATAAAAATTTTCGAATTTTTTTGTTTTAAGAAATGGACGTAAAAAACAATAAAATAACACACATTTTGCATATAGAACAAAGTCGATCGGATTATTAGTTGCCGAGATATTTGTAATCCTGTTTTTCACATTCTTCGATTTTTCATGACCCTGTATTTTATTCAAAATTCAATTCAGAAGTATATTTTAATTGGAAATGAGACGCTTAATCCGACACGGTTAATTGTTAGTTAATAGAATTATTATTTTTGGAGTTATAAGGATGTTTCTTTTATGCAGTTCGGTACTACTTGAGTAGTTTAGCGTTTTATATAATTTGCCGAAATTGGTACATCAGCAGTTCTTTAATAAAGCATTGCTATGTATATTAACAATATTTAAATTTTGTTTATGAATTGCAATGCATTGTATAAATAGTTTTCACATGTTTTATTTTCATATACATATCCATGATGGATAAGTATTACGGTGGCCCCCAACGACTAGTTTCTGATCAAAATACAAAGAGATAAATATAATTTTATTTAGAGTAGCTTTCCTGCTCTAACAATATTATTTGTTTTTTTTTAAATATTCATATTAACCCATTAACAAAACATATTTTCAGCGTAGTACTTTTGTGATTTTCATTTTTTCTGTAATACTTGAAATTCAGTATCTGTTTTTCAAATCAAATATAAAAACACCCACTTAATCGGGATATTTTTCTGGTTCTAACGATGTTGTTTGTTTTTAAAAATATTAATATTTACCCTTGTAAAAAACAATATTTTCCAGATGAAAAATTCACAATTTTCATTTTTTCTGCACTTTGGACTTCCCTCAGAGGGATTAGTCTGAGCGATATTGTTGAGAATAAACATTTAATAACTTACACATTAACTTAACTTAACATTTAACTTCAACATTTAATAACTTGCGATAAGTAAAGAAAATGAGATGTTACTTTTAATTGGTCATTCATTGTGATAAAATATGATGAAAATAAGCATATTGAATCATAGAATTACAAAATCTTATATATAAAGTTGCATATACTATTTTTATAAAAGAAAAGCAAACCATGCATGGATATAAAATTGGAAATATGCAAAATGTTAAAAGTAATACAGAAAATAAAACACCAAATTTTCCTATATTGGAAATATAACTCTTTGAAATGATGTCATAAGCATAAACAGAAGCTTCGCACCGATTTGAGAAACTATAAATAACATAAACTATTATGTTTGAAGAGAATGGAGTGTATTTTATACGGTGTGAAATCCGTCCGAATAGTTTATAATGTTGAATATCGGTTTTCCACGGATGCAATGAGGTTGTCGATAAGAGTTAAGGAATCCTTTTTTAAAAATTTGTGCAAAACCAGCACTTACATCTTATAAGTTACTGTGATGCCAAAGTTATAGTTTCTGACCCCAACAGTATCCTAGAAATTGCAACATTCTCAATAAATTGGGTTTAAAACTTTTTCTAGAAAAAAAAAATGTTAATTTGTGAAATTAAATTGTCGAATGTTTTAGAAATCGTTCATAACGAGAATATTATATCCTAAAAGTTGCCACCAAAAAAAAAAAAAAAAAAAAAAAAAAAAAAAGGATTTTAAGTTTTTAGTTATATCGACATCAAAGAATTCTCAATTTTAGAACTTTTTTTGCTAGTGCATTGATGGTGATTATTGTTCCTACGCAAAATATAGTATATTTTGCAGCAAAGATAGTTACCAACATTTTTTGCCCACATCATTTTTTTAAATCGGCTAGGTACTCCCAATGATAACGAAAAACACACAAACGTTAATGCTTTAAAGCATAGAAATACAGAATCAAAAGCTATTTATCTCCTATTATATACACATAAATTATCTAAATAGTGCTAGCAGATGCATTTTTAAATATACATAGATCAATATAACGCTTCATTTTTCTTTTATTAGTATTTCTTAGTATTCATTTTTCATTTATTTGTATTCTTCAGTAAAATACTCACTTTCTTAAGCCCGAACTACGTCAAACTTTTTATAAAAGCGTCTAAGTCCATATAACAGCGAAGCATTGTGAAGAGTATTAAATACAAAGTAGTAAGAAACTTAGCCAAACGCAGGTAATAAATCTCCAAATGTTGTTCTTTTCGCCCTCTCTCAAAATGCATTTTTTCCGTACATTTAAAAAATACGATTTTGAGTCATCTTATTTAAAATTCAAATAAATAAATAAGAGGAAGCAATAATAGCGTAAGTCAAAACATTTTATTTCAGCATCAAGGAATTGTATGGTAGTTACACATGTGGAAAAAAGCTGCTTTTGGCCAAAAAACGTTGTCTTCACTAAATTTGAATCCGATTAAAAAAAGTACCGTGATTAATTAAAATGTTATAGGCAGAGCTGCCAAGTCTCCGGCATTTTGGATACCGGTATTTTAATACAGAAAATCTTTTATTAAATAGGAATTCTGCGAATTTAAAAAATAACTTTTCCTATAAGAAAATTCTGCTGTGCAATAAGCGAGGGCTTGGCATCTCTGTATAGGGATATTTCATAACCTCCTTTTTAACCTTAAAAAAAAGCAACGACCATTTTTCGGGTTCAAAAAGTATTGCTAATTGTTCCATTTTGCATACAAAGTACTGATTGTAATATTGATACATATATGGTGATAAATTCCCAATAATTTTTCAAATCCCATTTATTTCATTAAAAATATAAATCTTTTATTCATTTAGTTTAAAATAAATGGTTTTTAACTAATTTCATAATACTTTTGAAATATCACTTTTCATTGGCCATTTTTTAAAGCATTTAGAAAATGGTTGTTGTTTTCAGTCAAATATAGACTTTGGTCTGTCCGCATTTTATTTTATTATTATTATTATTTATAAATGGTGGAGAAATATTCATACTTAATCCATAATGTACATAATATACGACTCTGTTATTACATAAGTCACCTTTTTATTATCATAAAAATTATGTTTTTACTGATTTTTATTAACTCAATAGGAAAAATTTTGTGCTTTGAGCAATAGATGTCCGCATTTCATTTATTTATTTATTTTAACAAAATTCTTTGTATTGAGAAGAATTTTTATTTAAATAGGAAATTAAAATTTCGCTGTTAATAAAGAAGAAAGTTACAAAAAAAGTTACAAAACGAGTAGACGCATACTATCAAATATGGAAAAACGACGAATCCAAAAAAGACGTCGTATGAAATATCATCTTTGAAAGCAAAAAAACGAGGTCTGATTATCGAGCCTACTGATTACAAAATGTGCATTACATTAAAAAATAAATAAAAATACTGCAAATATTGATTTTTTTTCTTTTGTGCAGTTTTGGCTTCGGAAGGTGCGCTATGTTGCAAAAAGATATAAGCGACTATGAAAACACACTTGATAAACGTTCATGCTCAGTTTTACAAATAAATATGGCACATATATGCCCTATACACACCGAGGTACCGAATTGGTGCCAAAATGGCGTTCAGTTGCCTAACATGCTGGTTATCATATAAAGGTTATAATAAATTGTTTGTTCTAAAAATATTATCATTTATTGATTATTATTTCTTTTTTTTTAATAACAGAAAATGTTTCGTTTATTTCTTTTTTTCATTTTGAAATAAATAAATAACGTGTTATTATAGCATGCTGTATGTATCTGGTAATCAAAACGATGTTTTCGCCTAATTGGCATAAAATATCTCGCCAAACCCAGTGCTTATATCTCTAGTATATTATCTCAAGTATTTTATTTATGTATACTATAATTGTTTTTACATACCACTTACTACTTCTTGTATATAAAAATAGGTAAGTGGCTTCTTTATGCAGTATAAATTTTTAAAAAGTAGCCCCCTTTTGGATAGAATTAAAAAAAATCAATGTCTAATTCCAGTATTGCTTCCAGGTGTGCATACATATTCCAAATTTCAAAGTTGTATGCCAACAGGAAATGGATGAAAAAATGTCACATATGCACCAGGGTGCATAATTGGCGTCAAAATAGCATTATTTTACCTCAGATGGTAATCCAGCTTTATTTATTTATTATTTGTTTATTTACTCATAAAATGTTTATTTACTTTCATTTCCTTTTTTTAATTATATAAAATATTTCTTTTTATAGTTATTAATTATTATTATCATTTTATTTACTGTAAGTTCTTTTTGAAAATAGAAAATAATTTAAAAATGTGTATGTAAGCGTTATTTGAAAACGGAGTTTTCGCCAAATGGGCTTTGAAAAAAATTGCGGCACATCTGATGCGCTTGTGGTATCCGTGCCGAAAAATTAGTGACCAGAATTGACTTCTACACACAAACAAAATATAAGTTAAAAGAAAACATGCAATAAAAATAAAGGGAAAATGATGTCATAAAAGAAACTTTTTATTTAAAAAAGTAATTGTTTCTAATTTTCACACGCAAAATATATAAAACATTCTTTTAGCGATCAAAAAATGCTATTAAGAGATTATCACAAAATCTCAAAGTTTTTATGACATTTTTTTAATATAAAAAAATAACAGTTTTATTTTCCTGCATGATTAAATTTTAAAATCTTTTATTGCATTCAATATTTCTGAGTGCGAAAATGATTACTATTTACTCCATGTACTGATTCGGATATCTACGAAAATGTCCAGTCGGTGAAAATCACGCTCACCAAATTTCTGTGACGTATGCACATAAATTGTGCTTTTTTATCAGTTTTTTTAATATAACTCTTAAACTATTTGGAATTAATTTTTAAAAGTAGGTACATTCACCAGATTACCTTCATAGGTACCTATTGGTACAAACAGAATCAAAATCCGACAAGTACTTTTTGAGATTTGCTTGACGAAAGAATTTTTTTTACTTTTAATATCGTTACGTATCTCTGAGTATAAAGACTTCGCTTCGCTCAGACAATTATTTTAAGGGGAAAAAATCAGTCCTTTTAAAAATTCGCCAGACTTTTTTCTCAGTGCCTTCGCAGAATTATTTTCATATTAGAAATGAATAACTGTGTTTTAGAAATTTTCTGTAAGGGAATGGGAGATATCATTCCATGTTTTAAAAAAAAGGGAGGGAGGCAAGCAATTTGCTGTTACACAGGTTTTTTTCAGCAACTATCAGTGAGAATGGAACATTTAATATATCTAACAATCGGAAATTAAATTTTCAATTACTAAACTGGCACAATGCTGCTTTATTTTGAAGGATTTTCATTTAAAAATATAAAATCATACCAATTCAAAAGTGTATGCTATCAAAGGCAGTGAGTGAGGGATCCAACATTAGGTATATTTGGAAAGATTTCTATTTAAATATATGAAATTCATTCAACACTGATTTTAGATATATTTAAGCTTATCATATTATCATGGACTGGTCTATACTACTTTTCATTTAAAGATGGGAAAAAAAAAAAAAAAAACCCTCATGTATAGCATGCTTGATGTATGCTGCCAAAGTCTATAGGCCCTCTCTCCTACCAACTCTAAGTTCGTTTAGATAGATTTTTATTTTAAAACATATAAATTCCAGAGTGGAAACTAGCAAAGATAGTGGTGCCTCCACGATTAGGTTCATTTGGAAAGACTTCCCTTTAAAAATATAAAATAAAAATAGACTGTAGTACATGAAATACGCCCAATATGCACAGCCGAAGGGGGCTGTACATACATAATGCAATAAACTTTTTTGTAATTTCGTGCCTTACCTCCCTAGTACTATCATTATCCATGGCTAAAAATCCTATTGATTTTTTTTATTTTTTTTCCAGTAATATGCAGATATGGTTGTGCCTTTTTACTCACATACTTTACTGATTCAAATCAAGAGAAGTCAATGAAATGCCCTTATTATACATGAAATAACACTTAAAAGAAATAGTTACTATTGAAAAACTATTTAATAATAGCTTTTTGTTACATAACATATTGAACAGTAATAATGTCTTTGTGCATTTGCCCCTGCAAAAGGAAGCAACCAGAACTTGCTACTGACAAAACAGCAAGTCAATATATTCTTTCCCTTTTCTTTACTAATAAACACAAAAAGTATAATTTCAAATATCTTCATACCTGGTGTCTCGAACATGGCATTATATATGCATATACATCTGACAAATGAATATCCCCCCTCCCCCCTTAAACAAGACCTTCTCTTTTCCCCAACCCACCTATCCCTAAAAAAGCATCAATCTCTGGATACATACACTAAAAAATGCAAAAGGAAAGAAGAGTCAAACAGCAAAATTATTTTAAGAGAAATCTATGAAACATAAAAATATTCATATAAATTACTTTAATAACAAGAAACAGGTCAGGTGAAGGATTAGTAATCTGAAATATACAGGATCTGCTCAAAGTGGAAACATCTTGATAGCACACATGACTAGACAGCATTCGCTTTAGTGGCTCAGAATTCATATCAAAATAAAAATTTTCAGAAACCTATAAAAAATAAAACAATGCATACATTTTTGGCCTCTAAATCAAAAGTTTGTGATATTTTTTTTTACTAAATATCCTAATTTTGTAAAAAATTATAATGTTTACAGGTTAAAATTATAATATAAATTTTCTATAAAACCATAATGCTTTGTAAAATTTCTATAAATTTTGCATAGAAATTTATTGTTTGTTTAGTGCAAATGGTGCATTTTTTATTGTTCTTGTGGTGGAACTAAAATTACATTTTCCAATTTTCTTAAAAGTTGTAAGTGATAAAATATTACTTTTAAATACAATTTATTGTTGTAAATTTTTTGAAAACAAATAAATTTTTAAAGTTGACAAACTAAGATTTGACTTTAAATAGCATAACTTTGATTCTACAGTTGTTCTTTCTTTGATTTTTTTTAGCTTCAACTTTGTCTTTAATTTCTTTGGTGAATTTAGCAAATTTCTTTACATATGGGTAATTTCAGGTACAAAATTGTCATTGTGAGTTACAGCACGAATATTATGTTGAACATCATCCATCGTTTTTAATTCTTGTCCAAATTCTAAGAAAACTGATGTTCCTCTAGTGGTGTCGCACTTAGCAGTATTCAGTGCAAAATGCATTGTTGAAAGTTTCTCTTCCCATGAGGAGTTGCCATTCTCTACTAAAATAGCCAATCTCAACTTGAGATCACCTTTTTTTCTTTTTACAGGATTAGCCTGGGGATGGTATATTGCAGTTAAATTTTGTTTGATACCTATAAGAAAACAAAGTTCTTGCACCACACTACCAATAAGTTGGAGTCCATTATCACATATTATATGTCTGGGTAGACCATATATAAGGATAACTTCATTGAGCGATATAGCTTTAGACTATGCTGCAGTAGTGTGCGTTAAGGCAAATAGTTCAACCCATTTTGCTGCACAGTCTTCTACTAGAGTGAAACCTCCAAATAAGGGACACTCCGAATAAGGGATACCTCTATTTAAGAGACAAAACTTCTGGTCCCAGTCCCTTGGTATAGGACGTATAATGTATTTACCTCTGAATAAGGGACACAAGATTTAAGAGACACTTGAAAATAAAATTAAGGAGACTAGTTTTTGAATTTCAGATAATGAAGTAGTCTGTGATGAAAATGAAAATACAGATTTTTGTGAACTTATCAAACAAACAGACAGACATGTTGATACAGAGGCATATGGCACTATTAACGGCCATTTATTTACCCTCAATTCTGATTCAACATTAGTACTTATCCACATTGAAAGTAATGATGAAAATTGTGAGGGTCATACTGAAAGCTGAGAATAAAAGAAAATTGTGAAATAAAGAAGTTTGCACATGATTTTACGCTGTTCTCAAATCCAAAAAAGGCAACTTTTAAGACATATGTTTTAATTAATTTTATCTGGAAATGCCTGAAACTAGCAAGTCTTGTTCAAAAAAAATATAATTGACCATTTTTTTTTTCTTTCTGTAAATGCAATAGATTTTTCAGAAAACATAAATGTGGATGTTTTGAACTGAATTTCCACGTGAAAAAAAAAAAAAACTACACAAGAAAGGTTAGATAATGTTTTTTTCACATGATCAAAATCACTTATTATTCAACAGATAATTTAATTTTAAAAAAAATTGAAAATACGGTTCAATTGCAAATTGCTTCCATAGTCAAGCATTCCAATTTTATACCTTTCAATTAAAAAATGAATTTGTAAATGCGCCAAAACGTTTTCCGCTTGCTAAGTAGAGCAGTTGAGAAATTTGTTGCCTTAAAATACGCAAAACAGTTGAATACTTTTTCTTTGGTAAATACTGCTGGTAATGAAGAACTAAAATATATAAGTATGGTAAATGAACATTTGAAAGTTTTTTACTAAAAAATTGAAATTTGCAAAACAATCCCTTTTGATTGTTACTTCAAGTAAAATTTTTTCTAATGTTTTTATACTTTTTGCTGCATGTAACACAGCTTGCATAAAAAATGCAAATCAATGATTCTACAAATCATTTAATGATTTAGTAATTAAATAAAAATTTTAATTAATTCATTCATTTTTCTTCCTTTTGTCTTCTTAGCATAATATATAAACTTCGGGTCATTTAAGGGGCATCATCTTTAAAGCTTTGCTATTTTTATATCCTTCAGAACGATAAACTAAAAATAATATAAAAACTCTGAATAAGGGACACCTCTATTTAAGTAACAAAAGTTCTGGTCTCATAGGTCTCTGTCTCTTATTTGGAGGTTTCACAGTATAAATATCCATCTTTTACCATTGTTACTTTTTAGTAAAGGACCAAAAAGATCAACTAATAGAACTTCAAGTCGTTGTGAATACATTTGTGTTTTTGTAACAAACTGGATGGTTTTTCACTAGAAGTTTATACCTATTACATTCAGCACAGTTCCTGAGTTAATCTGCAATATATGAATGCATTCCAGTGCAATAATACCTTCTTAATATTCTATTTAATGTACTTTCAGCATATTGGTGACCTGTCGTAAGTGAACAACGATGTTCTTTTAAAATTTTCTCCCTTTCATGCGAGGGGACTACCAGTTGAACTTCTTCTGCTTCCAAACTTGGAGAATATATGTATTGTAATGCGACCCCCCCCCCCCCACGAGGCCAGGAAAGTCGGCTGCTTCAAAGGAGATACTCCATCACTAAAAGAGTGACAGTTTGTTGCTCTCGCTAATGGTGCGACCCTTTGAAATAGCAACTTGACGAGTGCAAAAGACACTTGATCATGCCGGAGCACTTAAGGATGACAGCCTGGGATCGAGATATAATAATGGCGACCCCCTAGGCAGGCATTTGATGGTTCTGAAAAATGGACCCACCTCCCCCCCACAGCCAGCTTTCCCACGGTTAATCAACGAATAGTACCATGCACAAAAATAACAGATGGACACACAGGATCCAATAAAATTGCGTGTTTTGAAGGAATAAGAAAAGATTGTTGGTAAGTGGCGAGAGAGGAATGGAGGATGGCTTTTGGGAGGAGATATAGACGATGGAGAAAAGAGAGAGGAGGATTCTGAGAAGGAGGATTCGAGAGAGCAGGAAAAAAGTTCCTCTCCAGGAGTTGATGGAAAGAGAAGTCTCTTGGAAGCCAGGAGCAAAGAGTGGCTGATCACGGCACATGCTGAGTATGAATTGTAAGAGCTGAGCAGTATTTGGATTTTGAATTATCTAGTTGCCACCGCTGCCTGAACTTTTACCCAAAATGGATATTCAAAAAGATTTGTGTTGTATTTTGATTCATAATTATTATTTCGTACCTTAGAACTATATCAGACTTATTTGATATAAATAAATTGCGATTTTATATTCACAAAAACGGAATGTACTTATTAATCTTACCTCCGAAGTAGCATCACCACTCACACTACCACTTCATAACACGAGGCCGTACAGTATAAAACTCCTTGGTTCATAATATAACAGCACTCAATCCAGTTAGTGAGGTCTAGAGTTTTTCTTCATTTTCAAAACTTTTAATGTATGTATATATTTTTTAATTTCTCATCTTTTTATTTACTTAGCATGTAAATCACTAGGTATTTTAGAAAGACTATCAGCCATTATATTGCAAATATCATAACACCCTTTACTGATATGACCATATGCAGGTTGAGAAAGCATGTCAGCAATGATGTTATCTTTGCTTGGAATGTATTCTATTTTTACATTAAATTCTTGCAACTGAAATACCCATAATGCCCATATAACAAGCCTTACAGAAGATAACTTTAAGATCATGAGCCATCGGAGAGGCCGGTGGTCAGGTACCAGAGAAGCTTTTGTTTAATCAATGTATCCTCTGAATTTATTAAGTGCCTAGACATTCCTGTTCTGTGATGTAATAGTCAGCAATTTACTTTCATACTCAATCAGATGCTCTTTCGCACCCTTACCCTGGAAGAGTACTGTGCCAAGAGCATAATTGCTTGCACTGGTTTGAATGATGAAAGCTTTATTTCATCAGCCTAGTTCAATATTGGTATTGAAAGTAGGCATTGCTTTGAGATTTGAAATGCATTTTCCTCATTGACACCCCACTGCCACTGCACATTCTTTTCAGTGAGGTTACTGAGTGGTCTGTATATTTCTGCAAAATCGAATATAAAACTGATACTATGGTCACGACTACAGAAATGATTCCAATTATTTTACATTCTGGGGACATGGGATCCTTAGAGTAGCATCAATTTCCAGGATCAACTTCTAGACTATTTGGAGTGATCCAGTGTCCTAAGTACTTTACTCTAGTAGATGCAAAGTTGCATTTTTCCCAATTTGTAGAAAGTTTCCATTTATCTAATCTTTGATAAACAGCTTCAAGGTCGAATAGATGTTGTTTAAAACTTGATGATAAAATAATTACATCATCAAGATAAGAAAGAATATTTAGCTCTGGGAGTCCTTTGCAAAAGTTATCCAATATTAGGCACTGGAATGTTGCAGAAGCATTATGGAGACAAAAAGGCATTCTTCGAAAGGGGTATGTTCCAAGAGGGCACACAAAAACAATTTTATCATAATCAGGCCCATATACTGACCTAATGGAAGCCAGCATTCAGATCAGTGTTGTCATGTACTGAGCAGTCTTTGCCTGATGTAGGGTGCCTATACAAGAAAGTGGATAGGTATCCAGTACAGTGACCTTGTTAAGCTTCCTGCAGTATACACATAGACTGCCATAGACAGCCACACATAGAATGCCACAGACAAACACTGCCATTTGGCATAGGAATGAGCATGATTGGTGCAGAATATGGAGATTTACATTGCTCAATAATTCCTTTGGCAAGAAGTTAAGATCACCAATTTGAGTTTTCTTCAACAACTCTTTCTTTGTTGGTGATAATATGTAAGGAAATAATGTTCTCCAGTGTTTGTGTGATGTTTGACAATGGGTGTTGCTTCTTTTCCTGATTGAAAGATATTGGAAACATTTTCAAGCAATCCATTAAGTCTGTTTCTTTGTATTGAGATAGGTATTGATCTTCTGTTTCTCTTAACATAACTGAGTTAGCTTTGGCATCTATTGTTGAGATTTCAGGCATCCTTTTGAAAGGATCATCAGCAAAAATGGATTTTATATTTTGGGTTGTTCTGGAAATGCCAACTTTGGCTTTTATGTCCAGCAAAATCCTCATTTTATTCAAAAAATTTATAGCTAACAATGTTCTGTTTCTTAAGACTTCAGGTAACACAAAAATCATTGTACTAATTGCATGATTTTCTATTTCAACAGTGATTGTTGCTTGAAGAGCATTACTTTCTTTTTGTAAACTATCAGTAAGAGTATTGCTTACACTGGTCGCTTTGAACAAAGTTCCATGGTTGCAGAGAAGCTTGTACATTTGTCCATTAATGGAATGAGTAGCTCCTGTATCTGTGCATGCAACCCCTGCAATACCATTTATCTTTATATACTACAAAGGTATAGCTTGCATGTTAATAGAAGAAGATTGGAGATAGAGGGGAACAAAATTTACTGATTGTATCTGTGTAGATGGGGAACAATTAGGATATTTTGCCTTGATAAAACCTTGTTTCTCACAGCCATAGCAGCTTATAATTGGACATTTACCATGGTTTACAAATTATGAAGTTATATATTTTGAGGTAGGGAATATATTTTTACAATTTCCAAAATGTTTATTAGATTCATTTTTGATTATTTGACTTTTCCAGAATTCCTGACCATTTGAATCTCTCAGTAAAAAATGTTTGCGTGTTTCACGTGTTTTTAAATTACTTGCTGATTTTTGAAAAGAGGGTTTAATAATTTTGTACATGTCAAGCTTTTCAGCCAATATGATAAAATCATTTAGTTTGTCCCAACCATTCTAACTAAGGATTTTTAATTTTGCTGGGCACTTTATAAAATCTGATTGGCGATTATTAGTTCTGATAGATTTTCAAATGAATTTTCTAATTTAGATAACCAATCCTCAAAATAATTTCTAAGTTCAAAATAAAAAAATTTCCATGTGGAATTCTCTTTTCTGATGTTGGCTAAATAATACCCCAAGTTTCTCTGCTATACTGCTGTTAACTTAAATATTTTCAACAATATATCTTGACTATGCACATAATTTTTAAACATTTTTTCTAGTTCTTTCACAATGTCGTTCACAATGTTGTTTAGCAATGTCGTTCAGAAGTATGTCAATTAATTGGGAAACCCAAAGGTCTTTGGAGACATTTAGCATTTTCACATGATTTTCAAACATTGTTAAAAACAACAACATGTTTTTTTCAGAAATTTGAAATTGGAATAAATATTGGCAGGATATTTTTAATATCTATATGCATATGGTCCATTTAATTCTGTGTTACAGTTTTCTCAGATATGGTTTTTGAGTTTGTAGTTTGAACTTCTCTTGCTCATATGCTCTTTCCTATGCTTGTTGATTTGCTCTGCTCTAACTTGTCCTCAAACTTTTGTTCTTGTGCACTTTCTTGTTCTTTCCTATCTTCCATGATAGCAATGTCTCTTTTACAAATTATTTATCATCTTTAAAGAGTGCACATTTTATAACTTTTTCACATAAGACTGCTAGCTTATCACATTTATTAACATCTAACTCTAATTCAGTGGCCAAATTATGTAAATCGATATTTTTCTTTTTACTTTTAGAAAAAAAACCTCATTTTTCTCAAACTAGTTATTTTAATTTATGCTTAAAAAGTTCTATGCAATACTTGACTCATAAAGTAATTAAAAAACAAAATAACTATCTTCCCTTTCCAGGTAAATTAGCATAAATCTTCAGAAACAAATGTTAAAACATACATGAAATAATTGAAAAGCATACTAAAATTTACCACTAATTAATCATGAGTTTATGTAAACACTTATAAGAAATATTATTATCCATTAAAATTCAACCTTTTTATCAATTTAACTTAACAAATGATATAAAAGTTTCATTTTAAATAAATGAAGTATTATAGATAACTTAATATGAAATAATTTTGCATCTATAAATAAATAAATAACTACAGACTATATAAATAAAACGCTTTATATTTCTAAAATAAACACTATGCAAAATAATGAAAGTTATTGAAATCACTCTTTTTCTAATACATAGAATGCATAATTAACAAATAATCAAAAATTCACTTAATAAAGCCTTTAAAAAAATATATTACTGAAAGAAATAATAAACACATTTCATTTTCAAAAAATTAATCTTTCATAATAATCTTACTTAAGAACAAAACAAAAATTACATACATATAAAACAGCATTTAAAGAAAGAAATAAAATATAATCAAAACTTTTGCCAGCTGGCCATTAATAAAAATAAAAATAAAAGATTCTTCAAACTTTTACATTGGTAAGAAAAGAAAACAAAATAAAATTTATTTTTAGACAATAACTGAAATGATTTGTGTGACAGTTTTAGCTTTCTTTAGTGTAGAAAACTGATTTTTAAACTTTGAAACACAATCACAGACACAGTAATAGACACACAGAGATCAAGGTCAGGTCATTTTGTAGAACACATTTATATGACATAGTGAAAAATTTTCGAAAATCGTAAGCAACAATTAATTATATAAAAACAATCAGAGCACCAAGATTTTTTTTCTAGATTTTTTTTCAACACACTTTTATACACAGAGAACTTTTGAAAACACAGAATTATTCCAGAAGAACTGCACACTATTTTTAAGAATAAGGAAAAACTTGATTGATTGTCATGTCAACAATATTTTTGAACTTGGGCACGGTGATTACTTTTTTATTATTTCACTTGATTTTTTTTGTCATGTCACCAATATTTTTGAGCTGGATATGGCGGTTCCTTTTTTAATATTCCACTTGATTTATTGTCAGGATGACAACATTTTAAACCAGGCAGTGTGGTTGTTTCTTTTTATTTCATTTTCACTCAAGTTCAATATTTTTTTCATTGGGCGTCAATATAATGATGCTGATCATTTCAGAAATTGGATGCTACTTATACAAACACATTTTTAATATTGGACAACACAAAAAATTACATCAAAATTCGCTAAAGCGATTAAAAGTACTTCAAGATAAATATTTCTGATTTTACAAACAATAGAATATCTGCAGATGAGATACATCTTTGAACACACAGAAATCTACAAACCCAGGCAATCATAATTAATTTAATTTCCAGCATTTCATGTTTGGCGAAATAGCTAAGGATATTTGGCCAAAAGGGGCAACAGTGCCCCTTTTGGCTTTTATGATATGTTCTAAAAATCAGTTAAGGCAGGCATTTTGTAACAAATATTGTTATTTATAAAGAGAGAGAGAGAGAAGAAAGAGAGAGAGAGCGAAATAGCTAAGGATATTTTGCCGAAAGGGGCAACAGTGCATATATATGCTATAAAAATCAGTTAAGGCAGGCATTTTGTAACAAATATTGTTATTTATAAAGAGAGAGAGAGAGAGAGGCTGTAGTAGGTAAAAATAAATCCTCTATATAAAATTTTTAGGCATATTTATGATAAAAAAGAAGCATAAATTGTTGTAGACTACATACTTCTGAAAGCACCATCTATCACCTTAAAGAAATAGGAATCACTTACACAATATAGAAATTTGTTGTGATTTCAACAATTATTTAAAAGCAACTAATTAAAAACTCAAGAATTCTTTTAATGAAAAACTCACATGATTAATTATAAAATCTTAAGTGTTCAATCTAGTTTTAATTAATACAGATAAAATGTTTATTATTTCATATATTGCATGCAGTCATTTAGAAATTTATCAAAAAACTAATCTTTAATAAAACAGACAAATTTCATTAAAAAAAAAAAAAAACTAATGAAAAAACATACTTTTCTTTTTTCTTTTGCATCATATAATGCCATGATACCAAATATTGGTTCAATCTCTAAATCCAACCTGAAAGAAAAATATTACATTTATATCTTAATTATAAAATGTTTTTATTAATTATAAAATACATTCATTGATGCTTTATTTAAAAAAAATTATCAATATGGGCATGCAAACACATTAACACCTCTTAGACTGGTTAGTATATTTGTCATATGACTTGTTTAGGAGTTTTGTAAAATTATTATTTAAAATATCTACTGTAATTTTCGAGTAGTAATTTTTACTTTATTCAATCACAAAATGTCTGCCATTAAATAAAGTAAAAATTATTGATGGGAAATTATGGTACAGTAAAACTTCCCTCAATCGACAATGTTAAGTTGCAATAAAAATTTGTCGCTCTGAGATGGGGTTTCTTAATGGAGATCATGCTTAAATTTAGATTTTAATTGTTGTAAAAAGGTAACAATTAATGTTACTAAAATTTACTCTCACTTTAGGAAACTAGTCGTTGGAGGCCACCGTAATACTTACCCATCATGGATATGCATAACATAATATATGAAAACATAACATATGTAAACAATTTATAAAATGCATTACAATTCCAAAACAAAATATAAACGTATATTTAAGTATTTTTAACACATCATCATGCTCTATTAATTAATTTCTGATGAACCAATTTCGATAAATTGTATGAAACGCCAAACTATTCAAGTAGCACTGAATTGCATAAAAGAAACATCCTTATAACTCTAAAAATAATTATCATATTCATTAACGGTTTCTTGCATCAAATTAAGTGTCTTATTTGCAATTAAAAGACATCTTTGAATTGAAATTTGAATGAAATACAGGGTCATGAAAAATCGAAGAATGTGAAAAACAGGATTTGAAAAATCTCGACAACTAATAATCTGATCGACTTCGTTTTTTATGCAAAATTTGTGTTAATTTATTGCCTTTTACGTCCATTCCTTAAAATAAAAAAATTTGAAAATTTTTATATACCTTTCATCAGAACGAATTTTTCAAGAGTCCGAAAAAAATAGTTCCGGATAATCGAGGTTACTGATATTAAATAGGCTTCGTCCCATTCTTACATACTAAACACATACAAAATTTCAAGTCTCTATCTCAATTTGTTCGAGAGATAGAGCGGTTACAGACAGACGGCAAAAAAAATTTTTTCTAAAAATATGTTTTTTGGAATCTCCAGTGTCCGAAACGTGTAAATCCGTCAAAAAAAATTTTTCGATTTTCAAAACGATTGCAAGACTTACCCTATACTACGTATGATGGGTAAGTAAAAAAGATAAAAATTTAAATATCAGAACAAAAATTAATTGCATAAGTTAATTACTGCAGTGTTTAAAAAAAGAATACATCGACATTTGCTTTGATTTTATGATCATGGCTTTTATTTTCAAGCCCTAAATAAATGTAATTTTTTTTTTTTTTTTTTTGATTGGGAAAAAATAATGACAATTTTATTACTTTATCTATTTCTTTAACCCTCTCACTGACAAGCCCGTCTATAGACGTTCCCTAAGCTCCAGGTTTCACTGCAATGCAAGCAATAATTAAAATGATATAACTCAGTTGATTTAATGGATTTTTAATACATTGTGCAATGATTAACACACTCAAGGATAACATTCATATTCGTAAATAAGATTTTTCTACAACTTTGAAAGAATCATATTTTTTTAGCAATTAAAACAAAATGCTGAGAAAACAACATTACAATTTTGCCCTTTTGCAAGACTGTCAGAGGGTTAAGAGTTAAAGTTTCCTGACAGAAAAGATAGGGAACTTTATAGATCATAATTCTTAATTTGTCATCAGAGATAAATTCATTGCCTAAAAAGTTACAAAGGGATTTAAATATTTAAAAGTTATCGGAATAAAAAAATTAAACTTAGTTTAGAAGTTTGATGAATAATGTGCTCTCCAGAATTATTTTTCTACTAAAAACTTCTTCAAGTGGCAAGATAAAACAGAATTTGTTTCATTTTCTTCAAAGAGATTGGTCGCTTATGGAGGGAGTTCAATCAGGGCCGTGGCGAAAAAATTTTCTTCTCTTACGGGTCTGCTTCATAGTGAGGATGACGTTGCACAAGGGATCTGAGTAGCAAATGAAATTTATTGAATAATTGTATGTGTACATAAAAAGCAACAAAAATTTACAACAAATATATAGTATTTAATATTGCTTCACACAAAACAATCTCACTTAAAAAGACAATATTAAGGAAACTAAAGTATCGTGAAATTTGTCAATGACTCTTACGTGTTTGTTAATTTTCGATAACAGATAATTTTCTGTATTCAACAGCAGTTGAACTAAGGATGAAATTTTCCTTAAGTATCTTATTTATCCATATATATATCTTTATTTTTCAGGAATTTTTTAGTTAAAAACATGTGCTGCACCTAGAAAAGAAATATTCTAAAATAATTCACAGAATACAAATGACTTGATTGCTCTGTTCTTTTGAAACAAAGGTGAAAGTTTGTTGCCCCCATCAGCACACCCTATCGCTGCAACTGCTTAGGAATGGGATGTTGCGAAACAACCACTAGATATTAGTTGAGAAATTTCAAGAACATCAAATGAGAAAAATCATCTGCACATTTTTCGAATCTCAGTTTCAGTTAAATAATAACAAAGAAAAAAAAAAAGAAAAAAAAAAAAGCTGTGGGGTGGTCGTTGTTCAGAGGTTTAGTGTAATGTTATTTTGATAGAAAATATTCGGCAACACTCAAACATCACCGGTAGTCGGAGGTTACCATTGTTCGGAGTGACCATTGTAAGAGGTTTCACTGTAATTATCAATTAGAGTTTATTACAGCATTCTTCAAAATTCTTCTTTTGATTTCACTTCTCTCTATAGATGGTAGCACTAAAATTTGTTAAATAATTCTTTTCCAGTATTGTGCTTCATTTTTTTTTTATACCAGAGGAAAACAGTTTATTTAATCTTTTAAAATATCTGCTTTTTTTAATAGTTAAATCTCAGCTTCATGTTTCTTAATATCTCAAAATATGTTTAAATCCTCACACATTGTACATTTGTAAGACAGATTTCTTGTATTTTAGATTTGTATCTCTCATTGAAGTGTTGTCTTCTCATCCTTTATTTTTCTTTTTAATATCTAATATATAATTTATGGGGTTTTTTAAAATGTTATAAGGGGATAGATTTTGTCATTTTAGCCTATTGCTGACAAAACTGGATGAAATAACATGCCTTCAATATGAATTAACTTGGAAGCTTCTCTGATGATTCTGTAGGTTATTCATAGTTTCTTAATACACATTTCTATTTTCCCATTGTTCATATTTTGCTCATCTTTAGACTTTTATTAACTTGTTCATACATTTGTGTTTTCATTTTAATTATATTTATAATTATTATTTTAATATGATATTCTGAATAATAATTTTTAATTATAATATTTCTTTGCCTCCCATAACTTTCTACAATCTCATTAACTGTTAGTAAAATGAGTTATGCACATTTGTGTTTTTCCAACACGTTGGCGACTTAGTATAATGTAAGTTTTTCTCATTTCAATTTCTGTTTTTAATGTTCAAACAATTTATGCTAATCAATTTTATTATATAATTCAAATTGCTCATATAATTTTGGTATATTATTATGTATTATACATCCCAGTTTATTGACTTATATATTTTTGATTATGATTAATCGTGAAATAGTGGAAATTATGCATCAGGACTCGATTTCTACTTCAGAAATTAATCATAATTGTTGTGACTGTGTGGCACTGCCCTTGATAACGAGCCACATATTAGAGGTCTGCACGGGCCGGGTTTGAGCAGATTTTCATTAATGGCATTCGGGCCGGGCCGGACGGGCCTAGTCTCTAATTTTTTCGGGCCGGGCCTTAATTTTTTTCCTGGAGTATCAGGCTGGGCCAAGTGTAACTTATTTTTTCTGTACGAAGCCGAGACTAATTTCGTTCTTCCTAGTCTTCACGGACCTAAATAATCAGTTCCTGTTGAATCTTCCCGTATGAAAATCCTTTTCTCGACGTGGAAAAGTCTGTTCATAAATCAGTAAAGTTTGGCTTGATCCAAAAATTTTTGCAAAATAAACATATACTTTTAAGTCACCGTTATTCTACAACTAAACGTTAGAATTTATTCTTTTTAAAGAATCGTAGATCACTAGCCGTCTTAAAAAAGAATTAAATACATAAAAAAAAAAAAACATGATTATGACAAAATTTTTGTTTAAACTGAAAACTGCAAATTTTTTTTAAACTGTTTATTCATGCAAAATGAATACAACAATAGGCGAAAAAAAAAATATTTTAAACATTTACATCTGCTAAGAAGGAAATGTATTTTTTTTCCCAATGTCTTAGAAGATTTTACTTTTACCATATACCATTTTTTTAGATTTTTTTTATGTATTAATAATACTACTAATGATAACTGAATAACATACATACAACAAACAAAGGTTCATTAACCCCTTAAATGGTGGGGTATAAAATATATACCACTTAATTTTAATTACGAAGTGCCACATTGACACCAGAAATTTGAAAAGAAGATTTTAATTTTATCAAGTACGTACAGAAAAGTTCTTATCTATTTTGATATAAATTCATTTTTAAATTCTGGTGTCAATCCGCCATTTCAGCATTTTAAGAATAGAAGTGCTTTGCCCCTCAAAGGGTTAAAAGCGTAAATATCGCAGCCTATGGCACTTCTGTATAAATAGAGATTATAAACATGAAAAAAAAAAAAAGACTAAGATAAGTTTTTTTTGGTTTGAACTATTCTGTTAGAGTAAAGATCAATGTTCTGTAGAAATTCACGAGAGCCGGGCCGGGTTTGGGCTGAAATTTTAACTTTCGGGCCGGGCTCGGGCCTGGAAATTTCGGCCCGTGCAGACCTCTACCACATATCACAATCTCCAATCTTATTTGTAATTATTCCAATATTGCTAATTACATTTGATTGTCGTGTCATGTTTTAGTTTTTTATATTAAGTTATACTATATTCATTATAGATGTTGAATTGTAGTGTTATATAATGGTTACACATATATATATTGCATTACCTTTAATGATTTTATATATATACACAGAGTTTCCCCCACAGGGTTTCAGAGGGGTGCTCCACCCCTCCTGCCCTTTAGTTTAAAGAATAGCACCCCTATTGCCCCTCATCCAAAAACTAGCGCCACTCTTTTCGCTCATTCAAAAAAATAGCACCCTTTTTGCCCCATATTTGAAAAAACGCAGCCCTTCAGTGATAATACGGATGCGCGTAGATTAGGCAAAAAATCGGCGACAGAGCGCAGAAAGTGCCTGTTACGCATCCAACAAGAAGCGAAATTTCGTCAAAAAATCACGTACAAACGGCAAATTTCATTGAAAAATCGCGAAATAACGACTAATTATCGGCAATATTCGTGAAAAAATGGCTAATTTGTAACAAAATTTCGAAAAAACTGCAGATTTCCTCAAAAGATCGTGAAAAAACGACAAATTTCGTCTAAAAATCTCGATAAAACGGAAAATTTTGTCAAACGATTTGCAAAAAACGGCAAATTTCACCAAGATTACGAAAAATAGCAACTTTCGTCAAAAAATCGCGATAAAACGGCATATTTCGTCAAAAGAATTGCAAAAAGAAAAAACGGCAAATTTCGCCAAAAATTCGCGAAAAACGCAAAATTCGTGAAAATATCGGCAAAAAAATCGGTGAAAATATCGGTGAAAAAACGGCAGATTTCGTCAAAAAAATTTTGCCATTTTTGTGATCTTTCTTTTGTGAGCCGTTTTTTCGCGATCTTTTAAGAAAATCTTCTGTTTTTTGCGATCTTTTAACAAAATCTGCTGTTTTTTCGTGTTTTTTTTAACAAAATGTACATTTTTTTCAATTTTTTTTTTCTTTATTTGCTCGATTCTTTGACGAAATTTCTGATTTTCGACGATTTTTTGAACCGCTAGATTCTAAAACTCTATAAAAGTGCCCTTAAAAATCAAAAAAGTGCTCTCAAGAATTAAAAAGTGCC
This sequence comes from Maratus speculifer, assembly GCA_964019185.1. Lineage (NCBI taxonomy): Eukaryota > Metazoa > Arthropoda > Arachnida > Araneae > Salticidae > Maratus > Maratus speculifer. The sequence goes on from OZ025294.1 coordinate 216,721,172, forward strand.
CTTTTCAAAATAGTAGCGCCCTGCCCCTTTTTAAACCTGGGGGGAAACTCTGTATATACACATATATATATTTGTTATTGATAAAAACATATTTGATTAATATTGATGCAATTTAAATCTGACCAATTCAAAAATATATCCTCTTTCAAAAGAAAAAAAATCACTTTAGTCGCACAATTTCAGAGTAATCAGTGATATAGGATAGGTAGGGAAAAAAAGAGGGGAAATATATATATGGATCAAATTGAAAACATCCTCCTTTTTTTAAACCAGTTAAAAAGAAATAAGGCACAAATAAAACCAGAATTTTAGAATAAAATAATAAAAGTAAATAGCACAAATATATAATTACTTTAATGAAAGACATTTTACAATCAATCTGTGCCCTATATGTTCACTAGGAATCGGACCTGGTAACCTTTTTTCAATAAATTCCTCCTATAATGAAACAAGAAATTAAAATGGTATAAGATTAGGACAATAACAAATAAGAATATTAACTTATAAAGCAGGATTATTTTTTCTGTAACTTTAACTCATATTATTTATTACTTCTGAATTATTAAGACAGTGTTAAACATTCATGATACTTTATTCACAAATTGAAACAGAATAAACTTCATATTTAAACATTATATATACATTATTCTTTAATCAAAGTAATAATAATTATAAACTTTTATTATTATTATTATGAAGGAGATATAGTTTTGTCATATTCTGTTTCTCTGTGTCAATAAAGCTAAAATCAAACTTTAACCTTTATGTTGGATGTTGAAATACAGCAGAATCTTGATTGTATGTTCCTCATTGGATTGGATGGAAAAAAAAAAAAAAAAAAAAAAATGCATACAACATGGGAAAGTGCAAATTAGAGAAAAAGGATAAAATATTCAAAATTTGTAATTTAAAGGAAATGTAAATACTCACTCACCTTGTTTCCCTAGAAAAATTTACTTCACTTAAATAAATCTATTATATTGGGGTGTTTTTAGTAAGACAATATTTCATATATATAGTAAAACCTAAAGTATACCTAAACCTTATAGTAAACCTAAACATAGTCGATATACAAAACAAAATATCTAATATAAAAAGTCTGGAATCACAAATCACAGTGAAAAAATTTTTTTTTTAGAAAGCTTCTATCTTTGCAGATGTAATTGTATGCCCAAAAGCAGAATACAAATACAGTGTTCTGTATGTAATGAACTTCAGCTGATCAAAAATGTTTTGCAGGAATAAAAAAGAAAGACAAGAAGATTTTGTTACATGAAAAAGTGCAATTGCATCTTTTGTAGAAATGCTAAAGACACTTTGTAAAAAGCCAACACGCACGAAAGAAACTATTGCTAAATTTTATGATTTTACCCAGATCCACTGATTAATTTCATGGTTTTTCGTGCTAATCAATAGGCGATTTTTGCAATATTTCAGAATTTTCTCTTTGTCAGCTGACAAATTTCGTGTGTTTTTTCTCGAACCCAATCATTGAATTTCCCTATTTATTTTTTCCTGTGATTGATTGAAGAATTTCAAGTCTTTCTACAAGTATTGTATTGCCCATAAAAATATTAAATAAATTGTGAAACTTACCTCATCCATTGGAGGATAAAGTGCAAAAAGAGATTCAATTCTATTTTCTTGTCTTTTGACTTCATTGACATAATCCAAAGCTTCAGATGGAGTATGATCCAAGAGAGATGGTATGAGAGGATCAGCTTGTGAATTCCGTAAATCAAACACACTGCTGGCCCAACTGCCCCTAGGAGTATCAGCCAACTGAAATGATTGCCGATTAGAAGACGGGGTAGAAGAATCCTGTGTAATGAAATATATATAATTTAATTACTAGTGATACTGTTAAATGTCTAGATATTTAGAAATAAATTTTAAATAACTAGAGTATATTTTATTTATTTATTTTTAATGCTTCAGAAATTTATTTTAATTTAGATGCTGGAGACAGTACAAAATGCGATAATAAAAAAAAAATGTAATTTACATGAATGTATCTCAATAAACATGGTATCCTAAGAATTTTAAAATCTTATTATTTTAATGAATTTTTGAAAAGGGTCTTCAAACTATGAAGTTAAATTTTCCTGTTTTTATTAAGCTAATTTGTGCCATTAGAGAAAAAAAAAATTATACATGGGTATGAGTGAATAAGAAAAATCATAAAATTATTGCAGTCAAACCTTGTTAACATGAACAAGCTTAAAATGAATTGTGTTCACAGTCCCCTATAAAAATGAATACAAAGAATTGATACTGATAACATGAATTATTGTTAACATGAACAAAATTTTCATTCCCTTTGATTTTCATGTTAACGAGGTGTGACTGTATTAATTTTCAAAAGTGAGCTTTCTTTTTTCTTCTGCTATAAATAAATGCAATTGAGTAATAATTTTTATACTGTGTCAGAGTTTTAATCACCATAAAATAAATAAATAAAAATGAAATAAAAAAAATACAAGTTTTTTTTTTTAATTATATGACAAGAAAACATTTATAAATTAAAAAAAATTATACACAAATATATATACAAAAACTAACACAGTTTTTGTACTAAGCAGTGTATAAGAAACTAACAACAAGCAGTCATTAATTCCATTTTTATATTGAAATTGAGATATCAGAATTCTGAATTATTTTTAAATTAAAAAAAGGAATTTTTAGAATGAAATTATTATCATTTTTATTATTTTTATGATTTTTTTTAAATATAAAAAAAAACTAAGTAAAAAGAACAACAAATATTTATAAATCTTCATTGTTGAAAAATACTTTGTTTAAAATTAACTGTGGTATGTGTCCATATATTACAGTTTAAGTATTACTTTAACATAATAAAGTGTTCTGAAAATTATATTTCATGTTAAAATAGGAAAAACAACATTATAATTAGGCATGCATCAAGTAGAGATTTTAGAAAAATACATTTGGCACAAAAGTAAACAAAATATTTGGAATAATGGTTATTCAGCTGAATACAATTTGTCTGTATTCAGCTTTGTCTGTTTCAAATTTTTATATATTTTAGAGTTTGAAGGCACTAAAAAAATTTACATAATTTAACACAAGTATTTCCATTTTGATTAACAAAAACTTTCACAAAAACAATTTATGCAAAAAAAAAAAAAAAAAATCCTATGTTTTGAGTTATTATTTAACAAGTGGATAAGTGTGATTAAAGATCGCACAGAGGGTTTCGTTTAATATTTCTTTTAAAAAAACTTATCCTTTAAATAATAAATCAAAAGTTAATTTATAATTATTAAATTCTTATATACATGGTAGCACCAACATATTTAATTTTAAATTAATAATAAAAGGAAGTTATTTATTTTTATCAAATTAAAAATGTTCAATTCAAATTATCTATCTATATAATAAAGGCGAAACGTATCTGCACATAATGCATATGCCATTTTGCAAATTGAAATGAAATTTTGGTTTTGCATTTTTTTCTACTACAAATTTTTAAACTTCAAAAACATTGCACATTTTTTATTTTTACATTGTCATATAAAAAAAAAATGCACTTTTAAGTGCAATGTTTATGAAAACAGAATTTTAATTTGCTTTTGAGACATTCATTTTTTTTTTTTTTTTTTTTGTAGTTTTTAATATAATTTTTATAATTGTGGCAACAGAAATACACCACTTCTATTAAAAATAAAGGGAAAATAATTTTCATATCTATTCAAACTTGCGTGCAACAATTAGGGGAAAAATGAACTATGATATTTTTTAAAAAATTTAATTACAATAATAGTCTTTTTCAAAATTTTATGATTTGTTACGTGACAAGAGGTATTCAGCTGTAAGTACACAAAATTTGAACTCTCTGACTTATATAGTTTTTGTGTACACACTCTGTGACAGACAGACAGAGAAGAGAGACGAATAGGATTTCATCAGATGAACAAAACCCTAAAAAATGATAGTCATAAATCTTCCTTATTTAACAAAACTTTAAACAATATGATCTCTTCTGTGAATTAAAATAAATCAATAAAATTTGTTTTTCTAAAACAAATAATTTTAAAACAAAGAGAAATTTTGAAGGAATTAGAAAGAAAACTTTACAGCAATACAAAATTTATTTGTCAGGATTGAACTAAAGTTTTAAAAACATTTATTCTAATGATGGCAACTCAAAAAGAATAATTTCTCTGCTGCTTGTGACTTTGCAAATACAGTGGAGCATTGTTTATACGAGGCCGAAGGGACTACCGAAAAACGCCGTATAAACGATAACGACGTATAATCGATTTTCACTTCCAAAACTAGAATTAATTTTGTTTTCACTTTATTTTAATGTTTAACGTGATGATTTGCATGAATTTATAAATTAAACAAACCAATAATAATAATAATAATAATAATAACCAAAAAAATGGGAGGGATTAGTAAGCAATTTAAATATGCGTACCTTTATTTATGTTTCACCGAAAGGTTTCTCGTTTGCAGTACATTATTTCCTTTCCATTTAAAGTGAAAAATCAAAAACCCCACGTGGCCAACTAAAAGTCGTCAACACTGATAACAGTTAGAAGGATAGTCTATTTGCAACTTAAAACAGGTCGGGAAAGCTGACCATACCCAAAAAAGAATGACCCTTCCCAGTGTAATCTGTTATACATGAGCTGATTTTTCAGACTAATCAAACACCAGCCCACATTTTTATAATGTGGAGTGCATTCAAACACGCTTTTTGGTGCCATTCATAGCTGCCAACTTCCACTCGTTCGTAAAATACACAAGAAAAAAAAACCTATACTAAATCGAGAAAATCGCCCAAAATCATATAAAAGATTTTGGGCATCGTATAAAAGATATATTTTTACATTAAATGAATAGGAATGAATTGGGACCATATTAAAACGTCGTATAAATGTAGACGTCGTGTAAGTGATCGTCGTATAAACGATGCTTTACTGTAAGTTTAAATACACCAGGAATCAGCGTATGGAAAGAGTGATTATTTTCTGAGGTTGGAAACATAAGAATGCTCCTCAAATTTTTATGCTTACATTTTATTCACATATGCAATAGCTTAAAAATATCTGTTTGTTATATAGTTTAATTCAAGAATTCTGCTTTTAAATACGATTATTCTTAGTATTCTTTTGTCCGAAATCATCTGAATAAATCAAATTACATATTTCTTATGTCGTTATGACATAAGTGAACATCATCATTAAAGTAACCCTATTCTTTAGTGATTTTATAAATTTAAATTCATTAGTTTTCCTAACTTAAAATTTTAAAATGGCAGTCTTCTTTCCTTTGTATGATTTGGCAAATAGTTTAACCAAATTAGTCAGTGGGATAATCAAGTAATACCAAATAGTATTCTTCTGCCTAAATTGCACGATTTTATTATATAGGCTAATTTGAGATAAAAATACTAGTTGGATGTGCCAATCCCAAAACTTTCTTCTATCTCCATACGTACATTTTAACCCTTTAAGCATCCTGCAGAATTTTGCATACAAGTTTAACGATTCATAAAATAAAAGCCATGGAATGTATTGATATGGGAATTTGTATTTTATAACCTTACGTATCTATTTATCTTAAGCAATTCAAAAAAATTAACATTAATATCAATTTTGAGTTAAATAAAATTTTGAATCCATAAACTATGTAACGGAAAAACCCGGTTAGGCCACTTAAAGGGTTAATATTTTCAAAAAATAGTTACTCATTTTAATGCTTTAATAATTTTAATTCAATACCATACCAACTTTGATTTTCATCTTAAATTTCTGCTTCAGTCAACTAATCAGAGTAAAAACGAATTCCATTTCTGCACAAGCCGATGGACAATAGAATGATAGGCAGATTTTTTTTTTTAATTCACGGAGGACCTACTTGCCTTACCAAAAAATAATCATATTAAAAAAATTTAGTTCAGTTTTAGAACTAACTTCATACACTGTTAGGTGGTACAATATTGAAAATGGCATAAAATTCGGTATTGCTGCACCCCCTTCCGGTGGATTTTTTTCAAATTCAGGGAGGATCAACTAGCCATAGCCATACACAAAAAATTTGGTTCAATTCAATGTATAACTTCATATACTTTTGGTCAGTAAAATATTAAAAATGGCACAAAAATCGCGATTGCAGCCTCCTTCCGGCAGATTTTTTTCAAATTCAGGGAGGACCAACTAACCATAGTCATACACTTACACAAAAAATTTGGTTCAATTCGATGCATAACTTCATATACATTAGGCCAGTACAATATTAAAAATGGCACAAAAATCACAATTGCAGCACCCTCTTCCGGCAGATTTTTTTCAAATTCAGGGAGGACCAACCGAGGGGTTCGACAAACTAGTTTTTGGTATACCAGATTTATAAATCAAGTTGATTTTCCTGATTTCTGATTGATTTACTTGAGATTTACTGATTTATTCGTGATTTACTTGAGATTTACTGATTTATCTGTGATTTACTGAATTACTTGAGATTTATTGATTTACTTGTGATTTACTGATTTACTTGTGATTTACTGATTTACTTGTGATTTACTGGCCTCAATATAGCACTTAGCATTGCTCTGATTGGCTCTTCAGATCATGTGACGTGCACATGACAATGTTTGTATATTTCATAGTGCTGTAAAATTAATGACAAAAGAAATACCTTATGATATTGTTATTTTCGGACTCACTACACGTTGGAAACTATTCCTATTTGTTTCTTTCCTTACAGTTCAGAAATCAAGTATATTAACAATCATCATACATACTACAAAACTGTACTGTCTCTTTAAAAGAATTTGCATATGACATGTGCTGGCATTTGTAGATAAAATTTACATTTAATGGTGTTTCTAAATGCAGATTCATTTCAAAATGATATAATTATTTTTACAAGCAAGTTTACTTATTAATTTTACACTAAAATTAATTGTGTGTTGTAAAAATTTAAATTTTATAATAATTTAAAAATGTTTTTAAAAAAAATGTTTAATTTATTACATGATTATCAAATAACATTGTACTTTAATCACATTATTTCTGATTAAATAAAACTTTCAAAAAATTTCATGAAATTCAGCTTTTTTAAACTAAATTTCCGGACGTGACTGCTAATTGCGCCCTAATGACGACATTTCTGTGGCTGTCAAGTCCTAAAAATTATTGTAAAATGCTAACTTAAGAACATTTCAAAATCCCTTTTTACATTTATGAGAAAATAAGAAACATTTCAATTTCCTCATATCTAAATGAAATAAATTATTTATTTTTAGAAATACTAATGCATTTTTTTTTCAATAAATGAAAGTAAATTAGCGAAAGTATCAGAAAAATTGTCACTTTTAATTTAAGAATAACTTTCAATATAATAATTGATCATGAAGTGATGTAATCCCCCCTTCCCAAAGAAAACATTATGACCCCTTCTCCTCTAAATTGACGACTGAATCTACCTTTGCATATTATGGACGATGCTTTACCAATATATATATATATTTTTTATTTGTTGTTGAACCTTCTTTAACTAAATACTTTGCTTGGCATAAATATAAATCAAATGCTTAAATATAAATCAAATGCTTTATCGTTTAATGCTTCAGAAAAATATGTCCACAGTTTACTTCTTTTTCTTTCCATAAATAAATGAATCAACAACCCTAGTTCATGAGATAAAGGTATTGTGATAATTAGGAATAATGCCGCATAGCAGCGCCTAGTGTTGGGTGATTTATGCCAAAATGTAATCAGAACCATATTATATCAAGGACCAACGGAATCTGAAGTTTTATGAAAATCCGTCCATTAGTTCTTGAGATATACCTATAGTAGAAGTCGTGAAAAAGGCAGCATAGCAGCACCACCTGTTAGGTGATATACAACAAAAGCTAATCAGATCTATTTTATATAAAAGTCTAACTGAATATAAAATTTTGTGAAATTCTGTGCTTTAGTTCTTGAGATAGAGCACCCACAAAATTTATGTCACATACAGACAGACGTTTTGCAAAAACATGCTTTTTGGAATCTCTAACCCTTAAACGTATAAATCCGTCGAAAACCGGAATTTGACAATTTTCATGAATCCAATACTTTTTACAGTGAGATTTATTGATTTTACCCCGATTTATCGATTTATTAGAGGATTTACAATTTAAATTTTGATTTAATGATTTTAATTAGATTTATTATTAGATATATTGATTTTACATGGTGGTTTATTGATTTACTATAAGATTTACAATTTACATCTTGATTTCCTAATTGTAACTTGATTTATTAAATGATGTACTGATTTACTATCTGATTTATTGATTGTAACTTGATTTATTAAATGATTTACTGATTTACTATCCGATTTATAGATTTATTACAGGATTGACTATTTAAATCTTGATTTACTGATTTCAACTTGATTTACATAGCAGTAAATCTGCTGTGTACCAGATTTACAGCGTTGTCGGACTCCTCGGGACCAACTAGCCATAGTCATACACTTATACAAAAAGTTTGGTTCAATTCGATGCATAACTTCATATACTTTTGGTCGGTACAATATTAAAAATGGCACAAAAATCGTGATTGCAGCGCCCCCTTCTGGTGGATTTTTTCAAATTCAGGGAGGACCAACTAGCCATAGTCATACATTTACACAAAAAATTTGGTTCAATTCGATGCATAACTTCATATACTTTTGGTCGGTACAATATTGAAAATGGCACAAGCATCGCGATTGCAGCACCTCCTTCCGGCAGAATATTTCAAAACTGAAGGAGAACATGCTTGCCACAGCCAAAAACATTGACAAAATTTTTTTTACAATTCTATGCATAACTTCATACACTTTTTGATGGTAGAATGGCGACATACGGACACACAAACAGATAGACATTTTGTAAAAACATGTTTTTTGAAATCTCTGATCCCTAAAACGTGTAAATCTGTCGAAATTTTTTTCGATTACAATATTTTCTTCTGTTTAAGATATAGAAGAAAGTAATAATCTTTTTTTAAGAGTCAAAATTTATTATTATTTGAGAATGACCTATTTTCTTTGTTGGTAATTTTTTTAGTGTATCATCACTAACTTAGAACTACTTAGAAGAAAAAAATAAATAAATAATCCTAATTTCTGAAAAAATAAAGAATTGTCACAGAAATAGTTTGGAAAGAATGTAAACAAAAATCAAGCAAAAATTTGTGGAAATTAAAGTTTCTGAAATAATTTTATGACACAGAAAATAAATTATTAGTATTACTATTATTTTTTTTTAAGTACAAACCGAAGTGATGTCTTCGTCTTCTGCAAGAGGAGGATGTTGAGATGGTAATTCAGAAATCTGCTTCAAACGGGATTCATCTTCTTTTACATCAGATACAGTCATTGTCAAATCTATTTCAAATTCTTGCTTTGGAATAGATTTAGCAACATTCTGTCGCTCTAAGTTCCTCTCATATAAGCAGCAACATGAACTGTATTGCTGGTATCTAGAATCAAATAGCAATATACATATTTCACACGGATATTAAAAAATAAATAGAAAAATAATAAATCAAAAATAATAAGAAAATAAATTCACCTTCTGTTTATTACAACCCAATCTGGTGTGAAGCACTGCTGACTTTTTATGCTACAGAAAAAAATTATTAAATTTTATTATAATCATAAAAAATTAAGTTTCAAAGAAAATTAAAATATTCTCCTATCCTTTCTTAGGTATAAAGGTTAACAATGTTTAAAAAGCTAACAAACAGTTATATTTCATTAATTACACAACATGATTTTTATGCAACTATTTACATAAATAAAAACTTTTTTTTCAATTCTAGCACCCACTTTTAGAATAAATAACACCATCATTTGACCTAATGAAAGAAAAAATAAAAACTATCTCTACCATATTTCCATCCTTTTGCCCCCCCCCCCCCCTTGCAAAAAAAGAGGCAAATAAGTTTTTCTTTTCTTTCTTTCTTTTTTTAGGACTCGTCAGATTTTTTATTTCTGGTTCCAAAACAAAGTTCTTCACAAATATTAGTGAATGACCACCACCAGTCACCAGTGTCTCTGAAAAAGCCTATTTTACCAAGTACTATCTTACCTGAAACAAGCTAAATAAAAAAATGTAAAAACAAACAAAAATCTTAAGTGAAAATTTTTTATAAATGTCAGAAATAATAATATAACATTTAAAATAACTTTCAGAAGCAGAGAATTTTTCATTTGCGCAATTGTGGCATGAATATTATCTCATTTCACCCACACTTTTTATAATGCAAAATCAACTTTTTATCTTAAGAAAGTTATTTTAAATATTGAATTTTAATCCATACAATTATTACCTTTGATTAATATAATTTTAATAAAAATTATTTTCATTTACATAGTTCTTATTATATTTTGTATTTTATCGGTTCAAATTTAACAACCTTAAGATAGATTATTTTATCATACAACAACAAAAGTATGTGTTATTTAACAAAACTTACTTTTCCTCATCCGGAAGAATATGTTCTACAGTCCTACATTTATGAGGAAGTATTCCTATTTCCAGATCATCATCTGGAAAATCTAACATGTGACGAAACGGATCACATTCTATTTGTTCTCGATGCTGATCAAGAAATTCCTCAAAATCTAAAGGGTCTACAACATCAGTTAATGGAACCTATCAAAATTATTACATATTTATTTTAAACCATTATGTACTGATAAATCAGTTAAGCTACACACAAATATATATAAAAAAATATATAACACACAAATTAAATTGTATTTATATGATTATTATCATAGATATTTATAATAAAACTTTTTTCTAATTATGAACTATTAATAGTAGTACAATAGAAAAATAAACTACATATATATATATATATATATATGTGTGTGTGTACACAGATGTTTTGTTTCTTAACATATGCAAAACCTTATCATAAGTAAATTTCTATAATAAACTAGTCGTTGGGGGCCACCGTGATACTTACCCATCACGGATATGTATATGAAAGTAAAACATGTGAAAACTATTTATACAATGCATTTCAATTCATAAACAAAATTTAAATATTGTTAATATTCATATTAATGCTATATTAAAGAACTGCTGATGTACCAATTTCGAAAAATTATATAAAACGCCAAACTACTCAAGTAGTACCGAACTGCGTAAAAGAAACATCCTTATAACTCCAAAAATAATAACTCTATTAACTAACAATTAACTGCGTTGGATTAAGCGTCTCATTTCCAATTAAAATATACTTCTGAATTGAAATTTGAATGAAATAAAGGGTCATGAAAAATTGAAGAATGTGGAAAACAGGATTACAAATATCTCGGCAACTAATAATCCGATCGACTTTGTTCTATATGCAAAATGTGTGTTGTTTTATTTAGGGATGGGACGAATAGTGATTTGGCTGAATAGCCGAATACCGAATATTCGGCCAAATTTTAGGCCGAATACTAACTTTTTTTTTTTCCAATAGAGAAATTTTTTTATTATATATAATTACAAAAATAGGAGCTCATTAATAATTATCACTCTTAAATGTGCTTTTAAATGTATTTTTAAATTTGAAAAACTTATTTTAACACAAAAAAATTATGAAATTGCATTATATTCTTTTATCCTAATGTACATCAAATTCAGTAAGTCAGAATGGGAAGATATTTCCATTAAAATCCATTAAAATATGTACTTCCCTTTTACTATCAAATGATACTTTTACCCTTTCTTGCATCCAAAATCAATAATATTCTTAATATCTCTCTCTCAGAACTCATGAAAAGATATTTTCTGAAATAACCTTTAATGAAGTAAATTTTATCATTTAGAGTTTGTGTCCCTAATGATAAGCAAATCTGTAAGAACGAGACTGTTCTGAAATCAGTTGCCAAGCTTTAAATTACAAATTATGTTAAAGCAAAAGGTTATGCTTAAAGTAGAATGAATATGTTAACAAAATCTTTGACATTTGAATTGGTGCATACAATATTCAACTTCAATGTTCCACTTATTCAACAAGTATTAAAAGGATAAATAGAAATTAATAACAACATGAATAAAGATGCAAATTAAAAATATATACATAATAGTGTTACATATTTAAGTCAGTAATTATGCAAATAATTATTTAAAAGTGAAAACTATAGAATAAGAGAATTATTTTGTTCTGTATTTAGAATTTTTGTTTAAATATTTATAAAACTATCTTCATAAAGCAAGTTGTGTCATCTAATGTGTATCTAGTTTGACACCAGTTCTGTTTTCAGATGTACCGTTGTATTTGGAATAATGATATTTTATATTTAATTTTGAAAATAAATCTTCGTTAATATACCTAGTGAATGAAGTTTTTTATTTCTTACTTTATAGAAAATAAGTTATGAATTTCATAAGAGCCTTCTTTATATGTGCATGGAATTTGCATACAATAACAAATATTCGAGTGTTCTAGAATAAGGCAGTGCTTTTCTTTTTTTTTTTCTATAAGTGTTTTTATATCTTGAATTGTAATATATCATTCTCTAATGAAGACATTTCCCGTACATTTAAATCTCCAACTTGGGCAACAATTTCTAAAATATCACTAACTTTTATAGGAAATACAGAAAGGTTGTATATTTTTTAGTATCTGAATAACTGCATATTTTTTAAGTAAGAATGAGAAGGACTTCATGAATGAAGTAGCAAATTTGGATTAGAGAAAAAAAAATAGTAAGAAAAGAAATTCTTTAAATCCTAAATTTATTTGGCAAGATATCTTTCACTATTCGGCGAGATTTTAGCAATATTCGGCTACAGGTATTCGGCCGAAGTATTCGGTCAACAAGCCTTCAATATTCGACCAACCGAATATTCGGCAAAAGGGCCAAATAGGCCGAATACCGAATATTCGTCCCATCCCTAATTTTATTGCCTTTTACGTCCATTCCTTAGAACAAAAAAATTCGAAAATTTTTATATACCTTTCATCAGAACGAATTTTTCGAGGGTCCGAAAAAAATAGTTTCGGATAATCGAGGTTGCTGATATTAAATAGGGTTCGTCCTATTCTTACATACTAACCACATACAAAATTTCAAGTCTCTATCTCAATTTGTTCGGGAAATAGAGCGTTTACAGACAGACAGACGGCAAAAAATTTTTTCTAAAAATATGTTTTTCGGAATCTCCACTATCTAAAACGTGTAAATCCGTCAAAATTTTTTTTTCGATTTTCAAAACGATTGCAAGATTTACCCTATACTACGTATGATGGGTAAGTAAAAATACATTTTTTAGAAAACTACAATTATATTTTTAAAATTAACTTTGTTTTTTAGTTGAGTAATTCTGCAGAATCATTCTAAGATTAGAATGCAGGCAGAATCAACTAGCAGAATATAACCAAGTCCCCATGCCACTTGAGGTCTTGAGGGACCCCAAGTCCCTCATGTGTGTGTGTGTGTGTGAAATAAAAATGAGTATTAACTTTATTTCTGACAGGCAAAATTGATATGTCAAAGAGTGTATAGATTTTATGATATTGAAATTAATTGTAAAAGCAAAAAAAAAAAAATAAATAAATAAATAAAATAAATAAATAAATAATAATATACAAGATATTGTAAAAAATAGAAGATTTTGCAAAATTAAAAATAATTATGCATATCAAATGTGAAAATAATAGTTTTCAATACATTGTATTGAATACATTATATATATTCTTCTATATGTACAATTTACAAAATAAATTTTATTAGTCCAGTATTGCAATACACATTGGGTTCAAAACTGCATACATATCAAGTCATTCAAAAATAATGCTGAAATCTGTCGTAAATTAACATAACTGTGCCAACTGGTGGCCGGGGTGATAATGAATACGTGTGTTTTTAGTATGACATCATATATGCATAAATATCTATTATCTGCATATCTTTTGTGCATATTTTCTGAATTTTTACTCATTCATGACAGATTAATCAAGTCTACCAGATTTATTGTAAAATATTTTTGTTACAGTTTGTTTTGATAAAATTATGTACATTTAAAAAAAAAATAGTCACAATATCATTTTAATTTTGGGAGAAAAAGCACTAATGCTATGAAAAAATATTCTTTTACCCTGAAATTAAAATAACAATGCAACTTTTTTTAAAATACACAAATTTTTAATTAAAAAAAATCAGTAACAAAAATATTTTGTTACAATAAATCTTTCATGAGAGAATAGCTTGAAAATTAAGATTGAATTTTTAATATGAAGTCTCTAAGAGAGAGAGAGAGAGTCTAATTTACGATTTTAGGAAAATTATTGCCTAGAATCGCAAAATATTTAGAGAAATTAATAAACAATATTTGTTTGTTTAATAAAACAACATTTAATATATGCATTTAAAATTAAAGTTATTCTGAATGTACAACGAAATGCGATTTAAATTAAAAGAATGAAATGTTTGCAAGTTTTAAATAATAAAAGTTCAATATGACCAAGAAAACATTGTATTCTCATAGGAAATACAACAGTGTACATCATTTTGTATAACTTGGCTCATCAAGAATTTAATAAAATATGAGACTACTAAAAAATTCTGCTTTTACATATTAACTACTTACTAATTTTTATGAATATCTTTCATTACATTAAAAAACATAATTAAATAGTATTTGTATTTCATCTTAGTATGTTTTATGTTAATATTTAATCGTACTACACTTATTTATTGTATATTTATTTACAATATTTCAAATGTAAAGTTTATTCTATGCAACATTTTATAGAAACAAAGCAATTTCATTGCTATTCACACAAAAGAAACTGCAATCTACTTAATAATTCTCTTATAGTTACCCCTCTCGATAGGTGGCGTATGACCTTGATTGGTGTGATCTGCCTTTAATCTTGCACACACCTCTTCCATTCATCATAGGATGCTTTACTAGAGCTTTGCATTAAGTTTCACAAATTGCTTTGCCAGAGCCCCATGTGACACTATGCCAGACCTTAAAGCAAGTCTTTTGCTTTGTGCATAAAAGTAATATCTTATTACATCCCTTTATTCAAAAATGACTGCACATTATAATTAATTTTTGTTCAATGTGAAATTATTGCTTTTTTTATTTTTCTTTTAGGTAACTACTAATTCAAAAAGTAAGAAGTGGGAAATCTCAGTAGATTTTCACAGAACATGACCTTCAGACTTAAAATAGCTTTGATATAGCAGATTGAAATTCTGCGATAGCTGATATCTTGAAACAAGAAAGCAGGATTCCTCCAGAGTAAGAGTTTTAGTGTATATGATTTCGTTCAAGTTTTCTTTCTCTGTTAAAATTATAACCATTCTTCAAACATTCATATGCTTAAAACCATATATGCAATCATATCATATCCAAAATAGCAAATTCACCCCAAGTGTGGCGATATTTCACCAAATTTTGCAACTAAAAATAAATTGCCAGTTTAACATTAGCTGACTAATTTGTCATTCAAATTCAGTATTGATGAAAAAAGGGGATGAATCTCCTATAATTGAGTGTCACACATTTTTGTTTTAAAGTTTTTTTTTTATTTGTTCAGTAAAATTAGCTGAATTTTCAAAAGCAAAGAATAAGGTAGTTACATTTTAATTTCGATATAAGTCACAAAGACTTTTTATCATTAAATTTGCTCTATATTTTATGAAATGCTCATTTCTTCTAAATCTAGAATGCATATTATCTTGCCATTGATATTACTCTAAAAATGTACAAATTGCAATTTTTTCCCATGTTTACATAGTAATGATTAAATTAATAAAATAAAATGCTAAAGGAAATGCATAAATACATTTATGATTAAAAATAAAATAAAAATATTGTACCTTCCCAGATAATACATTATGCCTAATAGGACTATCCTGTTTACATGGCTGAGTGGATAATGAGGATATTTGTTGACGTATATCTGCATTAGGTTGCCTGAAAGAATAACAATAACATATTTATTAAATAAGTTATAAAAGCTTTAAAAACCTTAAAATATTTTAAAAACATATCTAAAAAAAAACCTCTCCTTTCATATTATAATTTGTTTTAATTATTTTTAGCTCTACAGAAAATTGAAGAAAAAATACATAAAATTATTAGCAAGCTTTGTCTGCTATGCTGATTGGTTTCTCTAAACAAACCTTGAGTATAACCTGAAATAAACTAATGAATCTGACATTTTGTATTAAAACAGTATGTACCTTTACATGGAATGCCCTCTTGCACAACTGAAAATGACTGCACATAACATTTTCTAATGTATCAGACAAAATTTGTTTTTTTATGGGCCAATTCTTTCAATAGATAATTTACAGTAGGATTTGATAAAAAAAAAATAAAACAGTATGCAATATACAAAAACCATCTCTGAAAAACTATCCAAGTTACAATGCAAATATCATCGAAATCTATGGTACTTTTTAGTTAGCAGGATGACAATGATATACATGCATATGTATGTATGTACTTATTTATGAAAACTCTACATTCATAGTAAGGATGCAACGATTTATTCGGCCATGGCTGAATAATCGACCCACTCCGCCGAATATTTAGTCCATTATTTGGCTAAGGCCGAATAATAGTATAAGAGATGCTTTTATATTTACAGAGTATAAGCTTTTTAATTTGACAATTTATTTTCATCATGTACAGTAAATATTTTATTTGAAATTAACTAACATCCTTTTTTTCTTAATGTTTATATCCTGAATGGGTTTTATCTTTCCCATTTTTATCAAAAGAAAATTTTTATACTGTATCGATAAATACAAAAAGTATCTGTAATAAGCTAACATAAACTATTAAATTTAAATCTATTCTATTCAAGTTTGTAATACAAGTATATTCTAATGTTTTAAGCCTAAAGAGAAACTTAATATTAATCTTTTGTTATGTAACAAAAATATTTTTCTGAAGATATTTTTAATTAAACCTATAAAAAACATAAATATTATATGATAAATTAAGTATAGATGTATGTATGACAAATATTTTTGTCATATATGCTACAATACTTATTTATTTTTGTAAAGTGCAGTTAAATGTTAAATATGATTAAAATAACTTAGAGTGTTACTATTTCTTATTAAACAATAAAAGAAATGTAAGTATTAAGTTCTTTTAAATAGTATATGTATGTTTTACAAAACCATTTAATTTATATCTACTTTCATCTGAAACTTCAAATTTATGTTATCTAAGTACTTTCAAAATTTTGTGATTATTTAAAAAAGTAATAGCAACAACATACATAATATCTATTAAATTGTACTAATAACACACATTACAAAATCTAAGATACTACACACAGGGCCGTAGCTAGAAGTGAACAATAGGGGGGGGGGCGCTCAAGAGAATGTAGGGGGGCTCATAATTTTTTTTTCTCTCTTTCTGACGTAGAAGGATAAATTAGTACATATTCACATTGTAGGTACTCTGTTTCTTATTAAACTGTTGTAATAATTTCATTTTATGCTAAGAAAATTATAGGATGATGAAAGTTTTGAGTATATAACTGGTGAAAAATAAAACATCATGTTAGCTTCATATGTACAAATAGGATGAGGGAGTGTTGAAACACTTATTTTAGATAAAATTTAGTAATTCTGCAAAACTGTGAAAAAGTCTCAAAACTAAATTAGATTTTTGAACAGCATTCCATTTGAATTTTCGTAACAAAAATTCATTGAGTGACCTTGGAATCTTTTCCGGGGGGGGGGGCTCAAAATAATTTAGGGGGGCTGAGCCGCCCATAGCGCCCCTTTAGCTACGGCCCTGACTACACAGTCAATATCTTTGAAATTTATTTTCCTTGCAGATATTTCTTTCTTCTAAATCTGAAAACATTCACTATATGCATCTTAATAGCACACATTTGCTGACATAGCACAAAAAAGTTTTTTTGTTTGTTTGTTGATTGGAAATTGGGAGCTTTATAAAGTCATTTTAGAGGATATTCTTTTCTATCAGTGCTTTTCTTAAAAGTAATTTTTCTTCTTAGATATTATTATTATTATTATTATTTTTAATCAGAAAGTTTAAATTTAAATGTTCTCTAGTGCAGTAGAATCTCGATTATTTGAAGTAATTGGGACCGATCCTCAGGGGCCTCGCTAAGGGGGGGGGGGGACAGGGGGGAGCCTCCCCCCCCCAAACATTTGCAAATGTTGTTACACTTGGCAAATTTAGTTAAAAATTTAATAAAATTGTAGTATGTTTTCTTTTTTTGATGGAATTTGCAAAAGTTACAACTCTAATTGGGAATATCATTAAACTTTTTACATATAAGAACTGTATTACATTTTCTAAGTGTGGTAACTTGGCAAAATTATAAAGTGGGTTGGCAAATATGAAAATTTGACTTGGCAATTTAAGGTCTTCTCCCCCACCAATAAAAAGTCTTAGCGATGTCCCTGCCGATCCTGCTTCAGATAATTGAGAATTCATCAATAATCATCTAGTTTATTTTGTAGTATCATCATTGGGCTGTACTGTGACTTAGTTTAACTGTTAAAAACTTTAAATCACTAGTTGACCAGCCTGGCATTGCCCGGATCCGTAATAATATTAAACCAACTTGAAACTTGTATGATTTTCTCTTTAACTCGAAATATATGGAAATACATTGTGTGAAATACATGGCCACTGACTGTGTGGGAAATTGGTTTAAAAAAAAAGAAAAAAAAAACTTATATTTAGTTGTAAAAATGTTCAAAATGACTGCAATGGGAAACGCGGGAGGGAATATTTGTGCAGCGATTGAGCAATTTTCGTGTTAAAGTGTTGATATTTATACGTAAAAATCCCTGCTAAGTCATGTAACTAATTACTTTTTTCACATAGAAATATCAAGTGAAAATTTTTGAATTTCAAACTAATTATATCACTCTCTAACCCGCCTATACTGTGAATAAAATCGATACTTAGAATGATTAGCTAAAAGAATATAATATTATAAACTTAGCTGTCAACTTTCAATTAATCTTCCGTAATACCTGGATTAGTTTGATCCAGGTTAACCTCATTTTGAACCAAAAAAATTATTTTATGAATCTTTATTTATTTACTTTCAGTTTCTTAAGTAGCACTCATTTAATTTCATTTCTTTAAAAAAAATTTCTGGTTTGAAATTCATTAGACCAGGATCAAATTAACACACGTATTATGGAAGATTAATGTAAAGTAGGCACCTATGTGTAAAATGTAATCTAAATGCATATAGTATTACAATTTCAAAGCCATTGTAAAAAAAAAAAATAAAAAAAAGTCTATATTTTTAATCAAAGCATGCGTAATGTTCACAATGTGATCAAAATCCTAACCCTAAATAATTGTACCGTAAACATAATCTGTCTGTAAACAAACTGCGACTTAACCATAACTTAAACATAACATAAATGTAACCTCTAGCCTTTATCTTATCACAACCCTTATCCGTAATCTAACAATAACCTAACTGAAACTTAACATTAACCTAACTGTAACTTAACCATGATCTAACTGTAACTTAACCGAAAATTAAATATAACCTAATACAAACCATAAACATAATTGCAACCCATCCAGACAAAATTGCAATCCAAATCAAACTTAAAAATTCAATATGAAAAAATATTGGAATCTGGCCCAATGCAAATTTGGACCGGACAAGAATATTCCAATCAACCATAACCTGATCCAATTACGACAAAATAATTTTTGTATACATGTTATTTGAGCTGAACATCAAAATTCAATTTGAAAAACACCGAAATCTGAACTGAGCCAATTCCGAAACAGACAAAGTTATTCCAAATAACTATAACTTGATCCAAACAGGACAAAATAATTTTCATGGACATAAACCCAATCCGAAACTAAAAATTTCATTCGAAAAAAATCTTAATTTACAAAAAATTGTTGTCTTATGGCGATCTTCATTGATCTATCACGTCTGGAAATTTGGTTCAAAAAGCCAAGTTTGACAACATCATTTTAATAACCACCAATTTTTATCGAGCAACAGAAATACATTAAATAGAAATAATTTGCTTTGCTATTTGATAATTTATTATGATATATTAATCGTCTGCTGATTCGAACAATTGTACACATAACAGCCATTTTATTTTCATTTTAAAAGCAATTTAAAGCCACAAAAAATTTTAAATTAAATAGAATACATTTAAATTTAATCAATAATTAAAAAAATAACTCCTAGAAAAGCCTCATATATATACATATATATATATATTTTACTGCAACATTAACCACACATACATTCTAATGTACAAAGTGCCAACATTCTGACGTACAACAGCTGTGATCAAAATCCTAAATTAAACCGGATGTTTGCCAGTCTATGAATTTTAAAGATCTTTGGAAAAAAACAGTCACTTTTAAATTGGTTTCTTTAATTCTATCCCAGATTTTTAATTATAGTGTCAAAAGTTTTATACAACCAACCAACCATTAGCAAGCGAAAGGAGAAAAAGCGAAAAAAAATGATTTTTTGATGAGAGTGAGTTCTGGATCTTAATTAATTACTCAGTTAATAATTAGAATTTCGAAATTTTGAAGCTCAGATACATCAGGAGAGATTTGGGGCTACTCTCAAAAAAATTTTGAGCCTCGTACATGCTGTAGATTTTGCTAGCCATCGTAGATATACACACACACGCAGACAGACAGAGTGTTTTGTTCTTTTAAATAGAAATAATTTGCTTCGCTATTAGATAATTTATTATGGTGTATTAATCATCGGCCAATTCGAACAATTGTATGCATAACAGCCATTTTATTTTCATTTTAAAAGCAATTTAAAGCCATAAACATTTTTAAATTAAATAGAATACATTTAAATTTAATCAATAATTAAAAAAATAATTCCTAGAAAAGCCACGTATATATATATACATATATATATATATATATATATTTTTTTTTTTTTTTTTTTTAACTGCAACATTAACCACACATACATTCTAATGTACGAAGTGCCAACATTCTGACGTACAACAGCTGTGATCAAAATCCTAAATTAAACTGGATGTTTGCCGGTCTATGAATTTTAAAGATCTTTGGAAAAAAACAGTCACTTTCAAATTGGTTTCTTTAATTTTGTCCCAGATTTTTAATTATTGCGTCAAAAGTTTTATACAACCAACCATAAGCAAGCAAATGGAGAAAAAAGCGAAAAAAAATGATTTTTTGATGAGAGTGAGTTCTGGATTTTAATTAATTACTCAGTTAATAATTAGAATTTTGAAATTCTGAAACTCAGGTACATCAGGAGAGATTTGGGGCTACTCTCAAAAAAATTTTGAGCCTCGTACATGCTGTAGATTTTGCTAGCCATCGCGGGTGGCAATCAGTTCGTCGACACCACTTAGTCGACATATCATTTCGTCGACAGGTACACTTCGTCGACATAGCAATTAGTCGACAAGTTCACTTAGTCGACAGGTACACTTCGTCGACAAGTACACTTAGTCGACAGGTGCACTTCGTCGACATAGTATTTCGTCGACAAGTATACTTAGTCGACAAGTACACTTAGTCGACATGTACACTTCGTCGACATATATTTCTGATATGTATTGCACATAAGTATTAACGTATTAATCACGAGATAGGGCTGGTTTAGTCATTTCAGTAACGAACAACCTACAAAAAAAGTTAATTGTTAATATAATTTTATTTAGAATCAACACTTAGTAATGAAAACATACTAATGAAACAAAATAAGGAGTTTAAAAAAAGATTAGCAATTGGTATATTAATAACTAATAAATTAAATAATTATTCAAGCTAATAATTAATTTTTCAAGCTAATTCATAATTGCTTTATCATAGGATTAATATTTTAATTATTTTGCTAGGGTTATTTAAAGTGGGTGATTATTTAAGATGGGCACTTTTTAAGGGTTTTCGAATAAGAATGAAATGATGAATGCAGTAGCGTAGCTATGTTTTTTGGCGCCCGGGGCCAGCAAGAAATTTTGCGCCTCTACCCCAATATAGATATATAATAATTTCTCTCAATTTGGCACCCCTAGGCCTCGGCGCCCGGGGCGTACGCCCCCCCCCCCCCCTTAGCTACGCCACTGGATGAATGTGTTAATAAATATCCAATTTGAATTTGAGAACAGCCTCTACATACATGGATTAAAAAGTAAAGGTCCCTTTAAATATAAAAATTTAATGTAATTTTTTATGGAGATTTTTATAAATCTTTTCTCAGGATACGAAGTTTATAAAACAGTAATTATAATAAATTATTTTTTCCTATTTGAATTAATTTTCAAACATTTTTTATTTTTGGAATATCTCAAACATTCTTTATGAAAATACATTTAAATTATGAATGGTTCTGTTATTAATGAAAATTATTTAAAATTATTGTTTTTCTAAACAAAATTTATCCTCCATTTGACTTATAATTACAAAAAATATCATTTTATAGAAATCATTTTATACACTGGTGGAAAATAGATTTTTCCACCAGCAAACAATGCAAAAGCTTTGGAATGCAAATGCCTATTGTGTACTAATCCGCACTCACGCCTCTAGGACAAAAGTACAAAGATAAGCCATCAATCAAACGAGCGTGGGAAAAGATTGGAGTTTTTAAAAGTTTTCTAAAATTACTTATCTACATTCTTTGTCAGGAGTTTTGATGTTAGTTACTGGTTTGTAGTTGTTGACGGAGATTGCTGTGAGTTTCGATGCCTGTTATAGTTGTAATTTTTTGGATCACGCTTTGAATTAATTTAGTTATAGTAATGGATTCAGAGGTATCGTCTAAAGTCTGTGAAGTTATAAAAACTACAAAAAATAAAAATTCGATTACAGTCGATGGATTTATTTTGACAAAGGATCGGAATCGAAATGATCGCTATTATTGGAAATGTGAAGATCGGAAATGTTCAGGAAGAGCAGTGACTACATTGGTTAATGGACAACATATGTTAAGCCAACACAATATTTCAAAACATAATCATGCAGCAGAAGCAAGTAGGGCACCTGTCATAATAGCCCGTACGAAACTAATTGAAATAGCGAAAATAACAAAGGATCAACCAGTGCAAATAATTCAGAATATTATCACAGGAACGTCTTCTGAAATTCTTCCATACATGCCCTCCAAGGATGGTTTGCGTCAAAAAATTAAAAGAGCTCGTAGAGAACAATTTCCTGCTGAACCAAAAAATTTGGAGGAATTCTCAATACCAAGTGAACTTTTAACTACAGAAACTGGGATGACTTTTTGTCGAGACGTAGAAGCTGCAGGCAGGAGAATTTTGATTTTTACAACAAGTGATAATTTGAAATATTTATCCGATGCAAAATTTTGGATTATGGACGGAACATTCAAAACGGTCCCTGTCCTATTCCGACAACTTTATGTTATCCATGCTCCAGTTGGTATTTCACCTAATAGTAAAATATGCCCTTTAGTTTATGCATTAATGAGTAGTAAAGAAGAAGAACTTTATGTGAGATTATTTCAAGAATTGATTGAATGGGGTGAGGAATACAATTTAGAATTAAAACCAGATTTTATTTTAAGTGATTTTGAGAAAGCTGCAATGAATGCACTAGCTTCAGAAATTCCTGTCGCTCAGAGCAAGGGCTGTTACTTTCATCTGTGTCAATCACTTTATAGGCAGATTCAATCGTGTGGATTAGCATCAAAATATGGTTCTGAAGAGACTTTTAGTATTTTAATACGACAAATACCGGCTCTGGCATTTTTAAGCCCTTTAGAAATTCCTAATGTATTTGATGAACTGAAAACAGTTATGCCAGATGACGCTGAGCCTATTATTAAGTGGTTCGAAGAAAATTATATACATGGGCGTATACGTAAGATTTTCCCGAATGGTGAAATACGAAGAAATCAGCCTCTTTTCCCACCAGAAATATGGTCTGTATATGAAAACAATGCGTTTGGATTTCCTCGAACACAAAATAAAGTAGAAGCTTGGCATAGGCGGTGGAATACTTTGGTAGGTCGCGCACATGTCGGGATTTTTGCTATTATTTCGGAAATTCGCAAGGAACAAAGGGAAACTGAATCTGAAATAGAAAATATTATACGGGGTGAACCGCCAAAGAAAAAATGAAATGCAGAAAAAGACAAAGAACAGAGAATCCAAAATGTCTTGGCAAATAGAAAAAATCTATCTAATTTAGATTTTCTAAGAGGAATTGCACATAATATCTCATTATAAATTTATTTTTTACTGCAATTTTAATGTATTTTAATTTATATTTTTTTCGCAATGTAATTTATATATTGTATTTTTTTTGTAATGTATTTTAAACAATAAAAATTTGATGGGGTACTTGCACATACACCTCCTCGTGGTGTACCCTGGAAACATTTTTTTGGCTAAGGTATGAGCGACGTTAATATTTTTATTTCATAATAATTTACAAAAAATCCATGTGTTCACAAATAAATTATTGACGAAAGGTAAATTACATACAATGTGTAGACAAAATGCTATGTCAACGAAATGATGTGTCGACGAAATGCCATGTCGACGAAGTGTACCTGTCGACTAAATGTACTTGTCGACGAATTGCTATGTCGACGAAGTGTACCTGTCGACGAAATGATATGTCGACTAAGTGTACCTGTCGACGAAATGATATGTCGACTATGTGTACCTGTCGACGAAATGATATGTCGACGAAGTGTACCACTCCCAGCCATCGCAGACAGACAGAGCGTTTTGTTCTTTTATTAGTATAGATAATAAATTAAATTAAATCATAAGTACAGTAAAACCCTGATAATTCGGATTAACTGGTGTCAGACCCAATCTGGATTATCAAAAATCTGGATCATCCGGAGAATTAGAAAAAAAAAATAAAATAAAAATAAAACATACTTACAGAAAATCAGCTTTATGTTAAACTTATTGAATATTTACAGACAGCGAAAATGTTTACTTTGCTTAATTCTTCCAAAAAATTTCAGAAAAAGTTTTTTTTATTCAGAATACGACGATGAAACAAGTTAATGTTATGAAAATTAACCAATTGCTTCTCAAACTTGAAAAAAAAAAAGGACCAAACCAATCTGGATTTACGGGGGTCCGAATTTGAGGGGTTCTACTGTAATTAATTCTAAAGAAGATAGTTTAGAGTATCTCTATGATTTTTTTCATTTTGCTGAAGACATTTACAAACACTGAAAAGTAGTGTGACCAAAAATTACCCCAGAAAGTTGTATACCAGGAATTACCCTGGATGACCCTATGTATTAAGTTTGGTTTAAATAAATATTTTCATGTTTTCTTTTCAAGACCCCCCCCCCCCCGCACACACACACACAGAGAGAATACTTGATATATTACTTGCAATAATTAATATTACAAATATGAAAGAAGAGATACTGTGAGTTGAATATTTTAAATGATTAAAAAAAAAAAAAAAAAAAAATTAAATTGGTGTTTGAGGCCACTGATCTACTAGTTTTATCATGTCTATTAAAACTTTCATTAATGTTTACATTTTTTAGGGAGAAAGCGGTCAAAGATGAATAAACAAACATTTAAGACAGAAAATAGACGTTTAATCAACTTCCATAACTTAACTGTTTTTATTTAAATAAGAGGAATGCAGCCCTATGCACCCCTCTATGATTGTGCCCTTAAGCAATATTTTCACCTTTCTGAATGATTTGACTGTCAGTTAATAAAGTATACAAGGCAGAGTTAAACACATTAAAAAAAGAAAAAATATTGAAATTTTTTAATCCCATAAAATAACTTAAAAGCATCTATTTTTTAATTATTTTTTTGTGTTTTTACATTATAGTAAGTGTAATTTAAAAATTAAATCTATTTATTTAGGTTTTCAGTAAAGTCAAATTTTTTTATGCACTAAAAACATTATTGAAATTGCATTTTTAGCTACGTCTACATGGGGTATCCATTAATGGAAAATGACTAATTAAGCCTCCCAGTAATGGACACCCATTTTAAAAACTTAAAAATAAAATGAAATTTTATAAACGGCCACTAATATATAAAATTCAAAGTTTTCTATTGTACCAAAGCAAATAATTGCAAATTTTGCAAGAAAATAAAGACATATAAATTCATTAAATGAAGCCACATCTTAGCATGCTCATTTTTGTGGAAAAACAGAGGAATTTTGAAGCGTTATTTTCTGTTTCTTGATTGGTTTGATTGATTAAGAGTGTCAACATAATGCAAGATTATAATACTACTCAAGGGAGAGTTATGAAAAAATTAATAAAAGCCAAAATTTTTCGCCACAGGTCATGGGGCTTGTCCCGAAAAGGGGGGGAAGGGGTCTATTATTGGCATCTATCTAATCAAAAGTTACACAGGCAATTCCTAATCCTATTTTCGGTATTCGGCAGAGTCCTACTTCTTGTAGCAAAAATGAAATAGAAATAACTAAAGAAAAACGGAATTTTATTATGCAGAAATTCTTTAATTTAGGAAATCAAATTCTAAAAATAAATTATTACCATTTCAATTTTTGAGCAAAAGCTCTCTGGCGAGTTTCCATGTTAAACAAAACAGGAATTTCCAAGAGAAATTAAAGCACTGTCTCTCTATTCCTATATTAAATATGGCTAAATAAAATTGATTCATTAAAAATATATAGTCTCAAATCATAGTGGAATTACAGAAAAATAAATTGCCGATTAAATCAGACATATACAAACATATAAACAAACAAAAGGTAAACATTGATGATTTGCAGTTATGGTTGCAGTTAATGAATTACTGATGCAGCAGAAAAACCATGTTCGCCATTACACAGAAAAAGGGTGAAATCCAGATAGACTTGGCTTTTTAGCAAAACAAGATCAACCAATCAGAAGCCCGTATTTTGCGAAGTTTGCCCTGTTTTCCAGTTTGGAAAAATTTAGGCTTTTCACTGATGAATCTCGTTTCCCTAAACAGCAAAAACCGTAAAATATTCACCCAAGAGCACCTCTTAAAATTTCAATTTTACCGCCCATCATCGACAAAATCAGCGCTTTTCTCGTATCCTGTCAACAAAATTAGCGATTTTTTGTCCCTAATCGACAGAATTCGCTAGTTGTTCGTACCCGATCGCTCGAATTCACACTTTTTACGAAGCCGATCGACCATATTAGCGATTTTTTTCGTTCCCGATCAAAGGAATGGGCAGTTTTTCTGCGCCATATCAACGAAATTTGCGATTTTTTCACTCTTGATCGACCGTATTCGCGATTTTTCCGTGCCCAATCGACGAAATTAGCGCCTTTTTCCGCCCTTGATCGATGAAATACGTATTTTTTCCGCACAAGAATAATGAAATCCGCAATTCTTGACTGACTAACGAAATCTTTTTTTTTTTTTTTTTTGCCGTAAATAGATGAAATCTACGATTTTTTCTCGTGATAAACTGACGAAACTCACGATTGTTCTGCAGCTGCGCAAAGAATTTTTCCATTCTTCCACGTATCATCAACAAAATCTACGATTTTTCCGTGCCCTCTCCGCGAAATTAGCTATTTTCTCGTATGCGATTACCCGAATTCGTGCTTTTTACAAAGCTGATCGACCATATTCGGGATAATTTTTTTTCTGATCGTTGAAAATGGCAATTTTTGCGTGCCATATTAATGTAATTCGCGGTTTTTTTCGTTCCCGATCGGCAAAATTCGCGCTTTTTACGAAAGCGATCGACGAAATCGGCAATTTTTTCGTTCCAGATGTGAATTCCAGGTGTTTAAACAAAATAGTACAAGTAATATATTTTCGCGAAGAATTTTCCCCGAAATCCAACAGGGGACCGTCAACCAATTGTAAAAGAAAGAAGATCTTTTGGAAAACCCTGACAAAACTAATGAAACAAAAGAGTTCAAACTACAGATTATGGTTAAGTGGCTTATTGTAATAAACTGTGTTCATTTTTATGAATATAGCATGTAAACTCGTAGAGAAATTAAGGTTTTTATAAAAATGGTCCCAAATTTTTCCAACTTTTTTGTTTATAATTTGCAGATTCTTCATAAAACACAATGTTCTTTTCAGAAAATATGACAATCAACGTTGTACATAACACCCTGTAATCAGAATTAAAAAGTAATGAAAATTGTATGACAAATGATCAGGTTTACTAAATAATTTTTTAATGAACATGCGTCAACGCTATTAAAATTTCATTTGCATCATGTTAGTTAAATGTATAAAGCAACTTTTGTGAAAGAGCTAAAAAAAATAGCTTGAAAATTCTGAAAATTATCGTCGCTAGAATAAAATATAAACCCGTTATACCCAAAATAAATCAAAAGATAAGGAGCTGTACCCAATATTGTAGTACGTGCAATATTGTATAGGCACTAATCAATGGAATATAGATTACAGCGAGCAAATCATATTTGTCTTAAATATTCAGGTAGTTTGAAATGCTTAATAAAACTATCTTTGACTTAAAACTGAGAATGTAAATTATGTTAAAAATACATTTCTGAGATAATTTCTCTATTTGAAAGTTTTAAAAAATGTGAAATGAATAGTTACTGATAAAGCTCTCTCGAGTTTCTTTCAAGAGAATAGAGTTCACTTTTTAAATAATGAGCGATATATGTAACAGAAAGTGTGTGTGAGAAGAGGAAGATGTATGTGCGGGGAAAGCGGGGGGGGGGGGGGGGAGTCGCGATTTTTCAGACGCTTCGGTGGAGCATGGCCAATAAAAAGTTGGGAACCTCTGCATTATTCAAATATATCATTAAAAATTGTTATCTAGACTTTAAAAGCTGGTAGTACACAGAGTATGCCGAGCCGACCCCTCTTATGTATGTCCAAACAATCCGTGTCTTTAAGGGTTGCTATCTCAGGTAATTACCGATGGTTTTTTTCGAAAATCATTATCTGTAATACATTTATACTTCTGATATGATGGCACTTCCAACTATCATCGGCACCTTTGCTAAAAGCCCGCAAATCGAAATTTGTATGTAACGGAAAAATGCGCTTTTTCTCAAAAACTATGTGACGTAGGGTCATCGCTGTAGTTTTCTTGCAAGGTTTAAATTTACGGCTACTACCTTGATAATTAGGAGATTTCGCATGAAATACTACCTATTGCGGTCGCTCCTATGTTGGAATTTCTGAAAAAATTTTGCAGATCTACGCCAATCATGACCCCTAGACCCCAAAACTACCATCAGTAAAAAAGTTTATATGTATATATCTATCTATCTGTAAATATATATATATATCTCACTTTCTTATGGACACGATAATTTCCATAATTCTGCTCCAATCTTCTCCAAACTGATACATAAAATCAAGGGGTATAAAATCTCGATCGAGTTTGTTAATGGGCAAAATCGGACCAAGGGGATGGAAATGGGATTGGAGTTTTGTGAAAGCCGAAAAAACGCCATAACTTCTTAATGGAAATAGATATCGAATCAGTTTAAAATTTATATTACTTCTTAAAAATGGCCCAAAAGTTTATGTATGACAGATTTTAGATAAAGTTAAAAATCGGCTCAAAGTGCGAAAAAACAGGATTTTTGGGAGAAAAAAATTCATAGCTTCGTCAATTCTCAAGATATTAAATCCAACTATTTTTTTTTATAAATGTTATTAAAATAATCTAATACTTTTGTATTTACAAGTTTTTGATAGGACCAATTTTTACCGATGAAAAAAATTAAAAACGAAAAGAAAAAGAGAGATGGACAAAGAAAAAAAATCTATAACATAGTTAAATTTTAAGCTATCAAATCTAATTACATTTATTTTACACCTTCTTAATAATAGCTACAACTTTTATATTAACAAGTTTTTCATGGGACCAAATATTATAGTAAAAATAAATGAAACAAAAATAGGAGTTGGAGAAAAAAATCTCAAATCCAAACTGCTTATATTCTGACTCAGTTTTAAATTCATTTTTGATTTTAAACGCATCCAAATGGCAGATCCTCTTTTATATGACCTATATAATGTGACGTATTGGCCAGTTTTTTGATAAAGACAGAATATGCAGTCGAGTCTCTATATAACGAAAACCATCGTTCAGTCAAAAAATTCGATATATAGAAAAACTCGTTGAATAGAGAACGGCAAAAAAATTTTTCATTTAATGTTTAAATTTTGAAATAGTATTGTTTTTGAACTGTTTAATTAAGTTTTTGAAATGTTTAATGGAATTTTGCTGGAATCTCAAACATTTTTGCCACTTCCTTTCCTTTGCAGTGTCTTATTGATTATTTTCAAAATTATTGCTTTATCAGAGATTTTATCCTAGAAGCGATTTTATGCAGATGCAGTAGAAATCCACACCAGCATAGATGACATTTAGTAACAATTCTTCATTCAAATGATCTCTCACAACAAAAAATGTTCCGAGTCGTCACAAGCAACAAACATCCACTCTAACAGTAATGAGAGTTAGTTCAGGTAGATGAAAACCTACTGAAAAAGATGGCCTTTTCTGAAATTACCCTTTTATCCCTGCCTTACTAAAACAAAGTCAAGTGTAACCATGCAAAAAAGGGTGTCTTTCTTGGGGGGGGGAAGGGGGTGAATGTCTTTTTTTGGACATAAGGAATAAGGTAGAAGAGTGCATCTAGAAAATATAAAATAGAAATCTAGGGAAAAAAAATACAACAAATAATTTGAAGCGTTTTCGGAAATATTCCTATAAAAAATTCGTTAAATAGAGAAATTCGCTAGATGGAGTTTCGTTGTGTACAGACTCGACTGTATTTCAAAAAAAGGCTGACAAAAAGGGTATTTTGAAGAGAATTCCCCGAAGTGATCGTGACTGGAAAATTTGAGGAAGTATTCAAATAACAAATTGTGTTTTTTCTGACTCATTTTTAAATTAATTTTTGCTCTCAAATGCATCCAATTTACAGGTTCTCTTATATAGGAACTATATAATGTGACGGCTTGGCCAGTTTTTTTTGATAAAGGCATAATATATTTCAAAAAGGCTGCCAAAATGAGTTCTTTGAACAGAATTTCCCGGAGCGATCGTGATTGAAAAATTGAAGTATTCAAAATAACAAAATTGCGTTTTTTCTGACTCATTTTTTAATTCAATTTTCTCTCAAATGCATCCAATTGATATGTTTTGTATTTAGAAAATGTATAATGTAATGCTGTATCGGTCAGTTTTTTTTATAAAGGCTAACTATATTTTTAAAAAGATCTGTCAAAGTGGGTACTTCGCTCAAAATTTCCCTAAGCGATCATGATTAATGAATTGAGGATGTATTCAAATAACAAATTATTTATTTTATGATTCATTTTTAAATTTAATTTTGCTCTCAAATGCATTCATTTGACAGTTTTTGTTATTTAGAAACTATATAATGTGCGTATTGGTCGATTTTTTAATAAAGTCAGAATATATTTCAAAATATGTTGCCAAAATGGGCATTTGAGCCGAATTTCGCTTAAAATGATTCTGATAAAACCAATTCTTACAGAAGCATGAAATAAAAAAAAATTCAAAAGCGGCCAAATAAAGTTGCTAAACTGGATTTATCTGTAATCATATTTTATATTTTGCTGTTGAAATGAGCACACTTCAAAATCTACCTCCGCCTGTAGTCCAAGCCAACAGGGATTTTTTAGTTTCAGTAGATTCAGAAAGAGATGGAAGCGGGCATATTTTCGCACTACATTTTCGACGATATCTCTGAAAATATGTGTTTAAAATTAAAAGAAATGCATTTTGGAGTGCAGTATTATGAAAGCTTTAACACGTTCGCTGCCGCTCACGCGATATGGCGCCAACGTTAAGGGTCCACTCATGCGCCAGCGCGTGATGTGGAGTGATGTTCAATAGCCAGTCACGCGCTGGCGCGGGAAAATCTTTCACTGATTCTTTGTTATAAAAAGTAAATCGGCTTCTGGGAAAAACCTACTTCTACAGTGCGGCATTAACTATCATCACATCTTCATGTAAGCGGCAGCGAACGTGTTAACAGGGTACTCTACTCGATATACAAAGAAAATATTTTTTTTTCAAGCAACTTAATTAGCCCCTCTACATTTTTCTAAAATATATTTGTGAATGTTTAATAATGTGTAAATATGTGGGTCAATAGTCTTTATTATTTCCCCCAATTCGAATTTTCCACATTCCATAATTTACGAATAAAGTTGCTGCGACAGACAGACACAGGTGTGATTTTATAACGGTTTTGTTTTTACTTTTTAAGTACAGAATCATGCAAACACATAATAAACAGAATTTTTTAAATTAACACAAAACTGAAGCTTAACTTTTTTTTCTTTTTTTGGTCTCAGCATTTCAAAATTTTACCTTTAAAAAGGTCTGTAACATTATTTTGTGCCTTTTCTTATAAAAATACACTGTTTATAAAAATTTCCGCATTATTTAAGCATCTGAACAATTCATATGTAAGATTTTCATGAAACTGGAATCCTTTTCTTGTTGTATCAAAGCCCTTGAGAATTTATTCTTTTAAAATGAACTGATTAAATATACATACATAATTTCATTTTCATACAATCAACTCAAATAAATCCAGATATCCATTTCAAGAGCAATCTCTCCGTTTGAATGTTGTACATACACGAAAATGGGATAAACTTCGTTATACAGAATTTTTTTTTCTTAATATGGAGATTAATTTTATTGCTAATTGCGTTAAAATTTAACTCTCTGAAGACCAGGGATCAATTTTCTCTAATACCTCAAACGACCAGAAGACGGCCGAAAATTCGACCCCCCTATCATTCTGACTGGGGTAAACTAGGGGGTTGGATTTCTTATCAGAACTTCAACGCCTCTTTCAGAGAGGGGAAATACGACAGGATTTTTTTCACCGGGGAGAAGGCAAAGGGAAAAAATATCATTGTAATCAAAGAAAATAATACTTATTAGAGGATGATTGTTATAGGGGAGAGCTGAAATAAAAAAATTAGCCATTTTTATCCGACTATTTTAACTATTTTTATCCGACACATATTAGTAGTGCACAAGTAAATCAGAAGATAAATTTGATAAATTCATCTAATATTTTATTGCGTGTATAAAAGTGCGTGTAAAAAAAAATTCTTTTAAGTTTTTTTTTTTTTTTTTTTTTTTTCCAAAAGGAAACAACAATTTGATGCATTGCAATTAGTTGCGTTGAAAAAAATCAACGTAATAAGTTAAATAAAGGAAATAAAAAAAATGAAAAGGAATTTCATTTCTTTCAGCATGTATAATACATTTGTCATATTAATTTGAAGCATGAAGTCAAGTCGCTTTTAATATTGCTTTAGACATAAATTGCGAAATCTATCTTTTGAACTTTTCGCTCGTACATTTGTTTGGAAGTTTTTGCAATAAAATTACACATTTTTATTAATACACATTTCATACGCGAAATTATTTGTCTTTTAGAAATTCGGTCACTATTTTTTGAGCTGACTAACTACTATTATAATTGGTCGCATTTCTAAAATAATATTCTAATTTTATCAATAAAAACATATCCTTCGTTTTAAAAATGATGCACATTTTATTCGAAAGCGTAAGCAATTTTATGGAGATTATTTATAGTATATTCGTACTGAACATGTGTCACATTTTTTTTTGACTTGGAAAATGCCATCAATAAATATTTAATAATCCTTATTTTACCCTCTTCTTAAAAAAACTGGCAAAAAAAAAAAAAAAAAAAAAAAAAAACTGGCAAGGAAAAAAAAAAAAAAAAAATCACCATTTGTATTTATTAAGAAAATATCCTTAATAAAATTCAAAACTCTTTAGTAACGTGACAAATAAATTTAACTTTTTTGTTTTTAATTTTTAAATTATTATTTTTATATAGCAGTTTTCTAGCAAATAAATTATATTTGTTTCGAATCACAAATTATCCTGTTCTCCCATTCAAGGAAGATCTAAGAAAGCCATGCATAGGAAATGCATACATATATTCAGATTTTAGCATATGTTTGCTTATTTATGCTACATTAATCATGATTATTTATGATTAATTAGCTCATTATTTATGGTACCTTAAATTATACAAAATTATAACTTCAGGGCCTTTATTTTATTTAAAAGTGCTTGATTTCAATTTATTTTGTATTTTAAAACCTTTTTTTAATTTCTTGTTTGGGTCTCAAGGATGATTTTGAATTGTGTCAGATCGTAAAATTAAAATACATTTATATTTAGAGTATTGAATCCCAATGATGCGCATGCTTAAAAAATGAAAAAAAAAAAAAAAAAATTTGAAAATGCATTTTTTAATCAAGAATTTTAATAAATTTAACTATCATAATATTTATAATACATTAAAAATATTATAGAAAATCACCGAAAAGTGGCAATATTTGACAAATATCACTGGTAACACCACCTGTCGCACTCACTGTAATCAGCCCTTATTTCCTTTCCTGTTAATTTGTGCAATTCTACCCCTTACGAGCTTACAATAGCTGATGACAGGTTAATAATCTTCAATCTTGAAACGCGTCCTATGGATCGTTTCGATTTTATAGTGATTTTTAAGAATTTAGGAAAAAAAGTGACCGGAAAAAAGTGACATAAACTACAATTTATCTAGTTTAAGGGGGGGGGGGAATAATAGTCCGCCCCCCTTTTTAGTTAGAAAAAGAACCCTTTAACAATCAGCCTTATGATACGCCTTATCATAGTGAGCCTATATGCAAAATTTGGGAAATCAGATAATTCTGTGTAAAAAACTATTTATTTAATTTAAGAGGAGTTAGCCCCCGTTCCCCCTTCTATACTTTGACATTAAACCCTTAAAATTGTTCAGGGATTCACATTATCAGAAAGAACTTACATCCAAAATTCGAAATACATCAGATAATTGTGAAAAAAATCAATTTATCTAATTTAAGGAGAATTCTGCATCAAAAACAATTTATCAATAACAATTAAGGGGGGGGGGAAATCGCCCCCCTTAATTGTAAGCTCGTAAAAAAAGCCATTTATTAAATTTAAGGGGCGATATCCTCTGTTCCCACCGCTATACTTAGCCATTAAACCCTTAAAACTATTCAGGGATTCACCTTATCAGAAAGAACCTATATTTAAAATTTGAAATACATCGGATAAATCTGCATAAAAAACGATGTATCTAATTTGAGGGGGAGATAATTACCCGTCCCCCCCTTTATAATAAGCAAAAGAACCCCTTAACTAATCAAAGATGCGTCTTATCATAATAAACCTATGTCCAAAATACCAAGCAAATTGGATAATTCTGCGTAAAAAGCTATTAATTTAATTTAAGAGAGATTATCCCCCGTTCCTCTTCTATACCTCACCATTAAACTCCTAAAACTCTTCAGGCATTGTATACTATATACACTGGTGTCCAAAAGTTAAGCATAATTGGTAATTAAGTAAGTAATGAAAGAAATATAAATCAAAGTGTGGTGAAACCCCAGGTGTGTAAATAAAATAGTACGCGTCATATATTTTCGAGAAGAGTTTTCCCCGAAATCGAACAGGGAACCGTCAACAAATTGAAAAAGAACGAAGATCTTTTGGATAACCCTGTTAAAACTAATGTAGCAAAAGCGTTCAAACTGCACATTATGATTAAGTAGCTTATTGTAATCTACTGTGTTTATTTTTATAAGGATAGCATGTATACTCGTAGAGAAATTAAGGTTTTTATAAAAACAGTCCTAAATTTTTCCAAGTTTTTTGCTTATAATTTGCAGAGTTCTTAATATAAAATAATGTTCTTTTCTGAGAATATGACAAACATTATTGTACACAATACCCTGTCATCAAAATTTAAAAATAAGTAAAATGGTATGAAAAATGATTTGGTTTACTAAATAATTTTTCATTGCGCATGCGTCAACGATATCAAAACTTCATTTACATATTGTGTTAGCTAAATGTATAGAGCAACTTCTGTAAAAGTTTCAAAAACATAGCTTGAAAATTCTGAAAATGATCGTCTATAGAATCAACTCAAAATCCGTTATTCCTAAAAGGAAGCAAAAAAATCAGGAGTTTTATTCAAATATTAGTTGTACGTGCAAATTGTGTAGGCACTAAACAATGGAATATGGATACAGCCCCTCATCTTTTTGCTTCATCTAGGGAATAAAGGATTTTGAACTCATTCTATCAACGATAATTTTCAGAATTTCTTAGTTTTTGAATAAAACTTCTAAATTTTATGAATTTGTAAATATTATCTCCAAATAATAGATATTTAAGAATATTTATGCAAATTTTATGCATTTACGAATGCAAATATGACTTTGAATAATCATGAAACAGTAACTTTAGATTTATACTAAATTTACGGTATAGGAATGATATTGAGTTGTTAATGCCTTACTATTATGCAGAAAGAGACATGGCTGGCGCCTCCTCCCCTCTCCCCAAAGCTGGTTCCGCCGATTTAAGGCACGCCACACACTAGCGAGACATGCGTCAAAAATCGTGCAACATGTCGCAGTCAAACCGGTTTTTTCTTTGTTATCAGGGTGAAATTGTCGCATGTCTCATGCGCTCAATGTTTCACAGGTGTGTGGCCTCCCTAACAAGTACCCCAACAACACATTTTGCGAAAAAACCTATTCCGAAACATTCAACAGCCGGTACATCCTGTTATGTTCACTGCGGTAGGCGGAAAAAAGCGCACCGGAAAAAAGCGTCACCGGAAAAAAGCGTCCCCGGAAAAAAGCGTCCCTTTTTACAAATCACATATTTAAATAAGTCTGATAATAGTACACATGGTTAATCTTAGAATATAAACACTATATTGAGACGGTTTTATGAAATTTAAGTCTTTGCTCTATCGAGACTCAGATGGGCGGGGGGGGGGGGGGGGGGCTTTAAAAGTTATCTCAAAACCTGTTATTGCCTCAATGAAAAAAAAATGTAGGATACGAAAAATAAGATAATAAACACTAGGTACTTAAATGATTTTTTTAAATTCAGTCTCCCTTGTTCTTCTGTGGTGGTGGTTGGGAGGGGAAGAGGGCGATTGTCTACAAACTCTAAATCTATCTCTTACATTATTTTTTTTTAAATATTTATAATTTGATTATTTATAATTTAAATTATGCATAATTAATTTATATATTATATAATTATTATTTTTATTATTATTATCAAATTACATATTAATATTTTATTACATATTATATTATATATTTATACTTATATAATACATATTAATTAATTATTAATATATTAATATAATATATTAATAGTAAATAATTAATAATATAATTAATAAATTAATAATAATAATAATAATAATTAATAATAATAAATAATAAATAATTTATATTAATAAATAATAAATTAATAATACATAATTATAAATTAAATATAAAATTAAATAAAAATAAATAAAAAAATGTACAAATAAATATTATTAAATATTAAAAATTATACTCATTAACAAAAATTTATTTAAAAATGATAATACTTTATTAACTCATAGTAATATCAACTCATATATATATTTTTCATTCAGCCACCCTTGTTCTTCTGTGGGGGCGGGGGGAGTGGTGAGCCTACAAACTCCAAATCTATCACTGCTTTAGACGATAACATTTTTTCGGAATGTTTTCTAGAATTTAGGGAAAAAGTGACTGGAAAAACAAGAGCGCAAAAAGTGATCAGAAAAAAGTGGCAAGGAATTGATAAATATTGAACTTGTGGATAAATAAATAATAAAAACTAAAGTGGCAACAAATGTCTCATTTATATCATTCTCGTAGGACAGCGGTTCCCAACCTTTGATACGCGGACCCTTGGGGATACGTAGCGAGATTGCTGGAGGTATATGACAATAGTATCAGTAATGGCGGATGATAAAATATCATTTTTTAAATAAATTCTTGTTTATGTGTAGATTTTTTAATATTTAATTTTATATATTTATACACTTATTTTTATTATGTCCTATAAGTTAATAAAATATTATCATTTTTAAAATTAATTCTTGTTGATGAAACTAGATTTTTTAATATTTAATTTTATTTATTAATACATTTATTTTTATTGATTTACTATGGGTTAATAAAATATTATCATTTTTAATTAAACTTTTGTTAATAAGTATAATTTTTAATATTTAATTTCATTACATTTATTTTTAATTTTATATTTAATTTATATTTATGTATTATTAATTTATTACTTATTTATTATAAGATATTTATTCTGTATTATTATTATATTATATTAATATATTTATTATTATATATTATGTTATATATTATATAAATATATAAATGTAATATAAAATATAATAAAATATTAATATGTAATTTTATAATAAAAAAACCAAATTATAAATAATATTAAAAAAATAAATATAAGAGATATATTCAAAAGTTTGTAGACACCCTCTCCCCCCCCCCCCCCCCTCCACAGGAGAACAAGGGAGACTGAATTTTAAAAAATCATTTAAGTACCTAGTGTTTATTATCTAATTCTTCGTACCTTACAATTTTTTTTTCATTAAAGCAATGACAGGTTTTGAGATAACTTTTAAAGCCCCCCCCCCCCCGCCCATCTGAGTCTCGATAGAGCAAAGACTTAAATTTCATAAAACCGTCTCAATCTAGTGTTTATATTCTAAGATTAACCATGTGTACTATTATCACACTTATTTAAATATGTGATTTGTAAAAAGGGACGCTTTTTTCCGGGGCGCTTTTTTCCGGGGACGCTTTTTTCCGGGGCGCATTTTTCCGGGGCGCTTTTTTCCGGTACGCTTTTTTCCGTGATTCGTTCACTGCATGTGATCCAATCATCAGACTACGAAAAAACCTTTGATAAAAGCGAAGAAAGTGAAAACAAATACGTTGCTCCGAGCATTTTTTTCTGACAATTTTGCCAGGATTCATCTCAGTTTGTTCTATCTATTATGTGACAGTCGATGGGGGGGGGGGGGGGGGCAAAGGCTCCAGACACCGCGTGAAATCATTAGAAGTTTCTTTTTACTGAACAGTGGGAAAAAATATCCCACGTCTTGGATTTTGGTTAAAATTCGCTAAAATAAATAAATAAATAAAAAGAAAAGAAAAAATATCTCTTTTTATTTTCTTAAATTCTATAAATGAATAACATTTTAAAATTAAGTTTAAGTGAAGACGAATTCATTAATTGTCGAACAATTTATATAAGATTTTTTCCACAAGCATTTCATATGAAATATATAATATTACATTTAAAAATGTGTTGCTGTATCTTTATTGATATACTTTTTGTGTAAATGGAACTTACGATGTGTCAGAATTCTTTTCTACAAAATTTATTTTAATAGATTTACTTGCTATAAAATGTAGATCTACCGGATAAAGGGTTTCCGATTCAAATTCAGACCGAGCAGGCCTTAAAAGAATTTAATTTGCTATTCTTT
This sequence comes from Maratus speculifer, assembly GCA_964019185.1. NCBI lineage: Eukaryota > Metazoa > Arthropoda > Arachnida > Araneae > Salticidae > Maratus > Maratus speculifer. Next base: position 216,760,561 of record OZ025294.1, read on the forward strand.
TAAAAACAGCACTGGATTGCGGAAAATTGAATGATATTATCACGATCGTTCGCAACCTTCAAATTTATAGTTGCCATGTACTTCCTATCTATATGGGTATTTTTCCTTCCCAAGACCCTATCCAACGCTGATCGTCGCGTCAACAGCTGACAATTGTTTTCTTGTTAATTCTGATCAGTTTCACATATCAACGTGTGCTTGTCGAAAACGAATCACAGAGAACAGCGCCCCAGATAAAAGTGCACATATTTATAAATCAGATATTTAATTAAAGTTCAGCAGAAAATTCCGCTAAGTAGAAAACTTCGTTCAATAGGGACTTCATTAAAGGGACATTTGACTGTAGTATCTGAAATAAACTGTTACACGAAATATTTTTGTAATTTGAATGGAAGTAAAATTACTATTTTTATCTTCTATAATAATAAAGAGATAAGGATGTTTGTCTGTCAGCGCTGTTCTGAAGAAACTGCTGCACGTAGAGTTACAAAATTTGGAGGGAAGGTACTTTTAAACATGTAATTTTGCACCTCGAAGCCCGATTTTCGATTTTTTGTTTAGATTTTTTTAAATAATTTTTTAGGCGATTTTTAGCGTTATTTTTGCGGTTTTATCCCGTTAGTGAAAGGAATACGGTTTCATTCTTTTAATCCAAAATAGCAATTTTTTTTCTCTTTACAACAAAGTTTATTCGGAATTTGTACAGCGATTTTTGAATTTTTAACGATTTTTTAATGCCATTTTTAGTGTTTATTCTCATTTTGCGGCTATTTTTTGAGATTTATAAAAAGAAAATCGTTCTAAACTTTTAGCCTAATGCCCTAAATTTTTTGTTTGTTGCGATTTTTAGATTTTAACGATTTTTAATGCGATTTTCAATGTGATTTTTAACGCTTTTTCAAGATTTTTTGCGTTTGGCATCTATTTTTTTCATAGTTGTTCTATCAAAATCTTGAGCTGTTGAGAACGCAATAAGTAGTATTTTTTTGCGAAATTTACCTAAAATGTCAAAAATTTAGTTACCACTATTTTCGAATAGCAATTTCATAAAATATCTTAAATTCTTGCTTAATACCGCTACCCCCTCGAGTAATATATCACCTGATAGGTTGTTTAACAGGGTATCGTTTTGATAAAGTTTTTGAAGAATAGAGTGCGCTAGCTGGTGGTGAAAAATGGAACTTACAGAACGCGATCTTGTTAAAATTTGGAAATATAACAATGTGATTTATTTTAAATTTTAAAATGGTTTATAATACATGATAAAAAATGCAAACAAAGAATGGTGTGACACATTTCAGGATGCGTGAAAGGAGGAGCGCGAACAAAATTAGGAAATGTAATAAGGAGATCTGTTTTACACTTTAATGTAGTTTATAACGCATGTTAAAATTTTTAAAGTACTGGGGATGCTCTGGAGAGACCGCTGCACGAAGTTATGTATAAAATTTTACACCTTGAAGGCCGATTTTCAGTTTTTTTAATTTAATTCATATGCGAATTTTAGTGGGTTTCGAGGCGATTTTTCCACATTAGCGAAAAGGAAAGCGGTTTCATTCTTTCGACTTAAATTAGTGAATTTTGTTCTCTTTTCAATATAATTTATTTGGATTTCGTGCAGCGATGTTTGGATTTTTAGTGAATTATTTAATGTAAATTTTGCCGCGATTATTCGACATTAGTAAAGGGAATTTTACTTAAAACTTTCAGGCTGATGTATTAAGTTTTAGCTGTTAAGATTTATGAATTTCAGCTAATTTTAATGCGATTTTTCGAGATTTTTTGCGTTTGATGTCAGATTTTTGTCATTCATGAGATATTTCGAATTACAACATTTTACCCTATTAGAGTAAATTTTGACCCTTGTGATTTTTTAGTATTAGTGATTTTTAATGCACTTTTTAATGCAATTTTTAGAAATTTTTTGAGTTTTATGGTGATTTTTTGATATTCGAAAGTAAAAATTGATTTCAAATTTTTAATCTAATATAATTTTAGAGATCTTTAACGCGATTTTTCAAGAATTGTTGTGTTCCGTGTCGATTTTTTATTATCTATAAAGGATTTCCTTTTACTACGTGATTATCCTGTCGACCAATTTCGCCAAATTATATCAATCGTGAAACAAGCCAAATTATGCAAATAGATGTAATTTTTATGTTAAATAATGAAAGAAGAGATAATTTAGAAAAACATCAATACAAATACATCTATAATAATAAAGAGATAAGGATGTTTGTCTGTCAGCGCTGTTCTGAAGAAACTGCTGCACGTAGAGTTACAAAATTTGGAGGGAAGGTACTTTTAAACATGTAATTTTGCACCTCGAAGCCCGATTTTCGATTTTTTGTTTAGATTTTTTTAAATAATTTTTTAGGCGATTTTTAGCGTTATTTTTGCGGTTTTATCCCGTTAGTGAAAGGAATACGGTTTCATTCTTTTAATCCAAAATAGCAATTTTTTTTCTCTTTTCAACAAAGTTTATTCGGAATTTGTACAGCGATTTTTGAATTTTTAACGATTTTTAAATGCCATTTTTAGTGTTTATTCTCATTTTGCGGCTATTTTTTGAGATTTATAAAAAGAAAATCGTTCTAAACTTTTAGCCTAATGACCTAAATTTTTTGTTTGTTGCGATTTTTAGATTTTAACGATTTTTAATGCGATTTTCAATGTGATTTTTAACGCTTTTTCAAGATTTTTTGCGTTTGGCATCTATTTTTTTCATAGTTGTTCTATCAAAATCTTGAGCTGTTGAGAACGCAATAAGTAGTATTTTTTTGCGAAATTTACCTAAAATGTCAAAAATTTAGTTACCACTATTTTCGAATAGCAATTTCATAAAATATCTTAAATTCTTGCTTAATACCGCTACCCCCTCGAGTAATATATCACCTGATAGGTTGTTTAACAGGGTATCGTTTTGATAAAGTTTTTGAAGAATAGAGTGCGCTAGCTGGTGGTGAAAAATGGAACTTACAGAACGCGATCTTGTTAAAATTTGGAAATATAACAATGTGATTTATTTTAAATTTTAAAATGGTTTATAATACATGATAAAAAATGCAAACAAAGAATGGTGTGACACATTTCAGGATGCGTGAAAGGAGGAGCGCGAACAAAATTAGGAAATGTAATAAGGAGATCTGTTTTACACTTTAATGTAGTTTATAACGCATGTTAAAATTTTTAAAGTACTGGGGATGCTCTGGAGAGACCGCTGCACGAAGTTATGTATAAAATTTTACACCTTGAAGGCCGATTTTCAGTTTTTTTAATTTAATTCATATGCGAATTTTAGTGGGTTTCGAGGCGATTTTTCCACATTAGCGAAAAGGAAAGCGGTTTCATTCTTTCGACTTAAATTAGTGAATTTTGTTCTCTTTTCAATATAATTTATTTGGATTTCGTGCAGCGATGTTTGGATTTTTAGTGAATTATTTAATGTAAATTTTGCCGCGATTATTCGACATTAGTAAAGGGAATTTTACTTAAAACTTTCAGGCTGATGTATTAAGTTTTAGCTGTTAAGATTTATGAATTTCAGCTAATTTTAATGCGATTTTTCGAGATTTTTTGCGTTTGATGTCAGATTTTTGTCATTCATGAGATATTTCGAATTACAACATTTTACCCTATTAGAGTAAATTTTGACCCTTGTGATTTTTTAGTATTAGTGATTTTTAATGCACTTTTTAATGCAATTTTTAGAAATTTTTTGAGTTTTATGGTGATTTTTTGATATTCGAAAGTAAAAATTGATTTCAAATTTTTAATCTAATATAATTTTAGAGATCTTTAACGCGATTTTTCAAGAATTGTTGTGTTCCGTGTCGATTTTTTATTATCTATAAAGGATTTCCTTTTACTACGTGATTATCCTGTCGACCAATTTCGCCAAATTATATCAATCGTGAAACAAGCCAAATTATGCAAATAGATGTAATTTTTATGTTAAATAATGAAAGAAGAGATAATTTAGAAAAACATCAATACAAATACATATAAAAATAAGAAGTAAAAACCACTTGATGACGTAACAAACATATGTAGCATGTTTAATGCCAAGTGAATATGGAATTTACGATCCGCTATTATTGTAGTTTAATCTTATGGTTTGACCCAGATAGTTTCTTTGTCAACCGGATAATCAAATAGTTCAGATTTCCGATTAGAATGTTTTATCCGTTTGATGAAATTCTGATTACTGCGATTTAAAAAATAACTAGCGATATTTAGTGCATTTTTCAATGCGTTTTTAATGAACTTTTTAATGCGATTTAGTACTATTTTTTTCGATCCCCACCACAGTGGTGTTTTAACAATTAAAAAATTATTTTGGTTTCAAACTGTTAGCCTAATATAGTAAATTTCACCATTTACCTTTTTTTTAATTTTGTCGATTTTCAATGTGATTTTTGATACATTTTGTGTTCTGCGTCGATTTTTTTGTAATTTATGTAAAAAAGAATGGTTGCTACGTTTTACACGACTAGAATATTTTTTTATTCACGGGATGTATTTACATTTAGCGATTTTTAATGAATTTTTCAATGGTTTTATATTCACTCTCAAAAAAAGTTCCGTCTTTTTACAGAAAATGTACTGGCAGCACTGCTACCAGAAATTGTCTGTATATTGACGACTTTCCGTTTATTTTTTTCTCCGTCAAAAGAGGAAAAATATCCGTCACTTGAAAAAAGTTTGGAAAAATCAATGCGGAAGAGGTGGGGATCGAACCAAGGACCCCAGGATTACAAGACCAACGCGCATCCACGGCGCCAGGATTGCTTGTGCAGATTTTGCTTTAAATAGAAGTGTTCATTTCATATGGGTGTGGTTTGGTGTATTTCGTTAAAAAGCTTTTAATTTTGCAGTTAATCTCGGAAAGACTTCATCTTTAATGAAACTGTGGCTGGTTTTTTTTTACTTTAATATTAATATAGTATAAAAATGTGAATTTTAAATATATTACGTAGATTGTTAGAGAAAAAACATGGATGTTTTATTTTTATTCGATAAGATTTTTTTTAATAATATCAATTTTTTTTTGCATTTTATTTTTTAATTAAAATATTTTTTAAATGTGTTCACTTAAAGTATATTTTATATGCGAATATTTATCATAGAAATAACTTAGTATATTGAACTTTATTCAACTTATCCAACTTTGAATAACAGATTGTGAGAATTTTTGAACGAATAAAGAAAGTAATTGTTATTTATTTTTAAAATCGAAAACATTTTTGTCTTTTAAAACTAAATTAGACATTTTAATCGATAGAATACTTTTGTTTTTCATTTTAAAAATAAATTCGAATTTATTACTAACAGACCCAATGCGCATGCGTGCTAGATATAAACGGAAACGTTTCCTCATTTTTCGACTTTCGGAATGAACTCACAGAACAAATACGTCTTTTGGGAAAACAGAAGTTATTTGTGAAAAAATAACGATAACTTAGTGTATATTGACGAATTTTTCTGACAGTGTTGGTTTTTTGAATCTCACGGCTATTTTTTGAAATTTCGAAAAGGAAATTAATTTCAAACATCTACACTTCATTTACGAATTTTGAAATTTAGTGATTTTATAATGCAATTTTTAGCAATGTTTTCATTGTTTCTCACGCTTTGCGCCGATTTTTTCATTCGTATTTAAGAAAAAACTCAGATTACACTATTTTACTCTATTAATGTAAATGTTGTCCCCCGCTATTTTTTAATTTGAAACAATTTGTAATGAATTCTTGAATACAATTTTTAGATGTTTTCGAGTCCACGGCGATTTTTTCACAATTGGAAAAGAAATTTTTAAATAATTTGTAGCTTAATGTAGTAAATTTTGACATCAATGATTCAGATTTTTTGTGTATTTTCATAAAATGTTTAGCAAGTTTTGTGTCGATATTTTTTAACTAATGAAAGAGTTCAGATTTCAATGTTTTTTCCCATTATGGTAAATTATGTCCGCATGAATTTAATATAAATGTTTTTCGTATTATGGCAAATTTTGTCCGGATTTTTGAATTTTACTTATTTTTAATCTGTTTTATAGTGATTTTTTAAGTTCTGTGACAGTTGTTGACATCGGTAAAAGAATTTCAGTTTCTAACTTTTAGCATAAATAGTACAATTTGTTCTCCACGCTTTTATGAATTTTGCCAATTTCTAATGCGATATTCGATGTAATTTTTAGTTAGTTTGGGGGATTTTAGGTGTTCCGTGTTGACTTTTCCTTATTCATGAACGATTTCCGATTACAATATTTTCGACTGAATATTAAATTTTTACAGCCATGACTTTTAAATATTCAGCGATTTTTAATATAGTTTTCGATACGATTTTTAACCATTTTTTTTTTTCCTTGGCGATTTTCTGCGATTCAGAAACCAATTTTGATATCAAACATTTTGTTTAATGTAGTTGTGTTTCGAATGCAATGTTTTATCTCTTAATATGATTTTTGGCGTTCCATGCCTACATTTCGTAATTTATGAATGATTTCGATCATAACTCCCCCCCCCCCCCCCCCCCGCCCTGCCTTAATATTACTTTTTTAAGCATTCACTTCCAAATATTTAGCTATTTTTAATGCAATTTTCAATGTAATTTTTAGCCATTCTTCAAGTTACGTGGCGATTTTTTTTTACATCCGGAAATCGATTTCGATTTCAAACTTTTTGGTTAATATGGTTAATTTCTTGATTACAATATTTTATATTATAACAGTGAATTTTTACCCTAGGGATTTTTTAATGTTTTACGACTTTCATTAAAATTTTCAATGCAATTTTTGGGCTTTCTCAGTCTTTTTTTTTTTTTTTTTTTTTTTTTTTTTTTTTTTTAACATTTTTTAGAGGAATTCGATTTTAAATTTCTAGACTAATAAGAGTTTGGTTTCAAACTTTTATCCTTTATGGTAATTGTTTTGCTCTCTTATATTGATCTAGAGCAATTTTTAATGCAGTATGCTTTTTTTTTTTTTTTTTTTTTTTGAGTTCACGGCGATTTTTTTTTTCAGATACGGAAAAGGAATTCGGTTTTTAATTTCTTCGCTAATAAGATAAATTTTCTCCTGTGCGATTAAAGATTTTTATTGCGATTTTTTAGCAGATTTTTTCGTATTTCAGTGTTTTTTACATTATCAAATTAATTAGATTCAAACGATTTACCCAAGTAGAGTAAATTTTGAGTTCCTTGATTTTTGAAAATTTTGCCATTTTTAAAGCGATGTTTACGTTTCTTCGCGACCCGCTTCGATTTTTTAGAGGTTCAATTTTTGGCCGAATTTATTAAATTCTGATCTCTTTTCTTCAAAGTTTATTCGAATTTTGAAACACAATTTTTGAATTTTGTTTTATATTTTTATGAGATTTTTAATGTTTTTTTTTTGCGATTTGTAAGATTTTTCCACATTAGTAAAAATAATCCAACTTCAATTTTCTAGCCCATCTCTTTTCAACGAAGTTTAGACGAAATTCGTGCAGCATTTTTTTAGTTTTTCGAGGTTTTTATTATGATTTTTAAAGTTTTTTCGTAATTCTTGCTATTTTTTGATGAACCCGGGCAACGCCGGGCAGAACAGCTAGTAAAATAATAATTTTGTCAATGTAAATCATTTTTAAAATTGGGGCACGTGATAAAACGACTTTAAATTTTAAAATTCAAAGATTTAATTATTAAAACGTAAAATGGTTTAAGTAATCTAATCTATCGATTGTTTTTCAACAATGAACAGTTATACAAGCGAAAAAATAAATTGTTTATTCAATTCAAATTGCAACAGGAACCAATTTACTTTTGTATGTAAAATATATAGTAAAAAAAAAGTCTTATTTAAGTAATCAAAATTATGGCTCTTTAAAAAGAACATAAATTTTAATATTTTGTTTAAAATACATTTGCATTAAATTTTGACAAAAGAAAAAAAAAAGTCCACAAGTAATTATGGAATTTTTTATTTAAAAAGAATTAGATGTTTATCTTTTGTTTAAGAGAGGAATCTTCTGGCTTAAGAATTCAATTTCTCAAGTCATCCGATAAAAGAAAAAGAGAAGAAAAATGTGCTTTATTGGCAGGTTTTATTTATGAGCTAGAATGACTAAGATGAATAAATACTTTTTTATTTTTCACTATAAAAGGCGTATTTTACCAGTGCGATACGCCGCTTATTTGCTGATGAAGTGAATGTTCACAACTGATAATAATAATAGTAATAATCAGTAGCACCAACATTTCAAATGTATTGACTGGGCTCAAACACTTTTGAGCAAAATGACGCATATATATATATATATATATATTATATTTACCTTGGTGTGCGTTAGAGTGGAGAGAGAGGGGAGAAAAGCTAATATCTAAAGATGATAATTCGAAATTAAGTTATTTTTGCAAAACAAATTTTTAAATTATTATAATTTAATTATAATTAAAAAAAATTATCAAATTATATTCCTATAAGTTATTCCTTATAAATACAGTAATATAAATTTTAAATAACCTTGAAATTGCTAATTATTGAAAGTGCATAGGAGAGAGGGGGGCACCTTTCAGCACTTTTCGCAAAAGAATTATTTGTGAAGTAATACTGTTTGAAAAACTAAAGTTCTAAGTGCTATTTATTAACTTCATATTTGAGGTATCCTCTCAATTTTTCCACGATTTCTAGCCAAACACAAAATACCAAATTTTACATTTTTAGTGAAGCATGCACTTTGTTGAAATGTGCCCCTCCAGGGGGGTAGCTATCAACGGGTGGTGGGATACATTTCAACAGTTGATGAAATCCTACAAATATCATACATTTCAACAAAATAAACTTTATTCACAAAATAATATAGTGGTTTGTTTTAGGTTCTATGTACATTATTTTGTTTATAATTAAATTGAAATGTATGCAGGGTGGCTACAGATTCTGGAAATCAGGAAAAAATCAGGGAAGTTTATCAATCTGGAAATATCAGGGAACTTTATAAAAATACTAAAAAATCAGGGAAATTTTCCTCTTCGAAAATATTTGTTTTCACCTTACCAACAACATTGATTCAGTACCAAACAGGCTGCATTTAAACCAATAATATGTGATAGAGACATAAAGCCATACTGCTGACAAGCGATATTTCTCTGCATGAAAGCTAAATTGTCCCATGCCATAAACCCAAATTTTCAAAAGTTAGTTTATTTGCAATCTTTTGACGAAATTTGCACGTTTTTCGTGATTTCTTGACGAAATGTACACTTTTTCGCGAGTTCTTGTCAAAATCTGCAACTTTTTCATGATTTTTTGACGAAATATGCTTTTTTCATGTTTTATTTTCACAAAATTTGTGCGTTTTTAGCGATTTTTTGACGAAACTAAAGTATTTTTCCCGATTTTGTTTTACGGAATTTGCACTTTTTTTGCAGTTTTTTAATGCATTTTGTGTGTTTTTCACGATCTTTTGGTAAAATTTGCATGTTTTTGCAATCTTTTGACTAAATTCTTGCTTTTACGCAAGCCTTTCATGAAATTTGCCTTTTATACGTGAACTTTAGGACTAATTTCATGGTTTTCCACAATCTTTTGACTAAATTTGTGCTTTTTTTTTTTGTAAAACTTTGAAGAAATGGGCTTTTTTTATATGGTCTTTTGACCAAAATTTCATATTTTTTCCGTGATTCTATGTCAAAATTCGCGTTATTACAAGTAATCCTTTGGCAAAATTAGCAATTTTTTTATCCAATGCCCGTAACACCGCAACTTTTGTTGCTTATCTGTAATAGTTATGGATAAATCGCAATACTTGGAACCTCTCCTAATTAAATACTGTGCAGTTTTTGTTTTTTCATCCTAAGAGATATTTGCAAGCTGGATAAGTGTCTTATACGAGAAAGCAGCATAGTTAAAAAAAATAGCATATATGTTCTTTAATAATAAAAAATAGGGAAATCTGATATAGATAATCAGGGATACAGGGAAAAATCAGGGAACTTTTTTTCATCATTTCTGTAGCTACCCTGGTATGGAAAATGTCATTGCAAATTCAACTTGAGCTGCTCCTTCGCTTAAATTTGATTTAGAAGTTTTATTTTAATATCATTTAGTTCAATGCTATAGACTGGGGTGCGGCAGCATATAGACAATCGCCTCATCAAGTTCCCGGCTGAAATTCCACAATTAGTTAAAACTCGATTGACCTATTAAAATGCAATTGGTCTGTCAAGTCAGAAAAATTACAAATTTGTTTCTATGAATAAATTCATATACATACATATATATGTTACAGGCCAAACCCGATTTTAGGCCAAACTAGATTGGCCTAGGCCAAACCGGTCTAGCCTAACGCCCATCGGATAAACTGGTTTTTCCTAGGCCAAACCGGTTTATCCTGACACCCATCGGATAAACTAGTTTTTCCTAGGCCAAACCAGTCTATCCTAAGACTCATAGGACAAACTAGATTATCCTAGGCCAAACTAGTTTGGCCTAACTCTTATAGGATAAACTAGTTTAGACTGCTGTTTATTGGTCTGAACTAGTTTATCCTAGGCCGATCTTGATCTAGTTTATCCTGGGAATTTTTCAACTTGGCGTGATTTTATTGAATTCAATGACCGCCTCAACGCCAACATACTTGTTTGTCCTAGGCTGATCTAGTTTATCCTAGGCCAATGTAGTTTTACGTGTTTTTAGCTCACAGGCATGAAAGCCAGAGAAATAATGGGCTCACAGGTTCTGTATATGCATGTACGCGTGTATGTACGTATGTACGTAACGCGATAACTCTAGATGGAGATATCCGATTTGCTTCGATTTTTGGATGTAGGTTCATTCTGATAAGGTACTTTTCTGATTAATTTTGGGAATTCATTGGATAAGAATAAAGGGGGGCAAACGGGAGGCTAATCCCCCACCGTTAATTTAGAGAAAGGATTTATCATGCAGAATTATCAGTTTTCATTTAAAATTTTAGATATAGGATCATTGTGACATGGCACCTCCGTGATTAGTTGTAGATGTTTATTGCTTAAGTTTAAAAGAAAAGGCAATGTAGGTAACACAACATAATTTAGATAAATGGTTTTTGACACAGAATTAACGAATTTGCTTCAAATTTTGGATATAGGTTCTTTCTGATAAGGAGATTCCCTAAATAGTTTTGGGGGTTTAATTTTTATGTATGAAGGGAAAAATGAAGGATTACCCTCTTACCAAGGACTAGTGTGTTTTATGGGCATTTAGATAAACAAGTTTGGCATAGGAAAGACTAATTTATCCAATTGGCGTTAGGATAAAATAGTTTGGTCTGGGCTAATCTAACTTGGCTCGAAATCGGGTTTGGCCGGTAAAAAACATGTCTTTCACAAGAATAAGTACAAATGTGTGTAAAGAGTCATTGCTTATAACATCAATACAGAATTTTACATGTCTACCGTAGAGGCATGATGCATTGGACATGCTGTTTGCTTATTTTATTTTATTTTTCTGCAGACTCGTGCCAGCTGAGATCAGACTTGCATTTATTATTATTATTACAAGCGAGCTACGCCCGCTAGCTGGGCCACTTTTTCCAAACGAACCTCGATATTAAGCAATATATAATAAACAAAAAAATTCATTTAATAAGCAAGTCTTGGTGTTCGAATCCTCAAGCACAAAAAAAAGTAAATTAAAGAGCTATTGTTGTTATGCGCCCATTATCCCGTTAAAAATATGTGATTTCGCACAGTGGACGCTACGCGCACACCGTGCGAAGCCGGCCAACCGGCGCTACGCGCCATGGTCGCCATCGTCCCGTTAAAAATATTTGATTTTGCACGTTTGGCGCTGCGCGCCCATAAGACATTTTCTCGTATTTTTTGGTTCATCAGAAGCAGACTTTTATGCAGATTCTGAATATGTAATCAGTTTTTTTTCTACTTTAAAAACTGTCTGCAAGATGGTTTAAAAAAAACGCGCAAAAAAAAAGTTTCGGTATTAAAAAACTGCAAAAGACTGCTATTAAAAAAAATAAGTAATTTCATTAATATCACAAACAACGTAACTAACAAATAATTTTGGCAGCTCGTTTTCCGTTTGTACTAACAGAAATTAGTATTAATCGCGTAAATCTTAGGTTACACAATATTCGTGTATGCTACCAAAAAGAAAAAGTATGAAAATGAGCCACAATGATTAATACTCACATACAGAATAAATATATGAATAGCCAGTTACATCTGAGATCCTCAAAATATTAATTAGCAACACAGTTACCTCTTAGTGAACATACCTTGCTGTGTTTAAATAGTTGTACTTATTATATTAATTAAACCGTGTTTAACATTTTTTACCAATTAGTTCTTTTTCTCTTATACATTCTTAGACAAAATGACGGGAGAAAAAGCGGTTTTCGGCTGCTTCTTCTTTTAGCCAAAGAGGAAAAGTTCTTGTCGTTCACCGCAAGGTGGAGCAGTGTTCTGCCTGAGAGCTCCGTTTGAGCTCTGTTTGAGAAATTAGACGTTTTCCGTTCCGATTCCCGACCGGTTTTTAATTAATAACTTTTTTAATTTTTGTCCCACGGTCTCGAAAATGCCCGAAATGACTTTCCCGGAATTTTTCGAATCGAAAGACACCTCTCGCGACGTCCAACTCGCCCGCGTTGCGAACTGTAATCGGCTTCAAGCAGACAGACAGACAGAGGCGCACGGATTTTATTAGTATAGACTAGCGAGCACGCCCGCTAGCTGGGCAACTTTTTCCGAAAGAACCTCGATATTAAGCAGTATATAATAAGCAAAAAAATTCATTTAATAAGCAAGTCTTGGTGTTCGAATCCTCAAGCACAAAAAAAAAGTAAATTAAAGAGCTATGGTTGTTATGCGCCCATTATCCCGTTAAAAATATGTGATTTCGCACAGTGGGCGCTACGCGCCCACCGGCCTACCGCCCACCGGCGCTACACGCCATGGTCGCCATCGTCCCGTTAAAAATATTTGGTTTTGCACGGTTGGCGCTGCGCGCCCATAAGACATTTTCTCGTATTTTTTGGTTTATCAGAAGCAGACTTTTACGCAGATTCTGAATATGTAATCAGTTTTTTCTACTTTAAAAACTGTCTGCATGATGGTTTAAGAAAAAATGCGCAAAAAAAGAAGTTTCGATAGTCCTGTTTTATTTCTAAGTTCAATATTTTAGCGAAAACTAAGGTAAATATTCTACGGCAAGCCAAAAAAATTGATGCGGAAAAAAACGCAATTAGCGCCGGTAGAAAAAGAAGTTTTCGGCTGTTTCTTCTTTTAGCCAAAGGGGAAAAATTCCTGTCCTTCACCGCAAGGTGGCGCAGTGTTCTGCTTCGGAGCCCCGTTTGGGAATTGAGACATTTTTCGTTCCGATTCCCAAGGGGTTTTTAATTCATAACTTTTTTAATTTTGGTCCCACGGTCTCGAAAATGCCCGAAATGACTTCCCCGGAATTTTTCCAATCGAAAGACACCTTTCGCGACTTCCAACTCGCCCGCGTTGCGAACTGTAATCGGCTTCAGGCAGACAGACAAACAGAGGCGCACGGATTTTATTAGTATAGACTAGCGAGCTACGCCCGCTAGCTGGGCCACTTTTTCCAAACGAACCTCGATATTAAGCAGTATATAATAAGCAAAAAAATTCATTTAATAAGCAAGTCTTGGAGTTCGAATCCTCAAGCACAAAAAAAGTAAATTAAAGAGCTATGGTTGTTATGCGCCCATTATCCCGTTAAAAATATGTGATTTCGCACAGTGGGCACTACGTGCCCACCGTGCAAAGGCGGTCCACCGGCCTACCACCCACTGGCGCTACGCCCCATAGTCGCCATCGTCCCGTTAAAAATATTTGGTTTTGCACGGTTGGCGCTGCGCGCCATAAGACATTTTCTCGTATTTTTTGGTTCATCAGAAGCAGACTTTTACGCAGATTCTGACTATGTAATCAGTTTTATATACTTTAAAAACTGTCTGTATGATGGTTTAAGAAAAAACGCGCAAAAAAAGTTTCGGTATTAAAAACTGCAAAAGACTGCTATTAAAAAAAATAAGTAATTTCATTAATATCACAAACAACATAACTAACAAATAATTTTGGTAGCTCGTTTTCCGTTTGTACTAACAAAAATTAGTATTAATCGCGTAAATCTTAGGTTACACAATATTCGTGTATGCTACCAAAAAGAAAAAGTATGAAAATAAACCGTGTTTAACATTTTTTACCAATTAGTTCTCTTTCAAAGAACCGAAACGAAAGAAAAAGTCGTTTTCCCGGGAGAAAAAGAGGTTTTCGGCTGCTTCTTCTTTTAGCCAAAGGGGAAAAGTTCAGGTCGTTCACCGCAAGGTGGCGCAGTGTTCTGCCTCAGAGCTCCGTTTGGGAAATTAGACGTTTTCCGTTCCGATTCCCGACCGGTTTTTAATTCATAACTTTTTAAATTTTGGTCCCACGGTCTCGAAAATGCCCGAAATGACTTTCCCGGAATTTTTCGAATCGAAAGACACCTCTCGCAACTTCCAACTCGCCCGCGTTGCGAACTGTAATCGGCTTCAAGCAGACAGACAGACAAAGGCGCACGGATTTTATTAGTATAGATTATTTTTGCATATTCGAGACAGATCGTAGCTGAACATTATTCGGAATCGAACAGCGTTATTCATTTTTGAGAAATTACTGTCGACATATAAGCTATTTTTATTACGGCGTCAAGCTTTTCTTTTCCGAAAAGTCGTAAGCCGAAATTCGCTTCAAAACGTAGCTTTAATAGTATTTTCTCAAAGGTACATCAGTTTTATGAAAAATGATTAACGCCATTCGATTACATATTTTTTGAGTGAGAATGCCTGTTAATTTTATGCATTTCCGAAAATAAATTAGTGTATAAATGTGTTAAGATGTAGCTCTTTTGGATTTGAGAAAAGCCTGAAGGAATCACAGAGAAACATATTCACAAATCTACTTTTTACTGAACAGATTGAATAGTTATGATGTTTATAACTCTCCTTTTTTTCTTTTATTCTAAACTACATTAATTATTTAATGAATCCCTATTTGTATATTGAAAGGTTTAAGAATCTAAATAATCAATAATACATTGTGTATTTATCATTCTGTGAATACATCGAATTCACAAATAATTTATAAATACATTGTAAATTTATCCAATAAATATGTATACAGTATTTTTTAAAGGAATCCTAATTGTATGTTAAGTAAAATCTGAATTTTTTGCAGAAATTGAGTAGGGTCAGACTGAGCCGGACTGAGTCTATTTTCACTGATTTTTGAACAGGCAGGGCTCGGGCTGAACTTTTAACTTTTACACCGGGTCACGGCAAAATAACTTTCCTTCGGGAAGGGCGGGGCCCGGGCCTAGAAATTCCGGCCTGTGCAAACCTCTGACAGTATTCTACAACCCTTCGAATAAAATACATTATATGAGGGTGATGACAAAACCACTTTGCACAAGGTTAGCTATGTTGCAGTAGTCGGGATCAACATTAAAAATAATATTCCCAATTAAACTGATGGCTTTGCATTCAGGCTGTTTACACTAATTGTGTATTACAGCCTTATTTTTATTTATTTATTTATTATTATTTTTTTAAGAATAACACCCTCGAAAAATAAAGTGAGTTGGATTACTTTTTCCCATTTCCCCCAATTATACTTAACCATTGAATCCCCAAAACTAATCACAGATACGCTTTCTAAAATTAAACATTTATCCAAAATTTGAAACAAATCAGATATTTCTCCTCAAAAAACCATTCGTCTGATCTAAGGTGGGTAATCCCTGAAGAATTCAATTGATCGAAAGTTTATTGTATTAATATTTTACTCAACTCAAAATTAATTACTCATATCTGGTTTTAAACAGTTTATTCTCATGAGTAAACTCAACTCAGGTTCTTTCGAACATTAATAATTTCACAAAACACAACTCCAATAAAAACCGTAACATTTTTTCACATAACTCATAAAAACATTCTTATCAAACTCAAAACAAAAAGAATATTGCTTCACACAGCTTAGGTAAAAGCTGAAGAAATAAAACAGATAATGTATTTATCACAAAAAATCGTTTGCCCAGAAAACTTTTTACATTTTGAAATAATTAAATATATTTTGGTTGCTAGGTGACATAGCCAGTAGAAATTAAATAGCATTTTATCAAACATACCGCCCCTCTTGAAACCTCTGAGGGGGGTTTCAAACTAAAACACTGCAATTACAACCATTGTAAAAAATATAAAGAACAATACAATTAAATACAATATAAATGAGTCACAGTTAAGTTAAATTTAAGCAAATATTTAAACAATTTTACATAATACATAATAAATAAAGAAATTTTACAATAATGTACACTTTCTTATAAAAACTGAATTACTTTTCAAGAGGTAATACAGCAATTTTGGATACTGCTCTTTTATATATTCCATTTGGGGTTTTTATATTTACAACTCTTATTCTATTATCATTACCAAAAAATACTTCTACAATTATCCCTAATAACCATTTAGACACTGGAAGATCATCTTCCTTTATTACAACCATATCTCCTATTTTGAGGTTGTTTTTTGATATCATCCACTTATGCCTTTGCTGCAATGTACTTAAATAACTATTTTTCCACTTTTTCCAGATGGTCTGAACCATTTTAGTGGTCTTTTGCCATAAGTTTAGTCTATTATCTTCAATATTACTCAGGTCAGATTCAGCAATGGCATTAAGTGGGCGACCAATAAGAAAATGTCCCGGTCAAGACCTCCAAGTCATCAATATCTGTACTCAAGGGAGTAAGCGGGCGCGAATTTAAGATACCTTCAATTTGGACAATTATAGTTAACATTTCTTCATAAGTTAATTTAGAGTTGCCCACAACACGTTTAAAGTGATACTTGAAGGACTTGACTCCCGATTCCCATAAACCTCCAAAATTTGGAGCTTTAGGGGGAATAAATTCCCAAGCAATACCTTCAGATATCAAGTAATTAGTAAGGTTCTGGTCTGGTTTGTTTACCAATTCATGCAACCTTTTAAGCTCTACATTAGTCTTCACAAAATTGCCTGCATTATCACTGAAAATTTTTCGAGGTTTGCCTCGTCTGGCAAAAAACCTCTTTAATGTTGCAATAAAAGCCTCAGATGTTAAATCATTGACTAATTCCAAATGCACTGCTTTTGTTACCATACAAATAAAAATACAAACATAAACTTTATGATAAATGCCTTTACGTTGACCTCTATATCTAATCAAAAATGGACCACAGAAATCAGTTCCTGTGCAATTAAAAACAAAGTCTACATTTATTCTTTCTTTTGGGAGCTCGCCCATAATTTGCTCTAACAATTTAGGTTTGGCCCTAAAGCATGTAATACATTTATGTACAATTTTTCTACAAATAGCCCTACCGTTTAAAGGCCAAAATTCTCTTCGAACACAATAAAGTAAATTTTGTGGTCCTATATGTAGATATTTTTTGTGATAAAACTCAATAATTAATTCTGTTAATTTGTGTTTAGAGGGCAGTACAATTGGGTGTTTTTGGGCATAATTTACCGTGCTATTTTGGAGACGACCTCCAACTCTGATTAAATTATTTTTATCCAAGAAAGGATTTAATGAAAGTAATCTACTATTTTTTGGTAACTCCTTACCCTTAGATAACAATGTGAATTCAGAACTGAACTCTTTTTCTTGAACAGGTTTTATGATAAACTGCTCAGCCTTCTTCAATTCAGCAGATGTTAGCTTACCTGAATACCTTTCTTTTGGCTTCTTGACATTCTGAATGAACCTGAAAACATAGCTAAGAATTCTTATTAATTTAGCATAATTATTACTCAATTTCAAAAAATAGTCAATAAAAAATGAACAGTCTGATATTAAAAGTGAAGTCTCTGAAAAAGTCTTTTTAAGTTCACTTCTGTATAGATCCTTATCATTTTGCTCAAGTTCGACAGTATTTAAAGAAGGTTCAATTTGTTGTGTTAGGAATAGTGGACCCTTCCACCATAAGTTACTCTGGAGAAGTTTGTCTGGATCTACACCTCGTGACACAAGATCAGCAGGATTATCAGAAGAAGCCACATGTCCCCAATGACTGATATCAGAAAGATTCTGAATCGTAGCCACACGTGATGACACAAAGGTTTTTAAGTCACACGGCTGTTTTCGAATCCAATATAATACAATAGTACTATCTGAATAATAGTAAACAGATTCTTTAGGAACTTTTAAGGTTTTGGCAACCTTATTCACCAATTTGGCTAATAAAACTGCACCACAGAGCTCCAAGCGAGGAATAGTGATTGTTTTGATTGGTGCAACTCGACTTTTACTGCAAAGCAACTGAGAAATTTGCTCTCCTGAAGAATTTGAAGACAAAGCATACAATGCCACACCGTAGGCTTTCTCCGAAGCATCTGAAAAGCCACAAATTTTAATTTGCACTGGATTATTTGTAAAAATGTATCTAACAGCACTTATATTATTGATGGCTCTTAATGATTCTAAAAACTGCAACCAATCATCAAGCTCAGCTGTAGGGAGATTTTCATCCCAATCAATTTGCAGTCTCCACAGTCTTTGTAGGAAAATTTTTGCTTTCGTCACAACTGGTCCAAGTAGACCCAAGGGGTCGAAAATGCGAGCAATATTTGACAGCACACTTCTTTTAGTTACCTTGGTTTGCTCACTGAATGATACACTAAAAGTAAAAGTATCATCATTGGCATTCCAGCAAAGTCCTAGTGCCTTAGTTTCACTCATATTTTCAAAAGTGTAATTCTCATTTTTGAAGGCTGGCTCCATTAATTCTGGATGGTTACTAAACCATTTATGTAAGTTCATGCCACACGTATTTAATAGTTGAATAAGCTCAATTTGCAGTCTCTTAGCCGATTTTAGGTCAGCTGCTCCAGTCAGGACATCGTCCATGTAAAAGTCTGATTGTACCACACCAGAAGCATACGGAAATTGAGATTCACCATCTATACCAAGCTGTTTAAGGCAGCGCATGGCTAAATAAGGGGCACTAGTTGTGCCATATGTGACTGTACATAGTCTGAAATATTTCATCTCACCATTTACAGAATCTTTCCAAACTATGCGCTGTAAATCACGTTGACTTTTATCGATAAGTATCATGCGATACATCATTTTTACATCTGCTGTAAATGCATAGCGGTGTGTACGAAATCTAAGTATTATGCTAAACAAATCATCTTGAATGACACCTCCATTCAGCTGTATGGAATTTAGGGATTCTCCTGATGAAGTTGCATGTGAACCATTAAAGACAACTCTCAATTTTGTAGAACTTTTATCTGGGCGATAAACAGCATGATGAGGTAGATAATTCGCATGTATTGGCTCATCTGTTTTCTCTACTTCCTCCATATGGCCTAACTCTCTATACTCTGCCATAAATGCGCAATATAACTCTAAAAGATTTGGATTTTTGACTAGCCTATTCCAAAGTGAATTTAATCTATTTTCCGCAAAATGCTTTGATTCTCCCAAAGAACTAGGATCTTTTTTCAACGGCATTTGTACTATGAATTTGCCAGTTATATCTCTCTGATGTGTGTTTATAAAGTGAGTGTCGCATGCTAATTTTTCTGTATTTCTCAATGGTGTACTTTCTTCTACTCTTTCAATTTCCCAAAATTTTTTCATTTCGAAATTTAAATCTGTTTCAGTAATTAACCCACAATGTATTTGTTCTTGATCGTTACAATCGTAAACACTCCCACTTACTATGCAACCGAACACCGTATTTTGCAGTATTAATTTAGAATTTGGTAGCTTCATACGACCCACCTTTATCAATTCTAGAAATACTTCAGCTCCTAGCAAAAGATCTATTTTCCCTGGTCTATTAAATTCAGGATCAGCAAGAATAATAGACTCTGGAATTCCTAGCTCTGAAATATTAATATATTTCGAGGGCATAATTTGCGAAATCTTTGGTATGATAAGGAAATCTAACTCTCGACTATAATCTCCCGAATTATTACTGATTAAGGCAGTAGTTTTATTTTTTACCGCTACAGAGGATCCACTTAAACACGATACCGAAATATTACTTTTTTCTTTTCGAATTCCTAATCTTTCAACTAACTGCAATGTTAAAAAATTGCTCATTGAACCATTGTCCAATAAAGCACGCACCGGAACTTTATTTCCGAATTTATCTCTCATATAAACAATAGCAGTGGAAAGAAGAACTGTTTTAACATTATTCGATCTCACATTTGAAGTACCAGTGAAATTTTGAATTTGGTTATTTAACTCAAATGGTATGGCGTCAACATTTAATGTTGGTTTACTTTCATTCGTCGACAATGCATTTGGCACTTCCTTATCACTATAATTTTTTGTGTTTCCCACCGCATTGGAATTTCTCTCACGCCTATCAAAACAAAGAAGTATATTGTGGCGTTTATGGCATTTTGAACACGAGAATGTTGAGTTACATTTTTTGACGCAGTGGAATTCTGAAAGACAGTTAAAGCACATATTGTTTTTTTTCACAAAATCTACTCTTTCCTGTTCATTAATTTTTTGAAATTTGGGACATTTAAAAACACTGTGATTTTCCTGGTTACATACAACACATTTGCGCATATTTTTCTCATTTAAACTCGCAACCATGGATGTTACCTTTGAAAAACTATGCTTTGTTTGGCTTTCGTTTTGAAAATTTCGCTTTGTATTTACTTGTTTGGACGCACTTAGTGTACGCGCGTGGTCTCTCAAGAATTCTAGCAATTCAGTTAAACTCGGTAAATTATCCCGCTTAAGATGTCTTTCCCACCACATTTTTGTATTTACATCTAATTTTTGAGCCAAAATATAAGCAAACATAGTAGTAGAAAACCCCTCAACTTTTTGTTCTAAAATCTCTAACGACCTAATGCATTCATTTGTTATACCTATTAGATTTAATAATGCTGCTGGGGACTCATTCTGAATAACAGGAATATTAAAAAAAGTTTTAAATGCGCGTAAACTTGTTCTCTCGAATTTGAAAACCGTTCTTCCAAAAGCGACCATGCAACTTCATAATTAGAATCCACGATTGAAATAGATTGAATTATACGAAAGGCATCTCCTCTCAATGAAGACTTCAAATATTGTAATTTCATTGCCCCTGACAAATTAGAATTTTCATGTACAGTAGCCTTAAATATATCTTTGAAAGAAAGCCACTCATGCAAATTACCCGTAAATACAGGAAGAGTTAACTTTGGCAATTTAATGTTATTATCAGCCTTTGTGGCGTTTTCTAAATTAACAGTTTGCACTTTCATTTTTGATAACTTTTTTGTAAGTTCAAATTCCATTATTTCTAAAATTTCATTAATGTCTTCGTTTTCCTTAATAAAATCCTCAATTTCATCTTCTTTACTTATCTTATAAATAGACTCAAATAACTCAGCAAAGTTTTGCTCTAATTTATTCCGTTTCTCCTTTATGAGAATTAATTCATTTAATTCTAGCTCAGTATTCGATAATTTTTCTTTTAATTTTGTCAAGTTTGTTTTGAAAATTTCCTTTTTTGCTTTTAATTCTTTCATACTCATTTTTAATGAATAAAAATTAAATGGGTGCACTTACCCCTCTTGGCTCTTTAAAAGATGAGTTCTAACATCGAAGAAATAGCAAAACAGCACAAAATATTCACCAGTTATCCTTCAATCATTGACGTAGAACAACTCGCTGATTTTTCTCCGTAGAGACGGACCATATGAAGAATTCAATTGATCGAAAGTTTATTGTATTAATATTTTACTCAACTCAAAATTAATTACTCATATCTGGTTTTAAACAGTTTATTCTCATGAGTAAACTCAACTCAGGTTCTTTCGAACATTAATAATTTCACAAAACACAACTCCAATAAAAACCGTAACATTTTTTCACATAACTCATAAAAACATTCTTATCAAACTCAAAACAAAAAGAATATTGCTTCACACAGCTTAGGTAAAAGCTGAAGAAATAAAACAGATAATGTATTTATCACAAAAAATCGTTTGCCCAGAAAACTTTTTACATTTTGAAATAATTAAATATATTTTGGTTGCTAGGTGACACAGCCAGTAGAAATTAAATAGCATTTTATCAAACAATCCCCTATTCCTCCCTTTAATCATTAAACCCTCAAAACAATTGAGGGATTCGCCTTATAAAGAAAAATACTATATTCACAATTTACGGCGAATCAAATAAATCTGCATAAACACCGATTTATCTAATTTAAGGAAGGCGATAAAATGTCCACTACCCCATTATACTTAATAAAAAAAATAAAAAATAAAAAAAAATAAAAAACTCAAATTAATTAAAGAAGCTCCTGATGAAATGATTTCACGTCCAAAACTTTAAGCAAATAAGATAATTCTGTATTATAACCAATTTATCTAATTTAAGGAAGGAAATAAATTGTAATTTTAACCCTTATATTTAACCGAAGAACCACCAAAATTAATCAGTGAGCTGCTTCTTGAATAATGAACAAATCCAAGATTTGCAGCAAATCTGTTAATTCTGCATGAAATACCCATTTGCCAAAATTAGGCGGGATCCCCCCGTTCTTCCTGTTGTTATTATTCAATTAATCCCCAAAACTAATTAGGGAAGCGCTTTACCAAAATGATTTTATTTCTAAAATTTGAAGGAAATCAGTAAATTCTGCGTGAAAAAAGAATTTATATAAATTGCGGCGCTTTCCCATATTATGGGGCGTATGCCTCCCCCCACTTTATACTTAAACAATGAACACCCACAACTAATCATGGAGGCGCCTCAAGTAAAATGCTCCTATATCTAAAAATTGAATAAAATATACTAGTAATGCAATGAAACCCATTTATTTGAATTAAGGGAAGGAGCGAATCAGCCTCTCGTTCTCCTCCCACCTTATTCTTCTCCAATGACCTCCCAAAATTAATCAGAAAAGCTCCTCATAAGAATACCTATATTGAAAGTTTGATGCAAATCGAGTATTTCTATCAAGAGTTATCGCGTTACGCACATACATAAGCACATACGTACGTGCATGCGTACATACATGCGTTCATACATACATGCTGAACCTGTACCTGTTAGCCCATTATTTCTCTGGCTTTGACGCCCGTGAGCTAAACACACGTAAAATTACATTGGCCTAGGATAAACTAGATCAGCCTAGGACAAACAAGAATGTTGGCGTTGAGGCGGTCATTGAATTCAATAAAATCATGCCAAATTGAATTGCCGTAGGATAAACTAGTTCAGACCAATAAACAGTAGTCTAAACTAGTTTATCCTATAAGAGTTAGGCCAAACTAGTTTGGCCTAGGAAAATCTAGTTTGTCCTATGGGCCTTAGGATAGACTAATTTAGCCTAGGAAAAACTAGTTTATCCGATGGGCGTTAGGATAAGCCGGTTTGGCCTAGGAAAAACTAGTTTATCCGATGGGCGTTAGGATAGCCGGTTTGGCCTAGGAAAAACTAGTTTATCCCATGGGCGTTAGGATAGACCGGTTTGGCCTAGGCTAATATAGTTTGGCCTAAAATCGGGTTTGGCCTGTAACATATACATGACTTACCCTATACTGGGTATGATGGGTTAGTAAAATGTAAATAATTGCATTTTATTTGTCTGCCCATTGATGCTCTAACTACAGTTCATAAAGTTCGATTACCATGCATTTGGCATTATTTTCTTGAAGTTTACAGTAGCATGATAACTATTTTAAATGAAATGCATTTATAGTTCGTTTACAGAGACACGGAAAAGTATTACTTTAAATTATAAAATTATTAAAGGATTATTTAGTCAATGTGAAAAAACCCGCTTGAAATGCATTTTAATGGTGTTATGTTATTTCAAACATAATGAAATTGTTATGCATTTCTGATAACAGAACACAGCTTTCTATACTAAATACAGTGCAAAGAATTTGTTATTTGTTTATTGGTTTACACAAAAGAATTCAGTTATATAATGCTCTATGAGGAAAAATCGTTTGCAGTGCATTTTAATGATATTGCATTATTTCAAACTTAATGAAATGGACATGAAATGTGGCTGTAATTAAACTGACACTTATAGGATGAAACAGTGCCATATATCTTCTAGTGGTAATTTTTTGAACTATTTTTACAGCGGAATCGTTCGTCTCCTGTCTTGTTTAATTAACCTACAAAAATTTCACTATTTCTCGTAATTAAATCGCGCAACAGAACAAGATGAATATTGTCAATTTAATTATGGTTACTTTGTAAATACTCAGATATGCTATAAGATGCTTTCCGCAAAATATGATATGCATAGCATTTATCGCTCATTTACATGGATACACAAAGCAATTCAGCTATAGTCTATGCACGATAATTGCTTGAAATCCATTTTAGATTGTGGTAAGCATTTTTAATCATATCATATCATATCATATATTTTATAAAGCAGAAGTTCTGAAACTTCCAAACGAGTGTTTTCAAAAACTACCCGATGGATCTTTTTGCAGATTATATTATTCGATAGGAAATATTTTTGCGGTGGTTTATGATACAAATATACAGGGATAACTCTGATTTTTCGTACTAAATTTCGTATTTTTCGGTTATTTTTGATGGAAGGGTTGCAAGAACTAATTTTTTGGCGATAATTATGTTTCAAAAAAGAAATGAAATGCTTTCTCTAATGGAAAATAATATAAACATTTCTAAAAAAACTCTGTTAATTCATTGATTTAAAATAAATAATGCTAAAAAGAAAAAAATCCGTTTAATGCAAAATAATATTATGAAAGGAAAATATTTATCTTTAATGAAAAAAAAAAAAAAAAAAAGAATATTTATAATAACTAAGTGTAAGTAACTCAATGTGAAAGAAAGTTTTGAAGTGACACAATATTTGGCTATTTATTTCTCTCGAGCCAGATTAAAAGAAAACAACACATCAAAAATTTCATTTGGTAAAACATAAGTATTTTTTTTTTCTTTCTTTTTTTAAAATATTTTTAAATCTAATTTTCCCGTTATGTGTTTTACAGAAGAAACTCGCAGAATTAATTTTTAAAAAAAAGGCTCTAATTGTTATTTGTATGTTGTTTGTTCCAATCTACTTTTGTCGCCAATCAATGCGATTCTAAACCAAAAAAAGCACAAGACGGAGAAAAAACTATTCTCTCTCTCTCTTTTAATGAGTGAGAGCATTTTACATTTAACTTAAATACATATATGGGTGATTCTCAAAATAGGGGACAATTTATGTCTTTCGGCATACAAAAAAAATTGAGAGGTTTTCTGTCATGTTTTTATATTTAGATATGTTTTTCTTAATATTATTCATTATTTGCACTCAAGAATTATTCACTTTTTAGTTAAAAACACCTTAAAAGAACAGAATAAAGATTCAAAATGTCATTAGCATGGATGTCCACAGCAGCTGAGCCTTGTGTATACTAGCATTTTTCAAGAGTTAATATGATTTTTATAAAATAAACAAATGTCATTCTTTCTTTATATTAATCAAGGAGAGGATTTATCCAATAAATTTCTTTTTAAAAATAAAATTATAGTACATAAAAAAAGAATTAAAGTTTGTCCTCCATATTCGATTTTCAAAACAAGGTCATAAGCAGCTGGTTATTAATCAAAATTTCATTTTCACATATGACAATAGTTTGAAAATATAAAGTTTCTCCATGGCAACAAGTAGCCATTTTATCCCAGCCAGAAAATAGAAGCATGTATTGTATTTTAAGAATAGAAGTTGAATATTAGGGGCGTACATCAATTGTATGTCATTAGAATGGACAATAATTTTCATGTTTATTTTATAGTTAAAATTTTTATTTTATTTATTTGCACAGAACTTTTGTGTTTTAAAAAGCCCCAGAAAGGAATATTGCATTGTGATTATATTATGGCTGATAATCGTATTTAAATTAAAATTTGTCATTAACATGGACAGATATCAGTGTCATTAGCATGGTTTTTCTGTCCATGCTAAAGACTCCTATGTACATAAATGTAACCAGTGCGTATATTATATCCTTTATAAAGTTTAATTTTACGTATAAATTTAGGTATTAGATTTATTATCCCTAAAATATGCATTAAATCTGTAGAAAAACCACTAAGACAGCTTCTTACATTGTTAGTGTCAGAATGTTGCTCATGTAACAAAGTTTGCTCTTTGGTAATGTTTTTATTCTCCTTATATGTATATATGTAAAAATGGAAACCATTTGCTGAAAAGGAAGGCTAATAAATATAGGAAAAAAATATTTAAACAGGAAGAAAATAAAAATTTCATAATATATTTATTACATGCAATTCGTTTTGTCATTAGCATGGCTCAAAAAAATAATTATTTTTTTTTAAAGTTAATTTTTAAATATTTAGCTCTGCTGACTACATGTAAAGTATACCTAATACTATACTAGGACTTCCCTCAGAGGGATTAGTCTGAGCGATATTGCTGAGAATACACATTTAATAAGTTGCGATAAGTAAAGAAAATGAGATGTTACCTTTAATTGGTTATTCATTGTGATAAAATATGATGAAAATAAGCATATTGAATCATAGAATTACAAAATCTTATATATAAAATTGCATATACTATTTTTATAAACGAAAAGCAAACCATGCGTGGATATACAATTGGAAATATGCAAAATGTTAATAGTAATACAGAAAATAAAACACCAAATTTTCCTATATTGGAAATATAACTCTTTGAAATGATGTCATGAGCATAAACAGAAGCTTCGCACCGTTTTGAGAAACTATAAATAACATAAACTATTATGTTTGAAGAGAATGGAGTGTGTTTTATATGGTGTGAAATCCGTCCGAATAGTTTATAATGTTGAATATCTGTTTTCCGAGGTTGTCGATAAGAGTTAAGGAATCCTTTTTTAAAAATTTGTCCTAAACGAGCATTTACATCTTATAAGTTTCTGTAATGCCAAAATTATAGTTTCTGACCCCAACAGTATCCTATAAATGGCAATATTCCCAATAAATTGGGTTTTAAACTTTTTCTAGAAAAAAAAAAATGTTTAATTTATGAAATTAAACTGTCGAATGTTTTAGAAATCGTTCATAATGAGAATATTATACCTTAAAAGCTGCCACAAAAAAAAAAAAAAAAAAAAAAAAAAAAAAAAAAAAAAATTCTCAATTTTAGAACTTTTTTTGCTCGTGCATTGATGGTGATTATTGTTCCTACGCAAAATATAGTATATTTTTCAGTAAAGATTGTTACCAACATTTTTTGCCCACATTATTTTTTTAAATCGGCTAGGTACTCCCAATGATAACGAAAAACACACAAACGTTAATGCATTATAGCATAGAAATACAGAATCAAAAGCTATTTATCTCCTATTATGTACACATAGATAAATTATCTAATTAGTGGTAGCAGATGCATTTTTAAATATACATAGATCAATATAATGCTTCATTTTTTTTTTATTAGTATTTCTTAGTATTCATTTTTCATTTATTTGTATTATTCAGTAAAAAACTCACTTTCTTAAGCCCGAATTACGTCAAACTTTTTATAAAAGCGCCTAAGTCCATATAACAGCAAAGTATTGTGAAGAGTATTAAATACAAGGTAGTAAGACACTTAGCCAAGGGCAGCTAATAAATCGCCAAATATTGTTCTTTTCGCCCTCTCTCGAAATGCATTTTTTTCGTACATTTAAAAAACACGATTTTGAGTGATCTTATTTAAAATTCAAATAAATAAATAAGAGGAAGCAATAATAGCATAAGTCAAAACATTTTATTTTAGCATCAAGGAATTGTATGGTAGTTACACATGTGGAAAAAAGCTGCTTTTGGCCAAAAAACGTTGTCTTCACTAAATTTGAATCCGATTAAAAAAAGTACCGTGATTAATTAAAATGTTATAGGCAGAGCTGCCAAATCTCCGGCATTTTGGATACCGGTATTTTAATACAGAAAATTTTTTATTAAATTGGAAGATTCTGCGGATTTTAAAAAATAACTTTTCTTATAAGAAAATTCTGCTGTGCAATAAGCGGGGGCTTGGCATCTCTGTATAGGAATATTTCGTAATCTACTTTTTAACCTTAAAAAAAAAGCAACGACCATTTTTCGGGTACAAAAGGTATTGCTAATTGTTCAATTTTGCATACAAAGTACTGATTGTAATATTGATAGATCTATGGGGATACAGCTCATATTCAAAATATTAGAATAATTACCTTTTTTTTAGAAATTGAAAATATCGTTTGGTAATTTAATGACTTTTAATGAAAATATGCAAATGATATTTTTATTAAGAACTTATTGTTGATTAAACTTACTTGTTATCTTAAATTTAATATAATTTTTGAAAAGATTAATTGCAAAAAAAATTATTTTGAAAAATCAAAATATTAGAATATTTATTCAAGTGGTTCAAAATATTAGAATATTTCACATTAATTCTCCTTTAATTATTACCAATTCTTAACTGGTGGCATCATTGATTAAATTCAGACTATTTTATTTAAAATCAGTATTCTTTTTTGCAGTTTGTTTCTTTTTCGTCTTAAAATGGGCCGTGTGAGTGATATTCCTGAATCTACTAAACTTCGTATGGTTGATTTGTATCGGCACGGTAAAAATCAATGTTTTATAGCGAATTATTTACATTGTTCGCAATCGAGCGTTAGTAAAATACTAACACAATATTCAAAAATTGGAAAATTTCAAAATAATCGCCGAAATGGTGGCCGAAAACCAAAAACATCTGCTAGAGATGACAGGAAACTGAAGCGTATAGTTAAGAAAAACCGTTTTAAAAGTGTGCGATTCTTGCACCGAAAATGGAAAGAAGAAGGAGTTGAAGTTTCTACATCGACAACATTAAGACGTCTCCATAAATTTAAATTTGAATCTCGTGTACCGAAAACAAAACCTCTCATGACTGCAAGACAAAAGCGTATAAGATTGAATTGGTGTAAATCAAGACGTTTATGGAGCAATGAAGATTGGAAAAATATATTATTTAGGGATGAAAGTATGTTTTGTGTTTCATATGGTAATCAAGGTATTCGAGTTTGGAGAATGAAGCAAGAAGCATTTGATAGAGAATGCCTTAAACGTTCCGTAAAATTTGCTGTTAGTGTCATGGTTTGGGGTTGTATGAGTGCAGAAGGACCTGGAAAGTTATGCATCGTCTACGAAAAGGTTAACTCTCTGATGTATCAAGAAATTTTAGAATATTACATGATTCCATCATCAGAAGATTTATTTGAAGATGATTTCATCTTTCAACAAGATTTAGCGTCCCCGCATACCTCGGTGTCAACTAAGAATTGGTTCCGCCAACGCAATATTAAGGTACTTCCTTGGCCACCAAATTCACCAGATCTTAATCCCATCGAAAACTTATGGTGTATAATGAAGAAAAAACTTCAAGAAAATCCTCCTTCAAGTAAAACTGAGTTAATGTCACGTATAAAGTCTATTTGGGCTAATATTGATAGAAATGTTTGTAAACACCTAGTATATAGTATGCAAGATCGATTGTACGCTGTTATGAAAGCTAAAGGGGATGCTACAAAATATTAACTACCATTTACTTCATATTCATAAGGTAATATTGTTGCGTAAAATAAAATATTCTAATATTTTGAACCAATCTAAATTTTATTCTAATATTCTGGTGTGTTTAAGGAAGCTGTATACCTAATTTATTGTGCTGTATTTTATATTTTATAAATGTTAAAATCTTATCTAAACATTCCAGATTTAACTTATAAGAAATTTAATTGCATTTACTTAGTATAAAAAATAAATAAATGACAAATAATTTTTTCTTATTACTTTTTCTCAATTATTCTAATATTTTGAATATGAGCTGTAAATTTCCAATAATTTTTCAAATCCCATTTATTTCATTAAAAATATAAATCTTTTATTCATTTAGTTTAAAATAAATGGTTTTTAACTAATTTCATAATACTTTTGAAATATCACTTTTCATTGGCCATTTTTTTAAAGCATTTAGAAAATGGTTGTTGTTTTCAGTCAAATATAGACTTTGGTCTGTACGCATTTTATTTTATTATTATTATTATTTATAAATGGTGGAGAAATATTCATACTTAATCCATAACGTACATAATATATGACTCTGTTATTACATAAGTCACCTTTTTATTATCATGAAAATTATGTTTTTACTGATTTTTATTAATTCAATAGGAAAAATTTTGTGTTTTGAGCAATAGATGTCCGCATTTCATTTATTTATTTATTTTAACAAAATTCTTTGTATTTAGAAGAATTTTTATTTAAATAGGAAATCCAAATGTCGCTGTTAATAAAGAAGAAAGTTTAAAAAAAAGTTACAAAACGAGTAGACGCATGCTATCAAATATGGAAAAACGACGAATCCAAAAAAGACGTCGTATGAAATATCATCTTTTAAAGCAAAAAAAACGAGGCCTGATTATCGAGCCTACTGATTACAAAATGTGCATTACATTAAAGAAAAAAAAAAAAAAAAAAAAAAACTGCAAATATTGATTTTTTTTTTCTTTTGTGCAGTTTTGGCTTCGAAAGGTGCGCTATGTTGCAAAACGATATAAGCGATTATGAAAACATACTTGGTAAACGTTCATGCTCAGTTTGACAAATAAATATGGCACATATATGCCCTATACACACCGAGGTACCTAATTGGTGCCAAAATAGCGTTCAGCTGCCTAACAGGCTGGTTATCATATAAATGTTATAATAAATTGTTTGTTCTAAAAATATTATCATTTATTGATTGTTATTTCTTTTTTTTAATAACAAAAAATGTTTCGTTTATTCCTTTTTTTTTCATTTTGAAATAAAGAAATAACGTGTTATTATAGCATGCTATATGTATCTAGTAATCAAAACGATGTTTTCGCCTGATTGGCATAAAAAATCTCGCCAAACCCGTGCTTATATCTCTAGTATATTATCTCAAGTATTTTATTTATGTATACTATAATTGTTTTTACATACCACTTACTTCTTCTTGTATATAAAAATAGATAAGTGGCTATAAATTGTATAAATCTTTAAAAAAAAATAGCCCCTCTTGCCCCTTTTTGGATCGAATTAAAAAAAATTCAATGTCTAATTCCAGTATTGCTCCCAGGTATGCATACATATTCCAAATTTCAAAGTTGTATGCCAACAGGAAATGGATAAAAAAAAAAAAGATGAGAAAAGATGTTACATATGCACCAGGGTGATAGAATATTTATTCTAAATTGGGCATGAGTACGCTGTGGTGTCCTCTTTGAGTTTTAATAAAACTATCATTCAAAACTTTGAAATGAAAGGCAAGTAAAATGTACTCACCCGTTTTATGAATTCTTCTTTAACGATGTATCCATTGAAATCCATCTGGACTATTATCCACTGGAATTCTGTAGCACAGAGCACAATATTTTGTATATCCTAGATTTGGATTCTTACTGCTTGAGGAAAGGTATATTTCATTATTAATTCTTTTCACACAAACACTAGGAACATTGAATCAAACGAAAAAGACGTATTTATTATTTTATCGCGAGACAAAAACAGAGCATTACTGCTCTACTCAAAGAAAATTACATGACTACAAAGAAAATCAGAAAACGCACACGAAATCACATGAAAAAGCAAATAAAGAAATAAAAAATGTTAATTTAGAGTTTTTTGACAGTTCAAACAATACATATTGATTCTTTCCTCTGTAATCATTTTCCAAGGTCCCGTTAACAAGCACTTAAGTTTATTTATGAAGCAATTTAAACTGTCATTTGTTTCGCAACACCGATAACAAGTAATCAAGTTTATTTATGAATCAATTTAAACTGTCATTTGTTTCGCAACACAGGAAATTAGTTCCGAATGATGAAATCGTCTATCATCTCCTCCTTAATTTCTGTAGTTGCATTATCACTTAAATGTAAGTTCTTCCTGTGAACTTCAAAAATAGTCTTTGGCAGGGGTTTTGTAAATAAGTCGGCTAGCATGACTTTTGTTGGGCAGTACACGAGGTTTATTATACCTTCTTGTTTCAAATGTTTTATAAGATGAAATCTTAGTTCTATGTGCTTTGTTTTACTTGAATGTTTTTCTAATTCTATCATTTTAATGGCCGATTGATTATCTTCATACAATGTTATTGGATATGTTTGTGAGAGATTAAGTTCGTTGAGTAGGTTCACCAGCCATTTAACTTGATTTGCTGCATTCGCTGCTGAGATGTACTCAGCTTCAGCTGAGGATAAGGCTATACAGGACTGTCTCTTAGTCGACTAAAGTATGGGGTTTCCACCTAACAAATATATATTACCACTGGTGGATTTCCTCGATTCTGTGTCTCCACCCCAGTCTGCGTCCGCATAAACTTCAAGTATAGGTTTTGACTTTCCATCAATAACTAAATTAAGGTTCTTTGTTGTCTTAAGGTATCTCATTACCCGCTTTACACTGTTCCAATCTTTCATTCTTGGCCTTTCGGTTCTTCGGCTCAAGATATTAACAGCTGCACATATATCAGGTCTGCTCACTGTGGCAAGATATAAGAGTGCTCCGATGGCTTGTCTGTATTGTGTGTTGTGTGGTAAGAGATAGTCGTCATCTTTAAAGTGTGTGTAATTTGTTTCCATGGGTGTACTACACGGTTTTGCTTCTTGTAAATTGAATTTATTAATTAACTCTTCGATTTTTGGGGTTTGGTTAATTAAGTAGTTTTTATTTACTTTTCGAATGTTCATGGATAAATAATTACTTATATCCCCTAAATTCTTTAGTTCATATTCTTTATTTAAGTTCTCGATTATTTCCTCTATGGCTTCGTCTTTTCCTACAATTAAAAGGTCATCGACGTACGTTATTATGTAGATTGTGTCATTATTCCTTTTCTGTGTAAAAAGACATGTATCGATTTTACTTTGAATGAAATTCATGTTTTTTAGTGTTTCTGTTATTTTGTTATGCCACGCTCTCGCGGCTTGCTTAAGTCCGTAGATTGCTTTATTCAATTTACAGACTTTGTTTTCCTGATTTGGTTCAACGAATCCTTCCGGTTGCGTCATGTATATCTCCTCCTCAAGTTCCCCATGTAGGAACGCAGTGTTTATATCTATATGCTTAACATTCAAGTTTTGGTGCAACGCTGCCATCAATAATGCTCTTATCGTAGTGTACGACACGACCGGTGCGTAAGTTTCGTCATAATCCTCTCCGAACCTTTGAGTGTATCCTTTAGCTACTAAACGTGCTTTATATTTCTGAATTTTTCCGGTATTGTCACGCTTTAATTTATAAGTCCATTTACAACCAATTATTCTCTTATTCGGTGGAGGATCTACAATTGACCACGTTTTATTTTTCTTTAATGAATTCATTTCGCTCTCCATGGCTTCTATCCAATTCTGTTTTACCGGTGAATTTTCCATAAATTTAATTTCCTTATAATCCTTTGGTTCATTAAGTTTTTCATCTTTAACCATGTATATTAGCCTATCAGGAGGTACGCCTTTATTTATTCTATCTGAACGCCTTGGTTCCGCAATTTGTTGTTGGGACGCGGATGGTGTTGTTTTGTTGTTTGAAATTTCTATTTCTACAAGATTTTCACAATTGCTTTTTTCACCCTCATCTTGTTTTGGTTGGTTTTCAGTCTTGTCGTTTACATATTTAAATTTATTTTCAAGAAATTTCACCGTTCTCGCGATTTTTATTTCATTTCCTCCTATATATATACGATATCCCTTAGATTGATTGTCGTATCCCACAAAAATGCCTTCTACAGCTTTATTGTCTAATTTTTGTCTTTTGGCTTTATCAATGTAAGCGAAGGCTTTGCAGCCAAACACTTTAACATAGCTTAAGTTTGGCTGTCTTTCTGTCCATAATTCATATGGCGTTTTTGCATTTGCTTTTGTAGGTAGTCTATTTTGTAGGTGGTTTGCCGTACAGATTGCTTCCCCCCAGAACTTTAAAGGTAAATTTGATTCATTTAACATTGTCCTAGCCATCTCAACTAACGACCTATTTTTTCGTTCAGCCACCCCGTTCTGGCTCGCACAATATGGGACTGTGTGTTGATGTTTTATCCCATTTGACTTGAGATAATTCTCAATTTCATCCGATGTAAATTCCCCCCCGTTATCCGTTCTGATTTCTTTCGGTTTTTCACCAAACTTGTTGCTTATCAGCGCGACGAACTCTTTAAGTTTTTCATAGACTTCACTCTTTTTTGACAATAGATAGATTATCGTAAAACGTGAGTAATCATCGACGAAAGTCAAAAAATATGATTTCCCACCTATCGTGGGTGTTTGAAAAGATCCACAAACGTCCGAGTGAATGAGTTGAAGCCTTTTACTTGCTCTATACTGAGCAACTTTGGGATAGGGTTCATCAGTTAATTTCGCCTTAATACACGGTTCGCAATCTATATTATGTTTACAATTGTTTATTTGAATACCTCTCACTAACTCTCTTTGTGTAATTTCTTTAATCGATGTTAAATTTCTGTGTCCTAACCTCCTGTGCCATTGTTCTAAACAATTTTTATTGTTGCACGTTTGTGTTATGTTCGCGTGGTATTCGTTTGTTAATTGGACTTCATAGAGGTTATTTACTTTTCGTGCTTCTAAGCAAATTTCTCCATTAAGTTTGAAAATACACTTGTCATTTTTAAATACAATCTCACATCCGTTTTGAGTTGCTTTACTGACCGATAGTAAATTCGTTTCGATTTCGGGTACTAAAAGTACGTCTTTAAGCGTTATTTTATGGATTTTATTATCCGATGTCAGCGTATTTAAATTTACATCACCTGATCCATAAGCGATAAGTTTTTTTCCATTTGCGATAGTCACGTTTGTTTTTTCCCGCGATTTAATCTCTGTAAACATTGATTCGGAGGATGCTATGTGGCTTGAGCTACCGCTATCCACAATGAAAGTTTTATTTTCTATTCCTTGTGTTATAAAGGCATAATCTTTGTTTTCGCTTTCTCTCCATGTATTGTTTTTGCCTTCATAGCGATTAAACCTGTGGTTCGATTCCGATATTTGTTCATTCTTAAAATTGTTTTCGCCCTTTTGAAAAACAAGTGATGTTGAATAGTGTTTTTTGCTGTATTTGTTGTGTTGATTTTGTTGTGTGGTGTGTGCTTTGTTTTTATTATGCCAACAATCTTGAGTGTTGTGGCTTTTCATCCGACAGTAGCTGCAAAATTTATTTTCTCTTTTTGTCGGGAACCTTTTTTGAGCTTTAAAAGCTCTCGCCGGGTTTTCAGAATTTTCGTAGTTTTCATTTCTACGATTAAACTCATCTATGAGTTTACTTTTTATATATGACGGAGTGAGTTGTTGTTCTTCTTTAGATTCGAGCGCAGTTATTAGATGATCATAGGACTGGGGTAGAGAGCACAGTAAAAGTGCTGAAATGTGATGATCGTTAATGACTTCGCCTATTGCTCCCAGTTTATCGACAAGTTCCATTATTTTTGTTATATGGTTCAGCATATTGCCAGATTCGGCTAATTTTATGCTGTATAATTTTCTCAAGAGGAAGAGTTTGCTAGTCAAATTTGACCTCTCGTGAATTTCTTTTAGAGCCTCCCAAGTTTGTCTCGCGGTTTGTAAATTTTTTACATGCGTAATCTGGGAATCATCAATAGTTAAATTTATGAGTGCTCTGGCCTTGCGGTCGTTTTTGGACCACCCATCGTTCAAAGGATTTGGTGGATCATCTGTTATCACATTAAATAATTCTTCTTTAGTTAACAGCATCTCGACCTTAAATTTCCAGGTCGAATAATTTGTTGCTGTTAGCTTTTCTATCGAATAATTGTCTCTAGAGGTTGCCATTGTTGCTATGTTTTTATTATTATTTATTTATTTATTTTTTTTTTTTTATTCTACTGTATTAATATTTTTCAAATGGATATAATTTTTTTTTAGTTCGGTCTCGTAATCTTGATAGAATATTTATTCTAAATTGGGCATGAGTACGCTGTGGTGTCCTCTTTGAGTTTTAATAAAACTATCATTCAAAACTTTGAAATGAAAGGCAAGTAAAATGTACTCACCCGTTTTATGAATTCTTCTTTAACGATGTATCCATTGAAATCCATCTGGACTATTATCCACTGGAATTCTGTAGCACAGAGCACAATATTTTGTATATCCTAGATTTGGATTCTTACTGCTTGAGGAAAGGTATATTTCATTATTAATTCTTTTCACACAAACACTAGGAACATTGAATCAAACGAAAAAGACGTATTTATTATTTTATCGCGAGACAAAAACAGAGCATTACTGCTCTACTCAAAGAAAATTACATGGCTACAAAGAAAATCAGAAAACGCACACGAAATCACATGAAAAAGCAAATAAAGAAATAAAAAATGTTAATTTAGAGTTTTTTGACAGTTCAAACAATACATATTGATTCTTTCCTCTGTAATCATTTTCCAAGGTCCCGTTAACAAGCACTTAAGTTTATTTATGAAGCAATTTAAACTGTCATTTGTTTCGCAACACCGGTAACAAGTAATCAAGTTTATTTATGAATCAATTTAAACTGTCATTTGTTTCGCAACACAGGAAATTAGTTCCGAATGATGAAATCGTCTATCACAGGGTACATAATTGGCGTCAAAATGGCATTATTTTACCTGAGATGGTAGCCCGGCTTTATTTATTTATTATTTATTTACTCATAAAATGTTTATTGACTTTCATTTCCTTTTTTTAATTATATAAAATATTTCTTTTTATAGTTATTAATTTTTAATATTATTTTATTTACTGTAAGTTCTTTTTGAAAATAGAAAGTAATTTAAAAATGTGTATGTAAGCGTTATTTGAAAACGGAGTTTTCACCAAATGGGCTTTG
Source organism: Maratus speculifer (assembly GCA_964019185.1). Taxonomy (NCBI): domain Eukaryota; kingdom Metazoa; phylum Arthropoda; class Arachnida; order Araneae; family Salticidae; genus Maratus; species Maratus speculifer. The sequence goes on from OZ025294.1 coordinate 216,797,474, forward strand.
AAAAAAATTGCGCCAAATCTGATGCGCTTGTGGTATCCGTGCCGAAAAATTAGTGACCAGAATTGACTTCCACACACAAATAAAATATAAGTTAAAAGAAAACATGCAATAAAAATAAAGGGAAAATGATGTCATAAAAAAAACTTTTTACTTAAACACGTAATTGTTTCTAATTTTCACACGCGAAATATATAAAACATTCTTTTAGCGATCAAAAAATGCTATTAAGAGATTATCACAAAATATCAAAATCAAAGTTTTTATGACATTTTTTTTAAATATAAAAAATAGCAGTTTTATTTTCCTGCATGATTAAATTTTTAAATGTTTTATTGCATTCAATATTTCTGAGTGCGTAAATGATTACTATTTACTCCATGTACTGATTCGGTTATCTACGAAAATATCCAGCCGGTGAAAATCACGCGCACAAAATTTCTGTGACGTATGCAAATAAATTGTGCTTTTTTATCAGTTTTTTTAATATAACTTTTAAACTATTTGGAATTAATTTTTAAAAGTAGGTGCATTCACCAGATTACCTTCATAGGTACCTTCTGGTACAAACAGAATCGAAATCCGACAAGTACTTTTTGAGATTTGCTTGACGAAAGAATTTTTTTGACTTTTAATATCGTTACGTATCTCTGAGTATAAAGACTTCGCTACGCTCAGACAATTAACAACATCTATTTTTTTCAGAAATTTTGCTAACAGTAATTTTTTTAAGATTTCATTTTTGAAATCGTCCCCTATTTTGAGAATCACCCATATACCACAAAAATGAATAGTATTTCAATTTTAGGGTAAATGTTATACATACCACATACATAGATATTGTAAAATAATTTAACTGCAACTTTAAATTTTATTTTTGGCACAGATATCTCATACGCACTACGTTGGTGCGATTTGTCTCTTACGCCAATACCATATATACATCTGGGTAATTAACTGACGCCAAAGTGTCATTATTTTGCTTGATATGGTAACCCGGATGTTATTGTCTATTTATTAATAAATTGTCTATTTACAATTTTTTTTCTTTTTTTTTCCAATTATATAAACTATTTTAATCTAGGCACATTTGTCATACATGCACCACATTTGCGCGACTGCAATAAAATGGCGATTTTATGCCTCACTTGGTAACCTGGCTGTTGTTTATTTATTAATAAATTTTTATTTTATTTTAATTTATTTTTTAAAGGATATAAATAGTTTTGTTTTATAATTATTAACTAAACTTTTTAAAATTTATTGTTATTTTATATTTAAAATAACATAAAATAATTGTAAACTCTATATGTAACTGGTATTTAAAAAAAAAAAATTTCTCCGAATCGGCATCAGAAGAAGAAGAAGAAAAAAAAAACTCGCCAATGTGGTGCGTATATGTCATGTATACATTTTTTTCACTATACTACAGTATTTTAACATGCTGTATAAATAACGATTATTGTTTTTTCCAAACATGTTTGGCACAGATATTTTATACACATTGAGGTGTCTGACTATCGCCAAAACGGTGTTATTTTGCCTGATATGGTAACCCAGCAATAGTTGTTTCTGTATTAATAAATTGTTTATTATTACTTTCAATTTCTTTTTAGAAATTCTATAAATTGTTTTGTGCTATAGTAACTGTATTAATATTTTCGTTTTAAAATAACGAAAATAATTTTTAAAAATGCAGATTTCTTTGCTATTCTAAAACGAGGATTTTGCCGCATTGGTATTGGAAGGAAATCTTGCAAATCCGGGTTTGTGCCGGAGTTTTTTGTGAAATGTGATATTTTCAAATGTAAATTGAGTGCTACTTGATTAACACGTCGGCCAGTTTCGCCAAACTATTCAAATTTACATAAATTCATTTTAAATAACGAAAGAACAATAAACATAAATAAAAAATATAAATTAAAAGTCGAATTAAAAAGCACTTATGACGTAAAAAAATACGTGTATCACGTGTAATATCAATTGCTATCATACTTACGATCATCGATTATTGACATTTATTCCTATATTCTGCTATTAATTTTTTTCTCGATAGAATAATCAAGTAGTACCGTACATTGTACAAACTCCAGTTAATACAGCAAAAATAGAGCTAAATAACTAAATTTAGGTGCAAATGCATACACCCATGTTGTAAGAAAGAGGCACAAATGTTATATATGCACCACGTTGGGGTGATACATTTCTCGCGCCCCTTTAACGGAAATTTCGTTTTCAAATGACAGATACATTTCTATTTTCTATTTTACTTTTCTATGTATAGAGCGTAACATTTTGTATCATTTTAAAATGCAAATGAAAGTAAATAAATAGTTCATTAATAAATTAAAAACAAAGTTGGATTACCATAAGAGGCCTAAAATGTTCATTTTGTTTCAACCACGCCAACGTAATGCTTATATGACATCTGTATGAAAAAATGAATTTCACACATTCAAAAAACATTCACCTTATTTTTCTAAGGAAAACTTTATTTAACTTTATTTATTCTGCTGCATTCCAAAAACGGAATCACTGTAATAGATTTGTCAAGAGCAGATGTACGTTGCGAAATATAATATAATATTGATAGAGGATGTATTAAGGTTTCCACAGATACCCATATTCTCAAGTTGAGAGGTTTAGGTTCAAAAACTATCAAATGAAAATGAATCACTTGAAAATTGTTTAAATTCAATGGTCAGTCTCTGCGATCATAATGCTCGCTATTTTAGAAGTATGGTGAATAGACAATATTTAAATTGCTCTTTTCATAATTGCCTCATTTATCTATCAAACTCTACAATAAATGGTCAACTGAAATATTTTTTTCTTAAAAGCCCGAATTTTATCGAATGCATAAGCTGATACAACAACATAATATTTTATTATTATTTTAATATATTTTGGCGTCAACGGGTTGTTGTTGTTTTTATTTTTGGCTCAGTTTTGTTTTTTCTAACTCGCTGAGTTTTGAACTCATGAAGAATCTCGACAGTAGATTCGAAACAGCTGTTTGCTAACTTTTAATGCATTTTTGGTGCATTTATAATCGTTGGTTTTCTATCTTTAAATACAATGGCGTTGTGCATGATTTTCAGAAATGTGAAAGAGCATTCGAGGTGAAGTTTCTTTAAAAAACACAATCATATTCAATATTTTGTTTGATTCATGTTTTGTTTTGAAAAATAGACCAGCGCAGCGGGCTTAGCCTGCTAGTATATTATAAAGCAGAAGTTCTGAAACTTCCAAACGAGTGTTTTCAAAAACTACCCGATGGATTTTTTTGCCGATTGTATCATTCGATAGGAAATATTTTCCCGAAGGTTTATGATTAAAATTTACAGGGATAACTCTGATTTTTCGTAGTAAATTTCATATTTTTCGGTTATTTTTGACAAAAGGGTCGCCAGTAGCTGTTTTTGGCGAAAATTATAATTGCTAAAAGAATTAAAATGGCTATATCTATTACAAATATTACAAATATCTTGAAAATAACTACTGATAATATTAATAAGAATAAAGAAAGACCGTTTAAATGAGGCGTAATATTATAAAAATATATTTACCTTGAAAATGAAAAAAATATATTTGTAATACTTAAAAAATAATTTAATAAGTTTAAGAAATATAACAATTGGTTTAACTTTTGGCGACTTATCCCTGGAGTTAGAATAAAAACATAAATTTCAAAAATTGATTAAATGAATTTTGAATGATAATTATTTCCCTTTTTATTATTTTCTTTCTCTTTTTTATCGAATTTCCGTATAACTTACAGCAGAAAAAAGCAGATCTGATTGTAAAAGACACTGTAAGTTGTGAGTTACTATTCGTTTCTATACGATTTTCATCTTGCTTTTGTCGCCAAAGAATGTGTTTTTAAGCCGAAAATGCACTACTGACTTAATGCCTGACTTAGGTTCTTAATGGTCGCAATAATGTTGTTTTTTCAAATGAAGATAATTTTTAGAGTACTAGGGGGGCCCTGCCCCCCTGCTCGCTATGCTCTCCAACCCCCCGCGTAATCGCTTCGTGATTCCAAATTATTGGCTACCCCTGCTTGCTGCGCTCGCCAATACCCCATGGTATGAATAAGCAGTTGCAGACCTTTCAAATGATGTGTCACACGACTGGTGCTGTAATGAAATTAAAAATGTGCCCCCCTGGGGGGCAGAGTGGAAGGTGACACAAAAGACATCCATAAAATGAATAAACAGTTGCAGACCTTTCAAATGATGTGTCACACAATTGGTGTTGTAAAGAAATTACAAAATGCGCGCCATCAGAGGGCAGAGGGGGGGGGGTTACACACAAGATATCCATAATATGAATAAGCAGTTGCAGACCTCTCAAATGATGTGTCACACAATTGGTGTTGTAAAGAAATTAAAAATGTGCCCCCCTGGGGGGCAGAGTGGGGGATGACACACAACACATCCATAACATGAATAAGCAGTTGCAGACCTTTCAAATGATGTGTCACACAACTGGTGTTGTAAAGAAATTAAAAATGCGACCCCCCTCCTGGGGAGAGCAGAGTGTGGGGGTGACACACAAGACATCCATAATATGAATAAGCAGTTGCAGACCTTTCAAATCTTGTGTAACACGACTGGTGTTGTAAAGAAATTAAAAATGTGTCCCCCCTGGGGAGCAGAATGGGGGATAACACACAAGACATCCATTATATGAATAAGCAGTTGCAAGCCTCTCAAATGATGTATCAAACGACTGGTGTTGTAAAGAAATTAAAAATTTGGCGAAATATTACAGTTATCGCCAAGTTGGCGTCACTTTTGACAACTAATTTTGTTCGCCAAATATGGCGATATATCGCCAAGTTGGCGACAAACTTGGCGATTGTTGGCGATGGTAACCTTTTCTCTCTTTATGGTAACCCATACGGCGATGCATAGACGGAGTCCTTTCCTGATTGGTCTATTCGACTCATGGAAGGAGTGGACAACCCGGATTCGTTAGTTCCGGAAATCTTCCACATCAGCATCATTCCAGGAGTCATTCCTTTTAAGGCTAGTTTTTTTTTTACTATAGAAGGATATTTTAATATTCAATCGTAAATTATATAGATATGAGTATCTTTTATTTCTTTTTGCAAATGTTTTTGTTGTTAATTTAATTTTTCTTGCTCCATTTCGTCAATTTCACTTACAGGAAAAATTACAGTTTTAAAATTTAGAAACTGAAGAAGGAAAGATTATCCCGTCGATTAAAAATCTACCGCCAAATTCCAAGATTAAATGTCAATAATGGATGATCGTAAATGTCCCATTCACTTGACATTAAGCATAATATAAATATTAATTATGTAATCGAGTGATTTTTAATTCGACAGTTTATTTCCACTTTTATATATGATCTGCTAATTTGCTTTTCGTTATTTAAATGAAAATTTATGCTAATCTATATAATCTGGCTTATAGTTTGGCGATTTGTATAATTTAGCGAAATTGGTCGACGGTATAACCAAGTAGTACTGAAGGGAAAATTTTGCAATTCAAAGGAAATTCATGCAATTATGCATTATTACTATAGATAAATTCAACATTTTGAAATAAAAAATTCCCGCTGAATAAAATTTACAAGTCATTTTTGACTGGCCATTTCCTCTTCAATATTTCTTCAATCAATATTTCTGTACTTCTCTTTCGCACAGGCTAAAAAAAAATGTATTTTAAATATTTTATTAGATAAAACGTAAATAACATTTTTCAATTTTTTTTAAAAAATATTTTTAAAATCTAATTCTACCATTATGTGTCTTACAGGACAAAATAGCAGAATTACTTTTAAAAATAGTTTTATCTGTTAATTGTGTGTTATGTGTTTATTTGGGTGCTTGAATTTACTTTTGTCATCAAACAATGCGATTTTATACCAAGAAGGCATAAGCCGGAGCGATGTTCGCAATCACTAAATTCTCTCACTCTCTTTTAAATGTGTGAGAGCATTTTTAGGATATTTTCTTTTATGTTTAATTGTAAATATATAAATAGCAGTTATAGAAAAAAAAATGCGTATAATGTTTAAACTTTAGTATAAATGTCTTCCTCATACAAACTGTAAAATAATTTAATTGCAACTTTTTAAAGTTTTGCCGCAGATGTCATATACGCATTAAATTCGCACGATTGCAACAAAATGGCGATTTTATGCCTCACATGGTAAACCGACTATGGTTGTTTATTTATTAATAAACTATTTATTAACTTTCATTTTGTTTTCTAAAATATAAATCATTTTGTTCTATAGCTATTAATTAAACTTTTTTATTTATTAATTTTTTTTTCAAATAATAGAAAATAATTAAAAAATATTTATGAAATTAGTAATTAAAAACCAAGTTTTCTCCAAATTGGCGCCAGAAAAAAATTGCGCCAATGTGGTGCATACATGACATCTGTGTCAAACTTTTTTCACTATACAGAAGTAGGAAAAATGCAGTATAAATACCGATCAAAGTTTTCTCCAAATATGGAAATTTTGTCACAGATTTGGTCATATTCTCATCGAGGTATCTCACTGGCGCCAAAATGACATTATTTGCCTTATATGGTAACCCAGCTATAGTTGTTTATCTGATGATAAGTTGTTTATTTACTTTCATTTTCTTTTTTGAAATGATATTTTTGTTTTGGTCTACAATTACTTTTTTTATTCATTGTTAATTGCTGTTTAAAATGATAGAAAATAATAAAATATATATAAATTTCTTTGGTATTCTAAAACGAGGATTTTGGCACATTGTAGTTGCAAGAAAATCGTGCTAAACCTATTGCGTAATGATGTCTGTGTAGGAATCTTTTGTGAAATATGAAAAGTGCAAATTGGCTATTACTTGATTATCACGTCAACCAATTTCGCCAAATCGTTCGCTTAATTATACAAATTTACATAACTTTATCTTAAATAACTAAAGAGAAAATGCTTAAATACGAAAGAGCAAATAATTTTGTTATCATTTTTCAGGAGGAAATTTTGCAATAATAAAGTAATTGTTGTAGTGAGAATTTTAATGTGTGTTGTGTTTTATCGTTGGCAACTTGCTGTAACGAAAAATGTTTATTTTTTCCCTGCCATTGTTTTGTAAGAGCTGGTTTTGTCAAAGCCATGTTAAGGTGATATTCAAATTTTTGAACCCTTCCCAATTACCACCCCTTTGTTCGATTTTGCTCATTTGCAATTCCCACTGAGATATTAACCATCTCAATGTACTTGACGAGTTTGAAGATGATTCTTGCATAATTGTGCCTTTTATCACGCGGACAAAATTTAATATATATATAAAGTTTTTAGGTGGGAGTAGCTTTGGGTTCCTGGCTTCACATAATAAAAAGTTGTGAAGAAATTTTTCAGAAGTTGTACCATGGTAACGACTGTAATAATTAATATTTCTTCAGATAAGGGAAAATCCTGTTGCCATAATGGTCTCATTTCGCTTCCAAATGTGCACTGTTAGTAATAAACTAAAATAGTTACTTCTAAATAACTGATTTTTGTCCAACGTTTAAGATAATTTAATATCACAATGTTGTCTAAATCGTTTTCAGCAATGAGCAAGGTGCTGCTAGAGGTCCAAATTATTTAAAATACAAATTTAAATTCACCAGTCCGTTTCATCCACGGTTGATTTTGAAATATTGACCAGCCAGAGGGCATAGCCTGCTAGTTTTAAATAAATTTATGCATATTCCGTGGTGTGAATAAATTCTATGATCATATACGCAGCGCTACACAACATAATTCATAAGTATTAATGCCATAAGCATGAATTGCTCAAGGGCGGTTTTTAATGGTGTTACGAAATGTTCTGCTGAACTATATTTAATATACTAGAGAAGTTTTTGTAATATAAATACATTCATACATAAGGGTACTACGCAAAGAAATGGTGTTATTGCCGTTAATGATTGAAAGTGAGTTTTTAATTGTGTTGTGCATTTTTTATCTGAATTAAATTTTAGCTTAATATTTGTTTTGCATAAAAATATTTAGGTAATATAGGGCTGTAAAAAAGAGTTTGAGTCATTTCTGTATAGCGGAGAAATTTCTAAAAGTGAACTTTGGCTGTGTGATACGTTTTCTAACAGAACTAAATTTTAGCATACTATGAAGAATAAATAAGTAAATTATTCTATTAATTTTCTCACTACGGACGCTAATCGCTAAAATTAAATTTTTGAATGTGTTATGTGTTTTCTATGCTGTGTGTTAACATAGCTTCTTTGTTTTGTTAGTTTTCTGGATGTGTTGGAAAGTGTTTTATAATTGTATGCGTTTATCTTTTGACGAGAATTTAACATGGTATTTTTTATTGCGTTTTTTTTAAACATCAAGAGAAAAATCTGTTTTCATGATTAGTCCCACTTTGGGTCTAAAATTATAGCTACAGTACTATTTCACTAAAAAATGTTTAATGATTCAAGCAGAATTTACTTTTTCGAATTTATTCCAGGCTCTAATTTTCTAATTAGTTTTATGTATTATGGTTATGAACAACAGCCAAATGTACAAACTAAAAAAAGTAACTAATATTTTAATCACTTAACCGATCAATATTTTTGAAAAAACTTTCAAATAATGCCTATTTTTATCATGTCTTTTACAGAATTTTTAAACTTTAAACACTGGTTTTTCAAAACAGAAATTTTTGTCTAATTGAATCAGAAAAATGTTCGGATTAAATAATGCAAAATTTACTATAAAAAATTACTGGTGAGAATTATAAATCATGATTGAAATATGGATGTCCGTACGTGTTACGGGAAAATCATGATTGGCAAAAACACGCTACTTATATGACGTACGTGCAAATCAAGGAAGCGGTTAAGGTGAATTTAGAAGATAATTTTCTCATTTAAAGTTTTAATTAAGCATGCCTAATTGGTAGATTGAATGTTATATTTGGTCCATAACTAACACAACAGTTTGTCTGAACTGAAAAGGCAGCCTTTCTTTAATATTACCTACCTATAAATTGCTGGGTTTAAATGATTCAATGAAGGTTATGTAGTTTACTAATCAGCAACCGAAATACAGCAGACAATTAATAAGGTATAGAAGTTTAACAGCCAGTTAATTTTCTTATAATTTGGTTTTCTGATATCTCAGGAAAAGGAAGAATTTATGAATATTTGTTTGGGATAAAAGACCAAACCTATTGTCGCCCAGTGAAAATTCCTTAAAATTTGCTTTGTTTTGACCCACTTTTTCATGACAATGGCCTTGAAAAGCTCAATTCTGATGTAATCTGTATAGATTTTTTATTTAACAATAAATTAGGTAGTAAGAAATGCACTATGTACGCTAGAATTTATATTTATAAGAATATAATGTTTGAAATTTTCTTTAACTCACGAGAGCTCTGTTTCACCCCCCCCTCCCCCACAAGTCATAGTTTGTAATCAAAGTGAATGGAAATTCTAACGTAAGAGAGCACAACCGTTTGCTGTGCAGCGGATAAGATCATTAGATTACAACGACCTTCTCTTGACATTAAGTAGCTCTTAATGAAACAGAGAAATGGTTTTGATCTGCTCTCTTCATATCTGCATCCGTTAAACTGAAATAACACTTATTGGGCTGAATGGGATATGAATAGTTCTACTGTTGTACATAGAGCTCTTTCTGACGCTGGTATACCTCTAATCTTACAACAGGAAGAGGGAGATTTAAGAGTAACCATCAGTTGTATTTTGACCTATACTCCCCATACTGTATTTTTACAAACAGTATTACTCATTTGCTATTCAACCAATTTGTTTAAAATTTTTTTTGGTAATTTATATAACTTATTTCTTTAACTTGGCAAAATTTTATAAAAGAAAAGTGCGGCCTTCTATTTTAAATTAAATTTTAAAGTTTCTGACATTAGTTCCATCAAAAATATCCAGGTGGCAAAAGAGGTACTATCGCTCATTCGTAAAGACCATCAAAGCGGCTATTTTTTTAGTTTTTATACATTTTCCTGTCAATTGTTATCATTATTTCTCTTATAAATTTATTAAAGGATACTTCCTGGACGATATTATATGAAATATCCCTCAATAAGACATTTTGTTTCCTCGAAATTTGATTTTATTCGTAAAATTCCACGGCAAAAATGAAAGATTCCTGCAATTTCTAATAAACCCAAGCACTTCCTGTTTCTTGACAGAGGCGAAAATCCACAGGCAGTCTCTTTGGGGAGAACCCAGTTGACCTTTGACATTGACCTTTTGGTGGGAGAAAGGGTCACTATTTGTCTGTTTGTGGAGTGCTTTGCTGTAGGAAATTTTCTTGTACTAAGTTTTTCCGAAGAAACTAAAGGTCTAGACGAACAGCACTAGTTTTTATTACACTAAAAGAGCAATCAATCAATCATTGTTTTCGAACTGAACAAGGGTGAAACCTCGTTAAATGGTTTTTGTGGGACTGACCCTACCTATTTGACAAAGGAAGGGGAACTTTTATCGACTCCATCTTCGGTCGTAAACCTGTCAACTGATATTCCTCTCTTGAAGTTCAGATTCAGTACACTAGAAGTGCAATTTATACATCAAAGCGCCGAAACGAAAGATCAAAGATAGCGCAAGAAGTTAGTGCGAAAAACTGTGTGTGTGCCCGCAGCCAAGACTCAGTCGCTAATATTAATCGTATGAAAGAAATTAATTATACAGGGTGTCCAGCAAATAAGACCCCGATTTCAAAATTAAATTTCTCAGAAATAAAGATTGATAGAATTATGTGGTAAACGGTTTGTTTATTAGGTAAACTAAAAATCTTATACAGAAGTTTCCAAGGGCTATGTATTTAAAATATTGTATTCTGATTGCAAAGAATATTTGACTTGACATTTTTCTTGTTTTACATTGCTTGCAGAGAACGAATTTTTTTGGCGGACTGTGTCATATTTTAAAGATTTTGGGAACATAATTTTTGGAAATCCGAAAAACTCGTTCTTTAAAAGCAATCTAAAACAAGAAAAATGTCAAGTCAAATATTTTTTGCAATCAGAATTAGGTCTTCACGGGCCGAAATTTCCAGGCCCGGCCCGAACTAAAGAAATATTGGCCCAGCCCGGCCCAAACGAAAAAAATATTGGCCCGAAAGTTAAAATTTCGGCCCGAACTCGGCCCGGTCCGGAAAAAAGTTTAAAATTTGGCCCGACTCGAATGAATTTCTACAGAACATTGATCTTTACTCTTACGGAAGAGTTCTGATCAAATAAAATTATATTAATCTGTTTTTTTTTCCATGTTTATAATCTCCATTTATGCAGAAATGCCGTAGGCTGAGATATTTACGTTTTTAATGAACCTTTGTTTGTTGTATAGAAATGTTTCGGTTATCATTAATATTAATCATATTCCATGTAATGGAGACAAAAAAAATCTAAAAAATGGTATATGGTAAAAATAAAATTTCCTTATACGGGATCTCTTTAGAAGAAAAAAAAATACGTTCCCTTCTTAACAGATGTAAATATTTAGTATATTTTTTTTTTCTCGCGTACTGTTGTATTCATTTTGCATGGATTAACAGTTTAAAAGAAACTTGCAGTTTTCAGTTTAAAAGAAAATTCTGTCATAATCAAGTCTTTTTTTTTTTTTTTTTTTTTTTAAATCTGTTTAATTCTATTTTAAAACGCCTAGTAATCTACGATACTTTAAAAGGAATAAATTCTAATGTTCAGTTGTAGAATAATGACGGCTTAAAAGTATGCCTTTTTTGCAAAAATTTTTGGACAAAGCGAAATTTTACTTATTTTATAAAGAGTCGAGAAAAGGATTTTCATGTCAGAAGATTCAATAGGAACTGATTATTTTGGTCCGTAAAACTAGGAAGAATGAAATCAGTCTCGGCTTCGTACGGGAAAAAAAGTTAGGCCCGGCCCGATACTCCAGCAAAAAAATTAAGGCCTGAGCTCGGCCCGGCCCGAGTCTTCGGAAGTAAGGCCCGAGCCCGGCCCGAATGAAATTATTGAAAATCGGCCCGAGCCCGGCCCGTGCAGACCTCTAATCAGAATACAATATTTTAAATATATAAATCCTTGGAAACTTCGGTAAAAGATATTTACAACTTACCTAATAAACAAACCGTTTACCCATGGGCGTAATCTGACAAGGGCGAAGGGGGGCATATTTCCCTCTAGTTTTCCTGGAGCAGGGGCAAGACTTACCTCTTACCCCTCCAGTTTTTTGTATTAATCTGTGGTAAAGGGCCAATTTTATATTTCGATTTTCTCTTCTTTTTTATTTAACCCTTTATGTGCTATATTTAGACTGCAAACAAGAATAAATACTGGATTATTTCAAATATCCAGCAATGAAATTTTTTCGTTCATATCAATAATTTCCGATGTGTATCTCATCAAAAATGATGAACCTATTAGCCCTTTTTCATTTTAGAATTGTTTGGATGCATGTGGGGTATGGATCTCTTGACTACATTTCGAGGTTTTCATTACTGTGATAATCTACTGCATGATTATATGAATACACCTGGCTAATATAGCCCTATATATAACCGCCTAAAAGTTAGCCCCCCCTTGACGGAAAATGAAAAAGTGATATATGCATTTCGTTTGATCATCGTTTGATCAGATTTGATCAACAATTTTCATCGTTTGATCAACATTATTTTAAGAGTTATGATTAAAAATAACCAGGGGGGGCTAACTTTTAGGATTTTTCAAAATGCTCAAAATTAAAAAAAAAATAGAGATTCTTATCAGAAATCGATCCTAGAGATTTGATCAACTATTTTTAGCGTTTGATCAAACCCGGAAGTGCCCCCAAAATCGATATTTTTAATTCCAGGCACCTAAAAGTTAGCCCCCCCATGACGGAATTTCGAGACAAAAATGGTGCCATCTAACGTAAAATTACCTCTAGAGATTTGATCAACCATTTTTAGCGTTTGATCAAACCCGGAAGTGCCCCCAAAATCGATATTTTTAACTCCAGACCCCTAAAAGTTAGCCCCCCCATGACGGAATTTCGAGACAAAAATGGTGCCATCTAACGTAAAATTACCTCTAGAGATTTGATCAACCATTTTTAGCATTTGATCAAACCCGGAAATGCCCCCAAAATCGATATCTTTAGTCATAGACCCCTAAGGGGTTTAACTCCCCCACCACCTCCATGATGGAATTTGGAGACAAAAATGGTGTCATCTAACGTAAAATTACCTCTAGAGATTTGATCAACCATTTTTAGCGTTTGATCAAACCCGGAAGTGCTTCCAAAATCGATATTTTTAGTAATAAACCCCTAAAATTTAGCCCCCCCCCCACCTCCATGATGGAATTTTGAGACAAAAATGGTGTCATCTAACGTAAAATTACCTCTAGAGATTTGATCAACCATTTTTAGCGTTTGATCAAACCCGGAAGTGCTTCCAAAATCGACATTTTTAACACCAGACCCCTAAAAGTTAGCCCCCCCCCCACAACGGAATTTCGAGACAAAAACGGTGTGATCTAACGTAAAATTACCTCCAGAGATTTGATCAACCATTTTTAGCGTTTGATCAAACTCGGAAATGCCCCTAAAATCGATATTTTTAGTAATAGACCCCTAAGGGGTTTAGCTCCCCCCCCCCACCTGCATGACGGACATTCGAGACAAAAATGGTGCCATATAACGTAAAATTGTCTATAGAGATTTGATCAACCATTTTTAGCATTTGATCAAACCCTGAAATGCCCCTAAAATCGATATTTTCAGTAATAGACCCCTAAGGGGTTTAGCTCCCCCCCCCCCCCACATCTATGACGGAATTTCGATAGAAAAATGGTGCCATTTGACGTGAAATCATCTGTAGAGATTTCATCAACTATTTTTAGCATTTGATAAAAACAGGAAGTGCCCCCAAAATCGATATTTTTAACTCCAGACCCCTAAAAGATGGCCCCCCATGACGGAATTTCGAGACAAAAACTGTGTCATCTAACGTAAAATCACTTTTAGAGATTTGATCAACCATTTTTAGCATTTGATCAAACCCGGAAATGCCCCTAAAATAGATATTTTTAGTAATAGACCCCTAAAAGTTAGCCTCCCCCATGACGGAATTTCGAGACAAAAACGGTGTCATCTAACGTAAAATTACCTCTAGAGATTTGATCAACCATTTTTAGCATTTGATCAAACCCGGAAATGACCCTAAAATCGATATTTTTAGTAATACTCCCCTAAGGGGTTTAGCTCCCCCCCACCTCCATGATGGAATTTCGAGACAAAAGCGGTGTCATCTAACGTAAAATTACCTCTAGAGATTTGATCAACCATTTTTAGCATTTGATCAAACCCGGAAATGCCCCTAAAATCGATATTTTTAGTAATAGACTCCTAAAAGTTAGCTCCCCCCCTCCCCATGACGGATTTTCGAGACAAAAACGGTGTCATCTGACGTAAAATTACCTCTAGGGATTTGATCAACCATTTTTAGCATTTGATCAAAACCGGAAATGCCCCTAAAATCGATATTTTTAGTAATACTCCCCTAAGGAGTTTAGCCCCCCCCCCACCTCCATCATGGAGTTTCGAGACAAAAATCGTGTCATTTAACGTAAAATTACCTCTAGAGATTTGATCAACTAATTTTAGCATTTGATCAAACTCGGAAGTGGCGCAAAAATCGATATTTTTAACTCTAGACCCCTAAAAGTTAGCCCCCCCCCCCATGACGGAATTTCGAGACAAAAACGGTGTCATCTAACGTAAAATTACCTCTAGAGATTTGATCAAACTCGGAAATGCCCCCAAATCGATATTTTTAGCAATAGACCCCTAAGGGATTTAGCTCCCCCCTCATCTCCATGACAAAATTTCGAGACAAAAATAGTGCCATCTAACGTGAAATCATCTGTAGAGGTTTGATCAACCATTTTTAGCGTTTGATCAAACCTGGAAGTGCCCCCAAAATCGATATTTTTAGTATCAGACCCCTAAAAGTTAACCCCCCCCTCCATGACGGATTTTCGAGACAAAAATGGTGCGGTCTAAAGTGAAATCATCTGTAGAGATTTGATACATTATTATTGAATGTATTATGTAAGAAAATCTAATTATTTATTATATTTAAGTAGCAGTTATTTTTTCTAAGTGTTATATGATATGAAGTTATTTCATTTAAAATTGTAATATTTTATTAACTTTTCTTCAATTGAATCAATAAATTATGCAAATAAATATATAACCATATCTGTATCATTGCAAACTAAAACTAGTCGTTGGGGGCCACTGTAATACTTACCCATCATATATATGCATATATAATATATGAAAATAATACATTTGAAAACTATTTATAAAATGGATTGCAATTCCAAAACAAAATTTAAACGTGTATTTATATTTTTATTGTGCATAGTAATGCTGTATTAATGAGTTGCTGATGAATCTCTTTCGATAAACTTTACAACACGCCTAACTACTCAAGTAGTACTGAATTGCGAAAAAGAAACATCCTTATAACTCCAAAAATAATAATCTTATTATCTAACAGTTTACTGCGTCGGATTAAGCGTCTCATTTCCAATTAAAATATACCTCTGAATTGAAATTTGAATGAAATACAGGGTCATGAAAAATCGAAAAATGTGGAAAACAGGATTACAAATATCTCGGTAACTAATAATCCGATCGACTTCGTTCTATATGCAAAATGTGTGTTATTTTATTGCCTTTTACGTCCATTCCTTAGAACAAAAAAATTCGAAAATTTTTATATACCTTTCATCAGAACGAAATTTTCGAGAGTCCGAAAAAAATAGTTCCGGATAATCGAGGTTGCTGATATTAAATAGGGTTCGTCCTATTCTTACATACTAACCACATACAAAATTTCAAGTCTCTATCTCAATTTGTTCGGGAGATAGAGCGTTTACAGACAGACAGACGGACGGACGGTAAAATTTTTTTTCTAAAAATATGTTTTTCGGAATCTCCACTATCTAAAACGTGTAAATCCGTCAAAAAAAATTTTCGATTTTCAAAACGATTGCAAGATTTACCCTATACTACGTATGGTGGGTAAGTAAAAAGAATTTAAAAAAAGAAATAGACATTAAAAACGATATCATTAAGGAAGCTGGGTCTTTCGTTGAAAAAATACGTATGATACTGTAATGAGGGGGGTGGGAAAAACTCGGTAATTTATCTAAAAAATATCCGTCAGCTAAAATATTTTTTTCTTTAAATCACTGACTTGTTTTTATCATTCCTATAAACACCCCCCCCCCCCTTCCTTTTCAAATGAAATCCTGCTTTATGCTAAAAATAACATAAATCTTTGTCTTTTATTAGCACAACTTAACGAGATATGGAAAAATTTCAAATAAAAAAACATAAACAACACTGTACCAAATTGTATATATTCACTCATTAAAAAAAGAAAATAAAAATTGGATTTTGTGTATATCACCTGTTTTCAAAATAAATATTATAGACTTTTGATACCCTTGTCTCCGAACGGAAGTTGCATCTGGGCCTGCAAGTTTGCCACCTGAAGTTTGTCTATGGCAATTCGGATGACTCCTAAATTTATTATTATTATGATGTTTTATTTTTCAACTTCTGTCTCTAAAAGTAAACGGTATGGATAATTTCAGACGGCCGATTTTTCAATGCTTCGGTTTTCCAGTGATAAAATAAACATCTGCTCTGATATACTCTAACTTCGCGCTTCTGTCAAAACATACATACGATATTGATTTTGTCATATTAGAAAGCATTTAATTCGATGTTTTTAATTTAAATAAGATAAATCTTTTGCAGGAAGTAAAACATTCTGTAGTTTTGTAATAATTATTTAAGAAATTAGAATTAAAAAAATGTAGATACACAGATGGTACTGGTTTCATCATAAGATAAGTGATAAATTTACCGGACATTTCTGTTTAAAACATCCAAAATTACAGAATGCATCTCATGTTAAATAAAAAATCCCTTTCGGCTTAGCCTATAGGGGAAAGTAGATTTCAAGGTTAAATGCTCAATTAAAAAAAAAAAAAAATTGGTTAGAGATAAACCCAGTTTTAACAATTTTATTTAGCAACTTAGGAAGAATTTTTTATTTCATTTTTCCGTAGGAGCTGGTTTTGTCAGAATCATATTTAGCGAAATTCAGCTCAAAATACCCACTTTGACAGCACTTTTAAAAATATAATCTGACTTAATGAATAATTATTACATTATTAAACATTAGCCTTTTAAGAAAAGATTTATAGACAGATTCAGAGTAGTGATGGGCAATTCTGGAAATTTTGAGAATCGATTAAAATCGATATCGTATAAAACAACATCGATCATAATAAGAATCGATTTCTCAGTTCTCGAATCGATACTACATTCGATATTTCGATATTCAGGTTCACACAGAGAAGATCCAAATTAATAATTCCAAAACTTAGACAATCAGGAGGACCGTCATCCCATTCATCTAATTGAGGACGGATGGGGGGGAGGGGTAATCGTCCCTTCCCAAAACTAATCAGGCAAGCGTCTTTTCAGTATGAATGTATATCCAAAGATTGAACCAAAACTGTTAATTCAGCATGAAAAACCCATTAACCCATTTACCTAAATTATGAACCCTCCCTTGATCCCCCTTTCATACTTAACCAATGAAACCCCAAAATCAATAATAAATCCCCAAAATCGATTCCTTGTCACTTTTTTCCGGTAACTTTTTTTCCGTGTCACTTTTTTTCCGCTTTTGTAGTTCATGTCCCCTTTTTTACGATAACTTTTTTTCCTAGATTCCCTAGTGGAATGAGTTCTTCTTGTCCTTGTCTAGAATTTAAAGAAAGGAAACACTGAAACATTTCTGGAAATTAAATGTTGAAAAAATTTAAAAGTGATACTTTTTTTAACAGTAAAAAGGGAAATATTAAGAATTTAAAATCCCCCCTCTAAATGTACTTTTTCTCAAACTCCCCCCAAAACTAAATTGTATGACGCATCTTGCGTCACCAAACCCCTCTCTGGGCACCCCTGCTTGGCATCTGAATTATCTTTTGTAGATTTACCTTATAGAAATTATTTATAAATATTCATTTCTTTCTATAAAATTTTATTTTATTCTACTTATGAATCCTCTAATAAATCATTTAGACAAGACATGCCCAACCTTTATAATCAGAGATGCACCTCATATAGTTATAAATAATAAAAGGCGCCACATAGCTGAAAATATGCAACACTATTATCTCACTGCGGTGGAAAATCATAATATACATCAGTTTTATTACCGTAGGAGCTAAATTTCGCTTGTTTTTTTTTATTATTATTTATAAGAAACAATTGTCACTTTACTTCAGAATTTATCATAAATAAGAAGAAAATTACTATTCGGAAATACTGGTAAAAGTTTCTCCTACAATATCAGTCCATGAATAGAAGTAGACTTATATGTTAGAAACGACTTATATGATGCGCGTACATCTCACGCTGATAGCTATAAGCCCCCTATGATTCAGAAACTATTTTAAAATAATTTGCAACAATAATTTAATTCAGAATAAATTTAAAATTAGATTTTCAGAGGACAGTCTATCTTCAAAAGTTTTGTAGATGAAGAAGCTATAGAAACCTTAATCACTGAATAACAACTTAATAGCATTAAATAATTAAAACTTATTTAAGGTCATCGATAAGTATTACAAGAAAACTATTTAAATATTTTTTACTTTTAAAAACGCATCCTTTAAAATGGATTTTTAATCTTAAAAATAGCTAGCATAAGAGGATACATTCAAATGGGTGCCAAGAAAACCTAAGGGCGCAATCGTGGCGTCCGCGGGGAACGCTTTGGAGAATCCTGAATAGAAAAACAATGTAAAACCAGAACTTGTGGGCTATGCATAGGGCCGTAGCTAAGGGGGTTCTATGGGCGGCTCAGCTTCCCCTCAAACATTTTGAGCCTCCCTGAAAAAGATTCCAAAATCACTAAATTGATTTCTATTCCAAAAATTCAAATAAAATTCTGTTTAAAAATCTAATTAAGTTTTGAGGATCTTTCACAGCTTTTGCAAAAATACTAAATTGTAACTAAAATAAGTGTTTCAACACTTGCTCATCCTAATTACACATATGAAGCTAACAAGTTGTTTAAGATTTCACTCGTTTTACACTCGAATTTTTCATCAACCTATTGTTTTCTTAGCGCAAAATGAAACTATTACAACAGTTTAATGAGAAACATAGTAACTACAGAGTGAACATGTACTAATTTATGTTTCTGGGTCACAGAGAGAAAAAGAGAAAATATGACCCCCCCCCCTTTCCCATTATTCACTTCTAGCTATGGCACTGGCTGTGCATACGTAACGTTATTACTTTAGGAAAAGGGGGGGGGGGGAGAATCTAGCATTTGATATCAGAAGATATCTCCAGTGAAGGATGGGGTGTCTTGATATATTTATCATTTTTGAATGATCCAACCAATATTTTCTCTTTCTGTTTCAATTAATATAATTTTTTTTTTCATTTTATTTATAACTTGTTCGTTATATCAAAATAGTCTGCAAGATATGTATATATATATAATAGTTTGTTAACTATTTTTATGAAAATTAAAATAATTAAATCACTATAAAATTATTTATTTTCAAAATATTGAATATCTCTATGTGTATTCCTATTCTTCCGTCTTATGTGTATTCATATATATAATCTGCGTTTGAGAAAACAGGTGTAAAGTATATTTGAAATAATACTTGTGTTTACCAATAAAGAAAAGAGAATGTTATTGAGGAATGATAACGTATGATATCGTAGGGGTAGCGGAGGTCCAGAAATTGCCAAAAAGTTGATAACGTTCATTACATTTGTATAGCCTTTTGTATGTTAGTGTTCTCTGTTCTTTTCAATGCACAGATTTTTGATTAGAGATACTGGCGTCAGCTATGTAACAAATTTTAACTGGTAAAAATGGAGCATCAGCCGTTTGTGAAGCTGTTGGCATTCCGTGGTTTAACACTTGTTTTCGCACTTAAAGAGTAAAGCTCACTTTAAGCGGCCAAAGCAATAATTTTGTTCAGCACTTCTACTAATGATCATTTCTGGTGGAAACTATTATGTATTGAACAAAAGTTTTTTTTTATTTTTTTATTTCACACCATAGATTTCTGAGCGAAATAAATACCTTTTATCTATCTTTTACCTATCTAGTACTCTGGAATTATCATGATAGCGAAAAAGGGGGAGAGTTGATGAAGATAGACTAAATTTGGCCATAGATGTCCAAATTTTCTAATTTTTCCGAAGGTTGAAGGGGGAGCCTTTCCCTGCACTCCCTGCATACACTTGTGTCTATTCAAATACTGCATAAATTATTGTAATGATTGTAAGATTTGTACATTTAATTTCCGAACATAAAATTGAATTTTTGAAATAAGAGCCCTTATTAGCATTACACATAATCGTAGACGTTACTAAGACTAAAATGCCCCCCCCCCCCCGCAAAAAATAGACATAAATAAATTAGAAACTACAATGATGGCTATTAATATGAATGGGAAAATATAGATTTATGTAAAAGGTGTTTTAAAATCCCGTTTACTTTATGTCCTACTAACCAACCACCTTGGATCACCTTAGGCCAATTACAATAATCTAAAGTCAAATATTGAATGTTATTTTTTTCCAAACGAATGTAGAGATGGGGTGTGGGGAGAGCAATGTCTCCAGCAGCATGTTGATTTAACTTTATAATATCGATGCGAATCGCTGCCAAATAAAATGATTTTATGAAATAGTAATTAAAAATACCATTTCTTTCTTTCTTTATTATTATTTATCTATTTATTTGTAATTCTACCGGGATTTCACTATATCCCAATTTGAAAATGCAGAAGAAAGCAAACGTTACGCTTTTCGTCAGTGGGAAGGACTGCTTGGGGAAGCGTACAAGCATAATCTCGTTGAGGAATAAAAGTTCGCCATTTTGCGATTATCATTATTAATATTTCGGGTAATTAACAAAAAATAAAAAAATGAGTGTCAGGTGCACGGTGCATCATCTATCCTTATCCAAATTTTCAGATCTCTATGTGCAGTACATTTTCGTAGCCATCGCCAACACTTCTTTCTTTTAGATGCAATCTATTGTTATTGCATTAAATTATTTTCTCCGGGATAATAAAATTTTACTGTAACGCAGGATTCTGATAGAGAGTGCTTTTATTTACACAGGTTTTACTGTGTTACAAATTTTGTTTACACAGCTGCCACCCTTCTTTATTTTTCAAGTAATTTAAGCATGTTTGAAAACAGAAATTTATTTAATGAAATAAAGTACGAATTGTAAAGAAACAAGATATATTTTATTAAATAGAATTTCTGGTTGAAAAACTCCAAAAGAATGGCAACTATACATTTTTAAATATTCATAGTTTTTTTTTTTGGGGGGGGGGGGATAAAGTTTTATTTTTACAGGCGATTGGATTAGGGGGGGGGGAGGGCGCCAAATACAGTTCTGGACACAGGCGCCGAATACTGCTGGCACGCCCCTGCAAATGTTTCTTTTTAAACCATAAATGATATTCACATTTTTCTTTTGCAAAATTGCATTAGACAAACTCTACCCCGTAAAACTGCCCCTCTCCCCCCTCCCCCCAAAAATGACTTAAAGGAGAAATATGAAAAAAAGCTTTTTCACTTAGCATCCTCAAACTAACTCCTTGTCATGCTTAATATTATATAACAGTTGCATCTCCTTTTATAAAGTAAAAAGAATGTGTACGGTGCGAATGCATAAAATACCAATGGAACAGAAAACCTGCTTTTATTGTCCTCCCAGGAATTAGAAATAACAATGATAAATAAATCTTTATTCTTGCAATTTTAATTTACAGATGCACATATTAGACAAACATGAAACGTCATTAGTGATCTGTACTTTATCTTACTTTTAAACAGAATAAAAAATTGACGTGTGCAGCACAAAAGACATCTGCTAGGTTGTTTATATTAAAGAACACATGCTTTATTTTGATAAACACTGCCCAGCCAAAGTGCCAGAACCGCTTAACTTTGCATTCTGTTGTGATATATCAGCAGTTTTATCATAATTATTTAGCAGCTGATGATCTCTATTTTCAGTTGTATTTACAAACCTACATTTTCTACACGTAATCTACACGTAATCGCTTATACAAATTACGCAATGAATAGTTTTTAGATAGTAGGAAAATAATGTCACACCTAAAGACAACAATTCCGTTTGTTCTTTTTATAAATGTCGATTTTCGAGAACTTTAGTATATAAATTTAAGCATAACATGTAATTCTAATCTGTAGCACCTTTTTTAACTCAAAATTCCGTGATGGATGGGGACTAAAAGAGAGTAAGAGAGTGTGCACAGGCAGAATTTCTTCTCAACAAAACAGCTGGACAACGTTATTTCACTCTTCTTGAATGTAAACGCAAGTATCATTTCTAACATACTTTGGAAAAAGTTTTCGGAATAGCGGATAATGTATGGATGTTTGTCATAATGTATGAATATATTTGATGACAAAACAAAAATGCCACCCACTGCAATGTCCCATAATTTTGAAATAGATAATTTTATGATCATTTATAGTCATTTAATTTTAAAATAAAAAAAATAACAGATTATTTTTAGATTAGCATCCCTTTGTAAGGTATCAAATTTATAAAATATTGTATTTTAAATTACTAAATTTATATTTGGACACTTATTAAGAATATGTAAATTAAATAAGATTCAAAACTTTGTTTTATAAAATGATCAATTTTTTTAAAAGGAAACAAAATGCTTTTCTGAACAGAAAATGGACGTAAATTTGTTAATATTTGAAAAATTAACTAATCGAATGATTTGAAAAAAAAAACATGTTTAATAGCGGTTTCGCTTTTTTTCGGTAAGCATGAACTATAAAAATCAAACGCAAAATATTAAAAACTTTAAACTCAATATATTTTTTGCTATTTTTACACTTAAAACTGTAAATTTGGTGAAAACGAAGTTAAAGGTATAAAGTCTTACAAAATTATTTGAAGGTTCATTCGTCCTCGGAAATACCAGAGTATGTCTAGTGTATGTCTAGTGTCTATCTCTAGTGTATGTCTATATCTATATCATATATTTACAGATAATTTCACGTAGATGGCACAGTTTTTGTTTGGAAATTCCTTAATGGGAAAGACAATTTGTGCATCTTGTGCTAAAAATATCAAGGCACTATTCAGGGCACTTCCGAGTTTGATCAAACGCTAAACATTTTTTATCAAATCGCTACAGATGATTTCCCTTTAGATGGCACGATTTTTTTTCTCGATATTGCGTCATGCGGGGGGGGGGGGGAGTAATTTTTAAGGATCAGTACGTATAAATATCGATTTTAGAGAAACTTCTGTGCTTAATCAAATGAAAAAAATGGTTCATTAAATCTCTACAGATAATTTCTCGTTATATGGTACCAATTTTGTTTTGAAATTCTTTCGAAGGGGAGACTAAATTTTACGGGTCCACGCGTAAAAGTATCGATTTTAAGTGCACTTCCAGGTTTGTGAAACGCTAAAAATGGTTGATCGAATCTCTACAGAGGATTTCATTTTACACGGAACCAGTTTTTGTCTCGAAATTCCGTTATGCAGGTAGGGGTAGCTAAACCCCTTAAGGGTCTACTACTAAACATATCGATTTTGGGGCATTTCCGTGTTTGATCAAATGCTAAAAATGGTTGATCAAATCTCTAGAGGTAACTTTACGATAGATGACACCGTTTTTATCTCAAAATTCCGTCATGGGGGGGCTAACTTTTAGGGGTCTGGAGATAAAAATGTCGATTTTCGGGGCACTTCCGGGTTTCATCAAACGTTAAAAATGGTTGAACAAATCTCTAGCGGTAATTTTACGTTAGATGACACCGTTTTTGTCTCGAAATTCCGTCATGGGGGGATTAACTTTCAGGGGTCTGTAGTTAAAAATATCTATTTTGATATCACTTCTGGGTTTGATCAAATGCTAAAAATGGTTGATCAAATCTCTACAGATGATTTCACGTTAGATGGCACCATTTTTGTCTCGAAATTCCATCATGAAGGTGGTGGGGGAGCTAAACCCTTTAGGGGTCTATTACTAAAAATATCGATTTTGGGGGCATTTCCGGGTTTGATCAAATGCTAAAAATGGTTTATCAAATTTCTAGAGGTAATTTTACGTTAGATGGCACTGTTTTTGTCCCGAAATTCCGCTATGGGGGGGGGGGCTAACTTTTAGGGGTCTGGAGTCAAAAATATCGATTTTGGGGGCACTTCCGGGTTTGATCAAACGCTAAAAATGGTTGATCAAATCTCTAGAGGTAATATTACGTTAGATGATACCATTTTTGTTTCGAAATTTCATCATGGAGGTGGGGGGGGGGCTAAATTTTAGGGGTTTATTACTAAAAATATCGATTTTGGGGGCACTTCCGGGTTTGATCAAATGCTAAAAATGGTTGATCAAATCTCTACAGATGATTTCACGTTAGATGGCACCATTTTTGTCTCGAAATTCCATCATGGAGGTGGTGGGGAAGCTAAACCCCTTAGGGGTCTATTACTAAAGATATCGATTTTGGGGGCATTTCCGGGTTTGATCAAATGCTAAAAATGGTTGATCAAATCTCTAGAGGTAATTTTACGTTAGATGGCACCGTTTTTGTCTCGAAATTCCGTCATGGGGGGCTAACTTTTAGGGGTCTGGAGTTAAAAATATCGATTTTGGGGGCACTTCCGGGTTTGATCAAATGCTAAAAATGGTTGATCAAATCTCTAGAGGTAATTTTACGTTAGATGGCACCATTTTTGTCTCGAAATTCCGTCATGGGGGGGCTAACTTTTAGGTGCCTGGAATTAAAAATATCGATTTTGGGGGCACTTCCGGGTTTGATCAAACGCTAAAAATAGTTGATCAAATCTCTAGGATCGATTTCTGATAAGAATCGCTAATTTTTTTTTAATTTTGAGCATTTTGAAAAATCCTAAAAGTTAGCCCCCCCTGGTTATTTTTAATCATAACTCGTAAAATAATGTTGATCAAACGATGAAAATTGTTGATCAAATCTGATCAAACGATGATCAAACGAAATGCATATCTCACTTTTTCATTTTCCGTCAAGGGGGGGCTAACTTTTAGGCGGTCTATATTTCAAGGTATCAGTAATACACACTAGTAATTGACAGTGACCATAGAACAACATTGAGTGTCATTGCGGATAGTCATTAGAGGCAGAAATATAAAGAACACATTCGGTTTATAAAACAAATTCCATTTCATAAGTTTTTGTATGCATTGAGAGGAAGAATTGGAATTATGTAACCACAGAGTGGTTTCTCTAAAGGGAAATAGGAAAATCTGCTATCATATTGAGTTTTCAATGTTCGTTTGGGTTTGTGTCATTTTAAATTCCATAAACGTAAAAACTTATCTTATACTAATTAAAAAATGTTTCGCTCTGTGTGGGGGATGGCTACAAAAATTTATCGCATGTGTAAGTCTGAAAAATTAAAGGAAGATTGTTCAAGACCTCTCCTAATGTACCTAAACTCAGAATTTAAAAAATTTATGATAAATAATTGAGTTATTAATTAAAAATCAGAAAGAACTCCCATCAAAAACTCAAATTTTTTTCTTCCCAGAGTTCGCGATTGCACAGAAACCGATTTCATGTTTCGTACACTTTGGAGAAAATAGGAAGTTGGAAAAAAAAAAAGTATTCATTTTCTAGGAATAAAAGGTGTTAGAAATTTTTCAAAAATGTAATAGTCCTCTAGGTTTAAAATAGCAACCTTCGTCAATCGAATGCGAAAAAAAAAAATCACGAATTTCCATGTGATTTACTTCAAGTTTTCCAAAAATTTAAAACATTCAGGACGAAAATTTAAAAATAAAATTGGTCAACAGAGGGAAAATTCGAACCTAAAAAAGTTTCACTGTAAAATATCGCGAATTTCGAATAATGGACGCTAAAAAGTATAAATTTTTTTTAATTGTTCACATAAAAAATTGATAATTTCGAGAATGGATAGCTGAAAAAACGCGAATTTCGTCAAAAAATTGCAGTAAATGCATATCTTATTAAAAGATCGCAGAAAAAAACTCTTATTTCGTCAAAGAAAAGAAAAAGTAACGAAATTTGCGTGAAAAGATCAGAGAAAAACCGCAATTTTCATCAAAGAATTGTGGAAAATCGAGAAATTCAAAAGAACCCCGAAAGTTTCAAAAGCGGTTCCGAAAATGAAAATGTCCTCATTAAAAATACCCGTAAATGAAATCGATAAAATAAGAAATGGCCTTTGTACGGATCGGTCTCAGCTATTCAATGCAAAAAAAAAAGAAAAAAAAAAAAAAAAGAAAAAAAGTTTAAAAATATTGAAATGCAACTGAGTTATTTTTTTATAAATTTTTTCCTTAGGATTAGCATTGGCAAATGAGTCTTTTTGTTTGACTGAAGTAACCTCTGAATGATCATTTTTTTTCTAAATACGGGGAAACCATTTTGCATTTTTCTCTGGTGGAACTTTTCTTTGATAAGCTCCAGGAATGCAGTGAAAAGTATATGGGGGTATACACCGTATATCTGCTGGATTTTTAAAATGAATACCGTATCTCCCTGCTTCTTATGAAAACTGTAGCATTTATTCTAGGATATACCCTCTGCTTTGAGTGTATACCCTCTGCTTAGAGCGTATACCCTCTGCTTAGAGCGTATACCCTCTGATTATTTTACAACTACACCATTGATAAGCTGGAACAACATTTTACAGTGCACCGATTTGCCTGAAGTATAAATTAAAATATACTAATTTTTGGGTAGATTACTGCTAAAAATTTACCTTATTTTAAAAGAACACCTCCAATAAAATCAAATGCTCATGGAATTGTTATTTATCATTATTATTATTTTTCTTTTTACTCGGCTCATTTTGCTTAGGAAAAACACATTGACTAGGCATGCGCAATTTTCCAGCAAAGATGTGAGAAAACGTGCGCTCAAGGCATTTTTTGATTAAATTTTAAAAAAATTCTCAAAAAAATAAAATTAAAAAAAATCCCATTTAACAACGCGAAAATTTCTGACTCATTATTTAACATAAAATCATTGTACTGGATTATAATCAGGGCTGCAGAGTCGGGTCCAACCCATTTTTGAAAAAAAGAGTCGGAGAACGCTATTTAACATCAAAATTGTAAAATTTTTCTTCTTTCCTAGTCCACGGATCCAAAATAGTGAAGTTTCAGTATTGTTTTCCTCTTTAGATTTCGATAGTTGGATTTCTTGGGTTTGTGGGATTTGAAATTAAAAAATTTGTCTCACAGAATTT
This sequence comes from Maratus speculifer, assembly GCA_964019185.1. NCBI lineage: Eukaryota > Metazoa > Arthropoda > Arachnida > Araneae > Salticidae > Maratus > Maratus speculifer. Next base: position 216,824,822 of record OZ025294.1, read on the forward strand.
CTGGTTTCTCGGTTTGTGATTTTTAAAACACCAACTTTGGCTAACTTTTTATGCAAAATCTTTTGTTTTTATTAAAAAATGAAATATTTTTTTAAAAAGCGTTTGGCAATTTGAATTTGAGAAACATTCATATTCTTTATGCCTTTTCTCCCTCCCTCCCTCTCTTCTGTGGGCGCGCTATACAGCTTTGTTTCCATATTACTAAAAATGTTTCGAGTTCGTTTCTTTTTTAGCTCAGTACATATTGTATTCTCTTTTGAATAATATGTATTCGGAATTCACCTAGCAATTTTTGATTTTGTAATTATATATATTTTTTAAATATTTCGAGTTCCAGGGCGACTTTTTGACATTCGTAAAAAATAAACGGTCAAATGTAAGTATTACTCGCATTTAGAGGGTTCCGTATAATAAATATAATAAGATGGCCATAAAGTCTATAATTTTCGACCCCCTTCCTTTAATTCTCTTTTGGACCAGGGATTTTTAAAAATCCTTTCTTAGTACACGCTTACATCATAAGTCCCCTCCCTCTCTCTAACTTTCATGCTTCTAGCTTCATTAATTTGAGCTTTTTTTTTCTTTTTTTTGCCGAAATCGAAAATAAAAGTGTCAACTTAAAAAAAAAAAAAAAAAAAAAAAAAAAACAAGATGAATGTAGATTCTACCGAATTCAGTTTCGCCTCCGATTAGAAAAAAAAAAATCGATAGAAGTTTATTAGAAGGGCGATGCCGTTTAGATTGCAATGAACTAACTTAATTTTTCTTGTGTTTATCAATATAATAGCAAACAGAACGGCGTGAAATACCCAATTGAATAGCAATTTCTCTCTGAGACATTGGAATTGCGGAATAATAAAGAGATACAATTTGACGTGCTACTTCTTCATTGAATAGATTAATCAAAAACGGATTTTTTCTTTAGTTTAAACGCTTTTTTATAGACTCTGAGTAAAAGGAAATGCAATTTAACAATAAAACTAATGGAATCCCATCGAATTCGACGAATGAAATGTTTAAAAGACCCGATCGATTTGGTTTAAAAAAAAGCAAAAGTAATTACATTATTGAATCAATATATAATAAATATATTTACAAAGTAAATGTCAAATTTGCCAGTTACAATTTTGCATGCAAATATTCGCACAAGTACAGTTAAAATTGTAATATGAGTGCCGGCGAAATCCAGAAATTTTATTTTATATGCACTCACAGAAAAATAGCTTTATTAAAAAAAAAAAAAAATAAAATAATAATAATAATAATGATTATAATATCGGGTACTACTAGGTTATCCCATCGACCAAAAAATTATCGCCAAACTATAAGATTAAATGCCAATAATGGATGATCGTGAATGTCACATTCAATGACATTAAATACAATTCATGTGTTTAAAATGTCATTAAGTGATTTTTATTTCGACTTTTTATTAATATTTTTATTAATATTCTACTGATTATTTATTTTTTCGTTATTTAAAATAAAAATTATGTCAATATGTATAATTTGGCTATTAATTTGGCGAAATTGGTCGGCGGGATAACAGAGTAGTACCTAATATCGTTATGAGTAAAAATACGATGTTTTAAATAGTGACGTCATTTTCTCTTCAAATGTTCTTTAAAAGTTACTGTTTATGAAAAAGGCATCCATAATAATATTGTAATTCCCATTTATCTGGTTGCTGAATGACATAATTTTCCTCATTTGAAATTTCTCTTATTTTGATTTAGACATTAATTTTTATCATATATTATTTTCTGTCATTTTATTTACATTATTAATATTATTTCTCAGTAAATATATTTTTAAAACTCAATTAGTGCATAATTATACGCAATCATTTTAGAAAATAAATTTTTATTATCGAGAGAAAAGCTAAACTGTGTTGCCACCATTTTGAAGAAATGTCATGAAAAAGTTTTTAAAATTAAAAATAAAATATAAAAATGGAAATAAATTAAAAAATAATTAAAATGGGCACAACTACATTTAAATAGCTTTCATTTAAAAAAAACAATTATCAAAATCGATTGACTAGAAAATTCAGGGCTGATGACACGACATTTTCAGCTTGTCTGAAAGAAATAGCCTCGGAGGCTAAAAAAAAATAATAATAATAATAATAATAATAATACATATACGTAAAAATATGTATAGTTATTAATTGATTATACGTGTAATTATATGTGTCGCCCAAGTTGGCTCTTTGTCCCTCTAACCAAAACTTTTTATTTTCATATAAAACAGAGTGTAATTAAGTCGCTACAAAAAATGTGCATTTTTTTCCACCGCAAACTGATGAAATCCGCGATTTTTTCTCACGATATACCGATGAAACTCAAAATTGTTCAGCAGCCACTCAAAGAAATTTTCAAGTTTTCCGCGCCCCATCAACAAAATCTGCTGTTTTTAAGTGCCCAATCAAAAAATTAGCGATTTTTTTCGTTCCGAGTCGACAAAATTCACGAGTTTTTCGTACCTCATCGCCCGAATTTACTATTTTTATGAAGCTGACCATAAATATTCGCGACAGTTTCGTTCCCGATCGACAAAATTGGCAATTTTTACGTGTCATATCAACGAAATTCGTGATTTTCCCCCCTAATCGACGAAATTCGCGAATTTTCCATTTCCGATCGACTAAATTTGCGCAGTTTTCGAAAGCGATAGACTATATTCGGGATTTTTCCGTGCCCACACGACGAAATTCGTAATTTTTCCGTTCCCGATTGACTAAATTCGCGCTTTTTACGAAGCCGATCGACAATATTCGCGATATTTCTTTTTCCAACGACAAAATTAATGATTTTCTGTGCCTGATCGGTGAAATTGACCATTTTTTCTTGCCCTATCAACGAAATTCGCAGGGTTTTTTTTTTCATCCCAAATTGACAAAGTTTGCGATTTCTTTCGTGCTCGATCGACAAAATTCGCGATTTTTCGGAGACCTATAGACAAAATTCGAGAGTTTTCGAAGGACGATAGAAAAAACTCGCGATTTTTCCATGTCCGATCGACGATAATTTCAATTTTTCCATGGCCGGTCAACGAAATTCACATTTTTTTTTTTTTTCGCGCGATAAACAGGTGGGACCGATTTACAAATTTGGGGGGGGGGGGGGCTGGGCATAGATGATTATGGGGGCCTTCCTTGCACCGATTACTTACAGGGGAGGTTGACCTTAAAAAAGGTGAAAAAATATAGTTACTAAAGTAACCGCTATCGACTTTAAAATATCCATTGAAATTTTGCTAGTATATCGGACTGGGTCGGGCCAATATTTTTTTCGTTCGGACCAGCCCAGACCGATTTTTTTTATATTCATCGGACCGGGCTTGAGCCTAGAAATTTCGGCCCGTAGAGTCTTCTAGTATGAGTATTTTGAAAAATTTTAATAGTTTTAAATATGTTTTGTAATACTTTTTTTTTTTTAAATCCTTAGAAAGAAAAAATACAGGTGAAATGATTTAATTTTTGAACGAAAGTGAAGTTGCCGAATATTCCGAATTTGGAGTATGAGTATTCCGAAAATATTTAATAATTTTAAATTTTGACAATTTCCGTCTATCAGTTTTTACATTGTTTTATGTTTCATAATAATTTTTTTATTAAAATTTTAAAAATTCTTAGATGGGGAAAATACTGCGCGAAATGATGCAATTTTTGAAAGGAAGCGAAATTACCGAATGTAATAGGTCTTTAGAATGCGGAATATGAGTATTCCGAAAATATTTAATAGTTTTAAATGAGTTTTGACATTGTTTTATGTTTTGTAATTTTTTTTTTTTTTTTTTTGATATAATAAAAAAAAAACTCTCAGAAAGAAAAAATACAGGCGAAATGATGCAATTTTTGAACAAAATAAATTATCAAATCTAATGAGTATTCCGAATGTGGGGTATGAGTATTTTGAAAATATTTAATAGTTTTATATACCTTTTTGGAATAATTTTTTAATATATTAAAAAGAATTCTTAGAAAAATAAAATGCAGGTGAAATGATGGAATTTTTGAGCGAAAGCGAAATTACCGAATGTTATGAGTATTCTGAAAATATTCAAGTTTTAAACATTGACAATTTTCGCATTTTTCCATTGTTTTATGTTTCGTAATAATGTTTAATAATTTTTTAAACATTCTTAGGAGAGAAAAATACAGTGCGAAATAATGCAATTTTTGAACGAAAGTAAAATTACCGAATGTAATGAGTTTTTAGAATGTGGGGTATGAGTATTTCTAAAACATTTAGTTGTTTTAAATATGTTTTGACAGTGCTTTATGTTTTGGAATAGTTTTTTAATATATTTTCAAAAATTCATACAAAGAAAAAATACAGGCAAAATGATGCAATTTTTGAACGAAATAAATTATCGAATGTAATATTCCGAATGTGGATATGAGTACTTTCAAAATATTTAATAGTTTTAAATGTGTTTTGCGATAATTTTTAATATATATAAAGAACTTCTTAAAAGGAAAAATACAGGTGATATGATGGAATTTTTGAACGAAAGTAAAATTACCGAATATTATGAGTATTTCTAAAATATTTAATAAATATTGTCGATTTTTGTCCATCAGTTTTCACATTGTTTTATATGTCATATTAGTTTTTTAAATATATTTTTTAACGTTTTTAGAACGGAAAAATACAGCACGAAACGATGTAATTTTAGAACAAAAAGGAAATTACCGAATGTAATGTGTTTTCCGAACATGGGGTATGAGTATTCCGAAAATATTTAATAGTTTTAAATATATTTTGACATTTTTTTATGCTTTGTAATAAATTTGATTAAAAAAATCTTAGAAAGGAAAAATGCAGAGCGAAATGATGCACTGTTCGAATAAAATGAAATTACCGAATGTAATGAGCCTTCCGAATGTGAAATATAAGTATTCTAAAGCTATTTAATAATGTTAAATATGTTTTAGCATTGTCTTATGTTTTGTAATATTTTTTTAAATTCTTACAAGCGAAAAAACTGCACGAAATAATGCAATTTTTGAACGAAAGTGAAATTACCGAATGTAATAAGTATTGTGAAAATGGGGTATGAGTATTATGAAAATATTTAAAATATATTTTGACATTGTTATAGCTTTTGTAATATTTAAAAATTTTTTTTTTTTATTTCTTAGAAGGGGAAAAAAAAAAAAAAAACGAGAAATGATGCAATTTTTGAACGAAAGTGAATTTACTGAATGAAATGAGTATACCGAATATGGGGGGAGGGCGTCTCACCCCCCCCCCTGTACCTACGACCCTGGCCCGAATAGCCAAACAACTAACAACCTTTTTTTTCTTTTTATTCTACCCTTATCCTTTCGCGCAACAAAAGAGCCAAGATCCTTGCAAGATTAAATTACACCTATTCCTTCCCTACCTCTAACATCTGAATTCTCTACTTATTCACCGGAGTTTCGATTTGAACAGGAAGTGACGTATTTAGACTGCCGAACGGGGTTTGCCAGCAGTAATTCTCTATTGCCTTTTCCGAGTGAAATTCAGCGCCATCTATTGTTAAAAGGGGATTTTTCAAACCTGTGACGCTCCCCTTTAAAACGGTGAAATTTATTTATTGGAAAATAGGCACATAAAAAGATAATATGCAACAAGATGGGTTCATAAACATTTTATTTATTTTTTTTTTCTTTAGGAAGAAAAAAAGGAAAATTCGGAAAAAGTGCAAAAAACAAATTTGGCAAGGATACAACCAACCTTTAATTATTTTGATTGCCCTGAAATATTTGGATGTTATTGACGTTCGTCCTAGTACGCCCCATATTTCAAATGAAGCTTGTAGCATGATTTATTTATTTACAGGGACGGTCAGAAGTATTCCGTTACATTACGGCCAATGGGAAAAAATCGTTTCAAATTAATTTTAAAGATGTCACACGTACACCCTTTCAAACATTATAAAATCGATATGTATTAACGAAATACACTAAAATATGCATTCTGTACAATAATGATGCAAAGAATACTCATTATTCATTTACAGGGCCACATAAAAGAATTCCATTACATAATTGTACAGGAGATAATTGTTTGCGGCGTATTTTAATTACTTTAAACTATTTCATATATAATGAAATTGATATACGTCGCTGAAACTTACTATAAATTATTTAATGTATAATATGAAGTGCATATCACTTACTGGAACAAGTAAAGGATTTCAAACTGTACATTCAATCCAATGCACTGTATATGAGCGATGATGGCAAGAAATGCATTTTTAATTATAATATGTGTTTTTGAGTTTCATTTCATTTATGCATGCGATATGATACATATAAACGCTATAGTTGATATACAGAGTTACACGAAAGAAATTGTTCAAATTACTGATTATGAGTGTTAATTACTTAAACTTTAAACAGGGTTTTAAAATGAGTTATGCAGTTTTACGCTGATCTGCATTCAGTTTACCAAGAAATGTTTGTAAAACATAGATAAAATAAAATAGAGGGGCAAGGGCATGCAAAGGATTGGATACATGGCTGTCGATGGATGATAATTTCTGGAAGTGAGATTTCAGTAGTTTTATATTGAATTACATTTTACTTAAATACTGGCGTACAATAAAGGTACTAGGTAAACTACAGGAATGAACAAAAGTATTCAAGTATGTTTCCATCTATAAACTGCTGAAAAAGAAATTTCACACTGTAATCTGTTTTATTGCTAAATTATTTTTTCTTATAATGTAGTATATACAGTAAACTCTCGCTACAACGATATCCGATACAACAATAACTCCCTCTACTATAATAATATTATGTGGTCCCGATGAATTTGCATATAAACTAATGTTAATCTCCTCTCAAAATTGCGATATTCTCTAGAGCAATAAACCCTTGTACAATGATTTTTCTTTTTAAATTTCAACGTTATTTTTCCTTTTAAAATGATATTTTGGTTTTACTGTAAAGAATTCTTTTAATAAAAAAAAATCTGTAAATATTTCTTTGCTTATTTTCTGAATTTTATTTATTTATTTATTTTTATTTTATTTTATTTATTTATTTTTTGTAGTGTTTAACTACTATCATTAACATTCTGCTAATTAATGTCTTTTAAATATATTTTTTTAAGTATAATGTACATAAAAAAAAACATATTAAATGCCCAAAATATGTAGGCCCTCAATATAGCAATATACCTCTCTACAACAATATATTTATTTGGTCCCTAAAATATTGTTGTATGTATACTGTATATATATATATATACTGTATATACTGTTGTATGTTTACTGTATATATATATATATATATCAGCCTACAGATCAAATTCAGGGCCGTTCAAAAGTATTGGAGTACGTATTTGGCTATGTACGGTGACAACTAATAATGCGCCTGCTTGCTAAGATAAACCATCTGGCTCTAAAACTGTGTCAACGGAAACTTTTAAACACTAATAAGTAGAATAAATAAATAAATAAATAAAAAGATTATCACTTTTTATAAAGAAAAAAAATAACATTTTATTTTTTGATAGAATAGCCGTTCTTGACATTTTCAAATAAAGTTGAAAAGTGTTTATGCTTTCGGTTTGTCTGTCCGTCTGCCCGCGTTCTAACTCTCTTAAATATACTCGGATTGCCATGAAATTTTTGGACGTTATTGACGTTTACCCTAGTACGAACCCTATTAAAATTGAAGTTTCTACCACGATTAGTTCATTTACAGGGACAGTCAAAAGTTTTCCGTTATATAACGGCCTATGGGGAAAAATCTTTTAAAATGAATTTTAAAGATGTTACAACCTGTCAAACTTATTCAAATTTATATGCATATACGAAGTGCTCTAAAATATGCATTCTGTAAAATATGCAGTGAAAAAAATAGCTATTATTCATTTACAGAACCATACAAAATAATTCCATAACATAATAATAAAAAGGAGAATTGTTTGCGGTATTTTTATTATGGTAAACGATTTCATGTATAATCAAATTGATAAACGTCGCTGAGTCTTAATATGAGTTATTTCACGCATAATACGAAGCTCGTAGCATTTACAGAGACACACAAAAAATTTCAAATAGTATATCCTATCCGAAATGCTGTACATTATGGATGATAGCTGTTGCATGAAATGCATTTTTAATTATGATATGCGCTTTTAAGTGTCGCTAAATGTATGCACATTATATGCATAATAAAATTGAAAAATGTTTATTATGCTTTAGGTTTGTCTGTCCGCTTTCTAACTCTCGTAAATATATTCGGATTGCCATAAAATTTTTGGACGTTATTGACTTTTACCCTAGTACGAACCCGTTTAAAATTGAAGTTTCTACCACAATTAGTTCATTTACAGGGCAGTCAAAATTTTTCCGTTACGTAAAGGCCTATGGGGAAAAATCTTTTAAAATGAATTTTAACGATGATACAACCCGTCAAACATATTCAAATTTATATGCATCTACGAAGTGCACTAAAATATGCAGTGAAAAAAATAGCTATTATTCATTTACAGGACCACACAAAATAATTCCACTACATAATAATAAAAGGGAGAATTGTTTGCGGTATTTTAATCATGGTAAACGATTTCATGTATAATCAAATTGATATACGTCGCTGAGTCTTAATATGAGTTATTTCAAGCATAATACGAAGCGCATAGCATTTACAGAGACACACAAAAAATTTCAAATAGTATATCCTATCCGAAATACTGTATATTACGGCTGATGGCTGTTGGATGGATGAAATGCATTTTTAATTATGATATGCGCTTTTAAGTTTCGCTAAATGTATGCACATTATATGGTGTGTATAAATGTTAATAGCTACATAATTTAGATACACAGGGTTAGACAAAAGAACTCGGAAAGGTTACTGAATATGAACGTAATTTACTTAAAGGTGGTTTTTAAATAAGTTATACATTTATTCGTTGAATTGCATTCAGTTTACAAAAAAATGTTTGTAAAATATAGATAAAATGATATACAGGGTCATGTAAATAACTGGATACAGGTTCGCCTATAAATTATATTTTCTGGAAATGTTATTTCAGTAGTTTAAAGAGTATTTTTATTTGAACTAAATTTTAGCAAAATACTTCGTGTGATAAAGGTACTAGGTAAACTACAGGGCTGAAAATCAATATTGAAGTATGTTTCCAACCGTTAGTATAAATTGCTGAAAGAAAAATTTCAACCAGTTAGGCATTTTCTTGCTAAACTAAATTTCTTCATTATATGGTATAAATATTAACAGATAGATTAAATACAGGGCTGTTCAAAAGTATTGGAATACATGTTTGGCTATAAACAGTGACACCTTATTCCCCTGGATAAAGAAGCTTTGTTAAAGATTTCAGGAAGCGTTGGAAAGTGCTTCAAAATCTATGCTTAATGCATGATTTTTCTTATTTGTTTTCAATTACTAAGCAAGTGAGGGAGATTTATGACAAAACACCCATCCCAATTAGGAGATAGAGAAGAAACAAAAAACTAAACATTTTTTTTTCTTTTTCTTTTTCTTTGTGGCAGAATAGCTATTACAGTAACACCTCTTTTAAGGGACATCTCCAATAAGGAGTATTTCTGTTTAAGCGACTATTTCCCAGACGGTGTCCAATATTCTTCAAATGCACCATATAATTTATTTAACTTCCATTATAACTGTTCTAAAGAAACTCATTCCGAAAAGTAAATAAGTAAAAAATGAAGATATGAAATTTATTTATTTATTTTATACAAAAATGTTGGTGTTACTTTTTTATATATATATATACATATAAAACTTCCATAATCTATCCTTTCAGAAACCTCTTTAATAAAATTTTCATTGCAACAGACTACAGAATCATTTTTAAAAGGGTGAAAAATCCATCTTTTAAATGGAGTATAGAAAAAAAAATAAAAAATAAAATAAAATTCAAAATTGGTCCGGCGTGTGAAAGTTGCGTATTGTATAGCTTATTATGTAAAAAAAAATACGCCCCCTCAATCGATGTTTTCGCCCGCCCCAAGGGGCGCAAAATCCTCGATTTATATGCTAAATTACACTATTTCCCACACTAACTACACTATTATTCACTATTTTTGTAGTAAGAATTAAAAAAAATAAATTAAGAAAAAATAAATAAAAATTTTAGTAAAATAGGCTGTTTTGCAGCAAAAGAAATTTTTTAAAAAAAGTATTTTGCCACCACATATGTTATAACATTATTCGGAATTGAAGCGATGGTTTTAAAGGTACTGTGTCCCCTTAAGTACGCAGCCCTAAAACAATAAATAATTGAGATTCTTCTCATACTTTTAAGAGCTGGTGGTTGCTATTTCGAGTAAGATCGATACCCTTTAAAGAATTATGAAAATATTGACAGTAGTTGTATACCATTTTTAGCAAAAATATGATAAAACTCTTATATAACAAACGAAAATATTTTTCTAATTTTGTAATTTTAACTGACTTTTTAAGCAGTCATTTAATTTCGAAAAATCTATGTATGATAAACACGAATAATCCCTAATTTGGCCAAAATTAATACGTTCGTTTTCTTATCAAATTAGCGTTTTTCATAATTTATCTTTTATTCGTAATTTAAGACGAGATATAACAGTACGTTAAAAGATAAAGCTAAATTTGACTATCAACAGGAATTTTAATGGAAAAATAAAAAAATAAATAAAAAAAAACCGGTAATGTGATAGCAAGGTGTATAAAATGGTCGTAAAAAATAAAAGATTAATAAGTCACTTTTTTTGTGTGAAGAAACGACAGCATCTGCTCTGACAATTTTAGTAAGTAAAATGAATTGTTTTAGATATTTTTCGATGTTTTTAGATATTACTCGACTTCAATAATAGCACTCTAATAGATAAACAAATCATACCCGGACCTATAGAGCTCGCGTTAGTTGGGTCAGTTATAAAATACTTTCTTCTTATTAATAATTTTCCACTATATTGAAAGTATTTTTTACTTCGGCCCGTCTGTCTAGCCGCAAACTTTGACATATGCTATTAAAGTTTATTACAAAATTTCCTTTAGGGAGAATAAAGAACGTAGCATTTACAGTTCGTTCATTGAAACTATTTAGGGAACAGTTTAACATCTTTAACCGGTCAAAAATGCTAGAAAATAGATTCAATTTCCACTCCTTTCCACAAACTGACTAATTAAGCAAATTTAATGATTTTTTTGTCTTTGTAAAGTATAGTATTACTTGTTAAATAAACGGAACAAATTGATGAAAAAATTAAATTAAATAGGAAATTTTCAATTAAATGAGAAAATTTAATTGAGTAACCTACTGTTTTTTGTTTGTTTGTTTGTTTTCATAATTATTATATATCAGTCTTCGCATATCCCGTGTTTAATTTTAATTTTAATTTATAAATTTTAATTTTATTTTAAAGATAACATTTCGCTTAACATAATGAACTGAAATATTTTAATTATCTTCATTTATAATAGTTATATTAAGTAACAGTTTTCGCCCGCTACACAGCTCGATTTCTCAATACGAATATTTGAATAAAGCAAAATATACCTGTAAATTAATCTTGTGTTTTAAGGTAATGCGGACATTTACCTATAGAATATATACACATCTATAGATCCTTTACAGGGTTGCCTAAGAAATTTGGAGTACCTTTCCGACTATAAAAAGTTATTGGTGAAATCTGGTTTTAAAATGTATTATGCGTTTTCGAAAATGCTTATTTAACTGTAAAAAAAAAAATAATAAAAAATAAAAATAAAAATAAAAAATAAACTACGAACATTTATTATAATTACGAACGAAAATATTCGATAACCGCTTTCAAACCACCCAATATTCCGAAAAGTGTTCCTTTCTATTTAAAAATGTTATAAAACAATTTATTTTCGAAGTTAAAACAAGAATTTATAAAAATAAAATTTTATTAACTGCTCGTAATTTTCAAAAACGTTTTCGAGTAGCTTTTACAATGTATTACAATGGATTAATCATTCTCTCTATCTGGAAAATCGTTTTTTTTAGATGCTACATCCTGTACAATCAATAAAGTTTAGACAATCAATAAAGTTTGCATTTACATAAAAAGTAGTGAGGTACAATTAAAATTCGTGAGATAAACAATAAATAAAAGAAGTTTTTCTGATGTACAAGTCTAGATTATGAACAAAGGTTAGAAATGGTAAAATATACATTAAATTATGTCACAATGTGCTGTCCCAAAAGTATAGACATCTGTTTTTTTTTTTTTTTTTTTTTTTTTTGTGTGTGTGTGTGTGTGTGTGTGTGTGGAGGGTTACATTTGAAAAAGTAACTAAAAACTTACTTTTAATATTGAATTGTATAACCACGACACTTTATACCATCAGATACACGTTGTTCCATAGAATTAACTAAGCAATGCATTACAGAAGGAGGTATTTCATATCATAGTTTGTCAATTGCAGTTTTTGTATCATTTACACACGGCTATTGCTCTGCATTTTCATATATTTTACGAGATAAGATGTCCCATATGTTTTTCATGGGATTCAAATCTGGACTAAGTTCTGTTCAGTCTAATAGTATGATATTGTTTTGCCTAAGCCGCATTTTCGTTCATGTGGAGATATGGATGGATACCCCACTTTGTTGAAAAATACAGTTCGGTCCTGCCAACAAATTCATAATTGCCAGTAAATTGGTACATACAATATTTAGATAAGCCTCTGATTGCATTTTTCTGTCCGTATATCATAAAAATAGTTGGCCTTTGAAAAAAAAAAAAAAAAAAACTCTTTTTAGGTTATTAAGTATTCTCCGCCCAGTTGCCTGCTGAAACAGTTCTTGGGTTCTTTTCTTAGGCCATGCCAGTAAAATTCATATCCATCAAGGCCATCTAAATTCCATTTTTTTTTTCATCACTGAAGATTACAGAAATTCATTATTCACCGTAGGGCATATGCTTTCTACTCCACTTTAGACGTGCATCTTTATGTCACTACTTTAAGAAAAGTTTTGTGTTTATTCTCCAATAAACAATGTTTGTTGAAGCTTTAATTCTTCTGTATACAGTACTTTTTGAAATTCTGGAAATTGATGCAATTGCATGCGCAGATAAATTATCAACTGAAGCCATTTTTAATAACATTCTATCATCACGTAACGCTCAATTTTTAGTATTACATGCTCCACCTGATCTCAAAACTCGATATTTGTACAGGATTTTGTCCTTGCGGCTTTAAATGTAAAATCTTAATAATTTAATCTTTAGAAATTTCTTAAGAATGGGGAATTTTTATCGGAATAAACAGGAAACGTCTTTTCCAAATCACAAACAAAACAACCCATTGAACTCGTTTGATTCCACAAAATTTCAATAAATTATTATGCTAAAAATACAGCAGAACGATATTTCAATTAAAGGAACAAATTATTCTGTTTTTACTCAACCAGACGAAAGTAAAAATATTTTATTTTGTGAACAAAAATGTAAAAGAAAACATGTAATGCTGTATTGTGTCTATACTTTTGGAACAGCACATTGTTATATAAATTAATGTATATTTTATAATTTCAAACGTTTGATCATAATTTATTTGTGTATATCATCATAACTGTTTTTATTTATTACCTATCTCACGAATTTTAATTGTATCTTATAATTTTTTATATTAATGCAGATTTTATTTACTGTCTAAACTTTTGGGACAGGGTGTATCAGACCTCAATTAAAGATTTTCAGCTGCATAATTGAAATTCTGCATACGATTGTAACATAATTTTTTTATTTTAATATTAATGTTAATGATGTCAATTCTGTATGTTTTTCAGTTAAACATGTTTGCTTGGCATGTTATTTGAGATCTCATGGCATCCGGAAAACCAGTTTTTGCGTAGGGAGAGCTGATTAATGCACTGTTAAAGTTATTTGGAAATGTTTTCAAAACTACAGGCAGCTAATATATATATATATACAATTGGTTGCAATACTTATAATAATGCTGCTAACAAGCTTCTTAGCAATTCTTAATAAAATATATAAAATTACTAAAACCAGTGATAATACACATTGTATAAAGAATAGTTATGAACTGGTCAGTATTATGAAAAATCTTAAAAGTATAAAAAATATAACTACTTATGACTTCAAAGATCTATTTAATAATATCGATTTATTAGATTTACATAATATCATAAATAAACTTTTTAGAAAATATCAACATCAGTTGGATATATCAACGAACATTGATTCTGATTATTTTCTTACTTTAACAAATTTCATCATCTATAATAATTTTATCATGCAAGATAGCATTATATATATTCAAAAAGTTGGTATACCAGAAGGTGGTAGTACATCTAGTATATTATCAGACTTATATCATTATGAACGTAAATATTTTAATAATAAAATACGTTTATATCTATATATAGATGATATAATTTTAATTGATATTGATAATACCAATATATCTCAATTGATTATCCATCCAATCTAGAAATTTCAAAAAACCTGCTTTCTAATAATACCATTACCTTTTTAGATCTTAAAATTATATTAAAAGAAAACAAATTAATAACTGATATTTATGACAAAAGGAAAGAATTTAATTTTAAAGTTAATACCTTTACTAATTTTAAATCCTGTCTTCATAATTCTGTATATCGTAATATAATCCTTAAGCATTTATATGGAATAAAATGTTTATGTTCTTCTCATTTAATTAATACTAATATTAAAAAGATTGTTTATGATGCTACAAATAATGGTTTTCCTAAAAAATTAATATAATCTTTAATTTACAATTAGTTATTACATGATCTCATTATTAATTAACTCTTTGCGTAAAAAATCTATAAGAAATTATTAAAACATAAAAAAGTAATAAAAAATTAAAAATGCAAAAAATATATAAAAAATGTATATAATAGGTTGGTTGGGTGGGTAGATAATAGAGTACGGAGGGGGGCGGTGTTGTCTGGATATACGCAAAGGTTAATTATATATCATAGCAAACGCGGTAGCGTTTGGTATAATATGTTTAAGAAATAGAAAATGCGAACGTCTTTTTGAAATTTCTGGCGAACCAGTTGACGTACAACAGTGATTTTGTTTTCAAAAGATAGAACTCGACGAGACGAATAAAATGATAGCATTAAAAAATATATCGCAGTTCACTCTAGTTTTTTATTTAACTTTTAACGAAAAAATGAAGACGAAAAATTCAACAAGCAATAGCTAACGTTATTATGGATGGATTAACTTC
Source organism: Maratus speculifer (assembly GCA_964019185.1). Taxonomy (NCBI): domain Eukaryota; kingdom Metazoa; phylum Arthropoda; class Arachnida; order Araneae; family Salticidae; genus Maratus; species Maratus speculifer. Next base: position 216,840,054 of record OZ025294.1, read on the forward strand.
GTTTTTGGTTTATTTTTATCGTCTTGATAAAACTTGAACAGTTTTTTTTCATCTTTCTATGTTTGATGGTTTCTGAGAAAATCGAATTTATGTCTTAAACCTTCAGTTGAATATTGTCTTTTGCTGTTGCGATTGTAGTTTTTTATATTCATTGCCACCAAATTTAATATAAAAATTGTCATGTATGTATCATAATTCATTCAAATTAAACAAATCACGTGAAAAACATGGTTATTTGTTTTTATTGCGAAGCTTTTAGTTTCAGCTCTTTAAATAATAAAATTGTAAACGCAGTGTTATTTTTTTTGTTTGTTTGTTTGTTTGCTTGAATCCATGGTTAATTTTTCAAATAACATGCATTTTATATGACCATGGGATGATTTTATCGAGTGTCTTAACATTTTGAATTTTAGTAGTAGAAAAAAATGGGAAAAAAACAAGTACATCGAAAATAAAGTATCTGGGAAAACCAAAATTTCTTTTCAGGAACTAAATGTAAGATTTTTTTAATTATGATCATATAACGTCCTAATTTACATAAGGAAAATATATAGAGTAAAACAAAAACTTCACATTCTGTCCATATCTTAAATAGCATTCAATTGATTTTAAATAGGGATGTGATGTCAAATACGCATTAGGGTACCTAATTGGCACGAAAATTTTGTTATTTTGTCTGATATGATAACCGGGCCAATGTTTATTAAAAATATATATTTATTTACCTTTATTTAATTTTGTTGAATTTTATAAATCATTTCATTCTGTTGTTATTAATTAAACTTTTCAATACTACTTGATTATCCCGTCGACCAATTTCGCCAAATTGTACAAATCATCAATTTATTCATCATGTAATTCATATTGGCATAATTTTTATTTTAAATAACGAAAGAAGAATTAGTAAAACATCAATAAAAGTACAAATAAAAAGTTGAATTCAAAATCACATTATGGCATAACAAACATGGGTAACCTATTTAATGTAAACTGAATGTAACATTTATGATAATCCGTTATTGGCATTTAATGTTATAATTTGGCGATAATTTTTTGGTCGAAGGGTAATCAATTATCACCGGTATTTAGTCATTATTATTTTCTTTTGAAAATAATAGAAAATAGTTAATAGAGGTACTACTTGGTTATACCGTCGACCAAAAAGCCATCGCCAAACTATAATATTATATGCCAATAATGGATGATCGTGAATGTCGCATCCAATGACATTAAATACGATGCACGTGTTTAAAACGCCATTAAGGGATTTTTATTTCGACTTTTTATTTGTATTTTTTATTAAGATTCTACAAATTATATTTTTGTGTTATTTAAAATGAAAATTATGTCTATATGTATAATTTCGCTATGAGTTTGGCAATTTGTATAGTTTGGCGAAATTGGTCGACGGGATAACTAAGTAGTACCTTAATATATATGCATGTAATTGAAGTTTGAAAACTAAGCTTTTGCGAAATTGGCGTCAGAAGAATATCGCACAATGTTGCTGACCGCACAAACGCGGTCAGTCGCACAATGTCGAGTATATACGGCATCTGTGCCAAGAAAGCATCAAATGAAAAAACACATGGTGATGCAAAAAACTTTTGTGATGGTGTGAAGTCAATGTAACATTTACGATCAGCAATTATTGGCATTTAAAAGTATTTTTGCTTGAGATATTGTCGAAAAAGCATTGCAAAGATATACTTTCTCTTTCCCTTCCATTTCCAAATGTACTAAATTTAAAATTATGGAAAAAAATCAGAGTTTACTTAAAACTGTGCATAAAAATTATAGTAATTATCCTAATTTTTCTAGAAGAAATTCTCAGTTTTCCGTTATTAACAAAGCTATTTTAAAATTGCAAATTTAATCGGCTAAATCGCCAAGTTGCATAATGATCATCGCCACTGAATATATAAATAATGCCATATTTGCAAACGTATCGGTCAATTAACAGTAGAACCTTGGTTTACGGCCGCCTCTGTTTTTGACAAGTTCAGTTTATGACCAACTTCAGTGATCAAAATTTTACTCTTTCGGCGTAGGATAACTCGATTCGCGACCAAAGCTGTCGAATAGTTCAGTTGGCAACCCTCGCATAACTCTTGTTATAAGTCAAGTTTGGAGTAAAGTGCGCGTAACAGAGTGCTTTATGACCTTCAGTACAGTAAAAAATTTAACTTATTGTTTTAATTTTAATCAGTTTTGCGAAATTTTTAGCCTTTATTATGACTTATAAGAATGAAAAAGCGTTTAGTGATAGCAGTAGTAAGAAGCTTAAGCGAATTACTGATCAATTATGAAAAGAAGTAGTGAAAAAACTTAAGAACGATGATAGTGTAATCAAAATAGCTAAACAATACGGTGTAGATGAACCGTCGATTACTCCGATTATAAAGAACTAGTCGAATGTGGCAACCCCAAAACTATTTTCTATCTCATGCATTTAATGAGTCAAAATTCATTATTACAGTGCCAAAATCAAATGACAATCATATGCTCACCGTGAGGATTCTAAAGGCATGAAATTCCGAACATTAGTTTTTGAAATTTGAAATAGGACTGTTGCGAATATCGGGAAAAATACAGCATACATGCGACACTTGTTGGGAGATTTACCCAAAACAGGCAATGAGCAATAATATAAATCAAAGTGTGCCTAAATCTCAAGTTTGATGAAAATTTGTGTATTAATTCCTTCGATAGAGATATTGTGGTAATCGGAACAATTCAGCATAGCAGCGCCATGTGTTTGGTTATTGAAACCAAAACGTAAACAAAGCCAATTCATATAAAGATTAACTGAATTTGAAGTTTGATGAAAATCCGTGCGTTAATTCTCGAGATAGAACTATTGCGAAAATAATGAAAAATGCAACACGGTTAAGCCATCTATTGAACGATTTAAATCAAAATGTAAACAGCAAACAGCATCAATTTATTAAACAAAAACATAATTTGCAGAACAAATTAAAAAAAACAAAATTTATTTCCTGCTCTATTTAAACCCGAGAAGGGGCAGATATTAAGATATTTCATTTATTTCTTTCTACATTTAGTATTAAATTTTTGTATCAAATAATTTAAATTACGTGAACATTAAAAAAATAAAAATGAAATTCAAACAATATGATATTTAAAAGCCCTAAATCTTAGATTCCGTTCAAACGAAATCGAAATATATCTTAGACTTTTTCTGAACATTTGTTTTTTAGATGTGTCTATTCTTTTTATCTATACCTACCGTAAACATTATACAAAATCTGCAAAACAAATATTTGCAAGTTAAGTTTGGAAAAAAGTCTAAGATTTATTTCGATTTCGTTTGAACGGAATCTAAGATTTAGGGCTTTTAAATATCATATTGTTTGAATTTCATTTTTATTTTTTTAATGTTCACATAATTTAAATTATTTGATACAAAAATTTAATACTAAATGTAGAAATAAATAAATGAAATATCTTAATATCTGCCCCTTCTCGGGCTTAAATAGAGCAGGAAATAAATTTTGTTTTTTTTTAATTTGTTCTGCAAATTATGTTTTTGTTTAATATCTAAAGTTTTTTAATAACTACTGCATTCAGATAAGCTCATTTCAAAATGAACTGAGGGCAGTGGCGTAGCCACCTACTGTCATGTTTTTTGGCGCCCGGGGCCAGCAAGAAATTTTGCGCCCCCACCCCAATATAGATATATAACAATTTCTCTCAATTTGGCGCCCCTAGGCCTCGGCGCCCGGGGCAGACGCCCCCCTTGCCCCCCCTTAGCTACGCCACTGACTGAGGGTACCGTCATCAGGACTTCCTTTATGTGGTATTGTATCACAATTACTGATGTAATTTACCCAGGGACATAGCTAGAAGTGAATTATGGGAGGGGGGGTACGCTCAAGAGAACGTCTGAGGTGCTCATATTTCACTCTCTCTTCCTCTGACGCAAAAAAAATATATTAGTGCATATTCACATTGTAAGTTCCATGTTTCTTATTAAATTGTTGCAATATAGCTCCATTTTATGCTAAAAAGAATATGGTGATGAAAAATTTGAGTGTATAACTAATTCAAGATTAAACATCATGTTGGCTTTATATGTGCAAGCAGGATGAGCGAATGTTGAAGCACTTTAGTTACAATTTAGCAATTCTGCAAAACTGTGAAAGGGCCTCAATATTAAATTAGATTTTTGAACAAAATTTTATTTGATGAAATACTAACTATTACGTTTTCCCTTACGTAGGAATTTCTGATTTATTTTTCCAGATCTATACCGATCATGATACCTAGACTCCAAAACCACCCCCAATTAAAAACTCTATTTATCTCCGTGGTATCTACATTAGATTTTCATTTCTCCATTGGGTTTTGCACAGATTTTCATTGATCCATATTGAAATAGTTAACTTTTTTTTTACATCTAGAACTGAATTCTGTACATGCTTCCTGTCTTGATACCAAATATTTCAAAATCTCTGTTTCATTTCCAATATGGCGTCATAAATGTCTAGTATAATTCTAGACATTCACCTCTAGACAATATAATATTCTTCCAGGCTTGTCATTCACCAAGTTTCCTTTGACCTCAGTACAGGGGGCGCTGAACTACATGATTTTCACGTTGGTAGCGCCATCTAATGTTAGAAACTGAAATGTTTTCCATTATTTCCTATGGGATTATTAGCAGTAGTATGCACCAGGTGGCGTTACATACGAGACAAAGTCATATAATAAGTTGGCAATTATAGGGACAATTTCAACAATAGATTTTCTCCTGAATGCGAGGCCTTGATATTATGATAAGGGGGCCTTGCTTCCAACAATACCTCAAGACATAGTATCAATAAAATGTATTTATTTTTTTATTTTCTGTATTACGTCATGTTTATTTATTTTCTGTATTTTTTCACTTAGAAGCTTCTTGATAAATAAATCAATGTTTGGATTGATATTCTGCCCAAAATTGAAATTGAACATCGACAGAACTTCAAACCGCTATCGGAGCTATGGGCAGGGTTCAGCGTAGAAAAGTTAGGAATAGATGTCATATATGCAATACATTGGCGCGATTGGAACAAAATGGATATTATATGCCTCACATGCTAACCTGGCTATCGTTGTTTATTTTACTAATAAATTGTTTATTTTCTATTACTTTTATTTAAAAAAATTATGTAGATCGTTTGTTCTATAGTTATTAATAAACTTTTTTTTTATTTATCTTTATTTTCCTTTTTAAATATTAGAAAATAATTGTCTGAGCGTAGCGAAGTCTTTATACTCAGAGATACGTAACGATATTAAAAGTCAAAAAAATTCTTTCGTCAAGCAAATCTCAAAAAGTACTTGTCGGATTTCGATTCTGTTTGTACCAGAAGGTACCTATGAAGGTAATCTGGTGAATGCACCTACTTTTAAAAATTAATTCCAAATAGTTTAAAAGTTATATTAAAAAAACTGATAAAAAAGCACAATTTATTTGCATACGTCACAGAAATTTTGTGCGCGTGATTTTCACCGGCTGGATATTTTCGTAGATAACCGAATCAGTACATGGAGTAAATAGTAATCATTTACGCACTCAGAAATATTGAATGCAATAAAACATTTAAAAATTTAATCATGCAGGAAAATAAAACTGCTATTTTTTATATTTAAAAAAAATGTCATAAAAACTTTGATTTTGATATTTTGTGATAATCTCTTAATAGCATTTTTTGATCGCTAAAAGAATGTTTTATATATTTCGCGTGTGAAAATTAGAAACAATTACGTGTTTAAGTAAAAAGTTTTTTTTATGACATCATTTTCCCTTTATTTTTATTGCATGTTTTCTTTTAACTTATATTTTATTTGTGTGTGGAAGTCAATTCTGGTCACTAATTTTTCGGCACGGATACCACAAGCGCATCAGATTTGGCGCAATTTTTTTCAAAGCCCATTTGGTGAAAACTCCGTTTTCAAATAACGCTTACATACACATTTTTAAATTACTTTCTATTTTCAAAAAGAACTTACAGTAAATAAAATAATATTAAAAATTAATAACTATAAAAAGAAATATTTTATATAATTAAAAAAAGGAAATGAAAGTCAATAAACATTTTATGAGTAAATAAACAAATAATAAATAAATAAAGCCGGGCTACCATCTCAGGTAAAATAATGCCATTTTGACGCCAATTATGTACCCTGGTGCATATGTAACATCTTTTCTCATCTTTTTTTTTTTTATCCATTTCCTGTTGGCATACAACTTTGAAATTTGGAATATGTATGCATACCTGGGAGCAATACTGGAATTAGACATTGAATTTTTTTTAATTCGATCCAAAAAGGGGCAAGAGGGGCTATTTTTTTTTTAAAGATTTATACAATTTATAGCCACTTACCTATTTTTATATACAAGAAGAAGTAAGTGGTATGTAAAAACAATTATAGTATACATAAATAAAATACTTGAGATAATATACTAGAGATATAAGCACGGGTTTAGCGAGATTTTTTATGCCAATCAGGCGAAAACATCGTTTTGATTACTAGATACATATAGCATGCTATAATAACACGTTATTTCTTTATTTCAAAATGAAAAAAAAAGGAATAAACGAAACATTTTTTGTTATTAAAAAAAAGAAATAACAATCAATAAATGATAATATTTTTAGAACAAACAATTTATTATAACATTTATATGATAACCAGCCTGTTAGGCAGCTGAACGCTACTTTGGCACCAATTAGGTACCTCGGTGTGTATAGGGCATATATGTGCCATATTTATTTGTCAAACTGAGCATGAACGTTTACCAAGTATGTTTTCATAATCGCTTATATCGTTTTGCAACATAGCGCACCTTTCGAAGCCAAAACTGCACAAAAGAAAAAAAAATCAATATTTGCAGTTTTTTTTTTTTTTTTTTTTTTTTTTTTTTTTTTTTTTTTAATGTAATGCACATTTCGTAATCAGTAGGCTCGATAATCAGGCCTCGTTTTTTTTGCTTTAAAAGATGATATTTCATACGACGTCTTTTTTGGATTCGTCGTTTTTCCATATTTGATAGCATGCGTCTACTCGTTTTGTAACTTTTTTTTAAACTTTCTTCTTTATTAACAGCGACATTTGGATTTCCTATTTAAATAAAAATTCTTCTAAATACAAAGAATTTTGTTAAAATAAATAAATAAATGAAATGCGGACATCTATTGCTCAAAACACAAAATTTTTCCTATTGAATTAATAAAAATCAGTAAAAACATAATTTTCATGATAATAAAAAGGTGACTTATGTAATAACAGAGTCATATATTATGTACGTTATGGATTAAGTATGAATATTTCTCCACCATTTATAAATAATAATAATAATAAAATAAAATGCGTACAGACCAAAGTCTATATTTGACTGAAAACAACAACCATTTTCTAAATGCTTTAAAAAAATGGCCAATGAAAAGTGATATTTCAAAAGTATTATGAAATTAGTTAAAAACCATTTATTTTAAACTAAATGAATAAAAGATTTATATTTTTAATGAAATAAATGGGATTTGAAAAATTATTGGAAATTTATCCCCATAGATCTATCAATATTACAATCAGTACTTTGTATGCAAAATTGAACAATTAGCAATACCTTTTGTACCCGAAAAATGGTCGTTGCTTTTTTTTAAGGTTAAAAAGTAGATTACGAAATATTCCTATACAGAGATGCCAAGCCCCCGCTTATTGCACAGCAGAATTTTCTTATAAGAAAAGTTATTTTTTAAAATCCGCAGAATCTTCCAATTTAATAAAACATTTTCTGTATTAAAATACCGGTATCCAAAATGCCGGAGATTTGGCAGCTCTGCCTATAACATTTTAATTAATCACGGTACTTTTTTTAATCGGATTCAAATTTAGTGAAGACAACGTTTTTTGGCCAAAAGCAGCTTTTTTCCACATGTGTAACTACCATACAATTCCTTGATGCTAAAATAAAATGTTTTGACTTATGCTATTATTGCTTCCTCTTATTTATTTATTTGAATTTTAAATAAGATCACTCAAAATCGTGTTTTTTAAATGTACGAAAAAAATGCATTTCGAGAGAGGGCGAAAAGAACAATATTTGGCGATTTATTAGCTGCCCTTGGCTAAGTGTCTTACTACCTTGTATTTAATACTCTTCACAATACTTTGCTGTTATATGGACTTAGGCGCTTTTATAAAAAGTTTGACGTAATTCGGGCTTAAGAAAGTGAGTTTTTTACTGAATAATACAAATAAATGAAAAATGAATACTAAGAAATACTAATAAAAAAAAATGAAGCATTATATTGATCTATGTATATTTAAAAATGCATCTGCTACCACTAATTAGATAATTTATCTATGTGTACATAATAGGAGATAAATAGCTTTTGATTCTGTATTTCTATGCTATAATGCATTAATGTTTGTGTGTTTTTCGTTATCATTGGGAGTACCTAGCCGATTTAAAAAAATAATGTGGGCAAAAAATGTTGGTAACAATCTTTACTGAAAAATATACTATATTTTGCGTAGGAACAATAATCACCATCAATGCACGAGCAAAAAAAGTTCTAAAATTGAGAATTTTTTTTTTTTTTTTTTTTTTTTTTGTGGCAGCTTTTAAGGTATAATATTCTCATTATGAACGATTTCTAAAACATTCGACAGTTTAATTTCATAAATTAAACATTTTTTTTTTTCTAGAAAAAGTTTAAAACCCAATTTATTGGGAATATTGCCATTTCTAGGATACTGTTGGGGTCAGAAACTATAATTTTGGCATTACAGTAACTTATAAGATGTAAATGCTCGTTTAGGACAAATTTTTAAAAAAGGATTCCTTAACTCTTATCGACAACCTCGGAAAACAGATATTCAACATTATAAACTATTCGGACGGATTTCACACCATATAAAACACACTCCATTCTCTTCAAACATAATAGTTTATGTTATTTATAGTTTCTCAAAATGGTGCGAAGCTTCTGTTTATGCTCATGACATCATTTCAAAGTGTTATATTTCCAATATAGGAAAATTTGGTGTTTTATTTTCTGTATTACTATTAACATTTTGCATATTTCCAATTGTATATCCACGCATGGTTTGCTTTTCGTTTATAAAAATAGTATATGCAATTTTATATATAAGATTTTGTAATTCTATGATTCAATATGCTTATTTTCATCATATTTTATCACAATGAATAACCAATTAAAGGTAACATCTCATTTTCTTTACTTATCGCAAGTTATTAAATGTGTATTCTCAGCAATATCGCTCAGACTAATCCCTCTGAGGGAAGTCCTAGTTAAAATATACATATGTGATATGTATTTATTTGAAAACGAAATTTTCGCCAAATTGGCGTCAGAAAAAACTGCGCCAACATAATAAGTATTAGACATCTGTGCATAAAGGTGACGCATTATGAATATTCCAAATGTGCTTAAATTTTTTTAACTCATAGAGATAGTGAATCAAAAGTTTTATAAAAATGGTACTACTCTATTACCCCGTCGACCAATTTCGCCAAATTCTACAAATCGCCAAACTAATAGCCAAGTTATACATGTTGACATAATTTGTATTTTAAATAACAAAAAACCAAATAATTAGTAGAATATTAATAAAAAACAAATAAAAAGTCGAAATAAAAATCCCTTAATGACATTTTAAACACGTGAATCGTATTTAATGTTATTGAATGTGACATTAACGACCATCCATTATTGGCATTTAATCTTATTGTTTGGCGATAATTTTTTGGTCGACGGGATAACCCAGTAGTATTATAAAAATATTAACTTAAAGTATAAAATACAGCTATTTTTCAACAGAAATTCTTTGCGATATTTTAAAAATTAAATCGTGTAGTGTTTTATCATATTAAAATCATCGGAATAATGAATTTAATACAAGTTAATTCGGTACTTGGTTATCCCTTCAACCAATCCCGCCAAATTATATAACTCGCCAAACTAATAGTCAAATTATACATATTGGCATTTTTTCTATAACAAAAGTACAAATAAATGGGTAAAACACTAGTAAAAAGTGAAAATAAATTCATTTGATGACATCTCTAAATGCGTATAGGTATTTAATGTCATTGAATGTGACATTCACGATCATCCATTACTGGCATTTTATCTTATAGTTTGGCGATAGTTTTTTGGTCGACGGGATAACCAAGTAGTACCGTTGATTTAAAATTGATTTTATCCAATGATTAATTATTTGTAACATTACAAATTTAGGCACGATTTAAAAAAATCACCAAATCAGGAATTAAAAAAATACATTTGTAAACATTGTTTATACTTGTTTACATTGGATTTGAATATTTAGGTTGATAGAACTGGCGAATTTATTGCAGTGCCGAAAGGTCTTATACCAAGTAGTTGACGATTCTGCGGTTTAGCCTTAAAAAATTGCTATGTTTGAAGACCCAGTTCTGCAGATTTACTATTTTCATTACATACCAAGGATGAAATACTATTATTCTCAAATACTATTATTTTTGAAAATTTTTATTCACCTAAATTTATTTTGATTTTCTTCGAACATATAAGACGAAGAAATTTTTTAAAATGTGGTGTAAGTACGAAAACCCGGCGCAAATGTCATATATGCACTAAGTTTGGTGCTTTTTTTTTTTTTTTTCATTCCAATGTGTCAAAAAATTCGCTTTCAAATACCAGTTACATATACATACTTAAGCTATTTTCTATTATTTTGCAGAGACAATAGGTAGTAAAAAGTTTAATTTACTTATTTTCTGTATTTCTTCTGTTAGAAGCTTCTTGATCAATGTTTGAAAATGTCCTTTTATTTTAAAAATCATGCTTCATTTTGCTTTCTGTTGACGATTCTTGTATTTGTACGAAATGTTTGCAAATCTCCGTTTCATTTATAATATGACGTCGTAAATATACCATTTTTAATTCTTACAAAAAAAAAAAAAAAAAAAAAAATAATAATAATAAATTTTATTTTTTATTTATCACGTAAAAATGATTAATTGATACAGGAAATATGTCCATTGACCTCTGTACATTTTTTTGATTGGAGGAAATTATTTTTTAAACAATTAGATCCTTTGAAGAAAATTTGTGGAAGCGCGTACAAAATGTGGGAAAATGTCTAGTAAATAACTCGTTCAATGTTAATTCCGTATTAAAATAACATTACAGAGTCACTCTGGAAATAAATAAAGCATAGCACTACCGTGCTATGCTTTAATATCAGGGATTACCTGAATATAAATTTTTTTAATCCCATGCATTAGTTCTTGGATAGAGCGCCCAAAAAATTTATATCACATACAGAAAGTCAGATACAAGAATGGATTATGATCGTGAACTGAGGTTCCACTGTATATTATATAAAAATTTAATTACAGCTGGTGCTTTCAATGTCAATTTTACAAATAATACTAGAAATGAATTTTCAGTATATTTTCATCCTTGGTTGCAAATCTATTAAGGCTGTATTTCGAGCGACTTTCTCCAAGGAAGATAATTTAACCAATAATTTTCCTAAAAATGTCCTAGAATATTATTCAATAATTGGAATAAGCTATTCCAATATATATCAGGAAGGAGAAATAAAAATATTTCACTTATTTTTTTTATTATTTAAATGGGAAAATTCGTTTTTATGTGCATTGACTACAAAATTATGTTTAGCGACCTTTGGGTGCCATGATCACAAAAATCGCGCTAATTTCATATTTATAACATCTGATTTTTAAAACAAGTAGATAAGAATGCTACGAATCCCATGCGAAAAGAATAAAAATTTCTATTCGCATTATTTTTCTACAAAATATGTATTATCTAAAATTTATTGAATCTGTCAATTTCTGTACGAACAAATTAAAATTAATTTCGTTTTTTCACGTTTTTTGTCCATTGATTAAATAGTTCAATATTGAGCGAAATAAGAAAAAGTACTGGGAATATTTAAAAGCAACTGAGGTTTTCTTATATTCAATTTATAATTATCAAAAAATTTAAATGACTAACATTAAAAAATGCTCTGACGAGCACCAAAAAAGTTTAATATATTTTAAAGTATGAAAAAGTGTTTGACAAGAGTTTCTAATTGAGAATGAGAAAGGACAAGGGGTCCCTTCTTGGCTGCAATTCACTGTCAATGCCAAATTTAAAAAAATCATATTTGCGCTTTTTCCATATAAAAGAAATCAGTCACTGTTACGATAAAATTGTGTAGTGTAAACGCATAATTAGAAAAGACACCACGTGATTAAACATGAATGTAAAGCAAAATAGGGCCAAAAACCATAGTTCCCGCAGCCAGTGTTGAATTCAGACATTTTCTCCGGGAGGGTCTTCTGTGGTTTCGGTGGGAGGGGGGGGCACAATAGAGTTCTAAGGGGATTATACTTTTTTACCATTAAAAACACAAAATCTAAATTTTATTGGGGGGGGGGGAAGCATTTGATACCTTCAGTAAGGAATGTCCCCCCGGCCCACCTCCTGCATTCAACACTGCCTGCAGCGTATCACATTCACGCAGTCCCACCATAAACTGTCGCAGTGTAAAACAGCATAGAAAACTGATTTGTAGTGCAGTTGCAGTGCAGAGTCAACAATACAGTTAACATGTAAAGCACGATTGAAAGTTTTACTGAAAAGTAAAGATAGAAAGTTTTACGCAAATTTCTTTTATATGGAAAAAGCGCAAATATGATTTTTTTCAAATTTGGCATTGACAGTGAATTGCAGCCAAGAAGGGACCCCTTGTCCTTGCTCATTCTCAATTAGAAGCTCTTGTCAAACACTTTTTCAAACTTTAAAACATATTAAACTTTTTTGGTGCTCGTCAGAGCATTTTTTAATACTAGTATACATATATATAAACTGAGAGTGGTAAATTCATTTTTAATATAATTTTTATGGAGTTTAAGTGACACCAATTTATGGATTTTTGTTTAGTTATATCTATTGTATTATAATAATTTTAATCATTTACATAATTAATTTACACTTTACTTTTAATAAATGAGAGTACTATATCACTATTCAATGTATAGGGTACATTTATTAATAAGCTATATATATATATATATATATATATATATATATTTAATCTTTTATCATCCTATATTAAGATATTGAGTTTAGCCCAGCATAGTCAAAATAAATGTTATTGATTTAAATAATAATAGGATAATCTATGGTGTATGGTTTAATTTTTCTGTAATTACCTAATTCTACTTTTAATTAATTTATTAATTTAACATTATTGTTATGTACGATTATTAATTTTATTTTTTCTCCTTTTCAATTTTATGTCCAATTCAGCAATTTGTTGTTCTATGTTATTGATGTATTTCTCGTCACATTTTCTTTGTGATTGTGACTTTGCAGTCTACATGTGGATATAATTCTTTGTTTTTACTTAATCTTCACTCTTTTTGTAATTTAAAATTAATTTTACTGCTCCCATTATTAAGCTTTTTTAATGCCTTCAATATAACGGTATCGCTTTCAATCCTAGCTTGATGTGTTCAATTTATGTTATCTAGTATGAGTGAGCGTTCCGATTTGATTTTTCGGGCTAGTGCAGCCCTATTGAATAGGCGTCATTGTTCCGTGGCGTCTTGGGAGAGAGTAGTTTTTCCCGCGTTTCGGTGTCTAGGAGTGCGTTGCTGTATTGTATCTTTATCGCTGTTTTGGCGTTGGTGGCCGGGATAAATCAACGATTCTGTGCTGGTGTGATGGCCACGTTTATTTCTCTTTCTGCTTGTGTGATGACGGTCGTCCCATGTGATTAGCTTAGCAGTGATCAAAGACAAGTCGTTTTTTGTTTTTATTATTTTGTTATCACCTTTTTTCTGTCTTTGATATATGAATGCATCATGTTTTAGTATGCCACGTGAAATATTAGGCTTATGGACGTGCTTTTGTGACTACTTGTAGTTCGTAACTGATTTATTTTCCCCATATCCACTGTGGATTACTTGACATTTCTTTAATGAATTTTGGTTTTTTGTGTGTTGGTAGCCCCAAATTCGTATTATTTTGCTATTCATGGCTAATACGACATAAATAAACTCACAGACTATGCTAATACGTAGATGAAACCACACACTTCATTTGTAGTTCCAAAGCATTTGGGGTCTGACGATTCTGCTTTGGTTCTACAAATTTCATTTGTATTCATTTTATTTATTTATTTAGTTTTTCCTCTTTTCAATATTTTTTTCCCTCTCTATTAAATTTAAATGGTTTATATTGTAATACAATTAATAGTCTTATATATATATATTTTCTAATAAATTCAACTGTTTAATATTGTTTACTATTAATGGTCTTATATATATGTGTGTGTGTGTGTGTTACAAGCCAAACCCGATTTTAGGCCAAACTAGTCTATTCTAACACCCATCGGATAAACTAGTTTTTCCCAGGCCAAATTAGTCCATCCTAACGCCCATCGGATAAACTAGTTTTTCCTAGGCCAAACTAGTCTATCCGAACGCCCATCGTATAAACTAGATTTTCCTAAGCCAAACTAGTTTGGCCAAATGGTCATTAGGATAAACTAGTTTAGCATGCGATTCACTGGTTTGAACTAGTTTATCCTAGGCCAATCTAGATTGTCCTAGGCCAATTCAATTTGGCGTGATTTTATTGAATCTAAAGACCGCCACGGCGCCAACTTTCTAGTTTTGATCTAATTTATCCTAAGCCGATGCAGTTTGATGCGATTTTAGCTCACAGACTATCAAAGCCTGAGAGCTAATGTGCTCGCAGATTCTTTGTGTGTGTATGTAACCATGTACGTATATATGTACGTATGTACGTAATGCGAAACTCCTGATAGAAATATCCAATTTGCTTTAAATTTTGGACAGATTTATCCTGATAACGAACTTCCCTGATTAGTTTCAGGAGTTCATTGGATAAGAATAAAGGGAGGGGAACAAAAGGCTAATCCGCATCCTCCCCTCCTCCTTAATTTAATTATGTCAGTTTTTCATGCAGAAATATCAGATTTTATTAAAGTTTTAGGTGTGAGATCATTTTGATAAGACAGCTCTATGATTAGTTGCTGGTGTTCATTGTTTACGCATAAAGAAAGGGGAATAAGGGAGGGGTAAACCCTTTAATTTATGTAAATAGGTTTTTCACGGAGAATTCACCGATTTGTTTCAAATTTTGGATGTAGGTTCCTTCTGACAAGGCGTTTACCTGATTAATTTTGGGGGTTGTGAAGTTAAATATAAAGGGAGAACAGATTACTTTTTCAATAGGATAAAAACTTTTGGTTTTATGAAAAGATATTTAATTCGTAACAGGTATTGGTTTACGCACACATCATTTCATGCGAAGTTGTTCATATTAAAAAATTAAATATCCGGCCCCTTTTAAAAATAAGAAAAAGCTTAAATAAAGCATGACACTTGAAATTTAGGAGAGAGGGGGTTAGAGTAAGGGAATGCTAGAATGTTTTTAAAAAGTTCAGCGTTTTTTAACGTTTTAGCTGCTAATTAAATATTACCATTATTTGAAACTTTTGGAAACATAATAAAACGTGATGTTAAATTTTTAAGAAAAAGGATGTCGCGTCAAATACCACTATTTTCTATTAGTAATTTTTGTAAAAATGTTAATTTCCTGTTGGAACTGTTTGAAACTTTGTGATAATTTATGATACATGATAAAAAATTATAAAAAAAAGTCCCATCACGAAAAGAAAAGAGTGGAGGGGTGCGAACAAAACCAGGAAATGTAACAGAAATTCTAGGTTGATCTATTTTAAATTTTAAGATAGTTTATGACACATGATATAAATTTATAAAAAATACATTCTGAGCTAAATGCCACTATTTATGAATATTGATTTTTGCAAAAATCTTAAATTCTTGTTTTAAAGCACCGCGACATCGAGATATCTACTGATAGATTGTTTAACGGAGTTTCCATCACATACAGTTATGTTGAAAATAGGGTGCGCTGCCTGGTGATGGAATGTGGAACTAATATAACGCGAGCACCCTGCTGTTGGAATTTGAAACTAATACAACGCGATTTAGTTCAAACCAGCTGGCTTCGCTCGCTATCGGGCCCCTTCTTTTATATAAAATCTCGAAACGGACGTATGTTGAAGCGAACGAACCTCGAAGAGAAGTTATTCGTGATTATTGCAATAGCTCTATCTCAGGATCTAATGCATGAATTTTCATCAAACTCCAAATTCTGTTAGTCCTTGATATAAATAAGTACTTTTTAGTTTTTGGAGTAAATCGTGCAAAAGATAGTGCTATATGGCATTATTCATGATTATCGCAATTGGTCTATCTGAAGAACTAATGCACGGATCAAACGTCAAATTCAGTTAGTCCCTGATATAAATTAATATTCTTTTGTTTTAGAGTAAATGGCTCAATAGGTAGCGCTTCTATCCAGTTTTTTTTTTTTTTTTTTTTTTTTTATGTTTTCTGCTGTAATTCTATCTCAAATATTACTAATACACAGATTTTAATCAAATTTCAGATTGAGTTAGAATTTGAAAGACGTTGTTGAAGATTTTTCAAAAATTTCCAGCAAGAATTTAACATTTTTACAAAATTTACTATTAGAAAATAGTGGTATTTCGATGCGGCATCCTTTTTGTTAATTATTTATCATCATGTTTCTTTCTCTTCGAAGTTCGTTCGCTTCAACATACGTCCGTTTCGAGATTTTATATAAAAGAAGGGGCTCGATAGCGGGCGAAGCCAGCTGGTTTGAACTATAGTATTAGTTCCAAATTCCAACAGCAGGGTGCTCGCGTTGTATTAGTTCCACATTCCATCACCAGGGAGCTCACCCTATTATCAACAAAACTATATATGAAGGAAACTCCATTAATCAATCTATCAAAACATATGTTACTCGATGTCGCGGTGCTTCAAAACAAGAATTTAAGAATTTTGCAAAAATCACTATAGTGTATCATAAATTATCTTAAAGTTTCATATAGATCAACCCAGAATTTCCGTTATATTTTCCGATTTTGTTCATCTCCCCCCCCCCCCTGCCTCTTTCCCTTTCGTAATTTTTTATTTTTTATCATGCGTCATAAACTATCACAAAGTTTCAAATAGTTCCAACAAGAATTTAACATTTTTACAAAAATTACAATTAGAAAATAATGGTATTTGACGTGACATCCTTTTTCTTAAATATTTAACATCATGTTTTATTATGTTTCTAAAAGTTTCTAATAATGGTAAATAATCTGTTCTCCCTTTATATTTAATCTCAGAAACCCCCAAATTGATCAGATAAATGGCTTATCAGAAGGAACCTACATCCAAAATTTGAAACAAATCGGTAAATTCTCCGTGAAAAAAATATTTACATAAATTAAAGGGATTATCCCCCACTCGTCCTTTCTTTATACATAAACAATGAACACCAGCAACTAATCATGGAGGTGCCTAATCAAAATGATCTTATACCTAAAATTTTAATAAAATCTGATATTTTTGCATAAAAAACTGACTTAACTAAATTAAGGAGGAGGGGAGGGTGCTGATTAGTCTTTTGTTCCCCTCCCCTTATTCTTATCCAATGAACTCCTGAAACTAATCAGGGAAGTTCGTTATCAGGATAAATCTGTCCAAAATTTGAAGCAAATTGATATTTCTATCAGGAGTTTCGCATTACGTACATACGTGCATATATACTTACATGGTTACATACACACACAAAGAAACTGCGAGAACATTAGTTCTCGGCTTTGATAGTCTGTGAGCTAAAATCGCATCAAATTGCATCGGCCTATGATAAATAATATCAAAACTAGAAAGTTGGCGCCGTGGCGGTCTTTAGATTCAATAAAATCACGCCAAACTGAATTGGCCTAGGATAAACTAGTTCAAACCAATGAATATCAGGCTAAATAGTTTATCCTAATGACCGTTCGGCTAAACTAGTTTGGCCTAGGAAAATCTAGTTTATCCGATGGGCGTTCGGATAGACTAGTCTGACCTAAGAAAAACTAGCTTATCCGATTCGCATTAGGACAGACTAGTTTGGACAAGGAAAAACTAGTTTATCAGATAGGCGTTAGGATAGACTAGTTTGGACAAGGAAAAACTAGTTTATCAGATAGGCGTTAGGATAGACTAGTTTGGACAAGGAAAAACTAGTTTATCAGATAGGCGTTAGGATAGACTAGTTTGGACAAGGAAAAACTAGTTTATCAGATAGGCGTTAGGATAGACTAGTTTGTCCTAGGCCAATCTAATTTGGCCAAAAATCGGGTTTGGCCTGTAACATATATACAATATACACTGCTCAAAACAATTAAAGGATATTTGAAGTTTTATATAAAATAAAGATATAAACGAAATTTTTCATGCCGAAAATAGAAGAAGAGAATCACAAATGCAAATTTTTCTGGTTTTCAAACTGTGGAGTATGCAAATTTTGAGTTCGACGTCAAAAACGTCGCTTCAGCGGCAGTGAATGAAATTTGACTTTCAACTGGATAAAAGAGAATGAAGACAAGGATGATCGGCATTCAGTGATTGCTTTGTTTCGATGAGTACGATGTCTCAGCGAAGTCATTTGGCAGATTCAGAAGCTTGGAGAATTGTTGGTAGGTTAGAAGGGGGCCAAACTCCAGCCGAAGTAGCGCAAGCCATGGGAGTGTCACAAAGTGTCATTTCCAGGATCTGGAACCGTTTTTTGGAGAGTGGATGTGCAGGCCAAAGACCAGGGCAAGGTCGTATAC
This sequence comes from Maratus speculifer, assembly GCA_964019185.1. Lineage (NCBI taxonomy): Eukaryota > Metazoa > Arthropoda > Arachnida > Araneae > Salticidae > Maratus > Maratus speculifer. The sequence goes on from OZ025294.1 coordinate 216,858,831, forward strand.
GGGCAACAACGCCCAATGAAGATCGGTATTTAGCGTTAACAGCTCGGAGACACCGAAACATGAACGCTACTCTTCTCCAACAACACCTTCGCTCGGCTATAGGCACCACGATTTCAACTCAGACTGTCCGAAACCAGCTCCATGCTGTAGGTCTGTATGCTCGCCGACCGATGGTATATGTTAGATTAACATCAAGGCATCGTCGCGACCGCAGAGAGTGGGCAACCGAGCATGTCAACTGGAGGAGAAATGAATGGAGCAATATTCTGTTTTCTGATGAGTCCCGTTTTTCTGTGCATCCGGATAATAGGCGTATTTTCATCTGGAGGGACAGTGGCAGTATGAATAATCCTGCGTTCGTGCACGAAAGTGTCAGATTTGGCGGTGGAGGAGTGTTGGTGATGGTGGCATCTCCATTGACGGGCGCACTGACCTCTACATCATTCGAGATGGAGCTTTGACTGGTCGCCGATATAGGGATGAGATCCTCAGACCTATTGTAGTCCCTTACGCTGCAGCAATCGGAGATAACTTCATTTTAATGGACGATAATTGCAGGCCACATCGTGCAAACCTGGTGGAGGATTTCCTTTTCGAGGAAGGAATCGTTTGAATGGAATGGCCAGTGTGTTCTCCAGACATGAATCCAATCGAGCACGTTTGGGACGCTCTAGGAAGACGAGCTTCTGGCCGCCAACAACCCCCACAAACTCTCCAAGAACTGGAAAGAGCTCTTCTGGAAGAGTGGGGCAGAATACCCCAACTCGTCATTAATAGCCTCATTGAGTCCATGCCTCAAAGGTGTTCAACGTTGCTGGCCGCCCGTGGAAACCATACCCCTTACTGAAAATGATTTTCTTTGAAGAAAACACCTTTTTCTTATTCTTTTTAGGTAGATTTCGTATGAAATACTACCTATTGCATTGTCTCCCATGTTGGAATTTCTGAAAAATTTTTGCGGATCTACACGAATCATGACTCCTAGACCCCAAAACCACCATCAGTAAAAAAGTTTATATATATATATCTATCTATCTATCTATCTATCTATCTATCTATCTATCGGTGTATATCACTTTCTTCTAGACACGATAACTTCCATAATTATGCTCAGATCTTCTTCAAACTTTTACATAAAATCAAGGAGCCTAAAATCTCGGTCGAGTTCGTTAATGGGCAAAAACGGACCAAGGGGGTGGAAATAGGGAGGGTTTTTGTGAAAACAGAAAAAACGCGATAACTTCTTAATTAAAATAGATATCGAATCCGTTTAAAGTTTATATTACTTCTAAACAATGGGCAAAAAGTTTATGTATGACAGATTTTTGATAAAGTTAAAAATGGGCTCAAGGGGTGAAGAAAACATGGTTTTTGGGAGAAAAAAATTCATAACTTCGTCAATTCTCAAGATATCAAATCCAACTAAATTTTATATAAATGTACTCAATATTATCTAAAACTTTTGTATTTACAAGTTTTTGATAGGACCAATTTTTACCGATGAAAAAAATTAAAAACGAAAAGAAAAAGGGGGGAGGAAAAAGAAAAAAACCCATAACTTACTCAATTCTTAAGCAATCAAATATAATTAAATTTATTTTACATCTTCACAATAAGATCTACAACTTTTATATTGACAAGTTTTTCATAGAACCAATTCTTATAGCAAAAATAAATTAAACAAAAATAGGAATTGGAGAAAAAACCTTAAATCCAAACTGCTTATATTCTGACCCATTTTAAAATTCATTTTTGATTTTAAACGCATCCAAATGACAGATCCTCTTATTTAGGAACTATATAATGCGACGTATTGGCCAATTATTTGATAAAGGCAAAATATATTTTTAAAAAGGCTGCCAAAAAAGGTATTTTGAACAGATTTCCCGAAATTATCGTCATTAAAAATTGATTAAGTATAAAAAATTGCGTTTTTTCTGAGTCATTCTTAAATTCCTTTTTGTTCTCAAACCCATCCAATTTACAGATCCTATTATTTAGGAACTATATAATGCGACATATTGGCCAGTTTTTTGATAAAGGCAGAATATATTTTTAAAAAGGCTGCCAAAAAGGGTATTTTGAACAGAATTTCACGAAGTTATTGTGATTGAAATTTGAGGATATTTAAAAAATTGCGTTTTTACCGAGTCATTTTTAAATCTTTTTTTGTTCTCAAACGCATCTAATTTACAGGTTCTCTTATTTAGGAACTATATTATGTGACGGAGTGGCCAGTTTTTTGATAAAGGCAGAATATATTTCAAAAAAAGGCTGCCAAAATGGGCACTTCGCGCAAAATTTCCCAAAGCGATCATGATTAATGAACTGTGCGTATTCAAATAAAAAATTGGTTATTTTATCTCATTTTTAAATCCAATTTTGCTCTGAAACGCATTCAAATGACAGTTTTTTGTTACTTAGGAACTATATAATGTGCGTATTCTTCGGTTTCTTGATAAAGGGTGAATATATATATTTTTAAAAGCTGTCAAAGTAAGCACTTCGCAAAAAAAATTCCCAAAGCGATCATGATAAAAGAATTGAGGTTGTATTCAAATAACAAATTGTTTATTTTATGATTCATTTTTAAATTCAATTTTGCTCTCAAACGCATTCAATTGACAGTTTTTTGTTATTTAGGAACTGTGTAATGTGCCGTATTGGTCAGATTTTTGATAAAGGCTAAATATATATTTAAAAAAATCTGTTAAAGTGGGCACTTCGTACAAAATTTCTCATAGCAATCTTGATTAAAGAATTATGGATGTATTAAAATAATAAACAGGTTACTTTATGACTCATTTTTAAATTCAATTTTGCTGCCAAACGAATTTAATTAACAGTTTTTTGTTATTTACGAACTACATAATGAGCATATTGGTAATTTTTTTTTAATAAAGTAAGAATATAATTCAAAATATGTTGCCAAAATGGGCATTTGAGTAGAATTTCGTTTAAGAGGATTTTGATAAAACCAGTTCTTACAGTAAAATGAAATTAAAAATTTTTTAAAAGCGGTTGAATAAAGTAGTTAAACTGGGTTTATCTCTAATCATTATTTTTATTTTTATTTTATTTATTTTATTTATTTATTTATTTATTTATTTATTTATTTATTTTGAGATGAAAACTTTTCGAAATCTACCTCCGCCTATAGGCCATGCCGAAAGGGATTTTTTTCTCATATGCACAAATTGTGTTTTTTTCCTTTTGTACACAAATGCGCAATAAAATGCATTTTTTTTCTGCCAAACATGTGTAATTTATTCTCATATAACCTACTATGTCTGTCGATCATGTATCAATCAGCTAAAAAGTTTCCCAGATACAAAATCCACCTAAAATTGCAATATCCTTTAATTGTTTTGAGTAGTGTATCTCAATTCCCAGTAGATTATCCAGCTAATTTAGAAATTACAAAAAACCTGCTTTCTAATAATACCATTTACTTTTTAGATCTTAAAATTATATTAAAAGAAAACAAATTAATAACTGATATGTATGACAAACGGAATGAATTTCATTTTAAAGTTAATACATTTACTAATTTTAAATCCTGTCTTCATAATTCTGTGCATCGTAATATAATCCTTAATCATTTATATAGAATAAAATGTTTATGTTCTTCTCATCTAATTAATGCAAATATTAAAAAGCTAATTTATGATGCACTAACTAATGGTTTTCCTAAAAAAATCATATTTCTTTAATATACAATTTGTCAATACACGATCTCAAAAATAATTAACACATTGCGTAAAAAAGTACAAAAAAGTTATTAAAACACAAAAATAATAATAATAAATAAAAAATGTAAAAAATATATAAAAAATGTATATAATAGGATGGTTGGGTTGGTAGATATAAGAGTACGGCGGAGGGCGGTGTTGTCTGGATAATACGCAATGGTTAATTAATTTTAAAAAACAGAATGGGAAATGCATTTGTTGGATTGAAAAACATATTATAATGGATGTTTAATTGACACTAATAAATGGATAATTGTATCGTTACATCAATTAATTCTATTAATATAATTTAATTAATTTACATGATTAAATTGTACATTACTTTTAATAAGTTGGAGGCCTATAATACTATTTCTAAGTGTATAGGGTAATTTTATTAATTATCTATTTTTAAATGTTAAATCATCTTATATTAAGATATTGAGTTTAACTTAGAATAGTCAAATTAAATGATTTTGTTTTAAATCTTAATAGGATAAACTGTGGTGTATGGTTTAATTTTTATGTTATCACATTTCTCTGTTTTTAATTCATTTATTTATATATTGTTATCATATTGACGATAATTATTTTTATTTTTCCCTTTTCATTTTGCTAACCAATTTGGTAGTTTTGATGTGTCTTGTTTATGATGTTTTTTCTTCATTTGGCTTTGGTTTTGTGTGTGTTGGTAGTCCCAAATTCGTATTGTTTTGCTTTTTCATGGCAAATACGAAGATGAAACTACGCACTTCATTTGTAGTTCCTGAAGATTCTGCTTTGGTTCTACAAATTCCATTTGTTTTCATATTAATTATTTTTTTCTTCCATGTTCAATGTGCTATAAGTTATTAAATTCCATGGTTCATATATTGTAATAGTAATAATGGTTATGTATATATATATTATAAATTCATCTTTAAATTTATTTCAAAGATAAATTCTTTTTGAGGTTTCTAAAGATAAAGGAACGATTTTCGGAATCTTGGGTGAATCAGGAGAGGTTATTGTATATTCTCGTTCGCGATTATATTACATTTTCGTAAATTAAAAAACATATATATTTATCTATTTTTACTGTGTAGTTATCTCATTAGTCTTAACGGATAAGTTTTGTTAAAATATTTTGATCGTGTTGGAAAGTATTTCCATAATCTGTGCTTGACGCATGATTTTTTTTTAATTCTTCGTTTCTTTTTTTCTAAGGGGTCTCAGGAGAGTCTTACTTTTTACCTGGTAGTGTACTTTAGCAACATGCCACATTCCCCCCCCACCCTCAGTCCCTATCAAACATAAATGCATAAAATTTTTAATTTAGACAATTTAACATATCTTCAATTTAAAATATTTTTTAAAATATTCTACATTGCAATTTTATTTTAATTTTTAATGTTTAATTTTATGTATATATAAAAAAAATTAATTGCTTTTCGATTTGCAATCACTGTGCGCACGACTGCATCAAAACTATTGGTTCAAGAGCCACCAAAATATTGATAATTATGTAAAAATAATTTATCTTGGACTTATATTTCATTTGAAAGCAATTTATTAATTTAAAATTTTAATTTCAATTTTAAAATTTAAAAAAAATCTTTTTTTATTGAAAAATTGCCACTTTTCAATAAGCAAAGCAATTATTATTATACTAAATTTGAAGTACAAGTTATTCTTTAACTTAAAAGGAAGATATTTACCAAGTTTGATGCAAATTACTTTATTAGTTTTTGAGAAATGTTGCGCACAGTCAAAGAACAATTTAAAATTTTTGTATCAAAATTAAACATAAAAAAAAATAATAAAACAAAATTTCAATATAGAATATTTTAAATAAAAAAGATATTAAGTTGCTCATATAAAAAAATTTACGCATGTTTATTTCACAGGGACTAAGAAAAAAAAAAATTTAATGTGACACATTGCTACACTGCACCACCAGGACTCTTAAAGGTCAATCGTAATATACTATTTCTGATGTCAATAATTAATGATGTACCCATAGAAAGAGGACAATTATGACTGTCGTGTCATCCGAAAGGTTATTAATAGATGTTTGATACGAAACATCCAAATCTTGTCAAAACACGTTTTGCTCGATTGAAAATGACAATTAATTAAACATTGACGAAAAAACGTATGAGCAAATAATCTTAAAGATTGCACTGCGAAAGTCTTGCATGAATTACGGTTAGGATAAAGCCGATGACAATGAATATAAAGGATTCAAACTCATACTCTAATTAATTAATTGATTTTAAATTGAATGATGTTGCAGTAGAAAGACATTTTTTCAATGCTTCACAAAAAGTAAAATAAATAAAGAAAGAAAGAAAGAAAGAAAAAACTGCGAAGTGTTTTGAGGAAATTAACATTTTTTCTTTATTCGCAAAAAGAAGACTTATTTTCATTACGAATGTCTTGATTATGTTATCATAGTGGTAGCGCATTTTTTTTTCACCTGAAAGTATGGTTATTAAATTCAAGTTTCAGTATTTGTTTCTTATCAATTGTGAAATTTAAATTTCACCTCCTTATTTATTTTTGATTATGTATAATATATTCTACTTTGGTCCGACAAATTCCATTTGTTTTCATTTTAATTATTTATTTTTTCCCTCCATGTTAAATGTGGTATAAGTTATTAAATTCAATGGTTTATATATTGTAATACAATTAATGGTTATATATACATATATATATGAAAGGATAAAGTTAGCTCCTTTTAATAAACTTTAATTTAAAATTAAAATTAAAAATTTTTAAATTTAAAGTCCCATTAATTTTCTTTCAACCTTAATTCCAATACTTAAAAAAGCAGTTTGCATATTTTACTGATCTGGCCCAAAATGGCAAAAAAACTCGGTCCATTTTTTTTTTCTTTTTTACATTTTATTAAAAATGGACGAGATGTTTCGTTCCCCGACATACAATTTTTCTATTGACTTGTGATCTATGTATGCGAAAAGAATCAGTGTTGAATTCAGTAGATGGCCCGGGGGAGGACATCCGCCCGGAGCAATGAAATGTCCGCCCCCGGAGCCACAAATGTTCCTCCCGGAGAAAAGTGTCTGAATTTAACAGTGGAAAAGGATAATAAACCAGATCTTAAGAACTGAATGTCTTCTCATTGCCTTACAACCTCAAACACGATTACAACATGTGATTGCGGACCACCATTACGCGGAAATACACGGACTGCACAACGCACAGTGTGGTATTTCGCTAAAAAACCTGGCCAAAATTATGTAAAACCTCTTTTGCTTTCTATAGCTGATAAAATGTTTTATAAACACATAAAATACTCTATTACATATAAAACAAATCATTTTTTGCACAATTTGCGCAAAAATTACGCATATTTACAATATACAAATTAGTGTGCTATAGACCATTAATCTATTGGTCAGAGTCTTCAACATCATCCTCTTCAGAATCACTCGTGACTATAGATTAAGGTAATAAAAACTCTAAAGCCTCTGTTGAAAATGTTTTACGTCTTTTTGCTCTTTTTCGCGTACTACAGCTCAAATAAGGATCGGAACTCAGTAGCAAGCGATTGATCACATCTTCATTACATTGTATGCGTCAGACTTTTCTTGAAAAATTCTGCCTATATGAGCGTAAATGCTTGTTTCGGGCTTCAGCTGCTTCCTCTGATAACTGTCCGATTGGGAGCAAAGCATGTTCGATGATAATGGCTCCATGACTCAAAATTTTATGTAGTGTTGGTGACATTGGGTGCCAACCGTAAAGATTTACATAATGTTTAGAGGTAGCATATGCAAATTCTTCAAATTTTTTTGTATCTATTTTATAACCGCTTGCTAATACTTCTAGAATAATTTTTAAATTTTGAATTAATTTTAAGTCGATTCCTGTAATTTTCGCTGATAATTCAGGATTAGAGAAAAATCTTCTAGAGGTGTTTCCGTCATTGGTGTTTCCGAAACCGACTTTCGGAATGTCTACCAGTAATCCCATCTCAGATTTAAACTTTTCTTGTATTAATTTTTTTCTTTGACGGACAATTTATTTCTCCTTATCACTTCTTGCTTGCCACTTTTTATTGGAAGTTTATAAGAAAGATGTAGAATTGATTCAAAAAATCTGATTCTAGCATGGAGTATTGAAAGTCCAAATTTCAAAGAATTAGGGTCGATGTCTTCAGCTATTTTCAGCTTATTAAAGTCTTTTGATGATTGTTTGCAAATGTAGCATTGCATCGTGGAATTGGTGCTGGTAATTGAGTTGCAAACTTTAGCATCGACCATTGTCAACATTAATCTGTATTGGACTTGTAGTAAGCCATAAGCTGTGAGTACCTCTGTGTTCATTAAATTTCGTGCCTGCTCTTCAATGTACTTTATTTCTTCTTGTATTATGTTTTTATCTTCATGAATAAATCTTATTCGAATGGGACGACAGAAACGTGGAGATGAAGGCGTAGGGTTCTGCCACCATATTTTTTTTAATCCATTTATGTTACTTATTAATCTCAAAGGAACTATAGAACTTTGAAAAATATTTGAGTCACTATCAATGGAGTTTTCAAACTTTTGCTTGAACATTTGTTGCTGGGAGCCATCACAACCCCATTTGCAGAATAGTTCTAAACTTTGCAATTCTCCTTTACTTGCTGATGTGAAAATATCTTCTATGTATTTACACAATCTTTCAGTAGTGTGATCTAAAAGATTTTGAAGTTTTACTTCGGCCAGATTTTCAGTAATTATAATATCTTTCGGATAACATTGCTCTTTAGCTCTCTGAAGAAGTGAATAGCAAGGATATATACATTTATTAGAATTTCGGATGATATTATATTGATTGTATGTCAGATCTGCAGCAACAAACATGGCTAAAGCCTCAGTCGGCGATAACTTCAATGTACTTACGTTTGTTGTCTCAGCCGAAGAATTCAAAATTTTTCGATATTTTGTAGCCCTAGTCCGGCTGGCTGTAACGTCTTTAATAATTTTTGCAACATCTGTATTTCCAGCAGATCTTTCACTCATTTGAGCTGCATACGTCAATTGTTCATGGCTAATTTCAGATCTTAATTCTTCCATTTTACGCCTCTTGCTTCTGTTACTACAGTCTTTAAATTCCTTTGCAGGGCGACCAGGTTTTTCTATTATCCAGATAGGTAGAACTAGTGTTCCTTTCAGCCATTCCACATTATTTTCTAGAAAACGTTGTTCAGTGAATTGCGAAGAAGCCCATTTCTTTTTATAAGTATGTTTGAAAGATTTTAATTTGTTACGGAGCAAATGTATTTCATTTTCTGGACATTTCGTAATTTCGACTAGTTTCTGTTCTAGAAACTCTAATTTCTTACTTACTTTTCTGTTGTCACACTGTTTTATAACATCATACATATATTTTCTTGATATTTCAATTGTTTTTTCCATACTGAATAAAAAAATTAATGATCTAGTTACATGTAGTACATATCTTCTTAATAATATAAAACTATCTTACTTCGTTAGTGAGTAAAGTGTGTTTTTCCACATGGCTGATCTTAAATACATTATTTAAAATGACAATAGCATTTTAGACATAAAAAAACATAATTTTTATAATACGAACACATGGTACAAAACGAAAATATAGCATTATTTAAAGGGAATAATCAGCTTATATGTCCACAATGAAAAAATATCTAACTTAAAAAGAACAATCGAACAACCTAAAAAATAAACATTTTTTTTTCACTTCAGTTTGCAGATATATCGTCTGCGCACCAAAGAGTTTCCAGTAAGGAGTAAGAAACTACAGCATATATTAAATATATGCATTTTAATTAAATAAAGTTTATTAAACTGAAAAAAATTCGTTTTCAAAAAAATTTTTGGAAATTTTGATTTAGTTATAGAAAGAATAGGGGGCAAATCGGGGCAAATTTTATTTCATATCTTTTAATTAGAAGGTCTATACATTATGAAAACACAAGAGTTCTTGCTGAACTCAGTTTAACTCACTAACTTAATTATAATTTTATCTAAAATATTTAACCAAAAAAAATCTATGGTTTCAAACTTGAAAATCATAATGAACATGTACTATATTTACAAAAATATTTATGTACAAGATAAGTATATACCTTTGTCTTTAAGAACTGTAAAATGTTTCTGAAGTTCGACTTAAAATAATTTTTTAGACGTTCGATAAAATGATGCATATCTCAGAAGCATAAAATGAGAAAAGCAAAAACCATGACTTCCAAGTAAAATACCAGACAATCTGAGAGTCTACAGAAAGAAATGAACCCTTTATCATATGCACAGGATAGTCCTCTTATACCAACCAGAGAATGATCAACTAAATGCGAAATTTAAAATTTTGACTTTTGGCCAGCTTTTTCAGTGAAATACCACACTGTGCAACGGCCGCTCGGCGAAAAAGCTTCGAGAACGCATTCCTACAATACAATGTCAGAAGGCCAATAGCCAAAGAGTGGCATTCCCTCGAATATACGGAAGTGATATTTTACATATATATTTGATTGATTTTTGAAAGAGCTTTTGAGTTTAATTTGTCTGTTTTTTATTCTTGGTTGATTTAAGTGAAAATTCTCAGAGATAGAAGAAATTTTAATGATAAAATCGCCTTTAATATGTTCGCTATTAGTATTAAGGATAATAGCTATATAAAAAATAAAGGAAAATGTTTTCCTTCGAATAGTTTTTTTGGTTTTTGATGCTTTTTAGTTTAACTACACGTCAGGGGTTGCTACAATAAACAAGTATGTCGATGCTGCTGTTTCTCATACTTACTTTCTTTTTTTTCACTTTTTACTGGAGGAGGAATTTTTCAAAAAGCTTCGAATCTTAATAATGTATGACAAGACAATAGAATTATTATTAGTTTGCTATGTTTGACAAGGGCAGGTTTGCATTTGCTCTTGTTCATGTATGCACATTTTTTGACACTTGATGAAGAAGATGCTAATTAGTGGCTTTTAAAACTATAGTCATGTTTTACGAAGTTCATTAAAAACAATATAGCCCTGTGTTTTGATGTTTGTCTATATTAGCTAGACCTAGTTTGTATCTAATTTTAAATAAACTCTATTTTAACATTACAGAGAGGATGAAGGTTTTGTTGCTTTTGACGTTAGTAATTTTGACATTAGCTGTAGTGTCAGCGGAACAAACGTGTCCCGACGGCGGAAGGTGTGATGGAGGTAAGTTTTAAAGTTTTAGATAAAATATATAACGTAGTGCTTTGTTGCTGAACTATAAGTAAATGTTTATGTTATATAGCATGTCAGTGACAATAGGAGGGAGGGAGTATGATGAAGTGTGACACTTTGTGACAAAAAGGGGGGGGGAGGTAGAGGATCAAAAATATTGAAAAAAGATGCGACATCATTTATGGACGACCCCTAAGGGAACGTACACTAAGTGCTTAAAATATTATAAAGGACGTCCATTTTCAAGGCTGTCTAATAGCTAATTCCTAAACCATTTGTCACAGACATATATCCAATTACAAAAAGTTTTAAATGAGGTAAAGAAATATTTTTAAAGCGATTTAAGTGAAGGTTCTGTCAACGTATAAGTTTTACTGCAGTATTAATTTTAATTAACTAATTTCTAGATTGGTTAAAATAAATAATTGAAGACGTGAGTTTCAAAATTCTCTTTATCGAAAAAATCAAATTTTGAGAAATCGCGAAAAACCTTTAAATACGTCCATTGGTTTTCATTATAAATTTTGAGATTGCAGTGTTACATTAGTGCAGATTGGTTGTTATAGACTAATAGAGAAAACAAAAGCGATAAGGCAAGTTTTGAAATTCACATCCTCAATTATATTTTTATGTATGTTTTATTTTGTAAGGAAATGAAGTTGTTTCTTTTCACGATTTTATTTTAAAATGATGTATTATTTTGATAAACTTTTATTTATAACGTTCACATGTATGTTTTCCTAGCTCAAAATTTTTATTCAAATTTTATCTCACTTCCAAATTTCCTATATCCAATGACAATGTAATATTAATACTACTTTAAGTGTGTCCCATTTTTTTATTTTATAAGACTGTACCAAATTCTGTTAGGTAAAATAGAACATTAAATATATATCATTTTGTAACGAATTGTGACAGTTGCTTTTCGTAATTTAACAAAATTTCTGTTATTTTTTACTTATATTTTTAGTATAAGTTGCATATTTTGCTTTAATGTATAAACATCAACATAAATTTAAAAATAACATTATAAAAATTATTTTACCCTCAATGCTTAATGTTAAATTTTATATTACATTTATTTTTATTTCCAGTAAGTTTGTGACTGACCCCTATTTTGCAGTAAAAAAGATGCTCCAACTTTAAACAGCTGTTACTCTGTCAGTTTTAATCGCTCAGGAATGGACTTTTTTTGTCTTACTTGTTAGACTAGTGGTAAAAATTTACTAAATGTCACTTATAGGACCGGGGGACTGTATAAAAATGTAATTTTCATAACTTTTTAATATATATATATATTTTTAACCTAAATCACTTAAAAAATACTCCTTTACCTTTTTAAAAACATTTTTGCAATTGGAACTATATGTTCTAATCAGTTTAAATCAGTTACTATCAGTTTAGAAATTAGCCATTGGCCACCGTTGAGAGTGGACACGCTGTATATCACTGAGGTGTAATACAAGGTTCTTCTATAGAATAGGATGTGTACAGAACTTATCATTCTTTATAGGGATACACAAAAGAATTTGCCTATAATAGAAAATTAATAATTGAAATATTGAAGCCTACAAACAATAATTGCTGGAAGTGAGTTTTCATTTGCCGTATGCATTTTTAAATTTAAGTTTCATAATAGTTATTACTTTTACAATATTTATGTAATATTTTTTAAATATTACTTGATGTGTATCAGTACTATAGATCATCGCACAAATGTTTTTTACAACATACGTTTACTGGAGGAAATTTTCAAGTGTACTGCAGTTTAATTCAACTAACTTTTAACATACTATGTAGGTTGTATACACATATTTGTAGATCATACAGGGCTGCACACACGCACAAAAAATCACAAATTTTAACGATTATTTATGGTAATAGCAAAAATCATTTATCTTTCACCTAAGTAAACTTATTTTTTTATATAATATTCTGAATACAGTAGACTCCCTTAAATCCGCAACTCTCTAAAATCTGCACATATTTTACGGATGTAAACAATGAAACATTCAATTCAGATGTAGGTGCAAAAATTGATTTTTTCAATTTCATATCAATTCCATACATTTTTTAATTTATAATTTTTGTTAAAGTTATTGAATGCATGATTTTTCATGAAGAAAGAATAATTTATTTCTGAAAAAATAAAGATATTGCTAATACCATTAGTAATCATAATCTTACCAAATATATTTATGTATTAATCAAGCTTTTTTAGTTGTTAAGTCTGGCTAAACCTGAAATAGAGTTTCATTATTTTATGATACGGGTGTGAATTAGTAATGTATCTTTATGAGGCAAGTTTCATTGAATAATTTAGGAAAAACACGTTTCCTCTTTTATAATGAATATTTAATTGTACATTATTGATTATTAACTTGATCTTTCCTTTTAGTATTTTAATATTTTAAAAAATATCTAAATGTTTATTATTTTATTATATTGTATGCATTCATTATACTTTTCATTTAATTATTAATTACATCCAAATTATTTTTTAAAAAATGTAAACAAAGCAATGACCAGAAATCTGCAAAATTTTAAAATCTGCAAAATCTCTGGTCCCAAGCTGTACGGATTTAAGGGAGTCTACTGTATTTTGAAAAGCGTTTCATAATCTATGCTATTTGCAGGATTTTTCGTTCTTGTTACTTAATTAAACTGTGTAAACTAAATCCCTTTTCTTTTTCAGAATGTTGCAAAAAATTCTTCTTTGGAAATAGCTACTATTGCTGCAGAGGGATTTTCAAGTGTCAAACGTCTGCTGGTATTGGGTACTGTTCGCCCCTTGGAATACGAATACCCATTCCTGTTGCTAAAGGCAAGCCTTCCTTTCCCGAAGTAAAACCTCTATGGACTGAAAGCTCTGTAAATGCAAAGGATGCAAAACGTTCTACAGGAGAAGATAAAGTTGAATTTGAACTTACTGGTCAAGAATATTTAGCACCACAGGCAGCACTGGCTTTGGCGAACAGCAACATGGCTACTGACATGGAAGAGGAAGACGATTCCGGAGAATATATGTTCTCGGATGAAAATTAGAGTGCTTGGTTATAGTTTAGTTTATAAATCTCGAATCTGAAGAAAATTATCATTTTAAGGCTATTGAAAAAAAAAAGAGAAGGTGGAAAATTTTTCTTGCTTAACAACATGGATTTCTGTAAATGTTCAATAAATGTAAATGTGCAATCCTTACTAATATTATAAATCGGAAAGTGAGTTTGTTTGTTTGTTTGTTTGTTTGTTCCGCTTTCACGCCGTAACTACTGAACCGATTGCTTTGAAATTTTGCAGACGTAAAGTTAGAAGTCCGGATTAAATAATAGGGTAATTTTTATTTATTTTACTTAAATATTTTCCTTAATAATTCAAAATTTAATCATTTTTCATACAAAATCAATAGGCATTTTTCAGATAAAATTTAACCATTTTCCTTTCCTGTTGCCAAGAAAATAAAAAATTGGAATAATAATTTTTCAGCGGCAATGAATTTTTAATAGAAAACTTCCACGCGAAAAACTATAATAAAATAATTTAAAAGAAAATAAATATGACGTCATGTTTGAAATAAAAATAAAAGGTGTATTTTTTATAATACATTTAACAAGGATATTTGTTTAGTTAATGGGAATTTTTGTGTAAAATATGGTGACATAAATTAAAAGTAAAAAGAATGAAAAAGAATTATATTTTTAATAAAATGGTTCACTTATGAAAATGTGACGTCATAGTTGAAATAAAGCAGGTACTTTATAGCAGTCGTTAAAAATACAAGGGATATGAATATTAGTAGCTAATGGAGCGAGATAAATAATGACGTCATGTTTAAAATGAATCAGAAATATTTTTTACTTATACTAATTAATAAGTTATAAGTTACATACAAATGAATATTTTTATTCAAAACTCATAATTATCAATGGAAGAAATTTTTTGTGGGGAAAAGGTGGAAAATAAAATCACTGATTAATATATTTTTGGCTCGATTTTTTAACACTTTCGAACAAAGTTGAAAAGTTATTATGCTTTCGGTTTGTCTGTCTGTCTGGTCGCTTTCCAACTTTCGTAAATATACTCCGATTTCCATGAAATTTTTGGACATTATTAACGTTTACCTAGCACGAATACCTATTGAAAATGAAGTTTCTACCATGATTAGTTTATTTACAGAGATAGTCAAAATATTTCCTTATATTACGGCATTATGGGGAAAAATCGTTTTAATTAAATTTAACAATGTTACAGCCTGTGAAACATTCAAATTTATATGCCTTTACAAAGTGCACTAAAATATGCATTTTGTAAAGTATGTAGTGAAAAGGGCACTTACTATTCATTTACAGGGTCAGACAGAAGAATTCCATTGCATAGGAATAAAGGGAGGAACAGTTTCCGACATATTTTAATTATGGTAAGCGATTTCATGTATAATCAAATTGATATACGTTGCTGAGGCTTAATGTAAGTTATTTCATGCATAATACGAAGTGCATAGCATTTACAGGGACACACAAAAGATTTCAAATATTATATATTCTATCCGAAGTACTGTATATCATGGATGATGACTGTTGCATGAATTAAATGCATTTTGAATTATGATATGTGCTTTTAAGTTTCGCTAAATGTATGCATATTAAATGGAGAGTATAAATGGTAATAGTATAAATAGTTAAATTTAGATATACAGGGTTACACAAAAGATCTCGGAAAGGTTACTGAATATGAGCGTAATTTACTTAAAGGTGGTTTTTAAATAAAATATTTTAATTTTGAACTGCATTTAGTAAACTAAGAAATGTTTGTAGTATATATATATATAATGATAAACAGGGTCCCGCAAAGAACTGGATACAAGGTTGTCTTCGGATGATAATTTCTGAAAATGTAATTTAGGTAGTAATAAGAAATATTTTTGTTTGAAATAAATTTTAGAAAGATACTTTCGTGTATTAAAGGCCCTTGGAAAACTACAAGGCTGAACAAAAGAATTCAAGAATGTTTCTATCTATTAGTATTAATCGCTGAAAGGAAAATTTTGACCAGCAAACAAATTAGCAACTAGGGATTATCAGAAGTTTTTTTACCATAAATTCGCGATAAAAAGTTAATTACACATGCTTTTCATCATCGAAATTTTTTGCTTGATTGATCAATTATTTCTTCTTTAAATGTTATGTGAACGAAGTCACGGGTAACTGCTAGTAAAATTCTGTTAAGTGGTCATTGTTGGGTCTCTTAAATATGAGGTAATTTTCCCCCCATCTATTGCTTTAAATGCATAGTAATGCAATTATTTAAAAATTTCCTTTTTTTTATAGGCTTTCTTTCATTATGAGAAACCCTAAATAGTCTCATTTCTCCGTCCAACTATCATAACGTTTGTACTTGAAAACTAGTTAAGTTACAAATGATTTTTCTTTTTTTTAAATTTTCTTCTATCTTTACAAGAAAATAAAATTAGATTCATGAAAATTCTTGAACTCCGTTTTTCAACAGATTTACAAGTTTTAGGGGGGGGGGGGGGGGGGGGGTTCAGATTCCAAAAAACATTTTTACAAAATGTCTCTCTGTATGCGATATACATTTTGTGGGCGTCCTATCTCAAGAACTAATGTGCGAAACTTCACAAAACTTTAGATTCCATTAGACCTTGATATAAACTAAATCTGATTCATTTTTGGTGTATATCGCCCAACAGGTGGCGCTGCTATGCTGCTTTTTTCACGATTTCCACAATAGCTATATCTCGAACTAATGCACAGATTTTCACAAAACTTCAGATTCCGTTAGTCCTTGACATAATATGATTTTGATTATGTTTTGATGCAAAACACACAACAGGTAGCACTGCTATGTGGTATTATTCATGATTATCGCAATAGCTCTATTTCAGGAACAAATGATCGCATTTTCATCAAACTTCAGATTCAATTAGTCCTGAATATAAATTAGTATTCTGTAGTTTTCAGTATAAATCACTCCACAGGTGGCACTGCTATGTGTCATCATTCATGACTATTGCAATAGTTCTACCTCAGAAACTAATGCATAGATTCTTCAAATTCGACAAGTCCCCGATATAAATTAGTATTCTTAAGTTTATGGAGTTAATTGCTCTACAGTTTCTATTTACTTTTTTTTACAATTTCTGCAATAATTCTATCTTAATTGCTAATATTCTGATATTGATCAAATTTCAGATTGAGTTAGAACTTGAATAAGTTGTTGCAGATAAGATTTTGGTATAAATTACCTAACCAGTGTTATGTTTCGTTTTAGGATTGCCACACCTGGCTAGTTTTTTTTTTTTTTTTTTTTTTTTTTTTTTTTTTTTTTTTTTTAAATTTTGCATAGAGCTGAATACCCAATGACCTTGCCAAAATCATTAAATTTTGAAAAAGCCTAAGTTAATGCACATTATCAATTAAAAACCCCAATTAAAAGAATGAAAAAAAAAATCATAATTCAACAAAAGCATCGATTTTAATGAAACAACAATTATGTGCTGTCAAAAAGAAGTCTTATTATATTGTCTTGGTGCAACTAGTTAAATAACATTTGGTTACAAAAATTAGTGAAATTTGTTTAGTACAATACCAAATTAATTTGTGAGGGAAAAAAATAAGAAGAAAACATTAGAATATGAAGAATTTTATTTACAAGCTGCTGAATCACAAAATTACACAAATAATTGTAAAATTAGTTTCAATTTGTTGTGAATATCATTTTTAATTTAATAGCTACAATTCAAATTATATTACAACCAAATGAAATAGCATGCAATATAATTCATCTCTAAGAATACACAAGTACCAGTCACACTGGATTTAAAATAATAATAATAAAAAATAAAGAGATTTGGATCAATTTAAAATATAACAAAAACATTTTTATAATTTATTCCAATATATAAATTTAAAAATATACTTATATAAAATTTCTGAAATATCAAATTGCATTTTAGCCAAATCAATATAACTTTTGTGCATACTGTTGTATACAGAATTTATACATATACTTAAAAAACAAAACAAAAAAAGATGCATGATCAATGTACATGAGTGCCTCCAGAGATCTAGGAAGGGGCAAGATTTTAGATGTGCTTGTCGTCAGCTGCCAAAACAGCTTTTTAAAATGAAAAATACAAACACAAAACTAAGCCAAACTAAGATTTTTTGTCAGAACCCCTTCCCTCTCCTAACCTGTGCAAGACAATTTTTAAATTTATGAACAAAGAGAACAGTATAGAAATGTAACAAATCAAAAATATTAAAAATCCAAATGCAAGGTTCTATCAACTTTTTCTTAAAAGAGAAGAGAAGAACAGAAAAAAAAAAAAAAAAAAAAAATACTATTTTTTTTTGTTAGGTAGACAAAGTTAATCTGCCATGAACACCCATTTCAGATTGTTTTTAAATGGGTAAGAAAGGTAAGAAAAACTCTTCCCACAGAGGCCTAGAGAGGTAAATCCCTAACCCCCTCCTAAATGAAAAAATTCTTAGTTTCATTTTATCTTAGTGTTTAATATTCTAAATTAATAGAAAAGAATACTTTTTATCATAGTTTTCAAAACCAGCAGAGAAAAAGAAACTAGTTAATTAAATAAAAAAATCCAAGGAGGGAGAAAGCTTTCCTTATTCCCCTTATAGCGAGCACTCATGTCAATGTAACTACAATGAAATCTACAGTAAAAGTAGTAAAATTACACTCACAACACATTTCAGATCGCAGTTTTTGCAGCTGTAAAAGCCACTTATCTGTTAGCATACAAAATAAATTAATGAATTAAAATATCACAGTTCTTTACATAACAAATTTAAAATTCTAAACTCATAACATAGTTTCTAGTTAGATAATTTTTATTTTTGATAAATATAAAAAGCTAATTTTTTACCATATGCTTTTTAATTCTGACTTAATAATTTGTGTACTTTAAGCATAGTTTTACATCCACACAGCACTGTCTATAACTGACTAGTAGACAGAATGAAAATTAATAGAAGAGAAACACTTCCTAGAGATTACTACACTAGAGATTGGTCAAATGAGAAAATGAAACACAGGCTTTCAAAATAAAATATACATATAATCGCATTCACACACCTTATCTAACACAGTAGGAGTTCTATAAAATTACACACTCCAATATTTAGGGGAAGTATAAATGTTCCTTTATTAATGTTCTAGTATGATAATAGTTGTATTATTTCATAAACTTTGGTGTGAAACTTTTGACATTCTCAAAAATCAAGCAAGACAAAACAAAGAATCGCAATACTGTAAAGGTCTAATTTGTCCATGGGTGAACATATTTTGCATAAAGGTACTGAAACAAATGCTGACATTAAGAAAGAGATAATTTTTTTTTCTTTTAGTCTGCCCTGAAAAACAGCCTGGGCAAGTACTTGGACAGCTGCCTACTACAACCCTGTGATACATATATAGATAGATATACACACACAGTCAAGCCTTGATTTAATAACTGTAAAGGATCTCTTTGAAAATCAAATCAAGAAACATATTAGATAAATCAAATTTGAATAAAAGTTGGTCATTAAGTTTTGAAAAATTAGTAGCTATGATTCTATTACTTCAGACTTGAACTTCATCAAAAATAAGAATTACTCAGAAAGTGCAACATTCATACATGATGAAGAACTAAAATGCAGGTCAGGAAAATGACATCCAATTTCAGTGACAATCATGTTTTAATTATGAAAAATTATTTGTAAAATACAGAATTTGTTACCTTTCTCACATATTTATTTTATAATGTATATATATTAATTACAAACTTTAAAAAACTTGAAAAAGATATTTATACAGTATATCAGAAGGCTCTTTACTTTGCACATCACAGTGCCACATACCAGAAAAATGATAAGTTTTCTAATTGCTTTATTTATGTTATTAGAACAACAATTTCTCTAGAAAATACTTCTAAGGATATTTTTTATTAGAATCTATCAAAAGAAATTGTATCATATAATATTTAATAGGAAGTTTATTGTGTGGACTGCAATTTCCGTAGCCAGAAAGACAGCTAGTAAGTAAAGGTAGATGAATTTTGAACTTTAAATTTTATTTTCAAATTGAGAAAATTGTTAAATCAAAGTTATACTGTGTGCATATTATATATATTCATTTTAATTATTTATTTTTTCCCTCCATGTTGAATGTGGCATAAGTTATTAAATTCAATGGTTCATATACTGTAATACAATTAATGATATATATGGTATTAAATTTAACTCACTTTAAGATAAAATTAAGGATGTTAACTATAAAACTATAGATTATTTGATTTTTAAAATAATCATCTTATTAAGTTTAACTTAATTTTTTTTTAAAAAGTCATTTTGAGAATTGTTTCATGAAATATTACTATGCTATCTACTTCAACAATTAAGAGATGACAGACATGTTTTTAAAGTTTTGACTATAAAAATTACAGATAAATGTTAAATGGAGAGGGAAAAAAGCAGTATTACATAAACATTTTTATATATGATGATAAATTTAAAATATAGTAAATGCAGTAGCACACCCATGAACATGGTAATTAAAAAAACATTCAGAAAATATTCAAAGGCAATCTGATAAATAAAATGACTTTTAATTAATATTTTAAAATTGATAAATATACTAAAAATTACATACTATATCTATGTAAATTACATATCTTCAATTGATTAAAAATTTTCATCTTAATGTATTTTAAAATCTATTTAGGAAAAAATTTTAGTTCAAGTAAACATGTACAGTGAAAAAAGAATCTTAGTATTATCAGAATCAACATTAAAGAATAAAAAATATGAATTAAAAAAAAAAAAATACTGTGAGCCCTGAAAAACAGAATTTTTTTCCTAGATATAGAATAACACATTGTAACATTTGATTTATTTTACTAAAATAAATGCATGGATGCAGATAATACCACTTTATTTACTAACTGGGTAGCTAAGACAAAAATAAAAGGTAAATAATTTTCAAATAGCATAATAAATTACTTCTAACATGGCAGTTAAAAGGGAGGCAAATAATATGCATTAACATCTATTTGGTTGACTGACACAAAATGAATTTGATTTAAGGCTTACAAATAACATGCTGATTTCAGCAAAAAGTTAAGCTCTTGAGTTAAAAATCTGGAACTCTAAACATTTTTTTATATGTTATGTTTTCAAGGAGTATAAAAGGAGCACAAGTTAGTGAACAAAAGTTTACCAATGCTATATTTAAAACTGAGTCAATTATTGTGAAGTGCCATTATTCCTTTAAAAAATAAAGTTTTTGATATCACTGTAGAAATTTTTAGTACAGAAAACCAAAATATAAACAAAAGGCACTTCCAGGCAAACGTGACACATAATCAAACCAGCTTCAAGCCAGCGTCTCTCAAACTCAATGCCATACATATCCAAATTTAAATTGTGCTTTGAAAGAGACTCAGTTTTCAATTATTTATTATAAGTTAAATTAATACACTAAATGGATAATATATTGATTAAAACATATTATAAATTGCCCATAGATAACCAGTGTTGGTAAAATCATCATTTGCATACATTTAATACCCCAATGAAATTTAAACATCATGAGCATTAGTTAAACAATTAAAATATATATATATATTCAACTTTATGCAAATCAGTTTTTTTTTTTTTTTTTTTTTGAATGGCAAGAAGAGAAACAGCAGTTGGAAATACATAATACAGTGGGATTTTGTATATCTATAAACTATAGTCAATAAGTAAATATATGAAAAATGTCCTGAGAGGGGAAAAAGTCCAAGTTTATGATTAAATAAATTATTTCTTTTCGTTAAATAAAAGATTTTGTGATTAAATAAATTTTCTACTGGATTAATACTGAATTACTACTAAAATTAATACAAATAAAATAATTTATTACACGATGGCACCTATTCTGGTTTTTAGAAAAACACAAAAGCCACCATGAAAAAATTCATAGTTTAAAGTTTGTTTAAAAAAAAGTTGTGTTAAAAGCAAGCCCAATTAACATTTATGAATATTAAAATATATTTACTTAAGCATTGTAGTAATATCACTATGTATGGCAATTTAAATTATCACAACAGAACGAAGAAAGAAAAATAAGAATGCTCAATTATACTGAAAAACTTTTCAAATTACAGCATTAACTATGTTTATGACTGCCTGACAAAACCTTAGTTTATGGAAAATAAGCAGATTCTATAAACAATAGTTAATGAAAATATTTCATACAAACAATGGAGAAACATGTTCCTGGTACATTAAAATTTGTAAGTTATTATTTAAAAATATTTTTAGACCCACCAACACCAGTTATTAAGGGAAAAAGATTTAGTCATAATATAAAATTTGAGCAATTATTAGGATTCTTACTTTGATCTTGAAGCTTAAACAATTCCTAAAATTCCATAAGAGACTTTTTTTTTTTTTAATCAACTTAAATATGCATATATCACAAAATATTTTTCATATTTCTCATAACTATATATTAATTCTTATGTACACTAGTGTAATCAACTAAATTGAAATGCATATTGCCAGAATGCAAAATAAAAAGAGCATTTTCTTTGCACTCTAAAAGCAAAGTAATTATACTATTTCATCATAAAATTCATAAGAAATCTTAAAATAGGTCCAAGATATAAGCAGTTTTTTCTTTAAATAATTCTATATCTTTTATTATTAAAGTTTATTAAATTAAATATAATTTAACAATAAATTACTCTTTTTTTAAATAATGAGATCATTTTTATTCAAATTTCAAACATTAACAAATTGCAAACAAAAAAATTTTTTTAGTCAAATTAAAATAATAAGGCTTTGAAAAAAAAAAAAAAAAAAAAAAAAAAATCTCTCAATCATTTTCTGTCAAGATTGTGTCCAATTTTTATTTGCTATGTCTCCGACTTTATCGGTTATGTCTGACATTAATATTTCTGAAGTCCCAGTAGCAGAATTTTTTATTTGTATGACATATGGAACAAATCTAAATCTGTGACCCAACAATATTGTTCCACATTACTATGATGTGAACTTACAGAAACACATAAAATGAACAAAATTTGCATTTATGAAGAAAACTTAACTTTAAAAACAAAATTTTAGCAATTTTTTTTTAAGCCCAAAATATAGTTTTTAAGTTTTAAATTAACTTGAAAAGTAATAAAAATTATCTGCAGCACTTGCCATTATCTGCATATTTCACTGTTTCTACTACTGGGACATACAATATGCAATAGAATTTTTATATAAATATTTATATAGAATGGACACACATGCAAAAAATTCAGATATTCAAAAATAAGTATATTCAGACTGTCTATTTTCTTCTAAATTTTGCAGAATGAAAGTAATAAACAAATTTCTTTTATAATTCACATTATAAAAATAAGATTAGATAGAAATTAGGTCTAAAAACATAATTTGTTTCAAGATCAAAGAGAATCTAAATATTTAATCAAAACAACTTAATTGGATTAAAACTTTGATGTAAAGCAGATGCATTAACATAATATAAAGTTTGTAAGTTAAAATTTTTAACTGCAGTAAATATCAGATAAAAAATTGCATTATACTTCAAGAAATGAAAAGGAAAGTAAAAAATAGGATCATTTGGAGAAACGCTGGTCTAACCAGTATAAATCTTCTCTCCACAGAGTACATTAAGAATGGCACTGAATAACATTAAATTTTCAAAATGCACATACATTTGAAATCTAGCACATGTTCAATATTTTTGAGCACAAAAGATGAATATTTTAAAATCCTTTCACACAAATAAAGCCACAGTTATGCGAAAAATTACCAAAAATTTTGATCTCATTACACATGAAGGGATGTGTATCAGATGATTTTTTAAGTTTATATTGATAGAAGAAAAAATATATATATCACATTTTATTTAATATTTTATGAGTCACCAGATTCCTTAATCAAAGAAAACATGAAAAATCTTTTACATTTTAATTAACTATACAAATTAAAATCATAGCAAATGCAGTAGCATTTGGTGTAATATGTTTAAGAAATAGAAAATGCAAACGTCTTTTTTAAATTTCTGACAAACTAGTTGACGTACAACAGTGATTTTTTTTTTTTTTTTTTTTTTTTCAAAAGATAGAACTTGACGAGATTAATAAAATGATTGCATTCAAAAAATTAATAGCAGTTTACTGTAGTTTATTTTATTTTTAACAAAAAAATGAAGACCTAAAATTCAACAAGTGATAGCTAACGATCCCATGGATGGATTAACTTCATTTTTGGTTTATTTTAATAATTTTGGTAAAACCTAAAAGCAATTTTTTTTTCATGTTTGTATGTTTGACGATTGCTGAGAAAATCGAATTTGTGTCTTAAAGCTCTAGTTGAACATGGTTTCTTGTTGTCGCTGTTGTAGTTTTTTTAATTCGTTGCCACCAAGTTTAAATAAGTATAATTTTTTTTATGTATGTAACATAATTCATTCAAATGAAATAAATCACGTGAAAAACAATTATTTGTTTTTATTGCGAAGCATTTAGTTTCAGTTGTTTGAATAAAATTGTGAGTGCATTATTTATTATTTTTGTTCGACTTTGTTTATTTTGCAGACATCATGCATTTTATATGACAATGCAATAACTTTGTTCATTATTCTAATGCAACAAAAAAATTTTGGCAGCAAATATTTTGCTTTTCAAGATATAAAAAAAATCTACAGTTTTTATCAAAAAATTTCAATGACAAATATTAAAAAATGCTCTGATGAGCAACAAAAAAGGTTAATATGTTTTTAAGTATGAAAAAGTGTTTGACAAGTGTTTCTAATTGAGCGTGAGAGAGGACAAGGGGTCCCTTCTTGGCTGCAACTCATTGCAAATGCCAAATTTGAAAAAGTCATATTTGTGCTTTTTCCATATAAAAGAAATTCACTTAAAATTTTCCGTCTTTCTGTTTAGTAAAATTTTCAATCCTGCTTTACATGTAAACTGCGCTGTTGACTCTACATTGCAACTGCATTACAAATCAGTTTTCTGTTCAGTCCTACACTGTAATGAGTGGCACTGCAATGAGTATGATATGCTGCAGGAACTAAGGTTTCTGGTACTATTTCGCCTTGCATTCATGTTTAATTATGCTGGGTTTTTTTCTGGCTACGTCTTTGCACTACACATTTTTATCGTAATTCTAACTAATTTCTTTTATAGGGGAAAGCGCAAATATAAATATATATTTTTTTAAATTTGGCATTGACAGTGAGCTGCAGCCAAGAAGGTACCCCTTGTCCTCTCTCATGCTTAATTAGAAGCACTTGTCAAACACTTTTTCACATTTAAAAACATATTAACCTTTTTTGTTGCTCATCAGAGCATTTTTTAATACTTGTCAATATATTAATCAGAAGATCGAGATATTGCTGAATATTAGTGGCTGATACAATTGGAAAATTAAAAAGGGAAAGAATGGTCCAGTTCATGCTTCATTACAAAAATAGAGAAACACAATACATGCAAGTTACTTGTATTTACATAATAAATATAAGTTACTTATAGTTACTTGAGCTAATTGTTTTATACTGAGTAAAAAACAATCAGCTCAAACTGCTAGGAAAGGAGATTTCCTTAATATCATTGAAAATAAATAAATCTAGACACATTTTGTCAGTTAAAGCTTTGCTAGGTCACAATGAAATACAAAATAAATAATAAAATGAGTTTCATACAAAAAATTAAACCAGTGCTTCAGATATCTCTGCTACGATATGTTTTGTAAAGATGGAGAAGTGGGTATTTTTGAGGATGAAACATTTCAACTTGTACTTATTTTAACCCAAGAATACTATTATTTTTATATATTTCATTAATAACCCTGATCCCTGATATAACTAATAATATATGTAGAAAAACTTAAAAGGAGCTCTATACATAAACTGGGTAAAAAAGAATTATTTATACACATAAAATTGATCCCTTCTGAAGATAAGAAAGAAAGTCAGATAGTAACTTTTCATTAAGTTCAATTTTATATTTCATGTGTGCAATATGAAAACAAGTTCCTGATATCAGTATATTATGAACAGTAATTGCTGCAATCATAATGGAAACTAATAAAAATTACTTACAATAATTAGTAAAATATTCCAAATGTAAAAATAATTAACACGCATATGTATACACACACAAGTAATTAAAAATATATATATATATTTAAGAATGTGTTAAACAGTCAAAGTTATTAACTTTAATATTTATGCTGCAATCTTTAGCAAAACAAAACAAAATTAATTTCTTGATTTAATTTCTATGGTAAAATAATTTAGTACCTAAAACAAATATTTAAAAAATTCTCAAAAAAACCAGCTGCTTTTTTCTTATCTTTCTCTTAAATGTAAAACGAGACGAGCTGAAATTTAACAAAGCACCAAAAATATATTTTCTTGGAATAAAAGTTTAGTTAATAATAAAAATATTATTGAGGAATTTTCAAAAATTGAAGGATTTGTCTAAATGAGCAATATACAATATTATTACACATTTTATATATAGATATGAAAATCATCTGATACACAATAATTTGTTTAAAATTTAAAACAAGGTTATTTTGATGCTGCAAATCTTTATTTAATGAAAATTCAAATATCTTAGAAATTTAAACTTTGATATATTTCACTTGTTTAGTTAAAATTGAGTTAAACTAAGCACAATCTTTCAACATACCTGTGGCTGAATTTGAAGCCAGAATTTATTTAATGTTGACATAAAATGGTAAATTGCTTTCTTTTTTCTTTTAGATAAGATGTAATGAAGTATAGACAATTACAAATGCTTAATAAAGCCAGGTTTATCATTTTGCTGGTTTCTGAAAGGGCTTGATTAAGTACAGTTTGTCACCTCTAGGACTAGTATAAATAGGAGCTCTTTTATAATGTTCTACAAGGTCATCTAAAGTGTCAAACCTCCTTTGCCCGATGCAAAATACTTTTCCTTCAACATGCACACGGAAGTGTTTGTTTCTTGAAGCTGCCTTCAAAGATATTGAGTAATCACCAACCTGAAGAGAAAAGCAGAAACAGATGTGTTAAGACTACTTAGTGATGAACTTTTTTATAACAAAAACATTAATAGATGATTAATCCATTGGGCAATTATGAGAACAAATAAAGAAGATATATATATATATATTTTCAAGATTTTCAGCAACTTAAATCTGATTTGTATTCTTTGTACATACACAAAGTCTGTTATGGCTATGTCAGAAATTACCATGAAAGGTAGCTGATAATATATGCAGAAAATCTTAAAAGGAGCTCTTATACATGAACTGGCAAAAATTGAATTATTTAATAATTCAAAGATGCCAATGTAACATAAAAGGTCTATGCATACATAAGGTTCTCAACTTTTTTGGTAATTTTGGACCCCCTCTTCCCATCTGATATCATACTTTATTATTCCTTAATGCATGAAGGATCTGGGCCGACAGTGCCCAACTATGTTTTATTGACCCTAGGTCCTGAAGTGCTATGCATCATGTGTCCCGGCCAGGTGGTCAACCTAATGCAAGACCCTTGGTGTTAATTCTCATGCAAGCTTGTTATTCTTTATATTAACCCTGAAGGGCTGAGTGAACCTTGGCCCAGTCGGGAATAAAACTCTTGACCTACAGTGAGACAATCAGATGCTCTGATCACTACACCACTGGGCTTATCTTCAGAAATCTAGTTACTTTAATTTACAAATTATTAGCTATTTATTTATTAAGTTAATGTAAGATATTGTAAAATTTACTAGGCTGGCAATTTATTTTTTTTACAAATTACATAGTATTAAAAATCACTCATAAATGAAGCCACATAATATTGAATTCAGATAAAATCAAATGGATTTTCAGATAAAAAATGCACTCAAAAAATTTACCTGTGTTACAAATTAAAAGTATATGGTGTTATAAGATATTTAAAATAAAGAATTGAGAAACTTTCTAATAGTTATAGTTTATAATATATCATTGACAAAAGATAACTGGGTAATTTTTTTTAACTAAACTTTTCCATATAGTACTTTACTAAATTATCTTAAATTGACAAAAAAACAACAATCAGTGACATATAATGTGAAACACTACAATTAAATGGTAGGGGGGAGGGGGATATTTTAACATGGAGACAAGGAACGATTATTTTTTTATAAAAGTTTCAAATTCCATATAAAAAGTACAATAAATATTAAAGAATGTTAACTATCAAAAAAAGGAACTACATGAAAAAACTAGCTAGACCTATGAAAGTGAGAAATAAGAAAAATAGTCTACTTTTATCTTGAAAAATCTACAAAATAAAAGGGAAGAGAGAAAGTAAGATAGCTTACCATACAGTAAGTGCAAGAGATAGAAGACAAAGTCCTATAAATTATAACAACTGACAAAGACATGATAACTTATAACAACTTTACACTAAAACAAGATCAAAGGCTGCTGTATTTCCAAATATGCAACCCAAGAATGAGAAAACCCCTAACCTTAAAACTACTCAGCATTCAAGTAACACTAATTATTGTTTGGCTATTACTATACAATGTACATACATATATAGAGCATGACTTCAAAAATCGGGCATCCGAACCACCTTTTTACTTCCTTTTTCTTTTTAAACTTTCAAGTTATAGGGAAAGAAAATTCGTAATTCTATATCGATTAAAATTTCAACAAGGTTCATACTCATTTTCCAATAAAAAATCCCCTGATGTATTTTCTGGGATGTACAATTTTTCCATATCAACAATTAACGACATTTTGATATTAATATGATAATAAAGCACGCAAACAGTAACAATTGACCCCAATTTCCTAGAATAGACTTTTTTTTTTCCATTTTAATTGTCAGAAATGATTATTTTCT
The DNA here is from genome assembly GCA_964019185.1 of Maratus speculifer. NCBI lineage: Eukaryota > Metazoa > Arthropoda > Arachnida > Araneae > Salticidae > Maratus > Maratus speculifer. The sequence continues at coordinate 216,887,658 of OZ025294.1, forward strand.
GAACAATTTTTCGTAGAACTGCACTGTTGCTTTGCAATTTTGGGCACAACTTTGGCAAATAAGCAGCACAATATATGACTGGAATGAATTTTTGACAACAGCAACATGAGGAACAATTTTCAGGTTTTCACATTTTTTCATGAAAAAGGCCACAATTCATGAGCTAATTGAATACGCAAAATCATATAATACATTAAGTGCTGAAGAAGGGGATTGATGAGTGGCTAAGCATTGACGAAAATGGATCAGCAAGGAAAAATGTAATGGAAAGCTAAATCGCTTACGCAGTGCTAAACAGAATAGCCAATAATGCTAATGTAGCTGCTTAGAATATGAGGCAAGATAATGAACGACCACAGATGAAAAAGAGTCGCAAGAAAATTGCACATATTTGACTGGAGTATGCTTTAGAGAAGCAATGGCTATACTTCAGAAACAGACATTCATTTGTAAAAAAAAAAAAAAAAAATATTCATGAACGGCTAAAAAAAAATTGAAGCAAACGAAGTTGACAATGATGTATCCAAAATTACAAGAGAAGAAATGATTTCACTCTTTATTATTATTACTAGTATATAACCCCGTCAAAAATGACGGAATTTTCATTTGCATTTCATCTTTTTAATATTTCATACAAACAAACAGAATGCAGATTTTATTTTTGAAAAGTTTGTATTGTAAAAAAGCACATTTTAAAAATAGCAACATATTTCTACAAATACAAATGATTTAACTTGATATTTAGTTTTTGAACAAATTTTAATTTCAAAACAGTATTTATTACAATAATAATGATAATTGGCAAAATAAAACTCAATTTCTGAAGATTTCACAAAACATTTAAATTAAATATTGAAATTTTTAAAATACATTCTTTATTATGATTCGGCAGCGATTTTAGTCGTGGGTATATGATAGATTCTTAGTTCGATGCTTTTAGGCATCGATTATGAAGCTTTGAGTTTTCTTTTTAAATTTAGATTTGGTGTAATCTATACGCAGTTAATATACACAAAACAACTTTTAAAAAAAAAATCTTAGTTTCTTATAGAAAATACTTCTATTTTCTATAGTAGGAGGCATTGATTTAAATCAAAATCAATTTTAAAAACTTTAGCTTGCAACTTTAAAAATTCAATCCGTAAGTTATGAAAACCAAAATTATTATTATTGTTTCTTTTGTAAAATTTTAAATTAAATCTACCAGTTTTTAAACCTTAGATTATATCCATTCAAAATTCGCTTACATTGTAAACGAAATTTGTATTTTTTATCAAATGCCATTTAAATATAAGGAATATATAATATCATAAACTAAATAAAAATCATCAAATTTTAATTTAAGAGCAATTTTGATTTATTTGCATGCATTGCATCAAAGCAGATAAAGTTTTAATTTAAGACCATGTGAAAAAATAATTTTCAATTATATTAATGCAGTCATGATGATATATTATATATCTATAACAACTTGAAGAAAAAAAAGAGCTTATTTATTTAAATAGAAAACAAAATTTAAAAAAATTAACCAAATAAATGCTAGTATTTAAAAAAATAATAATAAAACTAAATTTATATTCATCTAAAACTAAATTTATCTTTTAAATATATTCCCAAAAAGGCTTCTAAAATAGCTCATAGATGGCAGCACTAAAGTTGTAAGAGACTGTGCTAGAGTGATAAATAAAATACGATCGTACTCAGATAGTAAAAAACTTTTCCATTTCCACTGTTATCTTTATGTATTATAATTGGGTTTGATATACATATTTTATATGAAAATATGCTGAAAAAACATTATTTCAAGTGGAAGAAATTTTAAAAGCATCATTTTAGCATCTGTTTTCAATTAAGCCTAACGTGGCGTCTAGCAACGGTTGAATCCAGATAGGAGTGGCACAACCTGGAACCGTTCTACACATTTCTTCGGACACATTTTATTATAAGTAGATTATTATTATTTTGTAACTTAGAAAATATCAATTAAAATAATTATTTTTACAAATTTAATTCTCTTTTTCATATATAATTATCACTTAATAATGAATTAAAATAATGCTAAAGGCACCAATAAGAATATAGTACTACTTTTGATATTCCTTCTAAATTCCAGAATTTTCAAAAATTCCACATAGCCTTAGTCCCAATGATGTCAGATGTTTGAAGTTATACTGTATTTAATAACAGTAAGTAAAGGATCAAAAATAACAATAAAGAAAATAAAACTGAAATAAAAATAAAAAAAATTTATGCATATTAAAAAATGAAATATTTATGTATTAATTATTAAATTTTAAGCTAAGATATATTGATAATAATAAAGAAATAGGTTTACAAAAAAAGTTATAGAATGTTTCATGTTTTAAGATAGTTATATGTAATTTTAATACTTTTCAGTTAAATACAGATACATATTAAAATAAAAACATTACTAGGTTAGGTATCATGCACACATACATGTTTGATACACAAATACAATTTGTTGCTAAAATGTTTAGTTTAGGTTGAACTTACAATTACCACAATTTGTTAGTTGTTGCTATTAAAATTAATAATACAAATAGTACATTACAGAACGTATCACATATTATAGAACAGTATCATTGCATTCATGGATAATTAGTAATTTCTTATAATTTTAGTCAATATCTGCAGCATTTCACATAAATAAAATAACAAAATCATATCCTATATATAAAAAAAACCAGCAATAAAGCATTTAATTTTTTTTTTTAACCAACCAGTTTTATACCAAAGCTTGGATAAAAATCTTTATTTGAAAATGGTGTCCAGGAATTTTAGTTTGGAATCAACTTCTGTAAAAGAGAGCATATATTCAAAATGTAAATGACCACAGTTTTGGAAGATGTGTCTTAAAAATTGCCCTTGTGACTTTGTACTAAACTTACACTTAGAGAATTCAATCAGCCTGAAGTTAAAGCTTAAATACACGAGAGACATACACTTTTATTATATTTCAAAGAACTGGAAAATACATGCAATTGTTTTCAAATTTCACTACATATTAGATGTCTTTGAAAAAAAAATTACTGTGGCCTTATAGGTTTACATTTTGACTCAAAATATTTCTTGTTACTCAAACTTGACAAAAATAATATATTAATATCTTAAAGTATTTGTTTTGTGATACACACCATTACCACAGTTAAAATTTTTCAACTTGGTGAGATGATTCTTATCAGATCATTTAAATATATATATTTAAGTTCCTATTTATAACTAAATGACATGAAGTTATGAAAGTAGTGTAACTGCATAATGTATGGACTTTAAAAATAAACTAATCATATAACTATACAAATTCAGGATAAAATACCTTTTTTTTTTTTAATAAAAAAAAGGATAATAATAAAAAAAGGATAATAACAACTAATAAATATTTATTAAAACTGGTTTTAAAAAAAATTAAAAATAATTACAATAAATATAGCAGACAATCAGTATAAATTATTAAAAAAAATAAATAGGATACAAAAGAATTCAAAATTTAGAACTTAGGTACTTACATTAGTTTCACTATCTCTAACGATGAAATCACCATCTTCAGCATACTCTCCAAGCATTTGATCACACTGACTCCGGGTAATACTGCCATAGTACCAGCTCTTCCCGCTTAAATCAGGACGCTCTTGTAGGCTGCCAAATTTATTCCGGAACATTGCTGGAGAACCACCACTAGCTCCTAGGGATAAACTAGTTTCTTTACGGGAAATTCCATTGTCCATTAGAATATCAACACTACTAGAAAGAGGAAAGTTTTTACCAGGGTAGGTTTCCACGGAATTCCCATGACAAACAATCTGTACATAATTCTTTGGCACCAACCCAACTTCATTTCGTTGATTTCTCGCTTTCCACCAATCAGGATCATTTTCTGGTCTGTCGATGATTTCAAGATGTTCACCTCTTTGGAAGCTCAATTCTTCTTCATTTTGTGAGGTAAAAGAATACAAAGCTAAAACAATGTCAAGACAACCCCCACCCTGCAGTGTATTATTAGCAGATCCTGCAGGAGTATAATTATGACTGCTATCATTAGCATCATCAACTTCCTCAAGAACATAATTAGAAGGAAACCAGCCAACTGTACCGTCGCATTCTCCTTTCCACCACCCATCGTTTGATTTTTCCATAACCATTACCCGTGCTCCCTTTGACAGTGAAACTTCATCAGGCTGTTGTGCTTCATAATTATATTTGACTATGGCTGATGTTCCAGTATAACTACATGTTTTGTCAGAAGTATTTCTAGGAGAATCAACATTCACTTCCTTAGTTGCAATAGGAGAAGCAGTGGGAGACATTTTGGCATCAGTTTTTTTCTTAACTCTTCTGCGAATACTGTCAAAGATAGATGGCTTCTCTCTCTTAACATAATTAGAAGGAACAAATCCAGATTGATGTTTAGCATTCTGAACTTTCCACCAATGCTTACTATCATCTAAAAGTATAAGTCTTTCGCCTTTTTTAATATCAAGTTCTTGACTACCTTGTGCAGTATAATCATACTTAGCAATAACATATGTTTCATCTGTCTTACCTAGAAGATGAAATCATAAAATTAAGAATAAAAGGTCAGATACATACTTTTATAAAACCAAAAACTTTCTGTGCACATAAATATAGGTCAAAAACTTTCTGCAAATAAATTTTATGTTTAATTAAATTACATGTTATGTTACTTTGACATGGACAAAATTTGCACTTTTGAGTGATCTGTCGACGAAATTTGGGTTTTGAATGAAACTCACTGACAGAGTTCTTATTTTCTAGACAAAATTTTCGTTTTTGAGTGATCTCTTGTTGAAATTTGCTTTTTTTGAGCTACTCACGGATGAAATTCGCGTTTTGTATGCGACTCATGGAAGAAATGTGCAGTTTGTATGCTGTTGGCATTTTCAATAAAACAGTTAAGTTCCAGTTTTAAGTTTAATTAAATCCCAATAAGTTTTCTCCCTTACTCTCACAATATTTAATAAATAATTTAGCAGTTTATTTGTTATTTTTAGAAGTTATTCATGTTTGAGACAAAAGGTTTTAAAAATTATAATTTGGCTGGCTAGTAATTAAATGTAAACAATTTATTACTCACATACTATGCAAAGTTTAAACGTTAATTATTCATATTGCCTTTCTTAAACATAAGAGATTTTTACTGTTTAATTAATACCTATAAGAGATATTTACTAGATGGTTTATTTGTGAATGAAGTAACTTCACATCTTTAGCTCGCAAACTTAAAGTCATATCAACAGTTTTTAGTTATGGTAGGTTGGTTGGTAACCAAATACTACAATTTAAATGTTTGCTTGTTAAACTTTTTTATTAAACTGTTATTTTATTTATTTGTGACTATAACCTTTTCTCAAACTATGCTAATGTATTATATTAACTGTGATTGTAATGTTTTTGCCTGTAAAAATAGAGATGCAGCAGATGTAGTTGGTGTGCACTTGCCTGGCCAGCAGTAACTCCAGTATTATATTTTATGGAATACTTAAATGTTCCAGCCATTTTAGGATAATTTAAAGCATCTATATCTTTTTAGTTATGTGTTTAACCAATTATGTTCTTTTTCTTGAGCTCTTTAAATAAATGAGAATTAGTTATTTAGCTAGTTATTTTTCATCTTATACACATCAACAATTCTGATACAACAAACAATTGGCAAGAGATGTGTACTTATTTCTCCTCCTGTAACATATGCAATCTCACGGACGAAATGAATGCTTTTTTGCATGATTCATGGATGGAATTTACGTTTACTGTGCAGTCTTTGGACGAAATTTGCATTTTATTGTGCAGTTTTTAGGCAAAATTAGCGTTTTATTGTGCCTTTGGACAAAACTCTGGTTGTGTTCTCTTTGAACAAAATTTGTATTTTATTGTGCAGTCTTTGGACGAAATTCACATTTCTTGTGCAGTCTTTGCACAAAATTCGCATGGTTAAAGGGCAAAATTAACACTAGCCACTGGCCACAGGGCCGGTACATGAGAAAAAGTGGCTAGTGAAAAATTCTTTATCAGCGGCCACCTCCCGGCCACTTTTTCTTATGGAGAGAATAAAATCTTTTAGCATTTCATCAAGGATTCTACTTTTTTTTTGTTCCAATATATTTATATTAATATTTTTTGGGGGGCTATTCAGTTTTAGATTAATACTTATAAAATTTTTACTGTTTAGTATATTTAAACAAAAAAGTGGCCACTAGTTTAAAGAATGTGGCCATTTAAAAAACTGGTCCTACCGGCCAGTGGCCACTAATGAAATTTCCCAATTTTGCCCTATACGCATGGTCCTTTGTTGAAATAAGTTTTTTACACTGTACTTTGTTGAAATGCAGGGTTGGTAAAAAACCCAAAAACCATGGTTTTTTTTTGGCTTAAACCAGGTTTTTTTTGGTTTAAACCGGGTTTTTTTTTAAAATATGATTTCCTATTACATATACATGCATATTTATTAAAAAAAAAAATATTTTTGAATAGATAAATAATAACTTGATTTAATAGTAATTCTAATCAATGTAATAATTTAATATACAATTAGTTATGTGGAAATGGAAATCATTTAAATATTAAACATTTTTAGAAAAAGCTATGTTTTTTTTTTTTTTTTTTTTTTTTTTTTTTGTTAAATAAAATGTTTTACATAATGAAACATTGACACCTTGAAAATACTAATATACAATCTTTTAATTATTAGCACTATAAATGATGAAGAATATAAATATGATGCAGTTTCATATATATTATTTTCACAAGGCTATTCAAAATAATTTCTTTGAAATACTTATTAAATGAGATGTCTGATTTTTCTGTTAGAAGACTACATGAATTATCTTTTATTGAAAATAAAGCTTTTTATAAAGAATTTTTGGAATGATTTGAATTTAGCAATAGAGTCTACACACTTTAAGAAGTATTGTGTATTGCTATTTGACATTTCTCCTCTGAAACTACCAGGTTAAAAGAAAAAAAAAAAGTCAACAAACAAAATTTTTAAAATAAACAAAAATACCTATTTAATAGCTTTTTAGACTATTGAAAACATTGATCTTAAAATATAAAGCAGTTTTATAAATACACTGTCTTCCACTAAAACATTTAAATAGCCATCAGACTACACGCTATATTTTAACGCTTAGTACTTTTAAATGTCTAAACAAAAAATTACTTCTTTTTAGGCATTTTTATGAGACTTTCTTTCTATTATGTCTCAAGTAAACCTTGCCTTGTCCCTTTCTCCTCAATTTTCTCAGCTAATCTAAGTTGGTTATGCAATAGAAGATTTAAATATATCTTATTGCATATTTTAATTAAATGCAAACAGGTGCTTCCCCAGCACTAAATCTTTCAATGTCTTCTTATTTGACTTTATATCTTGAGCTTTATTATTATTATTATTATTCTTAAAAATAATCCCCCTCCAATCAAGAAAAATTTTTTTTAGAGTTTGATTGAAATCTTAAAAATCATTTTATGTTATTAACTGTAAATCTGCATTTCTCAAAGGAAAACATTTTTTTTTCCAAATATTACATATTTTTAATCCATGTCTTTTCCAACGTAACATAATTTGTTTTCTTTATAGCTTCAGATATGTTCATCATTATACTATAGATCTGTATTTTAAAGTACATTGACAAGGTTCTTTTTAAAATGCATTCGCTAGAGTTGTAGGCTATGATTGCTTAAGAAAATGAATGCTATTTTAGAAAATTATTTATTTGCAGCAAACTTATAAATTTAAAACTTTCATACAGAAAAACTAGGGATAGTGCCTGAATGCATTTTTAAGAAAACAGTCTTCACATGACTGCTTCGTGAAGTGAGAGGGAGGCAATTAATTCCTCACTCAATAATTCACACAATTGGCGACAATAAGCATATGAAAAATGACTGATATCATCTACGCTAGGGATGCACAACCTGTGGCCCGCGGGCCAAAAGTGGCCCGTGATGGGTTAACGTGTGGCCCACGAGTCTCGTCATTTTACAAATGGAGAAAATTGCAATTTTTGTGCATATGTCACTGGAAAAATCGTAAATTTCATTAATTTACCGCGCGAAAATGTGAATTTTCGTCATCAGAACTCGCAAATTTCGTTAATCGGCTTGGGAAAATCGCGAATTTGATCATTTGTGGGGAAAAAAGCAATGGGGGAATTTTGTCGATGAGGCTTGGAAAAAATAGCAAATTTCCGCGATTGGTCCCTGAAAAATCGCAAATTTTGTCGGCCGGACGCGAAATATCGCACATTTCGTTGATCGAGCAAGAAAAAAATCGTCAGTTTTGTTGATGATGCTCGAAAAAAGTTGCAAATTAAGTTCATCGGTTGCAAGATAAAAAAAATGGCATGGTTTTTCAGTTTATCGCGGAAGCAAAAAGCAAATTTCGTTGATAAGGCACAAAAAATCGCGAATTTAGCGATGACGCTCAGAAAAATTGAATATTTCGTTGATCGGCTGCAAAAAAATAGTGAATTTCGTCAGTTTATCAGGAGAAAAAAAAAAAATCAAAAAAGAGCGTAAAAAATGCAGATTTCGTCAGAGTTAGTACAAAAATCGCGAATTTCATGATAGAGCGCGAAAAAATGCGCATTTAGTAAATTCAGAGCGAAAAAAAGCTCTCATTCCGTCAATCGGATTCGAAAAAAATAACAAATTTCTTTGGTCGGAGACGAAAATATTGTGAATTTTGTTGATCACACGCGGAAAAATTGTTAATTACGTCGATAAAGCTCTAATAAAAACAGGAATTTCGTCGATCAGATGCGTAAAAATCGTGAAATTTGTCGATCATGTGAAGAAAAATTGCAAATTTCGTTGATAGGCTTCGTAAAAATTGCGATTTACGTCAGGCATGCGCGGAAAAATCGGAATTTTTTGTCAATCAAGCACGGAAAAATCTCGGATTTCGTCGATCATGCGAATGAAAATTGCGATTTCTTCGATAGTCTTGGTAAAAATTGCGACTTTTTTACATCAGTGATCGAAAAAATCTTGAATTTTGACGATGAGGCACGAGAGATTAAGAATTTCGTCGATCAGCATGAAACAAATTGTGAATTTTGTCGATCGACTTTGTAAAAATCACAAATTTTGTTGATCTGGCTCAAAAAAATAGAAAAATTTCTCGATCACGTGAGGAAAAATTGCAAATCTCGTCAATCGGCTTTGCAAAAATCACGAATTTTGTTGATCAACTTGGTAAAAATCGCGAATTTCTCCGATTAATTTCGTTAAAATCGTGAATTTTGTGTAGATCAGTTTTAAAAAATCGCGAATTTCGTCGATCAGACGCGGAAAAATCTCAAAATTCTTCAATCATGTGAAGAAAAATTGCGAGTTTCGCCAATCATGCGAAGAAAATCACGAATTTTGTCAAACAGGTTCAGAAAATCGCAAATTTCGTAAATCAGGCGTGGAAAAATTGAAAATATCATCCATTAGGGGCTGAAAAATCGAAATTATATTGATCAGGTGCAGAAAAAAATCTAAATTTTCGGCGATCATATGAGGAAAAATTACAAGTTTCGTCGATCGGCATTTTAAAAATCACGAATTTCGTCGATCGGCTTTTTAACAATTGCAAATTTTGTTGATCAGGCGTGGAAAAATCGTGAATTTCCTCGATTGGTTTTGTCAGAATTGCAAATTTTGCTGATCCGGCGAGGAAAGATGATCATGCGAGGAAACATCGAGAATTTTCTCCGGTCACCTTTGTAAAAATTGCGAATTTTGTCGATCGGTTTCGGAAAAAGTGAAAATTTTGTCTATCAGACGTGGAAGAATTACAAATTCCATTGATCAGGCACAGAAAATCGGGATTTTTGTTGATTAGGTGCAGAAAAATCTTGTTGATCGGCTTCTTCTCTTTTCTTCATTCACAAATTTTTCATTTTGTTCGGCTCCAGCCTTTTAATACAACAAAACTTATTCTCCTGAATAAAGTCAAAAATTTTTTTTTACATTTTGAAAATAATTTTTACTGTATCTGTTATATAAAAACACAAAAACTCTTGATATATCCTTACCAAATGAATTGGATATTTTGACTAGATAAGCGAGCTTAAAGGGGTAACCCCTCCATCCACCCACTCTCTGAAAACATACTTTTTTATCCGATTATAGGCTACAGATCAGTTCCTCTAAATTGAATTTTCTCTGTGTTATTCATGTGGCCCTCGACCACCCTGACATATCTGTATGTGGCCCTTTTCTTGAAAAGGTTGTGCACCCCTAATCTATGCAAAATTGTCTGTTACGCATTAAACAATTAAAAGGATTTTGAATTTAATAGCAGAGCAACCAGAAAATAGCAGTCCTAGAAAATTCACCAAAAAGGAATTCGACTGCCAATTCGTACATTAGAAGCATATTTTGGGAAAATGTTCTCAAAAGAACATAACAAATAGCATGTACATGCAAAGACTATTATGCAACGAATAAGTTAGACTTAAAATTACGCAGAGAGAAAATTGAAATTTCACTAACCGCAAACACAGTCGATTTTTATTTTTATTTTTTTATTTGTTTCCAGCAAGGGTGAAATACGCCTCTTAATGAATTCTCTTTATCTGACAGCCGTTTTTCAGTAATAAGGCAGATGCTAGATGTTTTTCTTTCTTTTCTTTTGAACAGAAAGTTATTGTGGGATCGAAATAAAACGTTAAGATAAAATAGATATTTAATTAAAGATTAGTTTTAACTGTAATTTAGAAAAATGTAAAATTTAAGAAAACTATATGTGATTCTACATCACAATCATTGCATGAAATTTACATTCTACATGCATACTAACATGGCCTAGTCTAGTGTCTCATGGTGACTGCTGAGATAAGATTTAAAAATAGAAATTACTTGCATACAACAATTTAGCACACTTAAATTACAAAAATGAGAAAATATTATAAAGATTTGTTCTAAAAAACCAATTGGTTTAAATTATGCCACCGTATTTAGTAACAAAATAAAATCATAATGCAAAATCCCCATTCCCAATGTAAGAATGCAAGAAAAACAAAGGCTTAACCCTATAAACACAGAGCAGAAATCTGCCAAATATTTATTAGCATATACATAACAAAGAGAAATCAATGGAGAAAATTACTTAAGAATGTTATATTTGAGGCTTTGAGAAATGATCAAATCCTTAGTAAATCTTAACTAATCAAGCAATTTAAATAATAAAAGTGCATTTTTAACTCCTGTTTGCCCTTCTACTATGAATGTTTTACAATTAATGTTATATATATATATTTAAACCTTTAAAAAAAAAGGTAAAAATAAAACTAATTTTTTTCTAACCAGCTAATTTTTAAAAAATTAGTTATTCTGCCATGTAGACTTATAGTTTATATGAAAAGCTGGGTTGATTAAAAATATTTGTCATTTTAGAAATTTATCAATTCATCATTTTTCTACAACTTAGCTTGTAGCTTCTGCATAACTTGGATTTTGCATTTTTCAATGTCAGGGCTCCCAACACATTTTAGTCCTCAAAAAGGGAGAAAGGGGACCATTTTTATTTAAAAAGGGGACTTTGAGGGACCATTTTTATTAAAAATCGAAAAAAAAAAAAAAAAAAAAAATGGATCATATGTGTATAAAAATACACTGCTCAAAACAAAGGATATTGCAGTTTTAGGTGGATTTTGTATCTGGGAAACTTTTTAGCTGATTGATACATGGTCGACAGATAGTAGGTTATATGAGAATAAATTACACATGTTTGGAAGAAAAAAATGCATTTTATTGCGCATTTGTGTACAAAAGGAAAAAAACACAATTTGTGCATATGAGAAAAAAAGAATAAGAAAAGGTGTTTTCTTCAAAGAAAATCATTTTCAGTAGGGGGTATGGTTTCCACGGGCGGCCAGCAACATTGAACACCTTTGAGGCATGAACTCAATGAGGCTATTAATGACGAGTTGAGGTATTCTGCCCCACTCTTCTAGAAGAGCTCTTTCCAGTTCATGGAGAGTTTGTGCGGGTTGTTGGCGGCCAGAAACTCATCTTCCTAGAGCGTCCCAAATATGCTCGATTGGATTCATGTCTGGAGAACACGCTGGCCATTCCATTCGAACGATTCCTTCCTCGAAAAGGAAATCCTCCATCAGGTTTGCACGATGTGGCCTGCAGTTATCGTCCATTAAAATGAAGTTATCTCCGATTGCTGCAGCGTAAGGAACAGGGTTGGGTTTCTTCCGGAAGAAACCTATTTCTTCCAGGACAGTGGAAGAAACTCGAAAAAACCGGAAGAAACTGGAAGAAACTACCAGAAACCAAAACAAATGCTCAAAGTTAAAGTATATTAACTATATAAAAGAATTAAAGTATAATTACATGAAATCTAAATTGGAAAATTTAATTATTTTTTTTTTTTTTTTTTTTTTTTTTTTTTGCAGAGTTAAGTCATTTTTTTTATAACAAACTTCAGGTTCAGAGACATTTTCAGGTGATGGATTTTTACTACTCTAGAGTTAGAGGGATGTTTTATTATTATTAATTACACTATTTATATAAAAAGAGAGAAAAGAAGCCACCAATAAATTGTTTATTTTTCATATAAAAATATATTATTTTTGCATAAAAATACCTTATTTTTGTATAAAAATACCTTATTTTAAACTGTGCCACACAGTAAATAAATAAATTTGTAATTATTTATACTAACATCTAGCATGAATATCTCAATGCTGTAGTGTTCTAAAAATATCTAAGGGTATGTCAAAATACTTTTAAACTATCTTGAAGTGTAGGACCTGGGAAAAAAAAAAAAATCTTCATCTTTTGCATTCATCAAATTTAAGTTGAGAAACTGATTGCAGCATCCTACTGCTAAAAATTTTTTTCGCTATACTAATGATGCATTGTACTAAAAAAAATTAGAATTTTAATGATTTTTTTTAATACGAGGATTGACCTATACAGGTTTTTAAGGCTAAAACCAATTTTCAGAAAATTCAAAGTTTCAGCCAAAAAAAAAAAATAAAAAAAAAAAATAAGTAATTAAATTGTATGTTTTAAAGTAATTAATGCATACATAAATGTAAATTAATTATATGTTTAGTATTTATTAATTATGCACAATTGTTAATTATCCAAAAACTTTATTTACATATGTAATAAAACATAAATAATTAATCAATGAAACAGGAAGATTTTCTGATTATACGAATTTCATTTATTTAATTAAAAAATATTTTAGCTTTAAGTACAGTAGACTCCCTTAAATCCGCAAACCAGAAATCCGCAACTCTCTAAAATCCGCACATATTTTATGGATGTAAACAATGAAACTTTCAATTCAGATATTGGGACAAAATTTGATATTTTTAGTTTGTATCAATTCCATACATTTTTTTTATTTGTAATTTTCTTAATAATATTCTATTCATGTTTTTTTCATAAAGGAAGAATAATATTTTTTTGAAAAAAATTCGAGATATTGCTGATATCACTGGTAATCACAATCTTCTTACCAAATATATTTATGCAATAATCAAGATTTTTTTGTTACTATGCCTGACTTAACTTGAAAAAGTCCTTATTTTATGATTTTGATGTAAATTAGTAATGTACTTTTATGAGGCAAGTTTTGTTAAATAATTTTGGAAAAATACATTTAATCTTTATAATGAATATTTAATCATACACTATTGATTATTAACTTGACCTTTGCTATTAGTACTTTAATTATTTTAAAAATTATCTAAATTTTTATTATTTTAGTTTATTACTTATTTTAATAATTTATTATATTGTAAGCATTCATTACAGTTCTGAATGCACTATTAATTGCACTCAAATTACTGTTTAAAAAATGTAAACAAAGTAATGACCAGAAATCCGCAAAATTCTAAAATCCGCAAAATTCTAAAATCCGCAAAACCTGTGGTCCTAAGCTGTGCGGATTTGAGGGAGTCTACTGTATACACATCTTGATTTTTCTTCTATAATGATTTTTGTAAATAATCATTTATTATTCTAGAACTTTCTCAAAGAACATTTGAAACACTAACGCAGTTTAAACTAAAAAATGTCTGTAAGATGATTGCTAATTCATGTCTAATAATCATAAACAACAAAGTTCATTGCAATACAGTTCAAATCAATGACTAAAGTTGAAAATTTCCGAAGGAAGAAACAGGAATTTTGGAATACTGAGAGTTTCAATCAAGCTGAATTTTCAGCCACGTTTTTGGCAAAACTAGGATTTTAATCTGCAAATGAAACCATATTTTTTATAAATTTGTTTAATACAATAATATTAAAAATTTAATATTAAGTTTTTAATATTACAGTAATTATTGTATGTTACTTATATTATTAAAATTGATGTAAATTAAAAGCTTTTATTTAAATGGGTTTCATTCTACCGTTGGTAAAGAATCCCTACGATTTACTACTAGTTTCAGAAATTTAAATTGAAATGAATAATATTTAATTTTGTGGTTTTTTATTTTAGATAAAATTTCTTTTCATTTAGCCGATGGTTGAAGATCTTTAGACAGGTGTTGTGTGTGATCTTGGCAAGAAAATTGGTGTACTTATTGATTTAGCATATATATTTAATTAAATTTGTTTTGGTCCAATGGAATTAATTCATTTAATATTATAGAAAGAAGATATTATATCGTACAAAATTGAAATTATATGGTAAATTCTAGAAGAAAAACAGTTTCTTCCATTTCTTCCACTTGGAAGAAACCTATTTCTTCCGGCCGGTTTTTTCCATGGTTTTTTCCGCGGTTTTTTCCACTGCGGAAGAAACTTGCCAACCCTGGTAAGGAACTACAATAGGTCTGAGGATCTCATCCCTATATCGGTGACCAGTCAGAGCTCCATCTCGAATGATGTAGAGGTCAGTGCGCCCGTCAATGGAGATGCCACCATACACCAACACTCCTCCACTGCCAAATCTGACACTTTCGTGCACGAACGCAGGATTATTACTACTGCCACGGTTCCTCCAGATGAAAATACGCCTATTATCCGGATGCACAGAAAAACGGGACTCGTCAGAAAACAGAATATTGCTCCATTCATTTCTCCTCCAGTTGACATGCTCGGTTGCCCATTCCCTGCGGTCGCGACGATGCCTTGATGTTAATCTAACACATACCATCAGTCGGTGAGCATACAGACTTACAGCATGGAGCCGGTTTTGGACAGTCTGAGTTGAAATCGTGGTGCCTGTAGCCGAGCGAATGTGTTGTTGGAGAAGAGTAGCGTTCATGTTTCGGTGTCTCCGAGCTGTTAACGCTAAATATCGATCTTCATTGGGCGTTGTTGCTCGTCTACGACCTTGCCCTATTCTTCGGCCTGCACATCCACTCTCCAAAAAACGGTTCCAGATCCTGGAAATGACACTTTGTGACACTCCAATGGCTTGCGCTACTTTGGCTTGAGTTTGGCCCCCTTCTAACCTACCAACAATTCTCCAAGCTTCTGAATCTGTCAAATGACTTCGCTGAGACATCGTACTCATCGAAACAAAGCAATCACTGAATGCCGATCATCCTTGTCTTCATTCTCTTTTATCCAGTTGAAAGTCAAATTTCATTCGCTGCTGTTGAAGCAACGTTTTTGACGTCGAACTCAAAATTTGCATAATCCACAGTTTGAAAACCAGAAAAATTTGCATTTGTGATTCTCTTCTATTTTTGGCAAAAAAAAATTTTGTTTATATCTTTATTTTATATAAAACTTCAAATATCCTTTAATTGTTTTGAGCAGTGTATAGCACAAATTTTCTTAAATAAGAAAAAGAAAGTAAATTTTTAAAATTACCCTAGAAAATATGTTAGATGGTTTTCTTTATAAGATTTCATTATAAACAATGTACACAATTTTGTATAAGCAAAGCACATTTAAATATCCTACTGAAAAAGTATATAAAGCATTCAATATTTCGACATTCACTTTGATAATTCTCGTTACAGGTAAAAAATAATAGTGATCAGTTAATAAAAACAAGTAAGTGGGTAAGCAGGGCTTGAATTTCAGAGCGGGATGGCGGGATTCGCTTCCAAAATTTTGAAATCCCGCCCAAAATAATAACGTGGACGGGAGGCCCCCGCCCAAAAAAATCTGCATTTTGAAACTATGATCAACCCCCACGACCGTTTTGCGAATTTTGTGATATTTTCGTGCGACTGATCAACATATTTTGCGACTTTTTTACCGCCAAAGATCATTGAAAATCACGATTTTTTTTCCGCGACCGATTGACAAATTTTGTAATTTTTTTCCTGCAATCCATTGAAGAGTTTCGTTCTATTTTCCGCGCCGAAAAAAAAGTGATTCTGTAGCGCGTAAATTACGCAAAAAAGCGGAGATGGCACAGTAAAAAAACAGCTATTATGCGTCCCCCAAGACGCATGATTTCGTAAAGATTTGTGAAAAAAAGGCAAATATTTTTAAAAAATTGCGTAAAAACGAATAATTTCCTGCAATTTTCGTCAAAAGATTCGCGAAAGAATGGCTAATTTCGTCACAGAATCTTGTAAAACGGCAGTTTTCATCAAAAAAGTCGCGAAAAAATGTCAAATTTCAACAAAAGATTAATTATAAACGACAAATTTCCCGAAAAATGGCAATTTTCGACAAAAAATACGATAAAACAGCAGATTTCATTAAAAAGTCGCGAAAAAACGGGAAATTTCTTCAGAAAATTCACGAAAAAACGGCAATTTTTGTCAAAAAATCACGAAAAAACGGCAGATTTTGTTGAAAAGATCATAAAAATAAAAAGACAAATTTCATTATAAGATAGCGAAAAAATGTAAAATTCACCAAAGGGAACCCCTTATCCCAGCCTCCCTGAAAAAAAAAAAAAAAATTACCAGAAGTGCATTTTTCTGTTCAACAAGCTAATTTTCTTGCTTCAGTTTATTTATTTTTTTAATTTATTTCTTTCTGCTCTAAAATCCATTTCTGACAGCTCCAAATCTTTCTGAGTTAATGTAATTTCTAAAAGTAGCCATTCATTAAACAAAAAGTTCCCCTTTACTCAACGAAATTACAATTCAGTTTTTAAGAAAAAGTCTTTTTTGTTAAATTTGACTTGCCCCTTTTTAAAAGAAATGCGAACAATAGTAATACTTCTTATCTTCTACACTCAAATAAGCATTATTTTATAATTAAATTTGTATCTTGCACGTTTAATATAAGAAAAATATTGGTTTTAATTATAACAATTATAAATTATCAATATAAATTTATTAAATTAATTAGAAGTTTTATTAATTATTATTAAAACAATAATTAGCATTAATTATTATTAAAACAATAATTAGATCTGAAACAAAAATAATTAGAACCGGGAAAGAATTTACGATCAGTAAAAACTAGACACTTTTTTTTTTTTTTTTTTTTTTTTTTTTTTTTTTTTTTACACATTTTGCACAATTATTCTGAATTGTTAAAAATTGGTTCAGTGATATTTTGTCATGTATGTATTCTGGTAATTCTTTAAATAGCACATAAAATAGTAGCGGGTTTAAAAAAAAAAAAAATTCTCCCTCCCAAACAGCTAAACTCCCCTCCATTTATAAATGTTGGTAGGAAGACTCCCCTCCTTGGAAAAATTGAATTTCAAGCCCTGGTAAGTATGATCACAGATCACTCAGAAGGTTTCATTTAATATTCCTTTCAAAACATTCTAACCTTTAATTGTTAACCATATTTCCATATTATACCATTGTATTATGTTAACCAAAATATAAACCAAAATTGTTAAGAATTAAATTTGTTAAAAATTAATAATTATTTATAATGATTGAATCCTTACATAGAAAGGGATAATCAGACATGGTACAGGCTCTGCAAGAAAAAAGCTAAACTTTCACGACCTCACAGACTTTTGATGAAATTTGTATTTTTTTGCAGTGCTTTAACGAAATTTGCGTTTTTTAGCAATTTATTAATGAAATTAGCTTTCTCCTGCAACCATTTAATGAAAATCACACTTTTTTCACAGTCTTTTCAAAGAAATTTTTAATTATTCATCATGTTTTAGCGAAATTAAAGGTTTTTCTCACTCTCTTTCTAAAAAAATTGTGTATTTTCTGCAATTTTTCGAGAAAATTTGCTTATTTTCCCTGATTTTTTGAGAAAATTCGCCTGTTTTCCTCGATGTTTATAAAAAATTCGAATATTTTCCACGATCTTTCAGAAAATTTGCATATTATCCACGGTCTTTCAGAAAATTTGCATATTTTCAGTGATTTTTTTTGTCAAAATTTGCAAGTTTTCAGTTATTTTTCTTCAAAATTCACATAATTTTTCTGTGATCTTTTGTCAAAATATGCATTTTTTCTTGCAATTCTTTGAAGGAATTTGCATAATTTGAAGTGGTTTGCACTCGCGTTTTTGTTGTATTTCATCCGTTATACCCCCCCCCCCCTCCTATAAAATTTTTCAACAAATTTTAATGCATATTTGCATCGATCCTAGGGATAATAAAATTCATCGCCGAAAAAGCGGAATTCCACGGAAAAGTAACATGTCTGGATAATATAAGGCAGTGAGAATGGAGGTAGAGAGAGTGTGAAGAATGACATTATTCATAACCTGGGCTTTTCATTTAAGATATTACGTGAAATATTGTAGATTAAATTTTTTGAAATTTTTTTTTAATAACGTCCCCTGGCGACAGAAAGGGATGAAAAATAAAATGACAATTGTTGAGATATTTTGAGCAGATTTTTTTTTTCTTAATTTTTTAGAAAGTTCATGGAGTGGTAATGAATGCAGTTAAACATTAAAACATTGGCTAGTACTAAAAAAATGAGTTAAGATGGTGGGAAATGGGTGTTTAGGCCAAGAGTTTTAAAAGAATGTATGGAAAAAATCAATTTTCTGATTCCCCACCCCACACACGTATACATGAAGAAATGCCCCTAATTGTCTGGGGTCAAAATAGACCCTAGCATGATGTTGGGCTCGATGAGATGAGATACCTCCTTCAGTCAACCCTTCAAAATGAGATTGAATCTCGCTGTAGTTTAATTAGGGGTTGAGTTAGAAAATTGATTAAAATACTTAAGTTAGAGCCTGGAGAAGTAAAAAAGAAACTTAAAAATTTAATCCCACTGCCACACACACACTTCTTAAAAAAAAAAAAAAGAATTTGTGTTAAAAATATGAGATTTTAAAATCAATGACTTTGTTACTTTTTTTTTTTTTTTTTTCTAGAATTAATATTTGGATTAGTGCTAACTAGAGGTTTGCACGGGCCGAAATTTTCAGGCCCGAGCCAGGCCTGAAAGTTAAAATTTTGACCCGAGCCTGGCCTAGCCCAAACGGAAGAAATATTGGCCCGGTCCAGCCCGAAAGTTAAAATTTCAGCCCGAGCTCGAAAAAAAGTTTAAAATTCGGCCCGAACCCGGCCCGGCTCGGGTGAATTTCTACAGAACATTGATCTTTACTCCAACAGAAGAGTTCAGACCAAAAAAACTTATGTTAGTCATTTTTTTTTCATGTTCATAATCTCTATTTATGCAGAAGTGCCATAGGCTATGATATTTACGCTTTTAATAGCCTTTGTTGTATGTGTAGTGTCCATTCTAGGCCATTTTTGAAGGGCGCAGCACCCTGCCTTTTTTCAAATTTACAAAATGCACCCTGCCCTTTTTAAAAGTAGTAAAATGCACCACTGGTTTTACCCAGAGATTTTTAATAAATATTTTTTTTATTCCGTAGTGCTTCTAAATTTGTGTCCCTAAAAATGATAGATTTTTTCATTTCTTTAAGAAAAAGAACATAAAACTATTGAATCATGTTTTAATTTAATTGTATTTTTAATTTTTATATCATAAAATCATTCGAAATTAATGTTACTTGATTTATCATATTTAAAAATTATGTGTTTCATTGCTTTCTTTTTTCCCTTTCTAAAGGCAACAACAATTTTTTTTCTGCCAAAAGTGCCCTTTTTTGCTGCAGTAGTGCCTTTTGTAGTGAATAGCACCATGCCCTTTTTATTTCTAGAGTGAACACTAGTATGTAAATGTTTCAGCTATCATTAGTATTATTAATACCTTTAAAAAAAAATCTAAAATATGGTATATGGTAAAACAGGGTTCATACAGAGTTTGCTAAATGAAAAATAAGGACTCTGTAAGGACTTTGTAAGGGCTTCGTTAAAAGAAAAATAAGGACTTCCTAAAGTTAAAAAAGAACAGTACATATAATTACTTACATTAAATTTTAATCGTAATAGATTGAAATTTTACATAAAACATACTTATATAATTATATAAAAAAATATATAACATCAGTTGGCTAGCAACTGTTTTTTCACATCTATTTCTTTGGTCAGGGAGGAAATTTCTTCCTTTTTTCTTTTGCAGATTTTCTACAATTGTTCAATTTGATAAATAATTGAATATCTTTAGTTGATTTAGGTTTATCAGCTAATTCATTAGCCTTATTTTCTAACTCCAATACTTCTTTTTCAAGAAGCGATTTTTTTTTTTTTTTCTTTTTTAATATAAAACCTAAGTCATCTTTAATTAATTTCCTTTTATTTCCTGCAGAGGAAGACTGTTGCTGTTAACCATGCTACACATATCCAGTGAAATAATAAGACTAAGATCAGGGTTGGAAAAAAACATGTTTTTTATTAAAAAAAACAAAAAACATGTTTTTTTTGTTTAAAACATGTTTTAAACGTTTAAAACGTTTTTTTCTCACACAGCACAATTTTGATTAAAGTGAACAAAAATTATTAAATATAAAGAATGAAAATATTTTCAAACGGCAGTAAGGAAGAAAAAAAATTATATAACAAATACCAAACATTAATTAGCAATTTTATTTTTATTCTAAACTAAAACATTTAATTGTTCAGTTCTTTATAAATGGTAACAAGTTTGTCAATAACCTTACAACAGCCTCATCAACACCCAAACGATTTCTGGTTTTGCTTTGCACAAAACCAAAAATAGAGAAAACTCTTTCTAATCCAGCAGTAGAACATACAGCTGTATGTAACTGTTTTATGATATTCATGGCATTTTTATCAATGTGTTTTTCAAGGCTTAATCACCACAATAAATGTGTTATTTCCACTTCATTTGATTCTCCAATGGCAAATTTATGATTGGCAACTGCATCAAACATATAATCAGAGAATGGAGCTGACTTAGCTTTATAATTTATAATTATTGGAATTAGTTCAGGACATAATTTGGTAGCAAAGTTAATGCCTTTTTCAGTCTCATCAATTGCAAGTGATTCTCCTTTAAAGCGTAATGAAATATGTAAAAAATATGTAATAAATGTGTAAAAAAATATGAAGTACGTAAAAAATTAGTTAAGAAATAAATATTTTTTAAACATGTCCATTTTTTATTATTAAATTATTATTAATTATTTTGAGAACATATTCAAACTGAAAATCAAAATAGATTGGTTGGTAGGTAGCATATTTTTATAACTCTGAGGACAGAAAAGCAAATTTAAACAATTAGAATTTAAAAGAAACTGAAAGTAGATAAGTTTTCTTTTCATTTCAGTTTATTTTCATAAATGAATTATTGAAAAGGAAATACTATTAAAGGAAATTTAAATTAATATTGAATTTTTTTATATATGAATATTTTAAACTGAAGTCATTATAATTTTAATAAAGAAAGAGAAAAAAAAACAATAAAAAATCTTTTTTAACTACTAAACAAATATCTATAAAGTATTATAGCATTATCTATTGATGGGAGAAAGTATTATTTATAGTATATTAAGAAGGTATTTAGCCCAGATTTTTTACTCAATATTATGTTCTCTGTGCACCAACTGCCGAATTTATTCACTAAAAAGGAGAAATAGATCTCTCAAAATATACGAATAAATACTTAAAAGGTGTTGTAAAAATAGATATTATTTAATTATTATTTACCTTAGATTTTTTGGATGCCCTCGCATCCATTTTCAAAGGAGTATAAAAGAAGATAATTCATTAGAAATGGAAAACATATAAAAACAAAACAAAAACAGTCTGCGTGTACAAAGTCACGATGAATTCATCAAAACACCAAGGATATTGTACCAGAGTGCCGAATATTAAGAAATGACATCATTACAAACAGTATCATTGTTAAGCAAAATTTCGAGGGATTCACGGATAGTTGAAGAGTAATGGTTTGATGTTGAAAAGATCATTTTAGCTTTGTCGAAATTTATCAAAATATTTTCTTTTTGTAGCATTCTAGATAAGGCTGTACTAGGCTTGTTGTATTGTATATCCGAAAAATGCTCTTTCAGTCTTACTTTTAATCTTCGAAAATTAATATATCATAGAACTTTGATATTATATAAAAAATCATAATTGAGATATTTAAAAAAATAAATTATGTATTTCCAACTTTAGAGGAAATAAATTTACTTTAACCCTTTCCGGCGCACTACTCTTTAAAGTTGGAATTTAAAGAAGAAAAAAATTAGGCAATCTATTTAGGCCTAGAGGAGTACACAGGTATTGTTTTGTAAAGATTGCACTAACCATTTTAATTATATAGCTGTTGCCGAAGCGGTAACCTCCCATAAGTAAAGCATTGATATGCGCAGTGAGAAGAGCATTGCTGTGAAGCGCGTACTACAGTAAAACATTTTACCTATTATTTAAAAACAGTAGAGTTTGATCTCTGTGGTGTTGCCATCTAGAACTCAAAAAAAAAGATTTAAAGTAGCCATTAGAGTAGTTTTTGAAATATTCACGGAGTTTTTGTGTCTCTAAACCGGGGGAACTTTAGGTGTTGCCGACCCGGCAACACTGCGCGTTAAGGGGTTAAATACTTAATTAAAATTAAATAACCAATTTAAAATTTTAATAAAATTTGAATGTCTTTTAGTACATACAGCTAATTAGAAATTTTTAATGCAATTTTATTTCTTAAATTTTAATTTGTGACATTATTAGCAATAATCATGTTTTAAACATTGTTTTAAATGTAATGTTTTAAACGCGTTTTAAACAGCTGTTTTAAACGAAATGTTTTAAACATAACAACCCTGACTAAGATCAAACACAGATTAGCAGATGTCGCTGGACTTGAAAAATCCTGGGTCCCGGGGACCTAGGACTTCTAAAATTCTGGAACCTTTTCTGGGGACCTCCTTTTTTACAAAAGCGAGTCCCCACTAATAAGTCATATTTTTAGACGCAAACATTGAACTTGTTCATTTTCAAAAGAAAAATTAAATGCAATAATTATTGTTTTCATAATAATACGTAAATAATTAAAGCCAATGTTAATTTTTTTTAAAACTATTAAGAGAAATTTTCTTTACTTTTTAAAAAATAAAAGTGCAAGGTATAAATTTAATTATAAAATAATGCTTATTTGATTGTAGAAGATAACAAGTGTCATTAGTGTTTGCATTTCTTTTAAAAAGGGGCAAAACTGATTTATTGAAAAAGACATTTTTCCTGAAAAAGGAATCTTTTGTTGAGTAAAGGGGTATTTTTTGTTTAATGAATGGGTGTTTTCAGAAGTTACATTCACTCAGAAAGATTTGGAACAATCAAAAACAGATTGTAAAGTAGGAAAATCTGTTTTTGGAGCAGCAAAAAGAAATAATTTTGAAGCAGGAAAGTTAGCTTTTCGAACAGCGATCTTGGCATTATTATTATTATTTTTTGCGCTTTTTTGACGAAAATTACGTTTTAAACCGATCTTTTGAAGAAATTTGTCGTTTTTTCTCGATTTTTTTTGTCGAAATTCGGCGTTTTTTTTGGCAAAATGTGCCGTTTTTTCGCGAACTTTTGACGAAATGTGCCGTTTTTTCGCGAACTTTTGACGAAATGTGCCGTTTATTCGCGAACTTTTGACGAAATGTGCCGTTTTATCACAATTTTTTGATGAAAATTGCCGTTTTTCGCGAATCTTGACAAAATTTGCCGTTTTATCGCGATTTTTGGACGAAATTTTTGTGAGTTTTTGAGGAAATTTGCCGGAAATTATGCACTATTTCGCGATTTTTTAAAGAAATTTTCTTTTTTTTCGATTCTTTGACGAAATGTGCCGTTTTTTCGCGATCTTTTGATGAAAGTTACCGTTTTAATCACAATTTTTTATGAAAATTGCCGTTTTTCGCGAATCTTGACAAAATTTGCCGTTTTATCGCGATTTTTGGACGAAATTTTTGTGAGTTTTTGAGGAAATTTGCCGGAAATTATGCACTATTTCGCGATTTTTTAACGAAATTTTCTTTTTTTTCGATTCTTTGACGAAATGTGCCGTTTTTATGAAAATTGCCGTTTTTCGCGGATTTTTTGACAAAACTTGCCGCTTTATCGCAATGTTTGGACGAAATTTGTCGTTTTTTCGCGATTTTTTGGGGAAATCTGCCTTCTACCGGAATTTTGTAACAAATTTAGCCATTTTTTTCGCGATTTTTTTTGTCAGAATTTGCCGAAAATTATTCGTTATTTCGCGATTTTTTTAACTAAATTTGCCTCTATGCGATTTTTTGACGAAAATTACGCGTCCCGTGGGACGCGTAAGCTCCATTTTCTTGCGTCCCGTCGCCGATTTCCTGCGTATTTTACGCGCTATAGCGCGTCTGCGGCATCCCTGGTGGATTATAGAACAGATTGGCGCAATTATTTGGCGAAATATCTTTTCTTTGCTATTCATTTCTCTATTTCAAAGAAAAGGTAATTTTTGATGATGAATTTTTTTTACGATTGGTGTTTGTAAATACGAGGTTTCTACATCGCAATCGGGAAACAAAAGAGGCAGCTTTAATGTCCAATCAGAAATAAGAGAATTGTAACAAAGAAACTTGATTTTTTTTTTTTTCAGCTGCCATATTTGGCAGATTATGAATGTTTCAGGGGTGATTCTGGGTGATTTTTTTTTTTTCGGAAATGCACATCGCATTTTCGGAAATCGGCGGCGCGGGGGGAGACGGGATTCCGCGAATTACCCCCCCCCCTCCCGGTTTTTCCGCGATCTTTTAACGAAATCAGCGTTTTATCTGCGATATTTGGTGAAATTGCCGTTTTTCCCGTGATCCGCACAGGAAATTTGCGTTTTTCAGGATCTTTTGACAAAGCTTGTTGACAAAAACATCTACGAAATCGTCGTTTTCCCACGAAATATTGACGAAACGCGTGCTTTTTCGGCGATCCTTTCATGAAATTTGCATTTCTCCGCGATTGTTTTTTGCGCGCGCTAAACCATACAAGTTGGTAACTATGCGGAACTGATAACCCAATTTCAAATTTTCGGAAGAGGATGCCTTAAATTTTTGGAAATTTCGGACGAGAATCACTCTTGGAATGTTTGGCGATTTTTTAAAAACATTTTACGGATCGCGTTAATATTAAGTTCACGTTAACAAAAAAAAAAAAAAAAAATAAGGACTTTCAATAAAAAATAAGGACTTTAAGGATCCTTATTAAGGACTATCGAAATATAAGGAGTTTATAAGGACTTTTAAGGTCCGTGCGAACCCTGTAAAAGTAAAATCTTTTAAGACATTGGGAAAAAAAATATATGTTTCCTTCTTTGCAGATGTAAATGTTTAATATGTTTCTCGCGTATTGTTGTATTCATTTTGTATGAATGAACAGTTTAAAAAAAAATTTGCAGATTTCAGTTTAAACGAAAATTCCGTCATAATTATATTTTATTTTATGTGTTTAATTCTATTTTAAGTAGAGATGGGACGAATATTCGGCCACTATTCGGCCTATTCGGCCCTTTTGCCGAATATTCGGTTGACCGAATATTGAAGGCTGGATGACCGAATGCTTCGGCCGAATATTTAGAGATATCTCACCAAATATTTCTAAAATCTCGCCGAATAGTGAAAGAAATCTTGCCAAATAAATTTTGGATTTAAAGAATTTTTTTTTCTTGCAATTTTTTTTTCTCTAATCCAAATTGCCTACTCTCTGGCACATTCATGCGGTCATTTTCATTCTTATTTACAAAATATACAATTATTCAGATACTAAAAAAATATACAGATTTTTTTTTATTTCTTATAAAAGTAAGTGATATTTTAGAAAATGCTGCCCAAGTTAGAGATTCAATTGTACGTGAAATGTCTTCATTAGAAAATGATAAATTACAACTCAAAATATAAAAAGACTTATACCAAAAAAACTGCCTTATTTTAAAATATTAGAATATTTATTAATGCCTGCAAATTCCATGCACATACGAAAAGGCTTTTATGAAATTCATAACTTATTTTCTATAAAGTAAGAAATGAAAAAATTCATTAACTTGGTGTATTAACAAAGATTCGTTTTCAAGATTTCATATCAAATATCGTTATTCCAAAACAGAACTGGTGTCAAACTAGATGCTCATTAGATGACACAACTTGTTTATGAAGACGGTTTTATAAATATTTAAATATAAATTCTAAATATTGAACAAAATAATTATTTAATTCTATTGTTTTCACTTTTAAGTAATTATTTACATAATTACTGACTTTAATATGTAATATTATTATGTATGTATTTTTAATCTACATCTTCCTTCTTTCATGTTGTTATCAATATCTGTTTATCCTTTTAATTCTTACTGGATAAGTAGAATTTTGAAGTTGAATATTGTATGCACCAATTCAAATGTCAAAGGTTTTGTTAGCATATGCATTCTACTTTAAGCATACCTTTTGTTTAAAGAAACTTGTAATTTAAAACTTAGCAACTGATTTCAGAACAGTCTTAATTCTAAAAAAAATTTTTATCATGAGGGACACAAGCTCTCAATGATAAAATTTACTTCATTAAAGGTTATTTCAGAAAATATCTCTTCGTGAGTTCTGAGAGAGAGCGACTCAGAATATTATTAATTTTGGATGCCAGAAAGGATAAATGTATCATTTGATAGTAAAAGTGAAGTACATTCTTCATATTTTAATAAAAATATCTTACCATCCTGACTTACTGAAAATCAATTTGATGTACATTGGGATAAAAGAATATAATGCAATTTCATAACTTTTTTTATGTTAAAATAAGTTTTTCAAATTTAAAAATACATTTAAAAACACATTTAAGAGTAGTAATGATTAATGAGCTCCTATATTTTAAATTATATATAATCAAAAGTTATTTTCTTTATCAGAAATAAAATGTTAGTATTCGGCCTAAAATTTGGCCGAATATTCGGTATTCGGCTATTCGACCAAATCACTATTCGTCCCATCCCTAATTTTAAGACGCCTAGTGATTAGTGGTGTACCGAGTAGTACTTTGGCCGAGTACCGAGTACCGAATGCCGAGTAGTTGTATAATAAGAAAATAAAACACTGATGTGCGCATAATGTGAGCATAGGTGTACATATATATAAATATACCTGTGTACACATATCTATACCTATGTGTACATATAATATAATATACATATACAGAGGTGCCAAGTTTCAATAGAAGTTATCAGTAACCAAAGTTCAGAGAAGAGTGGGGGGGGGGGGGGCAAATTTTCAAAAATTCTTTTTCCCGCAATCTCTTGGGGGGAAATTTGCAATGTTTGCACGAAATTTTCACATCTTTTTAGCGATTTTTGGACGAAATGTGCGTGTTTTTGCGATCTTTTGACGAAATTTGCGCGTTTTTCGCGATCTTTTGACGAAATTTGCGCATTTTAAGCGATTTTTTGACGAAATTTGCACGTTTTAAGCGATTTTTTGACGAAATTTGCACGTTTTAAGCGATTTTATGACAAAATGTGTGCGTTTTTCGAAATCTTATGACGAAATGAGCGTGTTTTAAGCGACTTTTTGACGAAATGAGCACGTTTTCCGCAATCGTTTGACGAAATGAGCGTGTTTTTGCGATCTTTTGACAAAATTGATGCGTTTTTCGCGATCTTTAGACGAAATGAGTGTATTTTAAGCGTTTTTTTTGATGAAATAAGCACGTTTTAAGCAATTTTTTGACAAAATGAGCGCGTTTTCCACGATCTTTTGACAAAATGTGCGCGTTTTTCGTGATCTTTTCACGAAATGAACGCATTTTCCGCAATCTTTTGATGAAATAATCGAATTTTAAGCGATTTTTTGACGAAATGAGCACGTTTTAAGCAATTTTTTGACGAAATGAGCGCGTTTTCTGCGATCTTTTGATGAAATTTGCGCGTTTTTCGCGATCTTTTGACGAAATTTGCGCGTTTTTCGCGATCTTTTGACGAAATTTGCGCATTTTAAGTGATTTTTTGACGAAATTTGTGCGTTTTAAGCGATTTTTTGACGAAATTTGCACGTTTTAAGCGATTTTATGACAAAATGTGCGCGTTTTTTGAAATCTTATGACGAAATGAGCATGTTTTAAGCGACTTTTTGACGAAATGAGCGCGTTTTCCGCAATCGTTTGACGAAATGAGCGTGTTTTTGCGATCTTTTGACAAAATTGATGCGTTTTTCGCGATCTTTAGATGAAATGAGTGTATTTTAAGCGTTTTTTTTTGACGAAATAAGCATGTTTTAAGCAATTTTTTGACAAAATGAGCGCGTTTTCCACGATCTTTTGACAAAATGTGCGCGTTTTTCGTGATCTTTTCACGAAATGAACGCGTTTTCCGCAATCTTTTGATGAAATAATCGCATTTTAAGCGATTTTTTGACGAAATGAGCACGTTTTAAGCGATTTTTTGACAAAATGAGCGCGTTTTCTGCAATCTTTTGGCGACATAAGCCCGTTTAAAGCGATTTTTGACGAAATGAGCGCGTTTTTCGAGATCATATGATGAAATGAGCGTGTTTTCCGCGATCGTATGACGAAATGAGCCCGTTTTAAGCGATTTTTTGATGAAATTTGCACGTTTTAAGCGATTTTTTGGCGAAATGAGGCCGTTTTTCCGATATCTTTTGACGAAATTTGCACGTTTTTCGCGACATTTTGACGAAATGCACGTACTTTTACACAATCTTGTCTGTTTTTCCCGAGATCTTATATCGAAATTTGCATTTTTTCAAGCTATCCTTTGGTGAAATTCGCGATTTTTTTTATCCGTAATTTCTATTCGATGCCCGTAACGCCGCAACTTTTGTTGCATATCCATAATAATTACGGACAAATCATAATACTTGGCACCTCTGCATATATAGTATAAACAAATTAACTCATTAAATTTGAAATTTATCTGTGCACCTTTTAAAGACAATTTTTGACAGTTCAAAACTAATAAAAAAGGAGAATTGATACATGACAACTACAGTTATTAACTAATATAAAATTTAAACATTCTTTAACCCTCCAATTTATTCCAACCATTGAAATCTGTCTATCAAAAATAAAAATGTTTATTGTTACTGTAACAATTCATTGAATAATGCAAACATTTCATATTTATTTTGTAACTGTCTGTACCTTATTTTCTTCTGATTAAAAAAAATGTATTGGCTTTGCAGTTTCTTTTCATTTTTTATGTGTACAGATTATATTATGTTATTTTAAATTTATTATTTTTTAAATATCTCAGTAAAAAACTAACCTTTTTCAATGGAAATTATAAATGTGTAAATTAAAATTGCCTTAAAAAGCAAGCTCTAAAATTGATGAGTTTAGATGATCTAGAACTTGAAAATGCACCAAAGAAACAAACAAGTTGGGAATTACACGTGAAGCATAGCAAATGAAGTGCGTTCGTATGATAACGAAGTTTTAAAAATATTGCTCTCATATATCAATCTCATAAAATTGTAAATAATTAGAATTAAAATGCGCACCAATGTTCTCCCTATACCATTATGTAATAGAATACTTTTGTGTGGCCTTGTAAATCAATAACAAATATTCTTTGCACCACAGATTATGCGAAATGTATATTATATGTACTTTATAGATGCATATCAATTTTATTACGTTCGAATGAGTGTAACACCATTAAAATGCATTTGAAACATTTCCCCCCATTAACCATAATGTAACGGAACACTTTTGATTGTCCTTGTAGTTGAACTATGCATCCAATTTTGATAAAATTTGAAATAACTCGACAAAATTATGTAATAATTATGTGTTTAAAATTTCAAACGATTAAAATGCATTTGAAACTTTTTTCCTTCATTGACCATAATCTAACGGAATCCTTTTGATTGTCCCTGTAATTGATCTATGCATCTGATTTTCATAAAATTTGAAATGACTTGACAAAATTATGTAATATTTATGTATTTTAAATTTCAAACGATTCAGTTAGGTAGTTTTTGCGTTGTTATATGCGGACAGACAGGCGGATGGACTGAATGACAACAATAGGTGCTACGTATTTACATAATTACAAACGCACCTAAAAATAAATGAGAATGCTAAATGTCAATGAACCAAAAGAGAAAATGCTAGCATAAAGTTCATCTATTTTCTGGCATTGTTTTGAGGAAATTGTGAATGAACAAAAAGATTGTGGCACTAGCACTAGTTTAAAATCACCGCATGAAGAATTGGTACAAAAAGAGTTACAGGCTTTCTTAACAGAAGACTTGTAAAACTGACACTCCATTTGCATGGTGAGGGGGAAAAAAAAAAAACTTTTTTTAATTATGTACAACTTTGCAAAAAACTCTTATATGCACCTTCAACAACTGTTTATTCTGAACATAATAGAGGCCGCCCAAATTTATAGTAGTAAAAGAAATGCCCTGTCTACTGATAATGTAGAATGTTTGGTGTTTTTGCACCATAATTTGAAATATAATAAATTTAATTAATTTTTTATTTCATTTATTGTATTTTCAGTTTCTTTATCCAAAATAAGTTGTTTTTGTTGTCCTATACATAAAAAAGTATTTTTATTTGTATAAATGTGAAATTTTTTTTAGGGATTTTGTTCTTAACTTTTTTTATATTTTGCAGCCATATTGTTAAATACAGAGTAAATAGTTTTATGAATTACTACATATATTATACATTGATATTCGAATAATTTTTACAGATCAGTTATCAATTCATATGCTTAAAAAATGAAATTCTTACAACTACTCGGCCAAAATTTAGCCAAATACCGAGTACTCGGCAAATTGGCCGAGTAGGCCGAATACCGAGTATTTACCGAGTACTCGGTACGGCTCTACTAGCGATCTACGATTCTTTAAAAAGAAATTCAAATGTTTAATTGTAGAATAATGAGACTTAAAAGTATATGCCTATTTTGCAAAAATTTTTGGACCAAGTCAAACTTTACTGATTTATGAACAGACTTTTCCACGTCAAGAAAAGATTTTCAAACGGGAAGATTCAAGAAGAACTGATTATTTTCGTCCGTGAAGACTAGGAAGAACGAAATCAGTCTCGGCTTCGTACAGAAAAAATAAGTTAGGCTCGGCATGGCCCGATACTCCAGGAAAAAAATTAAGGCCCGAGCCCAGCCCGAAAAGATTAGTAGCTAGGCCTGCCCGGCCCGAGTAAATACAGTAATCCGAAAAGTTTTTTTTTTCTTCCAACCATGCAAATGGAATGTCAGTCCTCTTAAGAAAGCCTGTACCTCTTTTTGTACCAATTCTTCATGCAGAGATTTTAAACTAGTACTAGTCCACATTCTTTTTGCTCAAGTAATTCTTCGTAATTTCCTCATTTGCATTATTCAATGAATTGTTACAGTAACCAATAAACATTTTTATTTTTGATAGGCAGATTTCAATGGTCAGAATGAATTGGAGGGTTAAAGAATGTTTTAATTTTATATTGGTTAATAATTGTACTTTTTATGCATCAATTCTCCTTTTTTATTAGTTTTGAACTGTCAAAAAATTGTCTTTAAAAAGGTGCACAAATAAATTTCAAATTTAATGAGTTAATTTATATATACTATATATTAGGGATGCACAACCTGTAGCCCGCGATGGGTTAACGTGGGGCCCGCGAGCTCTGTCAATTTACAACTGGAAAAAATTGCAATTTTTGTGCATATGCGATAGGAAAAAATCGTAAATTTCGTCAATCTGCGGGAAAATATAAATTTTCGTCACTTAAGAAAATCGCAAATTTCATTGATCGGTACCGAAAAATCACGAATTTCATTAAGTGCGGAAAAAAGGGAATTTTCTCGATGAGGCTTGTAATAATTGCAAGTTTCACTCATCAGATATTGAAAAATCGCGAATTTTGTCCATGAAGTTAGGCAAAAAGTAGCAAATTTTTCGGATCAGGCACAGAAAACTCGCGAGTTTTGTCGATCAGGCATAAAAAAATCGTGAATTTTGTCGGTCTTACGCAAAAAATCACACATTTCGTTGATCAGGCAAGAAAAAATCGTCAATTTTCTAGATGATGCTTGAAAAAATTGCAAATTAAATTCATCGGTTGCAAAAAAAAATGCATGATTTCTCGGTTTATCGCATGAAAAAAAAAAAAAATTCATTGATAAAGCACGGGGAAATCGCAAATTTATCGATGACGCGAGGAAAAAATGAAAATTTAGTTATAGGCCGTGTTCGAATGCTTAGAGTGTTTATTCTAAAACAGTAATATTTATAAACGTTAAATTACTTCATATTTCAGAAGTGACATTAATCAATTCAACTGTTTACTTTAAAACCATAATATTTATAAATGGTAAATTACTTTATAACTCAAAAGTGACATTAATGATATTAATATAATATCATTGTTTATTTAAAGCAATTCATAAGTAGTTGATTGCACATGATTGTGAAATCATTTTTGTTGATTACTTCAAGGACAATATTTTACTGTGAACGAACTTAGTTCAGTCTCTCTTATGTTTTTTGTAAAGCACACACGGTGCTTATATTTCTCTTCGCTATGATTTCGCATACTTGGATAATATGTTAATCCAGTAACCGCAGCAGGAAACTGCATTCCTGTATCTTGTTTTCTCAATTTACTAAATGTTTCTTTAAGTTGTTAATATAACGCAAAAAAGATATTAGTGTGAATTTATTTACACTTGACAACACCAAAGAACTGCTTCGTGAATCTCGGACACCAACATTATGGAGGCACCACCGGCGAGATAACCTGCACACATCGCTTTTTATGGATTACTTCGTTTCAAAGTCGCCGTAAAGGAGCACCCTTCAGCCCAGCTGTTTCAGATAAGTACATTTTGGTTTATTATCAGTTTGGCTTTGTTTTTTAACTTGGTTCCCTCATTATTTTAATAATGAGTCAAGAAGATTTAGAAAAGACAGCAATAAATTTACGTGGCAGAGCTAAATCTGCATTAACACGTATCACGAACTTCATTGACGCTGATCAAGTTTTTCAAAAGAATGATTTATTGAATAAATTAGAAAAATTAGAAACAGCTTATTTCGATTTTGATAAATATGATGCACAATTACCAGAAGAATCCTCGGAAATGGAGGAATTTGAAACAAAATATTATGAAACCAAAGCCAAACTGCAATCAGAACTTGAAAAATTTTCTATAAATAGTATGAATGCACATTCTCAAGTTGTTAATGAACAATTACCTATAGTTAATACAACTAATAATTTTAAATTACCCAGATTGAATATTGAGCAATTTGATGGTAATTTCAAAAACTGGATGTCATTTAAAGACTTATATTTATCGTTAGTGCATAATAATGCCAGTATAACAAATATTCAAAAATTTCAATACTTAAGAGGTTTGCTCGGTGAAGAGCCATCTTCAATTATAAAACATATACCCATTTCTGAAACCAGTTATGCAGAAGCATGGGAAAAATTATTGTCAAGATACGACAAGAAAAAACAAATTGTCGCAGCTCTTATCAAAACATTTATGGATATACCTCCCATTATTCATGCTAATGCACTTAACTTACGCAATATATCAGATATCTCTGACGAGGTAATTCGTGCTCTCAAATCAATCGATGTTAAAGCATCAGAGAGAGACATTTGGTTAATTCATATTCTTCTTCAAAAGGTTGATAATAAAACACGTGAAGAATGGGCTCAATATTCATCAAAGGATGATTTTCCTTCTTTTGATCAATTTATTCAGTTCATTAATGACAGATGTTTATCTTTAGAATTGTATAATAATGATTATAGAGGGTTACATAAAAAAGAGAAACAATTTAATTTTCACAAAGCTCCCGCCAATAACGTTATCAAATGTTTATTTTGTAAAGCTAATCACTTATTGTACAAATGTATTAAATTTAAGGAATTAAATGTAAGAGATAGAAAACAATTTGTGAGAAAAAACAAATTATGTAGCAACTGTTTGTCTGACAAACACTACACATATCAATGTAATTCTACATTTAGCTGTCATCATTGTCAGCTCAAACACCATACGCTGTTATGCGAGAATAAACTACAAAATTATGCGATGTCAACTTCACGTTCGAATGAAAGACAGAGTCGGAAAAGCAAATCTGATTCAGAGGACCTTTCGATTCCTGATGATAATAAAAAAGAAGTTTCTCCTTCAATAAATTCTGTTCAAACATCTTTCGCACTTTTGCCCACTGCTACAGTATATATTTATGATTGCATGGGTCAAAAGCACACGCTAAGAATTATGTGTGACAGTGGCTCAGAATCTACGTTCGTTTCAGAATCATGCATGAAAGTGTTAGGATTCAAAAGGAAAAATGCCAGATTTCCCGTGAAAGGTCTTTCTAATTCAAAAATCGCAGTAACCAAGGGTTACGTAATGATTGATCTTATATCAATTCATAATGCTGACAGCAAGTTGTCAGTGAAAGCTTTTATTTTAGACGAATTAACAGCTCCATTACCTTCTGAGAAAATAAGTGAAGAGCATTATTCACACTTAAAAAATGTAAACTTGGCAGATCCACATTTTGGGACTCCAAATAAAATTGATGTTATTTTAGGATCAGTGTCAGCCATTTTTCCTTCCTTAACACTCTAAAATACATAATTCTAATTATATATATACCGTAATATTGTAAAATGGCATGGCTTACTATCTTATATTTTGTTCCAACTTCCATCTTTCTTCTTTGCCGGCATTTTCCAATCTTCCGATCTTTTGTTTACATGTTCAAATCAATCGCTTATCTTTTGTTTTTCCGATCGTCGCTGATGGGTGTGTTCATCCTGGTTTTATCGTTCCGTTCGATCGCAATCCGCAAGCATCGCGGATCGCAACTCGTAAGTGGCTGTCTTGCATTTCTTCCATCGCAAGTCAGGAGCTCGCTTGCTCAACTCGGAGGGGCGTATCCAGTTTCGAATTGCCGCTGCTATTTAAACCGGCTGAGATATGTTGTGCGGGGGATTTTGAAGCGATGTTATGTTTCAAGATAGTTGATGTTAAAGTCAATATGATATAGTTTCAGAAATGTATTTTAAATTCATCCAGTTTTAAAGTTTTAAAGTTAACATCTAGTTGTTTAATTACGCCAAATCCGTTGCTGGACATTTAATTGTGAAAATGGTTATTCAACTTCGCCCGTTTGTCATTTTACCAGCAGTCATAATCCATTTGTGTTTTTAATTAAGTTTTTCATATTCATTTGTGGACATTATCATCTTCAGTTAAAACTCTACATGTTTTCAAGACTTTTCATCGAAACAGTTGGTGTGCCGTATCATTGGAATTTCTCCAGTACGTCGATAGCTCTTATCCATAAGTGAGTCCGTTTTGTTTTCAGTGCTATCCTAATATTGTTATATGCCATGCCATGCCATTTAATAAGTAATATTATGTCATTATATAGAATAGTTTTAATTTAAATACGGAATTGAACTTATTTTCTGTTTACATTTTACCAGTTATATTTTTCATCTAAGTTGATACATATTTTATTTAAACTTGAATATTATTTTCATGACATAGAATAACTTTAATATAAATCTGGAATTGAACTTGTTTCTGTTTATGTTATGCCTGTTATATTTTTCACCTGGATTTATACATGTTTTTATTTTAACTTGCATTTATATTTTCGTTAATAAACGTTAGTATTATTTCACTGAAAAACAGTTTCTTTAATGAATGTCTTAAACTACACTGTCACAATGTCACCAATGCTTACTCTCTTAGGTCACCGAAGTTGCACTATTATAAACTGCTAAATTTTATTTTGTTTTAGACGGTTCTTGTTAAAGAACCGATCACGGGTTATGGGCCCAGAGCGAATACGCTTTTAAACCCTTTACGGCGGCCATAACCTAATTGGTGACATTTCAAAAAAAAAAAATTTGACAGTTGTTTGTAGTATGCGGCCATTGGACCTCCGAGTCATTTTAGAGGGGGGGGCCGCAATATAAATTTTTTTTTGAAGGTTAAATGAATTTTTTTTTTCTATTGATATGAAATACAAAAAGGTTTTTTTTGGATAACTTATAATAGAAATTTTGTTTATGTACTATCTGACCACTAAGTACGTTATTTAAAAAAAAAAAAAAAAAAAAATTTTTTTTTCCTTTTTTTTTTCCTGTCAAATCTTCTGTTTAAGGCATGGCCATGGCTAACATACAGGTGTGCATAACAAAACTGAATTCTCATAATTATGGAACTTGGGCAGCTGACGTAAAGTATCTATTATTAGATAAAAATGCGTGGAGCATAGTTAATGGCACTGAGAAGGCTCCTGATGAAAATGACTCTGTAGCGACAAAAGAATATCAATCCAGAGTCAGGTCTGCCCTATCAATTGTGTATTTAAATGTTGAAAATGAATTCCGGAGAATCATAGAAAATATCGACGACCCTCATGAAGCCTGGACTAAACTTAAACTGCATTTTCAGCCTGATAACCGGGCACGCCACATGCAGCTCTTTGGCGAAATACTTTCCTGTAAAATACAACCTGAAGAGCCCGTTGATATGTTTGCAGCTCGCCTCCAAAGACTTGCTGACCAACTTGCTGCGATAAATGAGCCAATCAAAGAAACTTACCTTACATTTCAATTGCTTAGATGGCTCCCGAAGAAGTTCGACAACATGGTGCAAGGGATTCTGCGATGGCCAGACCAACAGTTCACGTTTAAAGATGTTCTTACAGAGTTAGTCGCAGAGGAGTCCCGTATCAAACTACGAGAGGACGACAGAATAGATGCC
The DNA here is from genome assembly GCA_964019185.1 of Maratus speculifer. NCBI lineage: Eukaryota > Metazoa > Arthropoda > Arachnida > Araneae > Salticidae > Maratus > Maratus speculifer. The sequence goes on from OZ025294.1 coordinate 216,924,653, forward strand.
GTGCAGTCTCATTTCTCTAGAGCCCGTTCCTCAAAGAAGTGTTCCTTTAAGCCTAAGTTCAGAGGTCGGTGTCACAAATGTGGACGCAGAGGACATTTACAGAGCCAGTGTAGAGTGCCTGATGTCACCCGCCAGGAATCCTGTCTTAGCTCTAGTTCCAGAAGTTCCATGATGCCTAGAGACTCCTCCAATTCCGGTTCCGTGGTGCACAGAGACTCTTCCAGTTCTAGAAATTCTTCTTTGTCCAGAGGTTCCTCTTTTTCCAGAAATTCATCGAAAGACTCTTCTGTATCCAGTCCTGTCCGTGCTCAATCTGATGGTCATAGATCCAGAAAAGATGTGCCTCGCAACCGACGTCAACGTAAGCCAACAAGCCAGGTAAATTACCTCATACAATCTAATCTGAGTAACATAAAATGTGGTGGAGACGCCTGGGTCTTTGACACAGGTGCCTCCCACCATTTCTGTAAAGATAAAAGTTTATACGTTAAGTTCAAACCATTAAAAAATGAGGAATTGGCTGTTGCTGTTGACGGTGCTACTTTCCCTATCGAGGGCACCGGTTTAGTGGATTTAAAAATAAATGGGGAAATGGTTCGCTTCGGCGACGTCATGTATTGCCCTAGTCTAAGACATAATTTAATTTCAGGTCCCAGACTTGATAAAATGGGTGCCAGGTTCAAAGGAGGTGAGGGAAGGGTCAAGGCATATCGGGATTCTGGCACACTTTTTCGTGCTTTTCTTAAAGATGGCATTTACTGCCTCTATCCAGATCCTAACCATAAAAATAGAAATAAAGACCCTAAAACTAACCGTAATCAAAATCCTAAAAAGGTACGTTTCCAAGCCTCAACCGTTCAAAAAGATGATTTTAAACTCTGGCATAGACGCCTTGGGCACATCAGTTCCACATTAATTGAACATACTCTAAAATGTAATGGCGTTAGGGGCTTACCACCCATTAAATGTAAAGACTTTGAATGTGAAACATGTAAAATTAATAAACACAGACGAACATCATTCCGCCCAATAAACCAAATAAGATCTAAACGACCTCTAGAACTGCTACACACTGACCTGTGGGGTCCGACACAAATAACAGGGCGAAACGGGGAGAAGTATTTCCTAACTATAACAGACGACTTCTCTCGCAAAGTGTCGGTATACCCCTTATGCAGTAAAACACAGGTGTTTAAAGTATTTTCTAACCACGTAAAAAGAGCAGAAAGGTTTTTGGGCACCAAAGTAAAAGAAGTTCGTAGCGACAATGGGCGGGAATTCGATAATGAAGCATTCACCAAATTTTTTGAGGACAATGGCATACGACACGAATTTACCAATGTATATTCTCCGGAGCAAAATGGAGTTTCAGAACGTTTAAATCAAACAATAATGGACGGGGCTCGCTCAATACTCAATGAAAGTAAACTCAGTCTCAAATTCTGGCCAGAAGCTGTCTTATACATCGCATACACTCTTAACCGAATATGTCACAAAACTAAAAAAAAAACTCCTTTCGAATATTATTGTGGTAATAAACCATCCATAAGACATTTACGACCTTTTGGTACGGTGGCATATGTGGGGGTACCTAAACAACTAAGAAACTCCAAATTCGATCCGAAGGCTAAAAAGGGTGTTTTAGTGGGTTACGCAATGTCTACAAAAGGCTACAGGGTATGGATTCCCGAAACCAATAAAATAATAGAGACAATAAATGTTAGGTTTGGTGACGAATCTGTATCCAGAAGTATCCACAAACCAGTGAACAAGGTCCAAGCTATTCAATAGGCACAAACCCATTTACAACTTCGGAGCAGCGCAACGGAAGCGATCTGGGACCCTCTTACATCCTAAGTTCCGAACCACCTGAAATAGACCCTTTGACTGACCTTCAACCTGACAGATTTACTTCAGAAACACCACCCACTCAAAATATTAGACCGAGTACCTCTAAATCTTCCGACTCTGCCTCCCCACACCCATCTGAGGGTGACAGTGACGAGGATGGCGAGGATTTTTTTAGAACTCTCAGGGAAGCTGTCTGGTTCCGTAAGCCTATACCCAGGCCTGACAAATCGAGAACCGACGTCTACTATTATGAGTTGGGTGAAACACAACGTCTAAGATCACTGAAGGAAGTAAGAGATTACTGTCAATCTAATGGTATCAAATTTAATCCGTCACTGTTCAGTTTTAAAGGAAGCAATAAGTACCAAGGCATTGTAAAGTCCGCTCCTAGTGCTAGCTCAAGTCCTAGTTACACACCTCCACACACCTCTTTCTCTGAAACTCATAAAACCAATACCTGACTAGAAGACTCCATACCTAACACATATAAACAGGCATTAAAATCCCCTCAGTGGGAACTCTGGAGACAGGCTATGCAGGAAGAGATGGATGTTATAAATAAAAGACAAGTATGGGTATTAACATCTCTGCCACCCAACACCGAACCGCTAGGCTGCAGATGGGTATTCACCATCAAACAAGACGACAAGGGACGGGTTGCAAGATATAAAGCGAGACTTGTAGCACAAGGCTATAAACAAGTCAGGGGTGAAACGTACGATGAGACGTTTTCGCCCGTAGTCAATTTCAGTCTAATTCGCTTTTTCTTTGCAGCCCTTGTCTCATGTCTCGGATGGATCCACATGTAAAAGGAGCCTATCTGTACGCTCCTCTTTCTGATAACATCTACATGAAACAACCATCAGGGTTCGAGGTAAAAGGTAAAGAACATTTAGTCTGCAAACTCCAGAGGGCCCTTTATGGCCTCCACCAGAGTGGACGAGTATGGTTTTATGAATTACATAAGATTTTAATTTCTCTTGGTTTTAAAAAGTTAGAGTGGTGTAATTGCGTCTATACGTTTTCTAATCATGTTGTTTTATTACTATATGTGGATGACTTTGTAATATTAAGTAACCATCAGAAACATATTAATGAAATTTTAACCCTTTTAACAAAACATTTTGACATAAAAATCCTGGGGAAAACACGCAAACTACTTGGTGTTGAATTTGAGGAAGATGGGAATGGCACTGTTTCAATTCATCAAATGCAATATATTGATGATATTTGTACAAGATTTAAAGAATTCAACTTTCCCATTACATCACTCCCTATAACTAAAGGTACTGTATACTCCAAGTTACAATGTCCTCAAACCGAAGCAGAAACCCAGGAAATGTTACAATATCCATACAGAAGTGTTTTGGGCTGCCTTTCATTTTTAACAAGCAGGACACGTCCTGATATTTCGTACGCTGTAAATATCTTCAGCCAATTCCAGAGCAATCCTGGGATTGTTCACTGGAATGGTCTCCTGAAGCTTTTAGGGTATGTCCAAAGCACAAAACACTATAAACTGAGGTTACCTTGTCACCACATAAACCTAATAACTTACACCGACGCGGATTTCGCCGCTAATAGGGATGACAGGACATCAATGGGGGGACAACTACTAATGTTAGACAAAGCTCCTATCATGTGGAGAGCCTTTAAACAAAAATCTGTCTGTTTGTCTACTATGGAATCAGAATTTGTGGCTTTAACAGAAGCAACTAAAGAGCTTCTATGGTTCAGTAGGATCATAACTGAATGTTATGACAAACATTTTTTTACAGGTCCACAAGTTAAACCAACACTTTTAGTAGACAACATGGCCTCCATTGATTTTCTTAAGTCTCCCATTGAAAATTACAGAACGAAACACATTGACGTAAAATTATTTTTTGTTAGAGACCTTTTAAACCAAGAGATTTTTAATGTTAAACACGTAGCCAGTAAATCTAATCTCTCAGACATTTTCACTAAACCTTTAACAAAGTTTGATCTTAAAAAATTTATTGATGTAATTTTTAGTTATAAGTAATTTATATATATACATGATATTTAAATGCTATGAAAAAAAACTCCTCCTCCTTTGAACTTGTGTCAAGCATTAAGATGCTTGTTTAACTTTTCATGTTAAACCTTGAAGTTTAGCATCTTTTTTTTTTTTTTTAAACTGGAATTTTTGTATATTTCAGTACTTTTCTTTTAAAAAAAAAATGTTTGAATATGTGATTATACTCTTGTTGTTTCATATTTGTTTCGTATGCATACGTTTCATAATATCATTTCATAGGTTTTGATATACCCTCATTTCCAACATCGCGGACAATTTAACTCCCGCTGGAATGTGGTCAGACCTCAGGATCGTTCATCCTCCGGGATCCGAGCAGCCTCGAAAAACGCCTCGTGAGGTGCCCTTGTAAATAGCCAGAGTGGTCTGCAGGGGGTAGCGGCGTTCTTGAGTGTTCTGATCACAGGAAGGCCTGTCGCGGGCATCGTTCTTTTTAAGTCTGTAAGTCCCTGTTTTTGTATAATGGAAATGTCACATAGGTCCCGTCCGTGGTGTTGAAAATCGAGTTGTATTTTTTTTTGCATATGTAAATATGAAAATTTTTCTTCTCATTTTAAGAGTATATATAACAAGTTTTTTTCCATATTTAAATTGGCCAAATCATTTGCAAATGTATATCGTTTCAAAAGCTTAAGCATATTTTTTTTTTGTGTTGTCTTTCACGTGAGCGCTCACAGTCATTTAACTCTGTCACTATCATAATCATAATTCATAATCGTTATCATGATCATGATCGTTATTGTTCTCATTATTGAAATTTTCTCATTTGCATAACATGTATCTTTTATTGTCAAAGTATTTTTCATATTGTAATTCATGTATATTTATTCTTCATATTATCCTGAATTTGCGTTTATATGATAATCATTCTCTTCCAGAATAAATATGCAAATGTATGATTGTTTAAAGTTCATTTGAATATTGTACAAGTCAAAATCAAGAAAAAGATCATCATATTAAATTGTTATGTAAAAGTAACTCGTAGTCACTTGCACGTGACGAGGTAATTGTAATTATCTTTCATGGTTTTTTTTTCAGGAAAACGTTATCTTTATAGACTTTTGCTATTGAACTTTATTCGACGTGGAAAAAAAAACTTTTCGTTAGAGTTACAATTGTAACTGAACTTTCATGAAATGAAAAAGTTGTTAATCTAGTTGTTATATAATTGTTAAAATTGTTGTTATTGTTGAATATTGTTATTAACATTATTGAAAATTGATGTTTTTGATTAACCCTGTTGAAGTTATTGAATTTGTTGCGTTTATACTTGTTAATGTTAAGTTTCTGTTTTACTGATAACTATCGAAGTGTGATAGTTGATATTCTAATGTTTTACATTATTCTATATATATATATATAATTTACAATATCTGTTAATTATCCATTTTATTTTTAAGTACGAGTGTTAAGGGGGGGGGCGATTGTCAGCCATTTTTCCTTCCTTAACACTCTAAAATACATAATTCTAATTATATATATACCGTAATATTGTAAAATGGCATGGCTTACTATCTTATATTTTGTTCCAACTTCCATCTTTCTTCTTTGCCGGCATTTTCCAATCTTCCGATCTTTTGTTTACATGTTCAAATCAATCGCTTATCTTTTGTTTTTCCGATCGTCGCTGATGGGTGTGTTCATCCTGGTTTTATCGTTCCGTTCGATCGCAATCCGCAAGCATCGCGGATCGCAACTCGTAAGTGGCTGTCTTGCATTTCTTCCATCGCAAGTCAGGAGCTCGCTTGCTCAACTCGGAGGGGCGTATCCAGTTTCGAATTGCCGCTGCTATTTAAACCGGCTGAGATATGTTGTGCGGGGGATTTTGAAGCGATGTTATGTTTCAAGATAGTTGATGTTAAAGTCAATATGATATAGTTTCAGAAATGTATTTTAAATTCATCCAGTTTTAAAGTTTTAAAGTTAACATCTAGTTGTTTAATTACGCCAAATCCGTTGCTGGACATTTAATTGTGAAAATGGTTATTCAACTTCGCCCGTTTGTCATTTTACCAGCAGTCATAATCCATTTGTGTTTTTAATTAAGTTTTTCATATTCATTTGTGGACATTATCATCTTCAGTTAAAACTCTACATGTTTTCAAGACTTTTCATCGAAACAGTTGGTGTGCCGTATCATTGGAATTTCTCCAGTACGTCGATAGCTCTTATCCATAAGTGAGTCCGTTTTGTTTTCAGTGCTATCCTAATATTGTTATATGCCATGCCATGCCATTTAATAAGTAATATTATGTCATTATATAGAATAGTTTTAATTTAAATACGGAATTGAACTTATTTTCTGTTTACATTTTACCAGTTATATTTTTCATCTAAGTTGATACATATTTTATTTAAACTTGAATATTATTTTCATGACATAGAATAACTTTAATATAAATCTGGAATTGAACTTGTTTCTGTTTATGTTATGCCTGTTATATTTTTCACCTGGATTTATACATGTTTTTATTTTAACTTGCATTTATATTTTCGTTAATAAACGTTAGTATTATTTCACTGAAAAACAGTTTCTTTAATGAATGTCTTAAACTACACTGTCACAATGTCACCAATGCTTACTCTCTTAGGTCACCGAAGTTGCACTATTATAAACTGCTAAATTTTATTTTGTTTTAGACGGTTCTTGTTAAAGAACCGATCAATCAGATTACTTTTTTTCTATTTTGCTTCCTGGTCAAATAACATGTGCTCAGAGCAGTTTAATTGCGCAAAATTCGATCTTTGGCTTTCTCGTATCTGGAAAAATGCCGCATCTTAACAACTCCTAATTCAATGCATAATTTACATATTTATGAACTTAATATTGATAATGAATTAAAACGGTTTTGGGAAATGGAAGAGGTATTCAATAATAATGCTCAAATTCTGTCTCCAGAAGAACAATTTGTTGAATCACATTTTCAGAAAACTTAATCAATTCCGAGGGTCGTTTTGTAGTAAAATTACCTTTTGTAAAATCTAAGACAGAATTAGGTAATTCCAGACCTGCCGCAATTTCTCGCTTGTTGGCAATGGAAAGGAAATTTAAAGAAAATCCAGAATTCGAAAAGCAATACAAGGATTTTATGCGCGAATATATACAGTTAGGCCATATGGAATTAATAACACAAAATGACATTAACGATTCTGAAAACGAACAATATTTTCTTCCTCATCATGCGGTTATTAAACCTTCTAGTACTACTACCAAGTTGAGAGTTGTGTTTGATGCATCATGTAATACTTCAAAAGGAAACTCCTTGAATTCAATATTGGGAGTAGGTCCTAAATTACAACGGGACATATTTGAGATTTTACTTAATTTTCGAGTTCCGAAAATTGTTTTTTGCGCTGACATAGAAAAGATGTATCGCCAGATTTTAGTTTCTGAAAAAGATCAAAATTATCAGAAAATAGTTTGGAGGTTTAACTCTAATGAGGAAATAAAAAATTTCAAATTAAAAACGGTTACTTATGGGCTAGCTCCAGCGTCTTATCTAGCCACTAAATGTCTCAAACAAATTGCTGATGATTATACAAAAAATGCTGTTATTTCTCAAACATTAGAGAAAGATTTCTATATGGATGATCTACTTTCAGGCTCAAACACTGTTAGCGAGGCAATAGAAACTTGTAAAGAAATTACCGATGTTTTGCACACGCATGGTTTCCACTTAAGAAAATGGAATTCAAATTCAAAGGAATTTCTTAGAGAGTTTGAAGATGATTCCAATACCGAATCGAATTTTGAAATAATTCCTAGTGATAACGGAAGCTCTAAAGTTCTAGGATTAAGCTGGAACTCTTCTTCAGATACTTTTATTTTCAAGGTTTCACTAAATCTCACTCCACCTCTTACAAAGAGGCAAATTTTAGCAGAATCTGCTAGAATCTTTGACCCACTGGGTCTAATTTCCCCATGCACTGTAACTTTAAAAATATTTTATCAAAAACTGTGGTTGACAAAAGGGGACTGGGACACTATTATTCCAGAACATCTAACCGAGGAATTATTCAAATTTCAAAATTCATTCAATGAAATCAATCAATTTTCGATACCAAGATATGTTACGCTTTCATCCGAGAATGCCTTTGAATTACACGGATTCTCCGATGCGTCAACACTAGCTTATGCTGCTGCAATTTATTGCCGACAAACTTGCAATGGAAAAACCAATGCTTTTCTTTTGGTTTCTAAAACAAAAGTCGCACCAATCAAGCAAATTTCTGTCCCTAAATTAGAACTTTGTGGTGCTCACTTGTTATCTAAATTATTCCGCACAGTTATGGACACACTAAAGAATTACAAGTTCGATATTTTTGCATGGACTGATTCTAAAGTAGTCCTTTCATGGTTATCCGCACACCCCCGCAAGTGGAAAACATTTGTGGCGAACAGAACCTCTCAAATAACAGAAGTTTTACCTACGAAGCACTGGGGACACGTTCCCTCAAAAGAAAATCCCGCAGATATCGCTTCTCACGGTATTGACCCAAAGGGTTTGCCGGAATGCGAGCTATGGTGGAAAGGGCCAAGCTGGCTACTTCTAGACCCATCTAATTGGCCGAAAGACGACTTAAATGTTGATGAATTCGATGAACAAATCAAATCTGAGCAAAGATCGGATCCCATTTTTTCATTTCACATGCAGCCTTCAAATGATGTACTAGATAATTTGTTTCAAAAGCACTCTTCACTTTCAAAAATTATCCGCATTCTGGCATATTGCCTAAGATTCATTAAAAAATGCAAAAATGCTAATGAATATCAAATCCCTTCAACAGTACTTACATCTAACGAAACAAAATCTGCTGAAGAAATTATCGTTCTTTGGATTCAAAGTTCTTACTTTAAAGAAGAGTTAAAATGCATCAAACCAGGGATCACTCTAGAGAGGTTCGGAAGGGCGGCCCGCCCTTGTGCCCCTTTCAGATAAAATGCCGCCCTCCTTGCCCTTTTTTCATGGAAGAAGTCTGCCCTTCTTTTTATTTTGGGATTCAGTCCTGACTTGTTTGTATTGCAATTCAAAAAATTCTTATCTATCTTTCCTTTTTTGAACGCTAGTACGCTACATCGGAAGTAATTCTCCCCTCTTTTTCTCCCACTCTCTTTGTTCTCTTGAACATTTCACCTGCTCTTGTGAAATAGTATTATGACCATTTGGTCTGACACTTGACTCGTTGACTCAGTGATACCTTTTACACCAAGTCTTTAAAAAAATGAGAAACATCATTTGTAGTTTTATTTTGTACTCAAATTAATCTGTTTTTCTAAAAAAGAAATAAGTTGCTTAGGGAATGAGTTTTAAAAAGAAAACACAAAGATCAGATATCATGGGGAAAAGAAAATGAACGTGAATATATATTAAATAAGGAAAGAAATGTGCTAAAATAACAGAATTTTTTATGGGAAAAATCGATAATGTAAATTTCATATCATAAGTTTTAATACTTTTCACATAGTAAAGTTTATTAAATTATAAATGTTATTATATTGATACAAACATTACTTGGCTTTAGTAACTACATTTTTTTTTTTTTTTTTCAGAGCCTTACAATTTTATGATTGATATAGTCTAAAGAAATTTATATTTGATTAAAATTTGATGTTTTCCTTTCCTTAATTTTTAGCTCTCCCACCCCCACCCCGCCCAAGAATACATCAAGACAATTACAAGACAACGCAATGCCGAATGTTCGGCAAATGCGTGTTTACAGGGGCGTGTGTAAAGGGAAAACTGCACCCGAGGCAAAGTTTCATTTTGGCGTCCCCTCCTCTAACATTTTCTTGTGGCAAGCCAAAAGTGACGTTGGTAATATAAATTGGCGCCCCCTAAACTTCCGAGCCCGTGGCGACTGCCCCCCCCCCTCCTTTCGCACGGCGCTGCATGTTCACTACCTGTTTTCTTCCTCTTTCCATCTATTATTTCTTATGAAGGAGAGCAAGGCAATTCTTCCTTCCCTCTTAAGTTTTAAATCCATTTCATTATTTTAGAAAATATGTAAAAACAAGCAAAAGTTTATTACTTTTTTATTTTTATGTATTTATTTTGAAGTTTTGTATATCCTTGGCTACTGCACCTACGCGGAAACAACCGCTCGCTAATATAACGTTGATCCGATAAAAGGGATTTAATATATGTATAAATATCCAAACAGAATCAAAGAAATAAAAAGCGACATTTGTAGAGATCAGCCTTAGCTATTTAATGCGCCCCCCCCAACCCCCCCACAAAAAATAGAAAAATATGCAAAATAAAATCTATTAAAATGTAAACTAAATATTTTATTTTAAGAATACACATATCTGTAAGCTTAATTTTAGTGATTGCGTGTTAGTACACGAAAGCAAAAACAATTTACTTAAAATCTATCTTCTGTATATTAAAGTACGAGATTAAAGATTTTTAGATAATACAAGTATTTTTACCTTGCATTGATTTATTTCAATTTTTACCACCCTATCGTTCTAATGACTTACATTATATAGCTTATTTAAAACATTATTTATGTTAGATAAATACACTATATTGCAATTGATTATGGGACACTTGCGATTTTAGACATTTTACTAAATAACTAGAAAAATACATGAGGAATCATCTCGAAACTCTTAGTGTATAAATATAATAGTATAAGTCATACATCTCTGTGAAGATTTTTTCCCGAAACTCCAAAGGGGGCCGTCAACAAATTAAAAAAGAATGAATATCTTTTGAATAACCCTGTCAAAACTAATGTAGCAAAAGCGCTCAAACTCTAGATTGTGTTTGAACGCCTTATTGTAATAAGCCTTGTTCATTTTTATGTAAATAACATGCATACTCGCAGAGTTATTAAGGTTTTTATAAAAATGATCCCAAATTTTTCCAAGTTTTTTCCTTATACTTTTCAGAGTTCTTAATATAAAATATTATTTTTTTCAGAAAATATGACAAACAACATTGCACACAGTACCCTGCAATCAGAATTAAAAAATAATAAAAATTATATGAAAAATGAGTAGGCTTACTAAATAATTTTTTACTGCGCATGCGTCAAAGATATCAAAATTTCATTTGCATAGTATGTTAGCTAAATGTATAGAGGAACTTTTGTGAAAGTCACTGATATAGATTCAATCTAAATTACGCAGTGGAATCTGAATGTAGTGGAAATGTAATTGTGGAAGACTTATTGAAAAGGCGTAAATTTCAACAACAACAAACTTTAATGAAGAAACATAATTATACAGCAAAAACTTCAGCAAACTATGCCGAAAAATAAAAAGTTAAAAACATAAATAATTAAAGTCTTAAAACTCAAGCAGCATCATACTTCAACTAACTATATGCCGTCATGACAAGGCATAGACAGACCAGCTGCTATCAAAAAAAGACAAACTTTCTTCAAACATTCATAACGAAAAAATATGGGCGAAGAACAAAACTGCATCTCTTCGTTTTATACAAATCTGTTCTTGAATATTTACATATTTTCCACAAAGTCCATGTTGCCACTATTTGAGGAGAAAAACCTCTGAAAATACCAAAAGAAAAACTACGTACGCCAAGCGCCATTGGCTCATTAACTATGACGTCAAACATCGACCGCGGCAAGGCCGTGAACGGCGATTCACAGTGATCCAAAATCACAGTAGAACTAACTTTACAGGATCACTCTATTTACTTCAGAACGACGATTGAATCAATGGCGCCGTGCGTACTTTTCAAAACAATGTTTTGACTTGGGGATGATAAAAACACAGGTATGTCATGTTAAACAAAAATTAATAAACTAACAAGTTAAACATAACATGACATAACAAACAGCCCCCTTTTTAGCATCCCCAAGGTTTTACAAAACTTCAAAAAGACAGACATATACAAATATTTCAAAATATTTAAACTTCAAAAATACATACTTAATTCAAAAAAAAATCTGTCTAATCACTACCAAGTCGGGGAAAAACTTTTCAGATTCACCGGCAAAGTACTGACCAAAGTGACCGAAAAATGTATAAATCTCATTTACCCCCCAAAATTCTAATTTACAAAAAAAATTTAAATTTCCAAAAAAAAATATCAGTCTCCTCAATGTCATGTCAAAGACATGGCAAGGAAGAGAGTGACCAAGATGTAATATAATTTAGATTTCAAAAATTTCTCTACAAAATTTCATTAACTGCTCTCTGACCTGAGGTTTAGTGAAAGGATCGGCTAAATTTAGTTTACTTGAGATATACTTTAATTTAAACATTTTATCATAGACTAGATTTCTTAAAAACAAATATTTAATATGAATATGTTTAGTTCTTTGATTTTCTACAGGGGAATTTGAAAAGGCTATTGCAGCTTGATTATCACAAAATAATAAACTTTCTGTTAAATTTAAATTCAAACTTTCATTTTCTAAAACATTTTTTATCCATATTAATTCTTTTGCAGCTTCAGTGAGGGTTACATACTCGGCTTCCATAGTTGAGAGGCTGATACATTTTTGTTTAAAAGTTTTCCAGGAAATTGGTGACTTATCTAAAAACAAAATAAAACCTCCTATGGAAACACGATCATCTCTATTAGCTGCAAAATCAGAGTCAGAGTAACAAGAAAGTTTTAAATTATTGACTTTAGACAATTCTAGTTTAAAGTTTTTAGTATATTGTAAGTAGCCAAGTAATCTCAGTAAACTTTGCCAGTGTTTCATACCTGGATTTGCTTGGAATTGAGATAACAAATTTACAGCATACATAATGTCAGGTCGAGTACGACCAGCAATGAAATTTAAACAACCTATTAAATTTCTGTAAGGAAATTTAGACATTTCATCCATTTCAGTTTGATTACTAGGAGAGTCCATCTTAGACAAAACTAACCCCTTAGGTATTGGTACATTACTCATAGGAAAATTATATTTTGAATACAAGCTACAGACTTTTTCAATGTAAGAACTTTGATGAATATACAACTTATCATTTGTTTCCTCAAACTCAATACCCAAAAGCTTCTTTGTTTTTCCTAAAATTTTCAGGTTGAAAAATTTCTTTAACAGGTTTATTCCAAGCTCTAAATCCTTTTCTGTTTTTCCAAATATTACTATGTCATCTACATACAATAAAAGTACAAGTTTATTTTCATATACATAAACACAGTTACACCAGTTGAGCTTACAAAAATTCAATTTTAAAAGTACATCATCTATTTCAAAAAACCATTGCCTACCACTTTGGTGGAGGCCATATAGAGATTTATTCAATTTACAAACTTTACTTTCATCACCAATGAAACCCTCCGGCTGCTGCATATAAATTACTTTATCTAAATCTGCATATAAATAAGCATTATTGATATCTATTTGTACATTTAGCCATTTAAAAAGACATACAAAAATTGTGAAAAACAGTCTTATAATTGAAAAACTTACAACCGGACTAAATACCTCTTCATAACTTAAACCTTTTATTTGACTAAATCCCTGTGCAACAAGGCGCGCTTTAAATCTTACAATTTCATCTTTTTCATTTTTCTTAATTGTGTAAACCCATCGATTTCCCAAAATCTGAGCATCTTTAGGTGGTTCAACAAGGTCCCACACTTTGCGGTCATACATGACCTGCATTTCCTGTTTCATTGCTTCTTCCCACTCTGATGCTTCGGGTGTTTTTAAAGCCTCCTTGTAGTTTTTAGGGATTTTTATTTCAATTAAATTTACTTCAGAATTTGAAAAATTTGAAACTTTACCTGTTTGAGTATTATGCTTACTAAAATCAAAAAAATCATAATCATATTTTATATTGTTATCCGCACAGTATTTAATTGTATCATTTAAAGATCTTAATCTAACTTTAGTTCCCTCAATTCCATAGTAAATATCAGTCCTGGGCTCATTTTTTCTAGGAACAGCAGACCTAACCCAATTAATGGATTTGCAAGGAATTTGATCTGTATCATTTAAATTTTGATTAGTTTCAACAGGACTGATTTGAACTTTTGTTTTAGATGGGCTATCACTTCTACTTTCTGACTCAATTAGGTCATCAATCATAGGAAAGATATCACCATCTGCTGGGAAATTTAAACAAGAAAAAGACCGAAAATTTTGTTGTTTTGAATTTATTATGTCAACCCCCCTTTTACTTTCGTCAAATCTTACATTTATTGTTTCAATTATACGTTGCTCATCCAAAACCCAAATACGGTACCCCTTAGTTAATTGTGCATAACCGCACATAATTCCAAGTTTGGCTCTATTATCGAGCTTTTTCCTTTTCTGTTTCGGTATACCTACATAGGCTAAACAGCCAAATTTCTTTAGATGAGCAACTGACGGCTTTCTACCAGAATATAATTCCATAGGAGTTTTCTTAAATCCCTTGTGACAAATCCTGTTCCACACGTATGCGAAACATAACAAGGCTTCAGCCCAAAATTTCTGCGATAAGCCACTTGAATTTAAAAGAGTTTTGACACCATCAAGGGCGGTTAAATTAAAACGTTCCGCAGTCCCGTTCATCTCAGGAGAATACGGGTTCGTTCTTTCATGGGAAATGCCCTGATTTTCTAGAAATTTATCAAACTCTTCATTACAAAATTCTAGCCCCCCATCTGTCCTAACAGAGACTATTTTCTTGTCCAAGAACCTTTCGGCTCTTTTTTGAAATCTAAGAAAAGTCTCAAAAGTGTCAGATTTATTTTTAAGGGCAAAAACAGTTACTTTTCTAGAAAAATCATCAATAATAGATAAAAAATACCGACTTCCTCCATGAGATGAAACAGGTAAAGGGCCACAAAGGTCCATATGCAGCAGCTGGAGAGGAACATTAGAACGAATTTGACCTATTGGTTTAAAGGAAACTCTTTTTGATTTAGCCAATTTACATGAAATACAATCATCAGTCAACTTTGACAGCTCTGGGAGACCATTAACACAATTCAGTTTACTGGTGTTTACCAAATATTCACTGTTAATGTGGCAAAATCTATCATGCCATAATTCGTTTACATTAAATTTATCTACTTGATTAGCTGAAAAGTTGACCTGATTGTTATTTTCATTACTCTTAGTTACATATTTAGATGGCTTTAAAAAATATAAATCATTTTTACGTAAAGCATAAAAAAGCTCGTTTCCTTCTTTATCAAAAACATGTACTTTTCCATTTTTGCCCACAAAATTTATCCCCAACCTTTCAAGTTTAACACCAGACAATAAATTTCTTCTCAAGTTAGGATTATATAAAACATCTTTTAAAATAATACGATTAAATTTACCATTTTTGCAACGTATCAAAAACTGAACTGTTCCTTTACCTTCAACTGGACATTCTTTCTCCCCAACTGCGAGAGACATGTGCAAGTCAGATACTGGCTCAAAAGTGAAAAATAAATTTCGATTGCTACAAAAATGCGCTGTAGCGGCAGTGTCAAAAACCCATTGGGTATTACCGAAGCCCAGATCTGATGAGTTCGCCTCGCACAGTTCGGGAGAAATTTCAATTAAACTACATTCCAGTTCAGAAAAGGTACAGTTAAAAAGATGTTTACATTCAACATTACTTGTTTCCAAAGGCCCTGAAAAATTTTTATTTTTACTTTTAAAATTAGTTTTAGAACTCTTAGACTTATTAAAATTACTTTTAACATTATCAAAATTACTTCTAGAATTATCAAATTTACTTTTAGAACTGTCAAATTTACTTTTAGAATTATCAAAATTAGTTCTGGAATTATCAAATTTAATTTTATCATTAACTTCATTACTAAATTTACTCATTTTAAATTTACAATTAGAAATTAAATGGCCATAATTTTTACAAAAATAACAAGGGCCAATTTTACTTTTTTCAAAACCTTTGGATTTAAATTTACCTGGAGAAAATTTCACAGACGATTCGCTGGCAAAAGCAACATTGGCAAGGTCTCTCTGGGACAACTTCAGCCGGTTTTCTTCCAGTAGCAACTCAGCCTCAATCTTATCAGGCACAAACTCAGCATCACTCCAGCGGTAAATAGCCTGGACAGTCGCCTGGAATTCCTCTGGTAGACTCCTGATTAGCTGGTAGCCTTGATACAACGGTTGTAGCTCATGTCCCACTTCACGAAGACGCTCTGCTGCCTGTTTAACTCGGCACAAAAAAAGTCCTAGATCCTCTCCAGGTGTATATCTGGTATTAAAGAAAACATCAAGGAGCTGGATTATCCTTGCTCGGGTAGTGGGCTGAAAATGTTCATGTAAAATTCTCCAAGCTGTTGCACCATCTGTTGTACTTGAAACCAGGGGCTTGAATTCATTGCTCAATGACTGGTAGATAATGGTATAAGCACGGTTCTTCCTTAGATTTATATCTTGCTTTTCTCTCCAAGTCAAGTCAGTCACAGTAGCAGAAACTTCTGTAGCAGCAGGAACTTCTTTACCGTCATTGTTTACCGGTGTGCCAGTCGTAACTTCCTCAGACTTCTCAATAAATTCCCAAGCATTGTAGTGGAGCAGGAGAACCTTTACTTCATGTTTCCAAACTTCCCAATTGGCGCCGGTCAGCAGGGTGATATTTTGATTGATTTCCACCAGCCCCCTTCTTTAATTGACGGCAACACAAACTTCGGAAAAAAAAAACAGTTCTATGCAGCAACACTAACTTTCTGAACGGCAACGTCGGCAAACAAAAGTTCCATGCAGCAACATCGGTAAAGTCCTTGGGAAAAACAGGAACCACAACTATCTTCACTTCCACATTTCCATAATAAACAATCTTCGGGGTTACGAGCCTGGGCCCATAACCCACTGATATAGATTCAATCTAAATTACGCAGTGGAATCTGAATGTAGTGGAAATGTAATTGTGGAAGACTTATTGAAAAGGCGTAAATTTCAACAACAACAAACTTTAATGAAGAAACATAATTATACAGCAAAAACTTCAGCAAACTATGCCGAAAAATAAAAAGTTAAAAACATAAATAATTAAAGTCTTAAAACTCAAGCAGCATCATACTTCAACTAACTATATGCCGTCATGACAAGGCATAGACAGACCAGCTGCTATCAAAAAAAGACAAACTTTCTTCAAACATTCATAACGAAAAAATATGGGCGAAGAACAAAACTGCATCTCTTCGTTTTATACAAATCTGTTCTTGAATATTTACATATTTTCCACAAAGTCCATGTTGCCACTATTTGAGGAGAAAAACCTCTGAAAATACCAAAAGAAAAACTACGTACGCCAAGCGCCATTGGCTCATTAACTATGACGTCAAACATCGACCGCGGCAAGGCCGTGAACGGCGATTCACAGTGATCCAAAATCACAGTAGAACTAACTTTACAGGATCACTCTATTTACTTCAGAACGACGATTGAATCAATGGCGCCGTGCGTACTTTTCAAAACAATGTTTTGACTTGGGGATGATAAAAACACAGGTATGTCATGTTAAACAAAAATTAATAAACTAACAAGTTAAACATAACATGACATAACAGTCACAAATTCATTACTTGAAAATTCTGACATTAATCGTCAATTGAATAAGTTGAAAATCCGTTATTCTCAAAATGAAGCAAAAGCAAGAGGGGTTGTATCCATATATTCATTGATTAGTGTCAATATAGAATACACAATATGGGATGTACTACTGCATTTGGATAAAATCCCTCATTTTTTTGCTTCATTTTGGAAACAACGGATTCTGTCCTTTTTCTATAGATGATTACTTTCAGAATTTTCAAGCTATGATTTTGAGACTTTTACAAAAGTTGCTCTATACATTTAGCTAACATAATATGCAAATGAAATTTTGATATCTTTGACGCATGCGCAGTAAAAAATTATATAGTAAACCTACTCATTTTTCATACAATTTTTGTTATTTTTTAATTCTGATTACAGGGTACTGTGTGCAATGTTGTTTTTCATATTTTCTGAAAAAAATATTATTTTATATTAAGAACTCTGAAAATTATAATGGAAAAACTTGGAAAAATTTGGGACCATTTTTATAAAAACCTTAATTACTCTGCGTGTGTGCATGCTATTTGCATAAAAATGAACACAGTGTATTACAATACAGGGTTCCCAGCAAAATTTGTCTGGCAATTTCCATGACTTTCCATGATTTTCCATGACCAAATCTAAAAAAATTCCATGACCAATCGCAAATATGCCAATTCTACTTCGAAAGTATTAAAATTTAAAATTATGTATTAATTAGTACAATTAATTTAAGAATATATTTTAAAAACTTTACAAAGATTTTTTAAAAGTAACATAAAACTTAATAACAGACAGTATATTAAAAAAAAAAAAAAAAAAAACTTATCATGATATTGTTGCAAAAAGCAGGAAAAGATATTGCATTAAATGCTAAAATTATCAAATCTGTTCCTGAAATAAACTCACTAAAACTTTCTATAAAACACACAAATAAAAAAAAAAAAAAAAAAAAAAAAAAAAAAAAAAAAAAATTCTGATTAAATAGTTAAACATTTATATAAAATGAAGCTTTATTTTCAATAAACTTTTGAACATCTGAATATTAATATATTTTACTTTGATCACTTTAATATTAATGTATTCATATCTACAGTGCTTTTTTTTTCTTTTCTTTTCAGTGAATTTAGTTCATTTTCAATTGCTGCTTCTTCTAATTCAGCAGCTTTTCTAATTTTTCTTTTTCTTTCTTGCAATTCTTTAATTTTTTTTTTTTTTTCGTGCTCTTTTGCTGGCCTTTTTTCATTTATTAGCTTCTTTTCCAAAAAACTTGACAAGGCCCATTTCATCAGAACCTGATTTGCAAAAACAATCAAATTCCTCTTTGAGCTCTACAGTGGCTGCATCTGTCAAATTCATATACTGATGTTTTGCTTTTTCAGCAACATCAGCATTAATTCTATTTGCATTATGCAAGCACTGCAGAGCTACTTCAATCTTTTGAATACCATTTTTTGGCTTGTACCTGATTATGAAAGGGTCAAAAGCTGAGATTCCTCGAACCAATGAGTATTTTAAGGGACTTTTTTTCATTAAGTTTCTCAATTACTGCAATCAAAAATTTCCTGCATTCCAATCAAAATTTAGTAGCATCAATTTCATTTACTTTGGCTTCAGCAAGAAATTTTTTAGTTGCAAAGCCAACATCAATTTTTCTAGAATGGAGAAGATTTTCTAATTGACTTAATGTCAAGTAATTGTTTTGCAGTAAGCGTTGCCTTTAACTTATCACTGTTGACAAATTTCATCATCAGTTTTCTGATTAAGTCATGCAGGGCTTCATATAAGAAAGAATCAAGTGGCTTTGGACTCTTAAATCTCTTTAAAAAAAGGCTCGCATTCTGAAGCTATAGTTTTAAAGGAACTTATTTTGCACCAAATTAAAGGATCATTGGCAGCTTGTATAACTGTCATAGTAGGCTTAGTTGCAACAAATTTTTTAACATTATCGAAAATGTCTAAAGCTTTACCCAAACACTGTGTACATTTTCTGCCGATCTAGTGCTACAAAATTTCTGAGGAAATATTTCACTGCCTGTTAGAGCTGTATATTGCACACAGCAAGAAGGAGAGTCTTTGAGCAAGAAACATATATGAGTCAACAAATTGTTCAAATCCCATTTTACAATATTCAAGCCATGTTTAAAAGATCCATGGACTACATGCAGCCCACAAGTATGAAGGTCAAGAATTATTTCCCATCAGAGTTTGAAATATCATCTTCAAACTTATCCATTAATTTATGCAAAAAACAGTGATTTACATGGGGGCTATACATTGAGACTTGAAGTAGTTTATAGAATGTTAATGAAGACAATCCTTCAATAAATTTTTCCATTAAATCATCAGCCGTAGCTCTACCCAGAAAAAACACTGCTTAAGTAATGGTCAAAACATGCTGTAAATTTTTATCTCAAAATCTTATTACTAAATCCATTTGTCCTTTATGGATAATTTTATTAAAGGCTTCATCGAAAGAAATCACATAATCTGTACATATCTTAAGACGGTCCATTAACTTATTCAAAAAATATGGCGCTAAGCCATATGAAACTAAATAAGCTACTTTGGAACTTCCAAGTTTAAAATGCTTTGCAATGGCACTGTCTGGAAACATAATTTGGAAAACTTCAGCAATATTTGAGCATGAATTGTAAGAAATTTTTTTGGTGACAACATGCATTGCCTAAAAGCCCTCAGCCTTTAAAACATCATCCTTTAACAAATGCAAATTCATATTTGAAGCTGTAGCACTTTAAAAAAAGTTCAACTGAAGTTTTACAACTATCAGTTGGGTCACTAATTTCAACTTTTGAAGAAGTTTGGTTGCATGGCACCATCTAGTGCAGGGCATGAAATTTCAACGCAAAAGTTACTCGCCAGACTTAACTTTTTACTCGCCACTATTTCACATTCATTTAGACAACAACGTCAGCCCCCACATCTGCGCAGAAAATGAAATATTTATGACAAATTTCATTTAAATTGACGATTGCTAGAAGGAGCTGTCTGTTAAAAGTCAGAATATTTTCATTTATGAAAAATATGGCATATTTTTAAAATATTAACAGATATAGTATGAAAAACTTTCTATTGACCCCCCCCCCCAAAAAAAAAATATGTGTGCCACTCGGGGACTGCCGCGGTAAAGCTATTGCATAGCATTTTTTATCAACTTATGCAAAAATACCGCGTCAATGTCTGCTGAAGTCTATCGAAGGATACCTTCCCGAAGTCTGCCAAACTGAAACTTCGTTAGCCGGATTGTTAGGATTTTTTCTCGTTGCGGAATTCTTAAATTCGGTCGCCGCGCTCAAAGCCCGCGATAAAAGCTATGCAATAGCTTAATAAATTACCAAACAAAATTTGGTCGCGCTACGAAAATTAGATCGCGAGTTATAAGCATTTTAAATTTTTCGACCCTCACGGTGGGGGGGTCTCCTGTCACCAAAAATTAACACTGTCTCATAAAAAATTACCAAACAAAATTTGGCCGCGCTACGAAAATTAGATCGCGAGTTATAAACATTTTAAATTTTTCGACCCTCACCGTGGGGGTCTCCTGTCACCAAAAATTAACAAAATCTCATAATAAATTACCAAACAAAATTTGGCCGCGCTACGAAAATTAGATCGCGAGTTATAAGCATTTTAAATTTTTCGACTCTCACCGTGGTGGGGGTCTCCTGTCACCAAAAATTAACACTGTCTCATAAAAAATTACCAAACAAAATTTGGCCGCGCTACGAAAATTAGATCGCGAGTTATAAACATTTTAAATTTTTCGACCCTCACCGTGGGGGTCTCCTGTCACCAAAAATTAACACTGTCTCATAAAAAATTACCAAACAAAATTTGGCCGCGCTACGAAAATTAGATCGCGAGTTATGAGCATTTTAAATTTTTCGATCCTCACCGTCTGGGGTCTCCCGTCACCAAAAATTAACACTGTCTCATAAAAAATTACCAAACAAAATTTGGCCGCGCTACGAAAATTAGATCGCGAGTTATAAACATTTTAAATTTTTCGACCCTCACCGTGGGGGTCTCCTGTCACCAAAAATTAACAAAATCTCATAATAAATTACCAAACAAAATTTGGCCGCGCTACGAAAATTAGATCGCGAGTTATAAGCATTTTAAATTTTTCGACTCTCACCGTGGTGGGGGTCTCCTGTCACCAAAAATTAACACTGTCCCATAATAAATAACCAAACAAAATTTGGCCGCGCTACGAAAATTAGATCGCGAGTTATGAGCATTTTAAATTTTTCGATCCTCACCGTCTGGGGTCTCCTGTCACCAAACATTAACACTGTCTCCTAATAAATTACCAAACAAATTTGGCCGCGCTACGAAGATTAGATCGCGGGTTATAAGCATTTTAAATTTTTCGACCCTCACCGTGGGGTGTATCCTGTCATCAGAAATTAACAATGTCTCATAATAAATTACCAAACAAAGTTTGGCCGCGCTACGAAAGTTAGATCGCGAGTTATAAGCATTTTAAATTTTTCGACCCTCACGGTGGGGGGGTCTATTGTCACCAAAATAAATAAGACCACCAAAATAAACACTGTCTCATAATAAATTACCAAACAAAATTTGGCCGCGCTATGAAAATTAGATCATAAGAAACATAAGTTTGAGACTTGATATTCTAATATCTGAAAAATACCGCGTCAATGTCTGCCGAAGTCTACCGAAGGATACCGTTCCGAAGTTTTCCGAAAGGAAACGAGTTAGCCGAGTGTTAGGTTTTTTCGTTACCGATGTGTTAGGATTTTTCGCGTTACGGAATTTTTAGATTCGGTCACCGCGCTCAAAGCCCGCGATAAAAGCTATGCAATAGCTTAAAAATGCAGAAATTGATAAAACAAAACATATTTACTGCAAAAAGAAAAAATAACATTAACTCAAAATAAGCTTGCCATAAGGTTTCAGTGGTTACATAAATGCGTACCATTGATAAGTTCCTGTACTATTAGCACTTCAGGTTTGTGTAGTGCTGTCTTTCTGCACTGAAATACCACTTATCAATTGCAGCTGTAGGGTCAAACTCTGTCAGGGTGGGCCCATTAATAGAAATTCTGTGAAAATTATTCATTAACTCAGTCTTCAGATAGTTCCTGTATATTTTCTTGAAAGTGTTGTGACAGCTGAACTCTCTCTCACATGAAATTGTGCTTACTAGTAAAACAGCGCAAAATGTTAAGATCTGGGGCAAATTGGGGAATCTTGCTGAACATTTTTCGGTGTAAACTTTCTCCAGTATCTCTTTCAGTATCAGTGATGAGAACATAAATTTTAATTCTGCCCACTCTGCCAATACAATATCTACTTTTTCATTAAAGAGATTTGGGCTCAAATACATAAAGAGCTTCTTTATTTCTTCTATCCCAAATTCAAGATTTTTTTCTTTGGGGGGGGGGGGGACCCATAGTGTCAAAAATATGCAGACGTGCTAACATATTTTATGACATAGATTGTAGTCTTTCTGTAATGTATATTCTTTGTATGTTTAATTAATGACCCTCTTTAAAGTCTGAAACTCTTCCTCCCCATTTTCTATATTTGGCAGCTGCACATCCTTGATTATCCCTGAAATGGATAGTTGGTCTAAAAATACCTGTTCACTTGGTCCAACATTAGCACTTTGAAGCACAACATTTTATAAGACAATTTACTCGCCAACCTTAAATATTTACTCGCCAATGGCGAGCTGGCGAGAGGAAATTTCGCGCCCTGATCTAGCGAGAAATTATCAATAGTTGCTTCTGGAAATTTTTCAGAGGCGCCATCTAATGAGAAAAGAGAGCGACATTTTTCTGAAAATGAAATAATCTTAAATTTTAATCTTATCCTTCCAGAGTTTTCCATGACTTTTTATTAAATATTAGCAAATTCCATGACTTTTTCTACATATTTTACATTTTCCATGACTACTTTGAAATTCCATGACTTTCCAGATTTTCCATGACTTTCCATGACGCTGGGAACCCTGCAATAAGGCATTCAATCGTAATCTAGAGTTTGAGCGCTTTTGCTATATTAGTTTTGACAGGATTATTCAAAAGATATTCATTCTTTTTTAATTTGTTGACGGTCCCCTATGGTGTTTCGGTAAAAAATCTTCACGGAGATGTACGACGTATACTATTATATTTATACACTAAGAGTTTCGAGATGATTCCTCATGTATTTTTCTAGATATTTAGTAAAATGTCTAAAATCGCAAGTGTCCCATAATCAATGGCAATATAGTGTACAACGATTATATGCAGAGCTGAGCAAACAATAACAAAAAATCCTCCGAAAGTATAACGCAGCTCAAATGTTAAACTCCTTTTAAGTGCTTTTAAATTAAATCATCGCAGAATAAAATACGTAAACTGCATTCTCATTCTCAAGTATTCAATGATTACTCATATTACGCATCAATAAACAAACACTTCTCATCAACGTGGCGCATCTCATGTAAAAAGAATCTGCAGAGTAAGAAAAATATAGTTTGACTCGCAATTTACAAACAGAATGTGTGGAAAGAAAACAAAGTTAACTAATCTTTAGAAGTAAGATATCTGCACGGATCAAATTCTTGTAGGTTCGACACTATGTAAAAGAAAAAACTTCTGACTGGCACGAGTCACTTATATTCTCCCAGTTTTCAATTCGACCTTGCCCTGAAATGACTATGCATAACATGCGGCAACGAAAGTTACATTAGCCCGTACCGCCCTGGGCCCAGCCAGCTCGGGCAAAATCAATGAGAACAAGCCTGACTTGTCTCCTGCAAAGTCAAATAAATAGGTTCTGTCAGGCCCAACTCAATTTCTATAGTAAAACTCGTTTTTTCTTAAACACAATTTAATATCTTTAATGATTAATTAAACTCAAAATTTTTCACCATTCAAATACAAATTCATAAATAAAAATAAATAGTTTGAAAATTGATCCTAATTTTGTCAGACCAAATTCGGGCCCGTACGCAGGGCCAGGTGGCCCCGGGCGCGGAATGTGGGGGACGTCAAATTTATTCTACCATCCTGAATGTTTCTTCTTTTCTTACAAAAAAGGAGGAAAAAATGTACATATTGCGGAGTTTTTTTTTTTTGTGACAAAAACATACATTCTCACAATTGTATATTCTCATTCATAAGGAATTACACACACACAAGCTGTTATCAGGGGCTTGCGAAGAGAAAATTGCGCCCGGGGCAAAATTATAATTTGACGCCCCCTTCCCCCAACTTTTTCTTGTGACAGGCCAAAAATGACGTTGGTAATATAAATTTGGCACCCTCTAAATTTCAGCGCCCGGGGTGTCCGCCCCCTTCGCATGGTTGCAAGTTTCAAATTTGGCCAGGACTGAAAATATTTTGAATCATTACCCCCCCCCCCCCTCGAGTGAATATGATGATTCACGATTTTTTCCATGACCGTTCAAAACAAAATGACAAAATTCGCTTTTTCCCCATAATTTTTATCAGAAATTGTGTCTGTTAAGCAATTTTTGATAAAAATCATTTTTGGTTCAATTTAAGCGTTTCATTTAAGCGATTTTTGGTCAAAGGATCGATGATCTTTTGACCAAAAAATTGTGTTTTTTGCAATTCTTTAACAAAAATTCGTGAATTTTTCGCTATCTTCTGACAAAAATTCCTGACTTTTTTTTTGCGATTCTTTGACAAAATTTGCATCTTTTACACGATCTTGACAAAAGTTGCGTCTTTTTCTCGTTCCTTTGACAAAAAATCGCGTTTTCTCCACAATTCTGACAAAAAGTATTTTTTTTTTTTCTGCTATCATTTGACGAAAATCGAGTCTTTTTCACGATCCTTTGACAAAATTTCGCGACTTTTACGCGATCCTTCGACAAAATTTCGCGACTTTTTCACGATCCTTTGACAAAATTCGTGTTTTTTCCACGATCTTTAGATTACTCACGTCTTTTCCTCGTTCCTTTGACAAAAAAAAACGTGTTTTATCTGCAATTCTGACAAAAGATAACGTTTTTTTTCCCTCTATTATTTAACGGAAATCGCATCTTTTTCACAATTCTTTGACAAAAATTTGTGTCTTTTACATGATCCTTTGACAAAAATTTGCAACTTTTTCGTGATCCTTTGACAAAATTCGCATCTTTTCCTCGCTCCTTTTACAAACAATCGTGTATTCTCCGCAATTCTGACAAACATAACTTTTTTCCACTATTTGACGGAAATCGTGTCTTTTTTGGGATTCTTTGAAAGAGACTGCATCATTTTCGCGATCTTTCGATAGGAATCGCGTTTATTTTGCTCTTCATTGAAAAAAAAATTTCTTTTTTCCGATCTTTTGACAGAAATAATGTTTTTTTGCAATCTTTTGACAGAAATCATGTATTATCAGCAATCCTTTGAAAAAAAAAAAAATCATATCTTTTTTCACAGTCTTCTGACGAAAAACGCCTTTTCCTCGATTTTTTGACCAAAATCCCATTTTCTCTGCAATTCTGACAGAAATAGCGTTTTTCCCACGATCATTTGAGGCGTCTTTTCTGCGATTCCTTGACAGAGACTGCCTAATTTTTGCCATTCTTCGACGGAAATAACATTTTCTCGAGATCCGTCATACAGGAATTACATTTATTCTGAAATTTTTTGACGAAAAAGGCATTCTTTTGCGATATTTTGTATGAAACAGCACTTTTTTCTGTGTTTTTTCAGTCAGAAATAACGCCTTATTCCGCGATCATTTGTCAAAAATCATGTTTTATCTATAATCTTTTGACAAAAAATCGTGTCTTTTCCCGCGATCTTTTGGCGAAAAACGAGTCATTTTCCCGATCATTTTTCGTCGTCTGAGATTTTTCTGTCCCGCTTCCGTCCTCGGGAACTTTTAAAAGACGGATTTCCGTCCTGTAGACGGAAAACTTGCACCCATGCCCCTTCGCCCCCCCCATTTTGCACGCCGCTGGTTGTTATACTGTAGTAGATGCATTTATTTCACATCTGTTTTCTAGATACCCTTTGCTAGAAAATTTTATCTTATATTGTTTTGTTGTTAAAATTAAGCATTTTAAAGTTGTAAGAGAAAAGCATTATGTGTATTCAATAGAATTTGTGTTTCCACACTTTTCAATTTTGTGACACCTGTCACAAAAAGAAGTAGGGGATGCCAAATTGAAACTTTGCCCCGGACGCAGCTTTCTTTTTGCACGACGCTGCCCATACGACCCACCGGTCGATTTATGATTGTCAGCCGTACTCAGTCCCTTAACACTATACAAGCATATATACATATTGTAATAGAATAATATAGCATGACTTACTGGGGTTTATTTTATTCCAATCTTACCTTATCTTATCTTATCTTATCTTATCTCTATCTTATTTCCAATCCCTTTATTTTTTTTGTTTTTCCTTATTCCATGGCATATTCCATTTTTAAATCAGTTACTTATTTGTTTACTTTCGATTTGAACACTTACATGTGCGTTCATGATCGTTTCCTTCCATCTGATCGCGATTTGCGATCTTCGCAAATCGCAACTTACGAGTAGCCGTATCTCCCTTTCGCAAAGCAGGAACGCATTCGCTCAACTTCAGCAGACGCAAAGGGGGCGTTGCACTCTGGCGATGTATAGAATAGCGAGGGGTATTTAAATCAGTTGGTTTGTTTTGACGGGGGGTGGTCTGACGATGTTTTGGTCTAGTAAAGGCCGTTGGTTGTCATAAATATTAGTTATGAAAGCTCAGTTGTAGTTTATCTTAAGTGGTGAAAGATGGTGTTGTCTTATGAAATAATTTCTGTTAGTCGATAGCGGGAATGTCGTGATGAATATTTTGCTGTCATGAACTGTGTTAACATCCAAGGTTTTTTACTTTCTTTGAACTTTTCCCGGACATTATTTTTTCGTCATCATCTGTTTTGAGGAATTTGTTTTCTTCCAGTTATGCTCCAGTGAGTAGTTTGTTTTGCAACCTGTACAGGGTTTTTTTTTTTCTTTACCTTACGTCATGCTGTTTAATTAAGTATTTTTATTGTGTTAAAGTATGACTTTAATTTTATAGATAACTAGCTGATCCGCCCGGCGTTGCCCGGGTCCGTATTAACAATATTAAACGAACTTGAAATTTGTATGATTTTATCATTAACTCGTTACATGCAGAAATGCATTGTCTGAAATACGTAGCCACTGACTGTGTGAAAAATCGGTTTTAAAAACAACTGATTTTAAGCTCTAAAAATACTCAAAATGAGCAATGAAAAACGCGGGAGGGAATATGTATCCAACGATTGCATTATTTTCGTGTAAAAAAGTTGATATTTACCCGTAAAAATCACTGTTAAGTCACGTAACTAATTATTATTTTCACATACAAATCCCAAGTGAAATATTTTGAATTTCAAACTAATTATATCACTCTTAAATCCGACTATACCATGAATGAAATCGATACACGATGGTAGCTAAAAGGTTGGTATATAGTACTATAATTTCAGAACTATTTAACAAAAGTAAGTGTTATTTTTGATCAAATCTTGCGTATAGGTTCACTCTATGTATAGATTCCTAACCTTAAACTTTTATACCGTAACCAGAACCTGTCTATAACCTAACAGCGACTTAACAATACCCTACCGTAAATTAAATATAACAGAAATGTAACCTAGCCTAAATGTATTCACTTTATTGTAACATATCTTTATTCTAACCATAACATAAATGCAATTTAACTTAACCTAACTTAACCTAACCTAACTTTAACTTAACTTTAACCTGAATAATATAATAGAAAAAAACCATTTTAAAAAATTACTATTTCTTCGTAAAATATGCTTCAGCTGTAATTCGTTTCTTTCAATTCGTTTTATCAATACAAAATTCCTTCCTCGTGCTTTTGTTTGAGACATTAAAATTTCAGCGATAAATGGTTTAATATTGCAAACCACGGAGTAAGACACTTCTTACTCCGTATTGCAAACCTTTTTTCGTTTTACTTCGCCTCCACCTATCTTTTTCTCCCTGGTGTACAGCAGCTGTGATTTAAAAAAAAAAAATCCTTATTTAAACTGACAGTTTGCCAGTCTATGAATTTTAAAGGTCTGTCCCAGCTTTTTTAATTATTTCTGCGAAAATTTTATGCAACCAATCAACCATAAGAAAATGAAATGGGAAAAAAAGCGAAAAAAGGGGATTTTTTATGAGAGTGAGCTTTGGAATTTAATTAATTACTCAGTTAATAAATAGAATTTCGAAATTCTGAGCCTCAGGTGCATCAGGAGAGACAGTGGGCTACTCTCAAAAAATTTTTGAGCTTCATACGTGCTGTAGATTTTGCTAGCCATCGCAGACACACACACAGACACACACACAGATACACACACAGACAGAGCGTTTTGTTCTTTTATTAGTATAGATATAATTTCGAAAATTATCCTTTTTGGTTGATTTTACTGGATATAGTTTATGATTGTTTATTATTTTATATATACATATTTTTTATTTTGAATATGTTTTTCTTGAAAATAAACGTTAGATTATCATTTAATTAAATGCTTCTTTACTGACTTTATAACACTGCCACATATTGCCAATATTTATTTCAGGTCACCAATTTTAATTTCTCTATCTCTGCTTAAGTTTTATTTAATTTTAGAACGGTTCTGACTTCAGAACCGATCAATTATTATTTGATTAGGGCCGGGCATTGGTCGACATTTATCCATTTTTTGCAGATACAGTGCAGGTCTGAATTTCTCGGGCCATATCAGTCTCATAATTATTTTTCAAGAGAAATGTTGGGATAAAATGACTCCTTAATGAAGAGAGCAAACGTCATATTCCTTTCTTTTCTTCGTTTAAGTTTCTATTATTTTTAGAAGAAAGTATTATATTCGTGAAAAAATTCGCATTTTAGTTTCCGATGGATGTATATGTTTTAGAGAGTCTTGGAAAATATTTGAGTATTTTTAGAAAATATCTGTGTGACACATTTTCTTGAATTTATATATGGAATTCAATAAAACTTCAGATTTAGTTATACTTTGATATACAATGATGTTGATTATTTTTTGGTGTAAATCGCTCAACAGGTAGCGCTGCTAAGCCGCATTTCCCCCGATTTCCGCGATAACTGTACCTCCAGAACTAATGTACGGAATTTCATCAAACTTCATATTCTGCTAAACCTTAACATAGATAAATACCGATTATGTTTTGGTGTAAATCGCCGAACAGGTAACGCTGCTATGGCGCATTATCTCCTTTAGTTATATCTCAAGAACTAATGCATGGAATTTCATCTAACTTAATACTATGTTAGACCTTGAAATAAACAGAGCCTGATTATTTCAAGTTTTGGTGTACATTGCCGAACAGATGGAACGGAATTTATAATTGATAGATAATATCGGAATTTCATCAAACTTCATATTTTGCTAAACCTTGACATGCATAGATGCCAATTACGTTTTGTTGTAAATCGCTGAACAGGTGGCGCTGCTATGCCACAATATCTCCGATAGTTATGTCTCAAGAACTAATGCATGGCATTTCATTAAACTTAAAATTATGTTAAACCTTGAAATAAATAGACTCAGATTAAGTTTTGGTGTAAATTGCCGAACAGATGGCGCCACCATGCTGCATTTTTTCCGATGACCGCGATAGTTATATCTCCAGAACTAATGCACAGAATTTCATCAAACTTCATATTCTGTTAGAGCTTCATATAAATAGAGACTAATTAAGTTTTGGTGTAAATTGCCGAACAGAGGGCGCCACTATGACGCATTTTTTCCGAAATCCGCGATAGCTATATCTCCAGAAAAAATGCACAGAATTTCATCTAATTCCATGTTCTGTTAGAGCATTAGATAAATAGATACCGATTAAGTT
Organism: Maratus speculifer; assembly: GCA_964019185.1. Classification (NCBI taxonomy): domain Eukaryota; kingdom Metazoa; phylum Arthropoda; class Arachnida; order Araneae; family Salticidae; genus Maratus; species Maratus speculifer. The sequence goes on from OZ025294.1 coordinate 216,954,919, forward strand.
TTAGTGTAAATTGGCGAACAGATGGCGCCACTATGAAGCATTTTCCCATATTTCTATGATAGCTATATCTCATGGACTAAAGCATGGAATTTCATCAAAATTCATTTATTAATTATTGTAAAATGTATAGATTTTCTAATTATATTACTAATGAGTTGAAAGCATACTATTTTAAAGATGATATAAAAGTAATATTAATGGGTTTTCCAATACAAAATGAGTTTATTGTAAATATGCCCTTTTTATGAAATAATGTGCCTTTTTTGACAAAATTGCCCTTTTTCTGTAATATGCACCCTGCCCTTTTTAATTTCTAGAATGATCCCTGCATCAAAGAACAAAAACCTCTAGCTAAGAAAAGCAAATTACACTCCCTATATCCGTTTATTGATGCTAAGGGTATCTTACGGGTGGGAGGACGCCTGCAAAATTCACAGTTAGCATTTAATCACAAGCATCCGGTAATACTTCCATCACAACATAAAATGAGTGAACTATTGATAATACAACAGCATATTGCCACTTTACATGCTGGACCTTCTCTACTATCGCACATTATAAAACAATCTTTTTGGATAGTTGGTGGAAAAAAGCTCATCAACAAATGCATTAATAGATGTTTAAAATGTTTCAGATATAAGAAAACTATTACAACTCCTCCATTAATGGGGAATTTACCTAAACCTCGAGTAAATCTTGAACGCCCCTTTTTTGCCAGCAAGAATTGATTACGCAGGCCCCATATCCATTAAATTTAGCAAGGGTAGGGGTGCAAAAACAACTAAGGGTTACATTGCCTTATTTATTTGTCTTGCTACGAAAGCGGTCCATATAGAAGCTGTAAGTGACCTAACAACTGAAGCATTTATAGCAGCTCTTCGACGTTTTAGTGCAAGAAGAGGTACCCCACGTCACCTTTATAGTGACAACGGGAAGAACTTTGTCGGGGCATCAAGAAAAATCGACCAAATACAGAGGGCATGGTTGTCATTTCCTAAAAATGAAATCATGTCTCAATATTTAACTGAAAAATCCATTGAATGGCATTTTATCCCTCCTTCTTCCCCTCACTTTGGCGGAATTTGGGAGGCTGCAATAAAATCCGCGAAATACCATCTCAAAAGAGTAATAGGAGCGACACTTCTAACTTTCGAAGAGCTCGCCACCCTACTAAGCCAAGTCGAAGGCTTACTGAATTCGCGACCTCTTATACATTTAAATGACAATGATAGTGACTGCATAAATGTTCTCACACCCTCACATTTTCTTACAGGTGATGTAATTTTCTCGCTACCTGAGGCGACCTCATCTATTACGAGCAACCCTAGAAATCGCTGGGAGCTGCTGCAAAATTTAAAAAGAGGATTCTCCCATCGATTTAAGAAGGAATATTTGAGCTCGCTCCAAAAAAGAGGAAAGTGGAGAGTCGAGCAACGTAATCTTCAACCTGGACAAGTTGTGCTACTCCTTGATGATGCCCAGCCACCAGACTCTTGGCCATTGGGCCGAGTAAAAGAGGTGCACCCAGGAAAGGACGGACATGTCCGTGTTGTGACCATACAGTGTAAAGGATCTTTTTTGAGACGACCAGTACACAAATTAGCTCTCCTCCCTATATATCAGGACTAAGGTCTGATAGGGTGGGAGTGTGTTCGAATGCTTAGAGTGTTTATTCTAAAACAGTAATATTTATAAACGTTAAATTACTTCATATTTCAGAAGTGACATTAATCAATTCAACTGGTTACCATAATATTTATAAATGGTAAATTACTTTATAACTCAAAAGTGACATTAATGATATTAATATAATATCATTGTTTATTTAAAGCAATTCATAAGTAGTTGATTGCACATGATTGTGAAATCATTTTTGTTGATTACTTCAAGGACAATATTTTACTGTGAACGAACTTAGTTCAGTCTCTCTTATGTTTTTTGTAAAGCACACACGGTGCTTATATTTCTCTTCGCTATGATTTCGCATACTTGGATAATATGTTAATCCAGTAACCGCAGCAGGAAACTGCATTCCTGTATCTTGTTTTCTCAATTTACTAAATGTTTCTTTAAGTTGTTAATATAACGCAAAAAAGATATTAGTGTGAATTTATTTACACTTGACAACACCAAAGAACTGCTTCGTGAATCTCGGACACCAACAGGCTGCGAAATAATCGTGAATTTTATCATTTTATCCTGAGAAAAAAAATCGAGAGTTTCATCTTCCCGCGTAAAAAAATGCAGATTTCATCAGTTAGTACAAAAAATCGAGAATTTCGCTGATCTGGCGCGAAAATGCGTATTTCTTGAATTAAATGTGGAAAAAGTGCACATTTCATCGATCGGACACCTAAAAATCGTGCATGTTATAGATCGGATTCCGAAAAATCGCAAATTTCGTTGACCGGAGACGGGAATATTGCGAATTTTGTTGATCACTCGCGTAAAAATTGCTAATTATGTCGATTAGGTTCTGATAAAATCTCAAATTTCCTCCATTGGGAGAGGAAAAATCGCTAATTTCCTCGATCGGCTTTGGATAATCGCGAAATTTGTCAATCAAGCGAGAAAAATTGCTAATTTCATCGAATGGCTTTGTAAAAATCATGATTTTCGAATTTCATCTATCGTATGCGTAAAAATTGCGAATTTCGTTGGGACATTCATGAATTTTGTTGATTAGGCTCGAAAACATTGTTAATATTAGTGTTCACTCTAGAAAAAAAAAAGGCAGGGTGCTAGTAAAAAAAAGGGCACAGTTGAAGCTGAAAAGGGGCACTTTTCTCAGCGAAAAAGGGCATCGTTTCTTTAGAAAATGTACAGCTTCATAACTGATATAAGAATGTTATATTACATACTCATCATTATTTATAATCACATTTTATAACAAATTACAGATATTTTTTTCTTAATTGAATATTTCAAAGATCTAGTAAATAATTTTGGTTCACATACCTATACTGTAAAACTATTAGCCACATAAAATTATCAGTTTTATTAATAACTATTAGTTTTATGGATACGACAGAAGTTTTAGAGGTAATAGAATTTAGACGTTAATTAGTATTACTGTAAATCACCAAATACAGATTATAAGCTTTGTGAGCTGTGGAGGGAAGGGGAGCAAAGAGATAAAAGCAATTTATTTATTTTATTTGGGGGGAGGGGGCAAGGAGGGAGAATATTGATTATTTATCATTAGTAAAATTTGGTGTGCTTGATAAGACGGAGAAGTGGAATTTAGATGATTGGTTATTTACTGTCACAATGAATAAACAAACAGTTGCAAGAAAAAAGTTTTTTTTTTTTTTGGGGGGGGGGGGGGATTGGAGAAGAGGTTGATTAGATTGGATGATTGATTATTCACATTGTAGTGTATATTTATTTCAATACTTTATACAGATTTATATATACATTAAAATTTACAGTTAGAATAGGAAAAATTGTAATCCCAGTGGCAGAACTATCTTCAAATGTCTGCAACACTAATCATTTTCAAAAATAGTCTGCAAGATGCTATAATAGGGTTCATACTCATTTTCCAAGAAAAAATCCTCTGATGTATTTTCGGGGATGTACAATTTTCCCATATCAACAATTAATGACATTTTATCATTACACATAATAATAAAGCACATGAACAGCAATAATTGCCCTCAATTTCCCAGCATAGACTCTTTTGGCAGTTTTCCCAGGTTTGGGAATTTTTTTCTATTGTCCCCTGAGATTCTCCTGACTTTTACAACCTAAAATTCATCCACTGATTTTTCCAGGAATCCCATATTCCTCTGAGTATGAACCCTGTATAATTATACATAAACGTATTGCATAAATAGAATATAAATATATTCTTTGTGCTTTTGTAATGCTAATTATGGCAATATATGTGTGTATGTAAACTTTCTGTCATTTATTTTAAAAAAAAATTATTACCAGTAATTTTTTTTTTTGCGTTTTTTGACGAAATTTGCCATTTTTTTCGCGATCTTTTGACGAAATTTGCCGTTTTATCGGGATCTTTTAACGAAATTTGCCGTTTTTCCGCGATCTTTTAACGAAATCTGACTTTTTTGGGATAATTTTGACAAAATCCCCCCCCTTTTTTGCAATTTTTGACAAAATCTGTTTTATGTGTGATTTTTTAACAAAATTTGACCTTTTTTTCCAATTTTGATGAAATTTATCGTTTTTTGCGCGATTTTTCTGATGAAATTTGCATTTTTTTGTTAATTTTCTGACGAAATTTATCATTTTTAAGAGTTTTTTTTTCTTTAATGAAATTTGCTGTTTTTAGTGAAATTATGATGAAATTGTATTTCTTCCCGCGATTCTTTGAAAAAACCGACTTTTTTCGCGATTTTTTAAGAAATTAGTCGTTTTTTCGCGTTTTTTAAAAGAAATTTGCCATTTTTTCGCAATGCTTTGATAATATTTGCGTTTTTTCTCGCGATCTTTGGACGAAATTCAGACTTACTCCATGATATTTTGCCGAAATTACGCGTCGCACGGGTCGCATAGAGCTATTTTTATGCCCCATGACTGACTTTTTGCGTAATTTATGCGTTATATCGCGTCCGTGACATCGTTGAGTCTGCAGGTGTCCTTAAAAGCCTGCGACGCCTGACACAGCGTCGCGCACATTCTGCCATGGGGATTGTAACATTTTAAGAATTCAAATTTAACGTAAATAATTTTAAATATTTAACTAAATTGTGGAGCTGATTAAAACGAAGAAAAGAAATTTCAGAAAGGGGGTGGGGGTGGGGAGATACATACATTTGAAGAATCAGAAATCTGTTAAAATATAAAAGGTTGTATATCCCACTATAAGAAATAATAGAAATGTAAAAGCGAGAATTTTTTGCAGATTTTTCATAAATTATGGACTAGAAATTACCACTTTCTCTGGGGAGGGGAGAAGGGGAGGCATACAGCTTGACAAAAATGTGAATGCAAACTATATTTTAGTTTGTTAAACTGGCTAACAAACCCAACGTTGCCCGAACCGGTTACAAAATCGCGAAAGGTTTCAAAATCTCTGCATTAATTCCGAATAAATTTTATTGAAAAGAGACCTAAATTTATAATGGGCAAATCGCTGTGAAACTTTAAAAAAAAAAACGATAAAAAAAATCACAGATAACAAAATTTTGTACAGTGAGCTGAAACATCGTAACAGAAATTGTTTCACACATGTAAAAAAAAAAAAAAAATGTCGGCATGAAACATAAAAAATTGCTTAGAATTAAGACATCACGGAAGATATTAAATACTATATTATGCTAAATGTTAAACCGAATTCCTTTTACAACAAAATTACATTGCAGTGAAAATAGCAATCAAGAAAAAACTTTGAAAATCGCAGAGGACAAAAGTTTGTATATTAGGCTAAAAGACTGAAACCCAATTCTTTTCACGAATGTCAAAAAATCGCAGTTGAACGTGAAAAAACAGTAAAATCCCATTTAAAATTACTAAAAAAAAACTTTTTTAAATCGTTTAAAATTTAGAAGGCAAAATTTATCATATTTGGTAAGAATTTGAAATTGAATTCCTTTTATAAACGTTCCAAAAGTAATAATGATAATAAAAAGGCTGAAAATCTCAATTGATCTTAATAGAAAAAAATATATATATTTATTATAGTGTGCTTAAAAGTTTGAAATCATAATAAATCTTAATAAAGATAAAAGCTGTAGAATGCGAAAAAACGCCAAAAATTTCGTTAAAAAATCAAATTTCAAATTGTCATGAAATAAAAAATTATGAAAGACAAAATTTAATATTAGGTTAAAAGTTTAAAATTGAATTTCTTTTAACAATATTTTAAAAATGACGCTGGGCGCGAAAAATTATTAATAATCGCTTTCAAAAATTCACAAAAAATCAAAAATTGCTGTGGAAGTTCCAAATAAACTTTATTGAAAAGAGCGCAAAATTAACTGCATTGCACTAGAAGATACGATTCATTTTAATAATTTTAAAAAATCGGTGCAAAACGTGAATAAAATGCTAAAAATTAAAAATAAAATAAATCAAATCTAAAGTAGAGTTTCGATGGGCATAACTACATTTATAGGGATTTATCTTCCAACCAGGAAAAAAAAAGAAAAATCTTCAGAATGGATAACATACTAAGCAGATTCAACATTCTAAAAAGAAGAAAAACCCTATAAAAACTAAGTTGTCAATATTTCTCCAGCATTATTACCCTACAATTGCAATATTTCAAGAAGCATTCTTATTTATAGAGATTTTAATCGCAAAATAATGTGCATAATTCATGGAATACGAAAAATTAATAATGATGACCTCGTACTCGTATGCACCGATGGCAGGCTTCAGAACTTTCATTAAATTTTAACATTGTCGAGGTTTTAAACTACCTTTACCATTAAATCAAAATATAACAATAAAAATATTGGTTACTATTTACAGGGTGAGTAGCAACATTTTAGCTTTAAAAATAAGCACCTGTAAGCACACTTTTAGAGAAAAAGAAGCACCCATTTATGTACATATATGCATTACAGGGGTGATTGTGTTCCTGGTGTACCCCGGATTTCCGAGCTTTTCGATTGATCCTTTCGGTTTTATGATATCATTACACTTAGTAAAAAATTCAAACATTAAAAAATATCACGAATTTTGAAAAAAATTTGCAAATTTTGTCAAAAATTAAAAGAAAAAAATATTAATTTCTTTAAGGAATCGCGCAGAGAGCAAATTTCTTTCTAGAATCAGGAGTAAAAATGCAAATTCGTTTTTTAAAAAAAAGGCAAATTTTGTTGAAAAACGTGAAAAAACGATCAATTTCATCAAAAAATTGCAAAAAAAAAAAATCATGAAAAAAAGATAAGTTTCGTCAAAAAATCGCAAAAAAAAAATCAATCAATTTCGTCATATAAGCGTGAAAAAACGACAAATTTCTAGAAAAAAGGTCACGAAAATACAGCAAATTTCACAAAAAATCACGTAAAAACAATCATTTTTGCCATTTAAGCGGGGAAAAAATGTCAAATTTCTTGAAACAATCACGAAAAAACGGCAAATTTCATCAAAAAATCAGGTAAAAACTATAAATTTCATCAAATAGACACGCAAAAACGGCAAATTTCGTGAAAAGATCGCAAAAAAACGAGATTCCCTCAAAAGATCGCGAAAAAACAAGATTTCCTCAAAAGATTGCGATAAAACGAGATTTCTTCAAAAGATCGCGATAAAGCCGCAAATTTTGTCAAAAGACTGCGAAAAAAAAAGTCATTGCTGGAGTGGAATTTTCTGTACAAAAACTGTTTTTGCTGCTTTAAAAACTGATTTTATAGAGCCCCAGCAGCAGAATTTTTTTCTGCAGTCTGCAATACAAGTAAAAACTTAAAAAACAGTCTGCAGACAAATCCCTCGCATTACATTATATGCACTCAAACCTCCCAAGTATTTGTGATAGACATAAAAAAAAGTATACTTAAAAAAAAGAAATTGTCTTTGTACTCAGAATTTTTAACACCTCATACATTTTCTGAAAGAGGAGGGGGGGTCCTCTTTGACAAAAATTGACATGGATTTTTCACGATCTTTTGACGCAATATCATTTTTCGCGAACTTTTGACGCTATTTGCACCTTTTTTTGCATTTTTATGACAAAATTTGACGTTTTTTCCGATTTTTTGACGAAAACTTTTTTTTTGTGATCTTTTGAATTAAATTGTTGTTTTCTCGCGATCTTTTGAAGAAATTTGTCGTGATCTTTTGACGAAAACTGCTGTTTTGTTGTGATCTCAAAGAAATTTGCCGTTTTTTTCGCAATCTCTTGAAAAAATTTGCAGTTCTTTCTTCTTTCATGATTTTTTAACGAAAACTGCCATTTTTACGTGATCTTTTGAAGAAATTTGCCAGGTTTTTTAAAAATCTTTTGAAGAAATATTTCGTTTTTATGTGATTTTTTGATAAAATTTGCCGTTTTTTCGCGATTTTTTGAAGAAGTTCGACGATGTTTCGCGATTTTTTCACGAAAAGTGCAGTTTTTTCGCGATCTTTTCACGAAATTTACTGTTTTTTTTTTTTGCGATCTTTTGAATAAATTTCCCGATTTATCGTGCTCTTTAGACGAAAGCTGCCTTTTTTGCAATCTTTTGACGAAAACTGCCGCTTTGTCGCAATCTCTTGAATAAATTTGCCGTTTTTTCGCGATTTCTTGAATAAATTTGTCGTTTTTTCGCGATCTTTTGAAGAAATTCGCAGTTTTTTCTTGATTTTTTAACGAAAACTGCCGTTTTTGTCACGATCTTTTGAAGAAATTTGCCGTTTTTTCGAGATTTTTTGAACAAATGTTCTGTTTTTTCGTGATTTTTTGATGAAATTTACCGTTTTTTCGCGATTTTTTGAAGAAATTCGACGATGTTTCATGATTTTTTAAAAAAACTGCCGTTTTTCCGCGATCTCTTTACGAAGACTGCCGTTTTTTCACAATTTTTTTGCCTTTTGGGGGGGGGATTTTTTTGGCGAAAACTACCATTTTTGTCGTGAACCTTTGCAGAAATTTGCCACTTTTTGCGAGTTTTTGAAGAAATTTGCCTTTTTTTCGTGATTTTTTGACGAAAACTGCTGTTTTTTGTGATCTTTTGAAGAAATTTGCCATTTTTTGCAATGTTTTGAAGAAACTTGCCGTTTTTTGCAATGTTTTGAAAAAACTTGCCGTTTTTTTGTGATCTTTTTAAGAAATTTGCTTTTCTAGATTTTTGGACGAAATTCACGAGTTTTCTGCAAAATTGATTTCTTTTTGAAGACTATTTGTCGAAATTTGCAATACTTTTTATGTCTGAATTTTTGGATTTAGGACCGAAATTTTTTAATTGTTGCTAAATTTTTAACAGTTGAAAAATAATCTGCAAACATTCCCAAGAGTCTGCAACGTACGTCGCAGCGTTACGCCGATTCTGCTCCCGGGGTAGCAGCATTTTTTTCCCTTCTTTTTTGCTTTTTCTAAAGCTGTTTTTTCTGCTCCAAAATTGTTTGTTTCAAATTTTGTTTTTTAGTGAATATGACCTTTGAAATTAATATATTTTGCATTTGATAATTTTCAGGGTTTTTTACTTTGTATCAGTTAATTTTCAGGTTTTTTTTTTTTTTTTTTCTTCTACTGGGGTTCATGAAATTTAAGTCTTTTTAAAAATCCTTTGAAGAAATTTGATTTTTTGCAATATTTTGACAATTTTTTTATATTTTTTTGCACAAAATTTTTGGTTTTCGCAATCTTTTGCGGTTTTATCGCGATTTTTTGTAGATATTTCTGTATTTTCGCGATCTTTTGGTTTTTTCGACGTAATTTGTAGTTATTCGAGATCTTTTTGCGAAATTGGTGATTTTATTGCGATCTTTTGACAAAATGAGTGGTTTTTTCGCGAGTTTTTGTCAAAAAAATGTTTTGTCGCGATCTTTTCACGAAAATTGTAATTTTTCCGTGATTATTCGGCGAAATTTCTGCAGTTTTTTTTTTTGGTTTTCTGGTGAAATTTGTGGTTTTATCGCAGTTTATTGCTGTTTTTTGATCAAAATTTGCGGTTTCATCGTATTTTTCTGAGGAAATTTATGGTTTTATTCCGAGATTTTTCGGTAAAATTTGTGATTTGATTGCATTCTTTTGACATAATTTGCTTTTTTTTCCATAATCTTTTGATGAATGTTTTTGGTTTTTCGACGTATTTTTTCAAATTTTTCTATGATATTTTTAGGTTTCTTCGAGATTCTTTATAAAAATTTGAGCATTTTCATGATCTTTTGACAGCACTGTGCGAAAAGGGGGGGCAGCCGCGCCGGGTACGGAAATTTAGGGGGTACCAAATTTATACTACCAATGTTATTTTTCGTCTATTACAAGAAAAAGTTGGTTAGAGGGGTCGTCAAATTTACAATTTGTTCCATGCGCAGTTTTCTCTTCGCCCTGTCTTTTGATAGATATAGATTTTTTTTTTATTGTTTTATGTTCGCAACTTATTTTGATCGATCGTTCGACGATATATTCAACTTACTTTGGTATAATAAAAAACTCAAATAGCAATAATGAATAATCACACGCTCACACGCAGAACGGAGAACTTGCGTTCAGAATTCCGAGAATCAAAGGCTGAAAGATGAGGGAGGAGCTAAAAGTGGACAATACGAACATTTCTGAGGTACGAACGATGTATCATCGGCCGTTCTAGATAAGGAAAAGTTGTTGTTTCGCTTTTATCGAAATAGTTTCGGTTCAGGATCGTGAAAATTAAAACAAGAAGTTCGTTCAAAAATAGTCATTTCAAGCGAGAGAAAAAAAAAATAAGCACTCTGGGAAAAAAAAGAAGCACCTTGTAAGGACCTGACAAATTTGCTTTGAAAATAAGTACCTTGTAAGCACCTGTAAGCACCGCTACGCACCCTGTATTTAGTAAAAGAAAAAATAACTTATCTTTGTTTAAATCATTTTTTGCTGACAGCTTTCTTTCTTCTTTATCACGAAGCATTTAAGCTTTTTACCATCGGACAAAACAAGCAGGGAATTTACCAGATGTACCGACGTTTAGCAGTTTCAGAGCAGCACTTCTGACTGAGGAAACTGACCTCAGTCACTGAAATTTTCTTCCTTTAAAAGCATCTATTGTACATATAAGAAGATGCAATATACTATATTGAGAGGGGAAAACAGACTTTGAGACGACTATCCACCCCCTTCCGTCCCTACTTCCACCAACATACTGCCCCGTCTCAATAGATTTTAATTAATTCGGGACTTTTCCGGGGGCATTCTCTATTCAAGAATGCAGGAAGGCTTTTTTTTTTTTTTTTTTTTTCCCACTGGATCGGAACCAACTGATGAGGTAAAAGAAACATGACAAATGTGGGTGAAGGAAAAAAACTAAACTGTGTAAAACAGCAAAGAATGTCACAAAAATTAAGTACCGGACCCCACCGTGTGAAAATCATTGTCTCAGCTTGGTCCATGCAAAAATTGATAAAACCATGCAAAGCTCGGCACAAACTTTTTGACATAAACACACATTCTTAAATAGTCTTGAAATAAAGTAAAATGTGTAAAAAAGAACGTGCCTATGACGGTCAATCACGCGAATAGACCCGCTCGCTAATGCTAATCCTATGGAGAAGTTTTTTAATTTCGATATTTTTAACTATTTTTTTGTTTGTTTCGTTTGCATTGTATAGCTGCGGTCAAACGCTACAAAGGCGGTTTCTATATTTTTTCGTTTTTTTTTTGGGGGGGGGGGGAGCGGGGGGGGGGGCTGATTTATGAGACTGTGTTTTTATTTCCAAAATCGGTTCCAAAACTGAAAGTGTTCTATTTAAAAATACTTGAAAATAAAATAGAAAAAGTAAAAAACAGCCTTTATGGAGATAGATCTGCTTTACACTTCTTAAGTACAATTAAGTCCAGTTCCGGCCCAGCTTGACTATGTAAAAAAACAATGCAAACCTGATATCGGCCAGGCATGAGTCTGCTAAAAAATATATTATCCGGGTCAGACATATTGTAACTGTCCGGTGCCGATTTCCAGTGCCATTGGATAAGTTACATTTCTGTATTGATATTGTCAAAGTAGCATCAGCTCGTGACTCCCATTTATACTTATTCTCGTTAAAGTCATATTCATTGGAAATAGTTCATATTTTATCGTCTTTGCTTAAATCTTTATATCAGGCCGGTTGGCCAGCTAAATTTTTTTTTTTATCGACCCGGCAATTATGCCTGATTATTATTATTATTATTTTTTGCCGGCTTGGCCTTTTTGAAAATGCGCATACGTTCCGCCGGACCGAGTACGGGCCAGGTACATGCAGACCTCTAAATTCCGTGCCAAACTTTTAGCTTTAATACCGTAAATGCCCAATAATTATTTTTTGTATGGAATAACCGAACTTTTAACTTTTATATCGGCCATTATTATTATTATTTATTTTCACCGGACCCGAGCTGCACTTTTTCGATGGGTCGGGCCCCGAGGGCCGGATCTTGGAAATTTCGGGTCATGTAGGCATCTAATCTGGCGTCATTAAGTGTATGTAAATAAATGCATAAATAAAGGACATAAGTTGCTAATTATGATAAAACTGCTGACATATCGGCAAACTGCAAAGTTGAATATGTTAGTTGTGCCACTTTGGCTTCTACGTTGTTTATCAAAATAAGGCATGTCTTATTCCTTCTATAAACAATCTAACAGCTGTGCTTTCTTCGCATATGTCAAATTTCGATTGCGTTCAAAAGTAAGGCAACATACATAATTCACTAATGTAGTTTCATGTTTGTATAATATGTGCATCTGCAAATTAAAAAAGCTAGAATGAAGATTTATTTATTTATTTTCTCAAACTTGAGCGATTGTGATGGAAGCAGGTTTTCTTTTCCATTGATACATATATAATTGATACCACACGCAGTTTTATTAGTTAAAATGAAAAGAAAGATATAGCTTTTTTGAAATACTAAAGCATGACATGGCTATCGGAGTTAAGGCGAGGGAAGGATGCCCTTGTTCATATTTCTCCTTTTAGACTTTTTTTTTTTTTTTATTCAGCAAAAGATCGCGGGGCTGGGGAAGAATCCACTTTTTGGTTTAATTTTCGGAGATGAGGAGGGGGGGGGGGGGGGAGAAAATATTTTTTGAGTTCAGTTGAAACAGTAAAAATATAACGAGTTGGAGGTTGAAAAAAAAATATTTTTGAGGGTTCATGTCAATTACTGCATAGCTTTTTTTTAAAATAGTGTATGCATCTTTTTAGTATTATTATTATTATTATTATTAAATAGTGTATACATCAAATTTTTTATTCATTGGTTAAAAGGTTAAAACTTCACTTGTAGTTGCATATTAAAGAGAATTAAAAAATTATAGTTTGTTTGGCGTGTTTGCATAATTCTTCGAAATTACTTGCAGGCTAATCATACAAAGGGTGCAAAGGATAAGTGCAAAGTACGCAATACTCGCGTTTATAGGGATCCCCAAAAAGACTAAAATACCTTTAAATAGAAAAGGACTTCTGAAGAATAGAATGGTAGTATCTGGGCTAGACTTTTTTTCATATACTAAAAATTCAAGACCCCGAAAATATTTCTTGTACCGGGATCATTTTATGAAGACCGATTCTGACCACACAATTATTATTATTTAAACGTTGTATAAATAGGGCAGGTTTATTTTTCTGTGTTTACTTCAAATATGATTCAAGTTTTTTTTTATTATTGGCATAGTCCATGTCAATTCAGGCAGTCAAAGAGAAAATCTTACCTTCATAGTCTCAGAAGTTCTTTGATTGAACATATGTTAAAATTCAGGAAAAAATAAAATTCCCGTAATTTTTGGTTTTTTCCAAAAAAATTTCTGGACCGAGATACAGGGTGCCAAAGATGGCATCCCAAACACCTTTTCCCGTTTGCGATTTTCGAAAAAAAGTTTAAAGTGCTCTATCTCTGAAACGATGCAAGATATCTCGTTGCAGTTTATTTTATTTTAAAGATAATAATTTTCTGCTTAAAAAGATATACTCTATTTCGAAATATGTATTTAATTAATTTTACAGCAGCCTTCTAAAAAAAAATTTTTTTAATCAAAAATAATTTTTTCCTCAAAAATGCCAATCTCAAAAATTTTGATTTTTTTACTGTTAGTCAATACCATGGAGTACTACCTTCACTGTAAAGGAGAACTTCCACTTTTGAGTTTAACAAGTTTCAGAATCATTTCAAGAATTTAGAGAATTTTACAGGAACTGTATGTCAAAAGTTCCAAAAAAAGTCTCTCAATTTTTGCGTATTTGTATCATATGTAGCCTATTACATATCCTAAACAAGTTAGAAATCACACGTCAAACATGGTAAATGAGGTGCATTCATACTATGACTAGTTTTATAAATATTTAGATCTTGGTGCAATAAGTATTACACTCTTGTGAAAACTGGCATGAATACAAAATTTATTATGTCTCTATATATTAAATTCAGTAATACGGAAGCAATATGAATCCATCTTAAAAAGAACGTAATCACCAGGGCGACCTAGAATCATTACCTATCATGGGATGTTTAATTATGTAGGACAGAATTTAATAGAATGAACAATCATCCATTAATATCATAGTGATGGGTATATTCATCTATTACTATCATAGTACCTATATTGCACAAACTTTGAACAGCAAGCAAGAAGAAATTTCATTTGTCCAATCAAGATCTCTGAAACAATTGCAAAATATTCAGATTCACAATTTATAAAAACGAATTTTTGTTGCCTGTGTATATTAATGTGAGTGGTGGATTGCAAAGGTAAATGATATCAGTTGTTTATTGTCGTTAACTTTATTGCTCCACTTGGATCGGCTGTTGGGCATAGATTTTCACCTGCAAGAAAGCAATATCACCACCAGTGTTCACTTCTTATTCACAATGTTTTAAGAATTATGGAAGCCCCAGACCCTATTAGTTAAACAGGAAGGCATCACTAAATATCAAAGGAAGATACAGATACTGTTCAACAAATTATAAAGTCTATGAATTTCTAATTTCAGTTCTAAGCAGAGTACACCGGAAGTAATATGTTTTGAAACTTATACATATATTTTGTAAACTTTACTGCATGTGTTTTTTTCTTTTGTAAGCTATTTTTAAAGTTGTCAGTTTCTTATACTTATTAAGAAATAAAATCGTATGTCAAACAAGACTAAGATTTTGATTTCCTGAGACCAGTATGTAATTGTCTTACAGGAACTGGTAAAATATATGGCAAAATTTTACATATGTTTCGATAACTTGTCAAAATCAAAAGTGGAAGTTTTCTGAAATAAGGAAGGCAGTAAGTACTCAATGGTATTAATCAACAGAAAAAAAAAAATAATAATAAATAATAAATTTAGGATTGGCATTTTTTATTTCTTTTCATTAAAAATAAATCAAAAGGCTGCTTATGAATACATTTTTACAAAATTGAATATATCATTTCAAGCAAAAAAAAAAATGTTACCTCCAAAAAAAAAAAAAAAAAAAAAAAAAAAAAAAAAAGCAACAAATGTTGTGAAAAAGATTGTGAAATGTTATGAAAGTCAAATTAAAACTTTGAAAAAAATACACTCATAAATATTTTATTCATCCTGTTAAATCCTATCACTCATAATTAATTTAAATATATCCCATGATAGGTAATGATTCTAGGTTGCCCTGGTGATTACATTCTTTTTAAGATGGATTCATATTACTTCTGTATTACTGAATTTAATATAGAGAAACATAATAAATTTTATATTCATGCCGGTTTTCACAAGAGTGTAATACTTATTGCACCAAGATCTAAATATTTATAAAACTAGTCATAGTATGAATGCACCTCATTTACCATGTTTGACGTGCGATTTCTAACTTGTTTAGGATATGATACAAATAAACAAAAATTGAGAGCTTTTATTGGAACTTTTGATATGCAATTCCTGTAAAATTCTCTAAATTCTTGAAATGATTCTAAAACTTGTTAAACTCAAAAGTGGAAGTTCTCCTTTACTGTGAAGGTAGTCCTCAACGGTATTGACTAACAGTAAAAAAATCAAAATTTTTGAGATTGGCATTTTTGAGAAAAAAATTATTTTTGATTAAAAAAAATTTTTTTTAGAAGGCTGCTTTAAAAATAATTAAATACATATTTCAAAATGGAGTATATCTTTTTAAGCAGAAAAATATTATCTTTAAAATAAAATAAACTGCACCGAAATATCTTGCATCGTTTCAGAGATAGAGCACTTTAAATTTTTTTTCGAAAATCGCAAACGGGAAAAGGTGCTCGAAATGCCATCTTTGGCACCCTGTATCTCTGTCCAGAAATTTTTTCGGGAAAAACCAAAAATTACGGGAATTTTATTTTTTCCTGAATTTTAACATATGTTCAATCAAAGAACTGAGACTATGAAGGTAACCCCCCTGCCTGAATTGACATGGATTTGGCCTATTATTTTTTTATTATCGTTTTATTTATCTCTCACATTTTTTTTCCGGGTAAAGATTCAATTTAGATGACATTCACATGGTATTCATTAATTTTGCTGAATAAAAGAACACAGAAAGAAGCAGAGCCGCATGGTCAGCGCCGAGCGAAAGGGGGGGGGGGGGGGCGAAGGGAGCTGTCGCCTGGTTGCGGAAGTTTAGGGGCGGGGCGCAAAACATATGCGTCATTTTGGGGCTGTTAAACGAAAAAGGAGGGGTAGGGGGCGCCAAATTGAAATTTTGCCCCGGGCGCAGTTTTTTATTCGCACGCTCCTGCGTATGGTGGGAGTTTAACTACTCTAGACGGGAATTAAAATGCCGTCACCTACTACGATTTTTTTCCTTTTTCGTTGTTGTTTGTGTTTGTTTGTTTTTGTTGGTTTATGCTTGTACAATAGCAGAATCGATGCATAATCTTGCTCCCTGAAATAGCGGTGGAAAGAAAAGAGCAGACATAAAAAAGAAAAGTTGTAAGATAAGGATAC
Source organism: Maratus speculifer (assembly GCA_964019185.1). Classification (NCBI taxonomy): domain Eukaryota; kingdom Metazoa; phylum Arthropoda; class Arachnida; order Araneae; family Salticidae; genus Maratus; species Maratus speculifer. Next base: position 216,971,419 of record OZ025294.1, read on the forward strand.
AGAATTGGATTTCAAAAGATAGCATCACAGTGCAAGGAACAGGGGGCATAGCTCAAACAATACAATTGCCCAGTTCAACTTTCCCTGACCACCCAGGATTTTCACCCACCAGAGAAAGGGGATTCATAAAATAGAAAGTATACGTAATTTAGCTGGAAGCTATGACAAGTTGATGGGGAAAAAAAACAGGATGTTTTTGAAGTGGAGTTTCTCTAATTCATGGATTGAGGAAAATCTTGAACAATCGCAGCGATTCCTGGGAAAGATTCAGGGCACATTTGACTATATTTTAATATCAGAAGGGCGCATTTTGCCGATGTTTCAAAGGGCGGGGCGGGATTTGGCGATTTTAAAAGGGGCGTGGCACTGCGCCCTCCAAAAATGGCCTAGCGGGAACACTAAATATTATTGATCGTGCTAGGAAAAATCGCGAATTTCATCAATCAGCTTCGTAAAAATTTCAAATTATTTTGTTCGGGAGTGGAAAGATCTTTAATTTTTTTCGATTGCCTTTGTAAAAGTTGCGAATTTTGCCGATTATGCGAAGAAAAGTTGCCTATTTCATCGATCCTGCGAAGGAAAATAGCTCATTTCGTCGATCAGGCAAAGAAAATAGCTAATTTAGTCAAACGGCTTCAGAAAAATCATGCTTTTGTCAATGAGGTTTGGGAAAGTCGCGAACTTCATTGATCAGTTTCGGAAAAATTGCGAATCTCGTCGATCATATGCGGAAAAAAATCACAAATTTCGTTGATCCTGTGAGGAAAAAACACCAATTTCGTCAATCAGCTTTGTAAAAATAGTGAATTTTGTTGATTAAGTGCGAAAAACTCCTGCATTTTCTCGATCGGTTTCATAAGAATTGTGAATCTTGTTGATCAGGCAAGAAAATGATGCAAATTTTCTCGTTCAGCTTCATAATAATTGCAAATTTTGTCAACTGGTTTTGTAAAATGTGCAAATTTGGTGGAACAGGCGTGGAAAAATTACAAATTTTGTTAATCGGGCACAGAAAATCTGAATTTTATTGTTAGGCACAAAAATTCTTGTTGATCGGCTCCTTCTCTCTCTTTCGTTCATAAAGTTCACATTTTTTTCGGTACCAGCAATTTATGCTTATTTTTTAGCACTTGTAATAAAGCAAAATTTACTCTTGAAAAAAGTCAAAGAATATTTTTATATCTTGAAAATAAAACTTGAAACATCTGTTATATATAAACTAAAATCTGCTGATATATCCTTACCATGTGAATTAAATTTTTTGACTGGGTAAGCAAACTTAAAGGGGTAACACCCCCCCCCCCCCCCGCCATTCCCCTCTAAAGTCCTATTTTTTATCCGATTATAATTATAGGCCACAGATCATGATGTGGCCCTCGAGCAATCAGACATATTTCTAAGTGGCCCTTCACTTAAAAAGATTGTGCACCCCTACTATATATGTATAATATATATATGTGCACAGGTATATTTATATATATATACACCTAAGCTCACATTATGCTCACATCAGTATTTTATTTCTTATTACACAAATACTCAGTACTCGGCTGAGTAGTCAGTGGCCGAGTACTCGGTACTCGGCCAAAGTACTAATTGGTATATAACTAATTAGATCCTGGTACAGTCATAACCATTATATTTACTTTTTATGGGGTGTCCATTACTGGGCCAGAGGATGCCTATTACTGAGCTTTTAAAATATTTTTATTTAAAATTAAATTTTGTTTCATATTTGTAAATGAGACTATAGAAACAGTTAAATATAGTTGATTGATTAATATATCGAAAAAACTGGAATATAACAATTATACTATTAATAGAAAAAAAAAATTAAAAGAAATTCCTTTAAGTAGGGATGCACAACCTGTGGCCCGCGGGCCAAACTGATACCAGTAATTTTATGCTGATTAATTTTCCTTATAATAATGGCAGAAACTTTGCTATGAAAGGAAACAAACGTCACTTTTCAAATATTCTGGTGGCAAACGATTTTCTGGGAAAAAGGTTGTGCATCACTACCTTAAAGGATGCCCATCACTGGCACATCTACCCTATATATTTGAATTTTAGTAAACCATCCAGAAAATGAAAATAAACAGAAAGCAAATACTATGTTTTTAACACGAAGGAATTAAATTTCATTTATCAGTAAATATATATTTCAAGACATTAGATAACAAGCAAAAGAATAAAAAAAATACAGTGATTAATAATTCAACACAACTATACAATTTAATGGGAAATCGCTACTTGTTGATCACACAAACTATTTTCTTTATATAAAATCAATAAAACAAAATTAAATTTCAATCAGTTCAACTCTCAAAACATACAAAAGGATTTCTTTTGAAAATATCACGGGGGGTAATATAATAACTGAACTCACCAGGTGGTTTTCAAATGAAAGAATTGAACTAAATTGTATAAATTCCAAAAATAAATAAACTTACCCATTTTATGGTGGGACATGATACCATCAGGAATTTTTTTTTTTAATGTTACACATAGAACATGAGAAACATATCGTTTATTTTTAACAACATTTTTCGAGTTGTTTTTTTTTAATGATATAAGTATAAATATATATTTAATAAAATAAATCAAGATTTAATTTGCAGAAAAGACACAAATGAAGCTGTGCTTAACATTAGTAACTATATTACACGTTTTATTTAACTGCACTATTTAAATTAAAGGAAATTTATAAAATTAAAACACACTTCACAATACCACTGTCTACTAAATTGATTTTTAGGATTTAAATGCCAGTTGTCAAAGCAATTATTGGATTGAAAATATTACGGCTGGAACAATAGAGTAAAAGAACAAGTAGTTTATGCGTTAAAAATTGATAATTTAATTTTAATTTGTCATTTAAAGTTTAAACAAATTTATTTACAAACAAATAATAGACAAAGGAAAATTAAAGAGAAAAATTAAGAATTCAGGTTATTTTGCGATTTCGTAATTAGTGAAATTGGCATATTGCGAACTTGTTACTTGATTGCGCTATCTGGTGTGCAAAAGCTTAGAATTAGAGCTGTCGGAACATAATCCGCGATTCCAGCCAAAACTGCATATATTTCAAGCGTTCCAACTTCTATGGAAGAGATGTCCGCAAGATTAAAGGCGTGGTGGGCGGGGTCAAGGCATATGCCATCTAGTGGCAGGGGTGCATAACTAGAAGATTATTAAGTAGATTGCAGTTTCTTTTGTGTGAATGGCAACAAAACTTTTTTGTTTCTATAAAATGTTACTTTAAAATATTGCAGAGAATAAGTTTTAGGTTTGAAATGTTGTAAATAAATATAGAATAAATAAGGGTAGTACGACTAAATATTAACATAAAATATACTAAGATGAAATATCATTTAACTATGCGATACAACTATCGCTGATTAAAATATGATCGATTATAATTATGTTTTTAATGTAATGAAAGATGACTCATATAATTTAGTAAGTAGATTATATAAATGCAGAATTTTGAGGTAGTGTCATATTTTACTAAATCTTGATGAGCTAAGTTATACAAAATTGTATACACCTTAGTATTTCCTATGATAATATAATGTTTAGCAATGTTTAGAAATGTATAGAATTTAATACTAAATAAAATATTTAACTTTAGCTCCATTTTTAATTATTAATTGCAGACGATAAAAATCCAATGTTTTCTTGGTCGTATCGACTTTTGTTGTAAAATGAAATGAAGTGAAACTAATTGAACGCGTAAATTAAGAAAATGAAAATATCGTCTGATTTTAATTATTATCTTTCGAAGAACTTTGACAAGTGTGTGAGAACGATTGAGTTCTCTGGATGTAATGATGGATGTGTCTTTTACATGGAATTAAACGACAATTTTTATAATATATGGACTTTTAGATTAATTTGAACTCAGAATAAGTTTATCTTAACAGATGAGATGATTTTAATTCAAGAGCTCCGCAGGCATCGCGTAGATGCAACCCGCAAATGAAGACTTGCATGGTTAGTAAGTAATTCTTGAACTAACCCTATTTTAGAATTCTAACATTCTGGTACCCTCGGCGGGACAGGAGTTTTGAATTTCAATTAATTTTAAATGAAAAAATGGATCTGAGTAGTTTGAAAACTCAGAGAAAAGGACTGAGAGCTGCTTTTACTCTCACGTTTAAGAAAATTGAAACTGAATTAACTAAAGAAATATGTGAAATTAAAGAACTTTCTATTCTGAAAACTCAACTGTTTGATAAATTTCAACGGATGGACACTTGTCAAAGTAAAATTTCGGAAATATTGTTACAAGATAAGGACGAAAAATTGTTTACCGAAGATTTTGAAAGTGCAGAAGAATATCGAGAAAAATATATAGAAATATGTGCACGTATTGATGAAAAGATACAGGTTTCTTCATCTCCTGGCGAAGAAGTAAAACGCAAATTTAAATTACCGGAGATCGAGCTGAAAAAGTTTAACGGCGAACCAAAGGAATTTTTATCGTTTTGGAGCCAGTTCAAGAAAATACACGAAGACGATTCTATTGCCGCTGAAGACAAGATGCAGTACCTATTCCAATGTATGGAACCGAAATCAAAAGCGGAGCGTTTAATATCAAGTTATCCAGCTACCGCGGAAAATTATCCGAAGGCTATCGATCAATTAAAACAGAGGTTTGGACGAGATGATCTTCTTGTGCAAATTTACGTTAGGGAATTATTAACCCTCGTAATGAAAAATGCCACTGCGCCTAAAATGAAAGTTGACTTAGCCTCTTTATACGATGAATTAGAAAGCAAACTTCGTGCCTTAGAAAGTTTGGGAAGAACTCAAGAGAAGTATGGAGACTTTCTCATGCCCTTGGTTGAGAGCTGCCTGCCTGAAGAAGTTCTTTTGACCTGGGAAAGAAGTCGAAATCACGATACATATTCCAGTGAAAATTCCAGGACTTTAAAAAATCTGATGGACTTTCTACGCCAAGAAGTTCAAGGAGATGAAATGGTGTTTTTAGCAAGAAAAGGTTTTGATTCTATTGTTAGAAAAAAGAACATTTTATCTGAAATTATTAGCAAACCTGATCCAGCCACCGCCTCTGCATTGGTGAGTATAGAAAATAAAGGTAAGAAAAACAATTGCATATTCTGTGATAGGTTTCACCCCTCTAATAAATGTTTTGGGGCTCAAAAAATGTCTTTAACTGATAAACAAAAGATTTTGTTAAAAAAGGGGATTTGTTTCACTTGTTTGCAAAAGGCTGGTCATCTGAGTAAGAATTGTAATATTAAAAATAAATTAAAATGTAATTATTGCCATAAACCACATTTTGAAATAATGTGTCCAGAACAAAATATAAATAATAATCAAGATGATTCTTTAAAATCTGAAAATTCTCTTTCTAATTGTAGTAGAAATAAAGTTGTGTACATGCAAACGCTTGGCGTGCGCATTCGATCGCAAGGTCGCCAAAAAGTCGTACGCGCACTGCTGGATTCAGCGAGCCAAAGTAGTTACGTAAGCGAGAGAATAACGAAATCACTGAAAATGCATCCTATAAGAAAAGAAATAATTATTCACGCGCTGTTCGGGGGGGATGAAACGGAACCTAAAAAACATGATGTGTTTTCGGTAGAAATCAGTGAATTAGATGGAAATAATGCGTTTTGTTTTGAAGCATTTTCCGAAAAAAGGATTTGCGGATTTGTACCTAAAATTAAAGATTATAGAATATTAAATGAATTAAAAAGAAATAAAATAAATCTATCTGATGATTTTTGTAAGGAATCTGAAATTGATCTTTTGGTGGGGGCTGATATGATAGGAAAATTATTGACAGGAAATTTAATTCAATTAAATTGCGATTTGACTGCCATAGAAACCAAGCTCGGTTGGACAGTGATGGGAAAACAAACGTGTGGCAAGAAACATAACGTTTTGACAACATTGTCTATGCACGTTAGAAATATTCCTTTGAATGAATTATGGGAACTTGAAACCATAGGAATTTCTGACCCCATTCAGAGTTTTGAAAAGCGGGAAAACTTTGATTTAAACGATTTTAAAGAAAAAATGAAAATTCTTCCCGATGGCAGATATGAAGTAGGGCTTCCATGGAAGTGTAATTTTAAGAATTTGCCCGACAATAAAGTTTTAGCTCGGAAGAGATATGAAAAAATGATCAATAAATTGAAATGTGGGGGATTTTTCGATGAATATCAGGAAGTATTTAAGAATTGGGAAAAAATGAATATTATTGAACGTGTTCCAGAAAATGAATTAAGTAATAAATGTCATTATTTACCGCATAGGCCCGTTATCATGTTAAGTATTATGCGTGAATATATCTATCTAATTATGTATAAATATAATAGATTGCTTCAGATATGACATTAGACAATATAACTGCATGTTCATGCTATCAGCATGGCCTCCTGTCTCCGACTGCCGGCTGAAGTATTTATTCTTAGTTAAGAGTTGTACATATGTGCTGCCATCTAGTGACAACATACTAAAATACATTACATGCCCATTTTATAAAAATAATTGAACAAGATAATATTGGATATTGGAAAAGGTATTTAAAATTAAAATATAGTTAGGATTGGAATTAAACTAAATATTAATAAAATAACAAAATAATGTATATTGAAAAATCATTAAAGTTAGAATTATTTTAGTAAAGTTAGTTCAAGTGTCTCTATAACGCTCTGGTTTCACTATTGTTCTAGAAGATTTTCGTACAGTCCCTTGAGGCAACACTTTTTGCGACTTACTTGTTGTGCTATCTGAGATTTGCACAGGATCACTCACTGGGTCTGTAATTACTGGATAAAAATCTTCCACTGATCTCACAGGCTTTGCAGCTTGATTTAATTCAGTCTTATCAGGGCGAATATAAAATCTGTTTCTTCTATAAACATTACCATCTATACCTTTAATAATATAGGATCGAGGTTGAGGACCAATCTGAATGACAGTTCCTTGCTTCCAAGGTTCATTTATGTTCTGGCGAAACCAAACTCTAGCTTTATCTTGTAAATTCGAGAGTCTTGTACTATGTTTGTTAGCATATCTCTTTTGAATCATTTGTCGTTTCTCTAATGACTCTTTTGCTTCAGCTAATGGAAAATTTGGCCTAAGTTTTTCAGGATGGCATGGCAAGAGAGATCTAAGTCGTCTGCCCATCAATAATTCAGCTGGAGAGGGGAGATCTTGTGATGGTTGAATACGATAGTCTAATAAGACCATATATAGGTCTTTCCCATCTTGTAATGCCTTAATTAAGGATTTTTTAATTGTTTGCACGGCTCTTTCAGCTTGACCATTGGCTCTAGGAAAATATGGTGATGTAATGTTATGTTCCACATTCCACTCTTTGAGAAATTTTTGCACATCATCTGACTTGAATGGAGGTCCGCCATCACTGACCAACTCCTCTGGAATTCCATGTCTTGCAAAAATAGATTTGAAAGCAATTATAACACTTGGTGCATCGTTTCTCTTAATTATTTGGACTTCAGGATATTTCGAAAAATAATCAATTAATAAAAGATATTGCTGACCTTTTAGATAAAAAATATCACAACCAACCTTTTGCCATGGCTTTTCTGGAACATCTTGATCCAACAGAATTTCTTTTTGATTGTTACGCTGATGCTGTTGGCAAGTTTTACACTTATCAATAAAATTTTCTATGTCACAGTTCATTGATGGCCAGTAAAAATATTCTCTTGCTTTTACTTTACAAGATATTATACCTCTGTGTGTCAAATGCAATTTTTGCAGTATTTCTGCTCTTGCTACCTTTGGAACAACCAGCCTTTTACCTCGACAGATTACACCTTCATCTGTACAGTACAATTCTTCTTTGCAATGCCAATAAGGTTTAGCAAAATTTTTTGTATTTATTCTTTCACACCACCCATTTTCTATGTGGTATAGAACATCTTGCAATTCATTGTCATTAGCTGTAAATGTCGCATATTCTTTCCACTTATTTGGTGTTGCATGTGATAGCAGATTTATCTTAGCACTTTGGACTGTGTCTTCCTCGTCAATAAAATTTTCTTCTCTTAATTGAGCACGTGAAAGTGTATCGGCTATTAGAAGACGTTTTCCAGGGACATATTCAAGCTTGAAATCATACCTATTAAGCCTGAGGAGCATACGTTGAAGTCTTGGTGATATGGCATCATATTGCTTCTTGCTTAAACCTAGCAATGGCTTGTGGTCTGTCTGCACTTCCACAGGTCTTCCATAGGTATAATAATTAAAATGCTCAAGGCCATATATTACAGCCAGTAATTCTTTTTCGATCTGAGCATATCTTTGCTGTGTTTCAGTTAATGATGCAGAACCATACGCAACAGGTTTACTATCTTGAAGCAAAACAGCTCCCAGGCCATAATGGCTGGCATCTACTGAAACTGTTACAGCTTTGTTTTTATCAAAATATTGTAAACATGGAGCTTGTACTAGAGTTTTCTTTATTAGTTCAAAGTCCCGTTGAACATTTTCATCCCACAGCCACTGTGTATCCTGCTTCAAAAGCTGTCTCAGTGAATGGGTTAGATTTGAAAGATGGGGCGTAAACTTAGCTAAATATGTTATCATGCCAAGAAATCTTTGCAAGTCCTCACGACTTTTTGGATTAGGGAATTCAGTTATAGCCTTTATTTTTTTAGGATCTGGTTCTATTCCTTTGTCAGATAATATGTGACCCAAATAATTTACCGAAGATTTTGACAACTGGGTCTTGGCAAGATTAAATTTAAGATTTGCTTCTCGAGCACGAGTTAAAACTTTATGCAATAACTGGCAGTGATTTTCACTAGAGGATGTACCAAGGGCTAAATCATCAAAATAAGGACTTACTTCGGGCATATCTTCAAAAATCTCCTCCATAGCCATCTGAAACTCTTCTGCAGCGTTGTTAAGCCCAAAAGGCATAACTAAAAATCTGAATCGTCCCCAAGGTGTTGTAAATGTAGTTAGGTATGAAGATTCTGTATCTAATGGCAATTGCCAAAAACCATTCTTTGCATCCAGGATAGTAAATATTTTGCATCCTTGAAGCCGTGCGATAAGACCATCAGCAGTTGGTATGGGGTAGTGAGGTCGCCGAATTGCCTCATTTAATGGCCTTGGATCTAAACAGATACGCAATTTTTTAGGCGAGTTAATAACAACCATATTATTTACCCATTCTGTAGGTTCACTCACTTTAGCAATTATTCCAGATTCGACCATATTTTGCAACTCATTCTTTACTTTGTCATGTAGAGCTAGTGGTATCTTACGGGGGGCTGCTATGTGGGGAACATAATTGTCTTTTAATTTTATTTTTACAATGCGGTTTAAACGACCACTTCCTGTGAACACATCAGAAAACTGCTGGATTATATCTTCGGGTTTTTGATGGGAAAAATTATACATAGGCTTTATAACATTATCAAGTCTTTGGATAAGTTCCAGTTTCTCACAGGATTCAAGCCCTAATATTGGACTAGCATCTAAAGAGGTTACTAAAAATTTACATATCATATCTTTTTTTAAAGTTTTACAGTTAAGAAAACACTCACCTAGAATTGGCACAATATTGTCGCAGTAATCCAGTATAGGTTGCTTGCATTTTCTCACTACTGGCTTTTCACTCCATTTTAATATTTCACTTTGTGGAATAACATTGACCTGAGCACCGGTATCCAATTTAAATACAATATCGTTTCCATTTACTTTTAATTTTTGTAACCACACAGAATTTAAATTTTCACTCTCAAGTTGATTTATGCATTTCAGTTCACCTAAATAAACAAACTCTGAATCACTGTCATCATTCTGTTCCACTGCATGTAATTGACGCACCTGTTGACTGTTTACTTTTTTTTTACATACTTTCGACCAGTGATTTTTACCTTCACAGTTTCTGCATTTTGTACCAAATGCTGGACATTTTTTTGGTTCATGAGATCTGCCACAATATTTACAAAATATTTCTCTTTTATGATATCGCTCGCGGCTCTCCTTCCGTTTAATTGCATCCACATTCAATCTGCTGACTTGATCGCACATTTCCGCGGCTTGCACTTTACTATGTTCAGCAGTTTTACATTCTGCAATAATTTCTTGCAACGTTTTCTTCTTTCTGCTAGTTTCGCGAATTAATCGCTCTTGTAGCGATTTATCAGCCAACCCTTGGATAATTTTATCACGTAGCATTCGATCGACAAGATCACCGTAATTGCATTCAATAACAGCTCTCCGTAAACGTGCATAATAGTCCGAAAATTTTTCGTCACTATCTTGCTTTATTTCTAGAAATTTAAATGATGCATATATTTCATTCACATAATCTTGAAAATATTTGTCAAATTCATCCAAAATTTGTTTCAACGTTATTTCATTGGCTCCTCCTACTGGTTTCAGATCAAAGGCACGAAATTGTTTCTTTAGCTCATCACCGCCAACATGTCGAAAAAGCGCTGTTTTGGTTTTTTCTGATTCATTTCCATATTTCAGTGCTTCAATATAATCTTCGAAATCTTGCCTCCAATATCGCCAAGACTCGGATGGATTTGAGCCCGGTTCGAATGCAGCAATGGTAGGTAAACTTCCAGCCATGTTTCAAATTTTCTTTCGTTGTTGTTCAATTTAAGAAAAAATACATGGGTCGATCTATTTCTCACACCATGTTAAGTATTATGCGTGAATATATCTATCTAATTATGTATAAATATAATAGATTGCTTCAGACATGACATTAGACAATATAACTGCATGTTCATGCTATCAGCATGGCCTCCTGTCTCCGACTGCCGGCTGAAGTATTTATTCTTAGTTAAGAGTTGTACATATGTTCTGCCATCTAGTGACAACATACTAAAATACATTACAATCAGGTTAGATAAGGAAACCACAAAAATACGCCCTGTATTTGATGCATCTGCTTCTGAGAAAGGGAAACCCTCGTTAAATGAATGTTTGTATAAAGGCATCAATCTTATAGAATTAATACCTGATATTCTTGATCGTTTTAGAATGTATCCTATCGGTATAACTGCAGATATAGAAAAGGCTTATTTAATGTTATCTGTTATGCCTAAAGATAGAGATTTTCTTAGATTCTATTTCCCATGTAATGAAGGACAATTGATTTATAGACATTGTAGAATTGTATTTGGTGTCTCTTCTAGCTCTTATTTACTAAGTGCATCTATAATGCATCTTTTAGAAAATAGTCCTCCTGAATATAAGGAAACTGCTGAAAAATTAAAGTGTTCATTTTATGTAGATAATTGTGTATCAGGTGTTTCTAACATTAATGAAGCTGAAATGTTTATTGAAAATGCAAAGTTATTAATGTCTAAAGGGTGTTTCAATTTGCGTTGTTTTGAAAGCAATGTAGCTTGCAAGAATGTTGATAAATATTCTGGGGATACTTCAGTTTTGGGGATTATTTGGAATTTAGATAATGATTCTTTGAAATGTTGTTTAGATTTAGAAACATTAACGTGTGAAAGGAAAATTACTAAGAGATTAATTTTGAGCATTGTGCAAAAGATTTTTGATCCTATCGGTTTATTCTCTCCTGCTACATTGCTTCCAAAATTATTGCTACAAGACTCATGGAAACAGAAAATTCCATGGGATCGAGAATTACCTTGTAACATTGTGAGTGCTTTTTTGAAATGGTTGAAGAATATTGATGTTTTAAAAGAAGTAGCTATACCTCGATACTTAGAAATTAATGCTTCATCTGAACTTCATGTTTTTGTTGATGCGAGTAAAGGGGCATATGCAGCATGTGTCTTCGCTAGATCAATAATTGATTCCGATGTCAAGGTTACGCTTGTTAGAGCGAAGTCTAGGGTTGCTCCTCTCAAAACTTTGAGCATGCCGCGTTTAGAGTTAATGGCTTGTTGTATAGGTACTCGACTTGCGAGTTCTATCATCAAGGCAATAAATATGCCAGGTCTGAAAATCACATTCTGGTCAGATTCTACTACCGCAATTTGGTGGATAAAGGAACATGGGAATTGGTCGGTTTTCGTGAGCAACAGAGTCAAAGAAATTCGACAGATGTCCAATATAGAGTCATGGAAGCACGTTCCAGGAAATTTGAATATAGCTGATATGCTTTCACGTGGATGTTCTCCACAGAAAATGCTTAGTTCGCGATGGTGGGAAGGTCCTAAGTGGTTAAAAGAAAATCCTGAATGTTGGCCAATTGGCGCGATTGACTGTCAGCCAAAAGATGTTGATTTAGAAAGAAAAAAAGTTGAAATTACGAATATTGATCTAGCTAAAGACGCACCCCTTTGGCTCTTAGATAATATATCTAATTATGATAAGATGATAAGAATATTTGCTTGGATTCTGAGATTTGTAAATAATTGCCGAAATGTTTCTAATAAGTGTAAATATTCTAATCTTACTCAAGATGAAATTGAAAATTCTGAAAAATATCTAATCCGTTTAGTTCAGAGCTGTTATTTGTATAATAAAAGGTCATTAAATGATACAGTAACATTCACAGATGATAATGGAATTTTAAGAATAAAAACTAAAATAACTGAAAGAAATGACCGAGAATCATTTTTGTATCCAATATTGTTGCCAGGTAAATGTGAATTTACTAAGTTATTGATTAGATCAATACACCAAAAGAATTGTCATGCAGGTATAAGAACAATGCAATCTTTAATAAGAGAAAGATTTTGGATAATTAGAGCTAGAAGAACTATTAAAAATGTATTGTACGACTGTATTGCATGTAAACGTTTTAAGGTAAAGTCTTTGTCAAGCGAACCAACACCTTTGCCACCAGATCGCGTTACAGATTGTGCTGTCTTTGAAATTATTGGAGTAGACTTAGCCGGGCCGTTATTTCTAAAAAATGGCGAGAAAGTTTGGATAGCATTGTTTACTTGTGCCGTTTATCGCGCGATTCACCTTGAACTAGTCAATTCGCTATCTTCTGATGCTTTCCTGCTAGCACTTAGACGTTTTATAGCTAGACGCGGTAGGCCCAGCACTATTTATTGTGATAATGGAACAAACTTTAGGGGGGCTTCCAATGAACTTTCAAAATTAAATTGGGATAAAATTTTAAAAGAAACCATGACGCATAAAATTGTTTGGAAATTTATACCTCCCACCGCAGCTTGGTGGGGAGGCTGGTGGGAAAGGTTAGTTCGCATTGTAAAAGAATTGTTAGTACGTACTTTAGGTAGATCTGTATTGACTTATGAAGAATTGAATACACTTATATGTGATTGTGAATCTGTGATTAACTGCAGACCTCTAACCTATATCTCAGAGGACCCACTGGAGCTAGTACCTCTCACACCCGCTATGTTTCTTACTGAAAACCGAAGTTTCAGCAATTCGGATATTATCGAATTAGATTCTCAAAGTTTAAGGAGAAGGTTGAATTACAGAGCTAAACTTCTTACCGATTTTAGGCAACGTTTTAGAAAAGAATACCTCAGCGAATTAGTTCAAAAACATACTGAAAAATATACACGTGAACCGCGAGTGGGAGAAATAGTCTTAGTTGGGGATGATAACAAAAAACGTTTATTTTGGCCTTTAGCAAAGGTGATTCATTTAATTCCAGGACGGGATGGTAAAGTTCGTGGTGTTAAGTTGAAAACTCAGCACGGCACGGTTTTACGTCCGGTGCAGCGCATCTTTCCTTTGGAAATATATTCGAATGAAATAATTGAAATTGCATCCAAACCGTCGGGTGAAGAGAAAACTAGTTCCAGTGAGCATGATGATAATGAAAATGTGTCTTCTCCTGATAGTGTCATACTTAAGAAATATACCTCTTCTGGAAGATGTGTAAAAGCTCCAAAGAGGTTGGATCTTTTTAATAATAATTGTTATGTATTTGAAACTCTCCCCAAGTTTCAAAGGGGGGAGGATGTTGTAAAATGAAATGAAGTGAAACTAATTGAACGCGTAAATTAAGAAAATGAAAATATCGTCTGATTTTAATTATTATCTTTCGAAGAACTTTGACAAGTGTGTGAGAACGATTGAGTTCTCTGGATGTAATGATGGATGTGTCTTTTACATGGAATTAAACGACAATTTTTATAATATATGGACTTTTAGATTAATTTGAACTTAGAATAAGTTTATCTTAACAGATGAGATGATTTTAATTCAAGAGCTCCGCAGGCATCGCGTAGATGCAACCCGCAAATGAAGACTTGCATGGTTAGTAAGTAATTCTTGAACTAACCCTATTTTAGAATTCTAACAACTTTTATTATTTAACTTGCAAACATTTCATTCTTTTAATTTAAAAACCTATTTCATTATACGTATATTCGGAATAATTTTAAATGTATGTATTAAATGTTGTTTTGTTAAACAAAGAAATATTGTTAATTTATTTGTTTAAATATTTAACGTTCTAGATCAAGACAATAATTTTCTTAAAATCGTAGATTACACACTCTCTCTTTCTCTCTTTTTTTTTTAAACAGACAAAGCTATTTCGAGATTTCACATTAAAAATACAATCACAAATTTCAAGCTATTCTCACAATCATGACAGATTAATCAAGTCTACGAGATATATTGCAAAATATTTTTGTTACAGTTTGTATCGATAAAATCATGTACATTTAAAAAAATAGTCACAATATCATTTTAATTTCGAAAGAAAAAGTACTAATTAGTACTCATAAGTACCATATAATGCTACGAAAAATATTGACTTTTACCCTAAAATTAAATAACAATGCGACTTTTTTTAAATACGTATATTTTTAATAAAAAAAAATCTGGGTATTTAAAAAAAAAGTCGCATTGTCATTTTAATTTTAGGGTAAAAGTCAATATTTTTCGTAGCATTATATGGTACTTATGAGTACTAATTAGTGTTTTTTCTCCCGAAATTAAGATGATATTGTGACTATTTTTTTAAATGTACATGATTTTATCGATACAAACTGTAACAAAAATATTTTGCAATATATCTCGTAGACTTGATTAATCTGTCATGATTGAGTGAAAAATCAGAAAATATGCGCAAGAGATGCGGAGGTAATAAACATCTGCGCATATATGACGTCAAACCCGCGCATTCATTTGCACCCCTGCCACCAGCTGGCGCAGCTTGTTATCTTACGACAGATTCCAGCATTAAGTTGGTACGCTCTAGCAGCTCTGATTCCAGCACTTGAATACGCCCTCTGGTGAAATCGTCAAGAACTATTTCTGAGTCGGCAAACATTTTGCAAGTCCATTAAACGACATTGAAAATGTGTATATCTTTCAATACTAAAAACGCCTTTCTTTGTGTGTGTAATTTAGATTTACAATTGTTAATGTTTGCTGTAGTGTTTCCCAATTTAATACTTGCTTATAGAATCATCAAGAACAAATATCAAACGCCAAAGGATTATTAATATGCGCCTTCGTGAAGTGTTGAAAATCGGCACGAAAATATCAAAACACATGCTTGTTTGCTGCAAGCATTTTCATCGGAATATATATATTTTTTTTTTCTCCCCGAGGTAAGATAGCTGAATATCTTTTTAAATGTTGCTTTGTTAGTTTAAGTTTAGCATTAAAAATTAATAATATGCATTTCTTTACGTTTTTTTTTTTAAATGTGGAAATCAGCTTGACAGGATTTTATACACGATCTGAGAAAAACGTATTGCAAATAAAATTTATTTTTCGCGAGTGCGATTTTAAATGCAGTTGAAGTTTTAAATTGTGGTAGTTGATTGAGGTTTCTTGCTTGCCTAAGTAAATTTCAAAACAGTACACGTAAGCAATGATTGATTTAAAAAGTGTAATGTATTTTAGTATGTTGTCACTAGATGGCAGCACATATGTACAACTCTTAACTAAGAATAAATACTTCAGCCGGCAGTCTGAGGCAGGAGGCCATGCTGATAGCATGAACATGCAGTTATATTGTCTAATGTCATATCTGAAGCAATCTATTATATTTATACATAATTAGATAGATATATTCACGCATAATACTTAACAAAAAGTATATAGAGATAGGTGCAGGAATGCTATAGTTGAATAATTCATATGCTATATGTATGTCATATTAACATTAGTAATTGTAAATTAGTATTAAAAACATAAATTATAATCGGCAATTGTTTTTTTTTTCCAGCTTTTAAATCTAATTAATTCTATCTCAAATCTTTTTGCTATAAATTTAAAAACTTAATCCCAAATTAATGAAAATGAAACATTTTCTTATATAAATAATAAATCTGAAACTTCATACTATTGCAATTACATATGATGCTTTTAATTTATGTACCTTTTCTCCTAAACTGCCAAAAGAATTTAAATTTTTTATCTGCTTCAATCAAACCTATTTACAGATAATTACTATATGTCTTAGTTTAATCTTCTAATCTACTGTAGCTAATATAAGTATTCTTAAAAGAAAACAAATTGAAAGAAATAATGCTTTTTGCTATTTTATATTATTTATCTGACTTCTATTTGAGATTTTAAAGAGATTACATTAAAAAAGTTAGTGTTACACCATAGAAATTTTAGAAACTCCTAAAGTTTTATTTTATAGATATTTAATTCTCCCCCCCCCCTAAAATATATATGTATATCAAGCTTTTAAATTTATTTAATATATATATCATATATGATTGCTTTTCCTGTTTATATATGTTGGAAATTATTTTTTATAAATTTCTAATTTAACGATTTATATTAAAATTCTTTTTAAGCTATGACTGCTTTTAAAATTGACATAAGATCTACAAATAGTAAACAAAAATGCATTGTTAAAAACTTTTCACACATTTTATAAAGTATAATATAATGTATGTTTACTCAAATCTAAATTTCTATGAAGATTTTTGTTTGTTCACTTATTTTTGCTTTTTCTGATGTTTAAACAATTTTATAATAAGATATCGATTGCCAATTTATATGCATATTATAAAGTGATTATTGGGATGGCCCAAATGACTATGTCAAAAGGATGCATTAGTTATCTGAAATGACAAGGAGATGTAAACATATTTAAAAATTTCTTATCCAAAGTTCCAGAAAGGGCTACAAAGGAAGCTTAATATGTTAAGTGTCATGTCAGTCACCATTGACTGACACTGATCTTTCTGTTTTTGCTGCATCAGTCACTAGAGGCTGACGGTGTAAAATGTGATATAAAACTAAAAAAAAACATTGTTTTAAGAAATTACTAAATATTTATTTAAAATTTTACATATTAGAGGATTATATCATTAAGTAAACAAAACTTTCAGTGTTAGTCACTTGCGACTGATGTGACATCAACATGTTAAAAGTACATGTTAGTTTTCTTTTTTTCTTCTCCATTATTTACTCTTTTTTTTTTCTTTCTTTGTTTTTCAGGATTTAGAGAGAACCACAAATTTCACAGAGCCTGCATTGCATATGTTTTGGGATGATTTTTCTATGGCCTTCGTCAGCAGTACAAAAGCCTTGAAAGCCTGGTTAGAGGAGAAGCATGCACTACATGGATAAGAATTGTAAATAAGGGCATGGAGAATTTCTAGAGCGGGTAGAGCCTGACACAGAGTGTCCGGTCGCTCACTCCGGGAATTCCCTCTGATTTTGTCATATTTACAATTTTTTAAAACTACATATAAACAAGTAAGTGCAAGAAAGAAAACAGGTACATTCTCTGTTAATTCACATCAAACTCATCTTAATAATAACTAAAAAATCTTGATCAGTACATAAATATACTTGGTTAAAAGATCTTGATTACAAGTTATAACAGCAATACCTTAATTTTTTGAAAAAATAAAGTTATACTCCTTTCATAAAAAAAACCCACAAGTTTAGTCATATTATCAAAAATTGCGCATCAAAATACATACAGGATGAAATAAAACTAAAAAATTCTATAATTTTGCTCTTGAATCTAAAATGAGTTTCATTGTAGATGTACGGATTTTAAATGGCTGTGGATTTGAGGGAGTCTATTGTATATATATATATGCTATATATAACACTGACGCCTGGATGTTAACCTTTTCTATTTCTGATTGTTCTCTTTTACCTGATTTTAACTCAACTTCAGTATCAACATCCTGACATATAAGGTCACAAAATGCATTTCTGCAATAGTTTCAGGTAATAGAGCCAGAACAGCTCCCATAAATGTAAATAAAATATCTTATGCACAAATTTGTATAATTAAAACTAAAAAAAAAAATCTATATATATATATATATATATATATATATATACATATACAATACAGTTAACGAGATTTATTATATAAGTTTATATTAAACTATAAAAAGAAAAGGTACCTTTTCGTTACCTGAGCACCAGTGTTTTATATACACATATATAGAGTAGATGTGCCAGTAATGGACCCCCTTAAGGAATTTCATTAAAAATATTTTTTTTTTTATTAATACAGTAGACTCCCTCAAATCCGCACAGCTTGGGACCAGAGGTTGTGTGGATTTTAGAATTTTGTGGATTTCTAAACATTGCTTTGTTTACATTTTTTAAACAGTAATTTGAGTGTAATTAATAGTGCAGTCAGAACTATAATGAATACTTACAGTAGAATAAAATATTAAAATAACTAATGAACTAAAATAATTAAAAATTAAAATGATTAAAGAACTAATAGCAAAGGTCAAGTCAATAATCAGTAGTGTATAATTAAATATTCATTATAAAGATTAAATATATTTTTCCAAAATTATTCAACAAAACTTGCCTCATAAAAGTACATTACTAATTCACATTAAAATCATAATATAAGGATTTTTTTTTCATTTTTTTTTTCAAGTTTATCCCGGCTAATAACCAATAAATCTTCATTAATGCATAAATATATTTAATAAGCAGATTGTGATTGATCCAGTGATATTAGAAATATCTTGAATTTTTTCTAAAAAAATTTATTCTTGCAAAATTAAAAAAAAACATGAGTAGAGTATTATTAAGAAAATTACAAATCAAAAGATATATGGAATTGATACAAAACTAAAAAAATCAAATTTTGCCCCAATATCCAAACTGAAATTTTCATTATTTACATCCATAAAATATGTGCAGATTTAAGGGAGTCTACTGTAGTTAGTTATTATATTTCAGTTTTTTTCATATTATAACATTCTTTCAAAAATATTTAACCAATTCCATATTTACATTTCCCAATAGAAATAAAAATTTAATTTTAAACAATAGAAATATGTCAAAACACTCAAAAGCCCACTAATGGATAGCCCTCCTAAAATCTTAAATACAATTTTGTAAATGACCATTGGTATACGAAATTCAAAGTTCTATACAAACAAAAACATTCAATTTTTACAAGAAAATGAAGATAATTCAGCTCTTCAGTCAAGAAAGATAATTCAGTCAAGAAAGCTTTAAAAAATGCTTTAAAAAAATGTATTCCATAAATCTCCAATGATGTTGAACGATGACATGTCGACACGAGCGCCGTCTAATGGCTGTTTTCAAGGTCTTCTCGACTATCTTGCTTACTTGTTCCTAACATATCAGAACTAGAGGCTGAGGCTCTAATCAGAACTACCCACTTTATAATTTTTCCTTAACCCTTTCCGGCACGGGCATAATCTGTTAGTAAAATGAGAAATTATCGACTGACACCGGAATTCACAAACGAATTTTTTAGGTACTTTCAATTCCTTAATTTAAGCTTTTATTGTAAGTGCAAAATCTTACTAAAATATTATTGGTGCCGTTTGCAAGTTTGGAATTAAAGTTAGGTATCCCAGACCGGGCACAGTGTGCCGGAAAGGGTTAAAAGTTTAATTACAGTTTCTAAAATACAATTGAATACTTCAGTTTTTTTTTTTTTTTTTAGAATATAAAAATAGAGGAACACATTTTTAAATCTATTCATTGCATTCTGTAAGACTAAAAGCCCACCGTAACAAAAATATTTCAAAACCTTAAAAAGAACAAAATACTGGGATGAAAATCTGGTTACCATTGTTGATTTACAAATGTATTTCCAATATACTTTTAGCTCCGAAGCCTTATATTTTATATCCGGTGGACAGAAAATGATTTATATTGATGCAATTATATGGGTCATTTTCACCATTCGCTTACATTTCATGGTAACGGACGTGACAAGTAACGGATATGACATGTCAATAAATAAATAAATAAATAAATAAACAAATAAATAAATAAAATAAAATGATAGCTTGTATATTTTCTGACTTAGATAATAATTTTCATGCCTTCTAAAACTATTTAGTAAACTTACTTAGCAGCTTACATTTCATGGTAACGGACTTGACATTTCAAATAAAACTGTTAGAAATGAACTAGCTTGTATAATTTCTAACTTAGATAATAATACACATACCTTCTGAAACTATTTAGTAAACAATATTTAATTACAAAAATACAAAAATCGTTATTTTAATATTAAAATTTACGGTAACAGACTTGACAGTGAAAAAAAAAAAAAAAAAAAAAAAAAAAAAAAAATACCAACCTTGATAAAAGCTTATTCTTGCCAATATTACATTGCTTCGCAATTGAAGAATAAAAAATGGCAAGTAGTAGTTGCATGGATAGTTTAACTATATCGCCGAATATTTGCTGCTAACTTTAGGCAGCATTCGAAACCTATTTTGACCAGTGGTGAATATCCCCCCCAAACCCGATGACGCAAATCCCCCCCCCCCAAAAAAAAACTTCATACTTTATATTATAATCTACTGCACTTTCAAAAGATAGCGAGTTAGCATAGCGTAATGAGTTCTTATTGCCCTTATCTAGAATTTAAAGAAAGAAAACACAGGAACATTTCTGAAAATTCAATGTTGAATAAATTTAAAAGTGATATTAAAAGAATCAAGATTTTCAAAAGATAGCAAGTTGAGTACAGTAGAATAAGTTCTTATTGCTCTTATCTGGAATTTAAAGAAAGAAAACAGAGGAACATTTCTGGAAATTAAATGTTGAAACAATTTAAAAGTGATATTAAAAAAAATCAAGATTTTTTTCACAGTAAAAAAAAGGAAATATTAAGAATTTAAAAATCACTCCCCCCTCTGCAAAAAGTACATTTTCTTAAATTCCCTCCCCCCCCCCCCCAAAAAAAAAAATTAAATTGTATAACGCATCTTGCGTCACCAAACCTCTCTCTGGACACCCCTGATTTTGACTAAAATAATCACAACGTAAAAGACTTGACAAAAAGTGAGGGACAAAAGATTTCTGGTAATTTCTTAAAGAAAATATTTTTTATAATAATTTTTTTCATTAATGTAGAACACTAACAGTTCATATTTAAAATAATTAAACCTTTTTATTAAAAAAAATTAGCTCAAATTAAAAGACAGTTACAAACATAAAACTTGGAATGGAACAGGCATTTTTGCTTAAAATCAAAATTTTAAAGATTTATGTCTCAAAATTTTTCATTGATTTTTATAATTTTTCATGTTAGATATTTTCAATATAATCTTCTTTTGCTAATGTATAACTCATATCAAACTTTAAATATTAATTTATGTTTGAATTTTCTTCTTTTTACTCTGGGACTGCATAGGTAAGCGAAATTCGAAAATGGCCCATATTAAAAGATCAGGTTTTATGAAAGAAAATATAATTCCTTTTAAAAATAAAATAATTTTCATTCTTGTTTTCTGAAATGAGGCGGCATTAAGAAGTAACATTCGTCAAAAAATATTTTTTCAGGCAATCTATGTAATATTTTTTTTTAAGAATGAAATTATTTATTTCCCGATACAATGACGTCATTTTCGACAGAAATATTTTTATTATGCATAATTTTGACATTTACTATCTATTTGCTTTTCAAAAGACTTTTTTCTTAATGAAATTTTGGATTAAAAATTAAACATTTCTGTTAGCCGTGTGCAGACAATAAACCGCGAGATATTGTTTTTTTTTTTTTTTTTTTTTTTTTTTTTTAAATAATAAGTATTAATATCATAACACAAGACTCTTTTATTTCAACCTCAAAAGTATTAGTTTTATTTTTGATATATGAGGTTAAATTCACCTTCTTTTTTTTCCTTTTTAATATAAAGACGTATTTGTGACTATTTTTTTTCTTTCATTTTCTCTTACGTATGAAAATTAACTGTTTAGGATAAATTATGATTATTAACAGAACCTAATTTTCTTGCCCCCCCCCCCCCAAAAAAAAAGATTGAATGATTAAATTTTATAGAAAAATGTCTATTTATTCCTTTTTTAAAATAATGAATTTTTCATGATAAATAATGAATTTTTTAAACGTTTTATAAGAAAAAATGGTACTTACGTATCAACGCCACCGCAGCTACAGATTTGGCGGTTTTTAAGTACCGCCAATCTACATCTAAAATTTTTGCGACAAATCATACAATAAAACACTTTATTTAAAATCAAAACACTTTCAAAATTCAAAACACTTTATTTAAAAACAAAGTAGTATACCGGATAAGGAAAGGGCATGTTTACAAACAAACACTTCTGTCAACCAATCTACAGCTACATTTTTTGTCATAAGGAAAGGGCATGTTTACAAACAAACACTTCTATCAACCAATCTACCACTACATTTTTGTCAAACAAACATTGTAGGAATCATCTTGACGACGTAGCCCAATCATAGCAAGCAGACAACATAATAAAATTTGTAGACCAATCAGAATGCCTCAATTCATATGTAGAGTCGGTGCTATAACGAAGCGCGGGCGAAAACAGCTTGCCCCAATGACCTATAATACCTACGTAGACACCAAAATGGCAACCTTTTCGTAGGCCGACATGTCTGCCTTACGTCACGTGACGGAGGGCAGATTTAGCACGTCAAACCGATTTTTCTCCCGCCGAAACTCATATTGCTATGTTTGTCTTGAATAGACCCCTTGCATTGACGTCACAACAGCGGCTGTTCCTCTTATCTGGTGCACATGACGCCATAATCTGGAGCCCAAACAAACCATCATAACTCCCCGTTTGCCGTTTAAAGCAACTGTGGTCTTTCTGTTTAATTTTGATTTTTCTTATTCTTGCATTATTTTTCTAAATATTTAAAAAATGAAGCGTAAATTACTGTTTTTATAAATGTGAAAACACCACATTTGCCTTATGTTTGGGCGCCAGATGAAGCATGTGACGTCACGTGCAAGGGGTCTATTGGACCGCACTTCTTCTTTTCTCTTTGTGAAATCTGAAAGTTGCCAATAAAGCGATCACCGCCAAAAAACAGCATCTTTTCGCCAAAGATGTTGGATTCGAAACCATGCCGAGATAACAATGGGATTTGGCGTCTACGTATATGAGAAAGTCAATGGCTTGCCCACACTAATAAGAGCCCACAGTGACGTCAGCTGACGACGTAGCCCAATCATATCATACTTACTTTTACATTGGCGAACTTAGACCAATCAAATTCCCGGAGCTCATCCGTACAGTGTCAGTCGTAAAAGAACGGACATGTTTTTCTCGCTTATCCACAGTAATTCGTCCACAGTGACGTCAGCTGCCCTTTCCTTATTTCGGTGGAAAATGGGCCGATATGGAGTTTAACACAGATTCAAAGCAGTCTCTTTTTAGCAAATCCCAAATACGCATTTTCGTAGCAGAAAAAAATGGCGTCAATAATCAGCAAACAATAAGGCAACAAGGAATCCAAAAGGTAACTGTGTGCGCGTGCGAACAACAAGATTGCTCTTTAATAGCGCATTAGCGCAACTTCTGCTGCGGTGGCGTCAATACGTAAGTACCGAAAAAATATTTGAACAAAATAAATAGAACATTGCCTGTCTTTATTTTTGGGGTAAAATCCATCTATATGTAAAAACACAAAGACATTAAGTAATCTGTTTTGAGAATGATTTGTTTTCAAACAATGGCCTTTATTGGCGTGCCGTCATAAACCACCACCATGCGTCTCCCTGCTGTGTTTATATTTACGTTTTGCATGTTCTTTTTTTGCATATCGTCTCATTCTTTCTATTTACAGGTATGCTGTTTACTTCTAGTTTAAATATATGAAAAGTTATTTATTACTGCACATGTAAAATGTCATCTATTTTGTATGAACCATTATCGTTAATAGATTTTGATCAAAGTGACATAATGAATGAAATATGATAAATGAATCAAACGAACACCATGGAGAACACCTTTTTCCTTTTTCAAAATTTTTGCTAACGGTATTTTACCTTTTCCAAAACATTGCGGATGCAGAGTCACAACCAGTGGTGTAGTCGTAAAAAAGCCAGATGGTATACGGCCTAAGCATAGAATATGCGCTCAAAGCAGAGAGTATATCCTAGGATGTATATACTATAGCTTTCTAGAGAAACAGAGCTTATACGGCGCTCCTTAAAAAAATACAAAAGGTATACGGCGTATACCTCCATATTAATAGAACCATGGCTATATATACCTCCTGCGTATACCTTCTACTGCATTCCTGGTCACAACCTGAAAAAAGAGTGAAGGAACAATATATGATCTTTCAGAGATGCATCATTGTCGAGACTGTGCGACAAGTGGCTGAAATTCTTTCTCTTTCTAGCTTAATATCAGCCTCAAGTTGTAAGTTTTGCAATCCCTTTTTTGCAAAAAAATTCAGATCGAAAACTTTCACCTTCAATTCATCTTTTTTATTTATAAAATTTGACGGAAGTAATTTTGTACCTTTCAACACTGTCTGGGAGTAGGAAATTAGAAGAGAGTGATAAACATTTTATGCTTCCCATGTTGTGAAAGGTGTTCAAATCATCAATAGGTTTACATTGAAGGCCGCATTGTCGAAAATGAGTCGAATGAATGAATCGGGCAATACGAGTGGATTACCCTGCAGTGCAACATCTGCACCAAAAATTTGAATTTCGTTGTAAGACGCCGCAAATCCAAATTCATGATATGCTATAAAATGACATGATAAAATTTTTTATCCAAATTTTCGATGTACATAATATCCTAAACCTATCTGAAGAGGTCAGAGGAAAGAGCGTAGTCTAGTTGCTGTCATAATTGCACGTGAAATTGCATTACATTTCATTTTATACACATCTGATTCAAGGCTACCTTATCATAATAACAGACTTCTCAATCGACAAGTTTCCTTTGTCCGCAGTGCACGTGGTCAAAAACCACATGATTTTCCGGTTGGTAGAGCCATCTAATGTAAGAAACTGAAATATTTTCCTATGAATTTGTGTATGGAGTATTACCAGTAGTATGCACCAGGTGGCGTTACTTAGGAAACAAAGTCATATAATAAGTTGATTTTGATCTGATTCTCTTTTCTTATTTTTCATAATTACTAGGGGGGCTCCGCCCCCTTGCTCGCTACGCTCACCAACCCTCCGCGTAATCACTTCGCTATTCCAAGTTGTAGGCTACCCCTGCTTGCTGCGCTCGCCAATACCCCATGGTATGTATAAGCAGTTGCAGACCTTTCAAATTATGCGTCACCCGATAGGTGTTGTAAAGAAATTAAAAATGTGCCCCCGCTGGGGGGCAGAGTGCGGGGTGACACACAAGACATCTATAATATGAATAAGCAGTTGCAGACCTTTCAAATGATGTGTCACACGACTGGTGATGTAAAGAAATTAAAAATGTGCCCTTCCTGGGGGGGGACAGAGTGCGGGGTGACACACAAGACATCTATAATATGAATAAGCAGTTGCAGACCTTTCAAATGATGTGTCACACGACTGGTGTTGTAAAGAAATTTAAAATGTGCCCCCCCTGGGGAGACATTGTGCGGGGTGACACACAAGACATCCATAATATGAATAAGCAGTTGCAAACCTTTCAAATGATGTGTCACACGACTGATGTTGTAAAGAAATTAAAAATATGCCCCCCCTGGGGGGCAGAATGGAGGGGGGGGACACAAGACATCCATAATAGGAAAAGGCAGTTTCAGACCTTTCTAAAGATATGCAACACGAGTGCTGTGGATAAAAATTAAAAAAGTTCCCTTTGGGGGTGGGTGCAAAATGGAGTGCGGCGCCCCAAACATGCATAATTGGAATGAGCAGTTACAGTTGTTTTAAACTGTAGAGAGGCTCCGCCCCCCTTCTCGCTACGCTCGTCAACCCCCCCCCCCCCGCGTAATCGCTTCGCGATTCCGTTGGGTATTACTTTGCAATCCCGGTTGGAATCGCTTCGCGATGCATAGACATAGACGGAGTCCTTCGACTCATGGAAGGAGTGGTCCTACCGGATTCGTTATTTCCGGAAATCTTACACATCAGCATCATTCCAGGAGTCATTCCTTTTAAGGCTAGTTTTTTTACTATAGAAAGATTTCTTGCACAAGCGTCATTAAAGTAGAGGGTACAATGCCTTCTATTTCCCGAAAGAAATTGTTCATATGATCGTAGGACGAAAGATTAAAGCATCGGAAACATATATCCTCGTGTATTATTTGGGCTGGTTTCTTGACGATCTTTAGTCTTTTCGTCATTAGTCTCCCAGTTTTCATGCCATGCGGATATTAAAAGTTTGTGAGAAATTCCTTTGAAGCAAACAGGGTTTTTTTTTTTTTTTTTTTTTTTTTTTGAACTGGCAATTATTACTTTGTCTCTATAGTGTGTTTTAAATTTAAAAATTATTGTCTTTACTGTTAGTATATGTAATCGTGTACATGCTGTGGAAGTTCATCAATAGAGAACTAACATTCGTCACTTTCTTCATTAAATGTTTAATTTCCTTCCATACTTTCGACAATCTGTATTTCTGCCAGTCTTCCTTTCTTATTACTATTTTCCACTTACCCGGTAAAAATCTTATAAAGTACTAGCGGACCCGACAGACGTTGTCCTGTCACCGACAGACGTTGTCCTTCTTGGCACCGACTCCAGAAAATCAAATAAATGTACGTAAATATGGTAATACGCACGATAAACACTACGCTCTTAATTTCTTATTACAATTATGTAAGGAAATTATTTTTCACTTTGCAGTAGTTTTTGAAGTCGGTACAATTTTTGACAGAAAATTTTATTTTTCTCTTTTTAGTTAAAAGTTAACGATTTTCTGAAGTCGGTTAATCAAAATTATAATACAGGAAATATTATTGTAAAGCATACACGTTTGTCAGGAGTGGGCTTCGAACACGCGATCTTTTTTTCAAGAAGCTGGGCTTGAATCTGGCGCCTTAGACCGCTCGGACATTCCGTCCGCACTCCATTCATCGAACTTATTCAACACTTTTAATTAGCGAAAAATCACTAACTATTAGTTTTTGCCTAATGACTAAAAAAGTACTGAATCAATTTCGATGAAATGTGAATCTAAACCATTCTCGAATCCACTGGAACACACACACAAAATTTCATTAAAATCGGTCCAGTCGTTTTGGAGGAGTTCAGTGACATACACACACACAGAAGATTTATATCTATATTATAAAGGCCAAACGTATCTGTGCGTAACGCATACGTCATTTTTCGAATGGCAACACTTTCTGATGAAATTTCGCTTTTGCAATTTTCATTACTGCAAATTTTTTAACTCCTAGACATCGCACATTTTCAATCTTTACACCGTTGTGTAGGGGGAAATATGTACTTTTAAATGCAATTTGTTTGAAAACTATTCGCGTTTGTAATGACCAAAAGGTGGCGTTGTATAGACCTGATAATCGTTTATTTACGTAATGCTGTTTGTTCCATGCAGCTGGAGCAAGCGAATCATGCAAGCATTGTGTTGCTGTCATGTTATTTTGCCATGAGTAAGTCAAATGTACTTTTTTATATTATAGATCTAAACTTTGTGTATAAAATTTAGATTTTAGATAATTTTAATACAAAGAATCCAACGTTGCATGCGTTATAGAACTGTTTATTTATTTATTTATTATAGAACTGTTTATTTATCGGCCTTTTAAACACAGATTTCAGCGGAAGATGCTCACGGATATCAGTTCTATTTCGTTTCAGACATTGTCCGCGAGAGGGCGTCTATTTCATTTCAAACGCGAATATCTTAATTTGCTTTTGAGATATTAATTTTTTTGTAGTTTTTAATTTAATTTTTCTGGAGGTGGCAACTTGAGTACTCAATTTCTGTGAAAAGTAAAGGAAAAATAGCCATAAAGTAAAAATAAGAAATAGAGAGGACTTATGATGGCTGCGAGTGATGCAAAAAATGCAACCCTGAAATCTGCTACATTAAGCCCAAACACAGTCGCGTCTTTTCGCAAAAGAAAAGGAAACTTTTAGTACTATAGTTTTTAGTTCATAATAAAATAAAATGCTACTTTAGAATGTTTAAATTTAAGCAGATCATTTTTATTTAGAGAAAAAAATGCACGGCTGATGTGAAAGGATTTAGTACTTATTCAATGTGATTCTTTTTTTTTTTTTTTTTTTTTTTTTTTCCTCTGGGTTGAATTTTTTTCGCCGAGTTAGACAAGCAAACAAAGATGATCTTGGCAATAATTCCAGTTTTAAAGTAATGTCCGGTTCCCCAAATTTTTGTCCAATTCTTAAGACATTCAATTGTAATTATATAAGAATAACATTATTCGCTTAATGTAATTTTTTATAAATTTCAGTTAAACTTGCTAGAGCAGACGATTGTTTTAGTTCTTTTTTGTTTCCTCTTATTTTACCAGAAGGAAAATGCAAAACAAAATTATTTATTTCTTTTTTCTTTTTTGGAATAATTATATTTTTTATGTTATTTATTTTTTACTTTATTTTTAGCACCATTTTAATTTTCCAAATATATATTTTAAAAAAGAAAAAAGTACATTTTTCACATAGAAAATTGATCTGAAATAGAAAAAGAACGATGTAAATGACGAAATGAGATTTCATAATTCGCCAATGGCCAATGTTTAAAATGTAATTGAAAATTTGGTTTGGCATGATATACAGGGTGTCCGAAAAGTCTGGAAACGGTCGAATAATTCGAAAAATACATATGAGATTGAAAAACGTAAATATACGTGTTAAATATTTTTAAATAAGCTACTCAGTGATACCAAATTTGACCTTCGTAACCGACCCCCTGGGGGTCAGAGGGGGTCCAATTTTGAAATCTTAAATTATAACCCCCATTTTTTATTGCAGATTCGGATTCTATGGACAAAAATACGTAACTTTTGTATTTGATGTTTATTTCGAATCCTCGTTTATCACGGTGTAATTGAGCATATTAAATCGATACATATTTCGGCTTTTCCAACGGGATTTTCCCTAATCGAAACTAATTGGGGAGAATTTATGACATCAAATTCCTCGTCTTTTGCAATAATAGCGTTTCCTGAAAATCACCTGTGCCGATTATT
Source organism: Maratus speculifer (assembly GCA_964019185.1). Taxonomy (NCBI): domain Eukaryota; kingdom Metazoa; phylum Arthropoda; class Arachnida; order Araneae; family Salticidae; genus Maratus; species Maratus speculifer. The sequence continues at coordinate 217,000,697 of OZ025294.1, forward strand.
TCGGTAGTGCTACACAGTTAAAAATTTGATCAATTTGCTGTAGCGTCACTCCACAGCTTTTATAGAATATCTCTTTCATGACCAATGAGAATGTTCCATAACACAGTAAAGTACACTGTAAAAAAATTGACCCTTTTGCTGCATCGTCACTCCATCACTTTTATAGAAAACGATTACTTTACTGTGTTATGGAGCATTCTCATTGGTCACAAAAGAGATATTCTATAATAGCTGTGGAGTGACGCTGCAGCAAATGGGTCAAATTTTTAACAGTGTAGCACTATTGAAATAATCGCCACGGGTGATTTTCAAGAAACGCTATTCCTACAAAAGACGAGGAATTTGACGTTAAAAATTCTGCCCAATCAGTTTCGATTAGGGAAAATCCCGTTGGAAAAGCGGGAATATGTATCGATTTAATATGCTCGATTACACCGTGATAAACGAAGATTTGAAATAAACATCAAATACAAAAGTTACGTATTTTTGTCCGTAGAATCCGAATCTGCAATAAAAAATGGGGGTTATAATTTAAGATTTCAAAGTTGGACCCCCTCTGACCCCCAGGGGGTCGGTTTCGAAGGTCAAATTTGGTATCACAGAGTAGCTTATTTAAAAATATTTAACACGTATATTTACGTTTTTCAATCTCATATGTATTTCTCGAGTTATTCGGCCGTTTCCAGACTTTTCGGACACCCTGTATAAAAATCAAGGTTCGCGTGTTTCATGGAAAATACGGCATCTTCTTTGCACGTTGAAACGACGGAGTGCAATGTTTATTTTTTAATTTGTGTTGTGTATTTTAATTTTATAAAAAGAATTTTAAATTTGTCATAGAGTTAACTTTGAAGCAAATTTTTTTGAAAAAATATACGTGCAGTCATTTCTTTACTTTTAGCATTTTAGTATGCGCGTAAGATTTTTCATATGCGCAAAATCTATATTGTAACGAACAAACGTAGCACTAACGTTATTTTGCGAATGACAATATTTCAGAATAAAATGACTTTTTGTAATTTTTGTTACTGCAATTTTTTAATCTTCTAAACATCGCACATTTTCCATTTTTATTTTGACATATAGGAAAAGAAATCTACTTTTAAATACAATTTGATTGAAAACTGTATCTCATTTGACTCATTTATTACAAGCTTATATTTTTCAAACATTAAAAAAAAAATCTTAATTACGTATCTCCATTAAGAAATAAAATGATACACAATTTACTCATAAATCTATAAATATTGTTCCTGATAATTTTCCATAATAAAATTAAAGTTGCATGAGTAATAAAATAAGAGAATGGTTAAAAACGCAGATTAAATTATTAAAAAATACAAATTCAACATGCAATCAAATAACTTAACTTTTTACACTGACAAATAAGAAAAAAAAAATACTTTGATTTTGTTTGAAAACTGTATTTCAATTTACTGATTGGCTGTGATTTAAAAAAATCAGGTGCGGGTTATTTTTAAATTTATCTCTACCGAGTGAAACTCGATTACGATAGATTAATCTATTTGTCCTTAGAAAAATATAAAGAGTTCGGGATTTGTTTGCGGCTAATATACTATAGGAAAATTAAAATTTCCTTTATAAATAATAAAACAAAATAAAATAGAATAAATACAAATTTAACAGATATGTAATTGAATTACGCGCCCAAAGCACTGAAATGACCAGAAACAAAATTGCTGCCGTAAGTAAAGAAATCTTTGGCTAATAACTTTTGACAATGCGTCTAATACGGAAATGTGACTTTTGATAAACTTCATAACTTTATTTGATTCCTTAATTAATATTTTTCATTTAACCCTTTAAGCAGCCTAACCATGTTTTTCCGCTATGTAATATTTGGTACTACTAGGTTATACCGGCGACCAAAAAATTATCGCCAAACTATAAGATTAAATACCAATAATGGATGATCGTGAATGTCACATTCAATGACATTAAATACAATTCACGTGTTTAAAATGCCATTAAGCGATTTTTATTTCGACTTTATATTAATATTTTTATCAATATTCTACTAATTATTTGTTTTTTTCTTTATTTAAAATAAAAATTACGTCAAAATGTATAATTTGGCTATTAGTTTGGCAATTTGTATTATTTGGCGAAATTGGTCGACGGGATAACAGAGTAGTACCTAATATTTTAATTCAAAGATTGATTTAATATAATATTGAGATTAATGTTAGTTTTTTGAGTTGTATAAGATAAAAAAAAAATACGTAAAGTTATCAAATACAAATCTTCATAGCAATACTTTTCACAGTTATTGTTTTATGAATGAAACATGAATGAAAATATCCGCAAGACACTTAACCCTTTGAGGGGAAAAGCACTACAATTATTAAAATATTGAAATGGTTGATTGACGCCAGAATTTAAAAACAAATTTGTTTCAAAATATTTAAAAGCGTTTCTTCACGTATTTGACAAAAATAAAATTGCTATTTCAAAATACTGGTGTCAATGTGGCGTTTTGCAATTAAAATAAAATAGGATATATTTTGTCCCACTCCCTTCAAGGGGTTAAAGGGTTAAAAATACTTTTTAGGAGTTAGTTAGTAATCTAAAACGCATATTACATGTAGAAAATTCATTAGTTTTCAATTTTTTTTTAAATGTTTTCATCTTTGCTATGCAACCCGGGAAGCCCGGGTTCGATCTACTAGTATATATAAAGATAAGCATTTTTGTGCTGAAGACATCGCTAAATTAGGAAAATGTGAATTATCTCACGAATTACTAATTACTGGATTTAAACGAATTTGCTTAGCACCATTCGATTCAGAATGAAAAAATACACTAAAATATGTTATCAGAAAAATAACTACAAAATCCGATTTTTAAGGAATTTCTTTAAAGTTCGTTCTTTTTTTTACCCTCCTTATGGGGGGGGGGGAAGTTTCGAAAATCCCTTCTTAGCGGCACTCGATGTTATAAGAAGTATTTTTACCCCAATTTTCAAGATTTTTGGTTCGGTAGATTTTTTTATGCTGTGATTAATACGAAATCCAGACTTTATATATATATATATATATAGCACTTTTAATTAGCGAAAAATCACTAACTATTAGTTTTTGCCTAATTACTAAAAGAGTACTGAATCAATTTCGATGAAATGTGAATTTAAACCATTATCGAATCCACTGGAACACACACACAAAATTTCATTAAAATCGGTCCAGTCGTTTAGGAGGAGTTCAATTACATACACACGCAAGAAGATTTTTATATACAGGGTGAGTCATAAATATCGAAACAATAGGCTATCTCCTTAAATATTGCCCCTAGACCCATACTTCCAATTGCAAAAATTCATAAAAAAAGATGAATTTTTTGATAAGATAATTTACAACTCCATGGAGGGTCTGTTTTAAAAAATACGAAAATTAAATTTTTATACGGGCCCCAGAGGATAAAACTTCCAATTAGAATAAATTTCTTTATCCCTTCCTGAATTGAACAAAAAAAAAATCATCTCGATATCTGCAAATCCCCGAAAGATATTAATATCCAAAATTTTCCGAAATTCCTGACTTACACCACTTAAGCATGCCTCTGAGCGCAGCAAAATCAGTTCAGTTGAAGTACAATTAAGGGATCGACCATAAATTTACGTATTGTTAAATGTCGATCCAAGACAACACTTAACTTTTAGATATAAAATAAAAGCGTATAGGTTTTTGCTTTAAATTTCAATGAAATATGCTAGATGTCTGCAATATTTCGACCTTGCCGTCAACTTCGTAACTGGCACGACTCATTGAACGGATCGTCTTATTAAACACTTATTAAAAGTGTTATCAAATTAAGTGATATTAATTAAACTCTCATTAAAAGTGTGTTAAAAACTTATTGGCTCAGGCAATAAGTTTAGTAAATATAGTAATAGCGAAAATGACTCTTCTATTAGCAGAATCAATGGAATTATTTTAATAAATTACATAGAAATATTTAAAAAAAATCTACTTTATACTACAGTTAAACCGCTATAACGGACACTCCCGAATAGCAGACACCTCTGTTTAACGGACTATTTTCCAATCCCCATTCTCAAAACCTAAATTTGTGTATGTTTAACCTCTGAATAACGAACATTCCGAATAGTGGACACTATTTAAGGCGATAAAGGATGAAAAAGTATTTTTTTAAGGACAAAAAAATGAAAAAAAGTAAAAAGGCCTCTAAATTTATCAGGGAATTTTGTGATAAATGAGCTGGGGAAAATCCCCCCCCCCCCCACGTTCAGAGTTGAATTGAAGGGGTTGCCAAGGAGGGACATCTTCCAGAGCATTGAAATATCCCCTCGGAAAATTGAGATTTTATGCTTTAACCAGCCAAAAAGTGCAATCCCCCTCCCCAACTGGAACTCTATAATGTCCAATAATGTCACTTTGAAAAACAAATTACATGTAATCGCAAGCAAAAGTTAACTTTTGTAACAGGGTTTTTTCACAAGCATGTCATGAACAGTGGGCAAATGTGTGTACAGTTTTATTTATCCCCATTGCTTAAAAAAAATTTTTATTTCTGATTAATCATATAAAAGAGGTTTTAGGACACATAAAAGTCAATTAATAAAATTTTAAACGTTTCTTAGCACTTTTTGAATATCTTTGATTTTCCCAATAGCGGACACCTCCGAATAGAGGACAATTTCTGCGTTCCTGAGGTGTCCGTTATTTAGAGGTTTTACTGTATTCAGTTTCAAAATTTATGAAGGTTTTAAACCTATATCTGCTTTCTTCTATTTTTACAAGAAGAAAGTATTGGATTGATGAAAATTTTGAATTCCGGTTTTCGATGGATTCACACGTTTTAGGGCTCAGAGATACCGAAAAACATGTTTTTATGAAATGTCTGTCTGTGAGTCACAGTACAATGAAAAAATTTGAAATCGACGTGATAAAAAAATAAAGTTAAAATCAACTGACGCATTTAAACAGTAATTAAAGAAGGTGAAAATGGCAAAACTTGAATAAAATCTGAAATCGGAACTATACAGCATTTAAACGTTAGAAGCCCTTCTTTGCCCATCTTAAAACTAAATGCACTGCATCAAATGTTTTATTTCAGTATTTCTCATTTTTAAACTGACATACGTCAATAACCGTCGGTTACGGTAACTTTTCAGCTCAGAAAATTTACTTTTAAAGTGTGATTTGTTTACAATTTTTTTTTTTTTTAATATTGCTATTTTAAATACTTTTTTTTTTTTTTTTTAAATACATATTATTTAAAATGCTGAATTAAAATTGAAAATTAGACATTTATGTTTAATCAAAAGAAAAAAATTCAATGCGATAAATAATATTTTGAGTTAAAACAATTTTAATTTACTCAATTTATTTTTTGAAAAAATATATTAAGAAGTCTTATGATGTGATAATGCTTACAAATTATATGGTTAACCATCACAAAACATTCAAAATTCCAACTTTATAAATAAATAAATAAAATAAATGTTTCCTGGGCCCATTACAGCAACATTGTTTCTTCAATTACACGCATTTCAATTTGTGTCTGATCCCTTGAAGCCTCACGATTTATTAAAATTGTCATAACTCTCTGAGTTTTGAAGATATCAAGATAAATTTTTTTTTGTTCAGTTCAGGAATGAATAAGGAAAAATTTTCTAATTGGATGTTTTATCCTCTGGGGGCCGTATAAAAATTTAATTTTCGTATTTTTTAAAATAGACCCCCCATGGAGTTGCAACTTATCTTATCAAAAAATTCACCTTTTTTTATGAAACTTTGCAATTGGAAGTATGGGTCTAGGGGCAATATTTAAGGAGATAGCCTATTGTTTCGATATTTATGACTCACCCTGTATAAAGATAAGCATTGAAAATTTCAGGTTTTTGCGCCGAAGAAATCGCCAAATTAGTAAAATGTGAATTATCTCACGAACTACTGGATTTAAACGAATTTGCTTAGTACCATTCGATTCAGAATGAAAAAGTACACTAAAATATGTTATCAGTTGAAAAATAACTACAAAAGCAGATTTTTAAGGAATTTTTTAAAAGTTCGCTCTTTTTTCTACTCATCTTAGGGGAGGAATTTTCGAAAATCCCTTCTTAGCGGCACTCGATGTTATAAGAAGTATTTTTACCCCAATTTTCAAGATTTTTGGTTCGGTAGATTTTTTGGTGCTGTGATTAATACGAAATCCTGACTTTCTTTTATATATATAGATAAGCATAGAAAATTTCAGGTTTTTGCGCAGAAGATATCGCCAAATTAGGAAAATGTGAATTATCTCACGAACTACTGGGTTTAAACGAATTTGCTTAGTACCATTCGATTCAGAATGAAAAAAATACACTAAAATATGTTATCAGTTGAAAAATATCTAGAAAAGCCGATTTTAAAGGAATTTTTTTTAAGTTCGTTCTTTTTTTTACACTCCTTAGGGGGGGGGGGATTTTCGAAAATCCCTTCTTAGCGGCACTCGATGTTATAAGAAGTATTTTTACCCCAATTTTCAAGATTTTTGGTTCGGTAGATTTTTTTGTGCTGTGATTAATACGAAATCCAGACTTTCTTTTATATATATAGCACTTTTAATTAGCGAAAAATCCATAACTATTAGTTTTTGCCTAATTACTAAATAAAAAGAATATTGCCCAGTTAAACTGATGGCATTGAGCTCACAGGATGCGCATACTAATTGTATATTACAGCCTTGTATTTGCGTTAATTCCGTTCGAAAAAAAAAAAAATTAAGAAGGGGAAACAGCTCTCCCCCTTCTCCTTTTTTATACTTAATCATTGAACCTCCTAAATTATCAAGGACATGCTTTATCAAACAAAAAATCTATATCCAAAATTCAGAGCAAATCGGATAATTCTTAATAAAAACCCATTTAGCATTTATATAATTTAAGAGGAGTTATTCCCCTCTTTTATACTTAACCATTAAACTTCCAAAACTATTCAGAGATTTGAACGAAATCTGACAATTCTGCTTGAAAAATCCATTTATACAAGTTAAGGGGAGGAGCATTAGAACCCCCGTTCCCCCTGTTTATACTTATTCAATGAACACCTAATAAAAGCCACGGACTCGCCTCATCAGAATGACCCTATATCTAAATTTTGAACGAAAACTGTTAATTCTGCATGAAAATCCCGTTTATATCAATTAAGGGGAGGGGCATGAGCCCCCCGTTTCCCCTGTTTATACTTATTCAATGAACACCTAATAACAGCCATGGTATCGCCTCATCAGAATAATCCTATATCTAAATTTTGGAGGGAAACTGTTAATTCTGTATGAAAATCCCGTTTATATCAATTAAGGGGAGGGGCATGAGCCCCCCGTTCCCCCTGTTTAACTTATTCAATGAACACCTAATAACAGTCACTGAATCGCCTCATCAGAATGATCCTATATCTAAATTTTGAACGAAAACTGTTAATTCTACATGAAAATCCCATTTCTATCAATTAAGGGGAGGGGTATGAGCCCCCCGTTCCCCCTCTTATACATATCGAATGAATTCCAAAAACTAATCAGGGAAGCGCCTTATCAGGATATACTTATATGCAAAATTTCAAGTGGATCCGATATTTTTATCATGAGTTATCGCGTTACGCACGAACGTACATACAGAACGGACGGGCACATAAGCTCTCAGGCTATGATAGCCTGTGAGCTAAAAAGTACTGAATCAATTTCGATGAAATGTTAATCTAAACCATTCTCGAATCCACTGGAACACACACACAAAATTTCATTAAAATCGGTCCAGTCGTTTAGGAGGAGTTCAATTACATACACACGCACAGAAGATTTTTATATATAAAGATAAGCATTAAAAATTTCAGGTTTTTGCGCCGAAGAAATCGCCAAATTAGGAAAATGTGGATTATCTCACGAAATACTGGATTTAAACGAATTTGTTTAGTACCATTCGATTCAGAATGAAAAAGTACACTAAAATATGTTATCAGTTGAAAAATAACTGCAAAAACCGTTTTTTAAGGAATTTTTTAAAAGTTTGTTCTTTTTTCTACTCATCTTAGGGGAGGAATTTTCGAAAATCCCTTCTTAGCGCGCTCGATGTTATAAGAAGTATTTTTACCCCAATTTTCAAGATTTTTGGTTCGGTATAATTTTTGGTGCTGTGATTAATACGAAATCCTGATTTTCTTTTATATATATAGATTCAGGCACTTAGCCAGGGAGAGGGCTAAGGGGGCTGAAGCCCCTCCCGAAAGTCTGAAAAGTCTTAACAAAATTATCATTATGATAAAATAAGTTTTGTTTGTTTTCAACTTCCATGACATAAAAATCAATTGGTTTTTTAGCTGCAAAAATATTCTTTTATTCAATTACAGTTACAGTAATCCTTCGTTATATCGGTTATTTGGATATATGGTTTTTTAATAGATAATTACCACTAAAAATGTAAATTCGTCTTAAAACGCAATTTTAACTATCTTTATGTGCGTAAAATTTTTATCAAGTGTAATTTTGTATCATTCATTTGGCTAAGTAAAATTAAGTATAATATAATACACATATGACGTATTAACTTTAGGAGACAAATATAAAACATTTACTTGTATTGTTATGATCTTCTTTAATCTATACTAATATTATAAAGAGGAAAGATTTGATTGTTTGTTTGTTTGTTTGAATTGAATAGGCTCCGAAACTACTTGACGGATTTGAAAAATTCTTTCACCGTTGAAAAGCTACACTATTTCCGGTGAACATAGGCTAATTTTTAATTGATTTAATAAAATATTTTTCTTAATAATTCAAAATTTCATTATTTTTCATACAGAATCAATTAAAATTTTTCCGATAAAAAATAACCATTTTTCTTTCCCGTTGCCAAGAAAATGTAATCTGGTATAGTATTAATAATAAATTAATTAATTCAATTAGTAATTATGGAACAAAACAATTTGTATGATTTTAAAATAGAAAAGAAAAATAATGAAATAGTTTACTGATAAATAAGCGACTATTACTGGATTACCACGTGAGGCATAAAATCGCAATTTTGTTGTAATCGTGCCAACGTGATCCGTAGATGATATCTGCATCTAAATATTATTGGCAATATTATTGTTTATATAATTTGTTTACATTTTTTGACAATATTACATTATTTGGCAATACTTGATCTCCCATCGACCAAAAAACTGTCGCCAAAGTATAAGGTTAAATATCAATAATGGATGATCGTAAATGTCACATTCTTTTGACATTAAATATGTTTTGCAAATTGTTACGTCGTCAACTAATTTTAATTCGATATTTTAGCTCTTTTCCTATTAATATTTTAGTAATTTATTAAGTCTTTGGTTATTTAAAATAAAAATTATATCCATTTGTATAATTTGGCGAAATTGATCGACGGAATAATCAAATGGTACCAATTGTTTGTTTACACTCTATATGGATATTTAGGTTGATAGAATTAGCTTACTTATTGAGTCTCCGCCAAGTCATATGCCAAGCAGTCATTAAATCGTGTTTTAGCCTTACAATTATATCTTTTTCATCTGCAATTATTTTACCATCACTAAAAATGGATATTTCTAGGTTATCCCGTCGACCAATTTCGCCAAATTATACAAATTGCTAAACTAATAGCCAAATTATACATGTTGACATAATTTTTTTTTTAAATAACGAAAAAACAAATAATTAGTAGAATATTAATAAAAATATTAATAAAAAGTCGAAATAAAAATCCCTTAATGACATTTTAAACACGTGAATCGCATTTAATGTCATTGAATGTGACATTCACGATCATCCATTATTGGCATTTAATCTTATAGTTTGGCGATAATTTCTGGTCAACGGGATAACCTGGACGTACCTAAAAAAGAAATATTTTGAATGTGAAAGAAAAATCATTATCATGAAAAAATATTTGCAATTAATTTATCATTCATTCTAATAAAAAAAACGGTACTACTAGGTTATCCCGTCGACCAAAAAATTATCGCCAAACTATCAGATTAGATGCTAATAATGGATGATCATGAATGTCGCATTCAATGACATTAAATACGATTCACGTGTTTAAAATGTCATTAAACGATTTTTATTTCGACTTTTTATTAATATTTTACTAATTATTTGTTGTTTTTTATTTGTGCATATTTTAGTGCATTTTTTCATGCTTAATTGAATGGTACTGAGCAAATTCTTTTAAATCCAGTACTTGGTGAAATACTTCACATTTTCCTAATTTGGCGATGTCTTCGGCGCAAAAACCTGAAATTTTGAATCTTTATATATATATATAAATATATATATGTATGTTTGCTATCAGTATGTAGAGTATTGCTACCGTAGGCGCCATTGCAGCCCTTATCAATTGCAACATACATATATATACAATCCTAATTTCATGAAAATATTTATTAAGCACCAGGTGCATAATGTATAAACATTATTAAAAACAGTAAACATTAAAATAACAATATTGAACAATATAAAAAGTCACCCGCAGAACCAAAAGCCATCACTCTTCAGCAGGCGGAATGGCTTTAACCTTCCCCCCCGCTATTAAAATAAAGCTTAATCAGCAGGTTTCGTGTAATCTGGCAAAATCTTGCATTAAATATGAAAATGACATACTTAAAAGTCACTCAAAAATTATTTCAAAAATCATTTAAAGATCAATTCAAATAAATAAGCTTTACTAATATGTTGAATATTTTGAATCGTAATAAACCATTTAAAGAATACACTTTTATATTTATGAAATCTTAATTGATTATAGTATAAAATGCAAGAAAATGCCACACCTCCGCCTGAACCCGCTTATTAGCATAAAAGATAAACTTACTGCATAAGCACGGTCTTTTAATTTCAGCAGGTGACAAAAACTTTAACTCAAACGAAGACCAATCCACATTTCCATCAACACAGCCTTTTCTTTCCGGTCGTGACTTCTTTCTGCACGTTATTTCATCCACAGTCATCCTTTCTGCCCTGTAGACTTTGAGATGACCGCTTCATGTAACAATGCTCCAGAAGGCAGCATTCCTCTCAGCTACGCCTCCAATCCAAAAAGTTGCCATTTATTGAAAAGTAACTTTACGTAATATCTCAAAAATTTACTCGGATAATTATTTTTATAAAATAAATTACCTAAAAACTTATAAACCTGTTTATTTACATTGAAATCATTATTGCATATTTTTCTAAATCTAATAAACTGATTTATAATTGTATTAATAAAAACTTTTATATATATATATATATATATATATATATATATATATATATATATATATATATATATATATAAATCTTTCCTTTAGGAAGTTCATCGGATCGTCTAAAATAATAACATGTTTCACCATGCCTCAGAAGCAAATTTAGGTAGAAGCAATTCAAGTGGAATTCAAGATTAAAAAAAAAAAAAAAACCTACTAAAAAAATCTTAATTACTTTAGTACTGTTGTAATTTGTCTGTTATTTAGTCATTTTAGAGGTATTTTGTCGTCAAAATGAACTTTGAACTGACCAATGTAAGATTACATAAATCAGACAAAAATTGTGGGTATTTGATTCGATATTAAGATTGTTTATTTAAATATATTTCGTTTGATTCAAGATTATTTTAGGGATACTGACCAGCGTAGCGGGCGGAGGCTGCTAGTTTTCTATATTTTCCCGCATATAAAGTAAACTTAAAGCAGTCAATGTTAAAATGTTTTACAGAGGAAGGAACTTTAATAGCCGTCTGTATAATGTAAAATCATGTGAAAGAATATAACTTTTAAGAAAGTATCTTTGATAATGATGTTATAACTGTAAATAGTTTTTTATTATGTAAAAAAAAAAAAAAAAAAAAAAAAAAACTAAAAAAAACTATTAGAATGCATTTAAGAAAAGTAATGGTGTGAAGAAAAAACGACCTATCAAAAACATGAATGTGAAAAAATGCCAAGTTCGTTAAAGATTTCGCTAATAAAAGAAGTGATTTGACAAAAAATAATGATATCCTATCAAAAACATGAATGTGAAAGAATGCCAAGTTTGTAAAAGGTTTCGCTAATGAAAGAAGTGAGATCTAACTGCAAACCAAGTTCTTTCGAAGCTCCTTAAATCATAGCTCCTGTCATGCATAATATTCTTCAATTGCTTAAAATGAGTTGGTATGTTACTTGTTATTCAATAGAGCGACTTACAAGTTTTCTGTTATTCAAATTTCTCTATTTAATTGATCAGAACTTAAAGTTGATCACTTAATTAATTTATCGATACCTTAACTTCAATGTAGTTATTCGAACATTTGAATGACTAGATCTTTCCCAATCAGATTCTAGATTAAATTTTACTCAAACATTAAAGTTAGGTACTCAAACATTAAGTACTTACTCAAACATTAAAGTTAGGGGCGAAAACTTGCCAAGTCGCTCTATTGAATAACAAGTAACATACCAACTCATTTTAAGCAGTTGAAGAATATTATGCATGACAGGAGCTATGATTTAAGGAGCTTCGAAAGAACTTGGTTTGCAGTTAGATCTCACTTCTTTCATTAGCGAAACCTTTTACAAACTTGGCATTCTTTCACATTCATGTTTTTGATAGGATATCATTATTTTTTGTCAAATAAGTCGGTATTTGTTTCCTTTTTGAAATAAATTGGCTTAATATTAAATTAGTTTTATTTAATATTAATTAATCTTACAGCTTTTTCCTGCGTTTATTCACTGTTTCTTTGAATCAAATTTAAAACTTTTAACATTAGGATTGCTTATGTTCCATTAAATTCCACTAATAAGGATGTTTCTTTTATGTGATTGGGTACTACTTGATTATCTCGACGACCAAAAAAGTTTGTCTCCAACTTGGCGATATATCGCCAAATTGACGACAAAAATTACCCGCCAAAAGTGATACTAACTTGGCGCTATTTCTGGTATTTCGCCAAATTCCCATAGACTCCCATTGTAATCTGGCAATTTATCCAATACTGTTGTTAGAGCAAGGACTGCCACCATCATTTTGACTTTTTTTTCTTTTTTTTTTTTAATCGGTTCGCTAACTTTCCAATATTGCTGATATTGCTATTTAGAACGTTTATAGAACGCTTTTCGCGCATTTTTACCCCTTCTAAATTTTGTATTTGTTAACAAATGTTCTTAGTGATCATTTTTATCTTATAAGTAATGAACATGCCAAATTTGATGTTTCTAAGCCCTTAACATACAGACATCGCATTTTTAGAATTTTTTTTGCTCTTTTAATTCTTTTGGATTAGTGGCATTGACATAAGATATAGCCTATATTGGAGCAAGGAATGTCACCATCATTTTAAGATCATTACTTTTAAGATCAGATGGTTGTTTGCTGAGATTGCTTAAAAATCCCAATTTAGAACAGTTTTAGAATGCTTTTCGTGCATTTTCACCCTTTTTGAATTCTTTATTTTTTAGCAAATGCCCTTAGAGATCATTTTTATCTTATAAATAAGTAACATGCCGAATTTTGTGCTTCTATGCTTATTAGTAAAACAAAAATCTAATTTTTAGAATGTTTTTTGCTTTTTCACTCTCTTATGGTTAATGGTATATACATAAAATATAGCATATACTTGAACCGGGGTGAATACCATCATTTTGGTACTATTAATTTTGGAATCGGTTCATAGTTTCAGAAATTAGCTCCGATACTCGCCAAAAAAGACGCCAATTTGGCACTATTTCTGATATTTCGCGAAATTCCCGTGAACTCTAAAATGCCAAACTTTATAATTCTAGTCCCTTAACATACAGACATCGCATCTTTAGAACGTTTTTGTTCTTTTACCCCCTTTGGGTTAGTGGCATCGACATAAGATATAGCCTATGTTGGAGCAAGGACTATCATCATCATTTTGATATCATTACTTTTAAAATCGGTTTGTTGTTTGCTGAGATTGTTTTAAAATCGCTATTCAGAACGTTTTCAGAATGCTCTTCGCGAATTTCCACCCCTTTTAAATTTGGTATTTTTTAGCAAATGTCATTAGTGATCATTCATATCTTATAAATAATTAACATGACAAATTTTTTGCTTCTAGGCCCTTCACTAAAACAAAAATCCCATTTTTAGAGTGTTTTTTGCTTCTGAACCCTCTTTTGGTTAGTGGCACAGATATAAGATATAGTCTGCGTTTGAACCGGGGCGAATACCATCATTTTGGTTCCATTACTTTTGAAATCGGTTCGGTAGTTTCAGAGATTAGTCCCGATACTCGCCAAAAGTGACGCCAACTTGGCACTATTTCTGGTATTTTGTGAAATTCTCATAAACCGCCATTGTAATCCAATAATTTATCTTCTAACAACCATTAATGTTTAATTAATGGTGATTTCTGATTTTTTCCTATTTATAGATCCAATAACCTACCTCCACACCAAATTTCAATTTCCTAAGTCACCTGGAAGTAGTCAAACATTTCTATGAGTGAGTGAGTGAGTCAGTGAGTCAGTGGGAAAAACAGTGGTTTTCAGACGTCAATTTCTCGTGAACGGTAAAAGATTTTTTTAAAAATTTATAGGATTAGGAAATTAGAAGATGGTCTTACACGACACAAAAAATTGCAATTGTGTAGATCAAATAGAATTTAAGTTATTGAGGGGTCAAAAGTGGCCCGAAATGGTTCGGGTAATATAACCCACGGCCGGTGTGTCGACTTTTACTTTTTGAACTTGGCTGACACACTGCCGTGTGTCTAGATATGGTATCGAGAAATTTTTAAAGACACCACAGCGGCATCCCCCAATCTTTTCACTGAAAAACTTTTCCGCGAATTGTTTGCATATGAATCTTTAATATGAAGAAAATTTGTATAAAATAGCTGGTTTCTCTGGGAAATTTTCTCTGTATTTTGTAAAGCTATCAACTTTAGGGATGGATACCCCCTATGTGGGGATTTTTGGCAATTTTTCATAGCGCAACAAAAGAAGCTTTCTAGCCCCTCAGCACACATATTTGGATAAAATTTACCCCAATTGCATTGTGAAGCCAATTTACTGATGTAGGCGAGCGTGCTGATGGGCTGGGGGTGCTATTTTTATACTCAATAAAGGGACATTTTGAGTTGTGTCGCGACAAAAAAAAAAAAAAATGGTACTACTCTGTTATCCCGTCGACCAATTTCGCCAAATTATACAAATCGCCAAACTAGTAGCCAAATTATACATATTATTAATAAAATTATATTAACATAATTTTTATTTTAAATAACGAAAAAAAAAAAAAAACCCAAATAATTTGTAGAATATTAATAAAAATACAAATAAAAAAGACGAAATAAACATCACTTAATGGTATTTTAAACACGTGAATCGTATTTAAGGTCATTGAATCTGACATTCACGATCATCCATTACTGGCGTTTAATCTTATAGTTTGGCGATAATTTTTTGGTCGACGGGATAACCTAGTAGTACCAAAAAACTTTAAACAATACTGGCTCAGTTTACAACCAGAAATCTAATCTAGTAATTGAAGTAAAGTGTATTCTGATCTCAAGAAAGCGAATTTTGTCAAAAACAATTTTTGGATCTAAAAAAGTTTTTCGAGCCACGAATTAAATGAAGGAAAATATAGTATTTTGTCAATTGACTAAATAAAATTAAAGAAAAAGTTAATGGAATCTTTAAAGTAATTGGAAAATATGACATGAAAGGGCAAAAATTATTTTTCAAATGTGTTTATTTATTTATTTATTTGCAAAATTACAAAACAGCACTATGGGTGCACTAAATCTTAAACTGATTTACGTAAAACCAGTCCCATAATACCAATTTTTTCTCGTAGCAAGTCTTGTTTTGAAAGTAAAATTGAGGATTGTTTTGATGTTAGCCTTCAGAACAATTTGACTCTGACGAAGGTTCGTCAAGAACTTGATATGAGCCTACATTATGGTAAGCAACTCAATTTGATATATTGCTATGTAACTAGTGATGACTTAGTTGTTACCACGAAGAGAAACACTTTTGATTTTCTTTTACTTCCCAAAGAGCCATACAATCTTCTAATAATTGTAGGGAAAAACAAAAATAAGAGAAATGGATAAAAGATGCAGAAATAGTGTTTCCTTTTCTTACATATTCTAAAACGTATTTATTGCAAACTTTGTTTTTTCACGAAAGAATAGGTAAACAGCGATCACAAAAAACCAGGAAGACTAGTTTCTGCATGTTTCAGACATTAGAAAATGTCTAAATGTATTTCCTTAAAGCATATGCAATTAGATTTTCATAAACCGTATGTTATTTTAGCAAACAAATTTTAAATTTCTTCAGGAAATAAAAAGTTATTATTTCATTGTTGGGTTTTCAAAGAGCTTCAGGAAAAGAAGAAATCAAAGCAGTTCTTAGACCAATACTTGAAAATTTTTTATTTTGTGTAGAGCAAACCCCTTAGAGGTGACCACGATGACGATCATCTAACGTTAGAGAAATGGATATAAGAAATACTGTTAGCTAAGATCTCTTTTAAGTTTTGAACAATGTCTGGAGAGAATGAATTAAAATGATAAAATTATAAATATCCGTATAAATGTTATATTCACTTCATTCCAGACATTTAGAATCATTCAAATATCCTCGGGTACTGTTACCGAAGTATTAATTATCAAAATAAATAACGCAATCTGTTTTAGCTTAATTGCTGATGAAACTATGAATATATCAAGCGCAAAATAGCTTGCCTTTTGTGTTAGATATGTGGATTATTAAAAAATCCACAAATCCTAATAATTCATTTTTTTTTTTTTTTACTTTTTATACCAATAAATGTCTTTTCTGTCAAAAATTCAAGAAAAGTAATGTTACAACTTTGTGATGAACTATACCTTGACATGTATAAATGTGTCGTATAGGCGTATGATGAAGCAGCCAATAAGCCTGGTCATGTTAGAGGGGTCAATTTCTAGAATTCTTCAGACTATCCAAAAATTAGATCGTCCACTGTCAAAGCCAACGGTTAAATCTTGCCTTGTCCAACAGCATGTTGATTCCTGTCATCCGAAAGTATCATAAACTTGTTAAAACACTGACAAAAGCTTTTAAAATTACCTAAAGGCAAATTTAGCACTTCAATAAGCAATTGCATCATATGCTCCAGAAAGCAAAAGAAAATTACTTCTTTGCATTTGTGACACAAAATTTATCGAGATTTATGAAAGCATAAATACTTTTGTTAAGCTACTTAAACAGATTTTTATTAGCTCAGAAAATATTTCAAAAAACACAGGGTAGATTCCTTCAACAGCAGGAGCTTTTTTGGCAATCAGGGAGAAGAATGATTTTTTCACAAGCCTGTCTGTTGTGAGAAGGTTTTCTGTAAGACAAAGTCATAGACTTCTTCAAGAAAAATCTCGTGACATGATATCGTTTCTCAAAGTTACCTAAAGTGCTAAAGATGTTTAAATTGTTTTACTTAAAGATAAAGAAAAATGCAATAGAAATCTTTTGTGAGATATTTTATTGTGCATCAAAAGCATCAAAACTTCGGAAAGACATTTTTTAAACTGAAATAGAGACTCCAAGACTAACATTTAGACAGATAATACGTACAAACCGTCAAATTACATCCGCTGAAGAGTGTTACAATATCACGGTCTTTATTCTCTATGTAGAATATCTTATTCCAAATTTAAAGGATCGATTTATTTCTAATAAAGACATTCCAAGAGATTTCCCATTACTTCTTCCAGGATTTGCTTCGCTTGAAAAAGCAATCAAATTAGAGAATCTGTTGCAATATATTCTGAATAAAGTGTCAATATAGCAAGTGAAAGCTGGATATGAATTAGGGTGTAAACGAATTGATAATGTTGACACCAGCACAGAAGGCCTAAAAGTTTTAGTACTGTAATGTGACGCATTACAATAATATTAAACATTTACTGACATTCTTAGTTGAAAGCCCAATAACAACAGGCAGTGCTGAAATAATATCTTTCGACAATGAAAATAATTAAATATTTGTCTCGAAGTGCTATGGCAAATGAGAGACTGAGTTGCTTTGTAATGATTTCCATTCATTGGGACAGTAGATTTTGATAAAATAGTCAACATCATATCCCAGATGAAATTACGATGATTGCTTCTGTTGCACAAGTAAGCTTATTGCGCCAAGAGTATTTATTGCTTTAAAAATATTATAAACAGAGAATGTGAAATACAAATATAATTTTTATGATTAGCTATGACTGTAGCCATTAATTCTTCTTTGAAAAAAAAATAATGCGTGTAGTTAATTTCATTTATGGATCAATAGTTTCAAAACCTCGCATTCGTAATGTCAATCTCTCGCATTCTAATATTAATCCGGTGTTTTAAATCAAATCACATTATTTGTCTGCATTTCAGTATTTTTTAATCTTTTCTCATGGCTCATGTGGCCTTATCTCAAATATTGTTAGTTTGTAGTTTTTAGGTTTTACGAAAGTTTTCTATTAAAAACTCTTTCGGTTTCTGAAACGGTTTGGAAATTGGAAGTGCCCTTGAAAGTCAAAAATTGCAACAGAAATTGAACAAATTAAATACGAAATAACAATGTTTGACAGTGTCATCAAGTATCCCATGCAGGAACACACTTTAGGTTAAACCTTCGTTATTTTTAAATTTTTTTTGTTAATTATACAAAATACTTTTGTAAGATCAGAAAAAATTCCAAAATTGAGCCCCTCCCGAAAGGAAATCCTGGCTACGGGCCTGTATAGATTTATGGTGATATCCTTCAGCTGCAACCAAATCAATGGCCATAGATTTCTTATATGATTTAATAGAATTCTTCAATATAAAATATTTCCTACACGTCGGGTGAACTATAAATTTACTATTGTTTTTAGCCATTTCTTCCAAATATTTTTCACTTATTGTCACCTCTTTTCAAATTTGCTGCCACAAGGGACTTCAGTCCCTTTTTTCCTATTTTTACATAATCATTCGAAACGCATACCTCACCGCATACAAGTCAAACTATTTTGTCAATCTCTACTTTTCGTTTTCGCTCACAATCACCGATCAAGAAAGAGTCATTTTAAACTGTCAAAACTATTTGAACATGCGATAGAAATAAAATCATCGACTTCCTAAAAACTCACAAAGAATACTTCGTTCAATAAATTAGAGCGATTTAATACTAGCGAAATGAGCACCAATTGAAAATAAAACATTGAAAAGATACCTGCACGTGATATATTTCGACAAATGCAAGAAGTTACAGTAGACAGGGAGGCGGCCGCACAAGAAATCACCTCATCGAATTCACGAACGAAAATCTAGGATTAATTAAATATCGATTTGCATATTATTACGCAATCGGTCTGTCCGTCATATCTTGGTGGAAAACACCTAAAAACCCAAAGTTTAGGTGTTTTCCACCTAAAATTCGGTAAAGGTAAAAACTATAGTCGGCTGACTATAGGTTTACCATTATGCTTTCCTACTCCCATCCAATCCTTCATGTTTTCATACTTTTGGGTGCAAGAAAGCACAATGATAAACCAACAAGTCAACCGCTAAAATCAGACTTTCAGGTGTTTCCCACCAAGATATGACTTGACAGACCGATTGCATTTTAATATACGAATCGGGTTTTTATTAATCCTGGATTTTCACCAGTGATCTCGATGAGGTGATTGTCTGTGCAGCCACATTCCTGTCTACAGGTTATTGTTCGATGACTATTGCACAAGCGCGCGAAAACGGCATACAGACAATCGAGGAGAGGTGGAGGGAGTATCGAAAATTATCGAACCTCCTAAACTATCAAGGACATGCTTTATCATGTAAAAAATCTATATCCAAAATTCAGAGCAAATCGGATAATTCTTAATAAAAACCCATTTAGCATTTATATAATTTAAGAGGCGTTATCCCCCTCTTTTATACTTAACCATTAAACTTCCAAAACTATTCACAGATTTGAACGAAATCTGACAATTCTGCTTGAAAAAACCATTTATATAAATTGAGGGGAGGGGCATTAGAACCCCCGTTCCCCCTGTTTATACTTATTCAATGAACACCTAATAACAGTCACGGAATCCCACATCAGAATGATCCTATACCTAAATTTTGAACGAAAACTTAATTCTGCTTGAAAATCTCGTTTATATCAATTAAGGGGAGGGGCATGAGCCCCCCGTTCCCTCTTTTTTATACCTATTCAATGAACCCTAATAACAGTCACGGAATCGCCTCATCAGAATGATCCTATATCTAAATTTTGAAAGAAAACTGTTAATTCAGCATGAAAATCTCGTTTATATCATTAAGGGGAGGGGCATGAGCCCCCCGTTCCCCCTCTTACACATATCGAATGAACTCCAAAAACTAATCAGGGAAGCACCTTATCAGGATATACCTATATAC
Source organism: Maratus speculifer (assembly GCA_964019185.1). Taxonomy (NCBI): domain Eukaryota; kingdom Metazoa; phylum Arthropoda; class Arachnida; order Araneae; family Salticidae; genus Maratus; species Maratus speculifer. The sequence continues at coordinate 217,021,093 of OZ025294.1, forward strand.
AAAATTTCAAGTGGATCGGATATTTTTATCATGAGTTATCGCGTTACGCATGTACGAACGAGCGAACATACATACATACAGAACGGGCGGGCACATAAGCTCTCAGGCTATGATAGCCTGTGAGATAATAAGCAAATAGTTTCTTTAATGTCCATTTTCGTTGTAATTGATCAATCGAAGAAATCATTTGAAATTTCAAAAATTAATCTTTACAATGTCATGATTAAGATATGATTAATAATAATTCATATAAAACTATTATTTAGGATAAGTAAGATGAAAGTGAATTATTTTAACTCACAGTGATTGACTCCAACTAATCAAAAACTAATTTTTTTTTTATATTTTCTAAGAAAAAAATTATAAAATGGTTTTCCTTAGATCAGGCAGCTTGTAACAATGTGACAACATGTGCTCCAAAATTTAATTGAAAAATCTTATCTAAAATATTCAAACAAATTGCAACTTCAAGTGCATGCGTAAAATATAGCTGTGATTTTTCTTTTTTAATTATCTAGCTGTGATTTTTTTTAAATTATCTAGCTGTGATTTTTTTTTTTTTAAATTGAGTTTGTTGAACTTTTTTTGTTCTTCTGTAACAGTTCCTCCAAATTTCCATGGTGGGAATCCAAATTCAGATTGCAAACATACACATGCTCAGCTTACAGAGAGGTAGAATAGAAATGGGGACCAAAAATAACGTTCATAATAGTAGGGTGTTCAGAATACAGAGCGTTCATCTTTTTGTTTAATCTATGGAGTTTCGTCGGGACCATCGAAATGTGTTCATAATACCGAGGTGTTCACAGTAGAGAGTGTTCAGATAGAGAGAGTCCACTATATTTTTTATCGTTGATTGATAATTTTGCACTTTCATTTTCGCTTTTTACTAAAAGGTGAAATCTCAGCTTTATCTATTGCTCAACTACTCTGCAATATCTCACGCGCAGAACGCAAGATGGTTATTTAGATTTTTTACTTTTCCTTTCGTAGAAGCTATTTGTTTCTTTCACGATAAGCAAAATTTTCTATTTTAGAAAGCCGGTAACAAAAAAAAAAAAAAAAAATTAAAAAGGACACTGGTCGCGAATGGATTAAAAAAGCAGAATGTTATCAACGCCTCCAACCCGATATCTAAAGATCAACATCAATTCGATAAAGAAAGTAAAATAAAAAAATTATATGTTGCTATAAAAATGTATCAAACGTGTTTTTTTTTAAACCTAGAGCTGCTTTTCGGGAACTACTTCGTCACAATGTAAGTTTTTTGGAATTACCAATAATTGTTCATTATTTTTATGACTTATGAAATAGCGAGGAAATACCCTATTCACTCGTTCATGTCGCGCAGTTTTTAATACTAAATATTTATTTAAAATCAGGGGGTGCGCAAGATACACATGGATTTGTTATTTGGAAACAGCCACTGTAGAGAGCGGGAGCCCGACAGCGACAGTGAAAATTAATATTAAGCATAAAATTTGTATTTAATTTTCAGAATCCGTATTTTTTTTTTTTTTTTTTAATGTGTGTGTGTGTATTTTTTCTAATAGTTGGCAATACTAAACTTCAGATCTATAATTAGCCTATCCGATTGGAAGTCTTATGGCATACGGCGGAACATTTTCGGCACACGAGGAGTTAATTGAGTTCTGAAGCAATATTATAATGAAATTAAAGAAAATACACGAATTTAAACGAGCTGAGATTTTCGAATTAAAAATACAGTGTCTCACAAAAGTGATGGGACACTTGTGCTTTATAAAAAGAAACTGCAATAAAATAAATAAACAAACATGTGCAAAAATTTTTTGGGTGTGTTTCATATTTAAAGTTAGTAACAATTATTACATAACATACCTTTTGTCAAAATATTAAAATATTAATTTAGTAAAAATACAATTGTTCAGAACTGAGCAAAAAATGGCTCACATAAGTGATGGGACACTTACTTTTCCATCAAATATTTATCCAAAAATTTTACTTTTTAAAAGGTTTTAATATTTTGTTGGATTTCCTTTTACTTTTAAAACATGATTTAATCTTTTTGGGATGGATTCGACTAATTTTTTGTGATTTCTGGAGTGATTTTACCCCATTCTTCTTGAAGCACCGATTTTAGTTGTTGTTTTGAAGAAATTGTGTGTTTGCGAATTCTTGATTCCAATTCTTGTCAAATATTCTCTATAGGATTTAAGTCTGGAGATTGTGGTGGTGTTTTTATTATTTCAGGACAATTATATAGCAGCCAGAGTCTAACGTTCAGAGCAGTGTGCTTGGGGTCATTGTCCTGGTAGAATTAAAAACCGTTATGAAGGTTCAATTTTCGTGCTGAAGATTTCAAATTTTGCTTTAAAATACCAATATACTTGTACTGATCCATTATACTGTCAATAAAAACAAGATTACCAACTCCAGCGGATGACATACACTCCCATACCATAACTTCTCCTCCACCATGTTTTACTGTTGGTACCAAGTTCTGTTTGCGAAATTCTTCCCTGGGTTTTCTCCACACCAAGATTCTACCGTCAGAACCAAATATATTAAATTTACTCTCATCAGCAAATATAACTTTATTCCAGTAATCAAAATTCTTATTTAGGTTGGATTTTGCGAAAGGTAGTCTGAGTTTTCTATTATTTTCACTTACGAAGAATTTTTTCCTACCGTGATATCCAGCAGATCGAATTACCCTTCTAATAGTCTCAGGATTAACAATTATTCCATATAATGCTTGTAAATCAGCAGCAACTTTTGAAGCACTATTTCTTGGATTTTTTTTAATATTTTGAACGATAATTCGCTTTATTCCATTGGATAGCTTTGATGGTAGGCCAGGTCTTTTTTTATCCTGAATCATATGATTCTTTTTATATCGTTTAATGATATTGAAAACTGTTGAACGACTCAAGTTAAATGTTTCAGCAGTTTTTCTAATAGATTTTCCACGTTCAGTATGCAAATTAATAACTAATTTTCGAATTTCACGCGAAGTTTCTTTTCGTTTAGCATTCATGGCTACACAGAGCTAAAAAACACAAAAATTCTAAAACAAACTGGAGAGAAATACTGCAGACGATTTTATAAATTATTGCCAATTGCTTTTAAGTAAAAATAAAACCCCAAAAAATATTTTTATTGTTTATTTCAGACGATTTTTGTTGCATATATAATGGTGTCCCATCACTTATGTGAGCTATTTTTTGTTCCGTTCTAAACATTTGTATTTTTATTAAATTAATATTTTGATATTTTTACAAAATGTATGTTATGTAATAATCTTTACTAAATTTAAGTATGAAACACACCCACAAAAAAATGTGTACATGTTTTTTTTAATGTATTTGATTAGTTTCCTTTTGTAAAGCACAAGTGTTCCATCACTTATGTGAGACACTGTATCTGGAATTGAAGTTCAATGTACTGTATTCAATTCTATATCAATAAGATTATATTAAATTAAGAGACGCTTTGTAAAATTTTCTTCAGTGTTGAATTCAGACGCTTTCCTCCAGGAGGGACTTCTATGGCTCTGGGTGGCAGGGAGGGACATTATAGAGGTCCGAGGGGAAATTGCATTTTATGACCATTAAAAACACAAAATCTTAAAATTTCCAGGGGGAGGGACAATATCTCTCCCGGACCACCCCCTGAAATTAACACTGATCTTCTTGCATTTTCTTTTATTTTACTTACACATCATTCGCAGTATAGGGTAAATCTTGTAATAGTTTTGAAAATCGGAATTTTTTTTTAACGGATTTACACGTTTTAGACACTGGAAGTTCTAAGAAACATACTTTTAGATTTTTTTTTCCGTTCGTCTGTTTGTGTGCCTGTAAACACTGTCTGCCCCGAACAAATTAGGATAGAGCATTGAAATTTGGTGTGTACTTAGTATGTAATGATGGGAAAAACCTTGATTATACGGAACTATTTCTCAAATTATTCGTTCTGATGAAAGGCATACATTTTTTATTATTTTTTTTTTATTTTAAGGAGTGGATGTAAAATACAATAAAAAAACATAAATTTTGGATAAAAATAAAGTCGATCCGATAATTAGTTGCCGAAATATTTGTAATCATATTTTCTAAATTCTTTGATTTTTTATGATCCTGTATTTCATTCAAATTGCAACTTAAATATGTATTTTAATTGGAAATGAGACGCTTAATCCGTCGCAGTAAACTGTTAGTTAACACGATTATTATTTTTGGAGTTTTAAGGATGTTTCTTTTACGCATTTGGTACTACTTAATAAAACCGTCGACCAAAAAACTATCACCAAGGTATAAAATTAAATGCCAGCCAGTGTTGCCAGTGGGCTACTTTTGTTAAATTCAGATTTCTTAGTTAGCATTACTTTTTTGAAATAGTAAAATTTCTTTTATTTTCGCCATATCTAATATGTCATTAAATAAGTCACATTTTACTTTTTTCACAAAAGTGGTGGCAATCAAGACATTGAATTTAATAAAAGAAGCCCACTGTCAACACTGATGCCTGCAATGGCTTGTCGTAAATGTCACACTAACTTTATATTAAACATGCTACATATGTTTGTTACGTCATGAAGTGATATTTAATTCAATGTTTTACTTAAATTTTTTATTAATCTTTTTCTAATTTATTTGTTTTTTCGTTATTTAAAACAAAAATTATGTCAATTTGTATAATTTATGAGTAGTTTGGCGATTTATATCTTTTTTTTTTTTTTAAATGGGCCGATGGGATAACCAAGTAGTACCTGCAAATCAATAAAAATATTTAAATATACGTTTAAATTTTATTTTGGAATTGAGCTGCATTTTATAAACAGTTTACACATGTTTTATTTCCATATTTTATGTTATGTATGCTAATTAAATATTATGGTGGTCACCAAACACTAGTTTTTATTTTTTATCAGTACTGCGTTTTCACGGGAAACTAATTTTACAATACAAGTGCAATTTGGAAATCGTAATGAAAATTTATCTGGATGAATTCAATTATAATGAAAAGTGTTTAAATAATCTTTTCTTTTTACTTATCCATCATACGTTATATAGGGTAAGTCTTGAATTCGTTTTGAAAATCGATAAATATTTTTGACGGATTTACAAGTTTCGAAGACTGGAGATTCCGAAAAACATATTTTTAGAAAAAAAAAAAAAATGCTGTCTGTCTGTGTCTGTGTTTTTAAAAGCTTTATTTCCTGAACGAATGTCTCTAGACTTGAAATTTCGTATGTACTTAGTATGTAAAAATGGTACGAAGCCTATTTAATATCAGTAACCTCGATTATCCGGAACTATTTTTTTCGGATTCTCGAAAAATTCGTTCTGATGAAAGGTACATAAAAATTTTCGATTTTTTTAAGGGGTTGACGTAAAAGGCAATAAATTAACACAAATTTTGCATGAAAATGGAAGTCAATCGGATTATTAGTTGCCCAGATAATTGTAATCCTATTTTTCGCATTTTTAGATTTTTCTTGACGCTGTATTTCATTCAAATTTCAATTCAAAAACATGTTTTAATTGGAAATGAGACGCGTAATTCCACGCAGTAAACTGTTAGTTAATATGATTATTATTTTTGGAGTTTTAAGGATGTTCCTTTTGCGCATTTCGGTAATACTTGAGTAGTTTGGCATTTCATGTAATTTGTCGAAATTGGTTCATCAGCAATTCATTATTAGAGCTTTACTATGTACATTAAAAATACTTAAATAAAAATACTTAAATATACGTTTAAATTTTGTTTTGGAATTGCAATGCCTTTCATAAATAGTTTACACATGTTTCATTTTCATATATTATGTTATTCATATCCATGATGGGTAAGTATTACGGTGTCCCCCAACGACTAGTTTGTGGATGAAAGGGATTTAAAAGATGTGTTGATGGATATGAGAATAATGAAGTTGAGAATCAAATTTATTTTGCTCCAATTAGTCCAAGAGCCGACTGCACAAAAACCTATGGTATCGAGTGCAAGAAAAAATATTTTATTTTATGGAAGAGTAGTAATAGGGAAACCTAATGATCCATGTCTAACGGAAGTGAAGTGGTGCATAAGCCAAAAATGAATACCACTAGTGGTTGAGTCGTAGGTTTGTCATTGTGTTTTCCTGCTAGGAGAGGAGGTTTCCATGTTTTCATACCTTTGATTGTACGGCAAACACTATGTTAAACCTACAAGTAAACCACTAATGGTATTAATTTTTGGCTTATGCACCACTTCACTCCCAGCAGGAATGGATCATTAGTCAACAAACAATAATGTTCTTTGAAACATTCAGTTTAGAGACCTTTTAATTAAAACCTTCACGCAGAACATATAGAGTTCTGTTACGCTAAAAAAATTATAGGTCGTTGCAGTCTGTTACCGATGTTAGTCTGTTAAACAAAAGTAATTAAATTTTTTTATTTAAATTGATTTGTTGAAATCATAAATTATGATTTTCAAATGTTTTAAAAAGATTTTGATGGTTATGTCCGTGTCTTGATGTATTAAAAAAAAGGGTACTACTCTGTTATCCCGTCGACCAATTTCGCCAAATTATACAAATCGCCAAACTAATAGCCAAATTATACGTATTGACATAATTTTTATTTCAAATAACGAAAAAACAAAAAATTAGTAGAATATTAATAAAAATATTAATAAAAAGTCGAAATAAAAATCATTTAATGACATTTTAAATATGTGAATCGTATTTAATGTCATTGAATGTGACATTCACGATCATCGATTATTGGCATTTAATCTTATGGTTTGGCGATAATTTTTTGGTCGACGGGATAGCCTAGTAAAGCCAAAAAAAGGTATACCCTTTGAAAAAAGTTTCAGTATTACGTTAATTAACTATGGCAATTAAGTCATACAAATTTTTCACTTTGACCTCTCACAAACTGCTTAGTTCTCTGAAAGATCATGTTTACTGCAGGGCACGGTAAAGCTCAACTAAGAGCCTAAAGCCTGTTAACAATTTGTAAACTAAATTTTAATTAAAATAATTTATTAACAAATCACCCACTGTTTTTTTCGCGATTTTTTTCATTGAAAAATATAAATTTAGAAAAAATCGTGTTAACGATATAAAATACAAATTTCAATTCATTTAAGGTTATCATGTGCCAGAGCAACGCTAGACGAGTAAGCTAATAACTATAGTAAAATAAACCGATGCCAGGTATAAAATGACAATAAAACCAACCCGTTTGCTCTTTTATCAGATGAATTCAACCGCCAAAAATATTGACTTAGTGTTATCATTGGAATAATAAGAATAATAAAAAAGCATTGGCATGATAAGAACAAAATTTCTTAATAATTTCTTACATCGAGATTTGACGTTCCCCATTTTGAAGATACTGTTTTGAAAAGAATCCGTTAGAGATTTTATAAATGCAAAATGGCCTTCGGTTAAGACCATATTAACACACTGTTGACCGGTGACGAATATACTCGTCGACGTCCTTTTTCAGTTGTCAACTTTTATGGTTTTCCGCTATCAGAAATTTTGAAAAATAATCTTCGCCTTTATGTAATCGCATAAATTTCGGGTTAAGAAAGCCAGAGATTATTTTAAAAATATGGCAATATTATAAAAATGTATAAAATAAAGAGTGGTAATAGGGAAATCTAAAGATCCATGTCTGATGAAAGTGAAGTGGTGCATAAGGCAAAAATTAATACCACTAGTGGTTTACTCGTAAGGCACGCCACACACTAGCGAGACATGCGTCAAAAATCGTGCAACATGTCGCAGTCAAACCGGTTTTTTCTTTGTTATCAGGGTGAAATTGTCGCATGTCTCATGTTTTTTCGCTCAATGTTTCACAGGTGTGTGGCCTCCCTAAGTTTAACATTGTGTTTGCCGTACAATCAAAAGTATGAAAACATGCGAAACTGGAAGCTGGAAAACACAAAGCCACTAATGGTATCAATTTTTGGCTTATGCACCACTTCACTTCCGGCAGACATGGATCATTAAGATTTCCCTTTAACTACTCTTTCATAAAATGAAGGTTTTTTTTCCTTGTGCTCAATAACATAGGTTTTTGTGCTGTCACCTCTTGGACTATTACAATTACTCATTCACTTCACAGACAGATGGTTTAGAAATGTCAGATAGCAAAGGTACATGTGAGAAGTCTACTGTTTGTAATTCTTGTGATCATTCGAACAAATTTTCATAAATAATTCCAATTATTTTATAAAAATATATAATAAAAATAAAATTGATGTAACCAGTTAAAACTATTGTTGTCTTCTCTCAAAAAATTTAACTAATTTGTAAGAAAATGTATTTTGCTTGTGTATATAATAAATAAAAATGTTTTTACTCTTGTGACCAGAGTGTTACAAGAATAACAAAATTTTGATCTAATATGTAGACAAGTAAAATGTTTTTTGTTACAAATTAGATATACGTTACGTGAGTGGAACACAATGGTATTTAATTATATTTTGAAATAAAATATTTGGGATTATTTATGAAAGTTTGTTCGAATAGTCACAAAATTTCTGAATGGACATTCCAGTATATATATTTAAGTTTTTTATTAAAAAGTCATATTTTTGACGGGCTAAACTTTATATTTCCATTTTTAAACTATACTACGTTTGCCAGAAAGAAGCCTAGGCAGTTTAATTTTTCTAATATTTATTGTATAAATTTTCAAATTGAAAATATACCTTTTAAGTTCTCCTGTAATCAATTACTTTGTACATTTTACTTATTTATTAAATTATTTTTTTCTTATTTTTTAATTAGATGAAGACGACATTTTCCTTCTGCACTATTTTGTCATTATTGATATCATTTGGCGATTCAACAAAAAGTCTTTCAAATGGTAAGTTTTCTCTTACTTCTGTAAATTCCGCTGGCATAGATTTTTTTAGTTATTATTATTATTCGATATTAATCTGCTGGAAAATGTACTATAATTAATTAATTATATTATATATATATATATGTATATATTACACGACGATTATTATATGACGTTACATCTAAAATGACCAAAATCCTCCAATCTCGATGACGTCTTTAAAAGTAGGGACTGTAAGTTCATGTTGTTTTGAAAGTTTTTGATTTAAAATATTTGTTAGATTTTAAGAAGGGCTTAAATTGGTAAAACAAACAAACAGAAAAAATGCAAAATTTAAATTTATAAATTGTTAAGTTATATATATAACTTTACAATATTCGGTCACTTTAGTTGTGTACCACTGAAAATAATTTTGATGGGTTAAAACTCATTATTGTATGTAATCGAATTCAAATTCATTGTATTATGACCCGTTTACATAGTAATAAATTAAGAAAGATAACATATAAAAAAATATTTTGTGTTATTCTACAAAATAATGTTACTCGTTAGATGCCGAACAGAAAAATTCAGCCTGCAAATAAAGGAATAATAATTAAAAAAAAAAAAAAAAAAAAAAAAAAAATGCAGTATTAAAAAACGAATATTTGATAATCTGTAAAGAGGCAAGTGTTTGCAGAAAGAAAATTAATTTCTTTGATTTGGATTTTGCCCTTGGCTTTACAACGGACAAGTTTCAACGGAAAAATCAAGGAAGTCATATGATATGTTGTTAAACGCAGCAGATGAGTAGCTTGCATTTACAAATTGTTGTTTAAAACGACATTTTTACTTTCTTCCATCTCTAATAGAAGAAAGTATTCTAATCGAATTTTCTTTTCGATTTCCAGTTTTCGCCGGATTTACACGTTTTAAGGGTCAGAGATTCCAAAAAACATGTTTTTACAAAATGTCTGTCTGTCCGTGTGTGTGTGTGTGTGTGTGTGTGTGTGTATGTATGTCTGTGCGTATGTCCGTATGTCGCCATTCTACCATCAAAAAGTGAATGAGGATGTGCATAGAATTAAACGAAATGTTTTGTGAATGTTTTTGGCTGTGACAAGCAGGTCCTCCTTCAATTTTGAAATATCCCGCCGGAAGGGGGCGCTGCAATTGCAATTTTTGTGCCATTTTTAATATTCTACCGACCAAAAGTGTATGAAGTTATGCATCGAATTGAACCAAATTTTTTGTGTAAGTGTATGGCTATTGTTAGTTGGTCCTCCCTGAATTTGAAAAAAATCACCGGAAGGGGGTGCTGCAATAGCGATTTTTGTGCCATTTTCAACTAAAAGTGTATGAAGTTATGCCTAAAACTGAACTAAAATTTTTGTGTATGATTATTTTTTGGTATGGCAAGTAGGTCCTCCCTGAATTCGAAAAAAAAATCTGCCTATCATTCTGTTGTCCATCGGCTCGTGCAGAGACGGAAACTCGTTTTTACTCCGATTAATTGACTGTAGCAAAAATTTAAGATGAAAATAAAAGTTGGCATAGTATTGAATTAAAATTATTAAAGAATTAACATAAGTAACTATTTTTTTTTTTAAATATTAAAATATACGTATGAGATAGAAGAATGTTTTGGGATTGACACATCCAACTAGTTTAGAATAATGATTATCGCAAAACTAGAAGAAAAGCACACATGCCCCCTCCCCCTGAAGTATCGTTAAAACTTGCGCCCGTATTCGTAACAAACTGCTGATCCTTGATATCGCGTTACTAGCTACATTACATTAAAAAAATGTAGGGAACTAATTATTAAATGTTAAAATATTAAGTATTAAACAAAAATTTTAGCAAAAAATAGAGCTTATTGCAGTTTGCTACTTGTAGCGCTTGTAGTTCCGACCACTGATTTGAGCAATATATGTTAAAAAGAAATTTATAATTGATAATAGAAAAATTAAAACAGCATTACAAATAATTTCCCTGGTAAAGCCGTTGTTCTCCCATTTCACTATTAACATGCAAATTAGTAATGTCAGAAAAAAATCAAATTCGACCAATATTAGTTCAAAATTACAAGACATTGCACGTATGTTGAGCCCTTCAGATGAAAATGAAAATGATAATAAAAGAAATAGTAAGAATGAAGATAAGTAGATAATTCACAGTTGTCGAAGACGATAACAGAATAGACGCAGATATCATTTCCTCTTTTTCGATATTCTACAAGTTCGTTTTCTCATGTGAAGCGACATAGCACTTTTATAAATAATTTAAAATGGAAAGTGTCGCGAAACTGTGTCTTCGCATTGTTTTATTTATAATTTTGCTTGCGAACGTGTTATTACTGTGTTATTATTGGAAACTCTTCAAGAAAGGTAAGCGATTGCACTGAATTTGTCAATGCATTTAATGTCATTTACACATTTTACCAACTTCAAATGACATGAAATATTTCTAGGTTACCAAAATTTTCTGTTTTTCATACTTGAATTCTACAAATGGCAGTTATTAACTGTACCATTTCCTTTATACAGAAATAACACACATCTGAAATTTTCTTTTTAGGATGACACATTTTACCCCTTTGAATGTAATAATAATTTATCAAACTGTAAATAAACTGATAAAAATATTTCTACTTATGGTGCTGTTAATGACATATCAACAGCGACAACACTGTAAAAAGAAAAACTAATCTTTCCGAAACAAATTTACGGAAAATTCAGGTTTTCTATTCTGAAATTTTTAAAAATGATCAAATACAATGACAACAGTATCTGAGTTAATTTTTTTACACTGTTAGGGGTTTTAGATACTTTCAAGAAACGTTGTTTGAAAATGTTTGTATAACTAGCTGTCGGTAGTCACCCAGGAACGTTCCTGTATACATCTATAGGCATATATTCCGCGAAAAGAATATTTAGTTCCGAAAATCACAGTTAAGGTGTTATAGGAAAGATAGTTTAAAAAAATGCAGAATCGATAATGAAATAAAATTAATTTTTATTTAGCATATTTATCGATTTAATTCAAAGTCACTATCACAACAGTTAAAAAAAAAAAAAAAACCCTGATAAATTGCATAAATACTAGTGTGAAAAAAAAAAAGGATGAAACCATTTTATTTAATTTTCATGTTTGAATATTCATTCTTTTTTGCACAGTTTCAGCTTGATAGACTGTAAGGAGACTCGGTATCCTTTGAACTTTTTTTTTTTTTTTTTTAAATTAAAGCATTTTAAGATACATGTTTGACACAATAATGAAAGATTTCAATGAAGGAAATTGATTCTATCAAGAAATTGTTTGATTTCCCCGGCAAAATTCGAAAAATTTAATAATAAAAAAAAGTAAATTTTAAAATGTGTCGTCTCTTATAATTTTGAGCATTTGGAGCTAATTTAAAAAATATATATATTCTTAGAAGTGTGCTATATAATTTTAAACATCGGATTTACCTAATACGTTGAATGCTAAAACTATTTTGTCTGTCGTTCCTTTTGAGTCGCGAAATAAGATTCCCTTTAATAAGAATCCCAATAATGTCTATCGCTGGTGACTGTTGCAGTCTAAACTGAAAGTTCAATGTCAGTCATCGGTGACTGACGTAGAAGTCAACGTGTTAATTAGTTTGGGAGAAAAAAATAAAATGTACATACAGTGAAAACTGAATTTATTTTACATTTTTATGTTTAAAAAATATCTTTTTTACTTTAGTCCATGAACTAACGTAAAAATTAACGTTATCTGACCAATTATCTGCTAACATTAAAAATTAATGTTATCTGACCAATTATCTGCTAACATTAAAAATTAATATTATCTGGCCAATAATTTTTAATGTTAGCATAACACTGAAAGTAGAATCAATAGATTAACGACATTTAAAAAGTGTTTGAATTAAACTAGAAACATTTTAAAATATTGGTAACAGTTTCATGAAAAAAGATGTATGAGTAATCGAAAAAATTACATCGACAGTTTTTTTTTTTGTTTGTTTGTTTACCAATAATAATTTTTAATGCATCAAATCTAAAAATCATTGTTTGTTGGTTACTTACAATTTTTTTTTCTGCTTATTAAAAGTGCTTTTTTTAAACTTGTTCTCTTTTATACAAGTGACTGTCGAGACGCAGTTATCACTTTTCCTCCTCTTTTATCAAATTTATACATGTACATTATTCGAATATGAAGCAAAAGGGACATTAATTATTGTAACAAAAGTAACTTTTATAGTTGCTTTGAAATAGATTTTTTCATAAAATTGTGTGTTCATATTTTTGTTTTTATTATTATTAGTTTGTTAGTAAACATATTTTTCATCAAATCATCATATGGAATTTTTCTGTATATGTAACGTTATTTATACATTTAGAAAAGCTAATTTTTACGAAATTTTCTCCGTATCCAATTATTTCGTATTCTACAGCGTCTCACATAAGTAATGGGACACCTGTGCTTTACAAAAGGAAACTAATCAAATAAATTAAAAAAACATGTACACATTTTTTGTGGGTGTGTTTCATACTTAAATTTAGTAAAGATTATTACATAACATACATTTTGTCAAAATATTAAAATATTAATTTAATAAAAATACAAATGTTTAGAACGGAGCAAAAAATAGCTCACATAAGTGATGGGACACCATTATATATGCAACAAAAATCGTCTGAAATAAGCAATAAAAATATTTTTTGGGGTTTTATTTTTACTTAAAAGCAATTGGCAATAATTTATAAAATCGTCTGCAGTATTTCTCTCCAGTTTGTTTTGGAATTTTTGTGTTTTTTAGCTCTGTGTAGCCATGAATGCTAAACGAAAAGAAACTTCGCCTGAAATTCGAAAATTAATTATTAATTTGCATATTGAACGTAGAAAATCTATTAGAAAAACTGCTGAAACAGTTAACTTGAGTCGTTCAACAGTTTTCAATATCATTAAACGATATAAAAAGAATCATATGATTCAGGATAAAAGAAGGCCTGGCCGACCATCAAAGCCATCCAATGGAATAAAGCGAATTATCGTTCGAAATATTTAAAAAAATCCAAGAAATAGTGCTTCAAAAGTTGCTGCTGATTTACAAGCATTATATGGAATAATTGTTAATCATGAGATATTAGAAGGGTAATTCGATCTTCTGGATATCACGGTAGAGTAGCCAGGAAAAAATTCTTCGTAAGGGAAACGAATAGAAAACTCAGACTAGCTTTCGCAAAATCCAACATAAATAAGAATTCTGATTACTGGAATAAAGTTATATTTGCTGATGAGAGTAAATTTAATATATTTGGTTCTGATGGTAGAATCTTGGTGTGGAGGAAACCCAGGGAAGAATTTCGCAAACAGAACTTGGTAACAACAGTAAAACATGGTGGAGGAGGAGTTATGGTATGGGGGTGTATGTCATCCGCTGGAGTTGGTAATCTTGTTTTTATTGACAGTATAATGGATCAGTACAAGTATATTGATATTTTAAAGCAAAATTTGAAATCTTCAGCACGAAAATTGAACCTTCATAACGATTTTAAATTCTACCAGGACAATGACCCCAAGCACACTGCTCTGAACGTTAGACTCTGGCTGCTATATAACTGTCCTGAAATAATAAAAACACCACCACAATCTCCAGACTTAAATCCCATAGAGAATGTTTGGCAAGAATTGGAATCAAGAATTCGCAAACACACCATTTCTTCAAAACAACAACTAAAATCGGTGCTTCAAGAAGAATGGGGTAAAATCACTCCAGAAATCACAAAAAATTAGTCGAATCCATCCCAAAAAGATTAAATCATGTTTTAAAAGTAAAAGGAAATCCAACAAAATATTAAAACCTTTTAAAAAGTAAAATTTTTGGATAAATATTTGATGGAAAAGTAAGTGTCCCATCACTTATGTGAGCCATTTTTTGCTCCGTTCTGAACAATTGTATTTTTACTAAATTAATATTTTAATATTTTGACAAAATGTATGTTATGTAGTAATTGTTACTAACTTTAAATATGAAACACACCCAAAAATTTTTTGCACATGTTTGTTTATTTATTTTATTGCAGTTTCTTTTTATAAAGCACAAGCGTCCCGTCACTTTTGTGAGACACTGTATATAATATGTATATTCAGAGTATGGAGGCTATTAATTGTATAAGATATTTGAAAACACATTCTTATTACGATGAAGCTTTTCCGAATTCCCCACCCAATAAACCAGTAAGCAATTAGCAATAAGCAACCATTCAATAAGCTATTCCAAACCCAATAAACATCTAAATAAAGCAACTAACATCTTTTCACTTATAACATTTTTAATGAAATATGAGCAGTAACAAGACATTAATACAAAACTACCGGCTAAATATTGACATGAAATTGCGGTACTTTACATAACTTTGCTCAATTATTAGGATACACTTATTTTGTATGTACGTAGCAGAAACTGGATCTAAATACAGTGTAATTATAAAAAAAATATAGTGATATATGACCCCTTAGCTATCATATCGTTCACAGAAAGTGAATGACATTTTGGTTTAAAATATTTTGAGATATGCACTTAGGAATCATATGAAAAACAACATTAAACTCTAATAGTTACTGTTACAGTTTCGAAATTTCAAAAATTTCTAATGGCAACACCAGCTTTTTTCTTTTAATGTGTTCTCCGTAGTGAAAAACCATAAATATTGTTGGAACAGTACATGAAAAAGTATTCAATTGTGTTTCAGGAATTTTCCTCGCCACCTCATTCAGACATCATAACATTTTGCATGTGGCAGATGTTAGATAGCACTGAAGCACGTGCCATGGCAAGAGGGATTTGTTGAGCCTGACGTATGATGGTACCTTTCAAATGGGACAAAGTTTGCAAATTAAATGCATACTCTCTGGATTTCAGACATTCCAAAGTCAGAAATTTATTGGGAGTCAGATCAGGGGACCTTGGAATGTGGGAAGATAACTCTATCACGAAACTATTCCGTTAAGAAACATTAGACAGAAGACCTCAAATGTGGGAGAGAATCATCTTGCATTCAAATGAAATCAGCAAGAACATTTTGCTGTTTCAAATTGGGAATACCTTAATTAGTCAACATTTCTAGATAGCGCGAGCTCTCGTTACCATTCAAATTTGAAAGCATGCGACAATTACTTCTTAAAAAAATAAGGGACGAGGTTGAAGCTGGAAGGTGCTTATTGTACCGCACTACATAATCACCTTTTCTTCTCCAACTACATCATGGGGATTACTATCTACCCAGTACACGCAGTTGTTCAAATTAATATTACCAGTCAACGAGAAATGTACCTCGTCCGCCCACAGAATGTGTAAAGATCAGCTGAGGTGCCTCTTCGATCCAGAACATTTACAAACTGTCAACAGATGGCGCCACATGCGCATCTCACAAGGACTCTAGGCAAGCTGTAATAGACTGCTGGTTCGGTGAGTCAGTTACTGTACTGCCGCCGCTTATGTAGCACGCAAGGAAAATCACCTTGTTCCGAGAGACAAAACGTGTCTCAAGATATTTAGAAATGTATTCTATTTCTTTATAAGTTTAATTAAATTTATGTTTGTTTAAGTACGTGCTATTAATATTTATCCATATACACCGTACTTTTGTAAAAAAACATCGACAAGATGAAAGATTAATTCAGATTGAGCAGCCGTGATATCCCATAACCACATGGTTGCTTCAAGTGTTGACCGGACAATTTTGAAAGACGCCTTCTGATATATCGTTCCTGGACAGCTACAGCGATGAAAAAAAACGGTATGTGCCATTTTCTATGTTTCTTTGTGGTATTCTCTGGCCCAATTGTTATATTTACCAGTTATTTTAATTAAAAAATTTTCGAGCCCAAGCGTTCTTATTCAAAATTTTACTAAATTGTATATTTATTTATTTATTGCTCTATCAATATATGTATTTTTAATTCTGCGCTCACAATTCTTGATGATATTCCTGCCGATAATCCGACAGAAACGCTTGCTAGGGTAGCTGTTAAAATTCCTCCCTTATGGAAAAGTAATATTTCTGTTTGGTTTGTACAAGTTGAGGCAAATTTTGCCGTGGCGCAAGTAACGAACGACACTACAAAGTACAATTATTTATTATCTGCTATAGACACAGATACATTAAGTGCGGTATCTGATTTAATTCTTACGCCGCCTCCAAATGACAAATATAATGCTTTGAAACAGAGACTAATTCAGGAGTTTTCAGATTCGCAATCGCAGCAGATACGTAAATTACTCTCTGAACTTGTGCTAGGTGATAAAAAACCTTCCGTTTTACTGCGGCAAATGAAAGAATTAGCGCAAAGTTCCGTTACCGAAGAATTTTTGAAAGCTATTTGGTTGGAACGTTTGCCGACGCATACGCAAGCAATTTTGTCGGTTTCAAGCTCCGGATTACAGGAATTAGCAACCCTAGCTGACAAAATTAATGAAATTAAATCTGAATCGGCAGTGTATGCAGTTTCCAAACCCACCGAATCGCCTCGGAACGACCATAACGCGATCTTAAATCTTCAAACACAAATTGAGCAATTGACACTGCAGGTTTCAGAGTTATCCAAAAATGTGTTTAGGCGATCGATGTCTCGCGGCCGATCGCATTACAGGGAAAGACGATACAGTAAAAATAGAGATTCCCAAAAATCGAGTCGTAAACAAAACGAATCAGACTTATGTTATTACCATCAGAAATTTGGTAGTGATGCTCGAAAGTGCCGCGAACCTTGTTCTTTTGATGAAATTAAAAAAAAACTAGTGGCTGCTGCTAGGTCAACAAGCGAAAATACAGTTGGCGTAGCAGCATTAGAACAATGTAGGTTGCATGTGTTTGATAAAAATTCAGGGTTCAAATTTTTAATAGATAGTGGTAGTGATATTTCTTGTATCCCTGTACCAAAACAAGTAAACAAAAAGAGTCCTTCTAATTATCTTTATGCTGCAAATAATTCCAAAATTCCTGTTTATGGTAACAAACTGCTTGACCTAAACATCGGCTTGAGAAGGAGTTTTCGCTGGTCATTTGTTATTGCAAATGTCTCTTGCCCTATAATTGGAGCAGACTTTTTAAGAAATTTTGCTTTGCTTGTAGATTTGCACAAATTTCGATTAATTGACTCTGTAACTGGATTGTCCACTAAGGGTGAGCTTACTTGCTCAAAACAGTCCCAAATTAAACTAATTTCTGAAGACATGTCTTTTAAAACTATATTTGAGGAATTCCCAGAGCTCTTAAATCCCATACCAAATTTTAAAAAACCAACATGCCATGATACAGTTCATCATATCGAAACTACAGGACCACCACTTTATTCCAAACCTCGCCGATTACATCCAAAAATTTTAAAGGAAGTTCAAAAAGAATTCCAATATCTTATGGATGAAGGTATATGTCATCCTTCCAAATCCCCTTGGGCATCCCCTATTCACGTTGTACCAAAACCGGATGGTTCTTACAGAGTTTGCGGTGATTATCGACGTCTAAATTCAGTAACTCTTCCTGACCGTTATCCAATACCCCACATCCATGATCTTACCAATATTCTCCATGGAAAGAAAATTTTTACAAAATTAGATATAGTCCGCGCTTATTTTCATATTCCAGTGCATGAAAAAGATATTCCTAAAACAGCGGTAATAACCCCTTTTGGAAGCTTCGAATTTCTATATTTAAATTTTGGACTTAAATGTGCAGCAAACACTTTCCAAAGATTTATTAATGAGGTTCTCTATGGTCTTCCATTTGCTATAGCTTATTTGGATGACATTCTAATTTTTTCCGAAACGGAATCGGAACATATAGACCATGTTCGAGCTGTTCTAAGCAGACTCTCTAAATACGGACTTAACATAAATATATCCAAAAGTGTTTTTAAACAAGACAGCGTATCATTTTTAGGACACGAAATTTCTCTTGCTGGAATTCGACCATTACAAACTAAAGTTGAAATTATTAAGCAATATCCACGACCAAAAACTCTTTCTGAACTTCGTACATATATTGGCTTATTCAATTATTTTCGACGTTTTTGTCGCAATGCTGCAACTATCCTTGCACCCTTAACAGATTTGTTGCGTGGAGCTAAAAAGAAAGATTCAACTCCTATCGATTGGTCTGAAAATGCAATAAATTCTTTTGAAGCTTCAAGAAAGGCATTAACGGATGCAACTCTTGCATTTCCTAGCCATGACGGTCAATTAGCACTTCATTCTGATGCTAGTGATTTTGCTATTGGTGCTACACTAAGCTTAGAAACAGAGGAGGGTCTTAAACCACTCTCATTTTTTTCCAAACGTCTAAATGAAACACAATTTTGACAGAGAATTGTTAGCAATTTATGAGTCCGTTAAGCATTTTAGACACTTTTTGGAAGCCCGTCAATGTACAATCTTTACCGATCACAAGCCAATTGTTTTTGCCTTTAAAAAAAGAACAGATAATTACACTAACAGACAAAGTCGGTGGTTATCTTTTATATCTGAATTCACCACTGATATGGTATTTTTAAAAGGAAACCAAAATGATGCAGCCGATGCACTTTCCCGAATTAACGTAATACAAATGCCTACTCCATTAGATTACGATAAATTAAGTATGGAGCAAAAAGAGGATTCAGAACTTAGAGAAATTATGCAAAGCGGTCAATCCAGCTTAGAACTCAAATTAATTACCCTTCCAAATTCCACAACAGAAATTTATTGTGACATTTCTAGTGGCAAAGCACGTCCATATTTAACTCCAACTTTTAGAAAACAGGCATTTTGGAATTTACATGCACTTGCTCATCCTGGAACTAAAGGTAGTGTGAATTTATTGCGACAACGATTTATCTGGCCTTCCCTAGCTAAAGATTGTCGAACTTGGGCTCGTGAGTGTTTGGATTGTCAGCGTTCCAAAATCGTTAGACACACAAAAACAGAGTTAGGAAAATTTGATCTTCCAACAGATAGATTTGCACACATACATTTAGATTTAATTGGACCTTTACCGGAATCAAATGGTAAAAGGTATTGTTTAACCGTAATTGACAGAGCAACGCGTTGGCCAGAGGCATACCCACTTAGTGACATCACAGCAGAATCAGTGGCACGTGCACTACTTTCCGAATGGATTGCAAGATTTGGGTGTCCTGAGAAAATCACCACGGACCAAGGACGCCAGTTTGAATCTGAACTTTTCCAGCAGTTAGCCAGATTGTTAGGTGCTAGAAAGTACCGATCGTCTCCGTACCACCCTCAGAGTAATGGGATTATCGAGAATTGGCACAGACCTCTAAAATGTGCACTAAAAGCCAGACGAACTCAAAAATGGACTGAAATACTTCCAACAGTGTTATTAGGGTTTCGTGCTGCACTAAAAACCGATATAAATGTTTCACCAGCTGAACTTGTCTTTGGGTCTACTCTCAGACTCCCAGGTGATTTCTTCGATGACAAATCCACCATTAAAAGTCCTGAAGAATTAGTGCAGCGATTAAGAAATACCTTTAACGAATTCAAACCACAACCAACTAAATCCCATAATAGCACAAAAACATTTGTGTCTCAGCAGTTTAAAACATGTACGCATGTATTTGTGCGTCAAGAAGGTATTCGGCAAGCTTTACAACCGCCATATGATGGACCTTTTGAAGTTGTTGAGCGCAACGATAAACTTTTTAAAGTGGCCATAAAAGGCAAAATAGTAAATATATCGCTGGACAGACTGAAGCCAGCCTTTTTGGTGAGTGATTCACTATCTTCGACTCCTGAAACAACCTCAACCCTGGAAACAACTGCTTCGACTCCCGGGACTGCCTCGAATTCTGGAAAAACAAAACCACCTCACATCACACGATCCGGCAGAACTGTCAGATTTCCAGAACGTTTAGTGGAAAATTAAGAGTATCGTTTGCACTAGGAAGGGGGTACTGAGGTGCCTCTTCGATCCAGAACATTTACAAACTGTCAACAGATGGCGCCACATGCGCATCTCACAAGGACTCTAGGCAAGCTGTAATAGACTGCTGGTTCGGTGAGTCAGTTACTGTACTGCCGCCGCTTATGTAGCACGCAAGGAAAATCACCTTGTTCCGAGAGACAAAACGTGTCTCAAGATATTTAGAAATGTATTCTATTTCTTTATAAGTTTAATTAAATTTATGTTTGTTTAAGTACGTGCTATTAATATTTATCCATATACACCGTACTTTTGTAAAAAACATCGACAAGATGAAAGATTAATTCAGATTGAGCAGCCGTGATATCCCATAACCACATGGTTGCTTCATCAGCTATCATCTTCGTATTATCAGAGTAAGAATACATTCATAAAATCTAGCCGATGTTGCTTTTTTTACCGCTTTCAATATCTCAACACGTTGGAATCGATACAGAAACATGTTGAGAACAAAATGCAGAATCTTGTTTGAGGGCCGTAGCCGTGATAACTTCAGAACGCGTCAGTGAAACATAGCGTGCACTTGAAAGAAGAACTTCACATATCGTCTCATGAACTTCTGCAGCAGGTTTGACACGAACGGAAGTTCGTCGAGGTCGAGATTGATTGTATGTGAAACAAGTTTCTTTAAATTTGCGTATCAAGTCCCATGCAGCTTTCACAGTATACAGTCCTTGATGCAGCCATAGTTTGTGCAGTAGAGACACAAAGTCTCGGCGATTTTGTCCGTTCAGGTAATAAATCTTTACAATTTTTCCATGTTGTTAATGATACAAGAAAGGAAGATATACGGCACGAATTTCACACAGCTATTTCTGTCATTTAGTGCGATGACGTCAATCATGACGGTGTCTTACGCCGGCCGAATCTGGAAATTTGTGTACCTGCGTCTCATCTTCTCGTTTCTGGGGAGATTGAGGAGGCTGCGATCAGAACTAGAACTTAGAGGTCTGCACGGGCCGGGCCGCGGCCCGAAGCCCGAGCCCGGCCCGGCCCGCGGGCCGGGTTCGGGCCGATTTCCAATAATGGCATTCGGGCCGGGCCGGGCACGGGCCTTACTTCTGAAGACTCGGGCCGGGCCGGGCCGGGCCTAGTCACTAATCTTTCGGGCCGGGCCGGGCTCGGGCCTTAATTTTTTTGCTGGACGGGCCGGGCCTAACTTTTTTTTTCCGTTCGAAGCCGAGACTGATTCCATTCTTCCTAGTTTTCATGGACCAAAATAATAAGTTCCTATTGAATCTTCCTATATGAAAATCCTTTTCTCGACTTTTTATAAATCAGTAATATTTGGCTTTGTCGAAAAATGTTTGCAAAAAAGGCATATACTTTTAAGCCGTCATTATTCTACAATTAAACATTAGAATTTATTCCTTTTAAAGAATCGTAGATTACTAGGCGTTTTAAAATAGAATTAAACACACACACACACACACACAAAAAAAAAAAACATGATTGTGACGGAATTTTTTTTAAACTGAAAACTGAAAGTTTCTTTTAAAATGTTCATCCATGCAAAATGAATACAACAATACGGGAGAAAAAAAATATATTAAACATTTACATCTGTTAAGAAGGGAATGTATTTTTTTTTTTTTTTTTTTTCGTTCCTAAGCGATTTCGTCTTTGGAAATTTTACCATATACCGCTTTTTCGACTTTTTGTCTCCCTTACAGGGAATATGGATTAATAATACTAGTGATAACTGAAACATTTACATACAACAAACAGAGATTCATTTAAAAGCGTAAATATCGCAGCCTACGGCACTTCTGCATAAATGGAGATTATAAACATGAAAAAACAAGTTGGAAATTGCACGTGAAGCGTAGCAAATGAGGTGCGTTCGTACGATAACGAAGTTTTAAAAATATCACTCTCATATAGCAATCTCATAAAACTGTAAATAATTACAATTAAAATGCGCACCAAACAATGTTCTCCCTATACCATTATGCAATGGAATACTTTTGTGTGGCCTTGTAAATCAATAACAAATATTCTTTGTACCACAGATTACGCAAAATGTATATTATAATATCTATTTTATAGATGCATATCAGTTTTATTACGTTCGAATGTGTGTAACACCATTAAAATGCGCTTGAAACATTTTTCCCCTTTAACCGTAATGTAACGGAATACTTTTGATTGTCCCTGTAATTGAACTACGCATCCGATTTTGATAAAATTTGAAATAACTTGACAAAATTATGTAATAATTTTGTATTTAAAATTTCAAACGATTAAAATGCCTTTGAAACAGTTTTCGCCATTGATCGTAACGTAACGGAATCCTTTTGATTGTCCCTGTAATTGATCTATGCATCCGATTTTCTCAAAATTTGAAATGACTCGACAAAATTATGTAATAATAATATATTTTAAATTTCAAACGATTCGGTTGGGTAGTTTCTGCGTTGTTATATGCGGACGGACGGACTGAACAACAACAATAGGTGCTTCGTATATACATAATTACGAACGCACCTAAAAAGACTAATATAATTTTTTTTGGTCAGAACTCTTCCATAAGATTAAAGATCAATGTTCTGTAGAAATTCACTTGAGCCGGGCCGGGTTCGGGCCGAATTTTAAACTTTTTTCCGGACCGGGCCGAGCTCGGGCCGAAATTTTAACTTTCGGGCCGGGCCGGGTCGGGCCAATATTTTTTTCGTTCGGGCCGGGCCGGGCTCGGGCCGAAATTTTAACTTTCGGGCCGGGCCGGGCCGGGTCGGGCCAATATTTCTTTCGTTCGGGCCGGGCCGGGCCCGGGCCGAAATTTTAACTTTCGGGCCGGGCTCGGGCCTGGAAATTTCGGCCCGTGCAGACCTCTACTAGAACTCCTAACTACAGGACCCTTAATCAAAACCGAAGACACCACGTGAAATGTGACGTCATTAGAAAAGAAAGTGGTTGAGCGTCACAATTGTTTTTACTTTTTTAGTCTGTTTAGCACCGCCGATTTTCATACTATAGGTATCGCCCCAACATTATTTATGGTTTATCACTATAAAGATCACATAACAATTAAAAAAAGTAGCCGTTGTCATTTGAAATATTCAAAATCGTAGAAGTACCTGTTGGGAGTTCTTTTTCATATGATTCTTAAATGCATACCTCTAAATGCTTTAAATCAAAACTGCATTCAGTTTCTATGAAGTGTATATGATAGCTACAGGCTCATGTATCGGATATTGTTTTATAATCCCTCTGTATCTTCAAAACGTAAGCTATAGTATTGTGATCTAATAATGTTATACCGACATTAATAGTTATCGAAAAATATTGTTAATCGAATTTTAATCTAATAAATGTTAAAGCATGCATACCATTGAAAATAATGCAAACGAAGTACCAATTTAAGTGAATTAAAGTATGAACTAAATTAGAGTGAATTTATGTGAATTAAACCGCTCTACATTTCAAGTTAGATTCCATTCTTTAATGCTCAAGATTTAAAAAAGATTTTTTAACTTCACTTATCTGTTTTTTTTTTTTCTCTTTTCACCTAGATATCTCTGATGAGTCAAGTGGGGACACAGATGCTGTCACTGACTGTCCACCTTTTCTAATTCCTTGTTTTGGTTATTGCTGTTTTCCGGGCATAACGTATTGCAATTCGCAACGTCGCGATTGTGAACCAGAAACTTCGAATCGATTCCTTAATTTTATTTTAGTTAAATCAATTGGTAAAAGTCCTTCTTATTTTGTTGAGAAACCAATACTACAGGAAATTCCAGCTACAAACTCTGAAAAAATTGACATACCGAATGGTAAGTTACAAAAATGTGTAATTTTTCTAAAAAAAAAAAAAAAAATTACTTATTAAATTGTATATTTTATTAAAGTTTTACGGAACTATCCAGAGTGTAATTCGAAATTTCGAATACACAATCTAAAGGGTGACACAGTACACCCCAAAAGTTTATAGACAACGTTTTTTTTCCAATTAAAAAAAAAATTACAATTATAAATAATAGCAAGATCATAATACTACTAGGCATATATAAACTATAATAATAAAGAAAAATGTTTGTAAGTGTGTCGATGCTATTCTGAAGAAAAGAAAAACCAGATAACTCTTTTTATTTTTTATTAGACTACTCTGTTTATTTTTCTAACCAATTTAGTAATTTTGTTGTTTTTGTTTTTGATGTTTTTTCTTCGTTTAATTTTGGTTTTATGTGTGTTGGTAGCCCTAAATTTGTATTACTTTGCTTTTTCATGGCTAATACGAAGATGAAACCACACTTTTCATTTGTAGTTCCAAAGTATTTGGGGCTTGCGGATTCTGCTTTGGTTCTGCAAATTCCATTTATATTCAGTTATTTTATTTTTTCTCCCTTGTATAAAGGAGGTAATTTTCTATTAAATTCAATGGTTCATATATTGTAATGCAATTAATAGTTATATATATATATATATCGTGCTTCCTTACGAATATCGTGCCAATAATATGCCAAACCATCGAGGCCATCTAAATTGAACTTCTTTTCATCACTGACACTCAACAATTCACGTGACCAATACTTGCGATTACATTCCGTTTTGTAAACTTTGGCGAATGACGCATTTTGCCAAAATTAAGAAATCTACTTGCCAGCAGCCGTCAAAGGTTCATAATGTTTATGTATTTTCATAACTTATTTCATTTTTTTAGTCGTTTCGTTAGATTTTAAATAATAATAAAAAAAGGGCTGTCTATAATTGTTTGGGACGCATTGTAGAGCACACTACAACGAACAATTTTATGCCGCT
This sequence comes from Maratus speculifer, assembly GCA_964019185.1. Taxonomy (NCBI): domain Eukaryota; kingdom Metazoa; phylum Arthropoda; class Arachnida; order Araneae; family Salticidae; genus Maratus; species Maratus speculifer. The sequence continues at coordinate 217,046,636 of OZ025294.1, forward strand.
TTATTGTACATGGTTAAATTTCAAGTTAACTTTCACACTTTAATGTTGAAGTTAATGTTTGCAACTACTCATGTTTATTTTTCAATGTAGTTAAAAATAGAATTCTCACAGCCCCTCGCCATTGCGCCAAATCGTAACAAAATCCTACATTTGACGAGTAAAAGAACAATTAAACTCGCCAAAGTGCAACGGCTCAATTTCTGCTTTTTGTGTGTGTGTATGTGTGCTTATGCAGTGGAGATTCTTATCCATGTTCTGGAACAATTGAATGTCGTTTTACAAGTTCAATCGCAATGTACAATTGACATTGTTTTATTTATAGAGATACAGACTTAACACCAATTTTGATCAGCAACAGTCGAAGACAGAAATCATTATGCGCACTATCTGTGTATTCGCATCGTATTGGTAAAAACACAAACAGAATTACACCCATCAAGCGCAAACAGAGAAAGGTTTTGCTGTAATGCAGTGCTGAAATTAGCCTTTTTTATAGTCTGTTGTTTTAGCAGTATGGAAAGTAATCATTTGTCGGTTAATATTTTTCTATTGAGTCGAAATCTCACAGCAATTTTTAGCGTATGTTTTCACAACGGTAAATCAACGATAGCTGTTTTCAATTTTTATTTAGACTGTTAAAACATTTACACATTTAGGACTAGGAGACATTTAGAATGTACACATTTGTAATAATTTCTGTAACAGATAGTCGAATTTTCATCTTATAAGGAATTACAAAAAATTAGATTTTTTTTAGAATATTTTTGGTAAGCAGGCATACAATAAGGATTTAAAGATATATTTTTCAGTGTTTCACACCAAACTTATTTTGCTAACATTTCTTTTCATTTGGCGACTGCTTTTTATTTCTTATTCGCCAAATCACTAAAGTTGCTGAAAAGCCAGCGAAAACCCTCATTGAAAAGTGTTTTATGAATTTAGTTTGTTTGTTTCTCTATCTGTGCTCAACTCTTGTAGATACATTCGGATTGCCATGAAGTTTATGTATTTATTTGAGATTTACTATGGAATATTCGGTATTAAAAATGATGCGTGAAGTATGAACAGCTCGTTTATAGCGAACCACTATTGAATTTTGTTACATTACGGTCTGTGGGGAAATTTGTTTTTCGGTGCAATCTGATTGATATTAGTCACATATCATTGTATATTATCATTTGATTGATACTCTATTCAATACTGAGATTGATACATTTCTTTGAAATGGTCTACCACATGCTTTCTCATGAGTATAGAAAAGTAGCAATTGCATTTCGTTTACAGGGACACAGAAACATTTTTCATTACATTACGATATGTGGGAAAAATCGTTCGCGGTGCGACTGAATGATGTTATGATGATTCTAACATAAAGTACAATTCATGTTTCTACAGATTATAAAGGGCATATCACTTATGGTTTATTTACTGAGAGACACAAAATAATTTGGTTAAAATACTGATTTAATTCGACATTTGCTGAAAGTGCGTTTTTCTCTCTGATAGGAAATTTTAAAGTGATCTAATTTTGAGTGTATTAGGTAGTATGTATAAATTCTATCGATCGCATGTAAAGCAATACGAAAGACTTCGCACACATTACCGGACTGACGCATTACAAAATTGCTCTAAACAAATTTTTAATATTATGAGTTATATGAAATTTTATGATGCTCATTTACATATTTCATTCAAGAATTAAGTGAAATTTCTTAATATCCTTTTTGTGTTGAAAAGTGTTTCATATTCCATGCCTGATATATGATTTTTCGTTTCTGTTTCTCTTTTCATCTAGATATATTTGATGCACGAAGTAGGAACAAAGATGTTGTCACTGATTGTCCACCTTTTCTGATTCCTTGTTTTGGTGCTTGCTGTCCTCCGGGCATAACATATTGCAATTCACAACGTCGTGATTGTGAACCAATTGCTTCGAATAGATTCCTTAATTTTATTTTAGATAAATCAGTTGGTAAACGTCCATCTTATATTGTTGAGAAACCAATATTGCAGGATATTCCAGAGATAAACTCTGAAAGAACTGACATACCGAAAGGTAAGTTACGAAAATGTGTACTTTTTCTAAAAAAAAAAAAAAAAAAAAAAAAAAAAAAAGTTGCGTATAAATTGTATATGTTATTTAAATTTCACAGAACTATGCACAGGTGATCCGAAATTTCGAATACATACTTTAAAGGGTGGTACAGTACGTCTCGAAAATTTATAGACAAGGGATTTTTTTTAATTATCCAGTTAAAAAACAATTTATTATTATAAATAATAGCAAGACAATAATCATACTGTCTATAATCTATACTATTAAAAGAAAACTCCGCAGTGTCTCTGTGTGTGTTTCTGTCTGCGATGCCTTGCGAAATCTACGGCAGGTACGAGGCTCAAAAGGTATTCTATACTAGCCCAAAGGGTCTCATGGTGTACCTGACATTCATAATGTAAAAATTCTAATAATTAATTGTGAAATGAATTAAAATACATAAATTATAAGAATGGGAAAGTTGACTTAACTCGATAAAAGCTTAGATTTTTTTTTTTTTTTTTCAAATTTTAGAATATTTTTTCGAAAACTGGAAGAGAGGGAAAATGGGAAAAAGGTTTGTCATCATCTTGGCGATATGTCGTCAAATCTGGTGACTAAATTTATTCACCAAAAAGTGACGTTAGCTTGACAATATTTCCAGCATTTTGTAAAATTCCCATTAACTGTTATTGTAATCTAATAAGGTCCCATTTTGTTTGCGTTTTAATGAGTTTTTTAATATTTTTATGTTGCTCATTTATCCAATTCATTCAAAAAAAGGGTAAATTTTTTTAATATCCTTTTAGTGTTGAAAAGCGTTTCATATTCTATGCCTGATGTATGATTCTTCGTTCTTGTTTCTTTTTGCATCTAGATATATTTCACGTGTCAAAAGAGAATGCAGAGACTATCACTGACTGTCCTCCTTTTCTGATTCCTTGTTTTGGTGCTTGCTGTCCTCCGGGCATAACATACTGCAATTCGCAACGTCGGGAGTGTGAACCAACTGCTTCGAATCAACTGCTTAATTCAATTTTAGTGAGATCATCTGGTAAAGGTCCATCTTATTCTTTTGAGAAACCAATATTGCAGGATATTCCAGAGATAAACTCTGAAAGAACTGACATACCGAATGGTAAATTACGGAAATATGCATTGTTTCTGAAAAAAAAAAAAAAACCTGACATATTTTAATGAAGTTTTGCAGAACAAAGTACAGGGTAATTACATGCTGTAAAGAGATGGTAGAGCAGATTTACAACAAACAATTTTTTTTTACGTAAAATCAGGCTTGTGTTCCATTTATTCTATCAAAAATATGCGTGTTTAATTTTAATGCAACCTCAAATTTTTGTTCATAAGTTTAAACACATTGAACCTATTTTAAAGAAAAATGCAACACTCTTAAACTTATGTGTTGTCAAAATGTAATGATGTCACAAGAAGTTCTAGATGAGACAACATATCCACATCCGAATACCACTGAACTAGATGCTTCCTATTTCCGAATGTAATTGACATTACAACTGTACAGTTTCACACTTTTCGTGATGTCCTTACATTTCACACAAACTAAGGAAAGTCTGTAGAAAATTTTGTTGCAATATCTTGTTTTTTGTTAAAGTTGTGAGAAAAAAGTTGGTTTTCAACTCGAATGAGGCAGTTTGTATTTTTGACTGAATAAATAGATTTCGAACCTGATTTCCTCTTAGTCCAAGAGCCGACCTCGTAAAACCCTAATAATAATAGGGGAATCTAATCATCCATGTCTGCCGGAAGCGAAGTGGTGCGTAAGCCAAAAATTGATACCACGAGTGGTTCACTCGTACGTTTAATATTGTGTTTGCCGTACTACACTTTGATCTTAGCCAAAAGGCCGAAAAAGTATGAAAACATGAAAAATCGGGTGCAGGAAAATATAATGCTAAGTCTATGAGTCAACCACTAGTGGTATTCATTTTTGGCTTATGTACCACTTCGCTTCCCGCAGACATAGATGATTAGATTTATTTATTATTACTCTTCCATAAAATAAAGGAATTTTTCTTGTGTTCGATGACTTAGGGTTTTGTGCGGTCGGCTCTTGGACTATGTGTAGAAATTGGTTTTTTTAGTGTATATGCTTTAAAAATATCCTTTAACCCTTTCCGGCACACTGTGCCCGGTCTGGGATACCCAATTTTAATTCCAAACTTGCAAACGACACCATTAATATTTTAGTAAAATTTTGCTTCTACAATAAAAGCTTAATTTGGGGGTTTAAAATATCTAAAAAATTCGCTTGTGAATTCCGGTGTCAGTCGATAATTTCTTATTTTATTGCAGATTTAGCCCGTCCCGGAAAGGATTAAAGTCTTTGCGTAGGTTTTTGGATAACGCCAGAATAATAACTTTTACTGCAAGTAAACCCTTTGTGGTGCTAGGTAATTCTCTTTGTAATACTGTGAAATTATTCAACAATTGAAATTATCTCAAAATAAATGCGAACATTATGGAAGCCGAAATGTTATTAAAATATTTTGGATGACTACAGTATAATTAAAACATTTTGAAAGTTTGGAATTGAAATTAAGTGGTTAGATTTGTAACCATTGATATTGAAAGGGTTAATTAATATTTACAATATATCCTCTAAACTCCCCCCCCCCCCGCTCCCCACGTTTCAATGTCCCAGTCGTTGCCTGTGCTGGCCTCCAAGTGAGGTGCTTGTCATATGTGTTCAAATATTGATGATGTCTTTAATCATTTATCAGCCTCAGTTGACAGGCATGCAACCGAAGATTAAAAAAAATTTCTGGAAGTATTGGTTCTAGTAGTCTTAAGCGGAATTTCCCCTGAATTAAATTTCAGCGTAGTATGTGGCACACATATGTAGCCTATAAAAATCTGTGGGTTATGTACAGGTCTGTACAAAGATATTCATATACGTTTTCGTTTGTTGGTAGAAAATACTAAAGAGGAATTTTCAATTTTCTTATGCGTTTTTTAACTAAATTAAATTTTAGAATAATATGTAGAGCATACACTAATCTCTAGACATTTACAGAGGCGTACAAAAGTATTGGGTAACTTTTCACTTTTGTGAAATCTGGTTTTGAAATGCGTTATGCGTCTTCCAAAATATTTATTTAAGCATACTTTTTACTTTATAAATTGGCGAAGTTTTGTTTCGCTGTTTAAGTATTTTTTGAATCAGCGCCGTGCGAAATTGGGGGGAGAGCAGTCGCTCGGGCGCGGAAATTTAGGGACGCCAAATTTATACTAACAACGTCATTTTTGGCCTGTTACAAGAAAAATTTGGATTGCGGGGGGAGGGGCCGCCAAATTGAAACTTTACCCTGGGCGCAGTTTTCTCTTCGCACGCCCCTTTTTTGAATTGCTGGAAAATGTTTTATGATCTTTACTTGACACCTGATTTTTATTTCTTGTTTATTCTTGCATGTGATGTTTTCAAATAATTAAAATTTTAACTTTTATTCTTATTAACTATTTGGAAAAAATAGTTGTTGTTCTAGGTAGAGAATTGGGAAATCTAATGTATATTTGAATCTTTTTATTGGTTGAATTCCGCAACTTATTTAATTTTATTCGTTACCTGATTGGTCCAAGTTTAATGTCCCAAAATAAAATACTTCTGTTTTTTTTTTTTTTTTTTTTTTTAATTCGCTTTCTGATTGGTCCAAGTTTAATGTCCAAAAACCGATAACAAAAAGAGTAATAAAACCTTTAAAAAAATAAATAATTTAAAGACAAATTGTGATAGAGATTGTTAGAGTTATTTGTAATTTATCTTTGAAATGTGGCATCATACTAGTTCGCTATTCTATGTAAGTATAGAAACGAAAATCGTCTGTGTTGTTTGTTGTTATTTTGATTTGCTAAGAGTAAGCAACGCTTTCGCTATGTCTTAAAATAAAGGAATACAGTCTACTAAAGTATGTGAGTTTATTAATTAAGTTAATACGCATCGCCGCATCACACATCTGGTCACGTCTCCCGGAGTCTATATATATTTTTTTCTTCACTTCGAAAAGAAAAGTTCGAAAATAATGAACTGTTTTCATCCTTGAATTTTATTAGAACATTATTTTACAAGCTGGACTGGTGAAAAAAAAGAAAGAAAGAAAATCGTCTGCCGCAGCAATCAAGGTAATGAATAATTTATTATTCCTTTTGCTATTAATATAAGTTTTTGAACATGGAAAATATTGATAAATTAAAAAAGAAGCGTGCAACATTACGCACTTCAATTACGAAATTAATTAGTAAATTAGAAGCCTTGATAAACGATAAAAACATTGATATTGATAGTTATTTAGAAATTTCGGAACAATTAAATGACAGAGAACAAACTCTAAAAAACTTAAATAAAGAAATAGAATCTGGTATTAATTTAGAAAAAGAATATGAAATTGACATTAGTGCTAGCGAAGAATACCAGGAAAAAATTATAAAGGCCAAATTTCAAATTAAAAAGCAACTTAAACATTTAGAACAAAGTAAAGTTTCCAATGAAATTCAACCAAATTCTACTCAAATAAACAACGCGATAAATATTAAATTACCCGATATATCTCTTCCGAAATTCTCCGGAAAACCAGAAGAATGGGGTCTATTTAAATTACAATTTAACAACTTAATAACTTCAAATGAGCAACTATCAGATGCGCAAAAGTTGCATTATTTATCAGCGGCATTAATAAGTGATGCAAGAGCTTTGATTAGCACAGAAGACACTTTTTCATCTTTATTTCAAGCATTAAAAGACAGATATGAAAATGATAGAATAGTAACAGAAATACACATCAATTCACTCTTAAACGCAGATAAACTTACACAGCCTTCCGCTAAAGATCTTCGAAATCTAGTCGATAATGTAAAAAAAAGCATTCGCGCCTTGAAGATTTTGAATTATAATAGAAATAATCTTTCAGATGTTTTAATATTGAACATCATTCTCCAAAAGTTAGATAGAGATACCCAAAAAAATTATGAAATGACGATAAGTTCAAAAGAAGTTCCGAAGTTAGATGAATTACTTTTATTTTTAGAAAAACGATCTCAATATTTGGAAAATATTCATACAGTCACGTCTGTTAAACCTTTCAGTAAGGATCAGAAACGTTCATTTAATTCTAAGTCATTGACTTTGTTAGCAGAAAGTCCACACATTTGTTCAATGTGTAAAGGCAATCACATTTTAATGAGATGTTCCCAATTCTTAAATTTACCTGCAAATAAAAGGTTTAATATTGTTAAAATGAAAAAATTATGCTTCAACTGTTTATCATCAGTTCATAACATTAGCCAGTGCAAAAGTTCATGCACGTGCAGAAAATGCAACAAACGGCATCACACATTGATCCACCTGGAACGCGGTGAGGAAAATATTGATACTAATCAGACAATAGCAATTCAAGATGAAAATACTATTAGTAGTAATCTATCACCAACCGCAAACGCATTTACTCCTCATAGTTACACAAATAATCCGATGTCTGTTACCGCTTTGGGTGAAAATACACATTCATTTGATAACGCGCATTCAACTATTAACAATACTGTAATGAGTATGACATCTTCTTCTAGTAAACAAGTACTGCTTTCAACTGCGATAATATATGTACAAAATGCTAGACGAGAATTAGTTCCTCTTAGAGCATTGTTAGATTCAGGATCGCAAAATAACTTTATAACGAAGGAATGTTCTGAGTTATTGTTCTTGAAAGGAAGGAAAATAAACGCATCAGTTTCAGGGCTAAATGGTTCAGTTATGAATATAAAGGAAGGTATTATAACAACCATAGCAAATAAAAACAGGAGTTTTAATGAAACATTGCAATTTTTTGTTGTTCCTAAAATTACGCGCATAACACCAGCTACATATCTAAACATCATGCCTGCTAAACATTTACAAACTTTTCAGTTAGCTGATCCACAATTTGATAAACCAGGTCCAATACATGTTTTATTATCAAACGAAGTATTTTTTAAATTAATCGGACAAAATAAAATAAATATGCAAAATTTGGTTTTTCAAGAAACTGTTTTTGGCTATGTTGCCAGTGGTTCTACGTCTATGCCCCAACAAAATTTTAATAATTATTGTGGTCTTGTTCGATCTGTGGATGATTTATCCAACACTATGCAAAAATTTTGGGAAATTGAAGCGGTTCATGATAAAAACCCAATAAAAATTAAAGAAGAGCAGTATTGTGAGGAACATTTCCTGCGTACACATACTAGAAGAGATAGAAGAGATGATGAAGAAGTAATTGTAGAAAATTCTGAAATGGGTAGTTTGCTGTTGCAAACAAATCGTGAAAAGAAAATTGCTCAATCTATAGACCGAAATGGAAACAGTCTCTATTCATTTGAATCAAATAACAAGAAAACTATCGATAAGTTTCAAAATATGAACGTGAATAGTTCATTACCACAAACAAATCCTGAAGCGGAAATCAAATCATCTTTAGAACGAAATGAACAGAATATTTATTCTTTTGTTTTAAATGAAAAGAAAACTATCCAGTATCAAAATACAAATATGGACAGATCATTGTTGATAGCAAATCGTTTAATGGAAAATAAATCACCTTTAAGAAGTAATGAAGCAAGTACTTTTTCACATACATTAAATGAAAAGAAAATTGACCATAAGTATCTGAATTCAAATTCCGGTGAAATACAAAGAGAAGCATCAGTTCAACATCAGGTTGATGATAATAAAATGTTTATTGACGGTAAGGTTGAGCCTTTTGATAATTATACAGTGAGTGATGCAAGTAAACAGCATGAATTACATAATCTTCTCAATACAAACATCCTACAAGCAGCAGTTGTATCGAAGATTGATTCTTGGAAGAATACTGAAATTATCACGCCTAAGAAAATGATCGCTCATGGAGAAAAAATTCAACATATTCAAACCAACGATTTTCAAAATAAAGGCAATATTAGTAAAAATTCTCCAGTATGCATTCAAGCCAACAAAATTTCGCATTCGCCTGTGATATCTTCTCCGAAAAATTCTCAACCTGAATTCAAAGTACCGACCCCTCCGAATCCAAAAACACCATCACCAATGGATTCGAATCTCAAGACACCCTTAACAAGACAGTTGCAAAATTCTGGGGAGCTACAGATTGATATAGAAGGTTCAAATTCTGCTCTTTTCAAAGCTGATTCTGCTTCTCCAGGATTTGCCTATACTACTCAATTAATGTACCAGATGAATGCTGTAAATACCATCAAACACCCAGCAGACCTTGTGTTTCGAGGACTATCCTTTGACAAATTAATTGATTATGAACTTTGGTGGCATGGCCCTCTCTTCTTGAGAGAAAGAGACAGTGAATCCAAACACAGCATTGATTTAGAACAAGTGAAAAACAATATAGACTTTTCATCAGAATTAAAATTGAAAAACAGTACAGCATTATTAAGTTTAAATTCTAGTGAATTTGTAAATGAAATTTTAAGTATCAGCAATAATTATACTAAAATATTACGTGTTTTAAGTTATATTTTCAGGTTCTTAGATAACACAAGAAAATTAGATGAAAAAAGAAAGGGACACGTAAGTATGGAAGAATTATCACGAGCAGAAATATTTTTAATTCGGGAAATCCAAAAACTTGAATTTAAGGCAGAATATACTGCATTGTTAGAAGGTAAGCAATTTTCTAAGAAAAGTAAATTGCGATTGTTAAACCCCTTTTTAGATGCAGATAATGTGCTAAGAGTTGGAGGGCGTTTAGATAATGCAGACCTAAAATTTGCTGAAAAACATCAATATATTCTGCCAGGTAAGGGTAAATTGTGTAGCCTAATTGCAATTTACTATCATAAAAAATATCTTCATATAGGTGCACAAGCATTGTTATGCCACTTGAGACAAAAATACTGGCCGCTACGGGGAAGAAATTTAGCTAGAAAAATAACGCATGAGTGTGTAACTTGTAGTAAAAGCAACCCCATAACTATACAACAAATCATGGGTTCCCTACCCACTGAGAGAGTACGTCCTAGCGCACCATTTAATTACGTGGGAACAGATTTTGGTGGCCCCTTTTTCATAAAATATAAGGGACAGAGAAAGGGAATTCTTAATAAGGTGTATTTGGCAATCTTTGTTTGCTTTGTAACTAAAGCAGTGCATCTCGAACTAGTGTCAGAATTGACTGCAGATGCATTCATTGCCACCTTAAAAAGGTTCATTGCTAGGCGCGGAAGGTGCGCAGTAATCTTTTCAGATAATGCAAAAAATTTTGTTGGTGCTAACGCCGAGTTACAGAGACTCCATAATTTACTAAGACATCCTGAGGAGAAGTTAGCGAATTATTTGTCAGACGAGAATATTATTTGGAAATTTATTCCACCCAGAGCACCTAATTTTGGCGGGTTGTGGGAGGCAGGAATAAAATCGGTGAAATATCATCTAAAGCGAACAGTAGGTAATGCAAGTCTAACGTTCGAAGAGTTATTAATTGTAATTGCTCAAATAGAGTCTATATTAAATTCACGGCCAATCACTCCATTGTCTTCAGACGTGAATGACTTGGAGGCCTTAACACCAGGCCATTTTTTAATTGGAAGGCCTATGACAGCCATCGTTGAACCAGAATTAATTAATGTTAACGAAAATAGACTATCTAGATGGCATAGAATTTCAAAATACATTCAATTGATATGGAATCGTTGGAATAAGGAATATTTAAATACGCTCCAACAACGCTCCAAGTGGCAGTTTGAAAAAAATAATGTTAGCATAGGAACCCTAGTGTTGATAAAGGAAGATGACCTCCCTACAAATAAATACTTACTAGGACGCATTATAAATATTTTCCCTGGTGCAGATGGTAAGATTAGGGTCGTCGAAATTAAAACCGCTAGGGGAATACTTAAAGGAAGTATCTCAAAAATTGCGTTATTGCCACAACAAGTCTCAGAAAATTAATTACGAAATGTAAAAAAAAAAAAAAAAAAAAGGTTTTGTTATGTATTTTTAGTTTTAGTTTTCCTATTATTGTATGTTCATAATTGTATTTTTCATTGTTAAAAGAAAATTGTTGTATTGTATCATATTACTTAGGCATTTGTAATGTTAATATTTTGTACTGTATAATTTATTGAAGTTGACCCTTCAATGTCGGGGGGTATGTTAGAGTTATTTGTAATTTATCTTTGAAATGTGGCATCATACTAGTTCGCTATTCTATGTAAGTATAGAAACGAAAATCGTCTGTGTTGTTTGTTGTTATTTTGATTTGCTAAGAGTAAGCAACGCTTTCGCTATGTCTTAAAATAAAGGAATACAGTCTACTAAAGTATGTGAGTTTATTAATTAAGTTAATACGCATCGCCGCATCACACAGAGATTTCAAACAAATTTCATTAAAAAGTACTTTTTTTTTTTGCGCAACGGTTTAAAAATTAAAAATGTGCGATGTTAAGAAGTTGAAAAATTTGCAGTTCCAAAAATTGTAAAACTAAAATTTCATTTAAAATTTGTGATGAGTCCAGGAATATTAATGTTTAATCCATGTCGTACGTAATATAATGCGTTCAGAAGTCGGTTTGATTAACTCCATCCAATAAAAATGTACATTTTAAACACTTAAAGTTGTCTATCTTTAATCTTCTATTTTTTTTTTTTTTTACTATTGGTGTAGGTATATTAATGTCTAATGCACGGCGGCGTATGTAATATATGACTCGTTATAATCATAATAAAAATGATGTTTATTTTTATTATTATTTTAAATATAGAATTTATTTGCAATTCTTTAAAATTTGAGTCTTTGAAAATAGTCGTTGTAATTTGTGAAATACAATTTTTTTTCCTTGTTTCATTTAGATGCAAAGGGTACAACATGCCTTGATACAGAGACTCAATGTGCTCACGGTTGCTGTCCTTACTCAAACGCGACCTGTTGTACTGAAACCTGCTGCCGTGAAGGTGCCGTCTGCTTAGAACAGTTGAACACATGCCTTGGTATTCGTAAAGATGAAAAAAGTAGCGAGAATCCAGTCTTATACACTGAAAAGTCGGCAAATTTGCGAAGAGTCAATGATTGTCCGCCTTTTACGATTCCTTGTTTTGATACTTGCTGTCCCCCGGTGATAACGTATTGCAATTCAAAGAGTCGTGATTGTGAACCTCAAAGGAATAGATAAACATATTTATTCTGGCAAGAAAAATACTTTTTGTGCCGCTCATACCTAGCATTGAGATCTGGTACATTTTAAAGACCTATATTACAAAGTTTGTGAATTGATAAAATTTTTCAGATTTAATCCTCTTTTTTGATTTGACTGCAGACTATGACTTTCTGTAAATGCAATTTTCGAGACCACTTATTAAACTATTAACATTGAAGTTTTTTTTTTTTTTTTTTTTTGAGAAGTATTTAAAAATACAAATTAGTCAATAATAAGTATAAAATGTTGAAAAAAGTTTAAAATTTCCTTCAAAATCTGAGAATTTGATTTTGAAAAATTGCAACATTACATTTGCATTTTTGGCGCGAAAAAAAAAAAAAAAAAAAAAAAAAAAAAAAAGGCATTCTTTTTTTAGTTAAAATAAAAATTGAAAAAAGATATCTTTGATTTAAAGTTCTGAAAATATACACTAATGAGATTTCAGTTCCAGATAGCAAAAATGGTCTAGCCAATCATACTGTGCATACAGTTATGATGTATGGCTAATTTCAACACCGCATTCCAGCAAAACCTTTATCTATTTTTCTCTTGAAGCTAGTAAGTTTTTTTTTGTTTTTACTGGCGCTGCGCCGGTGCATAGGATAGTGATTATCTGAAAATAGAGAAATAACTATTGTATGATTTTTATTTTGCATCTTTGACTGCTGCTAAACTGAATCAGTGTTGAGTTCGTGGATCTATACAGAGCAATGTAAGTGGCACGGTGCAATTGAAGATGGAAAGTTACATAAGTCGTTCAGTAAAGTGCATAAGAATCTGAATTATTGTAGATCACATACAAAAAATAGAAGAAATTGAGTGCTCTCAATTTGGCGATTCAGATTTTTGTGTTTACTCGCCAAATGGCGCATTTTATCGCGTTTTGGTGCAATGGCGAGCGTCAGCGAGAACCTCGGCTACAAAATGCACCATACCTCGTTGCTAGATATGAGCAGCACCTAAAGTGATTCCCTTATAAGTTTTGTATCATATAAAGAAAGGGCATGTGGGAAAATGCACCGCCTTTTCGCATGTTTTTAAATGCATAACTGATCCATCTGAATTGAACTAAATGCAAAAAGTTGTATGTTATAAAACAAAATAAGCAGTATCAGAAAACCCCGGGAATTTTGATGTAAAGGAGTGAAGAACACTGCCAGGAATTTTAGAAATATTGGAATAATTGCTAGGAAGAATACTATTACTTTTTTTTTTAATAGCATTACGTTACTTTTTATTACTAAAAGTTTGCTATTGAACATTGTGTGCTTTTTTTCAATGTATAAATATAATTAAATATCTGTTTTTAAAAAATATAATAAAAAAAGAAATTGTAATTTTTTTTGTTAGTTTATTGTCTATTGTGATATCACTTTATCTTATTTTGATATTTCTTATACTGATTCGTACAAAAAAAAAAAAAAAAAAATACGTGTGGCACTCGGGGACTGCCGCAGTAAAGCTAATGCATACCTTTTTTTATCAACTTATGCAATTATAATTAGTTATTTATTTTTTATTTATGCAGTTTTTTTGTCTTTGATATTAATTCAAGTTACACTTTTTGAGCGTGATGACCGATAACAATTTTTTTTTCTTTTATTGAATAAATGAGAAGTTAATATCGTTTAAAATATTTTTATTATCTTACAATACATGTAGGTTAATCAGGAATTTTTATCATTGAAACTATACGTTTATGGTAGCTGAAATAAAAAACATAAGTTTGAGACTTGATATTCTCAAAATATCTGAAAAATACCGCGTCAATGTCTTCCGATGTCTACCGAAGGATACCGTGCCGAAGTCTGCCAACCTGAAGCGACGTTAGCCGGAGTGTTAGATTTTTTCTCGTTACGGAATTTCTAGATTCTTTCGCTGCACTCAAAGCCCGCGATAAAAGCTATGCAATACCTTAATAAATTACCAAACAAAATTTGGCCGCGCTACGAAAATTAGATCGCGAGTTATAAGCATTTTAAATTTTTCGATCCTCACCATTGGGCGGGTCTCCAATCTTAAGACTTTGGGGGGATCTTAAGATATCTTAAGACTTTGGGGGGGGGGGGGGGTCTCCTGCCACTAAAAATTAACACTGTCTCATAATAAATTACCAAACAAAATATGGCCGCGCGAATTTAGATCTACGAAATTAGATCGCGAGTTATAAGCACTTAAGTTTTTCGATCCTCACCATTGGGCGGGTCTCCAATCACCAAAAGCTACATTATCCTACCTTGTTTTATCTTAAGACGATTCTTTTCTATACACATTCTATCAGGTATTTTTATTATTGAAACTATAGATTTATAGTAACTGAAATAAGAAATATAAGTTTGAGACTTGATATCCTCTAAATATCTGAAAAATACCGCGTCAGTGTCTGCCGAAGTCTACCGAAGGATACCATGCCGAAGTCTGCCGAACTGAAACGATGGTTAGCCGAGTGTTAGGTTTTTTTTCGTTACGGAATTTCTACATTCGGTCGCTGCGCTCAAAGCCCGCGATAAAAGCTATGCAATAGCTTAAAAAAAATCTACATTCTTATATTAAGCGCAAGTTTGAATGTAAACGCTGCACAGAAAATATAAACGTTATATTTAAAAAAAAAACTATTTTTTGGAGGATTTTTCTTTTGCTTACTGAAAAATAATTTCCAAAGCAATTTTTTAGTCAAAGTAGCTGTTTTTTACTTACTGTGTTTCGGGACCTTTCTTAACACAATTTTACATTTTATCACAATTATGAATTTGATTGTTTCGCTTTTTCGAGCAGCGTACTATTTCTTGCGCATATATTCAAAATATCATTAAATAAAAATTCAATTTTAATTCAATATTAATTTTATTAAGTTTCCGATTACGGTAGACTCTTCAATTTTAAATATATATTTACTAGATACAGAAAATAAATTTTTTTTTAATAAACGACAAAACTTTTTTATAATAAATAAAAACAAGCTGTTCCATCGGAATTTCAGACTTTATAACATCTCGTCGAGTCCATGGTTGAAATTCGAGAATTAGTTAAAACTTGATTAGCATATAATATCCTGTACGCACTGAGATAGTTGAGTCACTTAACTTCAAGTCACTTAAATTTTTTGAAGCGGGATCCCCGGAATTAGGCTTCACCTGTTCGCATTAACTAAACATTGTAAGTGACTTAACTTGGCCAAACTGACATCTGGCCATGCGCATAGGTTCTGAAATTTGAAACTGCAACTTCTAACTTATTTTTTGTTTACACAGCAATTATCCTGCCATATTTCAATTAAAAAAATAATTTCGTCATGCTTCCGATTTCTTTTGCAGGAGGAAATAACAGGTTCAACATTTCCCATTTTCTGCCTTTCATTATATATATATATATATATAAATACTTTTATAAATACATCCAAAGTTATTCAGACAATACCAATAAAAGAACCAATGAAACCAGTATTTTTACATTCATATTATTAAAAACAGTTGAAGTTTGAAGAGAAATAGAAGACAGATTACCAAATTACTAAGAAATATGTGGATAAATGGACATTATATAACCAGAGTAATTCATATATTACCATACAATAAACCAATGAAATTAGTATTTTTACAATCATCTTATTGAAAACAGTTGAAGTTTGAAGTGAAATAGAAGGCAGATTACCAAAATAATGAAAGATAAATGGATAAAAAGGCAGTAGAAGGCTTTTCTATTAAACTACTTCTTCAGGGGTGTATAGTTCAACAAAAAAGCAAAAACATCCAACCAGTTTCTGTTATGAGTCGTGCTGAAAGCTAAGAATTCGACTCACAATACACCCGACTGGCTAGAAGCTATTCAGATGACAAATTAGTAGAAAGATACACATAGAAGAAAATAAAATCAATATGGAGCTATTCCATCTCAATTCAGGCAGACAGTACTGATATGCGTCAAGTCACCATCACAGATTTTTTTCAAAAAAATTCAGTAGTTAGAACTAAGTGATTTATAAAATTTCCTAAAAGGATTTTTCCCTAAAAATTTTTTTTCTCTGGTTACAGCACTTTAAAGTTCATGATATAATTGGCAGTTTTCAGAAAAACTGAAAAACGCTTCATTTTGAAATGAACACAATACCAAACATATTCAACATATTCAGTCAATTTATTTTTTATAAACAGTTATTAAGCTGAATTTTACTTTGGCATAGTTTTAAAAAATATAGTGACATTTTTACTTAATTAAAAAAATTAGATTTTAAGTATAAAAAATATAATTATTAGTGAATTTAAGATTTTTTTTCGGAATGAAAAAAAATATTTTAAAGCTAAACATTGATGGCAATCTAAAGACCTTTAATGGGAGTTTTACAGCAAATTTTATTTTAACTCTAAGGTGCTTACAACTTTTGTAATTCAATTTTAAATTTTGCAAAATTTTGTAAAATCACTACTTTTGAAATGCAATTTCTCAAAAACACCATTTTTTAAAAATCTGATAATATGCTCAATTCATACCTTATTAGTCTCTAATAAATACCTTACAAGCAAATCGTGTGTTTTTGCTTAGAAAATTTTATATGATTTTTTGAAAATAATATGTTGTGTGTATTTTTCAACAGACCACAAAGTCAAGCTCTTCCTTATTTAACCGAACTTGTAATGTAATTAATATTTCAAACTAAAAAATACATCACTAGTACATAATTATTACTGTTAAATTATAGCTAATCATTTGCTTAAATTTAAAATTGCGTAAAATACAGCCAATAATAAAATTAGTATTGATCATATGTCATTTCATTCCATACTCATGAATGTGTTAAATCCATCTACAGTGTGTAAAAATTTTGTTATATAGTATGGATATAATATATTAATGTGCAAATACATACATAACAGAAGAATTAGGTAGTGAAGGTTTCTTAAATTAACTTCAACTCCTTATCGTTGAAGGTATGAAGTCTCTCAGATTGTCCTATTGTAACTGGTTTTTCTCTTTCTAGAAGCACATTTTCCAATGGTAATGCACATTCATATTTTTTCTTTCCAGATTCTTTTGGCCAGTGGAATGCTTTATCTATGGACCATGTTGGGTACATGAATGATACTTTAATGTCATTTAGTTCTTGTGATTGATATACCATTGATTTGTCCTATCCACCAATTATTTTCATAAATGCATTCAATGAAATCACCGATTTGGAAACTATGTATTGAATATTGTCTTTTCATTTGGCTGAAGGTTTCAACTTTTGTCAATTCATTTTTACTTGCTCGTTCCATATAATTTTCATTATTTACAATCACCCTATAATGTTTATATCTAATACCAACAATAGATTTTGCATTAGCATATTCTTTCTCATTATTAGTTCGATAGGATTGGATAATATTTCTGTCTGGATGGACTAGAATGTTATTTTTTAGCAGAGAAGATAGTTCAGCAACAAATGAGACAGATTTTTGGATAGCTTTTATTGGCTCCTTTTGGAGATTAAATTTTGTTGCATAGTGCCTGTCTCAGTCCCCAATAGCATCACATGCACTTTTAACATGGCCAGTACCTGAAAATATCCTCTACTTCAGTACAATTTTATTTTTGTGCAATTCATAAAACTGATACTTGTTTTTAAAATGTGCTCCAGCTGCATCTGGTATATACACAGGTGATTCCAGTGTTTGTAATTGGTACAACTTATATAATTCTTTTTTTACTTTTTCTATGTCACAAACAGCATGAGCTGTATCATGAGTTAATCATCAGAAACTATGATAAAACTCTTTATTTCTTCTCTAAAGTATGCTGTGCAGGTAACTAACGATATCTGAGTATTCTGCCAGTGGTAGCTTTGTACTTCATTTGGCAGTATTAGTGAGTAATTTTCAGCAAAGTCAAAATGCATCACAAGCGCAGATTTTTTTTTAAGGGGTTTGGCTTATTTAATTTTATGAATAGGAATTTTTAAAGATTAGCTTATATTTATCTGCCATAATAATGTGCATATTATTATTTTTTCATTAAAAACTATTATTATAAATACAGAGAAATAAGAAAAAGCTTGATCTTTTGGTTTTCTGAGGAAAAAAAAAACTAATTGGAAAAAAACTAAACTTGAAAAAAAAAAATCTAATTCAGTTGTAATGTATGTATTTGCATTTTAATATATTATATCCATACTATATAACAAAATATTTAACACACTGTAGATGAATTTAGCACATTTATGAGTATGGAATCAAATGACATATGATCAATACTAATTTTATTATTGACTGTATTTTACGCAATTTTAAATTTAAGCAAATGATTAGCTATAATTTAACAGTAATAATTATGTACTAGTGATGTATTTTTTAGTTTGAAATATTAATTACATTACAAGTTCGGTTAAATAAGGAAGAGCTTGCTTTTGTGGTCTGTTGAAAAATACACACAACATGTTATTTTCAAAAAATCATATAAAATTTTCTAAGCAAAAACACACGATTTGCTTGTAAGGTATTTATTAGAGACTAATAAGGTATGAATTGAGCATATTATCAGATTTTTAAAAAATGGTGTTTTTGAGAAATTGCATTTCAAAAGTAGCGATTTTACAAAATTTTGCAAAATTTAAAATTGAATTACAAAAGTTGTAAGCACCTTAGAGTTAAAATAAAATTTGCTGTAAAACTCCCATTACAGGTCTTTGGATTGCCATCAATGTTTAGCTTTAAAATATTTTTTTTCATTCTAAAAAAAAATCTTAAATTCACTAATAATTATATTTTTTGTACTTAAAATCTAATTTTTTTAATTAAGTAAAAATGTCACTATATTTTTTAAAACTATGCCAAAGTAAAATTCAGTTTAATAACTGTGTATAAAAAATAAATTGACTGAATATGTTGAATAAGTTTGGTATTGTGTTCATTTCAAAATGAAGCGTTTTTCAGTTTTTCTGAAAACTGCCAATTTTATCATGAACTTTAAAGTGCTGTAATCAGAGAAATAAATTTTTTAGGGAAAAATCCTTTTAGGAAATTTTATAAATCACTTAGTTCTAACTACTGAATTTTTTTGAAAAAAATCTGTGATGGTGATTTGACATGCCCTGCCTGAGCTGAGATGGAATTGCTCTATGACAAAATAACAATAATACATTATTCCATTAAAAAAAAACAAAAAACAAAAAAAAAAGGATATATATACTAAAATATTTACCATTACCCATATCCTAGCTAGATTTGTAGTGCAATCAGATACAAACTGGTCATAGTATAAATCACATAGATAATAAAATAAAGTTGTAACAATAATTATAAAAATTAGTAAAACATATATTATACTATATAATTCATAATATATTTAGAAAAAAAATAGATGCTACTATTAGAAATATTATATTTTTATTTTAATCAATTATTAATATTACTATATTAATTAATTAACTAGAATATATTGCTACAACTTCTAGCGGAAAATTATTTTAGTGCTGCCATCTAAAGGATTAATATATTAATTAAATTATATGCTTATGGTGCTGCCCTCTATTATAGGAAAAAATAAATTATTTATTAGCTAAGAATTTCCAAGAATAATTTCTATTCTAATATTTTACAATTAATTTCTTTAAGACAAATACAATAGACAACCATAACTTATCTCAATAACTTGATCATTTTTAAGTTATGCATATTAGTTTTTAGGTAAACATAAACTTTAATACTATGTGTAAAGTTTTTTTTTATTTTATTAAATATACAATAATTAACCATTGCGTATTATCCAGACAACACTGCCCTCCTCCGTAATCTAACATCTAACCCACCCAACCATCCTATTATTCAGATTTTTTATTTTTTTGTTTTTTTAATGTATTATTTTTATTTTTTATAATTTTTTTTACGCAATGTGTTAATTATTTTTAAGATCATGTAATAACTTATTATATATTAAAGGCTATAGGAGTTCTTATCAATAACATCATATGGTAATATTGGTTGAAGAGAAAATAGACAGTTAATACTAAAATAAATGTTTATACAGATAATATTTTTTTAACTAAATGTAAAGGATAACCATATCTTATAGCAGTTTCTTGTACAGTTTTTAAGTTATGCATTTTAAAATTATGTGATCAAATATTTTTAATTCTATGGGCAAAATTAAGTAATATATTGACATAAACAGATTTATGTAGGCAAGAATTATAATGAGTAAAGAGGTTTACTTTAAAAGGAAAGTCATTACGTTTGTCATAAATATCAAATAGAATTTTATTATCAGAAAGCGTAATATTAAGATCAAGAAAATTAATTGTATTATTATGCATATCATTATAACTGTATTTTAAATTTTTGTGGTATTGATTGGTAGCGAATAGTTAGATGACTTTTTAGAATATAAAATTATTATATCATCGAGATACCTGTATAGAAAACAATTAACAATAGAAGTATTACGTTCATAATAATGTAAGTAGAGATCAGCACAGATGGATGATACAATCCCACCTTTTGACTATTTGTTTCCCGACTATTTGTTTGAATATTGTATTAAATAATATATAATTATGATAAAGAATAAATTTGGTTAAAGATTTGAAGTAAGATAAAGATACATGTATGTTAAGAGAATTCCTATATTCCTTGAATATATTTTAATTATTATTTTCTTAATTTATGATCCTGAACATATCTGCAATATCAATTGTATTAAATAAATCATTAAAGTCATATGTTTTGATGTACTTAATGTTTTGTAAATTTTTGATAATATTTACAAGATGTAAACTATTTTTTATACTATAGAATTTATTATTAGTTTTTGCAATATCTAGCATTTTTGTAAGTATTGTTAATAATTCTTTACCTGCATTATTGTTATAAGTATTACACCCAATAGTTATAGTACGAAACTCTATAGGAATTTTATGGAATTTTGGAATAACCACAATGTAAGGATAGTTATAATTATGATTTTTTAATTTTAGTAATTTATAATATTGAGCTATATGTCTATTTTTAATAATAGTATCAATATCTGTTTTAATGAAATTTGAACTAGAATTTATTGCTTGATTTAATAATGTAGAGTAATAATGTTTACATATGAAAGCATAGTTGTTAGGAGATTTATCGACATATGTTATGATAAATTTATTTTGTAAGTTTTTTATTTCATCATTTAATTGTTTAAAATTTAAATTGAAGGTATCGATATTCCTATAAAGTTCAATATTTAATTTATCTAAAACATTAAGTTTCCATTCAGTGAACTATTCCAGAAGCTTATTGTAGTCTATCGAAATTTTATAAATAAAAAGATCTAAATCTAAATTAAACTGTTTTATGATTGATTTGATATTAGTACATGAAGGAACACGATATTTAGTACCATTAGCCATTAAATTTCGTAAAGAATCATTTTCAACGATATTAATATCCCCAGTAATAATGTGACCATGATCTTGATTTACGAAGTTACTATAACAGGGATCATTACGATAACATGGATAATTAGTATTATTGGTTAAAAATTTAGAAAATTTATTGTAGTTAAATATCTTACGTCCAAGTGTAACATTATATTTGTAGGATTTATGTGTAGAAAATTTTTTTATAGGGAAATTCTTATTTTTATCATTAATAATGTTGTGTAGATTAATTTTATTAAGTACATTATTGGTAAAAGTAATTATGAGTTGAGTATTATTAGTTTTTTTATATGTATTTTTAGAAATTTTAACATTAAGAAAATTAATTCTATAGTACAATAAATCAAAGTAAATATCACTAAAATGTGAAGTTAAATCAATAGATAGAAATACTTTATAATATAAATTTAGATGTTTCTTTTTTATTGAAAAAATGTGTTTCCTAATATCCATCCATTGATACGAGTTATTATATTCAGATTCCAACTTAATTATTTGTTGTTTGATCTCATTTCTAGAAATATATAGATTATTAGTCTTATTTTTACCTCTTGTTGTACGTGTAGTTTTTTTAATAGCAGAATGATTTAATTTTGCATACGTACCACTATAATGTTCATAATTATTAGTATTAGTAAAGACAATGTTAGTACGATTGAATAATTTAGAATTTAGACCATAAGGGTATAAAGAATTGCGAGATTTAATATAAATTGATTCATAAAGTAATCTATCATTTAGATTTTTATGCATACTTAAGATTTTGATGGTTATATTTTGAAAGTCATGGTGCCTGAAATGTATATGTTCAACATTAATAGAGTTGTTTTTTAAAATATCCTGTCTATGTTGATTGATTCTTCTATGCAAAGGATTACATGTTTGACCTATATATTCTAACTTACAGATGTTGCAATTAATTGAGTATATTACGTTGTATGCCTTACAAAATAGCACATTGTTTTTAGAACTGGAATCATCATCAATTTGTTGTGTATCTGCATGAGGGCAAGTTAAGCATTTGGGAGATAAGCACTTTTTAAATTTAAGTTTAATCGAGGGACAATATGACAGGTAACTGTTTGACGATCCAAAGAAATCCCTATCTCTTTCTTTGTACCGAGCATTAGACATCTTACATTTTGAAGAGCCTAAATTGCCAGTCGCTAAATTTGTTTTGTAACTATTCATCATAAGAAAGATTATTTATATCCAATAGGACAAAATATATTACATAAAAATTAGTATAGGAACAATTTATAATACTATATAAATTTAAGCTAAAAAAAGAAATTGACATAATATATATATCAGTTGAAATCTTGGCTAATTGATTAAAAAATGATAACTGACAAAATATATCTTGAATAAAAATAATATATATATCATTTAATTCCCTAAATAATTTATATCACTAATAAAAATAAAATAAAAGTAATTAAATTAAAAAAATAATTTTCAATAATAATAAAGTGAAAGTACTTGATTACATAAATAATAATTATATATACAATATTTACACGAAAAGAAAAAATCCCAAACTTAAATCCAAAAGTAGTCTCATAGTAAATAAATTATACAGTACACATAAACATAATATCCTATAAATAAAGCCCCCATGTTTAATTACATTTCAACTAAATTCCAATATGGTAAAATCCGAAGTTATAACAATGGTAGATATTTCCAAAAAGTATTAAAGAAGCAGCAAGAATAACAAATTGAAGAAATACATCATTTCATGCGCTGTGCATCATCAAAGTAATGTATTATAAAAATTTTTAAAAAGAGGTTAATTTATGCCAAAATGGGCCTAAAGTGAAATAATCCACTAAAAGCTGCAAGAATCCATGTTATCTTATGATAACATAAATGACATAAAAGACTAAACTATCCTTTAATGATTGTGCTTATGCATCTTATCATTATGGAAGTTGAATATATAAATACTTTTATAAATACATCCAAAGTTATTCAGACAATACCAATAAAAGAACCAATGAAACCAGTATTTTTACATTCATATTATTAAAAACAGTTGAAGTTTGAAGAGAAATAGAAGGCAGATTACCAAATTACTAAGAAATATGTGGATAAATGGACATTATATAACCAGAGTAATTCATATATTACCATACAATAAACCAATGAAACCGGTATTTTTACAATCATCTTATTGAAAACAGTTGAAGTTTGAAGTGAAATAGAAGGCAGATTACCAAAATAATGAAAGATAAATGGATAAAAAGGCAGTAGAAGGCTTTTCTATTAAACTACTTCTTCAGGGGTGTATAGTTCAACAAAAAAGCAAAAACATCCAACCAGTTTCTGTTATGAGTCGTGCTGAAAGCTAAGAATTCGACTCACAATACACCCGACTGGCTAGAAGCTATTCAGATGACAAATTAGTAGAAAGATACACATAGAAGAAAATAAAATCAATATGACAAAATAACAATAATACATTATTCCATTAAAAAAAAACAAAAAACAAAAAAAAAGGATATATATACTAAAATATTTACCATTACCCATATCCTAGCAAGATTTGTAGTGCAATCAGATACAAACTGGTCATAGTATAAATCACATAGATAATAAAATAAAGTTGTAACAATAATTATAAAAATTAGTAAAACATATATTATACTATATAATTCATAATATATTTAGAAAAAAAATAGATGCTACTATTAGAAATATATTTTTATTTTAATCAATTATTAATATTACTATATTAATTAATTAACTAGAATATATTACTACAACTTCTAGCGGAAAATTATTTTAGTGCTGCCATCTAAAGGATTAATATATTAATTAAATTATATGCTTATGGTGCTGCCCTCTATTATAGGAAAAAATAAATTATTTATTAGCTAAGAATTTCCAAGAATAATTTCTAATCTAATATTTTACAAATAATTCTTTAAGACAAATACAATATACAACCATAGCTTATCTCAATAACTTGATCATTTTTAAGTTATGCATATTAGTTTTTAGGTAAACATAAACTTTAATACTATGTGTAAAGTTTTTTTTAAATTAAATATATAATAATTAACCATTGCGTATTATCCAGACAACACCGCCCTCCTCCGTAATCTAACATCTAACCCACCCAACCATCCTATTATTCATATTTTTTATTTTGTATTTTTTATGTATTATTTTTATTTTTTATAATTTTTTTTAAACATTTTTTTACGCAATGTGTTAATTATTTTTAAGATCATGTAATAACTTATTATATATTAAAGACTATAGGAGTTCTTATCAATAACATCATATGGTAATATTGGTTGAAGAGAAAATAGACAGTTAATACTAAATAAATGTTTATACAGATAATATTTTTTTAACCAATTGTAAAGGATAACCATATCTTATAGCAGTTTCTTGTACAGTTTTTAAGTTATGCATTTTAAAATTATGTGAACAAATATTTTTAATTCTATGGGCAAAATTAAGTAATATATTGACATAGACAGATTTATGTAGGCAAGAATTATAATGAGTAAAGAGGTTTACTTTAAAAGGGAAGTCATTACGTTTGTCATAAATATCAAATAGAATTTTATTATCAGAAAGCGTAATATTAAGATCAAGAAAATTAATTGTATTATTATGCATATCATTATAACTGTATTTTAAATTTTTGTGGTATTTGATTGGTAGCGAATAGTTAGATGACTTTTTAGAATATAAAATTATTATATCATCGTGATACCTGTATAGAAAACAATTAACAATAGAAGTATTACGTTCATAATAATGTAAGTAGAGATCAGCACAGATGGATGATACAATCCCACCTTGTGGAAGACCGACTATTTGTTTGAATATAGTATTATTAAATAATATATAATTATGATAAAGAATAAATTTGGTTAAAGATTTGAAGTAAGATAAAGATACATGTATGTTAAGAGAATTCCTATATTCCTTGAATAATAAATTTATGATCCTGAACATATCTGCAATATCAATTGTATTAAATAAATCATTAAAGTCATATGTTTTGATGTACTTAATGTTTTGTAAATTTTTGATATTATTTACAAGATGTAAGCTATTTTTTATACTATAGAATTTATTATTAGTTTTTGCAATATCTAGCATTTTTGTAAGTATTGTTAATAATTCTTTACCTGCGTTATTGTTATATATATATATATATATATATTTATATATATATATATATATATATATATATATATAACACAAACACATGTGTTAAGCAGCTGTGGTAAACAAATAACAACTTGAAATAGTTTATAATTATTTAAAGGATTCAACTCCAGTAATTTAATAATCAGAATTAAATATTCTAAAATTCAGAAGTAATAATTAAATAGTCAGAAGGCAGATTTCCACTCAACTCATAGTTAAGAGAGTATCAAAGATTTAAGTGAATTTCAGACACTTGCTCAAGTGAGGATCTTGATTCCGAGTACAACCGCTTCAAAAAACTTCAAGTTAAGTGACTTAACTTGGACGAAATCGGTCTGGCAAGTCCGATCCTGGTGGAAAACACCTGAAAACCCGATTTTAACGGTTGACTCGTAGGTTTACTATTGTATGTTTCTGACCCCAAAGGTATATAAATAGGGAGGATTGGTAAAAGGAAAACACAATAGGAAACCTACGAGTAAACCGCTAAAATCGAGTTTTCAGGTGTTTTCCACCAAGGTATGACTTAGCAGACCGATTGCGTTTTAATATGCGAATCGATTTTTAACTGCCCGTAAAGCATGGTGACGTCACTGCAACGTCGTTGCGAAGTCACACTGTGACTTTGTGACCATCGATTGTCGATGTGACGTCACGTGACGTCGATGTGAAGTCACAGTGACTAAAATGTGAAGTCGTTATGGCCGTTTTAGAGCTCTTTTGTGACGCTTCACAAGGTGGTCAACATGTGACAAATTTGTGAAAAATGTGTCATTTGTGACTAATTTGACATTAACATTGTGACGAAACTGTGACAAAAGCGACGATATATAAATTGCCAGAAACATGTTTTTTAAAGTAAATAACATGTTTTGAAGGATATTTATAAATTTCTGAAGATTTTTAAGAAAGTCACATCTCAGTCACAATGTGACGTCTTTGAATAGTGGCATTTTGGTCACAGATGTGATGTGACCAAAGTGACTCACAGTGACGTCACTGTGACCTGGCATGCTATTAGGGTGATTCTATAATTTCAGCCGTGAATTCCATGAGGTGCTTCCGCCCCCTGGTGTATGATATTTCTGCATACTATATTCTAAAAGAAAGAATGCATATATAAGGTAAAATCGAATGTTCTGTATTGTTAAATACTAAAAATCTATGATGGCTCTATAGTTTACGCTTTTTTCAAAAAAGAAGTTAATATTTAAAACGCATTATATAATATCCCATTTGAATAGATTAACCGTTTTTAATATATCCCAATTTTCAAGAAAAGTTTGAATTTAGAATTTATTTACTGTTGTAGTAAATGAAAGTCTTAAGTGAAACCATCTTCGCTGAAGACTGAAAGGAAAATTTGTGTCTTGTACTACACTATATGGCTAAAGGGGACCGGTCGTTTGTGATTTTAGATATTTTGTTAAATAAGGTGGTCTGGTGTAATAACGCCAGGCGGGGTAATAACGCCAAGTGCTATATTATGCATAATTATGAAATAATATTATGCATATAATATTATGCATAATTATGAAATAATATTATGCATATAATATTATGCATAATTATGAAATAATCTGGTAAATGATACCCTTGTGCTCTGCGCAGAAGGATTTTGAGTCATATAAATCGCAAAAAACAGCTTCAAGTTAATTTGTTCCATTTGTAGGTCTTATTGTTTTTACGAGCAACTAAAATTAACGCTCGATCTAAAATTTGCGAGATACGTTTTGCGATGTGAAGACTATTTTTTTTTATCCGGAAATACTTTGTTAAATTACATAAATTCGTAGTGCATTTCCTGTACTTTCAAAATGTTGTTGAAGATTTTGGGTATCTTCTCGTGATAATTTGTAATTAAAAATGTAGTGCGCAATAACTATACCGGGGTAACAACGCCAATCCTTGGCATTAATACGGTTGATTCCCAACAGGGCCGAGCTACATCCTAAATACTGATTCAAATAAACACAGTTAAAAATGTGAATGTTTCTAATAATTATATTTAAGCGGTCCTTTTTAAGAAAAAAGAATCTCATGGTCTGATATTCTTTTGCCTCCCCCCCCCCCCCACACACACACACATCACACCTTTATTTTTCTTACATTTTCACAAAAAAATGAACATTTTCAATAGCTGAAAATGCAATTTGTCAATTTCTAAGTTTGTAGAGTTTGTATTTTTAGAATTGGGCAATCTACACGCCATTATTCTATCTTATTTCATAGTTTTATTTGCATGGCGTTATTACCCATATAGGTGGGTAATAACGCCAAATAGCATTGGTCCAGAAATCACGCCATTACATTTTATGAATACATATCTGTTAAATTATTTTTTTATATAAATAGTCAATGAGTTGCTGTATCAAATCATATATTTGTTTGAAAAATACAATCTAAAACTGAGCCGTGAAAATTTGTAGAACCTTAACGTGGCGTTATTACCCCAGGATACCTTATCTAGAAAAATAGATGAAAATTTTTTTCTTGATACTCCAGGTGTGTAAACATAATAGAACATGTCATATATTATAGTGAAATATCCCCTCCCCCGAAACATCATAGGGGCCGTGAACAAATCTTTTGGATAAACCTGTCAAAACTATTACTGTGAAATTTTCCCCCGAAACATCACGAAGGCCGTGAACAAATTATAAAAGAACGAATATCTTTTTGATAACCCTGCCAAAACTAATGTAATAAAAGCATTCAAACTGTAGATTTTGACTACGTGGCTTATTTATATGATAGTATTCAAATAAAGTAGTACGTGCCATATTGTGTATTCTTTATTGACACTAATCAGTGGATATATGGATGCAGCCCCTCATATTTTTGCTTCATTTTGGGAATAATGGATTTTGAGCTTATTCCATCGACGATCACTTTCAGAATTTTTAAGCTATGTTTTTAAGACTTTCACAAAAGTTGCTCTATATACTCAGCTAACATAATATGCAACTGAAATTTTGGTAGCGTTCACACATGCGCAGCGAAAAATTACTTATTAAGCCTGCTCATTTTTTATACAATGTTATTTTTTAATTCTGATTACAGGATATTGTGTGTAATTTTATTTTTCATATTTTCAGAAAATAAATTTATTTTATATTAAGAATTCTGTAAATTATAAGCAAAAAGCTTGGAAAATTTTGAAACTGTTTTTATAAAATCTAAATTTTTCTACAAGTATACATGCTATTCCCATAAAAAGCAACACAGTTTATTACAATAAGCCACTTAATCATAATTTCCAGTTCGAATGCTTTTGCTACATTAGTTTTGACTGGGTTATCGAAAAGATATTCGTTCTTTTTCAATTTGTTGACGGTCCGCTGTGAAATTTTGAGAAAAATCTTCACGTAAATGTATGACCTGTTCTATTATGTTTACACACTTAGAGTTATAGGATAATTCTTCATGTATTTTTCTAGATATGTAACAAATGTCTAAAATCGCAAGTGGCCTGTCACTTTTGACTATATAGTGTAGAATAAAAATTCTGTATCTTTTACTTTTATGGCTGGTCACAAATTCACCCCAGTAAAGGTTTCAAAAATCTTTTTTGTTAAATATTTCTGGTGCTCAAACTGTTGTCTTATTCATTTATAAATTTTAGTTTATTCCCGGAAGAAATTCCGGAGCAGCCTGCGAAAAACCAGTTATTTATGCATTTTTAATAAATAAAAGTTATATTTGCGAACCGAAGTTACCCATTACTTATCGTTTTAGTTCCTGTAGTGTCGCCATCTAATACAAAAATATTGAACTAATTAAAAGAACAAAAATCCCGACTTCTAAACATAAGTCCTAATAAAAAGCAAATTTAAAATAAGAGAAATTATTATTAATAATATTTTAAATAAAAACTGGTCCAAGTATCTGAAAAATGATGTGTTTCTACTGAATTAATTTTAATCAGTGAAATCTTCATGATGCAGTTCTTAAATGCATTTTTCAATGTTTCAAGGGGGGACGCGTCGATATTTTCCCATAGGTTTGTACAGAAATACAGCTGAATTATAAGAATTATGTACTCAAATATTGTATGGTATGCAGGTGCAATTTTTTTTATTTAATGCTGCTACATACTCTTTAGATAATTGAAGTATATATTATTTGTTGGCGAGGGGAGGCGGTGTGAGGAAACTAAAATATATAATCCTATAAAGGGGCAAGCTTGTAATCCTTTAGCATCACTTGAAGGCATACTTGCTGTTTTATTATAAGTAGAAATTTTCGAAAAAACTGAGAAACTTATGTATTAATCACTTAAAATATATTATACTTAAAACGAAGTTAAACATTTGTTTTACTTACTATCCTTCTTTTAGTGTCGCCATCTGTTGCTAATCTTTCGAAATAATTAAAAACTCCAAAAATTTTAACTTTAAAGAAAAGAAATTTTCAAAGGAAAGTAATTATTATTAAACATAAACATAATTTGCGGAAATTTAAAAATTAAGATTTATTTTCTACATTATTTAAGCCCGAGAAGGGACAGATATTAAGATATTTCATTTAGTTAGTTCTACATTTAATGTGAGATTTTTTTAACAAATGAGATAAACCAAGTGGACAGTAAAAGGTAAAAATGAAGTTCAAAGAATATGCTATTTAAACACCTTAAAAACTTAGATTCCGTTCAAACGAAGTCGAAATAAATCCTAGACTTTTTTGAAAGTTTGTATTTTAGATCTAAAATACAACCTACCATAAACATAATACAAAATCTGCAATAGTAACGTAATTAAAACGTAATTGCAATAGTAACGTAATTAAAACGTAAATTTGAAAAACGTAACTTGATCAACCAACTTCAACTAACAAATCTAAACTAATATTAGTATTAGATTCAAATTATTAGTAAACACATTTCTTTGTCGAAATCCCGGAAATAGCGCCAAATTGGAGGCACTTTTGGTGAATAATTTTAGTCGCCAGATTTGGCAATGTATCGCCAAGCTGGCGACAAACTTAGAAACAGAACTGCCCCACCCCACCCCGATAGTGGTCCTCCTACAGTTTCGCGATATCTACGCAGATTTTCATTTGTCCATTGGTATCTACTCAGATTTTCATTGCTCCATTACCAAATCGTTATTTTTTATTAACACTTTCTAATAAAATTTAAAAGTTTTTATGAATTCGGTTTGTATGTCCGTGTGTCCGCGTTCTAACTCCCATAAATATACTCGGATTACAATGAAAATTTTAAACGTTATTGATGTTTACCCTAACACAAACCCTATTTCAAATGAAGTTTCTAGCAAGATTAGTTTATTTACAGAGACAGTCAAATGCTAATCGTTACATTACGCCCTATGGGAAAAAAATCTTCTTAAATGAATTTTAAGGATGTTGCACCCTGTCAAGCATATTAAATTGTATACATAGGCGTAACTTGGGCTCTAAAACTAGGGGGGCAAAAGTTTTGAAGTACTTTTTTAGAAAATTATACCTCCCCCCGCCCCTTTCTCCAGTTATCGTGTCCCCGCATTACACTTAAATATTTAAAAAATTTAATATTTAAAAAAAATAAATGTTCAGTCATATACGAAAAAATAAGGAAAAATCCGAAATTAGTAATTTTATGTCTTTAAAAAAGATATTTTAAAATATTGATGCACAACCGTTTATCTCTTATGTTTTGATGCACTGTTCAACCGAAAAAAAGTTCAAACAAATTTAATAAAAAACGGGAGTAGTACACTTCGTCGACAATCACTTCGTCGACACCACTTCGTCGACAGGTACACTTAGTCGACATAACATTTCGTCGACAGGTACACTTCGTCGACATAACATTTCGTCGACAGGTACACTTAGTCGACATTTAATTTCGTCGACATAGCATTTCGTCTACACATTGTATGTAATTTACCTTTCGTTGATAACTTTATTTGTGAACACATGGATTTTGTGTAAATTATTATAAAACAAAAATATTAACGTCGCCCATACCTTAGACCAAAAAAATTTTTTTTCCAGGGTACACCAAGAGGAGGTATATGAGCAAGTACTCCATCAAATTTTTGTTTTAAAAATGCATTATCTCCCCCCCCCCAAAAAAAAAAAAAAAAAACATAAATTACATTGCGGAAAAAAAATATTAATTAAAACACATTAAAAATTTGGTTTGGAAAAAAAAATAATTTAAAATAATTTTCATCAATAACAGAACCATTCATAATTTAAATGTATTTATATAAAGAATGTATGAGATATTCTCAAAAAATAAAAAATATTTGATAATTAATTCAAATAGGAAACAATAATTTATTTTAATTACTGTTTTATAAACTTTGTATCCTGAGAAAAGTTTTACAAATATCTTCATTAAAAATACTACATTAAATTTTAATATTTAACCCCTTGAAGGGCAGTGGTATAAAATATATACCACTTAATTTTAATTGAAAAATCTCACATTGACAGCAGAATTTTGAAATGAAAATTTTCTTTCATCAAGTACGCGAAGATAAGCATTTGTCTGTTTTGAAATAAATTTGCTTTTAAGTTCTGGTGTCATTCGATAATTTCAGCATTTAATTAATAGAAGTGCTTTGCTCCTCAAAGGTTAAAGGAACTTTTACTTTTTTATCCAAGTATGTAGAGGCTGTTCTCAAATTCAAATTGGATATTTATCAACACATTCATCATTTCATTCTTATTCGTAAACGCATAAAAATCGTCCATCTAAAATAATCGCCCGTTTTAAATAATCAATCTAAAATAATTAAAATATTAATCCTATGGTACAGCAATTAAGTATTAGCTTGAATAATTAATTAATTTTATAAATATTTCATTCGTTATTGATATATCAATTGCTTAATTTTTTTAACCATCTATTTTGTTTCATTAGATGCTTTAATTAATAAGTGTTGATTCTAAATAAAATAATATTAACAATTAACTATTTTTGTAGGTTATTCATTACTGAAATGCCTAAACCAGCGCCATCTAGTGATTAATACATTAATACTTATGTGCAATACACATCAGAAATATATGTCGACGAAGTGTACATGTCGACGAAATGATATATCGACGAAGTGTACCTGTCGACGAAATGATATGTCGACTAAGTGTACCTGTCGACGAAACGATATGTCGACTAAGTGTACCTGTCGACGAAATGATATGTCGACGAAGTGGTGTCGACGAAATGATATGTCGACGAAGTGATTGTCGACGAACTGACTGCCACCCATAAAAAACTGTCACATCCTTTTAGATATCTGCACGGGTAGGAAATTCTGACTCCGGGCCGGTCCGAACGAAAATTATTTTGGCCCGGCCCGGTGTAAAAATTAAAATTTCGACAGGAGTCCAGCCCTACCCGTACAGAAATCAGTTAAAACAGGCTCTGCTTGATCTGGCCCGATTCGATTTCTACAAAAATTTGGATTTTACTTAACATACAATAAAGATTCTTTTAAAAGCTACTGCATGCATATTTATCGGATAAATTGACAGTATATTTTTAAACTTTTATGTGCAAACAAGACAATACACATTAGCGATTACTTAAATTCTCAGACGCTTCAACATTTAAATAAAGTGTATTTGTGGAATTATGTATGACGGCCGATTATCTGCACGTTCGATATAGGCCCTAGGGGGAGTGTCCTTCGTCAGAGTCTTTCTAAGGGAACTTAACCCATATTTACGCAAAGTTCAAAGGAAACCATGAAAACTCCGAACGATTAGACCGACGGATGCGATTTGGATCGAACCCAGCACCTCCCGTCCACTAGCTTCGACAGCAGAAAATCTCAGCCACTGGTGGTCCCATTTAAATAAGGATTCGTAAAAATAATGTAGTTTAGTATAAAAGAACAAAAGGTTGGTTAAAAATACCGTAATTTTTGAAGCTATGTAATAAAAAGTAGATTTGTGGAAATATATTTCTCTGATTTGAGAAAATATTCCATTTATTAAGGCTATTCTCAAATCCAAAAGAGCTACTTTCTGACACATTTCTGAATTCATTGCTTTTCGGAAACTCATAAGATTGGCAGGTGATCTTATTCAGATATTGTGTAATCAAATGGTGTTATCCATTTTTTCATAAAGACAACGTATCTTTCAGATAATAGTAATAAAATTTTGAATCGAATTTTCAGAAGCGACATCACTGGAAACTGTAAAAACCTGAAGCCGTAACAAATCTCTCAATTGCTGACAAGTAATTTATTAATCAAAAATAGAAAGTGCCAATTGATTCCAAATCCCTTCAATAGTCAAGCTTCTCAATTTTAAACCTTTGTTGTTAGAAGTTAGTCAGAAAATATCTTAGGGTCATTCCATTTCAAGTGGTCCAGAAAATATTTTTTTGGTCGCTCGACCATTTTTAAGAAATCTGAAATTTTTTGTACAACAACCCTAACATGACGGAAGTTCAAAATGACCGCTCTTTTAATTTTACTATTTTTTGTTTGTGCATGGTGGCCATCTTTGTTTCATCGTGTGCAGCGATTTTCTCAGATACTAGGATACTGGTGGATATCTCTGGTGGAGTACGAGATAAAAATCTGAAATTCTGGCCTTTGATAGTATTGTGTAGTAGTGTTATGTACAAAAAATTTCAAGAAGGAGATTTGACTACAAGCTGAGATACGGTGATTTAAAAAATGTTAAGAAATGCTATTACGAGTACATTAGGCGAAATGAGATTAGTCTCTTTTATTACAATATTTACACAGAAAATATCGTTTGTTGAAAACAGTTAAATAATAAACATTTAATTTACAAAATACTATGTATGCTCAACAAAGAACTTAACAATATTTACGAGAGATGTTATGAGTTCGACCAGTTACTGATGTCAGTCCATCAGGCTGTTCTTTCTAAAAATTTTATTTGAAGCCCCCCAAGTCTTGTCATCCCTTGTTAACTTGAATGAAATTCTTATGTTTAATAATTGAAGCCATGTCAACTCGATCAGTTGCAATCCATTGTCTGTAATTTACTTTTCCTGAAATGTGTTCCGAGTAAAATTGTTGCAATAGCATTTCTAGTAGATTTGTTCATCTCGACAAATAGTGTATTGGCTTAGCATACATTCTGAATTGTTTAAATCACACAGAAGCATTTGAAAAAGATATTTGTAATTAACATTTAACTTTGTACCATAAATAATTAATTTAAAATTTTGGAGGTATGAACAATTACATAGTAGGTTACAATAGTTTGGCAGTATTGTTTTCACATATTGTCCATGTCATATCTCAGCTTGTAGTCAAATCTCCTTCTTCAAATTTTTTGTACATAACACTACTACACAATACTATCAAAGGCCAGAATTTCAGATTTTTATCTCGTGCTCCACCAGAGATATCAAAGCCTAAAAAGTGCGATTTTTGAAATTTTCGACGAATTTCGGAATTTTTTTCGCAAAGAGAAATCATTTCCCAGATCTGGGACTTCGTGTATGAGTACACGCACTTTTGACCTATTTGTAGAAAAAATTGTGCAAGGTTGACAGTCTTGTTGAACAATTACATAGGGTTTTCAATAGTTTGGCAGTATTGTTTTCACATATTTTCCATGTCATATCTCAGCTTGTAGTCAAATCTTCTTCTTGAAATTTTTTGTACATAACGCTACTACACGATACAATCATCGGCCAAAATTTCAGATTTTTATCTCGTGCCCCACCAGAGATATCAAAGCCTAAAAAGTGCGATTTTTGAAATTTTTGACGAATTTCGGAATTTTTTTCGCAAAGAGAAATTAACTCCCAGATCTGGGACTTGGTGTATGAGTACACGCACTTTTGACTTACTTGTAGAAAAAATTGTGTAAGGTTGACAGTTTCCCTTGCATGAAAATTTTCCTCTTGCAAACGGATAGATTTTGGAAAAAATCGTAAACTTTGTGCTAAAATTTCACCTGCAAAAATTTATTTTTCAAAATTTTTCTTCCACTGTATATTTAGCCTATTTTATTCTGAACAAAATGCTGCAAACCCCATTTCAATTGGAAAAATAGAAGACGAGATATTTACAATTTTGTGTATCCTAGTATCTGAGAAAATTGCTGCACACGATGAAACAAAGATGGCCGCCATGCACAAACAAAAAATAGTAGAATTAAAATAACGGTCATTTTGAACTTCCATCATGTTAGGGTTGTTGTACAAAAAATTTCAGATTTTTTAAAAATAGTCGAGCGACCAGTGCTGGACCACTTGAAATGGATTGACCCATTAAAACTTCGTGTTATGGAGCTGTGAATTTGAGAACAACGTTAAGATATATTTCCAAAGATTACGTTAACAACAGTCCATTACCGCTATTATATTTTTTACAAAACATATTACTTGCCCTATACTTCCTAAGAATAATTAAGTTTAGCTCCGGCTCGGCTCGACGGTGTGGGAAAAACAAACAAGCCTGATGTCAGCTTGGCATAAGGCTGCTGAAGATAAATAAATAAATAAATAAATATAAGATAAAATAAACTATCTCAAACACCATGTCCGATGTCGGTCTCTACGGTGGACATGTTATATTTCCGAACGTGTTATTGATGTTGTCGAACTACCATCGGCTCATGACGCACATTTATAGCACATTTAGTCTTATTCAATGAAAGTAGCTGATATTTTATCGGTTTAGCGTAAACTCTTCTATGGGGCTGGTAGCCATGATTTTTTTTTCAGCTAAGCCCAGCCTAAGCCCAGTTGGCCCATTTGATTTTTTTGCCGACCCATTGGGAAGTTTGCCCCCACTCCACCTGCCCGGTTCGCGAATGTCGTGTACGAGACTCGGGCAAAATCCGGCCCCATACTTTCAAAGGTTTTATTTAATGGTGGTAAGTAGATAGGGAGGAGATTGAGATAAATATGTTTAAACCTTTCATTCCAGAACGGCAACAGATGACAAAATTTTATTTTTAAAAAATCTTTGATTAACGTTCTGATTGGAATGAATAAGAAATTTTTGTTTTAGCGCCTTATTAGGATGTACGGAATAATTTTAGATTAAGAATGTAAAAATTAATATTGTCTTGAAAATAAAAAAAATAAAAAAATATTAATAATTGCACCACTTCACATTGTTTCAAATGAAGAAAAACAAAAACAAAAAGTAGAGTATCGGTTATTGATCATGAAATATTTTTCTACACTTATATTAGAATACTGTCAAGAAAAGTCATCTTTTCATACAATGAAGTCAATCTAAATTAAAAATTTAGAAACACGGAACGCAGTTATAAATCTATTTCCACGAATTTCTGTTCATAGCAAATAATGTATATGAATTATTTTTTGCAACTGTGCATATGATCTATAGAGCTATAAGTATAAACCATAAGTGAAACAAGCTAAAATTTAAATCAAGCTGACAAACTCATGGAACAAGTAAAAAAGTTTTCTGCGGAATTACTATTTAATAGATAATAATATGTCAATATATGAAAAATACAGTCATATTTGGTTAAGCGAAAAAACCCGTATAGCAGTTGAAAATGCATTCTTAGAAAATATTTCCATGGGCGTCAATATGATTCTTCTTTCGTCGAAATTTTTACATATTTTATTTTGTAAAAAATACCTCAATTCGTCGAAACGTTTTGACATTTTAATAAACGATTTAAACTTAGTCTGCACTAAGTCCGTGAAATGTGAAACAGTTTAATGAAATTAAAACGCGCCTCAAACAATATTCCCCCTATACTATTATGCAATGGAATACGTTGGCCCTCTAAATTATTAACAAATGTTCTTTCTATACCACACATTGTACATTCGTGACAGATGCATATCACTTTTATAACATTCGAAAGAGTATAACATCATTAAAATGCACGAAATTATTGTTCGAGTCGACAAATTATGCAAAAATTATATATTTTAATTTTCAAAAGATTCCGTTTGGTTGTTTTAGCTCTGTTATATGTGGACAGACAGGTGCTGCGTAAACTTCTGGCGTTTATGTCTAAACTTCTGAATTTTCCCGATTCGTAAGACCCTGGAAAGTATTTTCTCCCGTGACAAATTCAAAAAATTTGCAATTTTTTCTATGTATAATCGACTAAATTTTCAAGGATGATATTGATTAAAAAAAGGGGGGGGGGAATGTGAATTTACTGCAAATTTTCTGAAAGGTTACAGAAAAGAGGTAGGGAAAAATTCGTTTCCCGATGCTAATTATGCGTATTTTCTGCAACTTTTTGACGAAGTTAATCTTTCTTTTCCGCTATCCACCAACAAAATGAATCAATATGCATGAAATGTATTTTGAAATACTATAACGAGATTATGCTTTTTTTCGCAAACCTTTAGCAGAATTTTGTGTTTTTTTTTACTCAAATCCCTATGTAAACGCGCGGAGCACAGTGTGTTCAGATAACGGGTAACGAGTAACGGGACACACGCTAGCAGGTGTCCCTTTTACGTACGATGTCCCGATTTTCAAGTGCTCCAAGACCAAGACCTGTCCCTTGAACCCCTGAGCGAGACGCCAAGAGTTCCGATTTTTCATGATCAATAAATTCTTTTAAATTTGGTTTATTACCATATTATTCGTTATTCGTTGGTCTGTGTCGAATGAAACTTAATACAGTAGAAACTGCGAAATCTCCTAAACCTGTCTATAAAGCAACATTTTTATTATAACGGCATCCGAAAGGAATAATATACAAATGGCAAATCTTGCTGAAACGGAGTGTGTTCTCAGTTATTTTATCCTCTTCAAACCCGAAGTCCACAAATGTGTACCGCCATTCTTTTTCTCATAAAAACTGAACTGTTCGAATTTTTTGCATATTTTCTGTACTTCTATATAACTGAATGATTTTTGCTTTAAAACAAAACCAATAAATATCAGCACTTCATAAAATAAAAATTATTTTCATCCGAATTCCGAAAATATCTTCAAGACATTGTGGCCAAAAAAGTAAGAAATATTCATGATTATTTAATTTAAATGCTTTACAATAAAAAATTTTGGGAATTTTCTGATCATTTACTTGTTTAAAGGCCTTAATTTTGTTATTGCGTAAATTTATATTACTGATAATTAAAATGATGTTATAAGAGAGTTAGTACTTTTATATCCATATTTGTAAACCTAAATTACCAGTCCTCTAAAGTATTGATTTCATAAAAATGACTCTTTTTGTCATCTATGGTGTCATTTCCATTATGCAAAACCAATAAACATATATTTGCAGAGTTATTTTAAGCTCAGGTCTGAAAAGGTTATAGATGTATTTATAGGTGTATATTTATTTTATGTATTTTGTATTTTGATTAATAAAACTTTTAAAATCTGCACTTGTGTACAATAGAATCCTATTTTAGAAGCTTAAAAATTTCATAGTTCTACATAATATCTTACAATTATAAGAGCTTCTCCGGAAATTTTCCATAAACGGATTTCATTTTTTAGTCCTTAGCAATCCCGCTTACACGCATTATACTATATAAGATTACTTTGCTTATTTAATTCAGTAAAACGCTATTAGACGTAATTTCAAGTGTAAGTGACCAAAGGAAAATGCAGTTTTAGACATGTTTCCTTCTTGACAGGTATAATTTGTATGCTATTTCTTTCGTAAGAAATATTAATATTTTCCTTTATAAACAGATACATTTGTATACGAATTATTGTAATTTTTATCTTCCGATTTAGAAGTTACTGTTCCTCCTTTAATGACCGGGCACATAGCACTAACTTCTTGTGGTCAGGTTTCGCTATTTTTGATCTTTCGTGTCGGCGCTTTGATGTAAAATTGCTATTTCAGTGAACTGAATCTGCACTTCGAGAGAGAAATCGAACTCGAAATCAGTTGACAGCTTTACGACTGAAGATGGGGGAGATAAACTTTCCCTCCCTTTGTCAATTCGATAGGGTTCTTTTCTCAAAAATCATTTAAAGAGGTTCGAAAATTAGCATCCTTTTGTTCTCCTCCCACCGATAGTCGGAAACTGAATCTTCAAAGATAGATTTATTGCTCTTTTAGTGTAAATGAAAGTAGTGTTGTTTGTCCGCAGCCTTACAATCTCCCTGTCTCGCTTTTTGTGACAATGGGCGACAGAAGGAATCAGGTTCAGAATCAGACAAGCCGGACAATTTCTTCAGACGTATTGGCGCTATGGGTATATTCGAAGGAAGCTATATATATTCGAGAGACCTGGGGGTCAGGGAGTGAAAATGTCCTGTTATACTATCCTACGGAAAAGGACAATGATCAAAGTCAAGACACAGTATTCATGATATCTTCTCTCATGCTTGTGTCCAAACATCCCTGCTAGATAAAAAGGGGAAATAAAGTCTTTCTACTTTGTACAAACGGAAAAAAAGGGTGAGGAAGAATATTTTTACTGCAAATGTTACTATGCCAGGAAGTTTTTAATAGAAATTACTTATGTAAACACGGCAAACATTATTTCTGACTTTAAAAAAAATATGCAAGATAGTATATAAATTTTTAAATTATAGGGGGGAAAAGAGGAAAAAATAGATACAAAAATGTTTTTTTAACTAGAAAAACAAGACAAAAAACTGGAGGGGCAAAACCCATGTCTTGCCCCTGCACTTAAAAAACTAGGGGGGCAGATGCCCCCCCTTGCCCCCGCCAGATTACGCCCATGATTGTATATGCATTAACGAATTGCACTAAAATATGCTTTTTATACAATATGCAATGGAAAAAAAAAACTAGTATTTTTTTTACATGATCACACAAAAGAATTCCTTCGGTAAGGGGCCAAATTGGGTGCGAGATATTTTAATTACATTAAACGATTTCAAATATTATATAATTGATATATGTCGCTTAGACTTAATATAAGTTATACGATACGGTCGTGCATTATACAAATTGCATATCATTTACAGGAACACACAAAAGATTTCAAAGAGTATATTCTTTCCGAATTACTGTGCATGTATCCGATGATGGCTAATGGATGGAAAGCATTTTAATTATTGAATGTGCTTTTAAGTTTCACTAAATCTATGCATATAATAGGTGTAGGTAAATGCTATAGTTGATATACAGGACCACACAAAAGAATTTGAAAACGTTCCTGATTATAAACGTAAATTACTTAAGGTGGTTTTTAAATACAGTGAACTCTCTCTATCTGAAGTCTCTCTAATCTGAACAGCCCGGTATTATGAACGCATTTTGATGGTCCAGGCAAAATTCCACAGATTTAACATAAGATAAACTCTCTGTATTCTGAACACCCTCTAATCTGAACTCCCCGTTATAATGAACGCAATTTTCGAATCCCATTTTTACCTCACCTCTCTGTAAACTAAACATGTGTTTGAAATCGGAATTCAGGAAATTCTCGCATCATGGAAATTCAGCGTAAAGGTTTAACAAACTTAAATAAGTATAGAATTTTGGAGAAAACGGGAAACAAGAACTTAAACATTAATATTCGGAAAATTTTTTG
This sequence comes from Maratus speculifer, assembly GCA_964019185.1. Lineage (NCBI taxonomy): Eukaryota > Metazoa > Arthropoda > Arachnida > Araneae > Salticidae > Maratus > Maratus speculifer. Next base: position 217,087,877 of record OZ025294.1, read on the forward strand.
TCAAATGAGAACAATAAATCATTCTGTCACAGGTCTCCAACTTCGGATTTCAGAAAAGCTGAAAATTGCAGAATTAAAGGCATCTGAAGGATTGTTGACTCATTTCAAAATTTAACATAACATCGAATTCAAAATAATCAATGGTGAAACTGCAGATGTAAATATCGACACTGTGGAAAATAAAACTTCTGAACATAACGAAGGATTTCGATACAGCAAACATTTTCAATGCTGACGAAACCAACCTGTTTTTCACTGTTCTTCCAAACAAAACTCAAGCAAAAAGAATCGAAAATTGCATAGTTGGGAAAATGTCAAAAGAAAGATTAACCATTATGCTCTGCACCAATTTTATGGATGAGAAGCTCAAATCACTTGTGATTGGGAAACGTTTAAAAAATGTGAATATCGCATCATTGCCTACACACTATCAACCAAACCGGAAAGTGCAAATGATATTCACAATTTTCTCACAGAGGTTCGAGACAATTAACAAGATAATGAAGAGAGAAAGAAAGAAAAAAAATTGTTGTTATTGTTAATACCAGATCACTTACAAACATGCAGTTGAGCAACATAACCTTGAGTTCCTGTTACAAAACTGTACTTCTATAATCCAACCACTGGATCGGAGTAATCAAGACCATTAAAACTTACTACCAAATTCATTTTCTGAAGAAATTGTTCTTGATGATGGAGGTGGCAAATTCGGCAGAAGAAGGTCAACGTCATGGATGCTATTTATTGGATATCAACAGCATAAAATGAAACAACCTCCTACACCATCCAAAGATGCTTCTATAAAGTTGGATTCCTATGTGAGAATTGGCAAACAAGAATAGAGGGCCAAGAAGCAACAGCTGCGAGTGACTTGGGATCAATTCTTCAGAAGTTTCATACTGAAACAGAACTTGGAGCTTATCTCGAAACCGATGAAATCCTCACGGTTTGCAAGAACAACATTGTTGAAGTAGAGGAGGAAAGTGAAGGAGAAGCAGAACCAGAAGAGACTGACGAAATAAGACGAACGATGATTACATTCAAGCAATATGACCCCAAGAGACTCATTCAAGACCTGTTGAAATATGTGTCTGAACATTACCTCAAAGCTTTTCCTCTTCTTAAACAGCCAGATAACATGTACATTGCATGAGCACATACAATGCAAAAACAGACAAAAATTATTCGTTTAAAAAATATACTGATTATGTTTTCAAGAGGTGTATTGTAATGTAAATGTATGTTTTGTAAAAAAAATTTAATTAAAAAAAAATGAGATGTTACAGCGCAAAACTGATTAAATTTAGTTTGGCATTGCACAGTTTTACTCAGTGATCCTTACGATTACTAAAATTTTTTTTGTAATCTTACTCAGTTACTAGGGATGGAACGAATAGTGATTTGGCCGAATAGCCGAATACCGAATATTCGGCCAATCTTTAGGCCGAATACCGAATATTCGGCGGCCGAATACTAATTTTTTTTCCCAATAAAGAAAAAAAATTTTGATTATATATAATTTAAAAAATAGGCACTCATTAATAATTATTACTCTTAAACTTGCTTTTAAATGTATTCTGAAATTTGAAACACTTATTTTAACACAAAAAAATTATGAAATTGCATTATATTCTTTTATCTTAATGTACATCAAATTGATTTTCAGTAAGTCAGGATGGTAAAATATTTCCATTAAAATATGAACATTGTATTTCCCTTTTACTATCAAATGATACTTTTATCTTTTCTTGCATTTAAAATTAATAATATTAATCTCTCTCTCTCTCTCAGAATTCACAAAAGAATATTTTCTGAAGTAACCTTTAATGAAGTAAATTTGATCATTAAGAGTTTGTGTCCCTAACAATAAGCAAATTCGTAAGAATGAGACTGTTTGGAAATCAGTTGTCAATCTTTAAATTACAAATTACGTTAAAGCAAAAGGTTATGCTTAAAATAGAATGCATATGTTAACAAAATCTTTGACATTTGAATCGGCGTATACAATATTCTACTTATTCAACAAGCATTAAAAGGATAAACAGAAATTGATAACAAAATGAATGAAGGAAGATGTAAATTAAAAATATATACATAACAATGTTACATATTTAAGCCAGTAATTATGCAAATAATTATTTAAAAGTGAAAACTATAGAATTAAAAAATTATTTTGTTCAGCATTTAGAATTTATGTTTAAATTTTTATAAAACCATCTTCACAAAGCAAGTTGTGTCATCTAATGTGTATCTAGTTTGACACCAGTTCTGTTTTCAGATGTATTGCTGTATTTGGAATGGTAATATTTGATATTTAATTTTGAAAATAAATCTTCGTTAATATACCTAGTGAATGAATTTTTTCATTTCTCACTTCATAGAAAATAAGTTATGAATTTCATAAGAATCTTTTTTACAGGTGCATGGAATTTGCAGACATTAATAAATAATCGAGTGTTTTAAAATAAGGTAGTGTTTCCTTTTTTTTTTTTTTTCGATAAGTGTTTTTATATCTTGAATTGTAACATATCATTTTCTAATACAGACATTTCCTGTACAATTAAATCTCCAACTTGGGCAGCATTTTCTAAAATATCACCAACCTTTGTATTAAATACAGAAAGGCTATATATTTTTTAGTATCTGAATAACTATGTTTTGCAAGTAAGAATGAGAATGACTTCATAAATGAAGTAACCAATTTGGATTGCAAGAAAAAAAATTGCAAGAAATGAAATTCCTCAATTCCTAAATTTGTTTGGCAAGATATCTTTCACTATTCGGCGAGATTTCAGCAATATTCGGCGATATTTCTCTAAATATTCGGCTATAGGTATTTGGCCGAAGTATTCGGTCAACAAGCCTTCAATATTCGGCCAACCGAATATTCGGCAAAAGGGCCGAATAGGCCGAATACCGAATAGTGGCCGAATATTCGTCCCATCCCTATCAGTTACAAGAAAATCTGTATGAATTACTAGAAAAAAGCTAGCAACAAATACAGTTTAGAATACCGAAAGGTGGCGTTTGCGAAGAAAACTTGACAAGCGTAATCATTAACGTCAAATTCATCCGCGCAACTTCTGGCGCGTAGGTTTGCTTGGAATTCGACGAGGTTTGTTTACACTATCTTCCAGGGATGTAGTGGAGGGTACACGCGGGTAGACGCCGTATACCTTCTGAATTTTTTTTAAGGAACACCATATACCCTCTGTTTCTCAAGAAAGCTGTAGTATACACACTCTAGCGTATACTCTCTGCTTAGACCGAATACCCTCTGTTTTTTTAACGACTACACCACTGCTATCTTCATGCCGTAAGCAAGTAGTTTCGCTATGTATGACCAACGCAGGGTTCGCTGGAATTAATACGCGGCAAATTGTTTCAAATTTTCCCTTGTAAAAGAGTTTTTGCTGTAATAAGTGATAATTACACACACACACACACACACAAAACCTTTTTTTTTAAAGTGTAGCGCATTTTTTTTTAACATCGGTTCTAACAAATTTATATACTTAAAATAAATAAAAAAGTGGATAAGAGTTCTCGCTGCAATAAGTGATAATTAAGAAAAATATACTTTTTTTTAAAGTGTAGTATATTTTTCTTGATATCAGTTTTAACAGGTTTATTTATTTAAAACAAATAAAAAATTGGATATGTATTCTTTCATTGTATTTTGTTTATTTTATATCTGAAAATTCTAGCTTGTACTTTATTTGCGGTAGTTTATTACTGCGTTCGTTCTCATAATAATGAATTTCAGTCTTACTTTTGCGTTATTTAATTTTTTGAAGGTTCGTATTTTTTTCCGCAATTTAAATACAAATTTGTATTTTTCTAAAATCCTTGCTTACTAACAAGACCAGATAATTACACTGTTTAAACTAAAGTGATATTTTATTTAGAATGAACCATGTTTTATTTAAACTATTATACATCTTTGCAAAAATAAGTAATTAATATATAGAAAGCACAAAAAGTATCTAAAGCAAATTCAATTTTGATTCTTAAAATAATCCTTTCCTTCATACAAATGCAAACTTATATGGATCAAAAATTTATTTCAACTGAAGATTAATCTACTATTGCTCAATCTTGGAAAAGCTACTGTCCTATTCTCCTCTATATATTAATCTTAAAATAAATAAGAAAATATTCTAAAATGAATTAATATTGTTTGGATAGAACATTGTGTTTTGTATTGCATCTTCAAAATTAGATTTTTATAAAATATTGTTGGACTTCAAAAATAAAAAAAATAATTTTTATTCATTCAAAATTTTTACAATTCTTTGCTGGCATTTTATTATAATTATTAACTCATTCATGTAGCTGTCAACATGAGTCTGACTCGTATACGAATCAGTTTAATGCTGCATTTATTTCGATTTTTCAATAGTGTGCAGATTGTGGTTGAATGGGGGTGAGTGATTGTTTGTTTTAAATTGTAGATAATGAGGTGTTTCGTGAATGACTAATTTAAGCAATGTTGAATTAAAAAAAATTCTTCTGGTTGACATTCTAGAGTTCTGAAGAGAAAATTGAAGTTTTTGGCCATTCAAAACAATACATGAAATCTTATTTGGGGTGGGAGGAGAGGTAGAGGAGAATGTAACACCTGAGCCACTCATGTGCCAGGAAATTTTTGAACAACCTGTTCTATTGGATGTATATTATTTAATCTCTGATTGAATGTGAATGCGAAATACTTTGGTGACATTTTCTATAATTGGCGATTAATTGAGGGTTTAGAATGTTTTTTATCCTATTCTTATTTTCTGAATTTGCACAATGTCTAATCAAAAGAATTAATAACTGAAGGACTTGTAATAACAAATACATCTCCTTTGGTCTGATTTAGAAACTATTTTAAATATTAGAAGTTGTATTAAATAACATTTTGATCATGACGTTAGAAATCTAAAAAAACCATGTATTTTCCCCTTTTTTATGAATACATAAATAAATATTCCAATTTAAAATATTTTTTAAAAGTGCATACGTTGATATTAATAAAAATAATTATATTGATATTGATAAAAATAAGTCTAAAACAAAAGAATGCATAGATTTTCGAGCTTTTTCGTTTTAAATTTAATCAAAATTTTATAACCATTTTGATATTTTATGGTTTTTCTCTGCACATAATATAATTTTCTTGAAACAATCATTAAAATATATATTTCTCTCTCCGACCCCATAAAAATCTCTCCCCTTCCCATGTGCACATAACTTTTGTATTTTTTAAAGTCAAGATACAGTTAGTCATACCTAAGTTTCATGCCATACTGAATTTTGAAAAGGAGTTTATACTATTATTATAGCTATAAAGCATTGAAAAGGAATAAATTTGTGTGACACACACTGTTAAAAATAAATCTGTGAATTCCAGGTGAAACTACCGGCAGCAAAGTAGCCGAACTGTTACCGTTCCGTAAGTAAATTTTCCGTTGTGGGACATACAAGAAAGGAAAACTCCGTTTGAAGAAGCGGTAACTTTCTGTTACTAAGTCTGATTTTTAATGACAATAATTTAATATAATTTTTAAAATTAATAAATCGATTAATCGTCAAAGAATTCGAAATTACCGAATGATTTTAAGCTGCTATGTTATTTTACGTATAATTGCACAATTTACTTCACGCCGTCCTCAGGATCGAACTCGGGACCTTTTGATAGCGGAGTAAATCCTTACTAACCGAGCCAAAGCTGCTGATGCCGGGTTGTACAGAATATGTCTTTTATGAGTTAGTGGGAAAATCTGCTGTGCTTTTTAAAGATTTCCTTTCAAATACATTCTTTATAATATTTGTAAACAGTTTATTTTATTTTATTTTAGACTGATGCATAATGCTTATTACTTTTTAAAATCAATTTTTATTTTTTAAATAGTTTAAATTAAAAAAAAAAAAAAAAAAAATCACTGTTTGAAACCACTGCTTTTTTTTTTTTTTTTGAACGAATGAATGAATGAAAAATACTTTTTATTAACAACTTTTTTTTAGAAAAATAATGTTATAGACAATTTTTTGAAATTACACTATTTATTTATTTATTGGCTAATTAATTAAAAGATTTTTAATAAGAAATAAGAGAAAAATAAACAGAAAAAATGTAATTTAAAAGGGACTTTTTATGTTTTCAGTATTTCTTGCCGACAGTGGGATACGAACCCACAATCTGCGCTCGCAGGAAATTAGCGGTATGGTGACTTGACCACTCGGCCACGGAGTCCCTTACACATTTGAGTGTCTCCGTTTTTTGTTTTTATTTCCACCCATTTCGTTATTTTCAGGTAATATGGTGGGATTTGCTGATTTGTAACGGATAATGGTCTTTTGTTGTGAAAAGGGACTTTCTCTGTGAAATTCAGGAAAAAAATATTCGTGAATTTCAGAATTTTTTTAACAGTGCATGCTACAGAAACAAAATTACGATGATTAATTGACTCAAAATGAATGAAATTTAATATCAGATGAATGAAATTTACTACAGCCAGTATAAATTTTGAAATCGGTTGTGGCATATAAAAGATTCTTATTCGTAGCAAAATGAAAAATGAGTTTGTTGCTAATGTTTCTTCCTATCTTATTTATAGTTATGATTATTAACCTTTTCAGGTTAAACTTATTTTGTTTTTATATGCTTATTTTTATAATTTATAATACATAAAAAACGATATCCCGCTTCACTTAATTAAAAAAAATAGTCTCCCCAATCCATCAAGTTAAAATACCCCCCCCTCCCAAAAAACCCACACTGTTAAAAAAATTCTGAAATTCACGAACATTTTTTTCCTGAATTTCACAGAAAAACTCCCTTTTAACAACAAAGGGGGTATTTTCCGTTACAAATCACAAAATTCCATCATATTTCCTGAAAATAACGAAACGGATGGAAATAAAAACAAAAAACGGAGACACTCCGTTGTGCCGGGGCCCCACCAGTGGCCGAGAGGTTCGGACCTCTCAACTGGTAGACGGCAGGTGCTGGGTTCGAACCCAATCGCGGCTGTCGGCCTAACCGTTCGGAGTTTTCCGTGGTTTCTTCGAACCTTGCGTAAATACGGGTTAGGTTCCCTTAGAAAGACCCCCACGGAGGGCACTCCCCCTGGTCCTATATCCCATTAGCGTAGATAATCGGACGACAAAAATCAACCAACCGTTGTGCGGGGAGCTCCATGGCCGAGTGGTCAAGGCACCACACCGCTAATCGCCTGCGAGCGCAGATTGTGGGTTCGAGTCCCATTGGCGCCGTGGAATAATGAAACATAAAAAAATCCTTTTAAAGTACATTTTTTCTGTTTCTGTTTTTTTTTTTTTTTTTTTTTTTTTTTTATTAAAAATCTTTTAATTTATTAGCCGAAAAATAAATAAATAAATAAATAAATAAATAGTGTACGACAATTTCAAAAAAGTGTCTATATATATATATATATATATACATTTGTAAAAAAAAATTTAATAAAAAAAATTTTATAAAAAAAAAAAACAGTGGTTTTAAACAGTGATTTTTTTTAAATTTAAACTATTTAAAAAATTAAAAAAGATTTTAAAAAATAATAAGTACAGTCGAGTCTCTCTATAACGAAACTCCATACATCGAATTTCTCTATATAACGAACATTTAGCAGGAACGGTTCCCCTTATTCATGATTACATTAAAAACAGTCTCTACATAGCGAAATATCTATCTCCATATAACGAATTTTTTCATAAAATGTTCTTTATTTATTCAGTTTTAAAAAAGCTTCGAAATCACATGGAATCAAATTTTCATCACTTATTTTTGATTTATCGTTCAAGGCTTCTATATTGCTTCTCTACCTTGAATTTCCTTGTTCTTTAAGTACAACGAATTCAATCCACTAGCCCCCCCCCCCCCCCCCCACACACACACACATCTTTTAACATCCTTCGAGAAACAGTGTAAATTTAATTGTCATAAAAGCTGAATCAATGTGGTAATTGAAGTCAGTGTTGATTTCAGAGGGTGGCTTGGGGGGACATTCACTCCCGGAGCAATGAGATCACCCCCGAAAATTTGAGATGTGTTTTCAATGGCGAAAAAATTAACATACGTTTTTCTTGTGTGATTTTTATTAAGCTTTTAAATAAATGTGTATTCTCTTTTTTGAAACTGTTCAAATAATTAAGAAATCGGATATTACGTTAATATTTATAGTTAAACACTTCAAATTTTTAATTAAACCAATAAAAAATAATGCTTGTTCAAAATTTGCATATTAAACAGAAATTTTAACATCTTTCTCTATTCAACGAATTTCTCCATATAACGAATTTTTTCCTGGAACAATCGATTTTGTTATATAGAAACTCGACTGTATTATGCATCAGTCTAAAATAATCCGTTTACAAACATTCTAAGGAATATATTTGAAAGGAAATCTTTGAAAAGCACAACAGATTTTCCCACTAACTCATAAAAGACATACTTTGTACTATTTAGCATCAGCAACTTTGGCTAAGTTCGTAAGAATTGGTTCCGCAACCTGAAGGTCCCGAGTTCGATCCTGAGGACGGCGTGAACTAAATTATCCAAAATAACAATTAAGTAAAATAACCTAGCAGCTTAAAATCCCTCGGTGATTTCGAATTCTTTGAAGATTAATCGGTAAATCATTTTTAAAAATTATATTAAATTATTACTATTATAAATTAAACTTTGTAACGGAAAGTTACTGATTCTTACACCGGAGTCTTCCCTTCTTGTATTTCCCACAACGAAAAATCTACTAACGGAATGGTAAAAGTTCGGCTACATTGCTGCTGGTAGTTTCACCTGGAATTCACAGATTTAATTTTAACAGTGCACGATAAAACAACTTTATTTTATTGTGGGGGTGAGGGTCTTATCGCATATTTCTTTCTACTACCAAAATTATGCTCTTCGCAAATTTTCGTAAATCGCTGTTAGTTGTTATTCTGTAAAAACTTTTTTTTTTTATCTGTAAAAAGTAAAAGTTTCGCCATTATTTTAATAAAAAGTGTTGTTTTATAAAATGATAACTTTATAAATATTGATCTGTCAACTTGCAGATGGTGTCATTCCGTCCAGAATTCCAAATTTTGTAAGAAACAATACCCCATTAGACCTAATAATAATAAAAAAAAATGTCCTCCCTCCTCAAATCAAAAGTCCCCCTCTTTTTGTCTCAAAAATATGGTAAAACAACATTTTGAGGGGACTCATTTCTAGTGCCAAAACAGTTTTCAAGATGAATTTCCCTCTCTTGCTCAAAATTTAGACGGGATTTTTCTTTTTTGTCGAAAAGTGGTATTAATTCAAATACATAAACATTTTTTTCTTTGCATAATTAGTTTCACATTATATTTACACATCGGGTTGTACGCGACACAAACTGCGAAAACCGTCAACTCGAAAACCGAAATGTTTGACCAGAATCCACGAAAAGTCCTTAAGCGAAATTTGAAATATTAAACCTAAATTCAATCTGAAAGAAAATGAATTCATATTTTAAGTTTATGTAAAAGTAGTCTATCATTTAATCCCGTACATATAAAAATGAACAATAGAGATGAGGCGGCCTTACTCCGAGCCTGGGCCCGACATAGGCTCAATTTTTTACCAGTCTTCGGACTAGGATGGCCTCGAGATAATTTTTTCTGAAACTGAGAATTTTATTTATTCCTGTATAGTAAAAAAAAAAAAAAAAAAAAAAAAAATCATCATTACATCTCTAATTTAAAAATTAGTAAGGACTTTTCGGCTTTTATCCCAGTGAGTTCTAAGGCTGGCTTTACCTCTTCTTCCAAATATTCTCTTTCAAGAACAACTATCGTCATTTTTCTCCAATCATTTGTAGTTATTGACAAACAGGTCGGGGAGACTCAACAATGAAAAGAGGTGAAGATCAATTTTAAGGAAATATTTCTCGCATTCAGAATAATTCTTCAAAAAAAGTAAAAATAAAAACACAGCAAAACCTCAAAAAAGAGCACCGACAGTTAAAGTATACTTCTATTTAGACCTTTATTGCCTTAATAGATGTAAGCTGTTGGTGCTTTAGTTTTGGTGATGTGGTATTTTTCAATTTTTAATTGCATTTCAATTATACTCTATCTGTATCAAGTATATGAAGTATCATTCTGTAGGACGAAAGGTACTGATCTATCGCCAAACTTTTGTTATCAACAGCAAACTGTTGGCGAAGAAAGGGAATAATCGTACTCCAAGTTAAAAAAAAGTTTAAAAAAAAAAAACAAAAAAAAAAAAAAACAACAAAAAAAAAAAACATGCAAACTTTGCCTTTTACTCTTGTTTTGGAAGAGACATATTTTTAAAATAATTAAAACTAAATTGTCCCATTAGTCCCCACTCTCCGTTAAATATTTTGTTTTTAAATTAAGGAGAGCTCTTGCCTGCAATTTTTAGACTATTGTGTTTTAATCATACATTTCAAAACATAAATTTTATACTAATAGATTGTAATGAATCCTCTATAATAAAATGTAACATGCGGCTGGATTTTTGGTAATTGTTGCCACACATTATTCTCGGAAAATGAAACATTTGAAATTACTGAAAAAGTTAATAGCTCTAAAAATATTCATCAGAAAAGTGTTAAACAAAGGCGTTTGAAAGGTAAAAAATTGTATTTTTTTGCTTATAAATTTCAAATTTAATGATAATGCCATTTTTCAAATATTGAATTTTAAAAATTATAAATTTCACAATGGAGTACTATATCAAAACATTCAAAGTTATGCTTTGGAATTGAAATGGGGTACAAGTTTTTATTTAATGTGAAATTAAAGCAATATGAATGACATCAATGAGAGCACTATTTTGACGATTTATCCCATTGCTAAGTTAACATAAAAATACACTTATTTTCTGATTATCAGTGTAATGAACATTGTTTATTATTATTATTTTTTTTTAAATTTATTTATTAATATTTTTCAACATCGCATAATTTTAAATTTTACAGCTTTGAACAGGGAGAGTGTACTTGTTTCGTATGCAACCAAAACTTAATAATTGGGTTCAAAATATTCTATAATTCAAAATACTTTATACTTAGATTTTATTTTTAATAAATTTTATTATATACATAGAATAGTACTATGACTGGGACGTATGAAGAAATATTGAATTCAAAGTATTTACATATATACAAAATATAAATTCATTTTATCTTGGAAATTTCGGATCATCGTACTTAAACACGGAAAAGATGGTCTTATACATATATCTGTGTGCCTATCTCGAAAATTCTTATCATGCCTTTGCAGAAAATAATAAAATACTTCAAAAATACTTAAGACACACACGGCAAGCAAAAAACATAAAAATTCTCTCAAAATTTTTTTATTTTCTTCCATCAAAAATTGATGCCAACTTTTCCCCCTAAACTTTTGCTTCATCTCGTAAAATAAAAAAAATGTAAAAGAAAAGTAAAATAAAAAACAACTTCGCTGCCATAGCAACGGGTCACGTTTGATAAATAAAATAAATATCACAGTAGGCAAATTTGCAAAAGCTGTGAAAATAAAATAAAATATTAATTTATCAATTCCTAACAGTACTTTCAATTGTAAAAGTTTGAAAACTATATTTTAATTTTCTGGCTTTTTATGATTTTTAATCTAAATAGATCGATTACGGGGTAATAGTAATGAATATTTTTATCAGTTATTTCATAAAAAAAAACCGATTTTTACACACAGCCTGAGGACGGGTGTTTACACTAATAATTAATAAAGATAAAATATCATATCAACATCCATTTCAACTTCAAACAGTCTTCAAGTGTTTATTAAACTTTAATGTACTTGAGAAATTGTCTGAAATCATAGAATATTTCATACATCTTCCCTTAGAATGATTGATTGTGCTGTCATCTATTTCCTTCTTTCTAAACGATGACCAGGCCCCTACCAGCCGAGTTGCCCCAGCGAAATGCACTGTAAAAAATTTTCCCGTTAAAAAACGGAAATAGTACTGGTAATCTAGACGCCAGTACTACTTCCGTTTTTTAACGGAAAAAATTTTCCGTAAATTCCAGAAATAGTTCCGTTTTTTCACAAAATATTTCCGTTTTTTTTTAATTTTTTCCTTATGTAAAAATTTTTGTTTGAAAAGTTAAAAGAATTTTTCAAGGACTAACTAACATCTTTGTGATTTTTATTCTTTACTTTTCAAAGACACGTTAATATCAAGGACACATTAGATACAATTAATTTAAACAACAGTGAAGAAATGTTACATACCTTCCATGGGGTTCGAACCCGGGGCCTCTTGTGTCGTAGCTTGCAGTGTAATACCATTACACCAGAATTATTCAATCGACCCTTTCAAAATCTCGATACCCTTTCAAATATCTTTAGTTATTTCGGATACATTTCGTAAAGTAAAGATAAGATTTTAAACGCAGGGTTTTTTTTTTTTTTTTTTTTTTTTTTTTTTTTTTTTTTTTTCTTTTTTTGAGATAATATTTTTCTATTGAATGGATAATTCTAAATGTTTTACAGATTTTCTTTGCATAATTTCGAATATTTAGCTTATTAATTTTGGCTTTATATATATAAAAATTAGTTTTTAAAATATTACATGTAAAAGAATTTATTAAGAGTTTTGTTTTTGTCTGTTTTGGAAAAGTTTTAAAATTCTATTGTAATATTATTGATATTTATTTATTTATTTAAAAAAATACTAACATGCTAAAAGAAGGGACAAAAAATGTGCATTTTAACAAATTATTTTATGACGATCTAAGGTAAACTCAATAAAAAAATTACAATGGGTTATAAAAATAAAAAAAAAAAAAAAAAAAAAAAACAGTTATTGATTTTTTATAACATAAGTAATCCCCAAAATTTCCTTTCTTAATTTCCTTAATTTCTTTCCATAGTTTCGATTTTCTTTCCATAATTTCGAATATTTAGCTTATATGTATAAAAATTAGTCTTTAAAATATTACATGCATGAAAGAATTTATTAAGAGTTTTTTTTCATTCTTTTTTGGAAAAGTTTTAAAATTCTGTTGTAATATTATTGATATTTATTTATTTATTTTAAAAAATACTAACATACTAAAAGAAAGAAAAAAAATGTGCATTTTAACAAATTATTTTATGACGATCTAAGGTAAACTCGATAAAGATAATTACAATGGGTTATAAAATAAATTTCAATTATTGATTTTTTATAACTTACGTAATCGCCAAAATTATAAGAATTTCGGTAATATATTTCGATATATTTTTAATTTTATGTGCGAACTTCTTAATTTGAATAAATTAAAAAAATATATATTTTTTTAAATTAAAAGAAGAATTTTTTTCTACTTTTTTCAAAATATCCAACGCACTTAATATATATATATATATGATAAAAATAGATAAAAAATTATTTTAAAAATCACAATCAACTTTCCCTTTCAGCTATTTCAAACTTAAAAAGAATTAATAATTTTTTTATTTTTTTATTATTATTTTCTTAATATTTTAAAAATACGTTAGCTTTTTATTATTAAAACAGAATGAAATAGAGATATAGTCTAGCAAATTGTTTAAAAACCATCAACTCAGTATAAGGTTTTTAATTTTGCTGGTAGATGGCACCACTAAACTCTACTGTTTTCGGAAAATTGACAAAAATAAAGGAACACTTCCGTTATTTAACGGGATTAGTGACTTCAAAATGTCAAATACGGAAATTCTGCCGTTTTTTTTCGGAAAAATGAAACTATTCCGTAATTTTTAGGGAAAAGTTTGTGTATATTAACGGAAATTTTTTACAGTGTGGGTTTGATAAATGATATCAGGGCGGCAGACCACCTAATCGCCACGTAGAATTGATAAACCTAGCATATTCGTCTCGAATGTGGAAAGGTTACTAAATGTCATGGTTACTAAACATTATTTTGTAGCTGTTAATAAAACTTTAGTAGCTATTTAATATTTTTAATAGCTATTATTAAAACCCATTTGGTGGTTCTCACTAAAAAGTTTTAAGTTAGTTATAAGAAAAAATCATTTGTACAGTTTACAAAATAAATGTTTGTTTCACTTGCTAAAATTACGTTTGGAATAGTTACTAATAGTCTGTGGATAATAATTAGTAAAAATTATTGAGTAGCTGTTACTAAATTTATTGAATAGCTGTTACTAAAATTTGCTTGATGGCTCTTACTAAAAAGTTTTAAGTTAGTTATACAAAAAATTGATTTGTACAGTTTACAAAATAAATGTTTGTTTCACTTGCTATAAAAACTTTAGGAATGATTATTCGCAGACAGTGAGTAATGACTACTAAAAATTATTTAGTAGCTGTTACTAAATTTAGCTTGGTGGTTTATACTAAAAAGTTTTAAGTTAGTTATACAAAAAACTCTTCTGTGCAGTTTACAAAAGAAATGTTTGTTTCACTTGCTAAAAAAAAAAGCTTGGAATGGTCACTATTCGTACTGTGAGTTATGGTTACAAAAAAATTCTGTGGAATACAAATTTACTAAAAATTTTTTAGTAACCTCATGAAAATTTTTTACAGAGTAGTAGTAGTAATGTATTTTCGATTCTCCCTCTATACTGAACACCTCCATAATCTGAGCATTTTTGGTCGGTCCCATGAGTGTTCGAAATAGAGAGAGTCCACTTTAATTTATGCATTTTTACACTGAACAGCAGTCAGTTTACTAAGAAATGTTTGTACAATATGGATAAAATGACATACAGAGCCACGCAAATCTCCTAGTATAAATTGCTGAAAGAGAAATTTCACCCTTCAAGGCATTTTCTTGCTAAACTAAATTTCAAATTAAATAGTATATATATCAACCGACAGATCAAATACAAGGCTGTTCAAAAGTATTGGAATGCATATTTGGCTACAGACAGTAAATAAATACAGGGTAAATACAGTAAATAAATACCTTGTATTTATTGAATATAAACAGTAAATACAGGGCTGTTCAAAAGTATTGGTATACATATCTGGCTAAAGACAGTAACATTATTTTCCTCCTAATGAAGTTTTGTTAAAGATTTCAGGAAATGTTGGAAAGTGTTTCATATTCTATGCTTAACGCATGATTTTTCTTATTTGTTTTATATAGAGAAGGATTTTTTTTCCTAAATTATCCCTTTGTAATTCAAATATATGTATTGTAACTGTTTTGACTTAGAAAAAAATATTCTATTAAAGGTGCGATGTTGTTTTAACACATATATAGTTACAGTTTATATATATGTTTATGAAAAATATGCATTTTCTGTTTCGAATGACTTCAATTTAAAAAATGCAAAAATCTGTCGGGAGAATCTAAATTTTTACTGACCTGTTAAGAAAAAGAACACGTATTATCGTTTATTTTCTAAATTATTGTACTGTTTTTAAGTTGGTGGTAGCTCGAAAGAACTGATTGAAATAGCAATTAAAAAGGAGAGATTTCTATAATGTTAAATTATGGAAGATATAGCGATATATATATATTTTAAATGGGTACCGTTTCCTTAATATTGGATATTTTTTGACAAAATCTTCGAAAGGCACATACCTAAATTAAAAGCTTTCGGATAAGCTATTACAAGTTGCTGAATGCTTCCTGGTTCGGGTTGTTGTACTTTTATCATGTTTAAAAAGTGACAAAACAGGGGTTCTGGATCTCCATAACTAATTGATGGATCTGGATGAAATTTGGTATACTTTGAGGTCTAGAGTAGGACAAATTTCGTCGCGATCCAATGATTATGCGGGTCCAAAGTTATTAAGAGGTAAACGTCGGACGTTAGAGATACATCTTTTCTCTACTATCAACACTGTCATGCTGTATGATGTTATGAAGCAAGATATTTGCAACACTTCTTTAATTTACTAACATATATCAATCTTTGTTTACAAGGTATGATTTTTTTAAAGTGTATTTTTCAATAAAAATAGCTCTTAAATTAGTGTTTGCAAACTTACACACTATATTTTGTTTCATAACACACCAATAGATGAGTAAAAACTTGTGACAAAATTTTATTTCAATACCTTAAAAATCTTTTTTAAGAAATGATGTTTCTCGTAAACATACACAATGAAAAACGCAGTTTTCCAAAAAACGCAAATTAAGATTTCGAAGATTTCAGAAAATTCATTTTCGGTTTATATTTTAGGCTCTAAATTTGTTTCTAATTATCACTGAACCAAAAGTAAGGCATTTTTGGAATCCTAAATGTCTTAACTTTAATTTAAAATAATAATAACAATAGTAATAATAATAATAATAATAGCAATAATAATAATAACTCAAAAAAATTCTCAAAAACAGCAATTTGAGAGTAGGCACATACCTTAAATACAGGTAAAGTTTTATTGCGACAAGATTGTAAATTTTATGACGAAAATGTAATTTTACAAACTTTTACCTATATTTATGCAAAAGGGACTAATTTACACATTTATTTTTTTAAAGTGTATTTTATTAAATAAAGTTACTGCTAGGTAATGAGATGCCTCAAATTTTCAGTAATATATATTACAGTATTATTGAAGAGATGGTTTCAAAGGTTTAAGGTCCCTTTAACCAATCGTTTTGAATATCACCAGTGATTTTTGAATAAGTGTCCTAAGCGAATTATTTCTTGTACAATTTCTTTTAAATGTTCCATTTCTCAGATATGCTAACTCGTTGAGTGCCACGCCAGTCACTGGTGACTGACACTAAACTTTCTGTCTAGGCAGTGCCAGTCATCGATGTCTAACTTCGTAAAATATGATATAAAACTAAAATAATATATACTGGTTTAAGTAATTATTGAAAATTCACTTAAAATTTGCTTGATTTTCATTTATTAATGGATTATATTCTTAAATAAGAGGTGGCTTAAACGGAAAGTTCAGTGTCAGTCACCGGTGACTGACGAGGCACTGAACATGTTAATATATATTTTTTTTTCAGTTTTCAAACAAGTTTGTATCTGCATGAAAATTAACAAATAGTACAAAAACAATAAAATAATAATAATAATAATAAAGAAACTTGGTATAAAGAAACTTTATTTCCGGGGCTTTATTTTTTTAAATAAATTTTATTTCCATCCAGAAAAAACTCTTATATTAAATATAAAAACATTATATCGCTATATGCGTGTGGTAAGGTTTAAGTCGATAACTTAAAGAGGAATTTATTAACTTTAATTTCCACCATCTCCTTAAGGTTGTTCTTCAATCCAAACTGGCTATATTCTGACAGATTTATTTTACAG
Source organism: Maratus speculifer (assembly GCA_964019185.1). Classification (NCBI taxonomy): domain Eukaryota; kingdom Metazoa; phylum Arthropoda; class Arachnida; order Araneae; family Salticidae; genus Maratus; species Maratus speculifer. Next base: position 217,105,121 of record OZ025294.1, read on the forward strand.
TTCATTTTGGTTTACAAATACTTGAAAATAGTATATCCTCTTATTAAGATTATATGTAATTAAACACTTTCCACTTTTTGGTTAAGGCAGAAGATCTTTCAGAAAATACTGCTGAATGTGGCAGTTTAAACGATGCAACAACATGAAAAAGAATGAAACCACCGTCATGAGCTAACAATCGATTGTAACTCAAGATGTAAATCATTTATCGAAAAAAAGAAATAAGATTTTCAATCCTAAATACCTTAAATAATCATTTCAATAATTACTGCAAGTGTCCTGCTTTTGATTGTGAAAATGAGTCCAGAAATGTATCAGGAAATTTCGCTTTGTTGAGTGAAGAACAATGTTATTTCCAGGACTGCCTTAAATGACTAATAACTTTTTACCTCTTTGATATTTAATGCACATTTCTAACTTTACATATGAGGACCTTAGAAGCCAAAGGTTACAAGTGACAAAAATCCGATTTGGAATAAACCGAGTTCAAATATATTTGATGTTAAATTTGAATATCAATAATAATTGACTTAATTCAAATAGGAAACTGCCGCTAGTTTCTTTGTGGTCTTTCAACTCTTATTTCAAAAACTTTAAAAAAAGTGGAGTGCAATTTTCTTGAAATTTATAAATATAGTAAACATTGATTATTATTCGGAAATAGCGGTTGATAGTTAAAACGCGGCACATAATTAGAAAATCACTTATATGTCATCCTCAAAAAAGAAAAAAAAATTTCCAGGTCATCTGTGCGCTTAGTTCAATTTTTTCATTTTTCGTCATTTATACCCCTTGGTTTCTGGACTCCTCATATGAGCATGGAGAATTTATCTATTCAAAATTACAATTTAATAGCAAAAGAAAATTTTCATTCGCAAAATGTACAAAAATGTTTGCGATTCCATTAAAGGTAAATATTTTACTCTACACAAGCATATAACACAACAAACTGTATGTATTACAGACGAATTCATCTTTTATGATAAAAAAAAAAGAGAAAAATTTGCATAAATACATAAAACTATTATTTTATTTAATGAAAATAGTTCTTTTCATAAAAAGTGAAAACAAAACTTCTTTTTAATTTAACACCTCGCGAGTTTATTGCAAACACAAAAGCAGTCATTTAAAAAAGTTCCAAAGCCACACGGGACTTACTTTTCTTTTCTAAAAATGATATTCACTTCTGCCGCAGTTTTGCTACAAGGCGCGCGCCATATTTTCAATTCAATCCCTCTCATGCCCCCCGCCCTTTTATATATTCTTCAAACAATCGCATAATCAGCAGGCTGGAGAAATTTGAATCATTCAAGATGATCGAAGTTTTACATCCCCCCCCCCCCCAAAAAAGGGAAACACCTGAGACGTTATCTCATTGCATTTCAAGTGTTTTGGATCTCGCTTCTTTCGGAAGAATAACACAACTGTAAGTTGTTTTGTTGTAGCCATCGAAGTGAATGAAATTTTGATTGAAATAAACATGATGTTTCAATCAAATATGCATAAATTCTTTATTCACTTGCGGCTGTTTTTGGCAAAAGTATGAAAATACTTGAGTGTAAAGCATGGTAATTCTTTCGAATTTTACAAAATAGGATCATGCAGCAATTTAAGTTAGATGACACATCGGGACAGAATCATTTCATTGGCTAATAACTTTACTTTGTAGACACCAAAATGAATTTCACAGAAACAAACAGGATTTTCAATCAAAAATACACATTTTTTTTTTTTTTTTTAATCCTTATGGGTATAATTTTTTAAAAGTGTTTGAAAATGCTCATTTTTTAGTATTCTTTTGTGTGTGTAAGTATTGCATATATCTATAGTATAGAAAAAAACTAAAAATGGTTGATTTATCAAGATAATATAAATCTTAAAGTTAAAATAGGAAATTAATTTAAAGCTGTTTAAAGCAGAGAACCGGGAGAATACTGCCACTATTTCATGTATGCAACGAAATAAATGACATTTAGATTGAAAAGAATAAAACAAAGCTGACGGGGATTGCAATAAGTGCCCGACTTGCCTGATTCGGGCTCTAATAAGCAACATGAATTTCGTAGACTCCTATTCTTATTTAAATCTTGTTTTGATGCTACTATATAAATTTAAAACTAAGCATTCGGAAATTGCCAGCATTTCTACGTAGCTTAGAAGATTTTTAGGGACAGATTTAGACTATCTAGGTGATCTAATTAGGTAATCTATCCCGAAGTAAGCATTATTTTGAAGAATCCATTAATTTATCCGTAGAAATTATTCATTAATACTGAAATGACTAATATTAAATTAAGTAGATTTCGAAAGAATTTATGAAACGAATTTATGAAACGACTTTTTGAAACGATTTTATGAAACGACTGATTTTATTTCATGGCGATTTCTCCAAAAATTTGGAATGTAATGCAGTAAAATTAACACCAAAAATCCGTATTCATCCGAAGATCTTAAAATAAATATTAGATTTTTAAAGTTTGAATTAGTTTTTGAGTTAGTAATTTTTTTCTTATTTGAATTACATTTCTCTAATGATGGTAACCAAATTATACCATTTTTGTGAAAAAAACATAGAAAATGGATAACGACAGAAAAGAAATTTCTTTTTCTTCTGTCATTTTCAAATTGAAATGAAAAATAACTTTTATTTCAATTAATAATAAAGACCATATTATGATTAAATTATGTTTTTTCAAAAATATCTAACAAAATAAAACCTTATTTTCACTTATTCGATCTCCAGCTACCAATTTACGTCAGATACAGAATAATAATAAAAAATAATTCGCCTGTCATTTTTAATCGTTGAAATAAATTCCATTGACTTAAAAATCATGAAGCAAAGAGATAGATAAAGATACAGTATGCCTTAAAAGTGGTTTGCAGTATGATGCACATTTGCACTCAAATTTAAATGCCGTCAATCGATCCAAACAAAACAGGGACCTGATTTTCTGATATCATTCGTGCTTTTTTTTTTCTCTAAATGAAAACGATCTGCTTATATTTAAGCCAAAAGTCCAAAGTTTTTTTTTTTTTTTTTCCAAAGTAGCATTTTATTGCATTAGAATTAAAAGTAGTATTATTAAAAGTTTTCTTCTTTTTTTTGCGAAAACACGTGTTTGTGTTTGACCATGTGTAGTGAGTGTTAGGGTTAATTTTTTGGCGTCGCCCCAGCCATCACACTTACTTTCTTTTCTTTCTTTTCACTCTATGCGTAAAAATAATTCACCATAACGTTCTTTGAGTTTTTTTCTTCCAGTTGACAATAGTGCATAAACCCCAAATGGTTTAAGAAGAAAATATAAAATTTTCTAATTATATGTTTTAATTCTGGAAATATTTTGAATCATCTTTCAAATGACACAAGTCTTTTATGTAAAAGCTAAAGAAAAGAGGAAAAGGAAGCTAATAGGGATAATTACTTACAAATATCATTTTGTCTTAAAAAACTTACACCTATATTCCCGCATGATATAAAAACAATGTGCGGCGGATTCTGTCGTCACGTGAAATCACTCTTTTGTATCCTATGCATTTTCGATCCGGCGAAAAGTGCTATTCTGATAAAACGAATTTATAAAAGCGGAAATGTAAAACGAATATAAGAAATATAATGAATAGTATTCTTGCGACGTCACAATTAGTAAAATGACGATTTTTAAAACTTGGAACCAAAAGGAAGAATAGGGTCCATTTCGTTATTAGGAATCATTAGACGGAAATAAATGCTAAACTACGGAATTCTTTTAAGTCTAAACGAAATTTTCTCTAACGGTCTGTATACAGTAACTTCAATAAACAGTATTTGTGTGACGTCACAATTAGTAAAATGGCGATTTTTTATAGCATCGAATCGAATAGAAGAATACGATCCATTGCTCAACTGAATGTAAGGTTGATAAAATTTCCTACTAATCTGGAAGAAGAAATCGTTTTAGTAGCTCTTGAATCATAATTATTTAAGCATAGTTTTCGTACATTTCCCTCTTTTGAATTTCAAACATGATAAAAGTGTTCTGAGACAGCATGCACTACTTAAAAGTAACTATCATATCCAATTTCTCGCTTCTATTATTAGCAGTTCTGAAAAAATCGTAATTTAAAATGTTTTTAAAATCATAAAGCGAAGTACAAAAAATTCTTCTTTCAATTTATCATAAAAATATAATGTGAACTTTAAAAGGTCATCGCTTACTTAAAAGTTGATTATAAAATCCTAGATATTAAAAATTTAAAATAAACACATTTTGTATAACCTGCTAGTACTTTCGGATTGCACCCGCAATCTTCATCAGAGAGGGATTTTCTTGATAGCCATTAAATTTACCCAACTGTTCCTCTTCGTTATAATATAATTAAATGTTTAAGATATTTATGTTCAATTAAATAATATTGTTAACTTAACTGAACTTAATTTTGTGAAGATACTGCTAATTAGTCTGAATAAGTAGGAGCAAAAATTTTCTGTTGTTGTATTAAAATATAATTACCCTAATTTCCTGCCTATAATCCGCGGATTATACGCTAAAAATCCTTATTTTTCTTGTAATGCGGATTATGCGCCGCCGCGGATTATCTGCTAATTTTTTTCTACGCGATAACTTCGAAAAATGTCAATAAACGAAAGTTTTTTAGCATATTTACAAATATCTTTCTTAAAAGTCAACAGATCTACTTGATATGTATTAACCCATGGAGGAATGAGATAGATGGAGGTGAAGTAAGTCTCAAAAAAGGTTTGCTATATCAATCCATTTATTGCTCAAATTTTAATGCTCCAAACAAAAGGACGTGGAAGGAATTTTGTATTATAATACGAATTGAAAGAAATGAATTACAACTGAAGCATATTTTAAGAAGAAATAGCAAACTTTTAAAATGATCTTTGTTCTATTATTATTTATTAAAATAAATGTTCGCTTTTAAAATAAAAGAAATTTCAAAATTAGCACTAATTAAATGTCAAATTGAAATTAAATAAGATAGTGAAAACATTTGATGCAAGCTAAAAATTGTATCACTAAAAGTTTCTTAATTTAATGTAATTTTGAATACTTTATAACGTCGATGAAAAATGTTTATGACTTAATAATTGCATGTAAATAAATATTTAAAATATAACGATGAAAACATTCTTTTAAAATCATGTATGAAAACTTAAGTAATAAATATTAATCTAAAATATAGATTTCTGACTGCAGACGATTTTAAGATATTAACAAAAAAAAAGTTATATTTTCAAGCAAAACGTTAAAATAATTTTCTATATTGATACTTAAAACACATATGATAAAATAATTAATAAGTTCTTACCGATGAAGCGATAGATTAGTTCCTTAAAGAAAAAAAATACAGGTTTAAACCTGTTTTAATTGATAAGCGTGTCAAAGCACGTGATTTTGTTTGTACTTAATGTGACTTAATGTAGGGTTACATTTTTAGCATCACCCCCAGAGATAATACTTCCTTTCCACCTATCTCATTCCTCCATGATATTAACCAGATGAATTCTTTTGCGTGATGAGACTAATCCCTTTCAGTCAAAAATACAGGATTTGTTTAGTACAAAATATTTATCCACGATTGCAAAATAATGGAAAAGTAATCCCTATACAGGGAAAAGTAGGGAATCATTTTCACCTGCTCCTACAGATTCTTCGCTAAGAGAAGCACATTGCAGGCTGCCATTTTTTCTTTTGACTGCGACTTGCTGTACACTCGTTAGTTTTTTCTTAATTTAAGCAAAATGTTCTGGTGCTGTAAAGCGTAAACGTATCAGTAACGCATCCGAACGCAAACTTAAAATAATTGAGAAGGCTGAAGAAATTGGGAATAGGGAAGCTGGAAGAATTTTCAGCGTTGATGAATCGAACATAAGACTTTGGCGTAAAAACAAAGCCAAACCTCAAAATATGGATAGAAAACGCAGTGCCGTTAAAAGAGGTCATGCAGCGTGGAATGAATCTTGAAAATGAACTGCATTCGTGGATTTTGAATCAACGGAAATCGGACCTATCGGTGTCAACAGTAAGAATAAGAAGCCAAGCTCGGACTATTGCGACAGAGATGAGCATAGAAAACATTGAAGGTGGAGCTACGTGGTGTTACCGTTTCATGAAACGGAAGAAACTCTGTGTACGGGCTCGTACAACTGTAGGACAAGAATTGCCAGAAAACTGGAAAGAAAAAGCAGAAGATTTCCTAAAATATGTGAAAGAGAAAATTGAAGAAAAGAATTTCAGCCTGAAGGAAATTATCAATATGGATGAAGTTCCGTTATGTTTTGATTGCCCTCCGAATTACACTGTGGATTCCCAAGGAAAAGATAGCATTTCGATAACAACAACAAGACACGAAAAATCTGCTCTCACCGTCGTTTTATTTTGTGCGGCAGATGGAACAAAATTACCTCCTATGATCATCTTTAAAAGGAAAACAATCCCTAAAGAAAATTTTTCTAAAGGACTAGAAGTTCGAGCCGTTGAGAAAGAATGGATGAATGAAGATTTGATGATATCTTGGATAAATACTATATATAGAAAAAGAAAAGGTGAGTTTTTCAATCCTGCTGCGTTATTGATTATGGATTCCATGAGAGCTCATCGTGTTGAGAAAGTGAAAAGTGCGTGCAAATCGTCTAAAGCAGAACTGACCGTAATATCTGGTGGTTTAACAAAGGTTCTTCAGCTCCTCGATGTAGGAGTGAATAAATCTTTTAAAAGTAAAGTAAGAAATTTGTGGGAAAGATGGATGAAACAGGGCGAATATAGCTACATTAACAGTGAGAAAATGCGTCGTGCATGAAGCGCAGACATTTGCGAATGGGTGAAAGAAGCTTGGGACGATGTTTCTGAAAAAAAAACTATTAAAAAAGCATTTATAAAGGCTAAAATTGTTGATGAAATTGACTGTGGTTCTAGTAGTGACGATAATTCTGAAAATGATAACGATGCAAATTTACCTAAAGAATTGATAAAAATGTTTGAATCGGATATCGATTCATCTGATTTTGATTAAATTATTTTATCATCTAGAATGTCTGTTTTTCTTTTACGTCTATATAATAAATTATTAAGTGTTATTTATATTTTTGCTTTACAAGTTTCTGAGGTAACGTAATGGGTAAGTTTCGATTTTCATTATTATATTTTTGAATAAATATTAAAAACAGCGCAATCTATTGAATTTGCATTAATTTTTAAATGAGATACTTTGATTCAATTCAAACTACATTTTTTTTCATATGCTTATTTAAATTTATATTTGGAAATATAATATTAGTGTTTTCTGGGATAATGCTTACTTGATTTTCAATATCTTCTCCTATTTCGCTAGATGGCGTCCTCTCTGCAGATGTTAAAAGCATATTCATACTCATTAAGGCCCAATCTTATTAAACGGAAAAAAAACTAGTGTAAATAATTTTTATTTTCATTAAAAACACGTTTAATCAATTAAATTGTTTATTATTATTTTTATTATAATTTTTCAAATATTGTTTTTATTATAATTTCATAAATATTAAAAACAGTGCAGCTTATTAAATCTGCTTTAATTTTTAAATGAAGTCCTTTGATTAAATACTAACATTTTTTTTCATATGTTTATTTTTAATCAGGAAATATTATAATAGTGTATTCTGAGATAATACTTACTACATTTTCAATATTTTTATGTTATTTCGCTAAATGGCGCCATCACTGAAGATATTAAAAGCATATTGCCGTAAGCTAGATATAATAGATTTATTATAGCTAGCTTCCTGCATATTACTAATCAAGACCTAATCATGTTTAAAAAAACTAGTACAAGGAATTTAAATTTAATTTAAACATATGCTTAAGTAATTATCTTATTTAATTATAATTTTCATACTATGTAGTAAACCTTCCAAATTTATTATTGTGTATGTATTAGAATTGCAAATATTTTTGTTCTGAATCTTTTACTTATTAATTATTTATCAAATGTTGCATTAAAAGTAAAAGATAAAAATTAAAATATTTTATATTTGATTCTATATTTTTTTTTTGTTATGGCTGAAAGTTAGTCCTATGCATATTGTAAATTTTTTTAAGTAAACGTATCACTTGCGGATTATACGCCGCTGCGGATTATACGGTGTTTTTCCCCCAAAATATCACAAAATTTACACCTGCGGATTATACGGTGCTGCGGATTATAGGCAGGAAATTAGGGTAGTAATAAATATTTTATTGCTCACTGATGTTTATTCGAATTAACCAATTTTGTTAAGCTATAAAAGTTACAAAAATTAAAAATAACATGGTTCTTTTATGACATAATCTTGTTATTCTAAGCACGACACATGACGTTGGAGAATAATAAGGTTTCATCAATTTTTTTAAATCTAAAAAAAAGCTACGAAAATATTATTTACGAATTTTGATTTTGTAGAATTGCTGTCTATACATACAAACGAACTTATTAAGGCCAAATGTTTTTTGTAAACTTTAATAGCTGCATATACGGAACATACTAATTTTGAAAGTGGCAAAGTGTTAACTGCAAAGTGAGTTTTGGATGGATAGAACCATCTTATTATCAGGTTTCTCTTTTTATATTGACTTTTTATTAGTACCTGCAGTTCCGTATTTGTTTTGTAAAGCTAACAAAAGATTTAAATTTTGCTAGGATGAGTCTTAATTAACATGATTGGAAAAAAAGTTTTGGTATTGCTTTGTTCGATTTTATTTGTCTTATATAATAAATATAACTTTAATAACATTTTAAAATAGTTTTACCTATGTCAATTGCACTTATTTGTATTTCCAATAGATCGGAAGGCGGCTGTACGAACCATCACTTCATTACGTTTATGGCTGAAATTCTAAGATTAGCATATTAAAAAGTGACTGGTGTGCCAAATCATATTTTGGTGGAAAACGGCATGGCGAGGGACATTATAGGGGTTGACTGATAGGTTTACCATTGTGTGTTTTACTGTTCCCAATCTTCCATGTTTTCATACCTTTGTGTAGAAAAATACAATGGTACACGTACCAGCCAACTTCTGAACTCAGGTATTCAAGTGGATTCCACCAAGATATTACTTGGCAGACCAGTTGATTTTCAGTATGCTAATCGAGTTTTAACTAATTCTAAAATTTCAGCCATTAAATCGATGGGGGAGATGGTTCGTTCAGCGGCCTTCAGGTAACAACTTTCGAAATTTCCTGCTTGATAAACATAGAAGGGTAAAAACAAATAAAAAAGTCATTTTATGGCTAAAAAATGCTAAAAACTGTCATAATAATGTGTTTTGTCCGTATAGGTTGTTAATAGATAAACCACTGGAAGAAAATTTGCGTATTCGGTTAATCCACAAATACATTTAATACGCGAATTTTGATTGGTCCTTTGATTCGCATATTAATGGGGTTCGACTGTATTACAATAAAATTATGAAAATCTTGCAAAAAAAAAAAAAAAAAAAAAAAAAAAGAAGAAGAAGCAGTCATTACTCTTAATTCATTCTTTCATGCATGTAATATTTTAAAGACTAAAATTTATCTTTTATAAAGCATGAAATTAAAAAGCCAAATATTCAAAATTATGAAAAAGAAAAAAAGAAAGAAAGAAAGAAAAAAAAAAACATAAAACATTCGGAATTGTACTCAACTAGGAAAATACTATCTCTACGAAAATACGTTCCCTGTTTATTACCTTGCCTATGCTTCATAAAAGGCATCTGAAAGTAGTAACAATATTTGAGTAACCGTGGCTGAGTGGTCAATGTAATAAGCTGGGCAGCATAGACAATCGCCTCATCGAGTTTATGGATGAAAATCTAAGATCAGTGAAATCTCCATTCGGATACTAAAGCGCAATCGGTTTGCCAAGTCATATATTGGTGGAAATCATTTAAAAAACTGATTTCAGTGGTTGACTCGTAGCTATACCATTGTTCAATCTTGTACCCAAAAGTATGAAAACATGAATAATTGGGAGCAGGAAAATATAATGCTAACCCTATGGATCAACAGCTAGAATTGGGTTTTTAGATGTTTTCCACCACGATATGACTTGGCAGACCGATTACATTTTAATATGCGAATCGAGATTTAACTAATCCTAGATTTTTATCTGAGAACTCGATGAGGGGATTGTCTGTGCTGCCGCCTCTCTATGAGTGTTGTTTGTTTGCATTGTTAGTGTTATAATTGAATTAATCAGAGAAATTCTGATCTTGATGTAAATCTGTTCTTCAGGAGAGAAATTCATATAGATGTGAGTTTTTCTTTAAAAATAATATTTTGTTTTTTAAATGGAAATGAATCGATCAAATTCGTAGGCTGGATTCATCCGGCGTCTGGTTTAAAAATGGTGGCTGCATGAATTTCTTTAAATTTTCAAAAATTCAAAATGCTGTATAAAAAAATAAGAAATTGAAAAAGTTAATTTTTCTTTGACTGCTTGTACAAGGATTTGTTGTTGCACCTTTATCTACAAAATCGGCTGAGATATAGCAGTTTAATATTTCGAAGCCGGTGACATTTTTGAACAATCTGGATTTTCACATTGGACACGTATGCCCTCGTATTTATTTACAGACTTGTATGTTATTGAGCATGTGCACAGAAATATCACTTCAAGACAAAAAACCCAACGAAATATCGCAATGCGACAAACATCAACTGTGACAAAAACCTAGCGAAACATCGCAACATGACAACCATAATTATCGCAAATCCTAAAAAAAAAGCAGTGCCAAGATCTTTATAGTGTAAAGAAATTATAAAAAGCATCCACGACAGAGTCAATACAGCAAAATTCGAAAGTGTAAAGAATTTAGAATTCTCTAAACGAGAAACCAAAAGAACAACTCCCACGACGGAGTCAACATAACTAATATGACATCAACATCAATGGAGACAAAATACAAAAGAGACAACACGTATGAAAAGTAATCGGCACTGGATGTTTAAACATCATGAGTTAAGCGCGTCGCGGAAGCTTAATAATGTGTTCAAGTGGGCAGCCAGGAAAAAAAGAAAAAGTTGTGTAACACTGCTCTACATCCAATGACAATAATAACCGAAACGTCGCGGATTCGTGGCTTGTCACGAGTTGAAATCCGCCATGTATGCTAAAGGCACCTGGTGCATGTAAAATCTGTCATGGGTGCAAAGTCCTCCAAGTTACTTGTGGAGGTGCCTAGTTAGTTGAAGATCTCGTCACCTGATCAAGGTTCTAAATTAGAAGATCGACTAGTGTAAGGAGTTGTTCATGCAGCGAGAATTTAAATAGGAAAATCGATTTTAAGTTAGCAGCCAACATATAACAAAACAGAGTTAAACAGTGTTGTCATTAAGACGATAATAACGTTCCTTATTCAGATATTTCGCTCTGTTTCTAGGCATTTCAAAGTTATAAAACTGGGTTATAACCCGGTAAGTAAAGACCTGGACAGTTATTAGAAAGAAAAGAGCATGTATGCAGAACTTAGCAAGGTCTTGGCTGAACTCGATGGCCAGTTTTATGCGCCATCTTGTTTTTAAATGATTAAAATTGTCTTAAATGACCCCTTCAGTAATACGAATTGACAAAAACGAACAACAACAACAAATATATACATAAATCTAAAATTATTACACTTTGGTATTCGGCATTCAAACGAGGATTCTGAAACATGTTTTTTTTTTTTTTTTTTTTTTTTTTTTTTTTTTTTTTTTTTAGTCTCTATATTAAAAAGGAGTTGAGACATAGCAGTTTGAAAGTCTAGAATGGCTGGTTTTTACATAAATCGATTTCCTTTATGAGCTTTAGAAAGCATAATTTCTCGCAAATTTACTTTAATTATTGTAACTACTGTTTTCACTTTTATAAGTTGAAATCAACATCGTCATATCCACGAACATCTAATTTTCGTCAAGCTTAGCAATATTTAAAGATATACCTCCAATTTTGTCGACCCAAAATAAATTGCCCTAAATGAAGCCAACTCGGATACTTACTAATTTGGATTTTACTAATCGGTATTTATCTAATCGGTAACACTAGTTTAACTTTTTTTGTATACCCCGAAAGAAATGTATGTAAATGTATTAGTTTATCTTCCTTAAACCTAAAAGTGTCAGCAGAAATATTCTATCGCGTCACAGTGTTCTTTCTCCAGTCAATTGTTCTTTTTAACTACTCAACGTGGTGACGACAGTTTAATGTTCATTCGTTCGCTTCAAACTACAAATATTTTGTTTCGGATTGAATTAAAATGTCGAGTAGAAAATGTAAACAAAGTTCTGATCGTTTTTGCTATGTTTGTAGACAGTTTATATTAAAAATAAAATAAAAAAAAAATAAAAAATAAATAAAAAGAAAATCCACTGTAGATTCGTTAAAAAGTGCATATCTTCATTACTTTGGATATCCTGTTGCAAACCAAAATAAAAAATGGGTGCCTCATGTGTTTTGCAAAAGCTGTAGAATCGTTTTACTCCAGTGGTCATCAGGAGAAAACGTATACCTTCCATTTGGTTCACCAGTGCTATGGAGAGGACCTAGTAATCATGAAAAGGATTGTTACTTTTGTGTTACGAAAACAGTGGAATTATAATTTAAAAAAAAAGGGCGAGTATTATATTTGCCAAAGTTCCGTCTGTTATTAAACCCAATTTACATTCGAAAGATCTACCACATCGAGTTTGTCCCGGTAATTTGAGTGTAAATATACAAGGAGATGACAATGAAAGTGATGTTGAATTCAAATAGATTTCTAGTGATTCTGACGAATTCTCTCTTCAAGAAAAGACTCCACATTTAATTAACCAAGCCGAATTAAATGATCTTAAAGAGATTTGCAATTATCAAAATCTAAAGCAGAGCTTCTTTGTTTTCGCCTACAACAATGGAATTTATTAACACTAAAACACAAAAGTTACGTTGTATAGAAACAGAAGCAAAGTTTACTCAGATATTTTCAAAAAAGTAGGTGAATATTGTTATGGGATGTACAGATGGAAGTAAACATGTCATTAAAGATTCATTTCTTGGATTCACATCTGAGGCTTTTCCCTGAAAACTTAGGAAGTATGAGTGACGAACAAGGGGAATCTTTTTATCAAGATTTAAAGGTTTTTGAAGGGGGTTCATCAGGAATTTTGGGTTAAAAACATACCAGGGGATTACTGTTGGTTCATTATAAGAGAAAATGATCCAAATAACTGTAAAAAGAAGGAAAAAATTAGCCATTTTTGATTTTTTTTTTTAAATATTAATACCAAAATTATATAATCCAGTTAAGTAAATAAATATTTCTTAAACCAGACGTGACAGAATTTTTTTATTATTTTTTCTGGGTAACTCTATCTAAATAAACAACAAATTAACAACTTTCAGCTGGGGTATAAAAACCATGTAAACTAGTGTAATTATCGGTATTAATCTAATTTTTACTAACCGGTAGCTTACTAATTTGGCGAAATTCTCATTCAAATTCAGTATTGACAAAAATTGGGATTAAATCTTCTATAATTTGATTACACACATTTTAGCTTGTGAAAATTAGCTTATTTTTTTAAAAAACAGGGTATATGTAAGATAACTTTTCCTCCCTGTATAGGTCTGAAGAATTTTATTTTTGCTAGTTTGTGTTATGACATCGTGAATGCATTGTCATTCTAAAACATTTTTACATTTGTCAAATAAGTAGCACATTATTTTTAGTATAACTAGTGTCTTTTTCTTTATAGAGTGTTTTTTATTTGAAAAAAAATAATAAATATTAAGTATGAGAATCACAGCTGAAATTAATTAGAAGTAAACATTTCACTGGCCTCCAGAATTTAAAGTAAATTGTCAATATTTTAAGAAATACGATCCTAAGTTATCTTTCCCTTATTTTCAGTTAGAAACTATTAAAATTAAAAATTGATTTATTGTTTATCAGAGGGTTATTAAATTGTAACCTACAAATATAGATATGGACATCATAAGGTTTACTTATTAATATTGGAAAAAAAAAACACTCCAAACGATAAATGATTAAATGCAAGAATTAGATTTCGAAAATCGTCAAAAAGTATTAAAAAGTCTTCTCGTATATTTTAGATCAAGAGTTTAGTTGATTCTTTTACAGATTTACTTGTTTTTTCTTTTATTGTTCACAGTCAATGTAAACCAATTGAATATCTCAAGTTTTAATTTCGCAATGTCTGTTTCTTCAACTGGATGGCGTTGATGGATAATATCATCCTAACATCTCAATGATTCTGCAATCCTTATGCAATATTAAATTCAGGTTGTTTTCCTAGCGAAGTCAATTTCTTAATTATATGATAAGGATTTTTTATTTTAATTTCAGACTATTAATAAATAGAGAATCTAAAATCTTCCAAGGTGACGTTGTGAGAATTTAGTAAAAAGTTTTAAAGATCATTCATACTGCCCTCTAAATTCATGATTAAAAGTTAAAAAAAAAAAAAAAAAAAAAAAAAAAAAAAAAAAAAACACATTTTTTTTTTGTCTTTTTTAAGTCAATGGATTTACTTTCTCAATCAAGAGTAAAATATTTCGCTTCAATAAACTACTAACATCGACAAATCTAACTACAAACAGGCTGCACACTGAGGCAAGTCAAGCAGCATGAAATGAGACTTGGGATAAGAAACCGGTCGAAATAAGGAAGAAAGCTGTTTCAAAATCTGTTTTTTCCCGAATTTGAGCAATATGTTATTCGAGTCTCCCCATACTAATGGTTGCCACATGCCATGTGATGAAGATAGGTTTCTTTTCTCCAGTTGTTGATCTACCATGTGATCAAAGTAGGCTGAAAAAAAGATATCGGTGGATCTCTGCGGGCAGCCACTTTCCCTGCCTTTTTAATAATTTTGTTAAACATAACATGGCTATATGGGTCTATATCCAATAGACCAGTTATTCTAGAAATTTTATACCATTTTTTATTTTTTTAAATACGGGAATAAATCTGTTAAAGTTATTTTTACAGGAATAGCTTCTTTTCTTGAATAAATCTTTCAGAAATGTAACTATTGGTAAAATATAAAGAAAAAATCATCAAATATTTCTATTTCGTGGTTCAAGTGGTTGAAAATGAAAAATATTAGAACAAAGGAATCAAAGTATCAAAGCAATCCATCTAGTTTTTCATAAGTACCAAAATACTTACTGTAGACAGATGAAAACAGATTGAAAAAAAACAAAAAATCTTATTTGTCGAATAGTACCAACAAACAGGAACATTCTCATTTGTAGAAGAAGCTTGAAAAAGTAGGAGCTGATTCTTGTTCTTTTTTTTTTTCCACTTTCTTAAAATTCAGATTTCGTTTCGTTGAGAGTAAATCTGAACCAATTGTATATCTAAAACTTCAATTTCGCAATATCGGCCCCTTCCGCTGGATGGCGCTGACGTCTGTAACATCAGCCAGGCCTCGCTGCCAGATGAGTCAGAACTAATGTCGGCCGAGCTCCGGAGCAAAGCCAATATTCTGCGCTCCCGAGACATCCAATAAGTTGCCAGCAAACGACACAGATTGGAATTCTATTAAGGCAAGTGAGTTCCGAATTTTTCTTTCAGACGTTGCTTTATTGGTTGTCGTGCTCGTTTCGATTGGATTTTATCTCGGGATGGGACCCGTTCAGGGAAAATGTGATAATATTTTTGTGTTGGGAGAAATTTTTTTGTTTTTCAATATATAGAGTTTCGTCTCTCTCTCTTCTTTTATTTATATACTTTTCTCTTTTATTGCTACTGATTTATATATGAGAATATGATACTTTCTGGCGAAAATGTAAGGAATTTTTATGAAAACAAAAGTGGAGATTACATTTTATTTTATCAAGTAATTGGGTGCGAATGTTTTAATTTAGTCTTTTTGTAAATAAAACCATAATACGAAATGATATAGTATGAAATGTTTACAATGCAATTTTCTTTTCTCTTTTTTTATCGGTGTTATTTTTGTATTTTATAAAATAAACTAAACAAAATAAGAAATGCGAAAAAAAAAAGTTAGAGGATCTTGCGGCGTTTTATTTAGAACGGGTTTTCTTTTTTCATAATTAGCGGAAAAGTTATTCGATTTTATTTAAACTTCATTTAAATAAAAGCAAACAAAATATCTTAATAATTGAAAAAGAAAAAAACAAAAATAATTTCTTTCTCATTTTATTCTTTTCTTTGAAAAAAGGGTAAAAATATTTTTTGTGTAAAAAATATTTTTTTTTTTTTTTTTTTTTTAATATAGAACTTTTTTTCTTCTTTTATTTATCAACTTTTCTCATTTAGACTGTAGATTTATGTATGGGAATATGGATATTTTCTTGCGAAAATGGGAGAAATTTGTATAAACATATTTTTATGCATTCGGATATTTGTTTTTATTTTATCACGTAATTGGCGGGCGTCTTGATTTAGTCATTTTGCGGATGTGTGAGTGAATCATAATGCGTGTTTATTATAATATGGCATTTTTATGACTTAATTTCCTTTTCTGTTTTTATTCGTGTAATGTTTTATATTTTAGGAAAACTAAATTTTAAAAAGTTTGAGAATATTGAATTACAAGGATTTAGTTTAAAACTCAAATTATTTTTTATGTAATTGACACAAAGTCCCCCCCCCCTCTTTAACTTTATCTAAATACAAATAAATAAATAAAATAAAATAAAATAAAATAAAATAAAATAAAATAAAATAAAATAAAATAAATAAAATAAATAAATAAAGGGAATCAAGTTTCTTATTTGGTCCATTGCGTAATTTTGAGCACAATATTATATACATGTACGATACTTTATTATTTTACAAAATATGTTGTGATTTTCTTTTGTTTTTTTAACTTTGCATCGTTTCAATGCTACTTTATCACGCCTCCTTTTAAATACAACACATCTGATGTTGTTGCATCTTCTTATACTTCTATAGTATATCAACATACAGCATCTAAGATCTTAGCAGCTTCACTGTGTATAAACCAGTACCACATCAACATAATTTGTAATACGTTACCACAACATTTTTATTACAAATATATTCTAAATTACTATCACAACTTTTCACCAAACAAGACTTCCCCATAAGTATCCAGGTTATTCGAAAATTCTTATAGAACTCCGGTTATCCGAAAATGCTTTGGTCTCATGTTCTTCGGATAACCGGGGTTTTACTGTATTAAAAAAATGTATAAGGTAATCGAAAGTTTAACTTTTTTTTAAAATTCAAATAAGTTCATGAAAAGAAAACAGTATAATATCTTAATTTTTTATGATTTTTTAGTGCTATTCTTATTTTTATTGCAGTAAAAACTTGTTTCCTAATGAGGATTATTCCTAATTAAAATAAAACTGAAAGGAAATCTTTAGACATTGTTTCGCTCTTAAAATTTTATGTAGGGCAGAAAATATTACAGTTGACAATTACTGGCAGTTGCATCGTTTTAAAATGCGATTTAATATGCGAGCAAACAGATAAAGTGCTCCTTTTCGTATAAAGAAAATAAAAGTGTCAACATGCCTTTCTTTTCCAACCATTCTATAGTAATCAACAAAAGAAAGGGAAGTTTCAAGAATGGATTCGTTGGAAAATTTTTAATGGATTCGGATCCTACAAAAGTAGGAAAAAAAAAGCCATATTTATAACCGCAACAATGACAGGGCCATACATGGGATACGTCTATTTGGACCTTACTATTTATGACCGATTTCAAGCAGAGATTAGAACTCTGTATTTCTTTATAAAAATTCAGCATTACAGCAATAAAACATACAGGAAAAGAAAATTTGTCAAATCCTGTTATAATACTTCATTTTCCAAACATCTTCAAAATCTCTTCCTTAACCTATGATATAAATATCATATAAATATGATATGAAAAGTGCACAAGTACATTCTTTACTTTTCAGTCAATGAGGCAATCATTAAATTTCAGCAAATCTGTTTAGATAGCTGCGATTTTTGTTATTAAAAAAATTGTAATTTTGTTCTCAAAATGGAAAAAAAAATTCCTACCTGCAAAAATTTAAAAAAAAAAAAAAAAACTAATCAATTGGTTTTTAAATTCTTTAAGTCTGAAAAAAGACATCTCCGATTAACATGATAAAGTGATAAAATATGAACTTAGTGCAAATTCTGTTTCAATATAAAATCTTTATGGGATAATAGATAAATTAGTCATAAATCGATGGTAGATTTATTGCAAGAGAAAGTAGGGGTAAAAAGAAATAAACAAAATAATATGCGGAAAAAATCAGAAATTTTTTAGTAAGAAAAGATTATATATATATATAAGCAGACGAGGTAATACAAGTAATATCTTAAAATACGTATCTAAAGAAAACGTTATATTATTTGCAAAGTAAAACATGAATTAACATTTTCTTTGTCCAAAACTAACCTATTATTTACAACTAAACTATTAAGCGATTTTACATTATAAAATTTTAATGTTACAAAAGGTCTTGCATTATTGTTAGTTAATTTGAAGTAAAAGTATTTTTAAAAACAAATATATGTATTTCGACATTAGGACTTTCACTCACATACTTATGTACATTATCCATAAAACAACAAAACGGACTCTGAATTCCTAAGGAAGTGTTAAAATACCAACATATACACTTACGTATGTACATACAGAAAACATTGTTAAAAAATAAAAAATAAATATAGATCGAGAGCATTTCAAAGAATAAAGATATAATCACGCTTTTATAATCTTTCTTGTTTTTTAATCTGATTACAATACTTTTATTACGCTATAAGTGTGTGATAAATAAATTAAAAAAAAAAATAGTAAATTAAGTCTTGTTCCAGAAAAAAAAAAAAAAAAGATTACACAAACATATATAATTGTACACATATGTATATGTAATGATATACATACAAAATCTTTGAAAAAATAAAACATGATTATTTGATAAGTGTACATATAGTTAGTTATATTGAAACATTTGTATATATATTAGTTAGTAAATTTAGTTATTTGCACACAGTGTTGATATTTCTGTTACACATGTGTCTGATAAGTAAAAATGCTTTATTAAATTAATATATACTCCGGTGAAGGAAGATCATCGTATCAACATATGATGAGTGTGAGTAATAAACATATTTTAATTGAATAATTGATTTCGAAAATAAATTACTGAACCCCTTTCTCTGGTCACAAAACAGTTGAAAATTCGCTCTATACCAAACCTGATTTGATCGATTTGAGTGAAAATGAATAAGGCTCTAGCGAGTGGCCTATAACATATTCAAAAAATGGCAGCTCAATAAAAAGCGCTATCGTGGTCACTCACATGCACACACATACTTCATGCATGCATAATCTGAAGACTTGATCTTGAGACTATCTAGAAACCGGAAAACATAAAAATTACCAATATACACACAGGATCACCGAAGCCATCAGGCAAACGGGCCCGCGAAAATTGGGCCTTTTTAGGGATGATGAGTCTGCTTTCGAAATAAAATTTCCTCTGTAAAAAATAATAACATTTTGTGCTGTATATACTTTTACATTCCTGAGAAAAAAACGTGAGTATTAGCTTTATTTCTAACAGATAAAGTTGATATAATTGCTGGTAGTGTATGAATTTGATAATCTTGAAAGTTATCCATGAACTCAAAAAATGATTATTTAAAATATTGTAAAAGATAGAATATTTTGAAATGTATATATATATATATATATATACATGCGCGTTAAATGTGAAAGTAGTACTATTTTTAATACATTTCATTACCTATATTATACAATATTCTATGACATATATGCAACTTAAAAATAAATGTTATTAATCTGGTGAATGTTGAGAGCTACGCTCAGGCCTTGATTATGAAATAGGCATGAGAAGCAAATACTTCCCTTAGAAAATTTTGAACGGGTCTGAAATTAAGAAAATAGGGTCCCCAAATTTTATATTTGATTAATTATTCCATTCCAAAATTCTAATTTCTTTTCAAATTATTATCAAAATATTAAAAAGTACCTTTTAGAAACATATTTCAAAACAAATTAATTTTTCATTCGGTTTCAACATTATCACAATTTATCAGATTGTCCAACCAACCAAAGTCGTCAATTTAACAGGCAGTATTGTCGTATGACCAATCGATATCAAGAAAATCCAAAAATATAATGTGTTTTAGCAACTGAATAATATTTGTAGCATTGATGAGTTTCTGGGCATGCCGAATTTTAAGAAAGTATTCTTGAATGAAAGAGGGCGCCGCAATGACACTATAATTCACATAGCTTCAGAGTAATATCGGATCCTGCCCGTACGCCAGTCCTTATACATATGCATACACATATACATGTAGAATCATAGTAAACATAGCAAAATCGGATTCTCGAATGTTTAAAATGTAAATACATACCAAAATTTTGATAATCGTTTTTTTTATCATAGTTACAATGCTTTTTTTACAATACATGTGTTTGTAAAATAAAAATAATGTAAGCCATGCCTGTAGACTGCACCTGAATTTTCTTTTACAGGACAAGTCGGGGAGACTTGATCTTCAATGAGTAGTATCAAAAATACACAAAAGAAGAAAGAAGAAAAAAACTAACGATCCAATAATTTTTAAGTTATAAGATAGAATACATTTATTATTATAATTTCTCATAATTATCCCTTCGTTCTTGGCGTACGTTTCTCCTGCGCCCAGGGATGCTTGTTAGCAATAGACTGTTACTTGAATTATGTTCTTTTTTGCCATTCACAAACTTAAATATATATTATCGGCGACAATCAAAGATTTCAGTGTAATGCTTTAATATGAACCCTTTTCTGGCATTCTTTTTTCATGCATAGGAAGACTGGGACTAGTTGGTCATAGGGGAGGCTTGAACCACTCTTCAGTTTCATATATAAGGGAACACGGTACCTTTAAAGCTTTTTTTTTTTCAATTTTGAATAGTACTGTAATATATGTGTTGGCAAAATACTCAATACTAACAATTAAATAAAATTTTTAAAATATCTTGTTGTAAAGCCTATTTTACTATTTTTTAACCGACTTCAAGGAGGAGGTTATGTTTTCGACTTGTATGTATTTCTTGTTCACTCATGAATTCTTTAAATATGAACCGATTTTGACAATTCTTTTTTTGTTTGAAAGTATAGGATACCATGTGGTCCCATTTTAATTTCACGAAATTCTGATGATTAGAATTTTTTTAATGAAAAAATATGGATTTGATAAAAAAATAATGATTTGTCGCAAATCATCTTTCATTGTTGCAACAGTTTTCAAATCATAAGCATATTAAAACTATGCATTTATATGCTTTAGTGCCAAGTTGTCGTCAAGTTTGATTCTTTTTTTTTTGAAGTCGGTTAGTATTTTTTTTTAAAAAAGCATATTTTATTTTATTTTCACTTTTTAAAAATTCCCACTATTTTTATAAATATGAATATTTTTGCTTCGATTGTTTTCCTACATTCATTAAAATATGCTATATAACATTGTGCATGGATTTTAGATGTATGGGATTTTACATTTAATATGATTTTTTTCTCTCGTGTATATTAAAAAATTAAGAAAACTCAACAAATCCTCAATTTAAATATTTTTTTAAATAACTATAAACTGAAATGTTAAATCCATTCACAAAATATTAAATACACCAAGGAGAACAAGTTAAAAAGTTCAAACCTAATTTAGCAAACCTAAATTAACAAAATAAACCTTAGTGTTTATTGAACAAGCAAGTTATGAAGATATAAACATGGAAAAAAATCCGCTTAAAGTTTTCATATGTATGAATAATTACACTGGATATATCAACAAAATTCACAATATCTCGCGATATAATTGTTGTATAGATAAAAATTAGGTGTAAAAATATTTACAATTAAAGAAAGTTTCAGTTAATAAAAAAAGAAAGAGCTATTTTGACCATTTCAAGGCATTGTGTCCCCTTAAAAGAATTTCTGAGCTTTGTCAATGTTGGCAACCAAAGCTAATAAAATCCTCAAACAACAGCCATTGTTTAATGAAGATAATTAATGCAGGTGTGGTTTTCAATGTAAAAAGTGTATTTTTAGAAAAATTTTCTTATACAAAACATATAATAGAAATGTAAGTAGGTACGTTCTAAGTACTTTAGAATTATTGAATTTTCATTTCATATATAAAGATTGTACAGTGTATTAGACTAAACACAAGCATGTGCCATAATTTAAGAAGTGACTATTTGGGTAAACTTGACCCAATCAATGTGGGGAGGCATGGGCAGATGGTCAAAGCTCCTTAATTAAGTCTTTTTGAAAATATTTTTATTCCACACTGTACATAATAAAGGGTTATTGGTTATACTGCTGAAATAATGTAAATTTATTCTGGAAAGCTACAATAAAATAGGGTGATAGAAAAAAAATTAAATGAAGTTTTGAGAACTTTCTTTAGAAGCAAGAAAAAAAATTAAACATAAATTGATATATTGATTAGGAGCTTTTATTTCATTTAAATAGTTGCCATTGCAGGTAAATAAAAAAAGAAATGAAAAAAAAAAAACTAAAAAGGATCAAAGCAGTAGCCTGAAGAATTGTTAAGTATTTATGCTTCTGCAAAAGAAAATATTGATCAAAACAATTTAGAAAAATATAAAGAAAAATTTCAAGTTGAATACAATGAGATGAAGTCAAACTATGTCGCAACTAATGTTGCCAGGTCAAGTGCCACAAAAAGTGGAGGTTTAAAGTTGGATCTTTCTCTTGTGCCTTGAATTTCGTCTAAGCAAGTTTCTTACACATCACATTTTACCAAATAATTTTTAAAACTAACTGAACCTTGTAGCATAAAGTTATTCTGTCTTTTTTAAAATTGATTTTATTTCCCTTAACAAATATTTCAATGTAAAATAAAGTGGGTCAACCCCGAGTCTTGAACCATTACTTTCTCATGTTTAAAATCAATGATTTTTCAAGTTTTTATATATTATTCTTATGTCGTAAATTTATTTTTAAAATTGATTATATAATATTTAAAAAATAGAAAAATCATTTTGTAAAAAAAGGGCCAACCCTCCCTATTCTCCCCTATATGAAAATACTTGAGTGTACAATGATTCACATAATCAGCAGTGGACCCAATGGAAGACTTCTTTTTTGTTTCGCTGGTAGCGAAGTTAAATCAAATTTATATTTTTCACATTTCAGAAAAGGATTAAAATAAACTTTTTTTTTTAGGAAAATAAAATAATAATTTAAAGTGTGTATTAAATTCAATACCAAATATTGTTACTTTTTTCCAACCAATAGAAAAGATGTTTTAAAAAAGGGTTCACAAAATAGACTTTTGGATCTAGTTGACAAAGAGTCGTAGCTGTTTAGTACAGGTAATTCAAACGCGAGATGCACTTGAACTCGACTTTTCGTCTTGTACATGAATCAGTACATTTATGCACTGACTTATTAATTCCTGCCGAAAATTTCCTTACAGTATTCGCCTTTATTAAAGTGGCCTTATTTGTGAAAATTCTTGAATGTTTTTTTATTTTAAAATGCAATCAATCTTTTAAGATTCCAAATCTGTTTTAGTTTTATTTCTATGATTATTGGAAGAGGAGCTATGGCTAATTTAATAAACAGGAAGTAATGAGTCAAACATTCGAAGTAGACGTAGGAAGACCGAGAAAACAACGTTTTTATGCATCCCTTTCTGATGTTTTTTAGATTAAAACACTAACAAATCTTAATTGATACTTCTATATTAATTTTGTATGCCTCTGAAAGATAAAGAAATTTTTAAATGTGATTTCTGGAAAATCAATTTTTCCGTTATTTACATGTTCAATAAGTTCATAACATGAAATGTTTTAAAGATATTTCAGTAAAATTTTGTCTGAATGCTTTCCATAGAATGCATTCTAACCTCTATTTGATACTTTAATTATTTCACAAGAACTCAAATACAAAAAATGCCAATTTTTAATTAAAAAATTTTTTTTTGATATATTTTGAAAATTTTCAATTATTTTTGAAGACATTGTAAAATTTTTAGTTCAGTATACACGTTAGTGTAGTAGTAGTGGGCAGTACAAAGGAAGCTAAAATATATTTAGTTGAATTAGGTGTAATCTGTCTGGCATAGGCAATTTCAAATTCAGGGAAGACCTGCTTGTCACCAAAAACATAGACAATAAATTTGGTTCAATTCTATGCATGAATTCATATACTTTTCGATGATAAAATAATAAAAATGGCACAGACATCGCAATAATAGCGAAACAACAAAAATATTTTCCTTTAAATTTTTTTTCAAATTCGTGAAGCACCTGTTGGCCAGAGCGAAACACATGCACAAAAAATTTATTTCAATTCAAAGCATAACTTCATACACTCTACGATGGTACACTATTGAAAATTACTCAAAAATTGCTATTACAATTCCTTCTCTTAATGGAATATTTCTAAATTATAGGAAGACTTGTTGACCATAGCCAAAACATGCACAAAAAAATGGATCAATTCTATGCATAATTTCATACATTTTTGCATGATACAATGGAGACACACGGACATACATTTTATATAAACATGTTTTTTGGGGATCTCTGAGCCCTAAAACGTGTAATTCCGTTAAAAACAAGATCTGTAAAGAATTTATTTTACAAAACTATTTTCTGTTCATGAAAAAATAAAGTAAAAATGGGGGAGAACAAAAGTCTCCAATGTTAAAAAAAAATATGAAGATATTGCTAGGAATTTGTCGTTTTATTTTTTGGTATTATAGGTGTACTAAAAATACGAATTTATTCAACGTTGTACATTTTTTCAAAGCGCTTCCAAAGTAGGGAGATACTTTAAACAAATAAAATAATTTTAGTAAATCTTATTTGATATATTCACTTACAAATTTGAGAAATTTAATTTCGCAGAGTGCTTAAATAAACCGACCATTAATTTTGCATTTGAATGTATTCATAATGAAATTTGTGTTCATAAATATTTAATATTATTCGTGCATATTTATTTATATTGCATTTTAAGTTTAAAAATTTAAAAAACTAAATTCTAATTTGGAAACTACTTATTTTTAAAAGGAATATATTTCTGTTGTTTCGAATATTTTGTTTGAATGTTTTACGGAAAAACGGCAAATAATTTCTGATTTGTAAATTTTCTGATAACTTTCATAAAAGTCGTGTTAATTTATTTAAATTTAATTTAAATAGAAATTATAAACTTAAAAACAAGACTTTTTATTTTTATTTTTCGAACAGCTGTTTTATTATATGACAAATGGTTAGTTATTGTGAGTATTCTCATAATCAGAGAAAAAAATTATTAGAAGATTTTAAATTTTGTCTTTTAAGAATTTAAAAAATAAAATTAAAAAATCTATTTATTTTTATGGATTTTTTCTGCTGTATAATTTCTAATTCACGGGAGAAGAAAGGACTTTGAGAATATCTGGCTGAAACGAATATTCACATTTAATTATTTTCAGTGAATTTATTATTAACTTTTGTTATGCGTGCATTAACTTTTGACAGCTATAAATATTTAACATGCCATTAACTAATTAAGAAAATAATGCAATGAGTGGAAAATGTCCGATTTCATCCCCTCCACTCCTCCTGATCGTCTCTTCTTCCTTCTCTCAAAAAATTATACACACATTTTTTTTTTTTTTTTTTTTTTTTTTTTTTTTTTTTTTTTTTTTTTACGAGTACAGAAGGTGGTTTAAAAATCTTTTGGTAATTGTCTTGATGTAAAAATGTCCTATTTTTTTTTCTCTCTCTCTGACATACATCATTTTTAGCACTTTCCAACAAAACTGAAAAGTGCTTATGCATTCAATTTGTCTGGCCGTCTGTCCACGCTCTATCTCCCGAAAATATACTCGGATTTCCTTACAATTGATAAAGTTTATTTAGGGTCACCAAAGCATGTTTGATATTGCATATGAAGTATGTACGATTAATGGTTCATTTACAGGAACACTCAAAGGAATTCGATTACATTATGGTATATTGGGAAATTGTTTGGGGAGTATTTTAATGCCATTAGGCTATTTCAAATGTATTGAAACTGATATAAATCATTGAATTTTGCTACGATCACGGTACAACAGAGCATTTATACCATTTTTTATTAATTTACAGGGACACGCAAAAGAAATTGGTTACAGTACTGTCTTTACGTAATTGTTGGAGAATCTGTTTTGAAATTCAGTATGTGCTTTTAAGCATAATTAGTTTTTTGAATATAACTCTTTATATATAAATTCTATACCTCATATACGGGGGTGCACAAAAGTATTGGCCTACCATTCTCCTTATTGGAAAAAATTGCTGAAGGGGAATTTTCAACTGAAATATATGTTTCTCTTAAATGAACTAAATCATGGAATGCATGTTGTTTATAGGTACAAATCTCTGTATCATATACAGGGCTGCTAATTTTTTTTTTTTTTTTTTTTTTTTTTTTTTTTTTTTATTGTAGATGGGGACAGCTGGAATGCGGTTACATTATTCTGAATGTGTTAGAAAGTGCTTCATAATCTTTACTTGACGGATGATTTTTTTCTTGTTAATATTTATATACTGTACAGATTTACCTCGATCAGCGAGTTAATTGATCCCGCAATATGGTTAATATATATCTTTTGGGTTCGAGTTTAAAAGAATATAAGTATACAAAATGATTTAAAAATCCATTGCTAAATTTTTTAATGTAAAAATGCTCCTAAAAAATACATTTTTTTTTCTCTCTCTTTAACATCATATATATGTAACTGTACAGGATTTCTCTCGATCAGTAGAGTTAATTGATGTTTGTGATATGGATAATTATTCATCTTTCGGATTCGTGATTATAAGAATTCGATTACTTGGGAATAAATTCGGAACTATAACTTTGAAAAACACTGTGTTTAGAAAATTTATGTTTATATCTTATTGTCATATGTAGTTTCAGATTTTTTTCAAGGATAGGTATAAGCTTTACTCTCTTAAAACGAAAGAGTGGATTTGGCTGCTCAAGAAAGAGTTCTAATTTATTGGATCGTAAATGAGTTGATTTTTAACCGATTCAGTCATCTTGGTTTGATTTTTTCTCTTTCTAATCCACTCATACAGCTTTAAAACTAAACAACTCAACTCAATAATGAAACAGCTCTTTTCCGGCGCTGATTTTCGCCGCTGACTCGTCACGTGACCTTGCAAGATAAGATGGAGACTTCCGGCGTTCGCTAAACAATTTGCTGAAAATGCCTTTTTTACGAAGTAAGTAAGTTTTATATAAGTATTTTATTTTAATTATGCTTTCTTTTAATAACTTTCCCTTCTCTTTTTAACAGACTAAAATTCATAACAGTATCATACCTTGAAATTAAAATGTCGTGTCACACGGTAATATTGAGGATGTGTTTAGTGCATTTCTATATTAATAATTGGTGTTACAGTGCTGCTACAAAACTTTCGTGCTTTAATAAAATAAATTACTATATTTAATCAGAGTAAAAATTATTAATGGAATGTAAATATCTCGTTATTTAATTGCCTTGTATTAAAGTTTTGTAATTATTATATCTTTATTCATAGAAATTTATCAAAACATTGTATTTACGTCTTGTTTGCAGTGTCTTAGTAAAAACGTGCTCCGGATTACATTATACACATTTCTAAGATTTTTTTTTTTCCATTCTTAATGTTAAACTTGTGTTACTGTTTTGTTTGGCAATGTTTCATACTGTTATTGGGCAAAATTATTGCATGCATGGTCTGTATTATAATAATCTGCTTAATATTTATAAGTTGTTACATAATGCATGCAGAAATAATAGTTTTCTTGTGCCTGCTTCCCAGGTAGCTTTAAATCTAAATGAGAATTTATAAATAAAACGAAAACAGTGGACAAAAGTTTGCCTTTCTATACTGGTAAATGCAAGTATTATTTCCTAAATATTATGCAACGATACCAAAAAGCAAATCCTCTTTCTCTTTAGAAAATACCTTGTAATATCATCCCTTTCCCTTAACATTTTTTATGCATAGCCCAGTGGTAGAATTGATTTTAAAAAAAGTTACTGGTCCCAAAGACCAGTACGCATGAGAGTTTACTGGTCAGAAAGAGTCATCAGTAACCCGCTACATAAAATTCTATAAAATACTTTTAACCGTCCCCCCCCCCCCCCTCTTCACACACACACTCCTACTAGAATGTAAAATAAACCAAACTTCCTTTGCAGTTATACAAAATTTGTGGCATAATAAAATGGAAAATTACTTATTTTATAAAAAAGTATGTAGTATGTAAACTAAAACTATAAAATTGTGTATTTTATTTCCGATCATTTATTTAACAGATAGTAAGGATTAATGCATTATTTTCTTATAATTATTTTTTCAAGTAATATTTTATGGTTTGTGTTTGGTACGGTTTTCTCAGGCAGGAAAATTTATTTACTTGTCAGAGATGAAGTGGGTGTGCAGTGGTGTAGCTAGGATGGGTGACATCCCGGGACAGATGTAAAAGGTGTCAAGCCCCCCCCCCCCCTCCTCCTCCTCCTTTCCAATCTGTCATATTTTTTCAATCTCAATTCTACATTCTTATAAAAAATAACCTTACCATTCCTTATTTACCTTTTGTCCTTCTGCATAAAAAAACCGCAGAAGTGAATCATCACTCAACCCATAGTCTGCACAAGTCAATGCCGTGTCTATACGTAGAAGAAAATTCTTTCTTTTAAAGTTTGCTTTTGTTACCCACTCGTTGACTAGGTTGGTTTTTGTTCACTGGTGCATATCTTATTTAGACACACCATTCTGTATAAAACTTCACTTTAGCAAAGAAAAGAAAACTAGCTGTATTGCATCATGAGCTAAAAATCTCATTTTATTTCCTAATTAGTCTCCAAAATTTTATAAAATTGTATTTTTTATTTGCAAATAAAGATTTGGTGTCACCCTTTAGAGGATGACACCCAGGTAATTTCCCTAATCAAGAAGAATTTCTTTTACCGCTTGACTAAAATCTTAAAGATCAATGAGTTATGTGTCTCTATATTCAAAATCACCATGCATCTTATGACAGATTACTTAAATAATTTGCTTTTTTAAAAAATATTTTATACTAAATATTATCAAATGTTTTTAATCTATTTTAAGTTTGATAAATTCACATGTTTAAGCTTTTTCTTTAGAACAATATAGGTATGTTCATCAGCACAATTTTAAACCTATCAATACAAACGCAGGAATAGTGTTAAAAATAGAAATTATTTATATCCAATAATTTGAAACATTTAAATTAAATATAAAAAGAGAGAATGTCATTATGTTTTTATTAAAAAAAAACAATTTTTGAAGGAAAAAAACAGTTGGTTTAAACTAGGGGTGCACAATCTTTTCAAGAAAAGGGCCACTTACAAATATGCCTCGGTGGTCGAGGACAATGCAGAGATAATTCAGTTTCGAGGAAGTGATCTATGGCCTATAATCCGATAAAAAATATAGTTTCAGAGGGGAGTAGGAAGGACTTAATTTTGCTTACCCAATCAAAACTTCCAATTCAGTTATTAAGGATATATCAAGAGTTTTTACATTTGTATATATATAGCACATGCAGCAAGGAATATTTTCAGATGTAATAATTTTCCTTAACTTTATTGAGGAAAGTACATTATTTTGTTAATTAAAAATGCTAAAAAACAAATATAAGTGACTGGTGCCAATAAAAAAAAAAAGTAAACTTAATGAAAGTGGAAGAGATAAGAAAACAATCAACAAGATTTTTTCTGTGCCTGATCAATGAAATTCCAGATTTTTTTTGTGCTTTATCAACAAAAATTTCAATTTTTTTCCAGTTGTAAATTGATGAAACTCGCGGGCCACAGGTTGTGCATCCTTATTTTAGTTTAATACTTATTTTAATATTTTATTATATTGTAAGCCCTTACAATAGTTTAGATTTCCTTGTTAGTTACATTCAAATTACTGTTTAAAAAATGTAAAGGAAATAATGACCAGAAATCCGCAAAATTCTAAAATCTGCAAAACCTCTGGTCCCAAGCTGTGCGGATTTGAGGAAGTCTACTGTAATAGCAGTATTACTAGCAAAGTGCCAAATTTTGACCTACTTGTGATATCCTTAAATTTGGCAGCAAAAATAATTTGCCACATATAAAAACAATTTAGTGAAATTTTCTATCTTTTAATGCATTTTTTAAAAATGTACAGTATTGTGCATGTTATATTAATAAAACATGCCTTATTTTTTTTCATTTATATTTAATAATAATAATCTGGTTTATGTAAGTCTGTAATGTTTCAAACGATTTTTAACCGGCTTCCTGGTATGTTAGAATCATAAAAGTTGTACATAATGTTTTTGATGACAATATAGCATTAATACAGTTGCAATTTTTAAATTTAATTCATTTTCATTCAGTTAACTCAATATTAGGTGTCACCCCCACAATTCATTGTGGTGTGTCATCGCTTTATTCTTGTGGCCTATAATCTGATAAAATATATGAATTAGAGGACCCTTGGGGGGAGGAGATTAACCCTTTAAATTTACTTACCCAGTCAAAATATCAAATTCAGTTGGTAAAGATATATCAGCAATTTTTACATTTGTATATATAACATATAAAGCTAAGATTATTTTCAAGATGTAATAATATGCCTTGATTTTATTCACGAGAATAAATTTTGTTTTATTAGCAATGCCAAAAACAAGCTTCTTTGAAGGTTTAAAGGGGGGAGGGGGGTGTGAGATCTCTAGCAACCAGGCTGTAGTTTCAATTTATCCACAAAAGGTCGCCATGACTAGAACTCACAACCAACTACATCTTGTCGATACTCTACTGAAAGCAAAGAGTAGCTGAAGAAAATCCATCAGATGTACAGAACTTACGACTAAAATGAACAAAGGAACGAAAAACTGACCAACCATCAATTTGATCTTCTGCTTATAGGCTGGATCAAGTCTTCCGGAGAGGTCTAATCAATCAGGATGTCGGACTCAGTCAGGGGTGCCCAGAGAGGGGTTTGATGACGCAAGATGCGTCCTATAACTTAGTTTGGGGGGGGGGGGTAATTTGAGAAAAAGTACATTTTTGGGGGGAGGGGATTTTAAATTCTTAATATTTCTTGTTTTTACTGTTAAAAAAATATCTTGATTTTTAATATCACTTTTAATTTTTTTCAACATTTAATTTCCAGAAAAGTCCCTGTATTTTCTTTCTTTAAATTCTAGATAAGGGCAATAAGAACTCATTCTGCTATACTCAACTCGCTATCTTTGTTAATCTTGATTCTTAAATTTCACTTTTAAATTTTTTCAACATTGAATTTCCAGAAATGTTTCTGTATTTTTTTTCTTTAAATTCTAGATAAGGGCAATAAGAACTCATTTCATTATGCTTAACTCACTATCTTTTGATGGTGCAGTAAGTTATAAATAAAATATATTTTACAATTGATATTCTGTTTAGGAGGGGAGGGTCAATGTTAATGTATGAAGATTTTTTTGGGGTGGGGGGTGTGGTCACCACTGGAGTCAGTAACCCTCTTAGTGAGATCATCAGCTTGTTCATTTAAGGGGATCCCCCGGTGTCCCAGAACCCAGCACAGATGAATTTTAGGGGAGAGACCCGCAATGCCCCGATCTTATGCAACCAAATTTAAAAAAAAATTCTTCCGATTGTGGAGATTACTGCACCTTTTAGTTCACTAAAGTGGAAGGTTCATTGTGGGGTTAGATCTAGCACTGTTGAACATAGCCTTCGAGTTTTGGACCAGAGTGAGGAAAGAGTTAAAGTTTATCTCCATCAATGAGTGCAGCTTGTTGTTATATCACGGCAGATCAACGGCCAATTATAAAGGGGACGACAAGGAGGAGAGGGGTGGGATTAATAGTGACAGAAATGTCAGTCGGGAAGTGACCGTTGTCAAATAAATCTTCATCCACACGCAGCGTGGATCTTTATAACTAATCTTTTAATTACAAATAATAAATATTTGAAAGTAGTCTGATAAATAAAATATTCTTCTCCTTAGCTATCTAAATAATAAATTTCAAATACTTCTTGAGATTTTGTTTCTTCAATGACAATTTGAAGTCAACATTTTTGGTCATAGATTCAGCAGATAACTAACAGGGGGGGGGGGGAAGGGAATCACATATTAAAATGCTATAAGTAGCATCCAATCTTTGAAAACTCTCTTATTCGACTTCATATTTTGATTTTAATGCTTAAGATAACCTCCCCAATTAAGATTGGGAATTTCTTTTACAGCTTGAAATCTTATGGATTGTGTTATGTTATTGCGTTAAATAATCTGCAATTTTCAAAAAATTAAGATATTTTCTATTAAATATTGAATATTTTTAATCTATTTTATATTAGATCAATTCACATGTTTGAAGCTTTTTCTAAAGAGAAATAAATATATTCACCAATGCAGACTGATTTTAATCCTATACCCAAAAAATGATCTAAACCTGCTACATCCAATGCTTATTGCTGATATAAAGTGTTAAAAATAGAAGTTATTTATATTCAATAATCTGACATACATAAATTATTAAGAAAAAGAGAAAATGTCATTAGATTTCTTCTGATTTTTTTTTTTTTTTTTAAGAAAAATACCAGTTGGTTTAAACTAAACCGTTGTTTAAACCAAAAGGAGTAAACAGTTGTTTAAACCATAGTTAAAACCAATTGGTTTAAACCGTGCCAACCCTGTTCTAATTGTTGTAGGTTCTATCTTGTATTATATAAATATGCAAATATATAGAAAACAACTAAAAATCCACAAAAACCTGTATTGGTTGGGTATTTGCCAGCGCTGATACATTTTGAAAGTAGCAACAAAGGTGAATTTTCAACAATATTTTATAATGTTGCTTTAAGAACTTTCATTTTAAATTTGCTTTTAAAATGGTGATTTATTGTATCAGATGTAACACCATGATTTAAACAAGCAGATAAGTGTAATCGCACAGGATTTATTTATTCTATTTCCATTTTATTCATGATTGGCTGAATTTTCAGTAGTGTAATATTTATAAAGCTAAAATTTTTAGTGTATGGTTCATTTTATGTTTAGACTATGGATGGGAAATTTTGTAAAACATTTAATCTGAAAGCTGCAAAATATTTTAATATGTTCATAATCATTCCTTAACATTATATTTATTGCTATTTAACTTAATTTCAATATTTTCTTTTAACACAGGAAGATGGTGATTTCATGGAGGAGTAAAATTCTACTGTGAGTGAGGAGTCAAATTCAACAATCTTATTTAATCTCAATGATTTTCAAGAAAGTGTCTATTTTGCCTAAGATTTTAAAAGTTGGACAAACCAGTGGACAGATTACAACATGCTCTTTATGTATTTAATGTTTAATGCAAATGGACTGTTATATTTATAAAGGTCCTGTTAAAGATGTTATTGAAACTTGTTTATCTGATGTTGGAAAGAATTGTTATCAATTAATGTTAGGTTTATTTTGTCCTTGCTAAATAAAATGTTTTTGTTGTTAAATAAAATTAGTTTTTTTTCTTTCTTGCAACATTCTAAATTGCACATTTGGCTCTACTTTTGACATAAACTGCTGCAGTCTTATACTTTTATATTTATTTAAAAGTTAATTGATTTAAGAAACATTGAACAAAATCAAAAATTAAATCAAAAATTCTTTATTAAGAAGAAGTAAGTTATTCTTGAATATAAATTCAAGTTTTAACAAATGTTTTAAATGATATAAAAAATAATTGCACATGGTCAATAAATCCATTTCTCAGTTATTTCTGCATTTAACTTCATACAATAAAATAATTGTCCATAATCAAAATTTTAGCTATACAAGTTTTTTAATGGCATTCCTCCACATTTCCCAATTGCAATGTGCTGATATAAATGCTATGGGTAACAATTATTTTATCTAAGATTTCAAAACCATTTCAGATTTCAAACTAAACAATTAAAATATTTTTTTAAAATTTAGTCAGTTTAAGAAATATGATTTTGATTGAGATTTAAATCGAGGAATAATTACAACAAGATATCATGGGTTGATGTTTATCCATTTAAAATATTTTCAATTTCAATTATTTAAACCCTGCACTGGCCATGTGTGTGTGTGGGGAATACTTTTTTAAATTTAGGTTTTATGTTTTTTAATTCTTTCTTTTTCAAAACTGGGTCTGAAACTCCTATTAATATTAAAAAAAATAATTAACCAAAATTGCAAAAGTAAAAACTAATCCACTTACAGATCATCCTCAAATATTCTATGCCCCCCCCCCCAAAAAAGGTAAACATTTTAAAATCCAAACAAGATATTTGAAAATAACTTCAGCATAGGATTATCTAAACTCTTAAGGGGAACAATCAGCTTCTGCCATTGTGGTACTGAAGTTGAGTCGTTGGGCTGATATCAAGTTTATTTTTTCAATATTTTTTTAGTAAGATGCCTAAGATTGGTTTATTTGATTGAAATCGTAAATTTTTAATAAAAAAAATAATTGTTATTTACAATTAAATCAGAAGCTAATGAAAAAATTAAAATTGTATATAAGCATATCTGAAGCTATAAGTATCATTGGAAAGTATGTAAACTTGAAATTGCCCAAGAAAAGAAAGGAAAAATCCCATTAGCACCACAGCATCAGAAGCTGATATTCTGTTTAATGTTGTTCGGGTGCTGTTGTACAGTTATGCAAATTTAGGCAGTTTGCATGAATAAGTGTTTTCAAATTTGCAATTTTGAGATCACCAGTATTTTTTATTTAATGAATATATGTACTTTTAAATTTAACAAAAGAAAATTCTGATGTTAAAAATTTCTGATTTGACAGAATAATAAAAAATTCATGTAAGCTATATTTAATTTTGTATAACGATTCAATTGCCTTTTCCCCTAAATTGACATAGGAAACAGTTTCGTTGAATTAGAAAGAAAAAAAATGTTTTTATGATTCATTAGAGAACTTTCAGTCATGTAAATTAGAATGTTTTAAGTCTTGTTAATTAAAGCCTTGAAGAAATATTGGAGAATCTATGTTACAGTTTTCCAATCTCTCTCTCTCTCTCTATATATATATATATACATATATATATATATATATATACCCTTGTAATGTCAATAAACAGAAATTTAAATCCGAAATGAGAATTTAATTGCAACACTTGAAAATGTGGCAATAATTCCATGTTATATTGAATTTCATTGATAAAAATTAATCGAGGATTACTGAATTTAGTTTTAAATGATGTGATTTTATTTAGACGATTTAGAAATCGCTTGAAGATTTTTGTAATTTTAAGCAATTTTGCTTTTCTTAAGAGTGAATTTATTCAATTCTACAAATTCAAGGAGTTTTGGATTAACTCTTAAATGAGTTGATTTTATTCATGTATGAATTGGTTACAAATCGCCTAAGTGCTACTGGATTAAATCAAAAATGACAACATTTCACTCCAACTTGAATTGATAACAAATCGCTCAAGTGCTACTGGATTTGCCTTAAATTATTTCACTTCACTCAAATACGAGTTGGCTGCAGCTAACTCAAGTGCTACTCGATTTAATCCTAAAGACTTCATTTCACTCAAGTATGATTTGGTTACAAATTGCTCAAGTGCTACGAGATTCAGTCTTAAATGACTTCATTTCACTCAAGTATGACTTTATTACAAATCACTCAAGTACTACTGGATTTAACCTTTATTGATTTGATTTCACTCAAGTATGAGTAAAATAGAGATCACTCAATCATGAGTTGATTAAAAACAACTCATTCACTTGAGTTGTTTCAGCTCTTCTTGAGAAGGTTCCTTTCAACATGGGAAAAGAGTGGATTTCAGCTCAACTTGAGTTATTTCAGCTTTTTCGTTTTAAGAGAGTACATGAACTATTTTTTCCATGTTAATGCAATATTATGCATATTTTTCATTTCATTTACAAAATGAAAATTTAAAATTTTCATTATTAAGTATATATGGATTATAATTAATATATATATATATATATATATATATATATATATATATATATATGATTATATGATAAATATTTTTATTTTTACATATATATACGTGTGTGTGTTTGTGTGTATTTGTCGAAAATAATTCGTCCAAAATTAATCAAAAGTGTTTTGTTCACGCATTTACCTGTATTTACACTGCATGAAATGATGCAAAAGGCAGAAAACGCACTAGCCTCTACTTTTACGCCACGTGATTCTCATTGTGGTCAATAGATCCATAGCCAAAATTCTTAAGAGGGTTCAGAAGTTTTAAGGTACCTTTCAATTGCAATTCTTTTTTACCTATTTTCGTGCATCATAGTTATATTCAGATTTGTCTGATTTAAATCTACTCTTCAGAAATTATCCATTTTAATAGCAATGAATAAAAACTTTATTTATCACACGGAAAGTGTTAACCTGTTATTAAAATAATAATAATAAAATAGTAGTTGCGTGCAACCTTACTGCTACCAAAAACTAAAACGTGGTTTCAGTTTTGAGGTTTTATTAATGTAAATACATTCGATATAAACCTGGTACTAAAAGGTCTTAGATTATTTGAAAAATATTTTAATGGAGAAAAAAAATGTATTTTAATTATACAAGATATCTCATTCGAAAATATATTCTAATCACAATGACAAAAAAATTGTATCGCATATTTTACAAAATAATAGGTCTAAGTTTTTATTTAATGTATTTATATTAATGGAAGTGCAGAACTGCACCTAAAATTTAGTTTTTGTGTCGGTATAGTTAGGCGAAAAAGTTTCATTGAAGTTAATTTTTTTTAATAAATGAGAAATTTGTTTCGAGTCATAAATGAATTTTTTATTCATTTATACTAAATTGGATCATGAAATATAATAACCAGACTATGAAGGATTTTTTTAAGAGCAGGTTTAAATCGTATAAGTATTAAGAAAACTGTGATATATGAAAGAAAGATAAAATAATATTGTAGTTAAAAATATTCTAATGCTTAATAAATCTCTTTTAACTCAATATATACATAACTAAACAACAGAATAATACATTAATATGATATTTTGCATACTGCTATTAAGATTTGTTGTATTCTATTGCATACGATTTTGTTTTGGTATGTTATTGTTAGGAAGTACATGTTACAAATTAATATGAAACATTTTAAATAAAAAGATTTTTAAATTACAATTTATTAACATGTCGTGTGAGATAATGTCATAAGTCATAAATATTACTTTTATACTGAAGATGCAATATACCATCTTGTTACATTTATAAAATTTCTACCACTGACAGCCTTGTATCTGTTCCAAGTAGTATACTTGTATCAATATCATGCTAATATTTTATCCTTTTAAAAGGTTTACTTGAAATACACACACACACAAATAAAATAAAATAAAATAAAATATTTTTTGGCTTGCATACACTGCACGCAAGACTGTAGCAAAAGCGTTATATCTAGTACCTAAAATGATATGGATAATTAATGGATAAAACTAATGTACCTTGAACATATAATTCATTTTTAAGTAATTAAAAACATTTCTTTTAAATTAAAATTAAAATTATAAAATCTTTAAAAATCTATTAAAAAGTTTAATGATTTTTTTTCTTTTAGAAACTACAACATATTGTTGTTTGTCCTATTGCCTTAAAAATATGTAGAGCATTTTTTAAAAGTTTTTCTTTGAAAAAAATGGAAGTAATTTGTTGTTTAAAAGTATTTTTATATTCCAGTAATATTAACAATATTAATAATAACAATAACTAAAGAATATCTTTTACTAAATTTGACTTCACTTTATTAGGAATTATTTATAGTATGAATGTGAAAATATTTCAAGCAAATGTCTTTGTACT
The DNA here is from genome assembly GCA_964019185.1 of Maratus speculifer. Classification (NCBI taxonomy): domain Eukaryota; kingdom Metazoa; phylum Arthropoda; class Arachnida; order Araneae; family Salticidae; genus Maratus; species Maratus speculifer. Next base: position 217,142,966 of record OZ025294.1, read on the forward strand.
TCCTGAGTAAAGGTATTCTAATTTAAAATGGTAGGTATAAGGGCTTCCAACTGCCCTCAGTGCGGACTTAGTTAATACGGCCGAAAAAACCTTCTGTGAAAGTTCGCACTAACGGAAGTTTAAGGTAAATAAAACAAAATTAAACTTGCTAAATGTTTCTTATCTTCTGTAACTTATTTAATCAATCTTCAAACGAAAATCAACCACAGATACAGTATAAATATAATTGATACATCTGTATTATAAAGGAAATACATGTCAATGAGCTTGTCAGACGGAATATGGAAAATGATGAAACCTGACGAAAAAAGTTCGAACTTTAATGTAATTTTTTAAATTTTCAAACTTTGCATATTTTTACTTTTTACCCCATAGAATAAGAAAGAAAAATGACCTTTTAAATGCAATTTGTTTGAAAATTGTATCACAATTTACTAATTTTTTATGGTTTTATAAAAATTTCAAACACACTTATATATATACACTGTAAAAAAAAAAAAAAAAAAAAAAAAAGGGTCGATCTACTAAAAAAACTTTAGTGATCCTTGTAATTACGAAAAAATGTTTAGTAATCTTAGTCGGTTACAAAAAAATCTGTAACAATTACTAGAAAAAAGTTAGCAACGAATAGAGTTAATAGTTTTATATTTTTCATAGCTCTTACTAAAACTCAATTGGTGTGGCATTGATAGGATAGTGGTTATAATAACGGACTCCAGGCTAACAGGTACCGGGTTCGAAACTTGCCACCACCAAATACGCCCCGAATGTATGCAGTGTCCCGTTAATAAAGGGATAATGAAAATACTGTCGGAGCAGGTAGGAATGTTTGGTGCTGCCATCTATTGCGGTTTTGCGAAAATCTTCCGCTTCAGAAGTCTGGATGCAGCTCGAAGGAACCTCCTGCCCTTCGGCCGCACGTAATGGTTAATAAAAAAAAAAAAAACTTTTGGAGCTATTACTAAAATTTGCTTGGTGGCTCATACTGAAAATTTTTAAGTTAGTTATACAAAAAATTTTTTTGTTCAGTTTACAAAAGAAATGCTTGTTTCACTTGCAAAAAAAAAGTTTGTAATGGTTACTAAAAAATTCTGTGGAATACAAATTTACTAAGAAATTTTAAGTAACCTCTTGAATTTTTTTTTACAGTGTATATATATATTTATTTATCCATTTCTTTGCAGGTAGATTGATAACGAAAGATTCACCAGTTCACACTTATAACTAGATAAAATAGTTCAAAAATTTTTTCAGGCTAATATTCCACAATGTTTCGTTTTCTAGCATTAATTCTTCTTCAAAGGAAAAACAAGTTTTACAGGCTAGAGTGAAATCGCCGTACTTCCGGATATCAAATAGCTAGGATGTTATGCAGGTTGTACCAAACAGATTGAAATGTAAGTGTAGGAGATAAATGGGGAATGTAAATTGTAAAAATATTTAAAATAAAGTAAGAAAAAGAACTATGCAAATTAAATATTTCTCCCATTAATTTACAAAAAGTTGCAGTTTTTGAAGTTTTACACGACCCACCAGACAAAAATGATCAATTAAAAAAAAAAAAAAAGTTTTTTTTTTTTTTTCTTCCCAACAAGATTATTTACAAAAAACTTCTACGTCTGTACTTTTTAAAGTTAAATGAGTTAATATTAAAGAAAAACAAATTTTTCATTGTAAATGGAGAACATCCATCAAATTAGAAATGTGAATCTGTGAAATATTTCAATAAAGAAAAAAACTCGTAATAACGCGTATGAAATTGACTTTAAGCGAGATATATTGATATTAGATTGATATATAAAAATTTTGTTCTAAGCGAATCTAAAAACCTAAAATACAAACATTTGTGCGAATATGTTTCTTAATTTCCTTTTTCTCTCAAATTCACATTTTTAAAGAAATTTGATTTGTCATTATTTCTTTTCGTTTATTATTATTTTTAATTATGCTGAAAAAAAGCTTATAATGCAAGCAATTCGTTTTACTTAATAATAATAATAATAATAATAATAATAATAACAACAACAATAATAATAATAATAATAATAATAATAATAATAATAATAATAATAATAATAATAATAATAATAATAATAATAATAAAACTTTTGAGTTATTTGCTTTGTGGATTTAAATGAATATAAAAATATTTTGCATAAATTTGTGTTTAAAAGTAAAGAATAATACATTATGATATGCCAATGTAATATTGAAGCCAGCGGCACGAAAATGCGTATTTTTAAAAGTATATACATGCTACAATAAAATATTTATAAAATATTTTTAAAAATTTTCCACTTTTACGGGTATTGGAATTTTTAAATGTGGGCTATTAAAGAAGAAATAAAATAAAAATATAGAAATAATAATCGTCTAAATTTTGAATAGGGAAAAACATAAAAAATATCTTAATATAATTGATATAAGGGCAGATAAATAACAAAATATGCAATATTTATTGATTGAATTTTAATATATTCTTTTAAACTTTAAATAGGTCATTAATGTATTTAAAATTTAAACAAAAAAATATAAATAGATTCACGTTAAGAGAACTTAATTCCTTTTATATTTGGTAGCAATGATGTAAAAGCATAATCGAATTTGAGATGAAATTCAATAATTAATGATTTAATTTGAATAGTGGGAAAAAGAAATAAGCACTTAATAGAGTTGATATGAAAATGAAACTGGTAAAATGGACATGTAATCAGTTTATTAGTTCAGATTTTTAATAAATTTATAAAAATAAACAAAAAATGCAATATTATTTTAGAAATAATTGTAAGTTCTTTTTAAATTTAATAACATTCATATAACCCTTTATGCCCTGACGGAACTTTAAGGGGACCGTGGACCTTTATTTGAGCAATAATCCACCCCAAAATCTCTCTCTCTTTTTTGTATTGTTATTATCCAATTAATACCGAGCAATTTTTTGTCCTTTAAACCTTTCGGGTCTGGTGTACTATTAATAATAAATGTCCTTTATTGCAATATTATTTTATTTTAAGAAATAATTTTGCCAATTTTTGTATGTAATAGTGTTAGTATATGTCTATGCATCTGCTATATGACTTCATTTATGTTTAGACATTTAGCAATAATAAAAATAGTTATTATTTACTCAATTTTCTTTGCGTCATTTGCGATTCTTTTATTTTAAACATATATTTCGAGTTTTAAATTTAAAATAAAAGATACTTTCCTGGAAGAATCATGTGTAATAAAGCGCAAATAGTATTGGAAAGTTGTAACATAATTTAAATATTACTTTAATACAGTATTTTCTAAACATCTCAAAAATTCTTCCTTAGCCTATTGTCATATGAATATTAATTGAATAGCATGCAAAACAACGGCATTCGTTATCTTTCAGACTATAAAATATTCGTTAAACACTAATTAATCTATTTGGATAGCTAGTGTTGATGTTATTAATGTAAAAATAAATTTTATTTTCTAAAAATTGAAAAAAAAAAAAAAAAAAAAAAAAGAAAAAAGAAAAAAAAGAAAGAAAAAGAAAAAGAAAGAAATCGGACCCGAAAGTGTTAATATATTTTAAATCTGTTTTACATAAAAATGTTTTTTCCACATTTTCAGATTTTTAAAATGTTCTGTGTGTTTTAATTTTTGATCGAAATTTATAAAATTAAGGAAGAATCCTGATGTTGCACATAAAGAAATTGTAAATGCATTTTACAATTTGACTTCCTTGAGATAATTAAATTTGATTAAGAAGCAAGATTTGATAAAACCGATATGTAATTAAGAAAACTGAGCTAAAAATTTAATTTATTAATTTAAAAATTAAAAAAATTCAAGGGATTAAAAAATCGATACATAATACGTTTGTAATAAAGTTTTAAACAATTAAAATGCAAAATCAAGAAAATATCAATAAAGTTCAGACGCATGGATAATTCTAAATTTTCATTTGAAAATTTTAACCTTCTGAAAAATTTTAAAGTTATAATAAGGTTAGAAATTTCTCTTAAAGGGTTTTATACTCTTAGACAGAAATGGATATTTGCACAAAGTTTCAAATCTCTATGATAACAGAACATCGCACAGAGGCACTGTAAAACATTTGTGGTAACGTTACTCCATAAAATTGGTGGCAGCTACGATTTACACTTCATTGAATAATTTTTCACTTACATAATGGTGTAATAAAAACATGTGTTACTGGTGTAACATTGCAATGTTACACCGATTATATCGGTTAAAATACTCCACCAAATTGGAGGCAGCAAGGCTGCCACCAGTTTTATGGAGTAACGTTATACAAATGTTTTACAGTGGGGCTTCGTTCAAATATTTCTTTCAAAACAACTTATTCTTTAATTAATATCCTAGTATTGTTAATTTATAATAATTAAATTTTTACATAGATGGTAGCACCAATATATTTAATTTAAAAATAATTGTAAAAGGAAGTTATTTACTTTAATCAAATTAAAAATGTTCAAATCAAATTATTTAAATAAAATACAAAATTCGAAATATTTTAAAAATCCGAAAAAAAAAAAAATTAGCGAGAATGTAAATAAAATTTTTAATTTCTAAAAACGAAAAAAAAATTTTTTTTTAACGAAATTTAAAATACTGAATCATTAATAAACTGTAATAGTTTCTAAAATTGAAAGAAAATTGAACTCCAAAAAATAATATGAACGTTAGTGATTTAAAAAAAAATATGTATAAACCCTTAAATTGGCCAAATATATATATATATATATATATATATATATATATACAAAATTTTTTTTAACTAAATCCATTTTAGTATGAAAATTTCAAGTTACAGAACCGGAGTTCGAACTAAGAACCTTCTGTTAGTAAGATACTCACCTCCAAGCTATGATTCTACATGGATAACATTAAAATTAAGGTTCTCTTTTAAAATTTAAATCTAGGATGATATTGATAAAATTGATTTAATGAAAATAATAGACTTTTTCAAAATTTTATGATTTGTCATGTGACATGAGGTATTTAGCTGTAAGTGCACAAAATTTGAAGGTTTTGTGTACGGACTCTGTGACGGATAGACAGACAGAGGACTGATACGAATTGGGTTTTGTCAGATGAACAAAACCCTAAAAAAAAAAAAAAAAAAGCCTACCATCCCTTTAAAGTACAACAGTTTTCTAACCCAATTAAAACACACTCATTGCATGTATTCCCAATACAGTAAAACCTCCATAACGGACACCTCTACTTAACGGACAGTTTTCCAATCATCACTCCCAAAACCTAAATTTTTGTATGTTTAACCTCTGAATAACGGACATTCCGAATAGCGGACACTAATTTTGATGATGAAGGAAGAGGATTTTTTTTCAATGTGAAACAAAAGGGGAAAAAAAGTATAAAATCTCGTTACCAGGTCACTGTGGCACAAATTTTGTGATCACAAATAAATTTAGGGGTAGGCTGGGATAAATCCCCTTTCGCGTCTTGTATTGAATTCAGGAGGCGAGTTGTGAGAGAAATGCACCTTCCAGAACACGGGAATGCCTTCTCCATTGCTCCCTTTCTTAAATTTTATATTTTATTCTTTTAAGAGGCGGCGAAATATGGTGAGCAGTTATACAATATTTTTTTATAAGAAAAAAAAAAAAAAAAAAAAAGATGATTTAAAAGGGTTAAAACTTCTAATTTCGCACTGTGACTAGAACTTCACACTGAAAAGCAAATTACATGTAATCACAACCAAAAGAAAAAGCAAAAAGTATGAACAATTTTATTTCAGTTTTATTGCTTAAAATTTTTTTTTAATTTCTGATTAATTATATAATAGACGGTGGTATATTTTTACGGTCATATGTTTAGGACATATGTGAGTCAAATAACAAAACATATGCATTTCTTATCAATTACTGAATCTCCGAGTTTTTCCCAAAAGCGGACACCTCCGAATAGCAGACAGTTTCTACGCTCCAGAGCTGTCCGTTATTTAGAGGTTTTACTGTATTACTTTTAAGAAACAGCTTTAAATACTTCCCTTGATCGTCACTGGATAGCAACAGCAGCTGAAACTTATTCATGAGTCTATTTTGGCGAATGTCTGTGCCAAATTTGCTTCCATTTTGATTTCTGACGAGGTATACCTAACTTTTGCTTGGAAACAATTGAAAATTTAAAGGTAAGGCTATCACATTTTTACTCTCTTCTTCTTTACAAAAAGAAACGATTGGATTTGTGAAAATTTTCGGAATCCATTTTTCGACGGATTTACACGTTTCAGGGGTCAGAAATTCCAAAAAACGTGTTTTTACAAAACGTCTGTCGGTGAATCTGTGAGTCTATCTGTTTGCATGTGATATAAATTTTGTGGGCGCTCTATTTCAAGAACTAATGCAATTTCACAAAACTCTAGATTCAGTTAGACCTTGATTAAAACTGATCTGATTAGTTTTTGGTGTATATCACCCAACAGGTGGTGCTGCTATGTTGTCTTTTTCACGATTTTCACAATAGCTCTATCTCAAGAACTGGACAGACTTTTATAAAACTCAGATTCCGTTAGTCTTTGATATAATATGGTTTTGACTATGTTATGATGTAAATCTCCCAATAGGTGGCGCTGCTTTGCGGCATTCATACACCCAAGAAACTATGTACGAATTTCCATCAAAAATCAAATTTAGCTAGTCCCTGATATAAATTGGTATTCTTTATTTTTTGGTGTAAATTTTTCAACAGGTAGCGCTTTTATTCTTAACTCTTTCTACGATACAATTTTTTACACTTTCTATTTCAAATACCAATACATGGATTTTCATGAAATTTCAGACGCAGTTAGAACTTGAAATAGATTGTTGCGTAATTAAATTTTTGTTTAAATTATGCAACTGGTGACGTGGCTATGATTCATTTTTCTAGAAGTATTAACGTTTATGAGATAGAGAAAATTTTGGGATTACCCCGTCCGACTAGTTTTTTCTTGTTTTAAATAGATCCCTTGGCAGTATGTTATGAGAAATAAAAATAAATTTTCCGTTTGTTTAATTTACAGAACACTTTTCAGAGTAGTACTTTTAAGGATCGTCGAAATTTAAGAAGAAAAGTATTTTTACTTAGATTTTTATCACTTGAATACATATGGTGAATAAAAACATATATATATTCATAAAGAATGCATGGGTACTTGACAGGTGGATTTTGAAACAAAATAAGAGAAGATGTGGCATGATTTACGTATGACATTGATGAATAAAGAATAAAAAAACATACATATATATTTTTTCTTTGGAACAAATATTGTATTTTTATAGAACAAAACTAACAGTATTACGATCAGAAAAAAAAATCTAAAAATAGCTTTTAGCATTTTTATGAATCATTTTGAGTTTTCTACAGCTACAAATTTCTCTTAGATATGCCTTCGTTGGATGCAGGGCGCGAAATGTACCGGAGCAAACCGAAACGACGTTGCGGTTCGTGAAATATGGTTTGGTTTATTTTATGACGGCCGATTATCTGTACGAGGGGTAGATGCCCTTAAAGGGAGGAGTGTCCTCCGTGGGGGGGGGTCTTTCTAAGGGAAGCTAACCCATATTTGCGCAAGAAAAATCCTAGGTTCAAAGAAAACCACGGAAAACTCCGAACGGTTAGGTCGACGGGCGCAATCCAGCACCTACTGTCTACCAGTTTGGAGATCAGAACCTCTCGGCCACTGGTGGGGCCTGCGAAATTATGAGAAATAGCATTCCGGTTTATGAAATTATAGTTTTTAATTATTTAGGATCTCGATTCCATTTTTTAAAATAGTTTTTTTAAGTTATAAATAAATTTGTCTGTGTTTTCAAAAAGGAAGAGAATTTTACCAGCAATTTTGAAATAGCGTTCCGGTTCGTAGATTTTTCCATTCCAAAAACCCTGGTTGGATGATAGTGATACAACTATAGAATATTATTCTGATGACGAAAGACTCCTCATGATTTACCATTAGCATCATCATCTAGTCATGTATACGTCATAATCATATATATATCTAGATATATACACAATAAGTTACATTAAAATATTAAGAAACTAGTCGTTGAAGGCCACCGTAGTACTTACGCCTCATGGATATGCATAATATAAAATAAGAAAATAAAACACCTGTAAACTATTTATAAAATGCACTGCAATTACAAAATAAAATTTAAACGTTTATTTAAATATTTTTAATGCACAGCAATGCTCTATCACAGAATTGCGAGTACTATTTGATTTTCCTGTCGACCAATTCCGACAAATTATATAAATCGCCAAACTACTCGCAAAATTATACAAATCGGGATGATTTTTATTTTTAATAAGAAAGAACAAATAAATTAGTTAAAGATTAATAAAAATACAGATAAAACATCTAATTCAAAATTCCTTGATGACGTAACAAACATGTGTAACGTGCTTATTGTCAAGTGAATATGACATTTACGATAAGCCATTAAAGGTATTTAATCTTATAGTTTGGAGATAGTCTTTTGGGTCAACTAAGAATATTGAATAATAAAGTTGTAATTGAATAATAAAGTTGTAAAAGAAGCATCCTTATAATTTCAAAAATGATAATCATAATAACTAACAGTTTGCTGCGTCGGATTAAGCGTCTTATTTTCAATTAAAATGTAGCTCAAATAAAATACAGGGTCGTGAAAAATCTAAGTGTGTGGAAAATAAGATTACAAATATCCCGGAAACTAATTATTTGATTGATTTCCTTCTTTATGCAAAATTTTAATATTTTTTTTATTATCTTTTATATTCACCGCCTAAAATAAACAATTTTGAAAATTTTTATTTATCTTTTATCAGAATGAATATTTTGAAAGTCCGGAAAAAAAGGAAAAAGATTCCGAATAATCGATGTGATTGATATTCAGTAGGCTTCTTATCATTAATGCATACTAAGTACACATCAAATTTCAAGTCTCTATCTCAATTTATTCGGAACATAGAGCAAACACATATATCACCGACATACATACAGACGGACGGCATTTTTTTTCTACAAATATCTTTTTTGGAATCTTCAGTGTTTGAAACGTGTAAATTCGCAATTTTTTTTTCGATTTTCAAACCGATTAAAAGTGTTACTCTACAATATGATGGTAAGTAAAAATTGGATATAGTTTTTTTCTAAATCTCGATTTTTTTCCGGTTGTTATAACCCAATTGTACTTTGTCGTACCATTTTAAGTAATTAGCCGTAAATAATCAAAATAAATAAGTAAATAAATAAATCTTTTATTTGTAGTACATATGTATTCTAATGTATCATATTAATGCATGGGGGAAAAGTTTCAAGGAGATGATTTTTTAAATTCATATTTCGGGATATAAAAATTTAAAAGCGTAATCAAATTTAAGATGAATTTCAATAACTAGTGGTATGATTTTGCACAGTGATAAGGAAAATCAAATATTTAATGAAGGGGATATGAAAAAAAAAATGTCAAGCGTGCAATATTTAATGATTTTATTATTCTAAATTTTAAAATGTTCCTTTATGAAGATAAAACAAGAAATGGAATTTCATAATAAGGTACCCTGGGGTAATAACGCCAAGTGCTTATATTTTGCATAATTATGAAACAATCAGGAAAATGACACCCATGTGCTCTGCGCAGAAGGGTTTTGAGTCATATAAATCGCAAAAAACAGCTTCAAGTTAATTTGTTTCATTTTTAGGTCTTATTGTTTTTACAAGCAACTAAAATTAACGCTTGATCTAAAATTTGCGAGATAAAGTTTTTGATCTGAAGACTATATTTTTATCCAGAAATACTTTGTTTATTACATAAATTTGTAGTGTATTTCATGTACTTTCAAATTGTTGTAGAAGATTTTGGATATCTTCTCGAAATAGTTTGTAGTTTAGGATTTACTGCGCAATACGTATCCCGGGGTAATAATGCCAGGGATTGGCGTTATTACCCCAGTTGATTCCCAACAGTGGCCGAATTATATCTGAAGAGGGTTTATATATTAATATGGGACGGCATTATCATTGTTGAAATGATAAGATTAAGTGGGGGGGGGGGGGGTGCCCAATACTTAAAAATATTCTCTCTATTTTATTTTTTATTATATTATTATTATTTTTTTTTACTAAAATGTAAAAAATAATTTTTAACTCTTGTAAATAAAACTGTATCAAAATGTTTTCGAGATTCAAATTCGAACATCTTCAAAATCAGGTTTCTATTAAATTTCCACTAGATTGTTCAATTGAGTTCGAAATTTTAACTGTCCGCTTTCTCAGCGTTCGGTTTTTCAAAACATTATAAATTTAATCTTAAACTGATGTGACAGAAATTGTAACGTATGAATGTGATGCGGTTTGTGAGACCACAAAATTGAAAGATGAATAAAAGGCGGGAATAACTCATAGGATTGTATATTTGTACTAAACTTTTTATACAAGAGTATTATACTTAATATTCACCTATTTAGTCTCTGGTGATAGTACTAAAATTCCAAATGAAACAAAATTTCGGTAGTGTTTGCAGTTAAACAGAAAATTACAAGTTAAACTAAAAACTTAAAAGAAATATAGTGGTCTACGAAACCGGTAACATTAGTTAAAGGTTAAAATGCGATCCATGATTAAAAGTCATAGAATACTGTTCTTGCGCTAAACTTTTTGTACAGAATTAAATCTAATTAAATGTAATCTATTCAAATATTTCTAATAATATTACGAAAACTCCAAACCAAAGAGAATTTCAGTTGTAACTATAGTTAAACTGGAAAATACAAGTTAAACGCTATTTTTTTTTTTTGGGGGGGGGAAGGGGGTACAGTGTTCAGTCAGATTGCTAACAGCAGTTAAAGGTTAATTTTGTTGCTAATATAGAGATAATGATATATAACCATATGAATTATGTATAAAATTGAATAAGAGATCTCTTTGGGATAATATTTTTTAATCAAAACTTTTATTCAATTTATTAAAAATTTATTAAAGCATGCTCTTTAAAACGTCGACAATTTAACTGTAGGTTTGGAGAATCCGCATTAGTGTGGAGTTATGGGTTAAAAACTATTTACTAGATTACTATAATAGTATTAACCCTTAACTGCTGTGACAAAAATTGTCGCATAACTTACTGTGAGCGGCCTGTCAGACCGCTTAATCTAACGATGAATAAAATGTTAAATTAACTTTTAGAATATTATTTTTGTATTGAACTTTATATACAGGACTATTATAAATAAAATTCAGCTAATCAAAAGTTTCTAGAGGTAGTAATAGGACTCCAAATGAAACAAAATTTTCCCGGTATCTATAGCTAAACTAAAAATTGCAAGTTAAACTCTGAAACTTGAAAAACTCAGCGGTATGTGAGACGCTAACAGCAGTTAAGGTTTAACAAAAATATTTATTACATTCAACTCTAGTTACTATAAAACTTCACATGATTAAAATATTACATTATGAATGGTTAAAACCATGCAATGTTTCAGCGGGACTTTTTAAGCAAAGAAAGACACAGAATGTTATATTCTGTTGAAGCTCCGCCTCACTCCTTTTTCTTTCACTTTCTCAAAAAAATCAAGATTTTGTATCCCATAGAATGCATACATGGGAATATAAATACTGATTCAAATAATCCATGCAATGTTTCTAATAATTCTATTTAAATGGTCATTGTTGAGCAAAACGTAGCTTAGAATCTGATATTCTTTTGCCTCCTCCCCCCGCCACCACCACAGCTTTCTTTTACTTTCAGAGACACAAAAAAATTGTACATTTTCAATAGCTTAGATTACAATTTGTCAATTTCTAGAGCTGTAGAGTTTGTATTTTTAGAATTGGGCAATCTACATACCTTTATTCCATCTTATTTTATAGTTTTGTTTGCATGGCGTTATTACCCATATAGGTGGGTATTAACGCCAAATAGCATTGGTCAAGAAAAAACGCCATTACTTTTTATGAATACATATCTGTTAAATTATTTTATTTTATATAGATAGTCAATGAGTTGCTGTATCAGATCCTATATTTGTTTGAAAAATACAATCTAAAACTAAGCCGTGAAAATTGGTAGAACCTTAACGTGGCGTTATTACCCCAGGGTACCTTAGTAAGACTTGTAAGTACCTTTTAAATATTTTATGAACATTGATTTAAAATTGTAATCTAACTTGGAATGTATTTCAGTGATTAATGGCTTAATTTTATGCAGTGGGAAGAAGAAATGGACGCTTAAAGCCTTTCCGGCACAGACAAATTCTGTTCGTAAAATGAGACATTATTTACTGACCCAGGATATTTACAAACGACTTTTTTGGAAATTAAGAACGCCTTAATTTAAGCATTCATTGTAAAAGTAAAATTTTATTAGAATGTTCTTGGTGTCATTTGCAAGTTTGGGATTAAAATTAAGCATGCCCGAGAGTGGAAGCACTGCGCCAAAAACGGATGTAGCCGATTTGAAGGAAAACTAGCCGTTGGGGGCACCGTAATATTTACCTGTCATGGATATCATGAGTAAATATTACGGTACAATATTACGGTATTTACAAGTATGAAAATAAAATCAAGTAACAGTGAATTCCGTAAATGAAGCATTCTTATAACTCCAAAAATGATATTTATATTAACTAACTATTTACTATGCTAGATTAAGCGTTTCATTTCAAATTAAAATATATCTTTGAGTTGAAATTTGTATGAAATACAGGGTTATGTAAAATCGAAGTGTTTGGAAACAGGATTACAAATATCTCAACAACTAATTATCTGATCTACTTCGTTCTTTATGCAAAATTTATGTTTTTTTTTTATTGTCTTTTAAATTCACACTCCTTAAAATAAAAAAAAATCGAAAATTTTTATGTACCTTTCACCAGAAAGGATATTTCGGGTGTACGAAAAAAATAGTTATCGAAGTTACTGATATTAAATAGGCTTCGTTCCATCCCTATATACTACGTACATACCAAATTTCAACTCTCTAACTCAATTTATTCGGGGGACAGAGCGTTTATAGACAAATTAGACACACAGACAGATGGAAAGCAAAATTTTTGTTCTAATTCTGATAAAGGTACTAAAAATATGTTTTTCGGAATCGCCACCGCCTAAAACGTGTAAATCTGTCAAAAATTATTTTTCGATTTTAAAAACGATTGCAAGACTTACCCTATACTACGTATGATGGGTATGTAAAAAGGTAGAAAAGGGGGAGCAAAAAAGAATAACGAAATGTGCCATGTTAAATGACTTTATCATTACTTTTAACTTTTATAAATTATTTTACAAAAACAAAAGAAAAAGTATGATTGAAAGATCATTTCAAATTTTATAATATTGATTTAAAAGCATAATAAAACTTAAAAGGAATTTCAATAATTAAATGTCTGATTTTGTATAATAGGAAACAGAAAACTTAATATAGCCAATGTAAAGAAAAAATAAATTTAAATAGAAAAATAGTGCAATGTTTAATGATTTTTAATAAATTCTTTTATTTAAAAAACAAAACAGAACCTTTAAATTTACGAGCACTGATTTGAATTCTTAATCAAATCTGAGTGGAATTTCAATATTACATTTTCGATTCATTTTAAAAAGAAAATAGAATATTGGATGATAATTTTTAAATTCTGCATAAACTTAAATTATTTCAGTAAAATTCTCTTATATTTATCTTTTCCGAATACCTGCATTTACATTTGGTCTTGTCAACGAATCCAATTCAAAATTCTATTTACGCGCAGTTCCACACAAACGAGACATATTTCACGTTCCGTTCTTGTTTGTTTAAAAAGTTATACTCGGAACACTAATTAAACTTTCCAGTTTTTCCGGGGACAAGTATACAACGGAAAAGGAAACAACACTAATTTTATTACGGCACATAATTCCGTAAAAGTATCGCTCCCGATGTATCGCACGCGAACCCTTCCATCTCACGCTCCGTGCGTGTAAATACGCTTTACGAATTCGCACGTATACCTGTACTGGGAGCAAACAAACAAGGAAAGCCTGTGAATAATATCCCGGAGTTTTGTTTTCCCATTGCAATCCTCTAAGTACATAAATAAGAAGAGAAATATCGACGCATGTTATTAAGGCACAAAGTACAGAAATAAGAGACAAGCCAGGGTCCTCCGAAGTTCGTTTTGCCGATACTGTTTCATTAGCGTCGCTGCATTCATCCTATTGGATTTTATTTCCCGTACGGGCTCGCTCGGGAAAAATTTGATAATACTTTTCCGACGCTGAAAATTTTCTGTTTCATTTTATTCTTTATTCTCTCTCTCTCTTTTTTTCCTCCTCCCTTCTCGCAGACTTTTCCAATTCTCTATTCGCGAAAGTCAATTCGAATAATGACGGAGATACGGCCGAAAGTACATAATTTGGAAAGCTGATTGGACCTAACTCGCCATAGGTATGGGATGAAATAAAATTAAAGAATTGAGAAGAAATAGTTTAATACAGCTTTGCATATTACTGTTTTACACATACATTCTGACTTTAGAGTTATTTTATTTTAAAATTTGCTAATATACATAATGAAGGTACATTAAATCAGTCACAAATTTCGTGCAGTCTTACACTATAAATATTAAGCAAATCATAGTTACAAATCCAAGTTAATTTTATTATCTGTTTTGCCGAGGCATGATGTAATACTTAATCTTTTCATGCTTTCCGTATATTGTTACATCTGTAAAAAAAAAAAAAAAAAAAAAAAAAAAAAAAAAAAAAAATTAAATGTTTTTTTCATATTTTTACAAAATGCCTGTCTGTGACTCTGTCTATCTGTCTGCCTGTATGTGACATAAATAATGCGGGTGCTTTATCTCAAAAGCTAATGCACGGAATTTAATCAAATATTTTATTTAGGTGGTCTCCGATATCAATTGATGCCGATTAGTTTTTTGGTGTAAATCGTTCAACAGGTTACGCTGCTATGTTTCATTTTTTACAATTTCCGCAACAGCTAATCTCAAGAATTAATACACGGATTTTTACCAAACTTCATATTCCGTTAACCTTTGATATGAAGTGACTATTTACGTTTTGGTGTTAATCGCCTAACAGGTGTAGCTGCCATGCATAATTTTTCCCGATACCCGCAATAGTTCTATCTAAAAAATTAGTGTATGAATTTTCATCAAACTTCAGATTCAGGTATACCTTGATAAATATTATTGCTGATTATGTTTTGGCTTAAATCGCACAACGGGTAGCGTTATTATGCTGCATTTTCCCCGACATCTGCAATAATCCTATTTCTAGAAAAAATGCACGGAATTTTATAAATTTAGAGTCATCACGATGAGCATAAATTTTAATTTAATTTTGCCACTGTGATAGTAAATTTTAAAATATTAACATGTATGAGATAGAAGAAAGTTTTAGGATTGCCACAACCGATTAGTTTTTTTATTATCAGGAATATCCCAATAATCATAGAATAGTCACGATAGACTCGATAGTCAATATATTGCCAATATCTTTTTTGAATTTTCACGATATTGGATTGGCCTTTATTTCTGAGTTGTTCTATAGAGTTGACTGTCAAACTATTAAAAACCATTTCATACAACAGCACATATATCATCAAATGATCAATATATTTACATACCAATTGCACTATATTATTTTTATTACATTTTGTCAAATTTTCTGAAACTGGTATTTGACAAAAAGCCTTGCATGTTATCAACAAAAAATGTGCAAGAATTTTTTTTAAATTAAAACAAAATCGATCTACCCTTATGAATATATGTTTTATTCTTCCACAAATGAATACATATATTGTACAATATCCATATACTCCTAATCTATAGTCATAGATCATTTTGTTTTACAGGGTGATTCCAAACAGCATTATTTTCTTTGATTTTTTATTGACCACCTAACAAGGAAATTACCTTCTGATCAAGTTACCGTTGATTAATATAAAATGAAACACATTTTTTTTTTTGTTTCGGAGAAAAAATCCGAGAAGTGCATCTTTAAATATTCGACAAAATGCCTAAAATTGAAAGTGTCCAGTCATTAACGATCATATAATATGTATGTGTGAATGTAGATAATTTAGAATCTGATCGGATCTGACTCGGCGTAGGTACGGAATAAAATAAAATTAAGGAACTGGCAAAAAATAGTTTAATGCACTTTTTTGAATCTTTAAATATTGGGGTTGAGGTGAATTTGATTTTAAAAATGCCTATCCAATACCAACGAGAACCCATTTTTAATATTAAAAATATATTCTAAATACACATTCAGTTTTTATAAACACGAGGTGGAACCCGTTGAAATTCGAAGAAAGAGAATCTTTAAGAAAAAACTGTTTTATTAATTTAAAATAAATCTACAAAATTAGTTACAGTAAAAAATGCATTTTATATGAGTCAGCCTAACTTTCAAACAAATATTATTTCAAACTAAAATTAACAAAATATTATAAAACTCAATTATCCGAATTATTAAACGAAATATAACCGAAATTCACGGAATTTTATAATAAACGATATTTTTGAAATAGTATACACATTTTAATGTCCATTTTTTTTTCAGTTTTAAGAGAAAATGGAGTGATTCTGTTGCCACAATTATAAATTTAGTATTAAAAATTAAAAAAAAATTAATATCTTAAAAATAAATTTAGATACAACTTTGAAACAAATTGCATTTGAAAAAGCATTTTTTTCTCCATACGATGGTGTAAAAATTTAAAAGGTAAGATGTTTACAAGTGTAAAATTTGCAATAATGAAATTGCATGGGTAAGTGTTGCGCATTTCAATTTGTATTTCTCCCCCTCAATTTTAAGTGAAAATGGAGTGATTTTGTTGCCACAATTACAAAATTGGTACTAAAATCTATACAAAAATTTATATCTCAAAAATAAATTCAGATACAGCTTTCAAACAAATTGTATTAGAAAGTGCATTTTTTTCTCTATTCGCCAGTGTAAAAATTTAAAATGTGCGATGTTTTGAAGTGTAAAATTTAAAGTAGCCAAAAATTGCAAAACCGAAATTGCAGTGGAAAGTGTTGCCATTCGCAAAATGACGTATGCGTTACGCACAGATACGTTTGGCCTTTATAATATAGATACAGGCCCCGATAAACCTCTGAGCTATGAAAAGCACAGTGTTATTTTGGGGCTCTTTTTCATTCTGGAAGAGTCGCTTAATTTTAGCATACCCAGAAACTCACCAATGCTATAAAACTTGTTTAAATTACTAAAAATATTATAGTATTGGATTTTCTAGATTTAGATTGGCTGGACAATAAAATGATTGTTCATAAATGGAAACTTTAGTTCATTGGACAAACAGAATTTTGATCATGTGGTTTGAACTGATCTATTATATGAACAATTAACTTATGAAGAAACACTTAAAAATATATAGAGAGATACGAGATAATAATTTGAAATATAAATTACAATTTGAAATTAAGTTGATTCGATATAAAATTTAGGGCTCCGTATTTTCTCAATTTTAGGCCCCTTCAAAGTTTTTTTTTTCAGGGAAGCACGTGATTTCCTAAGAAAACTTTGATTACCTATTCCATAATCAGGACCTGTAAACATAGGTGTACCAGAAAAAGAAAAATAGACAGCTATGTTACAATTTGCTCCGAATAAAATTTGTCCATCGGTTTACCTGAAAGTTTGGCTGCTGGTAACTATATAGCTAGGAGATGTGTATTCAATTCCTGATTAAGATTCCGGATTTCGCAATCGCTAGAGATACATTTTAATATGTTGGACACAATTTATTTAACCCTCGTGAAAAAAGAAAGGTGTAAAACACTAATCAAAATTGTAAAATTCACATAGAACTGTCTTTAAAACTTTCATTTTCAAGGGAAAAAATAAAGAACTGTTAAAATCTGCTCATGTGCCTCGAGCACAGTATGAAACCTATAGTTAAAAAATAGTAATAATCAATTTGAGTAAACTCTTTTTCATTGAAATCGGTTAAAAATGGAATTCTTTTATATGCTTACAGTGTAAACAATATACGTACTTCCACTTTGCTAATATAATTTCTCGTTCGCAACAGCCAATGTAACGCTCTTTATTAGCGAGGCGGGAGTTAGCAAATTTCCAGCTGAAATTCTGTAAATTAATGAATTTCGCAAAATTTTCTTCCTTTCTTCATCACTGCTGTTCAATATTCCGCCAAAACGGAGAGAGGATCTCTCTGCCAGTTTAGATTATAACCAAACACAGAGGTGAGATTGCGTTTATTTTTATTCCAGTACAAGAATTTATTATTGATCGCCTCGGCCAGGTTTTGTATCCAGGATATTTGCAATTAATTACATGGAATGTTGACGGGTGAAGAATTTATTATTAATAAGGAAAACTCATTGTAATGCTACAGATGGTTCCTCTGATACGACCCGCTCTCTTTATTATTGGCTAGTGTCCCTTTGGGAGAACGCATTATTAATGCCGCCCGAAAAATCTATATTTTTAATAAAACTGACCTCATAGACGTTCCCCGGAGAATAGTCACAGAATCGATGGGGTAGATTGTTTGTAAGTTCCTTTGGCGATCCTTAAACGTTGCCTTTGCCATTTCGGTAACAACTCGAAATATAAGTAATAAGAGGACAAGTGTAATGCGTGTTTATAAAATGAATGTGGTTAATCTAATTCTCCGAACTTTTGTAGAAGTAATTTGATAAAGATTTCTCGAAAAAAGCATATTTAAATTTTGCATGCAGTATTTTTTTTATTTAATTGAACAAACACAGCCTATCATAGATGCAGTTTCTTTGAAAAATGACAATAAACGTTTTATGCTTTTTTTTTTTTTTTTTTTTTTTTTTTTAATTAGGTCATGCAAAATGCATTTATGGAAAAATAGACCTATGTGATACATTTAGAAATAATAAAATATGCTTTAAAAAAAATACTAACCGACTAACCGACTTAAAAAAAAAGGATCAAGCTTGTTGATAACTTGCCGCTAACGCATATGAATGCATAGTTTTAATATGCTTATGATTTTAAAACGATTGCGAGAATGAAAGATTATTTGCGCCAAATCATTATTTTTTTTAAATCAAATTTTCATTTTTTTTTATCTAAAAAAAAAATTCTAATCATCAGAATTTAATGAAGTTAAAATGAGACCACATGGGTATCTTATACTTTCAAACAAAAAAAGAATTATTAAAATCGATTCATATTTAAAGAATTTTTGAGTGAACAAGAAATACATACAGTTCAAAATCATAACCTACGCCTTAAAGTCGGTTAAAAATCGCGTTTGTAGCTGATCAATTGCATCATGCATTAAAGATTTAAGAAAATTAGGCTAAACTCTATTTGATTTTTTCTGTATTTTAAATTTTGAGCAGTTATAAGTGTTATTTTAAATTGATCTACATTTATAAAACAAATCTGATCACAGTAGACTCTAGTTAATGCGTCTCCACTTAAGATGTACTTCCGGTTAATGCGGGCAATTTAATTCCCCCCACCATATTCTAATTGATGGTAAGGACATTGGTTAGTGTGGATTTCCATTAGTGTGTTCGGAAAATGGTTTCTCTTGGCATTAACGGGAGATACTGCATTTTCTATCTACTAGATAAAAATGACATCGTAGACGTTACACAGAGACCAGTTCTGAATTTCAGAAGTGATGTATAAACAGATTTCGTTCTGTTTCTGGTGATCCTTAAACATCGTCTTTGCTATATTTATAGTATCTCGAATAATAAGCTAGTAGTTATCAGACAAATGTAATGCGTATTTATAAAATTATTCCCATCTCGACGAGAGCCTATTGCATAATTTTCAAACTTTTATATCAGCATAGCGCTTTTAAAAACAGAAAAAAAATTTCTAGTTGAATTTCAAAAATTCTCTGATTAAATACGGTAATCTTTACAATAAAAAATAACTGGAGGATTCAGAGCAGATTAAGTGGCTTGTATACTGGTCCTCGCTCCAAAGAGGTTAAATTTATTTATTTAATTTCCCTGAATTGTAACAATAATAACAAACAAGGAAAAAAAGCATAATTTATCATCACTAACATACTCTTTATACTAATTTGTATTATTTTTTTTTTGTTTAAATTTTGTGCTGTTCTTCAATTAGTGTTTGATCGACGTCACCTATTTCAATTATTTGATTTTATATTAAATTAAAAGTTTTTCCAGGGATTTTCAACAAACCCTGTATTACTTTTATATGGATATGTCGTATATTTGTAAAAAGAATATGATTAATTTAATTCCTCTGTATTAAAAAAGAAGGACTCCTTTAATCATTCTTTAGGGAAGTCACAGAATTAGCGTGGTGTTTGTATGTACTCTTTTGATTGCGTTCTGTTTATGGTAAATCTTAAATGTCGCCTATGGCATTTTAGTGACAACTCAAAAAGTAAGTTGCGGTAATACAAGAGTAATGTATGTTGATAATACACTGTAAAACATTTGAGGTAACGTTACTCCATAAAATTGGTGGCAGCTACGATTTACACTTCATTCAGTAATTTTTCACTTACATAATGATGTAATAAAAACATGCATTACTGGTGTAACATTGCAATGTTACACCGATTATATCGGTTAAAATACTCCACCAAATTGGAGGCAGCAAGGCTGCCACAAGGTTTATGGAGTAACATTACACAAATGTTTTACAGTGTAATTGTAAACTTAAAAAAAAAAGATTTTAATTACTTGATTTTATATTAAATAGCCAGGGACTTTTGACCCACTCAGTTCTGAGTAGAAATTCCACCATCGTAAATAAAAATATAGTTCATCAAATCATGCGAATGTACCACAGAAATTTCGAATGTATTTAAACACAAAACGGTTGAGACCTGGGGCTCAAAATTCTTACAAAATGCATTTATTTTATTTTTCTTACTAATAAAATACTACAAAATTCAATAAATGAAACAATCCGCATAATTCTACAATGCAGGAGATATAATTTTTTTGTGTTGTACTAGCAATTCTGCCTTGCCCGTAATTGAAACTTTAAAGTCCATTTATCTCAGAATTGATTTTGTCAATATTTTACATGCTTAAAAGGATATATCTAAACTTTCTTGCAAGATATATGTATGAAAATTTGTACAAAGCCTTAAAGTTATACTTTTAATAAATTGTTAGCAAGATTTTCAATTCCAATTAAAAAAAAATAATCTTAAAATAAAAATGCCTGTCAAAAACTGTCTTTTTAAAAACTTTAAAACTTTTTATAAATCCTGAAAACAAAATAACAAAATAAGCACTTATATTCAAACAACAGTGAAAAAACTAATAGCATAGGGCAAGTGGTTCATGAGTTATATCAAAAAATTAAATAGATTTGATTAAAAAAATAAAGAAAATCTCAAAGTTTTGAAAATCTTTTTATCTAAAAAGTAATCTTTATATATATATATATATAAATACTAAGCTAAAAAAAAAAAAAGTTAAAATTTGTATATAAATAAAGGAAATAAAAGGTTCACTCAATATGATTAATTTATAGCTAGTAAATCATGAAATCACCCAACACTGAGTGTTTTATGTGTAAGAAGCTTACTTAGCCAATTTTTATTATTATGAGTACAAACAATTCCAAGGCAGACAATCCACAGGGTGTGATGTTTTTGTATACATACATACTGCTTAAATAATTGCATATATTGCATATATATTTTAAATTATATATATATATATATATATATATTAACAGATTTTTCTAATACAGACTTACAGAACTCAGTAGCTAATGATATTTATAATTGTAAAAAAAGTAAAATATTTTATACAAAAAACATATGTAATTTTAATAATATACTACAGACATAAAAGAAAAATATAAAATACAAAAATTAAATCAAAACAGAAAGAAAGGGGAAGAAATACAAAATACTAAATACAAAAAACATCATCAATCCTCAAAAATCTTCACCAATAAGAGAAGTTAAAAAGATGCAGAGTTGGGGGGATTTTCAAAAAAACATACAGATTATATTCTTAAAACTTCATACGGCTAATAATTTTGTTGACAACAAAAGGTTATTTAAAGATGTATGAAGTCCAAAAACTGTTTGACATAACTGGTGATTTACGGATATCGAAATGAAATGTCAGGGAACAACGTATATTGTAATGTATGGATTTCGGCAAAGCACCACAGGTACACAAAAGAAAAGAGGACAATTTATTTTCAATAAATATTATTAAAACGAGCCGTAATTTGGAAAAGAGAGGTTTGACAAAATATGAGAACTATTTTAAGGATGATTTTAATTTGCAACATATTCGCAGATTTTTTATTTTTTTAAAATCTTAATAATCAAAATTAGCTCTAAATATTAAGTTTTGCAAAAGCTGTTAAACCAAATTACTAGAGAGATAATCACTTGAGTGGAACAGTCTGTAACATAAAAAAAAAAAAAAAAAAAAAAAAAAAAAAAAAAAAAAAACGGAAAATTGCATGACGTAATTAATGGATTATCCCTCATGTGTTATTTTAACTATGTACGTACGCCAAAATGACATCGATTCAATCTGCGGGGTAAATAAACGCAGTTTTCTGCTACATATTAAACCTGACATAAATTTTGTGCTGAAGCCAACAAACAGTACCACTAAGTTACTGAATTCGCCATTGGAGCACCCAATTGAAGTGCGCAGGGCTCGAATCATAATCAAGACGTGTATGATCTTGATCATCCTCCTTCAGCCCTTGTCAAATAAACCTTAGACTCGATAAGTTTTAAGTAGAGATAAAATTCGTCTTCAGAAACGGACCACTCAAATCAATTCGAAATTCTGCAATGCGCCATGATGATTCTTATAAAAATCCCATATGTACCACATTCTGGAGATCATTTCCCGTAGCCCTTACACGTACATTCTCTTTCCGGGTAGAGTCTATACACTATATCTCTAACAATATCATTATTTCAATCTTCACAAAAGGGAACGAACGGCGCGCATTGGAAAACGAATTTTTTCACCGACAGAAAATATTATCAAATTTTATTCCGAAGGAAGCCTATTACGGGATAAAAACGCAATTGAATGCCTCGGATATATATACAACAACAACAACGAGAAAGAGAGAAAAGCATCTCAAGGCGAAAAAAGAACGAAGAGGGAAAAAATGCCCCGAATATATATATACCCCGATGC
This sequence comes from Maratus speculifer, assembly GCA_964019185.1. NCBI lineage: Eukaryota > Metazoa > Arthropoda > Arachnida > Araneae > Salticidae > Maratus > Maratus speculifer. The sequence continues at coordinate 217,166,117 of OZ025294.1, forward strand.
CTGTAATAACAAATATTGTGCCGTATCTCATTATTTTTCTCGTGTGCTTGTTTTCAAAACTTGTGTTAAAGGAAGTCCATAGTAGAAAATTGGGTGAGTTTTGATGAGAGTTCATATATACAACAAAGCCGTGGAATGTGTAAATTCAATATATTGAAACACAATAAAATATAAAAAATTAATGGTAATTATCTTTTTATTATTATTCAAGAGGATGCAAATCCTTTTTACGAAATTTTAAATGGTTAAACATCATGATGAAATATATATAGAATTAAGGAATATGAATTAAGGATTATGGAGAATAAAGAAAAAAAAACCCTATTAAAATGAACATCCTTTCAAAATTTAAATAAGGAAATGTGTTTTTCTTCTTTATTTATATTTTTCATTTCTATTTGAAAGTGTCCTGTTATTTTTTTTCAAAAACCGACATATTTGTAAGTTACGACAAAAACACACTGATCACGAAATAAAAACCGTTTTGTTCCGATTCTTGTAGTATATTGCAATTTAAAAAATATTATTTCGTCACTTATTTCAGTTTGTCGAAAAAAAGGATCTTTATATCTATTTTACGCATTGAAAGCTGTTATATATAAGTATTTACGAATGTTGTTTAAGTAAGTCATAAGAAACTAAATATTTAATTTGAATGTAATTAATAAGATGCATACAGAGTAGACTCCGTGGGAAAACTCCGATAACATTCACAAACTATTAAGTTTTGGTCATAGGATGGTCTCTATAAATGTCACCAACATATAACATTTTAAGTGAGCAGATTTCAAGTAAATAGTGTTTGGCGATACTTGATGAATCCATTTCATTTGAGAGATTTTTTTAAATGAAAAACAAATGCTACGCGTACTATTCTCTATTGGACATGCATGTTGTAGTATATTTCAACATTGTATATCAATTCTGTAAACTTTGATGTAACACAACATCAGTTAAAGTAATTTTCGTCTATTTTAACTATTTTCGTCCATTGATTGTACTGTAACCTAATTCTTTTGAGTATTCATAATAACGAATAATAAATACTACATATTTCGCTTTGAATACAGAGCATGCTATGAAAATCCTCAATAGCATATTTATATTTACAGCTAATCTATGAATATTTATGAGAGTTACAGCATGGACAGACAGACAGACGAGTGAACAGGCTGACGAACCGAAGTTACAAACATTTTTCAAATATGTTGGGAAGTGTTAAAAATTATTTATTAATCTAAACCTCTCTGGAATAAACAAAATCTGACATTAAGAAGAGTTTTACTTTTCTGTTTTTACTTTTTTATATTTATGCTTCACATTTTCTTGAAATAACATTATACGAAAGTACCCTCACACATTTAGACTGATCAAAAATTTTAATACTAATATGGATACATAAATTACGCATACCTGAACGCAATAAAAGTATATTGGTAATAAATCTCAATTTTTAGGCTTCAGGAAATACAAAACAATCAAGGGAATAATATTTTTTTAATTATTAAACACCTTGGTAAAATATGTGTAATACTTTAATTATCCTTTATGTTGCTGTAAAGACCAGCAAACAATATATATATTAATTTCTATCCGGCATCCGGCTATGTTCGAAACATAGTTTTAAAGTACCGTATTGATAAACATATTTTTTAAATGTTAAATTGTCGGTAGTCTCTTATTACTAAAGTACGTACAAGAAAAAAAACAGTCTTTCATAATTTACAAAATAATTCTTGATAATTTGTTTCACAATATACTCAGTTGATCCATTGTTCCTTTCTTCTGTTTTAATTTTTTTTCTTGTAGCACTACATTTATCAGTCCCAGAATGAAGTTATTTTCTAAAGTATTCTAATACTTAGTCAATTTTTCTAGCGTCAGTTTTAATTTCTGATTTAATAATCTTTTTTTTTTTTTTTTTTTGAGTAAAGATTTATTACATCCTTTTATTGCTACATTATAAAATTTTAAATGGATTAATTGTTGTAACAGTATTTAGTTTTATTAAGTACATTTTAACGGCAGATAGTAAAAGATGAAAACATATATTGAAATTTTTTTTATTTCCTATTTTAAACTGTATATAGAGTGTATAATAATAATTATTTTTGCTTGTTTTCGTTATAGTCCCATCTTCCGCTATGGCTAATTTATAATCAAAAGTTTTATACGCAGAAACAAGCTAAAAATCTATTTCTGTTAAATATAGTTTAATTATTTGTTGAGTTATTCCCGTTATTCTTGGCAAAGTTGAAAATCGCTAAGGAAAAAATAAAAAATAAATAAAATGTGTAGATTATATTCAAACATTATATTTTTGTTTAAAAAACTTTATATTTCATTTTGTAAATAAATGTCTTCAAATTGAATACTCCTTGAATGTGCAAAGAGATTGGATGCACTTTATTGTTTACGAAAAATCACGAAAATATTTGATATCCGAAATTTTTACTTAAAATGAATTGTAGACACCCATGGTGTATGCTAACGAAATTTTCGTAAAGATACCATAAATAAAAACGTACGAAAAGACTTTTCACCTCATTCATTTTTTAAAAAATTCCATGAAAAGAAAAAGAAAAAAGGAAAAAAAGACTGAAAATTTTGTCCCGTCTGGTAGGTGGAAAATTCAACTCCCGAATTTTTCTCACTAAAGTTAAGTTTATGGGCATTTGATGCATTCGTAAAATTAAAATATCATCACGGGAAATTAATATTTTAAACTTCTTTTGTCTGTGTACTCATCCTAAAGAAGGCCTTTTTTTATTAGTTCTGAAAAAAAAAAAAAAAATTCTAAAATGTTAAAATTTTATCTCAGTTCGTCAGCTTTTAAACCACAAAATATTAAATTAAGTATCGATTTTGAAAATATTTTGTGAACTTAGAAAAAAATAAACATTTTTTAAGAAGAGAACAAAGAAAAAAAGCAATTAAAATATTCCTTACTTGAGGAGATATTTTTAATACACGAATGCATCCCACTTCCATAGTCTTACGAGGGATATTCGAAAATTGACTGACTATCAGACGCATTTTATAAAAAATAAGTATCCTTATTTGTAGCAATGCAAATAGTTGATAATTTTACCGTGTTTTTACATATGATATGAGATGTGAATTTTTTCTTTTTCTTAAGCTATATTACTGCCTACATTTTTTGCAAATATGTTCACTACAGTTATAGAATATACTTATAAGGAAAAATGATAAAAATGATTTTTGCAAAACGTTCAAGATTCTAGAAGAAGTGCGTTTTTTTTTTTTTTTTAATTTCTTCATTTTATACATTTTTTTTTTTTTTGCAAATTTTAATTTATGAATTGCATTTTTTATAACAACATTTTCTTTTATAGAAAATATTTAATAAATGATATAAAGATATTATAAAATATTCAAATAAAAATTGTCCAAAAGAAACCTAGTCGAGTCCATTTAAGGGGACGATGAACAAAATCGACCAAAGACACAAAGTTTTGAAGAATTTAAAAGGACAGTAAGCGTTATTATTATTTTTTACTATTATAGCAATATCAAATTTTGTGCATATATACATTTCACCAAAAGCATTTATAGAACACCTTCAAAAAAATTTCCAATCTTATTAAATTTTTTAAATTTTTAAACGAAATTTTAAAATGCTCCAAGTGTTTTAATTTTTGAGATATTTTCTTACTTTTGCATTTTATCGCTTAAAATTCTGTTATAAACAAATTTGTGTGATTTTTAAAAAAATCTCTTGAATAGTTAATATTGTATAGATTTTTTTCTAAATTTCATATCGATTTTCCTTCTGCCTTCTAATAAGTAAAAAATCAAATTTGACTATCTTAATGAAAACGAATTTTAAAAAGCTTACGCAATTTCTTTCTAAACAACATCGCAATACTTCCTTTTCAATTTCTTAAATATTGATCAAAAATTACGTCGCAAGGAGCATTTCAAAAATCTAAAAACGATGAAATATTAGTTTTGAAAAAACAAATTTAAAGTATATAAATACACTTACTTTTAATATTTACTTCTTAAAACCTTCACAAATGATATTTTAATAAGAAAAAATTGTTCTGGTACTATTACACTACAGAAATAGACCTTTTTTTGCGATGATTTTGATATGGAAGATTTTGCTCAAATAAAGGTCCACTGTCCCTTTAACGTCGGGGAAATCACAGAAAAGAAAAAAAAAATTCCGTATACAGACAATAACCGCTTATAACTCAAGATGTAGTTCATTTATCGAGGAAAAAACTATTCATTTACAAATAATTTGAATAATCCTGCCTGAAAGTATCTTGCTTTTATGTTGAAAAAAAAAAAAAAAAAAGTCAGAAAATGTGTCAGAAAATTTCTCGATTTTGAACGAAACATTAAAAACCGCGTTAATATATGAATTTTTAATCAAAATTCACAAGAAAATAATTATTGGATATTAAAATCGATGAATAAAATTTTAAATAGAATTGTTTTAAGTGAACAAATTGAAAAGAAAATAATAGAATATTTTTTAAATTGAAACGAATAGAGTATTTTAAAATTTAATAAAGAAAATTGATTTTTTCTGTATATTATTTTTTTTCATTCAGAATACACGGCACTTCCCTGAATAACTTCATTTTGGCATAACATAATTTATCAAAAACAATTTTTAAGGCCCACTGTTCCTTTAAATCTCTAGTCTTTTACGAAGAAGCTTTAAATTGCTAATCTGGTTTAACTGAGCTTTAATTCTTAGTCTTGTATAATTAAACTTGAAAATTTCTAATCTTGTTTAATTAAACTTTGATTTTCCATAACTTGTGTAACAAAATTTCTACAGGTAACTAAAAGGTAACTATTTAGAAATAATTTTAGACCAAGGGTATTTACTGTGGGAGCCTTTTAGGTAGCTTTCATTACAAAAAGTAAAAAACTACTTATTGCAGCCGTCCGGAGGAAAGTACTTCCGGAAAATTTTGGTATATTTTCACCAATCATGACCCCAAGACCCCAAAACCACCCTCCGTCCAAATGCTGACATGTATATATATATATATATATATATATATATAACCATATATATATTTATATATATATATATATAGATATAGATAGATAGATAGATAGATAGATAGATAGATAGATAGATAGAAATATCTGATTTTCGTCATGCTGTAACTATCGTATTTATGAACCGACTTGAATGAAACTTGGTATGTACATAATACATACGACCGAGTTCGTTGGCCAGCATCATCCGCCATCTGTTTCAAAATGGCGGCCATTTAAATTAAAAAAAATTAAATTTAAAATTAAATACAAAAAGTTTAAAAGTTGAACAACATTTTTCTTTTATGTGTTAGAACTTAAAACAAAGATTCCAGAACACTTTTTATTTCATCTATATCTTTAAAAATGACTGAGTTATAGCACTTTGAATTTCTAGTGTGGCTGACATTTTGAAACGATCTGATTTTTGTCACGTGATAACACGCGTATTTATGAACCGATTTGGATGTAACTTGGTGTGTACGTGTACATAATATATACTGAGGCCTGGACCGAGTTCGTTAACCAGTTCCATCAGCCATCTTGTTTCAAAATGGCGGCCATTTAATATATTTTTTAAAAATTTAAAATTTTAAATTAGGTACAAAAAGTGAGAAATTGAAAAAGATTTTTCTTTTATGCATCTGACCTTGATACAAAGATTCCAGAGCATTTTTTCTTTCGTCTGTATCTTAAAAATGACTGAGTTATAGAACTTTTAATTTCTAGTGTTGCTCACATTTTGAAATGATCTGATTTTCGTCGCGTGATTACACGCGTATTTATAAGCCGACTTGGATGTAACTTGGTATGTATATAGTACATACCGATGCCTGAACCGAGTTCGTTGTCCAGTTCCATCCGTCATCTTGTTTCAAAATAGCGGAATATTAAATTAAAAAAAAAATAAAAATAATTTTAAAATTAGTTACAAAAAAGTAAGCAATTGAAAAGGATTTTTCTTTTGTGCATCTGATTTTGATACAAAGATTTCGGAGCATTTTTTTGTTTCATCTATATCTTGAAAAATGGCTGAGTTATAGCACTTTCAATTTCCAGTGTGGTTGTCATTTTGAAACGTTGTGAAACTTGTCACGTGATAATACGCATATTTATAAATTGATTTGAATATAACTCCGTGTGTAGATAGTAAATATATGTCTTGACCGAGTTCACTGCCCAACTTCATCCGCCATCTCATTTCAAAATGATGGCCATTTAAATTTTTCAAAAACCTTTTAAATCTATAATGATGTACAAACAAAAAATTACAAATTGAAAAAAGGTTCTTTCTGAAGTGTTTGATCTTAATACATGAATTCCGGAATATTTTTTTTTTTTTTTGTTTTGTCTTTACCTTAAAAAACGCCTGAGATACAGCAGTTTAAATTTCTAATGTGGTTGAAATTTTTTAAAAATCAACTTGCCCGCGACAGCACTATTCAGTTGAATCACGCACATTAATCGATTTCGATGTGAGTGCGCATGTGCACATGAATTAAGATTTAGACTAAGCTCATTGGTTTGTTTTAACCATCATGTTTTAAATTGGCATACACTTCATGATATTGGGGAATTTGGTGACCTTATAAATCACTTAGAACAAAACCAGCTTGAATAAAAGATGACTTATTTCTAAAAATTCTCATTAATATTCAGCATTGACAAAAACTGGTATTCAATCTTATATAATCGGGCTTCACTAATTTGAGCTTCGTATGTTTGATTAATATAACTTAATTTAAAATAAATAAATAAAAAAGATAAATGAAAGCTACCTCTTCCTCCCGGTACTGCCGAAGAACTTTTTAAGCTTAAAATGCTGTTAAAGCAAATACTTTCAAACCAAAATAATTGTTTAGGTGATTTTTTTTAAATTCCCTTTAATTAAGCTTAAAAAAAAATCAGAAAAATCTTTAAAAAATGAAACAGTTATTGCTGTTGAAGTTTCAATTATCTTAAAAAAAAAAAAAAAAAAAAAAAAAAAAAAAAAAAAAAAATTCTGAAAATGATGGTTATAGCCATAATTGTTTTAGTAAGAAATGTTTTTATGTTCTGATATCTGCAACATATATTATCCCAAAATGCTGGATTATTTAAATCACGAATTAAGAATATGTATTTTGAACATTTTTGAATTTAGTAAGATTTTTGAGCTATTAGGCAGTAATTTAGTGATGCACATAATGATTTACTTAATCACATACAGGGATGAGCAAAAAATTCTGATGTTTTTCCAACTATTTATGTATAGTATTCCGAGTGTAATCAATGTTCCGAGTGTAATCAATGTTCCGAATGTAATAATTAATCGTCATTTACAATAGTATAATTTACAATTTTGTCTGACCGTAATTTTGGGGATTTTCCAATGGGGCTTTCCAATCTGTACAACATTCTTTACCATTCTCCGATTTGAAAAATATTTAGCCAAATGTATGAATACATTATTTTAAGAAGTTAAAGAAAATTTAAAAAGTAAAGCATAAAAAATATTATTGACTAAAAAGTACTTTTCTCACACTTACAATAAATAAAAAAATGACATCCTTCTCATAGATGTTGTTAATTTTCTAGCACAAAATTGTAAAATATACGATTATATTTTTGTAAAAATAATGTATTTTTGGATGTATCTAGCTTTTATAATTTTATGAAGTTTGGGAAATTTATTTTAGCAATAAGAATTGGAAACTGCTCAATAACAAAAATAAAATTTCGCATAGTTTCTAACCCCTCGATTTTTTAAATACCAATATTTTTATGCAAAAATACTTCTTGCTCTAATTGCACAATTTTTGCAATTAAATTAAGTAAACATTTTTGTAAGAATTTATTGGTATTAAAAAATGTGAGGTGGCAACTATGAATTTTGGCATGAACTATTAACTCAATATCGCCGCCTGTTGATAATCCTATGTAACATTTATATTAATTACTGTGTTTGGAAATAGTAGCAATAAATACAATACTCTTTAGATCTTATTATGTAAATAACTTTGATTTTTAAGTATGTTGCAAAAGTGCGACGTAGTGATACAAAGGGCTGAAGATTGAAACAAAATCAAAAATAATCATAAAAGCAAAATCAATAATAACAAGTAAATTTTTTCTTCATTTCAAATCCATCTGTTTTCTTTTTAAGTTCAATGGAAACATGTGATATTTTTAAGGGGAGAAAAAGGGTAAATGGTCAAATTTATAAAAAATTAAACATAGTAAATGGAACACCAAATTCAACATTTAATAAAAAATGCTAAAGTCTGTTGGTATATGTTTAATTTTCTATGAGTCAAACCTTGACGTAGTTCTTGCCTTTGGTACTTCAGTTCGATTATTCACATAAATGAAATCATAAGCAAACAATAACTAATACCATACTCAAAATTAACGAAATAAAAAATATAGTCAAAATTAGAAAAAATAATGAATAAAAAAAAGTCATAGGCATGAAATCACAAGCAAACAATAATTAATACTATACTCAAAATTAACGAAATCAAAAATTTAATCAAAATTAAAAAAATAATAATGAAAAAAAAAAGTCATAGGCATGGAAAACAATAAAAAAATATTTAATTGCATATTGCATATCTTTTAATTTTATGTTGATTCACAACGTCTTATACATCCAATCATGCAGAAGATAAAAAACAGAACTAAATACCAAAAGGTAATTTAATTTTTGTTCTTCATCAAAATTGCCAGATGAAATATATATGTAAACAACCTAAAAGGAAAACAAATCTAGATACAAGAAAAAATAGACGTAATAGGAAATCAAAGTGAATTATGTTTTGGGTTGCTTTTGAAGTATTTTCGATTTCGAAGAGATCACAATTTGTCTGAACCAAAGGAGTATCATTATAGATGATTTCTATCTTTAACAACTCCAATGTGGCTAAAGAGAGAAAATTTATGATGGCGGGAGCGACTCTAACGAGATGATTCCAAATCAAAATACGGCGTAAAGCTTCGAGTCAACTATGCGAATCAGACCCAGAATTAATTGAATCCAAACAAGGTCTATGTCGACGGCTTAATTAGCACAACATTTTCGATTGACTTTACAGATTATTGTATGATCTCGGAAAAGGAAGTCCATAAGAGAAGCGCCTGTTTAATGGGGCGTTTCGATCAGGGTGATTTTGGATGTTAATAATTATCAAAATGTACGATCTCCTTCTCTCTCACAAGCCTTTTATGATGATAAGCGCGTATGAAGTAGAAAATTAAAATTAAATTTTAAACAATTTTTTTTTTTAATTACATAGGGTGGTTTTAAATAAATATAATTTGCTAAATTAAAATATGTATTTTTTTTTTCATATTGCTTAAATGTTAAATCATGTTGCATTAGTCAATAACTAACATATCATTTTTTTATCTTATTTTTCCAGAATTAGAAGTTAAAATACCAATGTAATTAAAAAAAACAAAAAAAAAACAAAAAAAAAAAAACCTACATGTGTTTTGTATTTTTATTTTGAACAGTAAAACTTGCTTTAGTCTTCGTATGTTTAATTGTCCAGGCTCTGATTAGGTTTTACGTCCTCGGTTGCAAGACACTGAAAAAAATCTGCTTTAGACAATTTCCGATACAATGAAATTATTTTTGACTGTTTTGTAAAAGTTTATGTTTAACGTAGGACTTTTTTCATGCAATAAACTATACAGTTAAAAATGGATAAATTGCGCCAGTTTAAAATTACATTCGCTGAAAAAAGTAATTCGTGTATCAAAGCTTGCATTTAATAAATAATGTATTCGTGAGAAGATTTCATTTGACAAGGATAGTATTTAAGAGAATAACTTACAAAATATATGAAAAAAATCGTCAACTTTAAAATACAATAGACGTAATAAATTTCAACTTCCTAAAATTTTGGTCATTTTTGTAATCATTTCAATCATTCTAATTTGACTAAACCCCAGAGATTATCATTATAGATGATTTCTATCCGTAACGACTGGAATGAGACTAGAGAAAAAATATGATGGCTGGTCGGGATCTAATCTGTTGATTCCAAATCAAAATACGGCGGAAAGGTTCTAGTCAACAATGCGAATTGGACCCGGAATTAATTGAATCCAAATAAAGTCTCTGTTGCTGGCTTAATTAGTACAACATTTTCGAGTGGCTGTGCAGATTGTGTGCTTTCGAAAAAGGAAGCTCATAGACTCTCGCGAAGAGAAGCGTCCATTTAATGGAATGTTTCGATCTGGGTTATTATGTTAATTATCAAAATGTATGACTCTGTATTCTTATGAAATCTTTTTATGATAAGTGCATATAAAGTAAAAATTTAAAATTAAATTTTAAATAGTATTTTTAATTTTAAATTAAATGGTGTGACTTTAAGTAAATATATATTTTTAAAAATTAGAATATATAATTTATTATTATTACTATTATTATCTGCAATTTTTTTAGAATAACATGTTTAATTTTCAATTGATATTGCATTATTAAATAAATTACATATACTTTTTAATCTTATTTTTCAAAAAATAGAAGTTTAAATGTCATCTAAAGATCTTTTATTAAAAACAACAACAACAAAAAAAAAAATCTTAAATATGTTTGATATAATTTTGTCATGAACAGTAACATCTGCTTTCGTTTCAGCAGATTTTACTGCACGGGAACTTTATTTCACTTAAAAAGAAACTTAAAAAAATACACACACTTTAGACAGGTTTTCGGTCTTAGCAGATTCTTTTTCGATCCAATCGTATAGTTTTCTATGGGACGGCAAAAGTTTCCGTTTAAGGCAAGATTATTTTATGTAACCAACTGTACAGTTAAAGGTTGATGAATTGTGCAAACTTTAAAATTACATTGAATGAAAAAATTAATTAATGCATCAAAAACTGCATTTTATCAAAATATTCATCAGAAGGTTTCATTTTATCATGATTGACAAGAAGTATATTTATGTAAACAACTTACAATAACTATAAAGAAAATTAAGTATTAAAAAAAATAGAATAAGTAAATTCCTAAAATTTTAGTCATTTTTGTAGTCTTTTGAATCATTCCAATTTGACTAAACTATAGAGAGTATCATTATAGATGATTTTTACCCGAACTGGAGTGAGGAAATTTATGATGGTAGGCCGAGCAGTAATGAGATGATTCCAAATCAAAATACGGCGTAAAACTTCCAGTGAACAATGCAAATCGGACGCAGAATTAATTGAATCCAAATAAGGTCTCTGTTGGTAGCTTAATTAGTACAACATTTTGGAATGGTTGTGCAGATTGTATGCTTTCGGAAAAGAAAGTTCATAAACTTTAGCAAAGACAAGCGTCCATTAAATGGGATATTTCGATCTGGGTGATTGTGGATGTTAATTAACAAAATGCACGATCCACTCTCGCAGAAGGCTTTTACGATCTTGAGTATGAAATATACAGATGCGAGGCAAAAATTTAAAATTAAATTATATTTTAAACACATTTTTTGTTCTGAAAATAAATTAAGGGTAAACGAATGTACTGGATTTAGAATGCAAATAAAGTTTTTTTTTCTCTTTTTTTCTTTCTTTCTTTTAAAATCACGTGTAGCTTGTACACTCTTTATTTTAACTTGAAACGTGTATATAAATATGAAATTTTGTAGTGGATTTTTAATTCATTTCCTAGTGCGCTAGAGTTATAAAAATATTATAGCTATATAGGCAAGTTTCTTATGATATTTTATGAAAATATGTAAAGCTGAATCTTTTTTCCATAAATATTACTGATATTGAAGGATTAAAATTTATAAGTATGGTAAATGAGCACTTGAAAGTTTTGTAGTGAAAAATTGAAATCCCCAAAATAAATCACTTTTGATTACTTCAAGTAAGATTATTCTGAATGTTGCTGTGCACTTTTTGCATGCATAAAATGCTTTTGTAAAAAATACAAATCAATAATTGTACAAATCTTTTAATGAAGTAATCGATTGAAAATTTCAATTAATTAATTGTTTATTCCTGATGTGTCTGATTAACGTAATTTATAGCCTTCGGCTACATTTAAGTTTAACCTTTAATGTAATTTTATTTTTCATATCTATCTGAAAGATTAATTTAAAAAAAAAGTAAAAACTCCGAATAAGGGACACCTCTGTTTAAGGGACAAACGTTCCGGTCCCAAGGGTGTCCCTTATTTGGAGGTTTCACTGTATATATATATATATATATGTATATTAAGATTTGGGATATAGAATAAATATGTTTACTGCTTAAAAAAGTACTTAAAAAGTGTTTTCCAATTTTGCCCTGAACAAAAAATTTAAGCAAAAAACCGCAAGAATTGGAAAAAATCCGCTCTAGACAAGATTTTGTCTTAGCAGTTGCATTGTTGATTTAATAATATTCTTTTCGACAAGATCAAAGGATTTTTCATTTCAGCGTTTTTAGATTTTTGAAATGCTTTCTGCGACGTAATTTTTAATCAATATTTATGAAATTGATAAGGAAGTATCCTGATATTGTTTAGAAAGAAATTGTGTAAGCTTTTTAAAATTTATCTTTATTACTATAGTCAAATTTGATTTTTTACTTATTAAAAAGTAAAATTTTGATGAAAATCGATATGGAATTTAGAAAAAAAAATCTGTAAAATTCTAACTATTCAAGAGATTTAAAAAATATTACACAAATTTGTTTATAATAGTGTTTTAAATGATAAAAATGAAAAAGCAAGAAAATATCTGAAAAATTAAAACAGTAGGAGCATTTTAAAAATTTCGTTTAATTTTTTTTTTTTTTTTTTTTTTTAAATTCTAATAAGATTGGAAATTTTTTTGAAGGTGTGGTATATGCTTTTTGTCAAATGTATATATGCACAAAATTTCATATTGCTATGATAAAAATAAAAAATAAAAATTTAACGTTCACCGTCTTCTTAAAAAGAAAAAAAAAAAAAGAAAAAAAACCGCAAAACACTTTTGAAAACCCATTTTTAGCAGTTCTTACCTGTAATCAGAAAAGTACTAAGACTATTTTGTAAAGTCCTGTGTATGACCTATAGATTTGGATATTTACTAAACAATATGGGCTATAAATTAGTTAAATTATGAGACACATAACAAAATTAAAACCCCCCTTCAGTAATTTACGTCAGTTTACAGAAATTAATTCTTTTATGCAATCCTGTATACAATCTATAAAATTTTTACACATCAAGTAATAAGCAAAAATAATTAGTTTAATTTAAAAACGCACACCACAACTGAAAACACACTTTTAACAATTATCTTTCATAGACTGAAATCTTTGGAATCTAAATGAACGATAAAGGCTTGCTCCTCAGTAATGTATATCAATTTCAATATAGCTGAAGTGGTGTGACATTATTAAAATACATTGCAGAGGTTTTCCTCCTCATAGACTTACAATGAAACGAACGTCTTTTGAGAGTACCTGTAAACGAACTACAATTGCTACAAATTTCATTTTCAATGTCAAACATTCGTTAACAATCCTCATTAGCATATATCAATTATATGGGCATTCGAATATATTTACAGCAGTTAGGGTATGGGGTATGGACAAAGCGGCCACACAACCCACCTTCATAAAAACTTTTAAACTTTTTTGGGATGCATTAAAAAGAAAAACTCTATCAAACAGCTTCATTTTAATATGGTTGACAAGTAGTATTTATGCGAAAAACCTGCTAAAATATAAACGAATCGGCTACTTTAAAATACAAGAGACCAAACATAAAATTCAAGCTTCAAATTTGATCGCTTTTTTGCAGGCTTTTCAATCTCGATATAGTCACAATTTGACTGAACCATAGACATCATTATAGATGATTTCCATCCGTAACAACTTAAACGAAGCTGGAGTGTGAAAATTTATGATGGCAGGCCGGACTCTAATCAGATGATTGCAAATCAAAATACGGAGGAAATCTTTCCGTCAACGATGCGAATCAGACCCAGAATTAATTGAATCCAAACAAGATCTGTGTTGGGGGCTTAATTAGCACAACATTTTCGATTGACTTTACAGACTGTGTGCTCTCGGAAAAGGAAGTTCACGAGAGAGGCGTCCGTTTAATGGGACGTTTCGATCAGGATGATTTTGGATGTTAATTATCAAAATGTACTCTATTTTCCCCTCTCTGAATGCACTATACAATCAAGTACAAAATTAGGATAAATGTCACGTGAATATTAATTTTTTTTTTCAATAATAATTGCGCTATGCAGAATAGATTACCAACATTTAGATTAAAAATGCAAAGTATGAAACTGTTTGATAATTTATTATTTAAAAAAAAAAATCTCTACTGCTTAAAGATTTATTTGCAGAACTGTACCGGTTGATACAAAAATAAAGGTTATCGCATTTTTTTTTTTTTTTTTTTTTTTTTTTTTACACTGCTTACGATAAAAATTGAAACATAATACTGATTACAAAAATTATACAAATCAACGACAGTTTATAAATATATAGTATTAATTTTTAATACACCCCTCACATTTTTCTATAACTTGTATTTAAAAAAATGTAACTTCACGTCTAATAAGTACATTCGAAAATCCCATTCATCAAATCTCATCAAGTTGTGATATGTTGAACTGATGGAATTTTTAAACATTACTTGCACTATAAGTAGAAAGATACGTTTAGTGCAAAAAGGAATGGAAATTCATAAATTGCAAATTGCAGAATAAGCAGGGGGATGCCCTTCTTAAATCCAGAGAAATATTTTTCTGAAATATTAGTTTAAAAAAAAAATAGTTGGATGTGGCAATCCCAACACTTTATTCTATCTCATACACGTTAATACTTTCTGAAAAATTAAGCATATCCAGTTAGGTGATTTGCACCTACATATTATCAGCAACAAATTATGACAAGTTCTAACTGAATCTGAAGTTTGATGAAAAACTGTGTATTAGTTTTTTGAGATAGAACTATTCGGATCAGCATATCAGCAAAATTGCATATCAGCGTTACCTATTGGGTTATTTATTCCACAAACAAATCACGAGCAATTGATATAAGGTACTCAATGAGACTGAACTTTGATTAAAAAAAAAAAAAAATCGTGCTTTAGTTTCTGAGACAGAGCTATTGCGATATTCATAGTAGTAGTTCGTTCCACATAGTAGCGTTATCTGTAGGACAATTTGTACTAAAAAGTAATCAGTATCAGTTTATATCAGTGACTAACTGAATCTAAAATTTTATAAAATTCCGTTCATTAGTTCTTAAGACAGAACTCTCACAAACTTTGTGTCACATACAAATAGATAGACTCACAAAGAGACATTTTGTAAGAATATGTTTTTTATGTTATCTGACCCCCTAAAATGTGTAAACGCATCGAAAACCGGAAAATGAAAAATTTCACGAATCCATCACTTTCTTTTAGAAAAGATGGAAGAAAGTAAAAAGGGACCATACAAAATGTTAAATCTTGCACTTTAATATGTACAGTATATAATTACCATAGCGGGTTAAAAAGATAATCACCATAGTCTCTATTTTAAATCACCTGTTATACAAGGTGCCCTCAAAAAGTTAAAGCGCAGCTTAACTTCTTTTCATATATAGAAAATAAATATTCCTTTAGTATGATGATTCCTACATTAGCATCTGACCTTATATATGGAAAAAATAATGCTAATCATAGACTTAGAAGCATTTACTTTTCAAAATTTATACGAAACATGTGAAATAAAGATATACAAATAGTTAACAATTTATTTACTGCAAATTTAATGCACGCACCCTGTATATATAATTGGGGGGGGGGGGAATGCAAGGTTCTGAAGGGAAAAATATAGAATAAGTAAAATTAATTTTACTTGTCTTTCAATTCGAAATGATTAGGCAATTTCATTTTCTAATTCATATTGTCGTAACTAACTAGGTAATTATGTGTTATTTAATTTATGTGCGTTTATAATGGGACTTTTTTTAAGTTTACTAAACTACCAGTGAACCTATGCGTGCTATTTTAAATTGCATTCTTCGAAATTATTTGGGGATACTTTGTTATTATTATTATTATTATTATTATTATTATTATTATTATTATTATTGTTGTTGTTGTTGTTGTTGTTGTTGTTGTTGTTTAATGAAATATAATTTTTAATCTATCAACATGCTTTAACGAATTGTGAGTATAACCATATTAAGTCACAAGACTATTCAAAAACTTTCCGTATCTCATTTATACTTATGCGTTTCGTATGTACATAGAATAATTGATGTTGAGACTAAAAATAATATACATGATTTTTCAAACATGGTTCTATTGACTGATTATGAATCATATTTTTTTGTATAGCGTATTTCAATCTTTCAACGCCTGTGAAAGAAAAAAAAATAGTGAAAGGCATCAAAATGCCAAGTAATAAATAAAAGATATACGTGTGGGAATATATAATTTAAAACCACTTTATTCATGAATTTTTGAATAGATATTTTTGTATTCTGTGATATTTTGAACAGAAAAGGTAGGTAAGATTCAAATATTTGTATAAAAAATTGTAATCTTAATAAGGTACCCTGGGGTAATAACGCCAGACGGGGTAATAACGCCAAGTGCTAATATTTTGCATAATTATGAAATAATCTGGTAAATGACACCCATGTGCTCTGCGCAGAAAGGTTTTGAGTCATATAAATCGCAAAACACAGCTTCAAGTTAATTTGTTTCATTTTTAGGTGTTATTGTTTTTACAAGCAACTATAAATAACGCTTGATCTAAAATTTGCGAGATACGTTTTGTGATGTGAGGACAATTTTTTTTATCCGGAAATACTTTGTTAATTACATAAATTTGTAGTACATTTTATGGACTTTCAAAATGTTGTTGAAGATTTTGGATATCTTCTCGAGATAATTTGTAATTTAAAATGTACAGCGCAATAACTATAACGGGGTAATAACGCCAATCCTTGCAATTTTTACCCCGGTTGATTTCCTACAGTGGCCGAGCTACATCCTAAATACTGATTCAAATAAACACAGTGAAAACTGTGCAATATTTCTAATAATTCTATTTAAGCGGTCCTTTTTAATCAAAAAGAAGCTCTGATATTCTTTTGCCTCATCCTCCCCCCCCACACCACACCTTTATTTTTCTTATACTTTCACAAAAAATTTAACATTTTCAATAGCTTAGGATGCAATTTGTCAGTTTCTAGAGCTGAGAGTTTGTATTTTTAGAATTGGGCAATCTACATGCAATTATTCCAACTTATTTCATAGTTTTGTTTGCATGGCGTTATTACCCATATAGGTGGGTAATGACGCCAAATAGCATTGGTCAAGAAATCACGCCATTACATTTTATGTATTCATATCTGTTAAATTATTTTTTTTATACAGATAGTCAATGAGTTGCTGTATCAAATCATATATTTGTTTGAAAAATACAAACTAAAACTGAGCCGTGAAAATTGGTAGTACCTTAACGTGGCGTTATTACCCCAGGGTACCTTATTATTTGAATAATGGGAAAATCGGTCAAATGCACTGGTAGTGCATACATACAGATGTTCCATTACAGAAATATATTTTAGATTTTTGATATTACACTGATGTCCAAATTATTTGTTAAAATATAATACTTTTTAAACTTATATATATATATTGTAACAAAATGTATTCTTTAGACGTAGTTTAAACTAAATAAGATGCGATTTATTCTGCACGTTTTGTCCCATTATTGACCTCCCCCCTCCCTTTCTCAAAGTCAGTTTCTCCAATTGCTTTAAAGGAGTTGCATCTTTTAAAATTTCAGGAATAAATAAATAAATATTGATTTTATTTTGTAATATATTTTAAAGAGATTTTAAAAAAGGAAACGAACAAATAATGATTAAAAAAATTCTCAATAAAAGCGGAGATATAACCAAAACAATTTCATTCCATTTTTTAAATTAGGCATGTATAGTATAGTTCAATAAACTTCATTTTCTAAAAATTGTGATTTTTACATCGAGACTTGTATTTTTGAGTATTTAATGGATAAGCAAAACATTTTCTTGCATCTTAAAGCATCCTAACACCTTTAAAACGTAATTTTCAATAAAAATATCGATTTTCATTTTTGTAATAATATTAAAATTGAATCTTTTATCGACCGAAATCTGCTTAAATTTTATCTGTATCTAAATTAGAATCCTTGTTACAGCTGCTTAAAATTGCACACATTGCAGCTTTTAAATTGTTTTTTAAAGTTATTTTTAGCTTTTTCACAAAATGAAGTTTTTTAGATTTTTAGTTAACTCAAAACAGCCTAAAGCAAAAAATGCATAAAATACCGCGAAATTTTCTGTATTTCTTTTACAAATGTATTTTGAGGGAATAGACCTACACTCATGATAATATATTAAATTATTTTATATTTACACTGATATAAATGACAAACTTCAGACAAATTTTGCGAATTTTTCATTACATTAGTACTTTAACTGTCATATCATCTCAGATAGAGATGCGATTATGTATAATCTAAGTCCTGGACAAAGTTATTCTGTTTATTGGACAATTGACAAAATGTCAATGCATTATTTTATTTTTGAGTTATCACGTTTAGCGAAAAAAGTCAATTTTTGACATAATTTTGACTATTTTTCTCTTTAAAAATATTTCGGGGTAATTGCTAAATTTTTATATTTTTTCAAAGTTTTAAAGTAAACGTCATTATAAAAAAATGAATAAAAAGAGAAAATTTCAAAAACTCGCTTCTTAAAATATGTAGATACTTTAATGATTGCATTAGGTTAGTAGTATAAATTATTATGATTGAAATAACTAATTAGATTATCTAACATAATTAATCAACTATAATTTTAACATATTTCTACATTTATTTTCGTATTCGAATGCAATTTTAAAATACTAAAAAAAAAAACATGTGAGGCATTTTTAGATAGTTATGATTTTTAAATCCCTGAATAATAATTTCTGTTTTAGTACATATTCTTGGGGGGGGGGGGGAGGTATTTCTTATATTGGAAAAAAAAAATTATTGCATGACTATATAGGTTATATCTAAACTCTTGAGCAAATTTTAATGGGTGATTGTACACATCAAGACAAACGATATTTAATAGAAAACTAAGGGTCGCAAACGTCTTCCGAAGGAAAATTTCAAATCATTATAAAAAATTAAAAAATTCGTCGATTCGTTTGCGGTTTTCATTAAAACTATTCTTTATGTCAGTATTTTCTTGAAAATAAATTTTAAAGATAAAGTTTTAAAAATGCTGATAGAGGGCGCTTTAGACTTTGGAGTAACGAACAACAATTTTTTTACCATTATTTTTGTATCTCATTAAATGCTTTCAAAAGCTTCGACTTAAACTTAAATTTTGAGCTCAAAAGCTGAATCGTTGGGAGTGGTTAAATAACGTAAACTGAACTGTGTTCAAGGTGGGGGGAGGTTCAAATTTCAAATCATTATAAAGCCGGAGAAATTCGTCGATTCGTTTGCGGTTTTCGCTAAAATTATTCTTCATGCCAGTATTTTCTCAAAAAAAAAAAAAAAAAAAAAAAAAAAATAATAATAATAAAAAAAAAAAAAAATAAAGATAAATTTAAAATAATCCGTTAGAGGTCGCCTTAAATGTTAGAGTAACCAACAATTATTTTTAACCGTTATTTTTGCATCGAATTAAATGCTTGCAAAAGCTTAGACATACATTTTGAGCTCAAATTCTGAATCGTTGAAAAGGGTTAAAAATAATACATTTTAACATAAATAATAGTTTTAGCGAAAACCGCAAACAAATCGACCAATTTTTCCGTTTTTCCGTTTTTTTTTTTTTTTTTTTTTTTTTTTTTTTTTTTTTTTAATAATCATTTGAAATTTAAACCTCCCCTCCATCTCTTGAACATAGTTCAGTTTGCGCTACTTAACCACTCCCAGAGATTCAGATTTTGAGCTCAAAATTTAAGTTTATGCCTAAACTTTTGAAAGTATTTAATAAGATAAAAAAATAACGATAAAAAAGTTGTTCGTTACTCCAAAATCTAAAGCGCTCTCTATCAGCATTTTTTGAACTTTATCTTTAAAATTTATTTACAAGAAAATACTGACATAAAGAATAGTTTTAGTGAAAACCGCAAACGAATCGATAAAATTTTTACGTTTTTTATAATGATTTGAAATTTTGAATCCTAAACTTTAATGGCGCCTATCTACTTCTGAAGACGTTTGGGACCCTTAATTTCCCATTTAATATTGTTTGTCTTGATGTGTGCTATCACACCTTAAAGTTTTGCCCAAGAGTTTAGATACACCCTGTATAACAATATTAACGAGATAAATAAATTTTTGACGATGTTAGGAGTCCAAATATACCACGAAATTCCTTACCATCCCGTGTCTGTGATGATGATTTTTAGGGTTTCATTCATCTGACGAAATCCTATGTCTCTGTACTCTGTCTGTCACAGAGTCCGTACACGAAAACGGTTTAAGTCAAATACTTCAAATTTCGTGTACTTACAACTGAATACTTCGTGTCACACCACAAGTCATAAAATTAAAAAAAAAGTCTTAAAAAGAGTTGAAAAAAAATTAAATTATTTTTTCCAAAGTTACCCATTTATTTTTGCGATTTAAAAACAGAAGCTTAATTTCAACGGTTTGCGTGTAGACTTCATGGCTTGGGATAAAACCATATCTCTAGTAAACAGAAGGTTCTTTGTTCGATATCTGATACGGGAACTTGAAAT
Source organism: Maratus speculifer (assembly GCA_964019185.1). NCBI lineage: Eukaryota > Metazoa > Arthropoda > Arachnida > Araneae > Salticidae > Maratus > Maratus speculifer. The sequence continues at coordinate 217,186,860 of OZ025294.1, forward strand.
TTTCATCTTAAGATGGATTTAATGAGAAGTATTTTGGGCCAATTTAAGGGTTTATATTATTAGGTTTCGTTCATCTGACATTCATAATATATTTTAAAATTCATTTCTCTTCCTATTAAAAATATTTTTGCGATTTATTAATGATTCAGCATTTTAAATTTAATAAAAAATGTAATTAAAATTTTTTCGCTTTTAGAAATTTAAAATTTTATTTATATATCCGGTAAATTTTTTTGATGACGTTTTTACAACTTCATTTATTGCTTGTTTCTAATGAAAAACTTTGAATGTTGTTTTCTTAAGAATATTAAACATATTTTATTATGAGACAATAAAGAAAAAAGAAAATTTAATTTTTAATCGAAGTAACATTATATGGTTCAAATTTTTGAGGTTTCAATTATTGGCCTAAAAATATAGAGCTAAAATATTACGGTGCTAAGTGAATATGAACGAAAAAAAATGGTGCTAGAAGGTATTAGGGTAATTATATTTTATGCACTGAGGGAATGTACATAGTTTTCTTCAGTATGTTTTTTTTTTTTTTTTTTTTTTTTTTTTTTTTTAGAATTTTAGTTTAAGTAAACCTTTGAAAATTTTCCAAAGTTGCATAATTAATTTTTATTTATTTATTTATTTATTTATTTTTTTTTTTTTTACATTTAACATTATGGATTTGAGAGAAAAAAATGTTTAAATAATGTAAAATACGTTCTTAAAATTTTTACAATTTCCAAAGTTTTTAGTAAAATATCTTTGGTTTTATTTATTTTAAACCATTATAAAAATTGCTACTTAGTATTCTGAAATATAGTATGTTTTCTGACACCATAACAAACTTTAAAGTGATAGGTTCAACATTTTTTTAGAAAAAGGTACCAAATACACACATTGTTCAAAAAACATATAGCGGAGACTGGGACGCATGTGAATAGTTCACATAAACATAACTTTTTCTCATAGCCGGGTTAATTTCTATAAACAAAAGCTACTCAATACAGTAAACAGAACTTTTTTTACGTATGGTAATTTTTATTAATTACCTTTATAGTTCTTACTTTTTTCAATAGTTTTAAAAGCTCAAAAAATTGCTCACTTGAGCCCCAACGATGGGGCATTTGTGAACACACGTAAGGCACATGTGAGCATAATGGAAAATATCCTTAGACATGTTTTTATTATTTTATTCACATGTTACCATAATCGTTAGTTATACTATCTATTAAATTCACCGCAAAGAAAAAAATATATGTATATCTCTAGTTCCCAGATTATATGTTTCAGCAAAAGATTATAAAATGAAAATAAGTAGATTGTGTGTGTGTGTGGGGGGGGGGGAACTTAGATGATTGATTAAATATTCTTTCAATAAAATAAAAAACTAAAGGAGCAAACTTGAAAAAATACAGCATTTAAATGTTATGTAGGGGGATGTTTGTGGGGTATTTTAAGGAGGGAGCATTTAGATACACTGGTTTCCAAAAATTAAGGAAAAATCACAAAAATAGCGATTACTCGTTCAAAAAGAAAGCAATCCGTATGAAATTTGCATATATTGTTAAATGGAAGATGCTGAATAAAAATACCAAATGCAAATTAGTGGCGCTGCAATCGCATTGTATCATCCGTGAGGCACATAAAAATGCACGTTAGAGAGTAAGGCTGAAGTTGTCGCTGTGATAGTGATACTATAAATCTAAAATAGCCAATTCATTACAATGACTTCGAGGCATCATTTGTCCGCAGAACTGCGATTTAGAGCTATTGGGGGATTGGAGGCAGAACAAAGACAGGCAGAGGTGGCTAGATGGCTAAATGTGAGTCCTTCGGTGGTTCATAGGCTTTGGCAACAATTTCAAACCACTGGATCGGGTTCAAGAAGGTTTAGCCAAGGAAGGCCAAGGGTTTTTACAAGCGCCGATGACCGATATTTGCGGTTATGTGTACGAAAGAATAGAACCGCAACCCCATCTCACCTTAGATCCTGCCTTGCTGCAGCCACTGGAAAGTTGGTGTCAATGTCTACTGTGCGTAGAAGGCTTCACGAAGGTGGACTCTACGCGAGGCGACCAGCAATTTGTGTGCCGCTCACCTCACGTCACCGGAGGGAACGTTTGATGTGGGCACGTCAACATGTCCACTGGACTGTTGATCAATGGAGGCGTGTTCTCTTCACGGATGAGTCCAGGTTTAGCCTCCAAAGCGATAGTAGGCTTTGTTTGATTTGGAGAGAACAGGGAACAAGCTATCATCCATCAAACATTCGTGAAAGAGATTCATACACAGGAGGCAGTGTCTGTGTTTGGGGTGGTATCTCTTTGGGTGGACGCACAGACCTCCATGTCTTTCCACATGGAATCGTGAATGCTCACGTCTATAGAGATGACATCCTTGATGCTTATGTGTGACTTTATGCCGGCGCAATAGGTAATGATTGCCTGTTACAGGACGACAACTCTAGACCGCACAGGGCTTGCATCGTGGAAGATTATCTTCAGCATCAGACAATTCAGTGCATGGAATAGCCAGCTCGATCACCGGACTTGAATCCCATCAAGCATGTTTGGGATGCTTTAGGGAGACGTGTCGCTGCTCTCAATCCTCCTCCTCTGACCCCTGCCACGCTTACAACTGCTTTGGAAGAGCAATGGCTCTTACTTCCCAGCGAACTCATCGACCGCGTAATTGGCAATATGACACATCGCTGTATGTGCTGTATTGCTACTAGGGGTGATCATACGGCATATTAAAGGTACTTTTTCTATACCAAACTGGCAAACTGATTTTGTTAATTTTATAATTATGCTATTTTTTGAAACACCATAATTGTCTGGTAATTTCTTTTCATGTTATTTTATACCTTACTATGCGTTGTATATTGTGGCCGAGTTTCATTAAAATCTACATGTAATATTTTGAATTATAGCAATTTTTGTGATTTTTCCTTAATTTTTGGAAAGCAGTGTATTTATTGGAAATCTGCCGAAAAAAGAAAGATTCTCACTCCCTATATTTGCTTTATTTACCTCTAAACTAAGGATAAAAAAATGATTTCCGATTATAAGCTCCCTCCAAATTTAATTTCTTTTGCTTTTGAAAGGGGGGGGGGGTAAAATAGAGATTTTACGGTTTAAAATTAGTTATCGATTTAAAAAAATATACTTTCTTAAAATATTATATCTATATTTAAAGTATCAAATAACGTAGCTGTTTTAGAAATGGAAGTAAACTAATAATTTTGAACAAATGAAATAGAAAAATTTGCTAAGTTGCTTAACGTGATACTTTTAGAATTAACGTTGCACAAAAAATAGCCTTGAAAACCGTTAAATAAAATAATACATAACACTTATTGTATTTCAGAAAACATTAAATTTATTTAAATTACTATTGAACATAAACGAGCTTGTTGCTTTTTCTGTATTTGCTGGCAGTTGTGTTTGTAGAAGTTTCAATACAAAATGAACTTTTTATGACGGGAATGTCTTTTATTTCAAGAAAATTTTACATATTGGAGCCGACATTATATGTAATGAAAATAACTGAAAGGAACAGAATCACAGAGTGATTATTGGGGAATTTTTAAACTGTTCATATCTGCCCCCAACCTATTCACAAATGTCTCACATTTCCATTAGATTTAAAATGATAAATCATTAACATTTCACAATTTTAGAAGAAAATTTTTTTATGAAAATTATTTATTACTATCCATAGTATATGTTAAAACATTAAAATTAAAAAAAATGAATAAATAAAGTTATTCGCTTAGCAAGTTGAAACTAACTAGGGAACCTTCCTAGATGTAAGTTATGGATTTGGACGAGAGGGGTGTTTTCTTGTTCCTCAAAAAGGGGAAAACTTACGAATAGCTTACTAATAGGGGAGTTAAAGTTGGGAGGGTGACATTGTGACTGAGAGACCACTTTCAGGGGATTAAAGTTGATTCCCCCTTTTGACGGATGTAGGTTGGACAAAGCTGTCTACTACAAATTCTTAAGAAATAAGGAAAGGGCATGTTTACAAACAAACGCTTTTTTCGACCAATCTACCAGTTAAATTTTTGCTTTAGCGATCATTACAGGAATCATCACGATGACGTTAACCAATCATACAACAGAACTTTTAATCACAGACAAGTCAGACCAATCGTAGACCAATCAATCCCTTCACTTCTTGTGTAAAGTAGGAGTCTTAAAGACGAGCAGGAAATTACTGTGGATCCTCAGTAATTTTGTCCACAGTGACGTCAGCTGCCCTTTCCTTATTTGTTGGTCAAGGGAAGACGGGAACATTTTTCGAGAAGCTTTCAAGAAAAGACTTGAAAATGCGACTGAATGCAAATAATATATATTTTTTTTTAATTTAATGATTGAAAACAATTTTGTCGGAGAACATTATGATACGTTTTATCTTTTTCTTTTAATTATTAATTACGAATCATTTTGCATTGAAAACTGGTCTAATTATTTATGAAAAACGTAAAATGCTGAATTTTAATTATTTGTTGTAATTATTATTTTAATTTACGCTGAATACTTATCATTTAAAACTGGATTTTATGTACATAATTACACATCACGAAATATAGTATAAAACATTGTGTATGTCATAATTAGTGAATTCACAAATTTGCAGTTTTTATATTTTTAATCACTAACTTATGTTAGTAATTAGAATGTTAATTGTTTCAGAAACCTGCAAGTCTTGATTCTTCAGTGGTTTAGTGCAGGGAATAATAATACACGGATTCAAATAAAAAAATTCGATTTTAATAAAAATAAGATTATTATTATTATTATTATTATTATTATTATTATTATTATTATTATTATTATTATTATTATTATTATTATTGTAGTAGTATATTTATACAATACTGGAAAAAACAATGTAGAAATACAAATCATGAGTTTTAATACAAACAAGCTATTGAGTTATATTTAGAACTATATAGATCATTAAATTAACTTTGAAAATAATTCTTTCTTTAAACGTTTAAGCGCATAAATTATTTTTAGAAATAACAATCTAAATTATTCCAAAATATAAAATTTCATAAAATCTTTATTGTACCTCTTCTTCGTATTTAAAATTGAGATTAAAAGTTAAATTCGGGGGGGGGGGATACAAGTAAAGTCTTGCATTTTTCATAATGTACCAGACACGGGCCCAAAAATTCTATTTAAATTTACTTGACCAAAATCGGATTTAAAATTATATATATATAAGACTGTTAATAGTAAACAACATAAACCATTTGAAATTAACTATTAAATTTAATAACTTATATCACATAGAATATGAAAGGAAAAAAGAATAATATGAATACAAATGGAATTTGTAGAACCAAAGCAGAATCATCAGGTCCCAAATACTTTGGAACTACAAATGGAGTGTAAGGTAGAGGTCTGCAAGGGCCGGAATTTCCAGGCCCGGCCCGGCCCGTACAGAAATCAGTGAAAACAGGCCCGGCCCGGCCCGTTTTGGCCCGTTACAATTTCTACGATTTCTAAAAAAATCAGATTTTTTTCATATAATTAAGATTTCTTTAAAGAATTCTGCATACATATCTATGGAATGATTTTACAGTATATTTTACAGGAAATACACATTAGCAACATTAGTGTTTACTAAGATTCTTAGGCTTTCAACAATGAAATAAAGATTCATCTAAAAGTTAATATGGCTTAAAATAAAAGAAAAAAGAAAAAAAGTTAAAAACATCGTAACTTTTGAAGCTGTTTAATAAAAGAAGATTTCTAAAAATATTTCTATATCATTTTATTAAAGATTTTAAATCCAAATTCATTCGTTAATTCAAATATGAGCTTTTTTGATACATTTCTAAATTCATTTTTTTTTCTCAGAAACGCATAGCAGGTACTTTATTCAGAAACTATATATTCAAATGGCATTATCCGTTTTTTGATACAAGCAATTTAAGAATACTGAAAGGAAATAAATTATTGTTATAATTAGCGTTTTCTATAGAATTTCCGGAAGCAATAGCATGGGAAGGGAGAAAAACCTGCAACCATTTGAAAAACTATTGTGTCTGAACAAGGTTATGCAAGTATTTTATTCACCAAAAATGAAAAATGCTATTCGATTCCAAATGTTTCAATAGTCAGTCTTATCACTTTTATATTTTTACAATTAAAAATTAATCTGAAAATGAGTCAAATTTTCGCGTTATTGAGAAATTAATTTAAAAACCATCAAATTTTCGCGATATTGAGAAATTAATTTAAAAACCATCAAGAAGTATATATCCAAAGATTAATCTAACATAAGTTCTTTATCGCTGTTAATAATTTTACAAATCATGTTGTCTGCCCTACAGATCTTGAGAACAATTAAGTCTTGTTCCGGTCCGGCAAGTCTATACGTAGAAAAATAATGCAAGCTTGATCTCGGCCCGATATGAGTCAGCTAAAAAAATATTAAACACACAATTTAATTGTCCGATGCCGATCTCACACTGCACAAGTTACATTTTTATATTGATACTGTCAAACTAGTATGGCTCGTGACGCACATTTATATTTATTCTCGTTAAAACCATTTGCGTTGAAAATAGATCATATTTTATCGTTTCTGCTTAACTCTTCAAAACGGGCCGGCAGGCCCGAAAATTTTGTTATCGGCCCGGCCCGGCCCGTTGAGAAAATTATTCTGATTTTGCCGGCCCGGCCCGTTAGAAAATTTGAAGCGATTCCGCCGGGCCGGGTACGGGTCACGGGCCAAGCCCGGGCCCGTGCAGACCTCTAGTGTGTGATTTCATCTTCCTATTTGCCATGAGAAAGCAAAACAATACGAATTTGGGACTACAAACACACATGAAACCAAAATTAATTAAAGAAATACCATGTAATCTATAGTGCTTAGTGGATATGGAGAAAATAAAACAGTGATGAGCTATAAAATAGAATGAATCCCAAATGCACGATCTTAATCCTGATACCGGACTCAAATTTCTGTTTTTTAAAAAAACGCAATAGATTTTTCACAACAAGCCTTCAAAGTTGTCACTTTTGAACACATTTCCCGACAAGAGCAGAAAAACCGGTCGAAAAGCAGGAGAAAAACGGGTAATCAAGTGATCGAAATAGCTTAGAACTGGATATAGGTAATTTAATTATCATGAAATGGAAAAATAAGTTCGGTTCGAAATTGCTTCCATAGTCAGGCGTTCCAATTTTATATATTTCTGTTAAAAAATGAATTTGTAAATGTGTCAAAACGTTTTGCGCTTGTTGAGGGGAGCAGTTAAGAACACCCTTAAGGATATATTTCAATCGAAACTGCTTATTGTCTGATTTATTTTTAAATTCATTTTTTTTCAAACGCATCTAACAGGCAAATTCTCTTATTTAGAAGCTACATAATGTGTCATAGTTGTCGATTTTTTGATAAATGCAGAAAATATTCCCAAAATGCTGTCAAAGTTGGCGTTTTGAATCGAATATTCCGAAGCGAGAGTTCTGTGAACGAAAAAAGTGGTCATACTGAGAAAATAATTATTTATAACTCCAATTCAAATGGAGCGATAAATAAAATCGGATGATCTCTCATACATGTCTTCAAAAAAACAATTCGGGAATGTTTTTACTTTTAAAAATGAGTATGAAAATGTGTCAGAAAAATTTGAGCCGTTGAGGGCAGATAAATGTTTTTTTCCAATGCATCCTTAAAGGAAATTATGACATTGCAAATTATGTTAGATTTAAATATCTATTTTAAATGAAAAGCTGTTTATTCCAGTAAAAGGCTCACTGTTTACAAACTTATTGTACTTATATTGACAAATCTGGGGAACAATTAATCTTAAAAATAATTATATAAAGCTTATTTTTCTCTTTTTATAAGGCAAACTACCTATATATTTTCCCCAAACTACGTCCATCTTAGGTTTTAATACATTTTTATTCTTTTTTCATAACTGCCAACATCTCCTGTTTTATTTTACCCGGAAAAATTTTAAAGTAAATTTTACCATTTCAAAACGTCATAATCTGCCGATTAATCAAGATAAACATTTCTATTAAATATTTCTAGCCAAAAAATGGAGAGTTGATAGCTATGCTTTTTAAACATTTAGGCTATTTATGATTTTAATCAATGGTTTAAAAAAATCAATTCATTCGAATCACGTTTAAGTCACTGATTTCAGTCATTTGATTAAGATCACTGATACCCTAGCATAAACGAATTCGAATAATGTATTGTAATTGTCGGAATAGAGTTTTCAAATGTATAATGCTGATACAGTAAAAACTAGTTACGTTTTCCGATCGAAATAAATTATAGAAAATTGTATTTTGTGGGAAATCAGCAAATCATTAACAGAGATAGTCGAAAGAATTAGAATAAATTACTGCATTGAGAAATTTCATTACTTTAAGACTATGGCGAGGGGGGGGGGGGTTGGACTAGCATCATTCTGGAAGGGGGACGGGCTTCTTTCTATCTACAGAATAATTTTATGAATAAAAGAAAAATAGCTTGCACTAAACTTCATGCATATCTATTTATAAATTTTGCCCTCGGTACAATTCTTATTTTTATACAAGGTATCCTAAAAAGATGGTCACAATTTTGATAAAAAATTACTAGTAAGATAATAATAATATAAAAAAAAAATAATAGATTGGTTGCCATCAGTATCTCTTTGCAAATTTTTAATTTGCTTATCTACGTATATTATAGTATATCTAAAAGAAAAGGATTAAAATTAGTCATAAATAGTGATTTCAACTTGACAAGGAAACTTCGATATGGAATTCTTTTGAAAACAATAGAATACTAAGTTGTTGTAATAAAATTTTATTCATTATTTTTCTAATGATGTACTTTGATTTTTGCATAAATCCTGGAATCAGGGAAACTTCTATACCTTTCTAAATGTTTGAAAATGTAGGAATTTGGTACACTTTTGGCTAATTTGAATCATTTGGCAATTTTAATCAAAATACCGATTACTCTCATGGAAGGGCTGAAAGGGGGGGGGGCAGTTGTCCCTCATGCCCTCGCATAAATCGGACCCTGTTTATTTTTTTATGCATTTTCTAGTTCAACTTTCAGTATGATATATGGGTGACAGTGTAATAATTATATAAGGAAAATAACAGTTGAAGTATAGTAACATCCACATCTATGAGTATGAGTAATTGCTTGTTATGTATATTTCAGCTATTTCATGCATATATAAACATAATAAAATTTTAGTTTATATATTTTTAAAAATAATCCTATATAATATAATTGTATATTTTAATCATTTTAAAAATGTCCTTCTTACACATACGCATTGTCGTTGAAAAAGCAGTTTTCCAGGCATTTATGAATAATATTACAGTGTATCGGTGAAGACAATTGGCTTGCTTATTTTTTTTATATGTCAAAATATGAAATTTTTCAACAACAATTTCTTCGTTAATGCAAAGTGTTTCATAATTTATGCGGGATATAGTTCTTTCTTCTTTTTATCAATTAGGTTTTTCGTTTAAATAGATTGCAATTTATGCAATTAAATTTATTTTTTATTTTATGCAATTTAATCTCAATTTTAAAGGAAATTACGAAGCACAATTTAACTCCATGGAATTGTTTTCCTATTAATCTTTTTTTACGCTTTTCAACATTTTTGAGCAATTGAAAGATATCAAAAACTATAAATTTCTAAAAACATTACTCCTCTGGTTACTATCACAATTTATTTTATGCTCTAATTAATAAAATTACAAATTAAAATTTTGTTTGAATGATAATTTTTCAGAGCACTATAAAATTAGCATTTAAAAGGAATATTTAAAAATTAGCATGTTGTTATTATGGCGCTTTGTTAAAAAACTTGCAATTGATGAAAGTGTTTGATAATCTAGGCTTCATGCATGATTTTACCTAAGTTTCATTCTTATTTTTGGCAGATTTAGATTATTAAAGCCTTTCGATAAATAGCCTAAAAGAGACGTAATAATAATATTATTATTATTAAAATTAGATTGTTTTTGTTGAATTTTGTTTTTATTTATTTATTTCGTTTTAAAATACTAAATAGCATTCAAGTGTAAAAAAAATTCTAAAGTAATTAACTCCCTGATCACTAAAATGATCCATATTTTATGCTTTAATTAAAAGAATAATGGATAAATATTATGAATATCAATTATAAAATGTAGTTAAAAACAATAAATATAACATTTTTGTCACAACTCTCTTATTATCAGAAATTTCTGCGCTTGTTTTTCCAGTAAAAAGTGCGTGGTCCAAGATGTAATTAGTTTCCAGGAAGTACCAAAGTCACCTAACACAGGACAAAAAGTGATAAATCCCTTTTGCACACAGTGTCAAATGTTGAAAGCATTCTTCCCACCCACCCTCCTGATTCAAGGACAAACATCTAGTTTGAATGTTTTGAATCTTTGTCATACACCCCCCTCCTACCATTTCACCTTTCTTTGATTGTTCGGAGAACGGCACGGGGCCAGCCCTAGATGTTTTTTCCCTATAGATTAGTAAGCTTTTTTCCCCCATTTGCGGAACTAGACAGTGACGAGAGTGGTATCAAAATAAAGATCTCGTCATGTACGTTAAACTAGCCGTCATAATCACACCGTTTTCGAGATATCAGCATTTGAAGTGTGGATAAATAAATAAATAAATTGGCAGGTAGGTATAAAAACTGTTCGCAAGTCAAGCCAGCCTAAGAAAGACATTCTTTTTTACACACTATATATACATACAGTTTATCCATCACGTCACGCCATACATTTGCCAAAAAATTTGCATAAAGCAAAGTCATAGAAACAATAAAAAAAGAAGTAAAAACTCTCCGAATGCAGCCGTACGCGAAAACTTCGTAGAATGTGAAGTGCCTGTCTAAAAGAAGGGAAATGACTGACAATTTGTGGATGTAAAAAATTTTGCACGTAGGTAGGAAAAATATATTGGCAGAAGGATTAAAAGTAATGCAAAGAAATTTTCAATTTGCGAATAATTTATATACCTGTCTGTCAATTTATTTATTTATTCATTCACACTTCAAGGGCTGATATCTCGAAAACGGTTGGATTTGGACGGGTAGTTCCACTGCAGTTTTTAACACACATGATGAGACCTTTCTTTTGATATCATACTTGTCGAAATCCACAACTTACACCTGGGAATGTTCCCTAGCAAGATTTTACTTTTGAGATCAATAGTGTTTTGGCTCCCGAGGACAAACAAATTGTCGAAGAGCTTCAAAAACGTATTACCATACACTGTTAAAAATTTGAACCTTTTGTTGCATCGTCACTCCCCAGTTTTTATAGAATACTGTAAAAAATTTGACCCATTTGCTGCATGTCACTCCACCGCTTTTATAGAAAACGATTACTTCACCATATTATGGAGCTTTCTCATGGGTCAAAAAAGAGATATTCTATAAAATCGGGGAAGTAACAGCAAAAGGGTCAAATCTTGCAGTGAATATCTCTATTTTGACCCATGAGAATGCTCCATAATAGGGCGAAGTAATCGTTTTCTATCAGGGCCGGATTAAGCACTTCTGGGGCCCGGGACTACTGGGAATTTTCGGGGCCCCCCTTACGCTATTGGAAATCTTAAGCCTCCTACCACGATACTGAATGTCACCCCCTCCTCAAATACACACACCTTTGTTTTGTTTTTTTAATCCTAAAATACAAATCTTTATTTTGAATATGTATAAAGTTAATAAATTTTTTTTTTCTTTGTTATCTTTAATTGTGTTTTTAAATTCGCCTTTTTACCACGACATTTTGACAAAATTTGCACTTTTCCTGTGATTTTTTTCCGAAATTTGCGTTTTTCCTGCCACTCTCTGACGAAATTCGCGCTTTTTCAGCGATTCTCTGCCAAAATTCATGTTTTTTCAGCGATTCTTTGACGAAATTCGCGTTATTTCAAGCGATCCTCTGTAGAAATTTACACTTTTTCCGCGTCTCTTTGACAAACTTCGCTCTTTTCCCACAATCTTTTGACTAAATTTGTACTTTTCCCGCAATCTTTTCAAGAAATTCGCACTTTTTCTGCCATCCTTTGGCGAAATTCGCGCTTTTTCTCGGTTCTTTGTCAAAATTCGCTTATTTTCGACGGCAACACTTTTGGCTCTTTTGATTAAATTTGCGCTTTTCTCGCAATTTTTGTTATGAAATTTGCGCTTTTTCTGCGACCTTTTGGCAAAATTCGCGCGTTCTTTTCGCGGTTCTTTCTCAAAATTCGCATTTTTTCGGCAATCCTTTGATGAAATTCGCGTTTTTTAGCGGTTCTTTGTCAAAATTCGCTCTTTTTCTACGATCTTTTGACTAAATTTGCGCTTTTTCCCCACGAACTTTTCAAAAAATTCTCACTTTTCTGCCGCACTTTCACAAAATTTATGTTTTTTCGCCATTGTTTCGCAAAGTTCACTTTTTTGGGCAAACTTTTGAAGAAATTCACAATTTTCCGAGGTTCTTTGTCAAAATTCACGTTTTTTCGCGATCCTTTGAAAAAATTTGCGCTTTTTCCCGAGAACTTTTCAAGAAATTCTCTCTTTTCCTGCCACACTTTGACAAAATTCATGTTTTTTTTTTTTTTTCGCTATTCTTTCGCAAAATTTGCGTTTTTTTCACGGCCCTTTGATGAAATTCGCGTTTTTCCGCTGTCCTCTGTCGAAATTCGCGTTTTTTCCCCGATGATTTGCCAAATTTTGCTCTTTTTCCGCGAACTCTTGATTATATTTGCACTTTTTCTGCGATCTTTTAAAGAAAATCGCGTTTTTCCTTCCTCCCTTTGATGAAATTAGTGTTTTTTTACGATTCTTTGCCAAAATCACGGTTTTTTGGGCCATCCTTTGACGAAATTCGCATTTTCTCCGCAACCGTTCGACAAAATTCGTGCTATTTTCATGACCTTTTTGCAAAATTCGTGCTTTTTTCACAGCCTTTTGAAGGAAATTGCGCTTTTCCGCGATCTTGATTAAATCCGTTCTTTTTTTGACGAAATTCGCGCTTTTTTACGCGACCCTTTTCGTTTTGTTTTCTTCGCCACTTTTGTTAAACCTGGAAATTTTGGAGATACAGACAGCAATGACGTCAAATGGCAATTCAAGTTAAGTTGAAAAAAAAAAAAAAAAAAAAAAAAAAACGGCAATTTTGCGCAGCTTTTACATTCCTGTAATTGTTTTAAACGAAACTTTGGTACAACTTAAGCCTCTGCTGAGGGCCCCTGACTGGTTGGGGCCCGGGGCTGCAGCCCCCTTAGCCCCCCCCCCCTTAATCCGGCTATGTTTTCTATAAAAGCGGTGGAGTAACGACGCAGCAAAAGAGACAAATTTTTAGCAGTGATGTAGAGAGATGCTACGATCTTGGTGATTTTTTTAAATAAAAAAAATGTATAACTATTGAAAAATGACAATATTCACATCTGCCCCATGTTCACGTGTTCAGTCTCCCTTATATATATATATATATATATATATATATATATATATATACATACATACACATATATATATATGTGTGACATTTAAAAGTTAGGGGTGCAGAAACATCATCGCCAGTTTTCCCTTTCTCCGCACAGAAGTCATGGCCAGCGAGACAAAAACAAAATAAATAAATGTGGAAGATCCAAATAATCACTCCTTGGCTGCTGCAAGTTCATTTTATTAAACTGTAGCTATAATAGAGAGAAAAGCTCCTTTTGCAGACGATCTTTTACCGAAACATCCAAAAAAATATTCCATCATTTACTACATCCAACCTTACTCATGGAAGAGAGAACCCAAGAATCCTTCTTCTTCTTACCACCTCTCGAGGCTTCCTCTTTTTAAATCTAAAAAGAAAATTCTAGAACATTCTTTAGTCTCAAACCATCATTCTTTTATGTAAACATGACTCATACCCAGAGTCGAGATTAATACTTGACAGACAACAATTTTATATTATTTAACCAATTTATAATCGACTCAGAATTTTAAATATCTTAGGCAGACGATTTTTATAGACGATTAATTTTAAGAGAAAAAGAAAAGAAATGAATTTATTGATATGCACAATATCAAATGTTGACTGAGGGAAAATAAATAAATAAATAAAATAAAATAATGATATTTTTTGAAAGGTATGGTTTTGGAATAAATTTAATAAGACCTTCTTAAAAAGGGTGATAAAAAAACAAAAAAAATGAGTTTTATTTGGAATATTAAGAAATAAAATTTAATTAAGAATATTTTTAATTTAGTGCCATCTTTTAAATTTACGCATACTGGAAATAATGTTTTTTAAGGCGAATTAAGAATTTATATCGTTTCCATAAAGATTAACAGATTAGATCTAGAAACAAGATTTTAATTTAGTAAGTTGAAGTAAGTACGGAATATTATTATAAGGAAATTAAGATAGTATAAAAGTAAATTTTGGCGAAAAAAAAAATTTAAAATTTTTAATATATATATATATACATATATATATATATATCGCGAGTTATGATAATTCGCGAAATAAAAAATGTAGAACATTTCAACATTCGCGAAGACTAAACTCGGTTACTCGGGAATTTCGTTTTATAAAGAATATTTAAAAAAAAAAATAAAAATAAACTCACTTTGTTTTACCAATTCTATAAACTACGCGACGTTGGAAACTTATGTTCCTTATTGGCTATTGTACTACTGTATGATATAAGTTGCGAGAAATTCAGCCCTTGTGTTGAATGAAAATATAAATAATTTCCTTTATTTTTTATGCAGATTTTTTCCCCTTTCTAAAATTTCATTTTTTAATGCAGATGAAATTATTTCCGCAAAAATTACCGGGCAAATTTTAAACCTTGAAGAACAACTTGTTGGAAAAGCAATAGAATGAGACATTTTGCTGGTGAGGAGTCTTAAATTTACAATAAAAATCGAGATCGCAAGTTTTTCTTACAGTAAAATTCATAAACGTAAGATCTGTAAAGTCAAACAATCGCACATCACTAAATTCTCTCCATCATACGCTAGCAAATAAATTTTGTACAATATGTTTATAACTATTCAAATGTAATTAAAGCACGTGCTTTTATATAATGCTTAATAAATATATTTTTTAACTTAAATTGTTCTTTTCCATTAAAAAAACCCCGGTTTCGAAAGTGAAAGTGCCTTTTAAAAAATATATGCAAACAAAATCGAAAAAGTAAAAAAGAAGCAATGTCGGCATGTACCTCAGCTATCCAATGCAAAAAAAAAAAAAAAAAAAAAAAAAAAAATATTGAAAAATATCAAGATGCAAACCAAATATTAGAAAATAACCTCCCCATAGGAACAGCGACTGGGGACAGGAGCCTTAAGCGATTATTGTATTTACTGTAATAAAAAGTTTTCATTTCTATCTTTATTTTTAACTAAAGTGCGTGATATCAAATATATCGCAAAAACTGCTTCATTTTGCTTGTCGAGATGTTCCATGTGACTTTAAACCAAAATTTCATCCAATGTAAACTCGATTGTTTGCCTTTTTTTTTCTTTGTCTCCACAAAGTAAATTTAGTTCCAGCGCACTCCAAGCTTAACTGGTAATCATAGAGTGAAGATGAAATTTTGATTTCGGAATTGCAGCCAAGTAAATCAGTGGCGTGCGAGTGAGAAAGTTTATGACGTCTTCGGTTTTCTAATGAGATGATTTCGAATCAAATCTTATGGCCGAGTCTCGAGAATTTGTAGAGCTCAACAATGCGAATTAGGCTCAGAATTAATTGAATCCAAACAAGGTGGGAAGGTCAGATTTATTAATGCAACATTTTCGACTGACTTTGTGCGCAAACAGTAGTCTAGCGCGGAGGAATACTTCATGAATTCAGAAATCGGGGAGTGTTCTTCGTGGAAATTTCCATGGAGATAATTTGAAAGTTAATTATTAACACACGTAGTTCTGGTGAGTAGCTACACGAGTACACCTTGTAAATTGTTCATTGTAAGGTTACATAAATTTTTATAAAAAAATAATAAAAAGTTTTATTTTAATAAAAATTTAATAAATATTCCAATTTGAAAATAGTTTTATTCGCTGATATTATTGCGCTTATTAGAATGGCTAACGTTAATAAATATTTATTTTTATTTTTTGTTGTACTAGCGCGTCAACAAAATTCTGAAAAAAGATAGATTTTTATTGATTTTAAATGTTTAAATTTCTTTTTTTCCTTCTTTTACATAATAGAAAATAATGTCTTTATACTATATATATATATATATATATATATATATATATATATATATATATATATATAATCGCTTTTGCCTTTTCGGTGTATGGAGTGTATTAAAAAATATATTAAAGATATCTTAAATGAAATTACACAATTTAAAATTTAATTCATATTGGTAGATTTCTTTTCTGTTAAATATATGCCTATTTAACTAAAGTTTAATAAACCTGCATTTAAACTGAAGGCCTTTCATAATCTGAATTTTTTATATTTTTTAATTGCAATGTTTGTATTAAAAAAACTTAAGTGTATTAAAAAACTTTTGTCTCTAAAAAAAGATTGATCAGGCTTTATTTTCTGGATCAAGATACTGTTATCATAAGTGCAATTCTGTTTTCTACGTAATTAAAAAAACAAGTGGGCAAGTGTGATAGCAGATCGTACAGAGGGTTTCGTTTAATATTTCTTTCAAAAGAACTTATCCTTTAATTAAAAAAATCAAAATTATTAATTTGTAATTATTAAACTATTTCATAAATGGTAGCACCAACAAATTTAATTAAAAAAATTATTTATTTTAATCAAATTAAAAATGTTCATATCCAATTATCTATATTGTAAGGGCCAAATATATTTGAGCATAACGCATACGTCATTTTGGCAACATTTTGTAATTCGAAGTAAAATTTCAATTATGAAATTTACGCTGCTGAAAATTTTTAAACTTATAAATATCGCACATTTTCAATTTTTATTTTTTTGGAAAAAAATGTTCTTTTAAATACAATTTGTTTAAAAGATGCATTTCAATTCATTTTTGAGATATTATTATTATTATTATTATTGTAGTTTTTAATACCAATTTTGTAATTGTAGCAACAGAAGAACTCCATTTCTTTTGAAAGTAAAGGGAAAAAACAACAACAAAAAATAACTGATGATATTAAAATATACAGTGGAGCACCGCTTATACGTTTCTCGTTTATACGTTTTTATCATTTATACGTTTTTTAATGTTCCCGGCAAAATCCAATGGATATTACCATTAAATAATCCCATTTATACGTTTTTCCTTAAATAGCAAATTTCATGCCCCACCAGTGGCCGCGAGGTTCTGACCTCCAACCTAGTAGACGGTAGGTGCTGGGTTCGAACCCAATCGCGACCGTCGGCCTAACCGTTCGAAGTTTTCCGTGGTTTTCTTCGAACCTTGCGTAAATACGGGTTAGGTTCCCTTAGAAAGACCCCCACGGAGGGCAACCCACCCCATAGGGCCTATATCCCATAGCGTAGATAATCGGCCGACAAAAATACACAACACCACAACAGCAAATTTCATTTATACGTTTTTTTCAAGAAATCAAGAAGAGAGGAAATGCGCATTTCCTAAACTGGTCAAATTTAAGTAATGTTTATACATTTGAGGATTATGTGCAATGTGATTCGGAACTTGCAACATGTCCTCTTCCTCTTCTAACAATTGATGAAATGATCGCAAATGAGGAAATTAGCAGTGAAGAAGAGGATAACTGCATTGAAAAGCCACTGCCAAGTTTTCAATAAGCTTTGACGAGTTTTAACACCATGCAAGAATACGTCATTAGCAGTGATTTGAATGATAATGTTAAGATGGCACTTTTAATTGTGAACAATGAATTTTTTACTGTGCATTCCAAAAATTCCGTACAACCTAAAATAATAAAATATTTTGTACATGGCGAATGATTATGAATAGTGGTAAGTTGTAAATTTTATCCGAAATAAGAAGTTTTGTATTAGATATCTCTTGTATTCATTTGTTTTAATTTATATCTGTTTTTTTATTGCTGGTAGTTACGGATATATGTTCCTACTTTTGTGAATTTCGTTTATACGTTTTTTCATTTATACGCTTTTTTTCTTTGGTCCCTTGAAAAACGTATAAAGGGTGCTTCACTGTATGTATATATATATTAATTAAATTAATAGCCTTTTTCAAATTTTTATTTCTTGCGTGGTATTCAGTTGTAAGTACACAAAATTTGAACTCTCTGACTTATATAATAATTTTTGTGTACGGATTCTGTGACGGACAGACAGACAGAGGACAGAGACGAATAGGGTTTCGCCCAATAAACAACCCCCCCTCCCAAAAAAAAAAAAAAAAAAAAAAAAAAAACGAAAAAAAAAAAAAAAACCCAGCTATTTTGTTGCTAAAAAAGAGTAACTTCTGCAGTTTATTAAATATCAAACTGCAGAATATTTTTTTAAGTAGAAGAGAATTTATAACTGCACTTAAGTTATGAAAACATATAATTTTAAAAATGCTTCTATTTTAAAGATAATTAAAAAAAATACTTCAAGAAATAGAAAAAAAATTAAGCGCCAATTTTGAATCCTTTTTTAACTTCAGATTCAACAGTTAAAAAAATATTTAACTTTTTTATGCAGGATATAAATAGTGCGTTTTGTAGCATAATTGAAAGGTACCTCTCTATCCTTATAATTATTATTCTTACACAAGCTATTGTAATTGACTCCACTGTGAATTTTCTATTTTATTGGCTTATCCTGCAAAAAATCAGCATATAAGAACATAAAAAATGGTTGTCATAAAAAGATATGCGCCATAAACAAGCTGAAGCAGACTGTTTCTAAAACGAGGAATTATTTCAAGCACTATTAATTTTGAATTCGGTCAAGATAATTCAGTTACATAGTATTATATAGTAACAAACTATGCATAGCAATTGAATCATCTTTGCCATGCATATACCTGATTAAATTGTGGTATGCAGTGTCAAATCTTTTTTTAAATTTACCTAATTTTTTTGAATGTCTTCAAAATTTTTATTCAAAATTTTACTATGTAAGCACAGACTTAATTCGCATTTAAAATATCTGTTTTGATTTACTGTTGCTAGTTTTTAAAAGTCCCAAATAATATTTTCAAACATTTTTAACTGAAACATATCTTTACAAGTAAATAGGAAAAAGGAAAAAACCCTTCAAAATGTGACGCGAAAAATAACGGTATGTACATTATTAAGCATACCATGCTTTAAAATATTTAAATTATTACATACGAAGAGCTTTTAATGTTAAGTATTAAGTCTTATTTAAAAAAATATATTTAAAAAAATTTACTTATAGCGCCTAAAAGAAAAAAATTCTTCTAGTCGTTATAAGAGTCTGAGAAACAATGAAAATTTTTACTTACCTCTTTTATATAATGCTGACTTTCAAATATGAAATCGATCTTACCTAATTAAACAGCCGTCAGTTGTCGCAAGGGCGGTGGGTGCGACTTTCGGATGTAAAATCACCAAGTCAAAGGGAAATGAATGGCAACATGAAAACGGACGATCGCAACTGGTCGTGATAATGTTCTTCCATATCAGTCTTCCTCCAAAATTCCTTTATATTAGAAACATTATTGACAAGTGAGAAAAATAAAAGATAAAAAAAGATACTTTTGAAAAAAATCTATAAAAATATTTCATTTCACATTTCATTCACTACGCTTACACAAACAAAAGTTTAGTTTCGAAATTACCATAGAGATTTTCGATTTTTATATTATGGAAGAAGATGATTTTTAAGATAGATTTTGTCAGAAATAGTACCTATTATATTCTCCCGTATGTTAGAATTTCTGGAAAAAAAAAATTATAAACCTACGTCGATATGTTCTCTGCAAGACAAAACCACTTCCAGTTCAAAACTTTATCTATATGTCTATATGTCGATTTATAAGACCATTATGCAATACTACAATTCAAGATCTACAATGAAAATATAATAACCCAATGTAACAAACTTAAACATGACAAGACAATCAAACGGAATTAGCAATATTGAAACAATTACAAATAAAATTAAAGATTGTGGTACGTGGCTCATTATCAAGAGCAATGCCACGCAGTCACAACACTTACGATTAATTTCTGAGGTAGAAATCAGGAAAAAGTCCTAATGCATAATTTTTACAATTGCCCGATTAATCGTAACCAAAAAATATATAAGTCAATAAAACAAGACATATAAAACCATATATACAATTTGAACCATAATGAAATCGATTAGCACAAATTATTTGCATATTTAAACATCATGGCAATACATATCATGGCCTTTAGGATTTTCTGGGGTCAGGGAGACCCCGGAAAATGCATGTTCTTGTGGACAGAAGTTTCAGGAATAAAACAATTGATGACCCACATAAAAATTCCGTTGCAATATCCTGCGATTTACGGAATGAAAATATTGCTGAAATAAGTCGGTCTGTCGTGTCATGATGCTGAAGTGATGCATTACATTATGGAAGAGTCGGTGTTCAAAAGTATTTCAAAAGCAAAAAAAATCAACGTACCCGACTGGCGTTTCCTAAAAAACACAAAGTCTGGTCTAGTTAAAACCGAATAAAAGCACTATTTTTCCATGAATCGAATTTCAAACTTTTTTGGGAGTGATGACAGACACTATGTCCGATGACCTAACAATAAAAGATATGATTCGACCAATGTTGTTCCTACAATGAAACATGGCGGAGGACATGTTACGCTCTGGGGAGTATTTTCTTCAAAAAGTGTCGGTCCGTTATTTGAAATGTACGGCAAGATGAATGATGCAATGTATACGGATATCTTGCAAGATTATTTGATAACTTATTAGAGGATAAATTGTGGTCGCATCTATTTGTTTTGACATGATAACGACTTAAAGACTATATGGAAGCCTCGACAAGCAATGGTTTTCGCACAAAACAGTTTTGCTTTTGAAATAGCCAACCGACACGAATCCAATAGAAAATCTTTGGATTAAGTTGACAAACGTAACTATAAATATCCCAACTCAGCTGAAATTTTCAAAAAATTGCAAGAAATGTGGAAAAAACGTATCATAGACGATCTTTAACTGTTAATTGTATGAATGTCACGTTGCTGCGCCGCACTACTTATTGCAAAAGGTATGATGACAAAATACTAATTGTAATTGTTGTTGATCACTGAAACCTTCTATTACAATAGCATTTTTTTCCAAATTTGCGAAGGTAGCCAGAAACTTTTGAGAACATGCGTTTTCTTTTGTATTTAATTTTGTCAATTAAATTTATTGATATTTATATGTTATTCCATAAATAAGTTCCTATTATGTCAATAAAATGTATGAGTATCACTTTGAGATTCTTCTTGATATGGGTATACTTACAAATTAATTAAAAAAATTTTGCTGGCCGGAAACTTTTGACCGTTACTGTAACTTCCATAATTCTGCACAAATCTCTTCCAAACTGCTATACAAAATCAAGGGGTATAAAATAACGGTCAGATTTGTCATTGGGCAAAATCGGACCAAGAAGGAGGGGACAAAAAACTTCTTAATTATAATACATATCAAATCAGTTTAAAGTTATTGTTACGTTTAGAAAAAATCCCTGTCGGCTTGGCCTATAGGCGGAGGTAGATTTCGAAGAGTGCCCATTTCAACAACAAAAAATAAAGTATGATTAGGGATAAACCCAGTTTAATAACTTCATTTGGCTGCTTATGAAAAATTCTTAATTTCATTTTTCTACAAGAACTGGTTTTATCAAAATCCTCTTAAGCGAAATTCAGCTCAAATGCAACAACATATGACATGCAACAACATATCTTTGACAACATATTTTGAAATACATTCTGAATTTATTAAAAAATCAACCAAAACAGTACATTATATAGTTCCTAAATAACAAAAAGCTGTTAATTGAATGCGTTTGAGAGCAAAATTGAATTTAAAAATGAGTCATAAAATAACCGATTTGTTATTTGAATAAATCCTTTATTCTTTAATCATGATCGCTTCGGAAAATTCGGTGCGAAATGCCTACTTTGACAGCATTTTTAAAAATATATTCTATCTTTATCAAAAAACTGGTCAATGCGTCACATTATATAGTTCCTAAATAAGAGGATCTGTAAATTCGATGCGTTTGAGAGCGAAAATGGATTTAAAAACGAATCAGAAAAAACGCAATTCGTTAATATTTCCTTAAATTTTCAGTCTCGATGACTTCGGGAAATTCTGTTCAAAATACTCTTTTTGGTAGCCTTTTTTGAAATATATTCTGTCTTTATGAAAAAATTGACCAATGCGTCACTTTATACCGTTTCTAAATAAGAGGATCTACTATTTGGATGCGTTTAAAATCAAAAATGAATTTAAAAATGAGTCAGAATATAAGCAGTTTGGATCTGAGGTTTTTTTCTACAACTCCTATTTTTGTTTAATTTATTTTTGCTATACGAATTGGTCCTATCAAAAACTTGTCAATATAAAAGTTGTAGATATTATTGAGAAAATGTAAAATAAATTTAATTAGATTTGATAGCTTAAAAACTGACGGAGTTATGGATTTTTTTCTTTTTTCACCCCCTTTTTTCTTTTCGTTTTTAATTTTTTTCATTGGTAAAAGTTGGTCCTATCAAAAACTTGTAAATACAAAAGTTTTAGATAATTTTGAGAACATTTATAAAAAATTTAGTTGGACTTAATATCTTGAGAATTGACGAATTTATGAATTTTTTTTCTCCCAAAAACCCCGTTTTCTTCGCCCTTTGAGCCCATTTCTAAATTTATCAAAAATGTGTCACGCATAAACCTTTGGCTCATTTTTAAGAAGTAATATAAACTTTAAACCGATTCAATATCTATTTTATTTAAGAAGTTATGGTGTTTTTTCGATTTTCACAAAAACCCTCCCTATTTCCACCCCCTTGGACCGATTTTGCCCATTGACGAACTCAGCCGAGATTTTATACCCCTTGATTTTATGTATCAGTTTGGAAGAGATTGGAGCAAAACTTTAGAAGTTATCGTGTCCATAAGAAAGTGATATATATATATATTTCCAGAAATTGATGTTGATTTGTAGTATTATCTAATGGTTCTATATATATATATATATATATAGATAGATAGATAGATAGATAGATAAATAGATAGATATAAACTTTGGTAGTTTTGGGGTCTAGGGGTCATGATCGGCGTAGATCTGCAAAAAATTTTCAGAAATTCCAACATTGGTGCGATCGCAATAGGTAGTATTTCATACGAAATCTACCTAAAAATGGTAAAAAATTTAAGAATCACAAATTTTTGATAAAATTAAAAATGGACTCAAGGTGCGATAAAATAGAGTTTTAGGTGGGAAAAAATTCGTAACTTTGTCAATTCTCAACCTTCACATTCAATTAAATTTATTATAAATTTTCTTAATACTATCTACAACTCTTTATATTGATAAGTTTTCCATAGTACCAGCTCTTACCTCAAAAAAATAAAAAATGGAAAAAAAGGAAGGGTTGAAGAAGAAAAAATTCATAACTTTGCCAATTCACAAGATATTAACCCTCTGATCGACAAGCAAAAGGGCAAAATTGTAATGTTGTTTTCTTTGTAATTTTTTAAAAATGTAAAAAGTTTTTTCTAATATGATATGAAAATTTGTGTTACATATAGTCACATAAGTCTTTAGAGTCTTAATCATAACTTAATTTTTTAAAAGGAGATTACATCTGTATAATTATATTAATTTAAAAAATGTTTCTATTGCAGTGAAACTTACATCTTAATGAACTTAAATAAGTGGTGGAAAAGTTACATCCGCTTGGATTTATTATGAATCTTCTCAGTACAGTAAAACCTCCATAACGGACACCTCTATTTAACGGCCAGTTTTTCAATTCCCACTCCCAAAACTTAAATTTTTGTATGTTTAACCTCCGAATAACGGACATTCCGAATAGCGGACACTATTTTCCGCGATAAAGGATCAAAAAGTATTTTTTAATAAGACAAAAATGAAAAAAAAAGTTAAAAAGCCTCTAAATTTATCATGGTAATGTGTTCCAAATTTTGTAATCACAGATAAATGGGGAGGGTGAGCTGAGGAAATTTCTCCTTCAAGTTCAGTGTTGAATTCAGGGGGTTGCCTGGGAGGGACATCTCCCAGAACATTCAAATGTCTATATCCCCCCGGAAGATTTTACGATTTTATGTTTTTAATGATCAAAAAGTGTAATCTCCATCCCCGCTCGGAACTCTATAATGACCAATAACGTGACATTTAAAATCAAATTACATACAAGCAAAACTTTTGTAACAGTTTTTTTTAAATAAGAATGTTAATGAACAGCAGTTAAAGATATGTACAATTTTATTTAAGTTTTATTGTTTAAAAAATAATTTTAATTTCTCATTAATCATATAACAGATGTTTTAGGACATATAAATGTCAACTAATGAAATATTAAGCATTTCTTAGCGATGTTTTGTATCTTTCAGGTTTCCACAATAACGGACACCTCCGAATAGCGGACAATTCTGCGTTCCCGAGGTGTCCGTTATTTAGAGGTTTTACTGTATTATGTACAACTTTCTTAATGGCAAGTTTTTGATAGAATCAACTCTTACAGAAAAAACAAATTAAACAAAAATGGAGGCTGAAGAAAAAAGATATCATTAACATGATTCTGATAAAACAGGCTCTTACAGAAAAATGAAATTAAAAACTCATGAGAAATGACCTGATAAAATTGTTAATCTGGGTTTATCTCTAATCTTGGTTTAATCTTGATTGGTGAAATGAGTATTTAACTTCGAAATCTACCTACACCTATAGGACCAGCCAACATTGATTTTTTTCTCCACTGTCTTAATATTTTTAAGTCTTTACATTTTAATCTACACATCCAATAAAATGATACTTATTAATTCAATCCAAATCGATTGAGGAAAAACAAATGCAAAGAATTGCTTACATATTAATAAATTTTCATCAAAGTACAATGCTACAAAAATTTAAGCAGCAAAAAATACTTTCCACCAAGCCTATCATAGAAACTGAGAAAAGTGATTTACTCTGCTCATTTATTTTGAAGTTAAATTATTTTGCAGAGAAAAAGCCAAACCCATTTTAAATACCCAATGCAATTTTAATTCCATCAAACTCTTTTATTTGTCTTTTAAAGTTCTATAATCCATTAATTGCTTGTTCGAAATCATAATTAAACTTCTAATTTTAAAGCGAGAAAATTAATTAACGAGCATTTAATTATGGTTCCCTGATAAAGATTGTGAAAGTTTCGCTCTAATTTTCAAAATATTTTTTCCCTCCTTTTCCCTTTTATTATTTTGTATTTTACTTTCATGGTTTACGAAGTGTAGATTTGGAAATTTCTGACTTAAAAATATATATATATCAAAACTTGTTTGCATTTCACAGAATCTGTTTTATAATTATTTTTCTACGTTGTGCAATTTGAAATAAAAATCATTTGACATATTTATTCTTCTAAATTAAAAAAGATATTTTTTTAATACGGCCTGTGTAACCAGTTCGACAAATGTATGAAACGTTAATTAACAAAATTAAATAGATTATTTATGTGTGTGTGTGTTCGTTTTTATAGCAACAAAATTTAAATGTTGAAAAAATCACATTCTTATTGCATTAAAGAAAATTTCTAATGTACTGAGTTTGAAGGATAAATAACGCCCAAAGAAGTTTTCCAATGAAAGAAGTTTTCCATGTGTTGATTCATGGTTTTATACGAAAGGAATATATATTTAATAAATAAAGATATAAAATTATGAATAAATATTAAGATTCGGTTTGGAGTGAAACGCAGCCAATCCGTATCTTTTATTACTAAATAAATTTAGCTAAATTTATTACTAAATAAATGAAGTAATTGCAAAATAAATATTTGTTATTAATTTTTGTTAATAAATATTTGTACGTTATCCCTTTATCTACGGACGTACTTATAAGTACGATTAAAATTATTCATTATAAAATTCTTTTAATACGTCGATTAGTTGTAATACTCTTTAGAATGAGTTACAGATACATTGCTTTATTTTTTTTACAAAAACATTATTCGTTACACAAAACAAAAATATTTTCAAAAGGATGATTTCTTTTGCCTTTGTATCTTTTTCAGCTTTCTTGGTGCTGAGGGAGGGGGATAGGAATTTTTCAATTCGGAAATATTTCTATATTTATATTGCAAGAATATCCTATTTGTATATTTTATAATTCTACAAAGTACTAAGAAAACAATTTAAAATAAAAGATTTGAGTGGAGTTATAAATATTGCACAAAATTCCTGTAAATTCAAATTTAATTAATCCATCTAAATCTTTCAATCCTTCTAAAATCCTTCAAAATTTTATTAAATGATTATGTAAATCATTTAATTTAGTTTAAACAATTTACGCAATAGGCTTCAGAATATAAAACTTTCATGAATTAATAATTCGGTAGATAAAGGCTTAAGAGAAGCCAGTGCACCTGGTGAAACCAGTGAAAACTGTTGGTGGAGTTAATTCTGAATGGCATTATCATGCTTCATATTAAAACACCGTTTTTATTTTAGATGTTTATTTGACCCAAAAGTTTTGGGGAGCTTTGATATTTTTCAACAATTTTCAGGTGGATTTGCAATCCAAAATTTTAAAGTTCTGAAAAAATATTAAAATATGAGAAAAAGGGGATAAGAGAATAATAGGAATGGAGAGATTTGCCCATCATGCCCCCATCTGGTTACGGAACTGGTTCCTATATGTCTCTTGTATACTGCGCCTGACTTGACCCTTTTTTTAGAATATTTAAAAATCGCATTGTATAAATATGATTAAAATCTTAAATATTTGAAATAAAAAGAAGCATTTTGTTTAAAAAAAAAATGATAATCTGATTTATGATTTTATATCAATTATGAACAATGGATTCATATCGAATTCATAATGTTTTTTAATATCATCGTAATTTCTTGTAACAACAATAAGTTAATCTCTTTAAATATATTTGAACTCTATAATTGGATGAAAATGTTCGCAGTAAGTAATCATTGCCAGCTATATATTTTTTTTTACCTCCACGGATTGTAGAAAGGTCCTTTTATGTCGAATGAAAGGGTTTCAATAAATATTGCGTCAGCTCACGATTTCCAATCGCGACAATATTTATTAATTTTATATTTTAACTCAAAATATTAAATTCTTAATTCAAAATATTAAAAGTTATTTTGTACGTTGTATGACAAAATGAAATCACTTATCACACCTGGAGAGGGGGGGGGGGGTGCATGCAGTTTATTTATGTTTTAACCTGTAACTAGTGTAACTGGCCCCGACTTTTTAAATTTTTATAATTTAACTTATAATTTTCAGTTTAACTACAAACACTACCGAAATTTTGTTTCATTTGGAATTTCAGTACTATCACCAGAGACTTTTAAATAGGTGAATGTTAATTATAACAGCCTTGTACGAAAAGTTTAGTCAAAAACACCATCCTATGAGGTAATCGCACCTTTTATTCATTTATTGGTTTTGCGGTCTCACAGACCGCTTCACTCAAGTTACGTTACAATTTCTGTCGCATCAGTTAACTACTTTCCTGATTTGCCCGTGCGTCGTACGAACAACGTGTTTTTGCCAATCATGATTTATTATTCTCACCAGTAAATTTTGATTGTAAATTTTGCATTAGTTAATCTACGAATTTTTCTGGTTCAATTAGAAATCAAATTAGGCAAAAATTTCTGTTTTGAAAAACCGGTGGTAAAAGATTAAAAAATCTGTAAAAGACGTGAAAAAAAATGGCATTTTTGTGAAAGTTTTTTTGAAAAATATTGATCAGTTAAGGCCCCACAATAGTCACTGAAAAAGACTCGGATAGTAATGTAAAATCTATGGGAGCGTTCTTTTCAAATATTTCGCTCAAATTTTAATTTTAATTTTTTTTTTTTTTTTTTTTTTTTTTTTTTTTTTTTGCATAGGGTAGCTGAGGACGATCTAGAACCAGCCTAGAATTTGCTTTTTTGATTTTGCTTATATATATTTTATATTTGATAGTTTCAATTTCAGAAGAGGTTTAAACCGGTTTTGAAATTTAAAGTATTTTTTTTTTTTTTTTTTAATTTTGAAACCAAAATTGAAAAAGTAAAAACTAGGCCGGTTGTGGATCGTCCTCAGCTATCCTATGCAAAAAAACATGTAAAAATATTAAAATTTGAGCGAGATATTTGAAAAGAATGCTCCCATAGATTTTACATTATCATCCGGGTCTTTTTCTGTGACTAATGTTGCGCCTTAAGTGGTTAAAGGTTAAATACATAGTAATAAATTATCAGCAATACCATTTCATAACAATAAGTTGTTTTCAGTGAAAATATTGATGACACATATATTAATGTACTGTGATGTTTAATGTGTTACATAATGTTTAATTTATACTTTTAAGGCAGATAAACTCTTGCAATAGGCAACAGCAGAGTTTGACCCCCCCCCCCCCTCCAAAATTTTTTATCAGAGCGACTATAACCATTCCATTATCTATCTATCAAAATGGCCACGATTCGAAAATCTTCTATAGTCAAGATTCAAAAATCAAAATTTTATGCTAGCATATCTTTATTGCTTAATTCTATTAGTATATTGTAAATATAAATGCATTCAATTTCAAAATTTATTTAAGTTTTTTTTAATGGAATTCTTTAAAAACAGAGTGTCAATAAAATGTCTACTAAAGCTTGATATAGACCATCAAACTTGTTTAGCCCATATTCATGAAGAAATCAATGGAAGCCATTTAAAATATGCTTTTAAATATGTCATTTAAAATTAGCTGTTCCGATGTATGCTCGGGAAAACAATTTTGGCAGTAAAATATTTGAAAACACACCTACGAAATTTTAAATATTAATTTGTTCGACATCAATGTCCTTACGTCACAAGTGAAGCATTTAAATCAGATTATAATTTTATTTGTAATGAAAAAGGCATAAATATTCTTTTCTAATGATATTATATTTAATTATTTGAATTCACATTAAAGATTAATCAAAACTGTCAATACTCCTTTCATTCAATTAGCAAAAATAAAATAAAATTAAGTAAAAATTTAAAATAAGAAAAGAATAAAATTCTGTTCTCCATATCCCCCTTTGATTTTTTTTTTTGGGGGGGGGGGCTATTATTTTGGCAATAGGGGACATCTGGAATTCCGAAAGATTTTCTCCTTTCAAACTAGTTTTAATAAAGAATTTTATATTTTATTCTATTTTACTAGTGGGGGCCGTTTTCTACTTTTCCTTCTAAATATCTAAATCAAATAACTTTCTAATGAAAAGAAATCCATTTAAATGTATTTAAAACATTACCACCATTAACACATTAAATAAAAAAAAAAACACATATCGTTTAAACATTGGAAATTTAAACCAGGTATTTTACTTAAAAAGCCTTATTCTGCTTATCTTTCTCACATCTTATCTATCACATATACACAATGAAGGAGATTTATCTATTTCAAAGGATGTGGAAATCATTTCATTCTCAAAACTGTTTTTCGTATTGTGTCTCTTAAAAACCGACCTGTGATTGGTTGCGCTAACGAAGAAGCTATAAAATACACCGGTAAACGATTGGGGCTAGGATGAAAAAGTAAATCAAACAACGTGTCGCGGTTTATTGGCCTATGGTTATAAGTTGATTCAAATGTAGTTGATTTCATTTACTCAAATTACTTCACTGAATATCGTAGTGGATCTGCTAAGCTTTCTGCGAAGGTGAAAATACAGTTTACACGTGCTTATTTACGCAGAGTAAGAAACTGATTGCCTCCATTTGGTAAGACATTTATTTATTCATATTTGCATTTTAAATAGAGTCAAAATGATTTTTTTTGTTTTGTTTTGTTTATTTACTATCGTCAAGCATGAATTTTGATGCTCCCCCTCCCTTTCTTTCCAAAATAAATTTTAAACGAAAAGTTTCCTATCCATTCCCTTATTTTTTATTTTAAATATTAAATAATTGTCAAGAAGTATATTGACCTTTATTGTACAATCCTTTAAGCAATGTAAAATATTTTATGCAAGTTTTTTAACACATATTACTTGATAAGAATTTTATGTATTGTAATTACGTGCGGATTAGACAATCATTTAAATTTTTGTTTCTGAGCTGTATGTGCTAAAACCCGGAATGGAATGATCATTGTGATTTGCAGAAACCGTGAAGTATCATTTTTTATCAACAGATAGTGGTTGTCGTATATGTTTTACTTTCAACCGGCATGATTAGCTTTGTTTACATCTAAAGTCTTGAAAAAAAAAAAAATAAATAAATAAAAAAAATAAACTCCTCAACAAATTATTGTAGAAAAAAGTTACTGGTACCGAACCATTTGAAATGATATCTACTTTTGAATAATATATACAAAATTTGCATAGGGGCTATCTACTTATTAAAACGAAACCAAATTTCTCTCTCTCTCTTTTTTCAGTGGCAATATTCAATTTCAACAAGATATTTGAAATCCTCGGTTCAAGACTATGCCGAGACATCATATTTCAAGTTATTTGAACGATTAGATTTTGAATTATAAACATTCAAAATTTAGTGCTTCTAACGTTAAATTGCATTTTCATATTTTTATTAATATCTCGTGAAAATATACTCCTAATGTACTAATTTTTTTATGTAGCAATAATACTAAAATACTCAAATGTAAATACATTGAATTTACAATTTTTATAATTTTACTGTACGAAATTTAAATTATGAAATTAATATTCGAAATTTTTTTAAATTTCAACCTACAATTGTTTGATGAATTTACATTTATTATGTCTGACTTCATGGCAATGCAAAATTTCAAATTTTTCTTCCAAGTAGTTTTCAAACGGCAAAATGATGGTTTAAGGTTTCCATATTCGATAGATAGAAGTGACTATATATTTTGGAACTTTTTATGCTATCCTGTAATCTAGCAGTCTTCAATGACTGCTTGACTGGCGTCGATGCCTTGATTAAGAAGGGGGTTCTCACGGTTAACAATCCAATACAGAACTTAAATTTGGGTGCAGTCCCTAAAATATTCTCGTCTTTAACACGTTCGCTGCCGCGTACGTGAAGATGTGATAATAGTTAATGCCGCACTGTAGAAGTGGGTTTTTCCCAGAAGCCGATTTACTTTTTATAACAAAGAATCGGTGAAAGATTTTCCCGCGCTGGAGCGTGAGTGGCCCCATAGCGTTGGCGCCATATCACGCACTTTCGCGTGAGCGGCAGCGAATGTGTTAAAAAATTAATTTTTTGGAAACTTATCCTACGAATTGAATGAAAATTTGTATTTAGGCTAATTGAAGAGTGTAGAATTATTTATGCCATCAAAATTAGGTAATGATATTGAAAAAAAAAAGTTTGAGTTCGTTTTAATATGTATGGCTATCCAAGTAAATGTTAATGCATAATTTAAAAGTAGACTTTATTTCCAGTCTTTTAGTACCAGTAACTTTCTTATACGATAATTTTTTGAGGCGTTAGTATATTTTTTTTTCTTTCCACGACTATACAAGGGATACATCTCATCGGGTCTTAAAGAGTAATAATTTTGAGCCATTCCGAACAGGTGGTTCTCTCTGTCTTCCTTCCATGGTAAATAAAATTTCCACTCTGGAAGTTACTCTGGTATTTTATCTATAGGAAAAAAAAAAAAAAAAAAAAAACTTTTGTTCTCAATACAAGCTTTATTGTGGAAAAAAAATGAAAAGAGTAAAAACAATAAGTATGTATTGTTTCTGTTATAGATCGCAAGTAACAACGGCAGAAAACACACTACCAGTAACAAAGAGTTAAAAATTCAATGTGCACTTTGAAATTTTCACTTAAAAAAAATTTTCTCCTCTTTTCAAATCTACCAAAAATTTCGGAAACATCTTTTAAAAAGACAGCTCACTGGCATTTGATATTTACTTTCTGATGATGAAAAAGTTATTTGGATATTATCAGGTAATTAGTAATCACGATTTTAAGTTTTCTTCTTAGATTAATACTAGGTTTAGCGATTGGGGAATTTCGGTGAAGCGGCTTCTTAATTTTTGCAGCGTAATGCTGTCATTTCACTTTCAACTAATATTTTAGCTTGTAATAGAATAAAATTGATTCTTTTAATTAAACAATGGTACTCTTAGACTTGTTAGTTAAATAAATTATAAGTGTCTCACTTCTATACTGTATTATTTTTATCTGAATTTTGTGCTAATTTTCTGAAGAAATTATACGAGCAAAAAATAGGTGGAGAGGAGCTAATCAGCACAAGGGGCTGTGCATATTATAACGTTATCACTTTAAGGGGAGTGTAGAGATCTGGAAACTTGATATCGTAATATAAAGGGGAGGGGTTTTGATATCGTCGTCATTTTTAATACAACCAGACACTCAGTATTTTTTTTTTCATGAAAATACTTTGTTACCTTTATTAATATTAGTTTTTATGAAAATACAAAGCTGTTACTAGAATAATTTAGGTATTTATAAAATCATTTCATTCCAAGTCTCGGAATATCCTAATGTTTGGCATTCCTGCTCTTCTGCCATATGCGCCTACAATTTGATGTTAGAGAAATCAGATACACAGTATGTAGAAAATGGTACTTGGTTTACTAATAAAGGGAGACAAAGAATATTGCCCACTGTTCTGCTTTTAATCTCTCTTGGTAGTGAGGGGAAGGTTAAGAGCAATTATTACTTTTGAATGCATTATGGAAAGATAAGTTGTTATTAAATACTTTTTAAATAGTAACTAAATGTTCTAGATGTTATTAGATGAAATCATTATTTCGTATATTTATATTTTATTCACTTGTTGAATCATTAAAATATACGACTAATAGATATATGATCATATGTGTATCTGACTGCAAGTGTATAAAAAGAAAGAAAAAGAATATAAAAATAAAAAAATTTTAATTTTTAGACGCTGGCAACGATACCAACAGGTGGGAGGTTTGATGAATGATAACGCATGAAATCGTAAAGTTTGGGGGGAGAGGGGATCCAAAATAAGAAAAATGTTGATACTGGTATATGTATAGCCCTCCAGCTATAATAATGTAAACTACTTAAAGATGTAGGGGGAGCCCGATGTCATAAATCCTTTCCCCCCTCCTATTACTCTACCAATTGATATTTACTTTCTTCTATCTTTACAAGAAGAAAGTATTGGATTCATGAAAATTTTCGACTTCCGGTTTTCGACGGATTTATACGTTTTAGAAGGTCCTGAACACGTTTTGACTATTTTTAGAAAATGTCTGTCTGTGAGTCTGTCCGTCTGTCTGTCTGTGAGTTTGTTTGTATGTGACAAAAAATTTGTGGGCGCTCTATCTCAAGAACCAATGCTCGAAATTTAATAAAATTTTATATTCAGTTAGACATTGATATTAATTAGTGCCTATTGGTTTTTGGTGAAAATTGGCCTGCAGGTGGCGCTGCTATACTACGTTTTTCATGATTTTCAAGATTGCTATATCTCAAGAACTAATGCACAGAATTTCACCAAACTTCAGATTCTGTGACCCCTTGATATACATAGCCGCTGATAAGGTTTTGGTGTGAACTGCCCTATAGGTGGCGCTGCTATGCTACATTTTGCACGATTTTTGTGATAGCTATATCTCAAGAATTAATGCAGAGAACTTCATCAAATTTTAGATTCTGTCATACTAGAATATATAACATAATTAGACGCTGATTACATTTTGGTATTAACCTTGCAACAGGTGGTGCAGCTATGCTGCATTTTGCATGATTTTTCCGATAGCTATATCTCAACAACCAACGCACAGAATTTCATCAAACTTCAGATTTTGTTACAAAATGACATATAAAATAACTACACGATGATTACGTTTTGTTATAAATCGTTCAACTGATGGTGCTGCTGTGCTATATTTTACACTTTTTTTTAACTACTAGCTATATCTCAAGAACTAATGCACAGAATTTCATCAAACTTCAGATTCTTTTACATCATAACATAATTTGACGCTTTTTTACGTTTTGGCATAAATTTTCCAAGATATGGTGTTGCTGTGCTTCGTTTTGAAAAATTTTTATTAGAATTAATATCTCAAGAACTAATGGACGAAATTCCATCAAATTTCAGATTCTGTTAGGTCTTGACATAAATAGATGCTTATTAGGTTTTAGTATAAATTACCCAACATGAGGCACTACTAAGCTCATTTTCTCAGCATATTAATTAAATTTTGCGTTTTAGGCTTTTCGGATACCAGAATCTCTTTAGGCTAGGCCAAATGTTCGAGGAAATTTGATAGTGGGTAACTTTGGGGTTACCACTTTTTAAATATTAAAATGTACTTATGAGATAGAAGAAAGTTTTGGGATTGACACATCCAACTAGTTTATTTATTAAATCCATATTTCGTGTGCTTAAGGGAGACCCGCAATAAAAAAACCCAAATTTTTATTATTGATTTTAAAGTAATGAATTTTGGTGTACTATTTAAGAATCTTTTTGTAAGGAATAATTAGCAAAAAAATTCACTTTTTATTAAAAAGTACATTTTTTATGGGGATTTTTATGATTTTTTTTGTCGAAAAATACTTTTTAAAATTACTACTCCTCATTCAATTTTCAATATTTTGGTATTACTAAAATTTCTTAAATAGTGTTATAGTATATAGAAAAAAACTAAGGAGAGATATTTTTAATTTTCTATTTTAATCGGCTAAAAATAAAATAAAATAAAATAAAATAAAAATACGCATGGTAAATTTCCTTGAATTCGTTATAATTTTCATGTTTACCAATTTATGTAAATTTTTCAGAAATAGTTAAAAAAAATATCTCTCCTTACTTTTGTTGCAATTTTTTTTAAGATTCTAAAAACATAAACACTTTGTTTCTAAATCATTTTACCACTGAACCTTAGTACTTTGAACTTAGGCAAAATATGAAAAAAAGTCATTCTCAGGAAAACAAGTTTTAAATGACCGCTAGTCCTTTAAACTCTATAGTGACTGCAATTAAAAAAGCTCATTTGCTACCTGTTCCAAGTGTCCCCGAGTTCTGCAATTTTGCATGGATATTCGCAAATATGTATTTTATCGTTTTCTGAGAATTTTTTGAACTTTTGATGATTTTTGGCCGAAAATGGGGTACGGGTCTCCCTTAAATGATTTGAAATGTTACTATGAAAATTTCGAATAAATAACGCTTTTAATGTTAAACCAACAACCTATATACACATGAAAATGTATTTTGCTAGATACTTAATTATGCATCAACAATTAATTTTATATTTGACAAATATAAAACTACGGTTGAATATTTGAAATTCAAAACATCTTTTATGACTTACAAACTGCAGCACAGTAAGGGGGGGGGGGGGATTTTTCGTAAGACAAAAATGCATCTTTTACAATGATTAAATTTTTGCTTCTAAAAACTAGTTTTGAATAGTAAATTTCGGTCGCCTTCATGTTTCAGTGGATAAACATGGGCTTTACATGCCTATTCGGTAACCAGGCCCTGAATATAAACAATTTCTTGATAATTAATAATAATCTTTAGCTGCTGCAGCCCGACTGTTGTAGTTAATATTGTTCATAAGCTTTTTTTTCAGCTATTTTCTTCTTCCTTAGACTATGGACCCGTATAAAATTTACACACTATAATATTTGAGAATATTTTTAAATCTAATTTTATTAAATATTAATTAACTGCAAGTTTTTATCGTACAATGTGCTTTAACGAAATGCGAGTGTAATCGAGTAATTTTTTCGTACGCTACTTCATTCATTGCTGTGCGTTTTGTATGCTTATAGAAAAGGGGATATTGTCAACAGAAATAATATGGTTCACTTTTCTCAGATTTTTTATCCACTTACAGGTTGTACGGTACAGCTTCATAAATAGCTCTTGACAAAATGCCTGTTAAAGGTTTGCTTCTTAAAAAATTTAAAAATAATTAAAAAATTTAAATAAACATAAAGGCTGAAATATCCTTCTGATCACCTACCCATTCAAATGACTGGATTGACAGGAAATGCGTCCGTTAATGGAGAACCTTATAGCTTGGTACAATCGCTTGAGTTCTTCTGCGTCCCCAAACAGTCTGATTTATCATCTCTACGGGATATCTGTTAATGATCTGATATCCGTTTTTTCTTAAAAGTATGTGGGGACCGTCTTTAAACTTTCAATTGCATCGCGTTTGCTTCCTATTCTATTTAAACAGAAAAGCGCTTCATTTTAGTTTTGTAGAATTTATATAAAAGACTTTATCATGATTTTATATTATTGTGCAATGTAATAAAATATACAGTACATATATTACTATGCATTTTTCACATTTTAATTGTATCTTGTATTTTAGATATACCAACATCATAAGTATTGAAATACTTTTAAAATTTGAATGCATCAACGTTATTGTGAAACGTGTAGTAAACTAGATTACGTGAAACGAAAGGGATATTTTAAAAATTTCATTGAAATATATAAAGCATAATTGCAAAGGCAGTCGCAAGAAATATATTTTTCAAAGAACAAGAACCAGACAAAAAATAATGCTTTTTTCTATTTTTCAACCGCACCGAAATTGCTTTTTTATTTTTATTTTTTTAATTACTCAAAGACATTTTTATTTGAAAATGTTCTACTAATAATTTTCAGTTAATTTAAAAGACAAAACATTCACCCTATATATTTCCGCTGGTTATTAGTGTTATTAGTATAATCGATAAATGGAATCCAAAATTACTTATACTAAAGCTAGATTCTAGCTAAAGGAATAAACTCTAAGACGAAAAAAATGTATTTCATAGAAACAAAATTTAATTTTTGCATCTAATTCCAAGAACACAAATGTTTTTGGGTTAAAATGGAGGATTCTCCCAATTGAAAATGTATATTTAAAATTTTAAATTAAATCATGATTTTTGGAAAGCCTAGAAAGAAAACAAAAGAAAAACTAAGATAATTTGATATCTTAGAGATAATATACATAATTATAAATATACATTATGTAATATACATAATGTATATTTATAATAAGCCTGCTTACCTATTTGTAATTTTAATGTTTAGTAAAGATTTTCATGAAGAGCACTTCGAAACATTCAAAGAGCAGCTTCATAAAAAGGTTTATAAAGATGTTTGTTTATGTTTGTTTATTTTGTGTCGGCCTATTATCTACACGAGAGATATAGGCCCAGGGGGAGGAATGCCCTTCGTGGTAGTCTTTCTAAAAGAACCTAACACGTATTTACGCAAGGTTCGAAGAAAAACACGAAAACTCCGAACGGTTAGGCCGACGGACGCTGTGAGTTCGAACCCAGCACCTACCGTCTACCAGTTGAGAGGTCAGAACCTCTCGATACGGGTTAGGTTCCCTTAGAAAGACCCCCACGGAGGGCATCCCACCCCTTAGGGCCTATATCCTATAGTGTAGATAATTGGCCTACATACATACAACATACATACAACAACAGAACCTCTCGGCCAGTTAATAAAGATGAATTATTAAAAGAGGGACATTATGGGACAAAAAGTGCCTGAAACTTAAAATACCGTTTAAAAAAAATGAATTTATGAAAAAACTTCCATCATGAGAGAAAAATCGCTTTTAAACCTTAATGTGTAATTCATTTATTAGAAATTGGAATAA
The DNA here is from genome assembly GCA_964019185.1 of Maratus speculifer. Lineage (NCBI taxonomy): Eukaryota > Metazoa > Arthropoda > Arachnida > Araneae > Salticidae > Maratus > Maratus speculifer. Next base: position 217,224,569 of record OZ025294.1, read on the forward strand.
AAAGTTGTTTGGCATAACACAGCTGTCATTTAAAAATCAAAATGCTCTTTTGAAATAAAAAATAAAAAAATGTCGTCAGAAGAAAACAATCGCTAATCCGAATTGTAAATCAAAATCATAAATTCAAATAAAAATATGTCTTTTAAAATAATAAAAAAAAAGTGTCGTTATGAGAAAACAATCGCTTATGACTCAATGTGTAACTCATTTATCAAAGAATGAAAGAAATAAGAAAAATGCCGTCTTGAGACAAAAATTGCTTAAAACTCAATGTGTGATTCAATTTTTTTTAAAAAAATTAATTTATTAAATTTAAAAAAAAATTGCACACTAGGTGCTTTAAACAGAAAATTTTCAGTCGGAAAGGAATAAAAAAGTACCGTCATAAAAAAACAATCTCTTATAACTCAATGTTTAATTTATATATCAAGGAAGGAAATAAGTAAAATGTTGCAGTCAAGTTGTAACAGTCGCTTAAATCACAAAATGCTCCTTCGTGAAGTGGATAAAAATAAAATCCCTGTCGGCTGGGCCTATAGGCGGAGGTATATTTCGAAGAGTGCTCATTTCAACAAAAAAAATATATGATTAGAGATAAACCCAGTTTAATAATTTCATTTGGCCGTTTATGAAAAATTTTTAATTTTTCTGCAAAAACTGGTTATATTAGAATCATCTTAAGAAAAATTCAGCTCAAATGCCCATTTTGACAACATATTTTGAAATAGATTCTGAATTTATTAAAAAATCGACCAAAACAGTACATTATACAGTTCCTAAATAACAAAAAACTGTCAGTTGAATGCATTTGAAAAAAAAAAATTGAATTTAAAAATGAGTCATAAAATAACCGATTTGTTGTTTGAATACATCCTTAATTCTTTAATCATGATTGCTTCGGAAAATTTTGTGCGAAATACTCACTTTGACAGCATTTTTAAAAATATATTCTATCGTTATCAAAAAACTGGCCAATGCGTCACAGTATATAGTTCCTAAATAAGAGGATCTATCAATTGGATGCGTTTGAGAGCGAAAATGGATTTTAAAACGAGTCATAAAAAACGCAATTTGCTATGTGAAAACTTCCTTAAATTTTCAAATCACGAAGGCTTCGGGAAATTCTGTTCAAAATACCCTTTTTGATAGCCTTTTTCAAAATATATTCTGTCTTTATCAAAAAACCGATCAATGCATCACATTATATAGTTCCTAAATAAGAGGATCTGTAAATTGGATGCGTTTGAGAACAAAAATGGAATTAAAAACGAGTCAGAAAAAAAACGCAATTTCTTATTTGAATACTTCCTTCAATTTACAGTCCCGATGACTTTCGGAAATTCTGTTCAAAATACCCTTTTTGATAGCCTTTTTTGAAATATATTCTGTGTTTATCAGAAAATTGACCAATGCGTCACTTTATACAGTTTCTAAATAAGAGGATCTACGATTCGGATGCGTTTAAAATCAAAAATGAATTTAAAAATGAGTCAGAATATAAGCAGTTTGGATTTGAGGTTTTTTTCTCCAACTCCTATTTTTGTTTAATTTCTTTTTGCTATACGAAAAACTTGTCAGTATAAAAGTTGTAGATATTTTTGAGAAGATGTAAAATAAATTTAATCAGATTTGATATCTTAAAAATTGACGGAGTTATGGATTTTTCTCTTTTTTCAGCGCCCTTTTTCTTTTCGTTTTAATTTTTTTCATCGGTAAAAGTTGGTCCTAGTGATGGGCGATTCTGGAAATTTTGAGAATCGATTAAAATCGATATCGTATAAAACAACATCGATCATAATAAGAATCGATTTCTCAGTTCTAGAATCGATACTAGAATCGATATTTCGATATTTAGGTTCACACAGAGAAGCTCCAAATTACTAATTCCAAAACTTAGACAATCAGCAGAACCGTAATTACCGCCTCCCACCCCCCCCCCCCCATCCCCATTTAGGGAGGCATAGAATTAAGCTATTGCAGATTTTAGAGTCGGATAATAAGAATTTTAAATTGATTGTCACTTATGGTTTTCACTTACACAAAAACTTTGACAAATTTGAGAGACATAACTCAACTAATAACAACACTGAATAACTTGGCATTAAACCGAGTATAAAGAGTGCCAAGAGCGTGTAACTAGGATGGGGAACAAGGAGTATAGACAAAAAAAAAAAAAAAAAAAAAAACTTTTTTTTTCTAATGCCAACCAAATGTTACACGAGATAGTTTGGAAGAACATAAAATATGTCCCATTCCCAAGGGGGCAGGTAACCCCCACTCTTGAAGGAAAGGCGATCATAGCCCAAATGTATCTTTTGTCGAAGTTTCAAAATGAGGATTTACAATAAAATAGAACGAGAATTGGACATTTTAAAAATTGCATGCATACTTTGAACGGCCCATGTAGTAAAGATTGGCGAGGAAGGGGGGGGGGGGACGAGGGATTAGAACGGACGAACTTGAAAAAAAAAAACATAATTAACTAATAACCCAAATAACTGAGCTTCTAAACAAAAATATAGTGTTTAACTTAGTGTTGAATTCATGGGGTGGCCCGCGGGGAACATACACTCTTTGAAACTATAAAAAGTGCCAAGAGCATGTAACTAAGTGGGGAGAGGGGTAGTAACAGAAAAAAAAACGAGGAGATAAAAGCTTTATAACGATATGTTACATGAGATGGTGTGGAAGAAACAAAAAATATGCCCCCCCCCCACCCAGGGGGGCAAGGTGAGTCCCAAACGGACAGAAGGGCGACCCCGGCCCATATGTATCTTTTGTTGAGGTTTCAAAATATGGATTTATAACAAAATAGAACGAGGATTAGACTTTTTTAAAATCTCAGTCATAATTTGAACGAACCTGTAAAGATTGGTGAGGAAGGGGGCGGGGGGCGGTAGGACGGGCGAACATGAAAAAAAAAAAAAAAAATAGTGGCACTCTGAGAGTGCCGATAGAAGTGAAACCTTGAACAATTACGTGTGTATTTTTGAATCGCCAGGAAATACTTTTAAATGAGTAAAAAAAGGTTCTATAATATTAAAGAACATATTCATGTCTATTAAAAAAAAAAAAAAAAAAAAAAAAAAAAAAACGCGCGATACCATATGTCCAGCTATTGTAGTTAACTCACTATAACTACTTTCTTATACTTTAAAACGCGATAAATACACCAACCAAAATTAGACCATACTATCGATAACTTAATCCTTATCCAAATAAATCATTTTGTATTAATGCCTGTTACAATATCTGTAGATTACTTTTTGAATTTTTCAAATCGGACATTCCATTCAAAAGATATTACGAATTTAAAGATGATAATCTAAAGAAACAATAGTGTTGCTGAGTACTCGGTGGCCAAAAAGCTTAGGGATTACGTGTGCAATCAAACGATTGCGGGTTCGGACCCCAGTTTCGCTGATATGTATCAATGTTTTTTTTTTTTTTTTTTTTTTTTTTTTTTTTTTTGAAGAAGTTTGAAAAATTAAAATTTTAACACATTATGGGTCCGTAATGTGACCTGAAATGATGGGAGAAAATTTCTTTTGCTAAATTTGTATTGTATGAAGCATAAGCTTTCAATAGACATATTGTATCAAGAAAAAGCCCCTCTGTCCCCCACCCCCCCCCCAAAAAAGGTCCTATTGGGAAAACCGGAAAACTGGAAAAGCAAAAAGAACGGCGAGAAATGGTTAGCTATACTAGAATTTTTCTCATCACTGTAACTCCTATAGAAGCAAAGTTATGGCCTTTTAAAGATTGAAATGAAGTGAAGAAATAAGCAAAATTAGGTGAGTGATTGACAGGGGGGGGGAGAATCCACAGCTCTGGGGGTGCCATGTAGCTTAAACTTTTAAGTTAAAAATGGTAGAAAATTAAATGAGTGAAATTTTAAGGTGTATATTGGGGGAGGGTGCAAGCCCCCCCCCCTCAAAAATTTTTTTGTTTCTTTTGAAGAAACAAAAAAATATACCCCCCCCCCGGCGGGGCGCAGATAAACCCCAAACGGGCGGAAGGGCGACCCTTTATTTATCTTTTGTCAAGGATTTAAAATGTGGATCTAAAATAAAATTGACTGAGAATTGGACATTTTTAAAACTGTATGTATATTTCGAACGGCCCTGTAGGTTAAAACTGACGTGGAAGGGGGGATTAGAAGAGACGAGCGTGAAAAATAAAACATAATAAACTAAAACTTCAAATAACTAGACTTTTAAATAAAAATATAACGATTTAACCTAGTGTCGAATTAATGGGGTGGCCGCAGGGGATTACCCCTCCCCCCCTCCCCAGAAGTTATGAGATTTTATGTTTTTTAATGCACAAATTACGATTCCCCCTCCCTTACAGAGCTGTAAAACATGATGCCTTTTTCCGGTGTCGCAGAAAAATAACTGCATTCAACACTGATTTAGCCTAGAAAAAAAAAGAAAAAAAAATCGAAATCGAATCTAAAGATCGACATCGAATCTAAAGATCGACATCGAATCTAAAGATCGACATCGAATCTAAAGATCGACATCGAATCTAAAGATCGACATCGAATCTAAGATCGACATCGAATCTAAAGATCGACATCGAATCTAAAGATCGATCTTACGGGCAGAATCGATTTTACATTTTTACTTTCTTTTGTAACTTTACAAGAAGAGAGTATTAGATTCGTGAAAAATTTTGACTTCCCGTTTTTGATGGATTTATATATTTTAGAAGGTCTTTAACACGATTTCATGGTTTTTAAGAAATATCTGTCTGTGTGTGTGTGTGTGTCACTCTGTGAGTCTGTATACGACAAAAATTTCTGACAGTTCTATCTGAAGAACAAATGCACGGAATTCCACAAAACTTTAGATGTAGTTTGACCTTGATATAAACTGAATCTAATTAATTTTTGGTGCATATAGCCTAACAGGTGGCGCTGCTATGCTGCATTTTTTGCGATTTTCGCAACAGCTATATCTGAATAACGAATGAACGGATTTTCTTCACATTTTAGATCCAGTTAGTCCTTGACATGAATTGATGTTTTTTACATTTTGATGTATATAGCTTCTCAGATGGCGCTGCTATACTGAATTTTTCACAATTCCCACTCAGCGCCATGTGAAAGAGGGAGGGACGAAAGGAAGCGGTCGTTCCGAGCACGGAAATTTAGGGGGCGCCAAATTTTTACTACTAACATCACTTCTAGCCTATCACAAGAAAAAGCTAATAGGGGAGGGGGAGCTAAATTGGAACTTTGAACCGGGCGCAGTTCTCTTTTCGCACGCCCCTGTTTCCATTTTAGCTTTATCTCAAGAACTAATGCACGGACTTTCATAAAAATTTAGATTCAATTAGTCCTTGATATTATTTGATGCTAATTACAATTTGGAGGAAATCGCTTAAGGGTGTTCTTAAATCAAAAAGGGCAACTTTGTGACACATGCATTAATTTATTTTTGTTCGGAAATGCATGAAAATAGCAGGTGTTGTTGTTCAGAAACTGTCTAATTGCACTCATTCTTTTGTTTTTTAAAAAACACAATAGATTTTTCATAACAAGCCTTCAAAGTTGACACTTTTGAGCATATTTCCCGACGAAAGCAGAAAAACCGGTCGAAAAGGAGGAGAAAAACGGGTGATTGCGTCATCGAAATAGCTTATAACTCGATAAGTAATTTAATTATCATAAAATGGAAAAAAAAGTTCAATTCGAAATCGCTTTCATAGTCAGGCATTAAAATTTTATAACCTTCTGTTAAAAAATGAATTTGTAAATGTGTCAAAACGTTTTTCGCTTGTTGAGCGGATCAGTTAAGAACACCCTTAAGAGATGGCGCTGCTATACTGCATTATTCATGATTAACGCAATAGTGCTATCTCAAGAACGAATTTTCATCAAAATTCAGATTCAGTAAATCTCTGACATCGATTAGTGTTATTTAGTTCTTGGTGTAAATTGCCCAACAGGTGGCGCTGATATGCTGCATTTTTTATGATTTCGCAATAGCTGTATCTCGCGCTTTCATAGATTTTCATCAAAATTCAGATTCAGCTGGTACTTAATAAAAATTGATCCTGATCAATTTTGGTGTACATCACTCAAAAAAAAAAAAAAACGCTATTTTGCAGGGTGGGGGGGGGGGGGGGGTTCTGAGGTTTCTTTAATTCTTCTATCTTAGAAACTAATACACTGAAATTTTGGAATTGGCACATCCGTCTATTTTATCTTCGACTTTTGAAGGAAAATGAAAATTAGATTACCTTCAGAGAAATCGATTAAAAATTTTAAAGAATCGATTAAATCGAGTTGGCCGTAGTATCGATTAAATCGATTTAAAAAATCGAAATCGCCCATCACTAGTTGGTCCTATCAAAAACTTGTAAAAACAAAAGTTTTAGAAAATTTTAAGAACATTTACAAAAAAGTTAGTTAGACTTGATATCTTGAAAATTGACGAAGTTATGAATTTTTTTCTCTCAAAATCCCTGTTTTTTTCGCCCCTTGAGCCCACTTCTAAATTTATCAAAAATCTGTCATGCATATATTACCTTGAGTCTAAAGTTTTGACCCTTTCGCAGAATAGTGCTACTAAAACAGCTGGCGTTCGCAAGTTAAGTGACATTTTTACATACGGTTTTCTGGTTTCGAAAGAAGAAGACGTGTGCTACAACACTGTGTATTTATTGTTTTGAAAAATTATCATCTGTAGCCTCCACGAAGCCTCGAAAATGGAACTATCACGTATCCAGCTTCGAACCATTATCTATTACGAGTTCTGTAGCAACACCGGAGTGACAGAATGTCACCGTAACATGTGTGCACGTTTAGGTGAGTATATTGTATCACTTAGTACAGTCAAACGATAGTATCAAAATTTTAAGATTAAGAATTTCGACATCGAAGATGAATCACGTGCTGGTCGACCTACTGTGATTGACGAGACCGAATTGCGGAAATCCATCGATGAAGATCAAAATGCTACATCACGGAAACTTGCATCTCACTTCAATGTTTCTCAAACAACCATAATTCGAGCATTAAAAAACATTGGTTTGACATACAAATTCAATCGATGGGTGCCGCACGATCTGTCACAAAATGACAAAGAAAAACGAAAACGGACCTGTGTAAACTTTCTCGAATATCACCGAAAGGGTGATTTTTTGAACCGGATTGTTACGTGTGATGAAAAATGGGTTTATTACAACACCAGTTGAAAAGGAGGATGGTCTCAACCAAGTGTACCGGTCAGGACCGTAACCAGGCGCACATTGACCTATAAAAAAATCCTCCCTTGTGTTTTCTGGGATAGTCGCTGTATTATCTACAAGGAGTACTTAAAAAGTGGCCAGACCATCGACAGTGAGTCGTACAGCAGCATGCTGCATAAAGTGGACGCAGCAATTAGGGAAAAGCGAATTAAGGAGTTCCGAGGTAAGGTGGTTATGTTTCACCAGGATAATGCCAGGCCACACGTCAGTGCGTGGACGAATTGGAACTTATACAAGCTGGAATGGGACTTAATGCCACATCCTCCATATAGTCCGGACATGGCACCTTCCGACTACTATCTGTTTTTGCATCTGCAACTGCACCTTAGTGGTGAAATTTTCAATTCTTCAGAAGAGGTCAAAAAAGAGGTTGACCTCCTTCTCGACTCACATAGCCCAGAGTTTTTCAAGGAAGGCATTGAAAAACTGCCAAAACGTTGGCAGAAGATTGTCGAACTTAATGGTGATTACTATCCTCACTAATGTGTTGTATTTTTGTAAATATTTGTTGTCAACATTAAAATAAAAAAAGGGTCAAAACTTTAGACTCAACCTGATACTTTTGGCCCATTTTTAAGAAGTAATATAAACTTTAAACCGACTCGATATCTACATTAATTAAGAAGTTATGGCGTTTTTTCAGTTTTCACAAAAAATGAATTTGTGAAGAAATTTGTGAAGAGTGAAAAAATGAATTTGTAAATGTGTCAAAACGTTTTGCGCTTGTTGAGGGGAGCAGTTAAGAACACCCTTAAGGATATATTTCAATCGAAACTGCTTATTGTCTGATTTATTTTTAAATTCATTTTTTTTCAAACGCATCTAACAGGCAAATTCTCTTATTTAGAAGCTACATAATGTGTCATGGTTGTCGATTTTTTGATAAATGCAGAAAATATTCCCAAAATGCTGTCAAAGTTGGCGTTTTGAACCGAATATTCCGAAGCGAGAGTTCTGTGAACGAAAAAAGTGGTCATACTGAGAAAATAATTATTTATAACTCCAATTCAAATGGAGCGATAAATAAAATCGGATGATCTCTCATACATGTCTTCAAAAAAACAATTCGGGAATGTTTTTACTTTTAAAAATGAGTATGAAAATGTGTCAGAAAAATTTGAGCCGTTGAGGGCAGATAAATGTTTTTTTCCAATGCATCCTTAAAGGAAATTATGACATTGCAAATTATGTTAGATTTAAATATCTATTTTAAATGAAAAGCTGTTTATTCCAGTAAAAGGCTCACTGTTTACAAACTTATTGTACTTATATTGACAAATCTGGGGAACAATTAATCTTAAAAATAATTATATAAAGCTTATTTTTCTCTTTTTATAAGGCAAACTACCTATATATTTTCCCCAAACTACGTCCATCTTAGGTTTTAATACATTTTTATTCTTTTTTCATAACTGCCAACATCTCCTGTTTTATTTTACCCGGAAAAATTTTAAAGTAAATTTTACCATTTCAAAACGTCATAATCTGCCGATTAATCAAGATAAACATTTCTATTAAATATTTCTAGCCAAAAAATGGAGAGTTGATAGCTATGCTTTTTAAACATTTAGGCTATTTATGATTTTAATCAATGGTTTAAAAAAATCAATTCATTCGAATCACGTTTAAGTCACTGATTTCAGTCATTTGATTAAGATCACTGATACCCTAGCATAAACGAATTCGAATAATGTATTGTAATTGTCGGAATAGAGTTTTCAAATGTATAATGCTGATACAGTAAAAACTAGTTACGTTTTCCGATCGAAATAAATTATAGAAAATTGTATTTTGTGGGAAATCAGCAAATCATTAACAGAGATAGTCGAAAGAATTAGAATAAATTACTGCATTGAGAAATTTCATTACTTTAAGACTATGGCGAGGGGGGGGGGGGTTGGACTAGCATCATTCTGGAAGGGGGACGGGCTTCTTTCTATCTACAGAATAATTTTATGAATAAAAGAAAAATAGCTTGCACTAAACTTCATGCATATCTATTTATAAATTTTGCCCTCGGTACAATTCTTATTTTTATACAAGGTATCCTAAAAAGATGGTCACAATTTTGATAAAAAATTACTAGTAAGATAATAATAATATAAAAAAAAAATAATAGATTGGTTGCCATCAGTATCTCTTTGCAAATTTTTAATTTGCTTATCTACGTATATTATAGTATATCTAAAAGAAAAGGATTAAAATTAGTCATAAATAGTGATTTCAACTTGACAAGGAAACTTCGATATGGAATTCTTTTGAAAACAATAGAATACTAAGTTGTTGTAATAAAATTTTATTCATTATTTTTCTAATGATGTACTTTGATTTTTGCATAAATCCTGGAATCAGGGAAACTTCTATACCTTTCTAAATGTTTGAAAATGTAGGAATTTGGTACACTTTTGGCTAATTTGAATCATTTGGCAATTTTAATCAAAATACCGATTACTCTCATGGAAGGGCTGAAAGGGGGGGGGGCAGTTGTCCCTCATGCCCTCGCATAAATCGGACCCTGTTTATTTTTTTATGAATTTTCTAGTTCAACTTTCAGTATGATATATGGGTGACAGTGTAATAATTATATAAGGAAAATAACAGTTGAAGTATAGTAACATCCACATCTATGAGTATGAGTAATTGCTTGTTATGTATATTTCAGCTATTTCATGCATATATAAACATAATAAAATTTTAGTTTATATATTTTTAAAAATAATCCTATATAATATAATTGTATATTTTAATCATTTTAAAAATGTCCTTCTTACACATACGCATTGTCGTTGAAAAAGCAGTTTTCCAGGCATTTATGAATAATATTACAGTGTATCGGTGAAGACAATTGGCTTGCTTATTTTTTTTATATGTCAAAATATGAAATTTTTCAACAACAATTTCTTCGTTAATGCAAAGTGTTTCATAATTTATGCGGGATATAGTTCTTTCTTCTTTTTATCAATTAGGTTTTTCGTTTAAATAGATTGCAATTTATGCAATTAAATTTATTTTTTATTTTATGCAATTTAATCTCAATTTTAAAGGAAATTACGAAGCACAATTTAACTCCATGGAATTGTTTTCCTATTAATCTTTTTTTACGCTTTTCAACATTTTTGAGCAATTGAAAGATATCAAAAACTATAAATTTCTAAAAACATTACTCCTCTGGTTACTATCACAATTTATTTTATGCTCTAATTAATAAAATTACAAATTAAAATTTTGTTTGAATGATAATTTTTCAGAGCACTATAAAATTAGCATTTAAAAGGAATATTTAAAAATTAGCATGTTGTTATTATGGCGCTTTGTTAAAAAACTTGCAATTGATGAAAGTGTTTGATAATCTAGGCTTCATGCATGATTTTACCTAAGTTTCATTCTTATTTTTGGCAGATTTAGATTATTAAAGCCTTTCGATAAATAGCCTAAAAGAGACGTAATAATAATATTATTATTATTAAAATTAGATTGTTTTTGTTGAATTTTGTTTTTATTTATTTATTTCGTTTTAAAATACTAAATAGCATTCAAGTGTAAAAAAAATTCTAAAGTAATTAACTCCCTGATCACTAAAATGATCCATATTTTATGCTTTAATTAAAAGAATAATGGATAAATATTATGAATATCAATTATAAAATGTAGTTAAAAACAATAAATATAACATTTTTGTCACAACTCTCTTATTATCAGAAATTTCTGCGCTTGTTTTTCCAGTAAAAAGTGCGTGGTCCAAGATGTAATTAGTTTCCAGGAAGTACCAAAGTCACCTAACACAGGACAAAAAGTGATAAATCCCTTTTGCACACAGTGTCAAATGTTGAAAGCATTCTTCCCACCCACCCTCCTGATTCAAGGACAAACATCTAGTTTGAATGTTTTGAATCTTTGTCATACACCCCCCTCCTACCATTTCACCTTTCTTTGATTGTTCGGAGAACGGCACGGGGCCAGCCCTAGATGTTTTTTCCCTATAGATTAGTAAGCTTTTTTCCCCCATTTGCGGAACTAGACAGTGACGAGAGTGGTATCAAAATAAAGATCTCGTCATGTACGTTAAACTAGCCGTCATAATCACACCGTTTTCGAGATATCAGCATTTGAAGTGTGGATAAATAAATAAATAAATTGGCAGGTAGGTATAAAAACTGTTCGCAAGTCAAGCCAGCCTAAGAAAGACATTCTTTTTTACACACTATATATACATACAGTTTATCCATCACGTCACGCCATACATTTGCCAAAAAATTTGCATAAAGCAAAGTCATAGAAACAATAAAAAAAGAAGTAAAAACTCTCCGAATGCAGCCGTACGCGAAAACTTCGTAGAATGTGAAGTGCCTGTCTAAAAGAAGGGAAATGACTGACAATTTGTGGATGTAAAAAATTTTGCACGTAGGTAGGAAAAATATATTGGCAGAAGGATTAAAAGTAATGCAAAGAAATTTTCAATTTGCGAATAATTTATATACCTGTCTGTCAATTTATTTATTTATTCATTCACACTTCAAGGGCTGATATCTCGAAAACGGTTGGATTTGGACGGGTAGTTCCACTGCAGTTTTTAACACACATGATGAGACCTTTCTTTTGATATCATACTTGTCGAAATCCACAACTTACACCTGGGAATGTTCCCTAGCAAGATTTTACTTTTGAGATCAATAGTGTTTTGGCTCCCGAGGACAAACAAATTGTCGAAGAGCTTCAAAAACGTATTACCATACACTGTTAAAAATTTGAACCTTTTGTTGCATCGTCACTCCCCAGTTTTTATAGAATACTGTAAAAAATTTGACCCATTTGCTGCATGTCACTCCACCGCTTTTATAGAAAACGATTACTTCACCATATTATGGAGCTTTCTCATGGGTCAAAAAAGAGATATTCTATAAAATCGGGGAAGTAACAGCAAAAGGGTCAAATCTTGCAGTGAATATCTCTATTTTGACCCATGAGAATGCTCCATAATAGGGCGAAGAAATCGTTTTCTATCAGGGCCGGATTAAGCACTTCTGGGGCCCGGGACTACTGGGAATTTTCGGGGCCCCCCTTACGCTATTGGAAATCTTAAGCCTCCTACCACGATACTGAATGTCACCCCCTCCTCAAATACACACACCTTTGTTTTGTTTTTTTAATCCTAAAATACAAATCTTTATTTTGAATATGTATAAAGTTAATAAATTTTTTTTTCTTTGTTATCTTTAATTGTGTTTTTAAATTCGCCTTTTTACCACGACATTTTGACAAAATTTGCACTTTTCCTGTGATTTTTTTCCGAAATTTGCGTTTTTCCTGCCACTCTCTGACGAAATTCGCGCTTTTTCAGCGATTCTCTGCCAAAATTCATGTTTTTTCAGCGATTCTTTGACGAAATTCGCGTTATTTCAAGCGATCCTCTGTAGAAATTTACACTTTTTCCGCGTCTCTTTGACAAACTTCGCTCTTTTCCCACAATCTTTTGACTAAATTTGTACTTTTCCCGCAATCTTTTCAAGAAATTCGCACTTTTTCTGCCATCCTTTGGCGAAATTCGCGCTTTTTCTCGGTTCTTTGTCAAAATTCGCTTATTTTCGACGGCAACACTTTTGGCTCTTTTGATTAAATTTGCGCTTTTCTCGCAATTTTTGTTATGAAATTTGCGCTTTTTCTGCGACCTTTTGGCAAAATTCGCGCGTTCTTTTCGCGGTTCTTTCTCAAAATTCGCATTTTTTCGGCAATCCTTTGATGAAATTCGCGTTTTTTAGCGGTTCTTTGTCAAAATTCGCTCTTTTTCTACGATCTTTTGACTAAATTTGCGCTTTTTCCCCAAGAACTTTTCAAAAAATTCTCACTTTTCTGCCGCACTTTCACAAAATTTATGTTTTTTCGCCATTGTTTCGCAAAGTTCACTTTTTTGGGCAAACTTTTGAAGAAATTCACAATTTTCCGAGGTTCTTTGTCAAAATTCACGTTTTTTCGCGATCCTTTGAAAAAATTTGCGCTTTTTCCCGAGAACTTTTCAAGAAATTCTCTCTTTTCCTGCCACACTTTGACAAAATTCATGTTTTTTTTTTTTTTCGCTATTCTTTCGCAAAATTTGCGTTTTTTTCACGGCCCTTTGATGAAATTCGCGTTTTTCCGCTGTCCTCTGTCGAAATTCGCGTTTTTTCCCCGATGATTTGCCAAATTTTGCTCTTTTTCCGCGAACTCTTGATTATATTTGCACTTTTTCTGCGATCTTTTAAAGAAAATCGCGTTTTTCCTTCCTCCCTTTGATGAAATTAGTGTTTTTTTACGATTCTTTGCCAAAATCACGGTTTTTTGGGCCATCCTTTGACGAAATTCGCATTTTCTCCGCAACCGTTCGACAAAATTCGTGCTATTTTCATGACCTTTTTGCAAAATTCGTGCTTTTTTCACAGCCTTTTGAAGGAAATTGCGCTTTTCCGCGATCTTGATTAAATCCGTTCTTTTTTTGACGAAATTCGCGCTTTTTTACGCGACCCTTTTCGTTTTGTTTTCTTCGCCACTTTTGTTAAACCTGGAAATTTTGGAGATACAGACAGCAATGACGTCAAATGGCAATTCAAGTTAAGTTGAAAAAAAAAAAAAAAAAAAAAAAAAAAAAAAAAAAAAACGGCAATTTTGCGCAGCTCTTACATTCCTGTAATTGTTTTAAACGAAACTTTGGTACAACTTAAGCCTCTGCTGAGGGCCCCTGACTGGTTGGGGCCCGGGGCTGCAGCCCCCTTAGCCCCCCCCCCTTAATCCGGCTATGTTTTCTATAAAAGCGGTGGAGTAACGACGCAGCAAAAGAGACAAATTTTTAGCAGTGATGTAGAGAGATGCTACGATCTTGGTGATTTTTTTAAATAAAAAAAATGTATAACTATTGAAAAATGACAATATTCACATCTGCCCCATGTTCACGTGTTCAGTCTCCCTTATATATATATATATATATATATATATATATATATATATATATATACATACATACACATATATATATATATGTGTGACATTTAAAAGTTAGGGGTGCAGAAACATCATCGCCAGTTTTCCCTTTCTCCGCACAGAAGTCATGGCCAGCGAGACAAAAACAAAATAAATAAATGTGGAAGATCCAAATAATCACTCCTTGGCTGCTGCAAGTTCATTTTATTAAACTGTAGCTATAATAGAGAGAAAAGCTCCTTTTGCAGACGATCTTTTACCGAAACATCCAAAAAAATATTCCATCATTTACTACATCCAACCTTACTCATGGAAGAGAGAACCCAAGAATCCTTCTTCTTCTTACCACCTCTCGAGGCTTCCTCTTTTTAAATCTAAAAAGAAAATTCTAGAACATTCTTTAGTCTCAAACCATCATTCTTTTATGTAAACATGACTCATACCCAGAGTCGAGATTAATACTTGACAGACAACAATTTTATATTATTTAACCAATTTATAATCGACTCAGAATTTTAAATATCTTAGGCAGACGATTTTTATAGACGATTAATTTTAAGAGAAAAAGAAAAGAAATGAATTTATTGATATGCACAATATCAAATGTTGACTGAGGGAAAATAAATAAATAAATAAAATAAAATAATGATATTTTTTGAAAGGTATGGTTTTGGAATAAATTTAATAAGACCTTCTTAAAAAGGGTGATAAAAAAACAAAAAAAATGAGTTTTATTTGGAATATTAAGAAATAAAATTTAATTAAGAATATTTTTAATTTAGTGCCATCTTTTAAATTTACGCATACTGGAAATAATGTTTTTTAAGGCGAATTAAGAATTTATATCGTTTCCATAAAGATTAACAGATTAGATCTAGAAACAAGATTTTAATTTAGTAAGTTGAAGTAAGTACGGAATATTATTATAAGGAAATTAAGATAGTATAAAAGTAAATTTTGGCGAAAAAAAAAATTTAAAATTTTTAATATATATATATATACATATATATATATATATCGCGAGTTATGATAATTCGCGAAATAAAAAATGTAGAACATTTCAACATTCGCGAAGACTAAACTCGGTTACTCGGGAATTTCGTTTTATAAAGAATATTTAAAAAAAAAAATAAAAATAAACTCACTTTGTTTTACCAATTCTATAAACTACGCGACGTTGGAAACTTATGTTCCTTATTGGCTATTGTACTACTGTATGATATAAGTTGCGAGAAATTCAGCCCTTGTGTTGAATGAAAATATAAATAATTTCCTTTATTTTTTATGCAGATTTTTTCCCCTTTCTAAAATTTCATTTTTTAATGCAGATGAAATTATTTCCGCAAAAATTACCGGGCAAATTTTAAACCTTGAAGAACAACTTGTTGGAAAAGCAATAGAATGAGACATTTTGCTGGTGAGGAGTCTTAAATTTACAATAAAAATCGAGATCGCAAGTTTTTCTTACAGTAAAATTCATAAACGTAAGATCTGTAAAGTCAAACAATCGCACATCACTAAATTCTCTCCATCATACGCTAGCAAATAAATTTTGTACAATATGTTTATAACTATTCAAATGTAATTAAAGCACGTGCTTTTATATAATGCTTAATAAATATATTTTTTAACTTAAATTGTTCTTTTCCATTAAAAAAACCCCGGTTTCGAAAGTGAAAGTGCCTTTTAAAAAATATATGCAAACAAAATCGAAAAAGTAAAAAAGAAGCAATGTCGGCATGTACCTCAGCTATCCAATGCAAAAAAAAAAAAAAAAAAAAAAAAAAAAAAAAAAAAAAAATATTGAAAAATATCAAGATGCAAACCAAATATTAGAAAATAACCTCCCCATAGGAACAGCGACTGGGGACAGGAGCCTTAAGCGATTATTGTATTTACTGTAATAAAAAGTTTTCATTTCTATCTTTATTTTTAACTAAAGTGCGTGATATCAAATATATCGCAAAAACTGCTTCATTTTGCTTGTCGAGATGTTCCATGTGACTTTAAACCAAAATTTCATCCAATGTAAACTCGATTGTTTGCCTTTTTTTTTCTTTGTCTCCACAAAGTAAATTTAGTTCCAGCGCACTCCAAGCTTAACTGGTAATCATAGAGTGAAGATGAAATTTTGATTTCGGAATTGCAGCCAAGTAAATCAGTGGCGTGCGAGTGAGAAAGTTTATGACGTCTTCGGTTTTCTAATGAGATGATTTCGAATCAAATCTTATGGCCGAGTCTCGAGAATTTGTAGAGCTCAACAATGCGAATTAGGCTCAGAATTAATTGAATCCAAACAAGGTGGGAAGGTCAGATTTATTAATGCAACATTTTCGACTGACTTTGTGCGCAAACAGTAGTCTAGCGCGGAGGAATACTTCATGAATTCAGAAATCGGGGAGTGTTCTTCGTGGAAATTTCCATGGAGATAATTTGAAAGTTAATTATTAACACACGTAGTTCTGGTGAGTAGCTACACGAGTACACCTTGTAAATTGTTCATTGTAAGGTTACATAAATTTTTATAAAAAAATAATAAAAAGTTTTATTTTAATAAAAATTTAATAAATATTCCAATTTGAAAATAGTTTTATTCGCTGATATTATTGCGCTTATTAGAATGGCTAACGTTAATAAATATTTATTTTTATTTTTTGTTGTACTAGCGCGTCAACAAAATTCTCAAAAAAGATAGATTTTTATTGATTTTAAATGTTTAAATTTCTTTTTTTCCTTCTTTTACATAATAGAAAATAATGTCTTTATACTATATATATATATATATATATATATATATATATAATCGCTTTTGCCTTTTCGGTGTATGGAGTGTATTAAAAAATATATTAAAGATATCTTAAATGAAATTACACAATTTAAAATTTAATTCATATTGGTAGATTTCTTTTCTGTTAAATATATGCCTATTTAACTAAAGTTTAATAAACCTGCATTTAAACTGAAGGCCTTTCATAATCTGAATTTTTTATATTTTTTAATTGCAATGTTTGTATTAAAAAAACTTAAGTGTATTAAAAAACTTTTGTCTCTAAAAAAAGATTGATCAGGCTTTATTTTCTGGATCAAGATACTGTTATCATAAGTGCAATTCTGTTTTCTACGTAATTAAAAAAACAAGTGGGCAAGTGTGATAGCAGATCGTACAGAGGGTTTCGTTTAATATTTCTTTCAAAAGAACTTATCCTTTAATTAAAAAAATCAAAATTATTAATTTGTAATTATTAAACTATTTCATAAATGGTAGCACCAACAAATTTAATTAAAAAAATTATTTATTTTAATCAAATTAAAAATGTTCATATCCAATTATCTATATTGTAAGGGCCAAATATATTTGAGCATAACGCATACGTCATTTTGGCAACATTTTGTAATTCGAAGTAAAATTTCAATTATGAAATTTACGCTGCTGAAAATTTTTAAACTTATAAATATCGCACATTTTCAATTTTTATTTTTTTGGAAAAAAATGTTCTTTTAAATACAATTTGTTTAAAAGATGCATTTCAATTCATTTTTGAGATATTATTATTATTATTATTATTGTAGTTTTTAATACCAATTTTGTAATTGTAGCAACAGAAGAACTCCATTTCTTTTGAAAGTAAAGGGAAAAAACAACAACAAAAAATAACTGATGATATTAAAATATACAGTGGAGCACCGCTTATACGTTTCTCGTTTATACGTTTTTATCATTTATACGTTTTTTAATGTTCCCGGCAAAATCCAATGGATATTACCATTAAATAATCCCATTTATACGTTTTTCCTTAAATAGCAAATTTCATGCCCCACCAGTGGCCGCGAGGTTCTGACCTCCAACCTAGTAGACGGTAGGTGCTGGGTTCGAACCCAATCGCGACCGTCGGCCTAACCGTTCGAAGTTTTCCGTGGTTTTCTTTGAACCTTGCGTAAATACGGGTTAGGTTCCCTTAGAAAGACCCCCACGGAGGGCAACCCACCCCATAGGGCCTATATCCCATAGCGTAGATAATCGGCCGACAAAAATACACAACACCACAACAGCAAATTTCATTTATACGTTTTTTTCAAGAAATCAAGAAGAGAGGAAATGCGCATTTCCTAAACTGGTCAAATTTAAGTAATGTTTATACATTTGAGGATTATGTGCAATGTGATTCGGAACTTGCAACATGTCCTCTTCCTCTTCTAACAATTGATGAAATGATCGCAAATGAGGAAATTAGCAGTGAAGAAGAGGATAACTGCATTGAAAAGCCACTGCCAAGTTTTCAATAAGCTTTGACGAGTTTTAACACCATGCAAGAATACGTCATTAGCAGTGATTTGAATGATAATGTTAAGATGGCACTTTTAATTGTGAACAATGAATTTTTTACTGTGCATTCCAAAAATTCCGTACAACCTAAAATAATAAAATATTTTGTACATGGCGAATGATTATGAATAGTGGTAAGTTGTAAATTTTATCCGAAATAAGAAGTTTTGTATTAGATATCTCTTGTATTCATTTGTTTTAATTTATATCTGTTTTTTTATTGCTGGTAGTTACGGATATATGTTCCTACTTTTGTGAATTTCGTTTATACGTTTTTTCATTTATACGCTTTTTTTCTTTGGTCCCTTGAAAAACGTATAAAGGGTGCTTCACTGTATGTATATATATATTAATTAAATTAATAGCCTTTTTCAAATTTTTATTTCTTGCGTGGTATTCAGTTGTAAGTACACAAAATTTGAACTCTCTGACTTATATAATAATTTTTGTGTACGGATTCTGTGACGGACAGACAGACAGAGGACAGAGACGAATAGGGTTTCGCCCAATAAACAACCCCCCCTCCCAAAAAAAAAAAAAAAAAAAAAAAAAAAAAAAAAAAAAAAAAAAAAAACCCCAGCTATTTTGTTGCTAAAAAAGAGTAACTTCTGCAGTTTATTAAATATCAAACTGCAGAATATTTTTTTAAGTAGAAGAGAATTTATAACTGCACTTAAGTTATGAAAACATATAATTTTAAAAATGCTTCTATTTTAAAGATAATTAAAAAAAATACTTCAAGAAATAGAAAAAAAATTAAGCGCCAATTTTGAATCCTTTTTTAACTTCAGATTCAACAGTTAAAAAAATATTTAACTTTTTTATGCAGGATATAAATAGTGCGTTTTGTAGCATAATTGAAAGGTACCTCTCTATCCTTATAATTATTATTCTTACACAAGCTATTGTAATTGACTCCACTGTGAATTTTCTATTTTATTGGCTTATCCTGCAAAAAATCAGCATATAAGAACATAAAAAATGGTTGTCATAAAAAGATATGCGCCATAAACAAGCTGAAGCAGACTGTTTCTAAAACGAGGAATTATTTCAAGCACTATTAATTTTGAATTCGGTCAAGATAATTCAGTTACATAGTATTATATAGTAACAAACTATGCATAGCAATTGAATCATCTTTGCCATGCATATACCTGATTAAATTGTGGTATGCAGTGTCAAATCTTTTTTTAAATTTACCTAATTTTTTTGAATGTCTTCAAAATTTTTATTCAAAATTTTACTATGTAAGCACAGACTTAATTCGCATTTAAAATATCTGTTTTGATTTACTGTTGCTAGTTTTTAAAAGTCCCAAATAATATTTTCAAACATTTTTAACTGAAACATATCTTTACAAGTAAATAGGAAAAAGGAAAAAACCCTTCAAAATGTGACGCGAAAAATAACGGTATGTACATTATTAAGCATACCATGCTTTAAAATATTTAAATTATTACATACGAAGAGCTTTTAATGTTAAGTATTAAGTCTTATTTAAAAAAATATATTTAAAAAAATTTACTTATAGCGCCTAAAAGAAAAAAATTCTTCTAGTCGTTATAAGAGTCTGAGAAACAATGAAAATTTTTACTTACCTCTTTTATATAATGCTGACTTTCAAATATGAAATCGATCTTACCTAATTAAACAGCCGTCAGTTGTCGCAAGGGCGGTGGGTGCGACTTTCGGATGTAAAATCACCAAGTCAAAGGGAAATGAATGGCAACATGAAAACGGACGATCGCAACTGGTCGTGATAATGTTCTTCCATATCAGTCTTCCTCCAAAATTCCTTTATATTAGAAACATTATTGACAAGTGAGAAAAATAAAAGATAAAAAAAGATACTTTTGAAAAAAATCTATAAAAATATTTCATTTCACATTTCATTCACTACGCTTACACAAACAAAAGTTTAGTTTCGAAATTACCATAGAGATTTTCGATTTTTATATTATGGAAGAAGATGATTTTTAAGATAGATTTTGTCAGAAATAGTACCTATTATATTCTCCCGTATGTTAGAATTTCTGGAAAAAAAAAATTATAAACCTACGTCGATATGTTCTCTGCAAGACAAAACCACTTCCAGTTCAAAACTTTATCTATATGTCTATATGTCGATTTATAAGACCATTATGCAATACTACAATTCAAGATCTACAATGAAAATATAATAACCCAATGTAACAAACTTAAACATGACAAGACAATCAAACGGAATTAGCAATATTGAAACAATTACAAATAAAATTAAAGATTGTGGTACGTGGCTCATTATCAAGAGCAATGCCACGCAGTCACAACACTTACGATTAATTTCTGAGGTAGAAATCAGGAAAAAGTCCTAATGCATAATTTTTACAATTGCCCGATTAATCGTAACCAAAAAATATATAAGTCAATAAAACAAGACATATAAAACCATATATACAATTTGAACCATAATGAAATCGATTAGCACAAATTATTTGCATATTTAAACATCATGGCAATACATATCATGGCCTTTAGGATTTTCTGGGGTCAGGGAGACCCCGGAAAATGCATGTTCTTGTGGACAGAAGTTTCAGGAATAAAACAATTGATGACCCACATAAAAATTCCGTTGCAATATCCTGCGATTTACGGAATGAAAATATTGCTGAAATAAGTCGGTCTGTCGTGTCATGATGCTGAAGTGATGCATTACATTATGGAAGAGTCGGTGTTCAAAAGTATTTCAAAAGCAAAAAAAATCAACGTACCCGACTGGCGTTTCCTAAAAAACACAAAGTCTGGTCTAGTTAAAACCGAATAAAAGCACTATTTTTCCATGAATCGAATTTCAAACTTTTTTGGGAGTGATGACAGACACTATGTCCGATGACCTAACAATAAAAGATATGATTCGACCAATGTTGTTCCTACAATGAAACATGGCGGAGGACATGTTACGCTCTGGGGAGTATTTTCTTCAAAAAGTGTCGGTCCGTTATTTGAAATGTACGGCAAGATGAATGATGCAATGTATACGGATATCTTGCAAGATTATTTGATAACTTATTAGAGGATAAATTGTGGTCGCATCTATTTGTTTTGACATGATAACGACTTAAAGACTATATGGAAGCCTCGACAAGCAATGGTTTTCGCACAAAACAGTTTTGCTTTTGAAATAGCCAACCGACACGAATCCAATAGAAAATCTTTGGATTAAGTTGACAAACGTAACTATAAATATCCCAACTCAGCTGAAATTTTCAAAAAATTGCAAGAAATGTGGAAAAAACGTATCATAGACGATCTTTAACTGTTAATTGTATGAATGTCACGTTGCTGCGCCGCACTACTTATTGCAAAAGGTATGATGACAAAATACTAATTGTAATTGTTGTTGATCACTGAAACCTTCTATTACAATAGCATTTTTTTCCAAATTTGCGAAGGTAGCCAGAAACTTTTGAGAACATGCGTTTTCTTTTGTATTTAATTTTGTCAATTAAATTTATTGATATTTATATGTTATTCCATAAATAAGTTCCTATTATGTCAATAAAATGTATGAGTATCACTTTGAGATTCTTCTTGATATGGGTATACTTACAAATTAATTAAAAAAAATTTGCTGGCCGGAAACTTTTGACCGTTACTGTAACTTCCATAATTCTGCACAAATCTCTTCCAAACTGCTATACAAAATCAAGGGGTATAAAATAACGGTCAGATTTGTCATTGGGCAAAATCGGACCAAGAAGGAGGGGACAAAAAACTTCTTAATTATAATACATATCAAATCAGTTTAAAGTTATTGTTACGTTTAGAAAAAATCCCTGTCGGCTTGGCCTATAGGCGGAGGTAGATTTCGAAGAGTGCCCATTTCAACAACAAAAAATAAAGTATGATTAGGGATAAACCCAGTTTAATAACTTCATTTGGCTGCTTATGAAAAATTCTTAATTTCATTTTTCTACAAGAACTGGTTTTATCAAAATCCTCTTAAGCGAAATTCAGCTCAAATGCAACAACATATGACATGCAACAACATATCTTTGACAACATATTTTGAAATACATTCTGAATTTATTAAAAAATCAACCAAAACAGTACATTATATAGTTCCTAAATAACAAAAAGCTGTTAATTGAATGCGTTTGAGAGCAAAATTGAATTTAAAAATGAGTCATAAAATAACCGATTTGTTATTTGAATAAATCCTTTATTCTTTAATCATGATCGCTTCGGAAAATTCGGTGCGAAATGCCTACTTTGACAGCATTTTTAAAAATATATTCTATCTTTATCAAAAAACTGGTCAATGCGTCACATTATATAGTTCCTAAATAAGAGGATCTGTAAATTCGATGCGTTTGAGAGCGAAAATGGATTTAAAAACGAATCAGAAAAAACGCAATTAATATTTCCTTAAATTTTCAGTCTCGATGACTTCGGGAAATTCTGTTCAAAATACTCTTTTTGGTAGCCTTTTTTGAAATATATTCTGTCTTTATGAAAAAATTGACCAATGCGTCACTTTATACCGTTTCTAAATAAGAGGATCTACTATTTGGATGCGTTTAAAATCAAAAATGAATTTAAAAATGAGTCAGAATATAAGCAGTTTGGATCTGAGGTTTTTTTCTACAACTCCTATTTTTGTTTAATTTATTTTTGCTATACGAATTGGTCCTATCAAAAACTTGTCAATATAAAAGTTGTAGATATTATTGAGAAAATGTAAAATAAATTTAATTAGATTTGATAGCTTAAAAACTGACGGAGTTATGGATTTTTTTCTTTTTTCACCCCCTTTTTTCTTTTCGTTTTTAATTTTTTTCATTGGTAAAAGTTGGTCCTATCAAAAACTTGTAAATACAAAAGTTTTAGATAATTTTGAGAACATTTATAAAAAATTTAGTTGGACTTAATATCTTGAGAATTGACGAATTTATGAATTTTTTTTCTCCCAAAAACCCCGTTTTCTTCGCCCTTTGAGCCCATTTCTAAATTTATCAAAAATGTGTCACGCATAAACCTTTGGCTCATTTTTAAGAAGTAATATAAACTTTAAACCGATTCAATATCTATTTTATTTAAGAAGTTATGGTGTTTTTTCGATTTTCACAAAAACCCTCCCTATTTCCACCCCCTTGGACCGATTTTGCCCATTGACGAACTCAGCCGAGATTTTATACCCCTTGATTTTATGTATCAGTTTGGAAGAGATTGGAGCAAAACTTTAGAAGTTATCGTGTCCATAAGAAAGTGATATATATATATATTTCCAGAAATTGATGTTGATTTGTAGTATTATCTAATGGTTCTATATATATATATATATATATATATATAGATAGATAGATAGATAGATAAATAGATAGATATAAACTTTGGTAGTTTTGGGGTCTAGGGGTCATGATCGGCGTAGATCTGCAAAAAATTTTCAGAAATTCCAACATTGGTGCGATCGCAATAGGTAGTATTTCATACGAAATCTACCTAAAAATGGTAAAAAATTTAAGAATCACAAATTTTTGATAAAATTAAAAATGGACTCAAGGTGCGATAAAATAGAGTTTTAGGTGGGAAAAAATTCGTAACTTTGTCAATTCTCAACCTTCACATTCAATTAAATTTATTATAAATTTTCTTAATACTATCTACAACTCTTTATATTGATAAGTTTTCCATAGTACCAGCTCTTACCTCAAAAAAAATAAAAAATGGAAAAAAAGGAAGGGTTGAAGAAGAAAAAATTCATAACTTTGCCAATTCACAAGATATTAACCCTCTGATCGACAAGCAAAAGGGCAAAATTGTAATGTTGTTTTCTTTGTAATTTTTTAAAAATGTAAAAAGTTTTTTCTAATATGATATGAAAATTTGTGTTACATATAGTCACATAAGTCTTTAGAGTCTTAATCATAACTTAATTTTTTAAAAGGAGATTACATCTGTATAATTATATTAATTTAAAAAATGTTTCTATTGCAGTGAAACTTACATCTTAATGAACTTAAATAAGTGGTGGAAAAGTTACATCCGCTTGGATTTATTATGAATCTTCTCAGTACAGTAAAACCTCCATAACGGACACCTCTATTTAACGGCCAGTTTTTCAATTCCCACTCCCAAAACTTAAATTTTTGTATGTTTAACCTCCGAATAACGGACATTCCGAATAGCGGACACTATTTTCCGCGATAAAGGATCAAAAAGTATTTTTTAATAAGACAAAAATGAAAAAAAAAGTTAAAAAGCCTCTAAATTTATCATGGTAATGTGTTCCAAATTTTGTAATCACAGATAAATGGGGAGGGTGAGCTGAGGAAATTTCTCCTTCAAGTTCAGTGTTGAATTCAGGGGGTTGCCTGGGAGGGACATCTCCCAGAACATTCAAATGTCTATATCCCCCCGGAAGATTTTACGATTTTATGTTTTTAATGATCAAAAAGTGTAATCTCCATCCCCGCTCGGAACTCTATAATGACCAATAACGTGACATTTAAAATCAAATTACATACAAGCAAAACTTTTGTAACAGTTTTTTTTAAATAAGAATGTTAATGAACAGCAGTTAAAGATATGTACAATTTTATTTAAGTTTTATTGTTTAAAAAATAATTTTAATTTCTCATTAATCATATAACAGATGTTTTAGGACATATAAATGTCAACTAATGAAATATTAAGCATTTCTTAGCGATGTTTTGTATCTTTCAGGTTTCCACAATAACGGACACCTCCGAATAGCGGACAATTTCTGCGTTCCCGAGGTGTCCGTTATTTAGAGGTTTTACTGTATTATGTACAACTTTCTTAATGGCAAGTTTTTGATAGAATCAACTCTTACAGAAAAAACAAATTAAACAAAAATGGAGGCTGAAGAAAAAAGATATCATTAACATGATTCTGATAAAACAGGCTCTTACAGAAAAATGAAATTAAAAACTCATGAGAAATGACCTGATAAAATTGTTAATCTGGGTTTATCTCTAATCTTGGTTTAATCTTGATTGGTGAAATGAGTATTTAACTTCGAAATCTACCTACACCTATAGGACCAGCCAACATTGATTTTTTTCTCCACTGTCTTAATATTTTTAAGTCTTTACATTTTAATCTACACATCCAATAAAATGATACTTATTAATTCAATCCAAATCGATTGAGGAAAAACAAATGCAAAGAATTGCTTACATATTAATAAATTTTCATCAAAGTACAATGCTACAAAAATTTAAGCAGCAAAAAATACTTTCCACCAAGCCTATCATAGAAACTGAGAAAAGTGATTTACTCTGCTCATTTATTTTGAAGTTAAATTATTTTGCAGAGAAAAAGCCAAACCCATTTTAAATACCCAATGCAATTTTAATTCCATCAAACTCTTTTATTTGTCTTTTAAAGTTCTATAATCCATTAATTGCTTGTTCGAAATCATAATTAAACTTCTAATTTTAAAGCGAGAAAATTAATTAACGAGCATTTAATTATGGTTCCCTGATAAAGATTGTGAAAGTTTCGCTCTAATTTTCAAAATATTTTTTCCCTCCTTTTCCCTTTTATTATTTTGTATTTTACTTTCATGGTTTACGAAGTGTAGATTTGGAAATTTCTGACTTAAAAATATATATATATCAAAACTTGTTTGCATTTCACAGAATCTGTTTTATAATTATTTTTCTACGTTGTGCAATTTGAAATAAAAATCATTTGACATATTTATTCTTCTAAATTAAAAAAGATATTTTTTTAATACGGCCTGTGTAACCAGTTCGACAAATGTATGAAACGTTAATTAACAAAATTAAATAGATTATTTATGTGTGTGTGTGTTCGTTTTTATAGCAACAAAATTTAAATGTTGAAAAAATCGCATTCTTATTGCATTAAAGAAAATTTCTAATGTACTGAGTTTGAAGGATAAATAACGCCCAAAGAAGTTTTCCAATGAAAAAGTGTTGATTCATGGTTTTATACGAAAGGAATATATATTTAATAAATAAAGATATAAAATTATGAATAAATATTAAGATTCGGTTTGGAGTGAAACGCAGCCAATCCGTATCTTTTATTACTAAATAAATTTAGCTAAATTTATTACTAAATAAATGAAGTAATTGCAAAATAAATATTTGTTATTAATTTTTGTTAATAAATATTTGTACGTTATCCCTTTATCTACGGACGTACTTATAAGTACGATTAAAATTATTCATTATAAAATTCTTTTAATACGTCGATTAGTTGTAATACTCTTTAGAATGAGTTACAGATACATTGCTTTATTTTTTTTACAAAAACATTATTCGTTACACAAAACAAAAATATTTTCAAAAGGATGATTTCTTTTGCCTTTGTATCTTTTTCAGCTTTCTTGGTGCTGAGGGAGGGGGATAGGAATTTTTCAATTCGGAAATATTTCTATATTTATATTGCAAGAATATCCTATTTGTATATTTTATAATTCTACAAAGTACTAAGAAAACAATTTAAAATAAAAGATTTGAGTGGAGTTATAAATATTGCACAAAATTCCTGTAAATTCAAATTTAATTAATCCATCTAAATCTTTCAATCCTTCTAAAATCCTTCAAAATTTTATTAAATGATTATGTAAATCATTTAATTTAGTTTAAACAATTTACGCAATAGGCTTCAGAATATAAAACTTTCATGAATTAATAATTCGGTAGATAAAGGCTTAAGAGAAGCCAGTGCACCTGGTGAAACCAGTGAAAACTGTTGGTGGAGTTAATTCTGAATGGCATTATCATGCTTCATATTAAAACACCGTTTTTATTTTAGATGTTTATTTGACCCAAAAGTTTTGGGGAGCTTTGATATTTTTCAACAATTTTCAGGTGGATTTGCAATCCAAAATTTTAAAGTTCTGAAAAAATATTAAAATATGAGAAAAAGGGGATAAGAGAATAATAGGAATGGAGAGATTTGCCCATCATGCCCCCATCTGGTTACGGAACTGGTTCCTATATGTCTCTTGTATACTGCGCCTGACTTGACCCTTTTTTTAGAATATTTAAAAATCGCATTGTATAAATATGATTAAAATCTTAAATATTTGAAATAAAAAGAAGCATTTTGTTTTAAAAAAAAATGATAATCTGATTTATGATTTTATATCAATTATGAACAATGGATTCATATCGAATTCATAATGTTTTTTAATATCATCGTAATTTCTTGTAACAACAATAAGTTAATCTCTTTAAATATATTTGAACTCTATAATTGGATGAAAATGTTCGCAGTAAGTAATCATTGCCAGCTATATATTTTTTTTTACCTCCACGGATTGTAGAAAGGTCCTTTTATGTCGAATGAAAGGGTTTCAATAAATATTGCGTCAGCTCACGATTTCCAATCGCGACAATATTTATTAATTTTATATTTTAACTCAAAATATTAAATTCTTAATTCAAAATATTAAAAGTTATTTTGTACGTTGTATGACAAAATGAAATCACTTATCACACCTGGAGAGGGGGGGGGTGCATGCAGTTTATTTATGTTTTAACCTGTAACTAGTGTAACTGGCCCCGACTTTTTAAATTTTTATAATTTAACTTATAATTTTCAGTTTAACTACAAACACTACCGAAATTTTGTTTCATTTGGAATTTCAGTACTATCACCAGAGACTTTTAAATAGGTGAATGTTAATTATAACAGCCTTGTACGAAAAGTTTAGTCAAAAACACCATCCTATGAGGTAATCGCACCTTTTATTCATTTATTGGTTTTGCGGTCTCACAGACCGCTTCACTCAAGTTACGTTACAATTTCTGTCGCATCAGTTAACTACTTTCCTGATTTGCCCGTGCGTCGTACGAACAACGTGTTTTTGCCAATCATGATTTATTATTCTCACCAGTAAATTTTGATTGTAAATTTTGCATTAGTTAATCTACGAATTTTTCTGGTTCAATTAGAAATCAAATTAGGCAAAAATTTCTGTTTTGAAAAACCGGTGGTAAAAGATTAAAAAATCTGTAAAAGACGTGAAAAAAAATGGCATTTTTGTGAAAGTTTTTTTGAAAAATATTGATCAGTTAAGGCCCCACAATAGTCACTGAAAAAGACTCGGATAGTAATGTAAAATCTATGGGAGCGTTCTTTTCAAATATTTCGCTCAAATTTTAATTTTAATTTTTTTTTTTTTTTTTTTTTTTTTTTTTTTTTTGCATAGGGTAGCTGAGGACGATCTAGAACCAGCCTAGAATTTGCTTTTTTGATTTTGCTTATATATATTTTATATTTGATAGTTTCAATTTCAGAAGAGGTTTAAACCGGTTTTGAAATTTAAAGTATTTTTTTTTTTTTTTTAATTTTGAAACCAAAATTGAAAAAGTAAAAACTAGGCCGGTTGTGGATCGTCCTCAGCTATCCTATGCAAAAAAACATGTAAAAATATTAAAATTTGAGCGAGATATTTGAAAAGAATGCTCCCATAGATTTTACATTATCATCCGGGTCTTTTTCTGTGACTAATGTTGCGCCTTAAGTGGTTAAAGGTTAAATACATAGTAATAAATTATCAGCAATACCATTTCATAACAATAAGTTGTTTTCAGTGAAAATATTGATGACACATATATTAATGTACTGTGATGTTTAATGTGTTACATAATGTTTAATTTATACTTTTAAGGCAGATAAACTCTTGCAATAGGCAACAGCAGAGTTTGACCCCCCCCCCCCCTCCAAAATTTTTTATCAGAGCGACTATAACCATTCCATTATCTATCTATCAAAATGGCCACGATTCGAAAATCTTCTATAGTCAAGATTCAAAAATCAAAATTTTATGCTAGCATATCTTTATTGCTTAATTCTATTAGTATATTGTAAATATAAATGCATTCAATTTCAAAATTTATTTAAGTTTTTTTTAATGGAATTCTTTAAAAACAGAGTGTCAATAAAATGTCTACTAAAGCTTGATATAGACCATCAAACTTGTTTAGCCCATATTCATGAAGAAATCAATGGAAGCCATTTAAAATATGCTTTTAAATATGTCATTTAAAATTAGCTGTTCCGATGTATGCTCGGGAAAACAATTTTGGCAGTAAAATATTTGAAAACACACCTACGAAATTTTAAATATTAATTTGTTCGACATCAATGTCCTTACGTCACAAGTGAAGCATTTAAATCAGATTATAATTTTATTTGTAATGAAAAAGGCATAAATATTCTTTTCTAATGATATTATATTTAATTATTTGAATTCACATTAAAGATTAATCAAAACTGTCAATACTCCTTTCATTCAATTAGCAAAAATAAAATAAAATTAAGTAAAAATTTAAAATAAGAAAAGAATAAAATTCTGTTCTCCATATCCCCCTTTGATTTTTTTTTTTTTGGGGGGGGGGGGCTATTATTTTGGCAATAGGGGACATCTGGAATTCCGAAAGATTTTCTCCTTTCAAACTAGTTTTAATAAAGAATTTTATATTTTATTCTATTTTACTAGTGGGGGCCGTTTTCTACTTTTCCTTCTAAATATCTAAATCAAATAACTTTCTAATGAAAAGAAATCCATTTAAATGTATTTAAAACATTACCACCATTAACACATTAAATAAAAAAAAAACACATATCGTTTAAACATTGGAAATTTAAACCAGGTATTTTACTTAAAAAGCCTTATTCTGCTTATCTTTCTCACATCTTATCTATCACATATACACAATGAAGGAGATTTATCTATTTCAAAGGATGTGGAAATCATTTCATTCTCAAAACTGTTTTTCGTATTGTGTCTCTTAAAAACCGACCTGTGATTGGTTGCGCTAACGAAGAAGCTATAAAATACACCGGTAAACGATTGGGGCTAGGATGAAAAAGTAAATCAAACAACGTGTCGCGGTTTATTGGCCTATGGTTATAAGTTGATTCAAATGTAGTTGATTTCATTTACTCAAATTACTTCACTGAATATCGTAGTGGATCTGCTAAGCTTTCTGCGAAGGTGAAAATACAGTTTACACGTGCTTATTTACGCAGAGTAAGAAACTGATTGCCTCCATTTGGTAAGACATTTATTTATTCATATTTGCATTTTAAATAGAGTCAAAATGATTTTTTTTGTTTTGTTTTGTTTATTTACTATCGTCAAGCATGAATTTTGATGCTCCCCCTCCCTTTCTTTCCAAAATAAATTTTAAACGAAAAGTTTCCTATCCATTCCCTTATTTTTTATTTTAAATATTAAATAATTGTCAAGAAGTATATTGACCTTTATTGTACAATCCTTTAAGCAATGTAAAATATTTTATGCAAGTTTTTTAACACATATTACTTGATAAGAATTTTAAGTATTGTAATTACGTGCGGATTAGACAATCATTTAAATTTTTGTTTCTGAGCTGTATGTGCTAAAACCCGGAATGGAATGATCATTGTGATTTGCAGAAACCGTGAAGTATCATTTTTTATCAACAGATAGTGGTTGTCGTATATGTTTTACTTTCAACCGGCATGATTAGCTTTGTTTACATCTAAAGTCTTGAAAAAAAAAATAAATAAATAAAATAAACTCCTCAACAAATTATTGTAGAAAAAAGTTACTGGTACCGAACCATTTGAAATGATATCTACTTTTGAATAATATATACAAAATTTGCATAGGGGCTATCTACTTATTAAAACGAAACCAAATTTCTCTCTCTCTCTTTTTTCAGTGGCAATATTCAATTTCAACAAGATATTTGAAATCCTCGGTTCAAGACTATGCCGAGACATCATATTTCAAGTTATTTGAACGATTAGATTTTGAATTATAAACATTCAAAATTTAGTGCTTCTAACGTTAAATTGCATTTTCATATTTTTATTAATATCTCGTGAAAATATACTCCTAATGTACTAATTTTTTTATGTAGCAATAATACTAAAATACTCAAATGTAAATACATTGAATTTACAATTTTTATAATTTTACTGTACGAAATTTAAATTATGAAATTAATATTCGAAATTTTTTTAAATTTCAACCTACAATTGTTTGATGAATTTACATTTATTATGTCTGACTTCATGGCAATGCAAAATTTCAAATTTTTCTTCCAAGTAGTTTTCAAACGGCAAAATGATGGTTTAAGGTTTCCATATTCGATAGATAGAAGTGACTATATATTTTGGAACTTTTTATGCTATCCTGTAATCTAGCAGTCTTCAATGACTGCTTGACTGGCGTCGATGCCTTGATTAAGAAGGGGGTTCTCACGGTTAACAATCCAATACAGAACTTAAATTTGGGTGCAGTCCCTAAAATATTCTCGTCTTTAACACGTTCGCTGCCGCGTACGTGAAGATGTGATAATAGTTAATGCCGCACTGTAGAAGTGGGTTTTTCCCAGAAGCCGATTTACTTTTTATAACAAAGAATCGGTGAAAGATTTTCCCGCGCTGGAGCGTGAGTGGCCCCATAGCGTTGGCGCCATATCACGCACTTTCGCGTGAGCGGCAGCGAATGTGTTAAAAAATTAATTTTTTGGAAACTTATCCTACGAATTGAATGAAAATTTGTATTTAGGCTAATTGAAGAGTGTAGAATTATTTATGCCATCAAAATTAGGTAATGATATTGAAAAAAAAAAGTTTGAGTTCGTTTTAATATGTATGGCTATCCAAGTAAATGTTAATGCATAATTTAAAAGTAGACTTTATTTCCAGTCTTTTAGTACCAGTAACTTTCTTATACGATAATTTTTTGAGGCGTTAGTATATTTTTTTTTCTTTCCACGACTATACAAGGGATACATCTCATCGGGTCTTAAAGAGTAATAATTTTGAGCCATTCCGAACAGGTGGTTCTCTCTGTCTTCCTTCCATGGTAAATAAAATTTCCACTCTGGAAGTTACTCTGGTATTTTATCTATAGGAAAAAAAAAAAAAAAAAAAAACTTTTGTTCTCAATACAAGCTTTATTGTGGAAAAAAAATGAAAAGAGTAAAAACAATAAGTATGTATTGTTTCTGTTATAGATCGCAAGTAACAACGGCAGAAAACACACTACCAGTAACAAAGAGTTAAAAATTCAATGTGCACTTTGAAATTTTCACTTAAAAAAAATTTTCTCCTCTTTTCAAATCTACCAAAAATTTCGGAAACATCTTTTAAAAAGACAGCTCACTGGCATTTGATATTTACTTTCTGATGATGAAAAAGTTATTTGGATATTATCAGGTAATTAGTAATCACGATTTTAAGTTTTCTTCTTAGATTAATACTAGGTTTAGCGATTGGGGAATTTCGGTGAAGCGGCTTCTTAATTTTTGCAGCGTAATGCTGTCATTTCACTTTCAACTAATATTTTAGCTTGTAATAGAATAAAATTGATTCTTTTAATTAAACAATGGTACTCTTAGACTTGTTAGTTAAATAAATTATAAGTGTCTCACTTCTATACTGTATTATTTTTATCTGAATTTTGTGCTAATTTTCTGAAGAAATTATACGAGCAAAAAATAGGTGGAGAGGAGCTAATCAGCACAAGGGGCTGTGCATATTATAACGTTATCACTTTAAGGGGAGTGTAGAGATCTGGAAACTTGATATCGTAATATAAAGGGGAGGGGTTTTGATATCGTCGTCATTTTTAATACAACCAGACACTCAGTATTTTTTTTTTCATGAAAATACTTTGTTACCTTTATTAATATTAGTTTTTATGAAAATACAAAGCTGTTACTAGAATAATTTAGGTATTTATAAAATCATTTCATTCCAAGTCTCGGAATATCCTAATGTTTGGCATTCCTGCTCTTCTGCCATATGCGCCTACAATTTGATGTTAGAGAAATCAGATACACAGTATGTAGAAAATGGTACTTGGTTTACTAATAAAGGGAGACAAAGAATATTGCCCACTGTTCTGCTTTTAATCTCTCTTGGTAGTGAGGGGAAGGTTAAGAGCAATTATTACTTTTGAATGCATTATGGAAAGATAAGTTGTTATTAAATACTTTTTAAATAGTAACTAAATGTTCTAGATGTTATTAGATGAAATCATTATTTCGTATATTTATATTTTATTCACTTGTTGAATCATTAAAATATACGACTAATAGATATAAGATCATATGTGTATCTGACTGCAAGTGTATAAAAAGAAAGAAAAAGAATATAAAAATAAAAAAATTTTAATTTTTAGACGCTGGCAACGATACCAACAGGTGGGAGGTTTGATGAATGATAACGCATGAAATCGTAAAGTTTGGGGGGAGAGGGGATCCAAAATAAGAAAAATGTTGATACTGGTATATGTATAGCCCTCCAGCTATAATAATGTAAACTACTTAAAGATGTAGGGGGAGCCCGATGTCATAAATCCTTTCCCCCCTCCTATTACTCTACCAATTGATATTTACTTTCTTCTATCTTTACAAGAAGAAAGTATTGGATTCATGAAAATTTTCGACTTCCGGTTTTCGACGGATTTATACGTTTTAGAAGGTCCTGAACACGTTTTGACTATTTTTAGAAAATGTCTGTCTGTGAGTCTGTCCGTCTGTCTGTCTGTGAGTTTGTTTGTATGTGACAAAAAATTTGTGGGCGCTCTATCTCAAGAACCAATGCTCGAAATTTAATAAAATTTTATATTCAGTTAGACATTGATATTAATTAGTGCCTATTGGTTTTTGGTGAAAATTGGCCTGCAGGTGGCGCTGCTATACTACGTTTTTCATGATTTTCAAGATTGCTATATCTCAAGAACTAATGCACAGAATTTCACCAAACTTCAGATTCTGTGACCCCTTGATATACATAGCCGCTGATAAGGTTTTGGTGTGAACTGCCCTATAGGTGGCGCTGCTATGCTACATTTTGCACGATTTTTGTGATAGCTATATCTCAAGAATTAATGCAGAGAACTTCATCAAATTTT
This sequence comes from Maratus speculifer, assembly GCA_964019185.1. Lineage (NCBI taxonomy): Eukaryota > Metazoa > Arthropoda > Arachnida > Araneae > Salticidae > Maratus > Maratus speculifer. The sequence continues at coordinate 217,259,008 of OZ025294.1, forward strand.
AGATTCTGTCATACTAGAATATATAACATAATTAGACGCTGATTACATTTTGGTATTAACCTTGCAACAGGTGGTGCAGCTATGCTGCATTTTGCATGATTTTTCCGATAGCTATATCTCAACAACCAACGCACAGAATTTCATCAAACTTCAGATTTTGTTACAAAATGACATATAAAATAACTACACGATGATTACGTTTTGTTATAAATCGTTCAACTGATGGTGCTGCTGTGCTATATTTTACACTTTTTTTTAACTACTAGCTATATCTCAAGAACTAATGCACAGAATTTCATCAAACTTCAGATTCTTTTACATCATAACATAATTTGACGCTTTTTTACGTTTTGGCATAAATTTTCCAAGATATGGTGTTGCTGTGCTTCGTTTTGAAAAATTTTTATTAGAATTAATATCTCAAGAACTAATGGACGAAATTCCATCAAATTTCAGATTCTGTTAGGTCTTGACATAAATAGATGCTTATTAGGTTTTAGTATAAATTACCCAACATGAGGCACTACTAAGCTCATTTTCTCAGCATATTAATTAAATTTTGCGTTTTAGGCTTTTCGGATACCAGAATCTCTTTAGGCTAGGCCAAATGTTCGAGGAAATTTGATAGTGGGTAACTTTGGGGTTACCACTTTTTAAATATTAAAATGTACTTATGAGATAGAAGAAAGTTTTGGGATTGACACATCCAACTAGTTTATTTATTAAATCCATATTTCGTGTGCTTAAGGGAGACCCGCAATAAAAAAACCCAAATTTTTATTATTGATTTTAAAGTAATGAATTTTGGTGTACTATTTAAGAATCTTTTTGTAAGGAATAATTAGCAAAAAAATTCACTTTTTATTAAAAAGTACATTTTTTATGGGGATTTTTATGATTTTTTTTGTCGAAAAATACTTTTTAAAATTACTACTCCTCATTCAATTTTCAATATTTTGGTATTACTAAAATTTCTTAAATAGTGTTATAGTATATAGAAAAAAACTAAGGAGAGATATTTTTAATTTTCTATTTTAATCGGCTAAAAATAAAATAAAATAAAATAAAATAAAAATACGCATGGTAAATTTCCTTGAATTCGTTATAATTTTCATGTTTACCAATTTATGTAAATTTTTCAGAAATAGTTAAAAAAAATATCTCTCCTTACTTTTGTTGCAATTTTTTTTAAGATTCTAAAAACATAAACACTTTGTTTCTAAATCATTTTACCACTGAACCTTAGTACTTTGAACTTAGGCAAAATATGAAAAAAAGTCATTCTCAGGAAAACAAGTTTTAAATGACCGCTAGTCCTTTAAACTCTATAGTGACTGCAATTAAAAAAGCTCATTTGCTACCTGTTCCAAGTGTCCCCGAGTTCTGCAATTTTGCATGGATATTCGCAAATATGTATTTTATCGTTTTCTGAGAATTTTTTGAACTTTTGATGATTTTTGGCCGAAAATGGGGTACGGGTCTCCCTTAAATGATTTGAAATGTTACTATGAAAATTTCGAATAAATAACGCTTTTAATGTTAAACCAACAACCTATATACACATGAAAATGTATTTTGCTAGATACTTAATTATGCATCAACAATTAATTTTATATTTGACAAATATAAAACTACGGTTGAATATTTGAAATTCAAAACATCTTTTATGACTTACAAACTGCAGCACAGTAAGGGGGGGGGGGGGATTTTTCGTAAGACAAAAATGCATCTTTTACAATGATTAAATTTTTGCTTCTAAAAACTAGTTTTGAATAGTAAATTTCGGTCGCCTTCATGTTTCAGTGGATAAACATGGGCTTTACATGCCTATTCGGTAACCAGGCCCTGAATATAAACAATTTCTTGATAATTAATAATAATCTTTAGCTGCTGCAGCCCGACTGTTGTAGTTAATATTGTTCATAAGCTTTTTTTTCAGCTATTTTCTTCTTCCTTAGACTATGGACCCGTATAAAATTTACACACTATAATATTTGAGAATATTTTTAAATCTAATTTTATTAAATATTAATTAACTGCAAGTTTTTATCGTACAATGTGCTTTAACGAAATGCGAGTGTAATCGAGTAATTTTTTCGTACGCTACTTCATTCATTGCTGTGCGTTTTGTATGCTTATAGAAAAGGGGATATTGTCAACAGAAATAATATGGTTCACTTTTCTCAGATTTTTTATCCACTTACAGGTTGTACGGTACAGCTTCATAAATAGCTCTTGACAAAATGCCTGTTAAAGGTTTGCTTCTTAAAAAATTTAAAAATAATTAAAAAATTTAAATAAACATAAAGGCTGAAATATCCTTCTGATCACCTACCCATTCAAATGACTGGATTGACAGGAAATGCGTCCGTTAATGGAGAACCTTATAGCTTGGTACAATCGCTTGAGTTCTTCTGCGTCCCCAAACAGTCTGATTTATCATCTCTACGGGATATCTGTTAATGATCTGATATCCGTTTTTTCTTAAAAGTATGTGGGGACCGTCTTTAAACTTTCAATTGCATCGCGTTTGCTTCCTATTCTATTTAAACAGAAAAGCGCTTCATTTTAGTTTTGTAGAATTTATATAAAAGACTTTATCATGATTTTATATTATTGTGCAATGTAATAAAATATACAGTACATATATTACTATGCATTTTTCACATTTTAATTGTATCTTGTATTTTAGATATACCAACATCATAAGTATTGAAATACTTTTAAAATTTGAATGCATCAACGTTATTGTGAAACGTGTAGTAAACTAGATTACGTGAAACGAAAGGGATATTTTAAAAATTTCATTGAAATATATAAAGCATAATTGCAAAGGCAGTCGCAAGAAATATATTTTTCAAAGAACAAGAACCAGACAAAAAATAATGCTTTTTTCTATTTTTCAACCGCACCGAAATTGCTTTTTTATTTTTATTTTTTTAATTACTCAAAGACATTTTTATTTGAAAATGTTCTACTAATAATTTTCAGTTAATTTAAAAGACAAAACATTCACCCTATATATTTCCGCTGGTTATTAGTGTTATTAGTATAATCGATAAATGGAATCCAAAATTACTTATACTAAAGCTAGATTCTAGCTAAAGGAATAAACTCTAAGACGAAAAAAATGTATTTCATAGAAACAAAATTTAATTTTTGCATCTAATTCCAAGAACACAAATGTTTTTGGGTTAAAATGGAGGATTCTCCCAATTGAAAATGTATATTTAAAATTTTAAATTAAATCATGATTTTTGGAAAGCCTAGAAAGAAAACAAAAGAAAAACTAAGATAATTTGATATCTTAGAGATAATATACATAATTATAAATATACATTATGTAATATACATAATGTATATTTATAATAAGCCTGCTTACCTATTTGTAATTTTAATGTTTAGTAAAGATTTTCATGAAGAGCACTTCGAAACATTCAAAGAGCAGCTTCATAAAAAGGTTTATAAAGATGTTTGTTTATGTTTGTTTATTTTGTGTCGGCCTATTATCTACACGAGAGATATAGGCCCAGGGGGAGGAATGCCCTTCGTGGTAGTCTTTCTAAAAGAACCTAACACGTATTTACGCAAGGTTCGAAGAAAAACACGAAAACTCCGAACGGTTAGGCCGACGGACGCTGTGAGTTCGAACCCAGCACCTACCGTCTACCAGTTGAGAGGTCAGAACCTCTCGATACGGGTTAGGTTCCCTTAGAAAGACCCCCACGGAGGGCATCCCACCCCTTAGGGCCTATATCCTATAGTGTAGATAATTGGCCTACATACATACAACATACATACAACAACAGAACCTCTCGGCCAGTTAATAAAGATGAATTATTAAAAGAGGGACATTATGGGACAAAAAGTGCCTGAAACTTAAAATACCGTTTAAAAAAAATGAATTTATGAAAAAACTTCCATCATGAGAGAAAAATCGCTTTTAAACCTTAATGTGTAATTCATTTATTAGAAATTGGAATAAAAAGTTGTTTGGCATAACACAGCTGTCATTTAAAAATCAAAATGCTCTTTTGAAATAAAAAATAAAAAAATGTCGTCAGAAGAAAACAATCGCTAATCCGAATTGTAAATCAAAATCATAAATTCAAATAAAAATATGTCTTTTAAAATAATAAAAAAAAAGTGTCGTTATGAGAAAACAATCGCTTATGACTCAATGTGTAACTCATTTATCAAAGAATGAAAGAAATAAGAAAAATGCCGTCTTGAGACAAAAATTGCTTAAAACTCAATGTGTGATTCAATTTTTTTAAAAAAAATTAATTTATTAAATTAAAAAAAAAATTGCACACTAGGTGCTTTAAACAGAAAATTTTCAGTCGGAAAGGAATAAAAAAGTACCGTCATAAAAAAACAATCTCTTATAACTCAATGTTTAATTTATATATCAAGGAAGGAAATAAGTAAAATGTTGCAGTCAAGTTGTAACAGTCGCTTAAATCACAAAATGCTCCTTCGTGAAGTGGATAAAAATAAAATCCCTGTCGGCTGGGCCTATAGGCGGAGGTATATTTCGAAGAGTGCTCATTTCAACAAAAAAAATATATGATTAGAGATAAACCCAGTTTAATAATTTCATTTGGCCGTTTATGAAAAATTTTTAATTTTTCTGCAAAAACTGGTTATATTAGAATCATCTTAAGAAAAATTCAGCTCAAATGCCCATTTTGACAACATATTTTGAAATAGATTCTGAATTTATTAAAAAATCGACCAAAACAGTACATTATACAGTTCCTAAATAACAAAAAACTGTCAGTTGAATGCATTTGAAAAAAAAAAATTGAATTTAAAAATGAGTCATAAAATAACCGATTTGTTGTTTGAATACATCCTTAATTCTTTAATCATGATTGCTTCGGAAAATTTTGTGCGAAATACTCACTTTGACAGCATTTTTAAAAATATATTCTATCGTTATCAAAAAACTGGCCAATGCGTCACAGTATATAGTTCCTAAATAAGAGGATCTATCAATTGGATGCGTTTGAGAGCGAAAATGGATTTTAAAACGAGTCATAAAAAACGCAATTTGCTATGTGAAAACTTCCTTAAATTTTCAAATCACGAAGGCTTCGGGAAATTCTGTTCAAAATACCCTTTTTGATAGCCTTTTTCAAAATATATTCTGTCTTTATCAAAAAACCGATCAATGCATCACATTATATAGTTCCTAAATAAGAGGATCTGTAAATTGGATGCGTTTGAGAACAAAAATGGAATTAAAAACGAGTCAGAAAAAAAACGCAATTTCTTATTTGAATACTTCCTTCAATTTACAGTCCCGATGACTTTCGGAAATTCTGTTCAAAATACCCTTTTTGATAGCCTTTTTTGAAATATATTCTGTGTTTATCAGAAAATTGACCAATGCGTCACTTTATACAGTTTCTAAATAAGAGGATCTACGATTCGGATGCGTTTAAAATCAAAAATGAATTTAAAAATGAGTCAGAATATAAGCAGTTTGGATTTGAGGTTTTTTTCTCCAACTCCTATTTTTGTTTAATTTCTTTTTGCTATACGAAAAACTTGTCAGTATAAAAGTTGTAGATATTTTTGAGAAGATGTAAAATAAATTTAATCAGATTTGATATCTTAAAAATTGACGGAGTTATGGATTTTTCTCTTTTTTCAGCGCCCTTTTTCTTTTCGTTTTAATTTTTTTCATCGGTAAAAGTTGGTCCTAGTGATGGGCGATTCTGGAAATTTTGAGAATCGATTAAAATCGATATCGTATAAAACAACATCGATCATAATAAGAATCGATTTCTCAGTTCTAGAATCGATACTAGAATCGATATTTCGATATTTAGGTTCACACAGAGAAGCTCCAAATTACTAATTCCAAAACTTAGACAATCAGCAGAACCGTAATTACCGCCTCCCACCCCCCCCCCCCATCCCCATTTAGGGAGGCATAGAATTAAGCTATTGCAGATTTTAGAGTCGGATAATAAGAATTTTAAATTGATTGTCACTTATGGTTTTCACTTACACAAAAACTTTGACAAATTTGAGAGACATAACTCAACTAATAACAACACTGAATAACTTGGCATTAAACCGAGTATAAAGAGTGCCAAGAGCGTGTAACTAGGATGGGGAACAAGGAGTATAGACAAAAAAAAAAAAAAAAAAAAAAAACTTTTTTTTTCTAATGCCAACCAAATGTTACACGAGATAGTTTGGAAGAACATAAAATATGTCCCATTCCCAAGGGGGCAGGTAACCCCCACTCTTGAAGGAAAGGCGATCATAGCCCAAATGTATCTTTTGTCGAAGTTTCAAAATGAGGATTTACAATAAAATAGAACGAGAATTGGACATTTTAAAAATTGCATGCATACTTTGAACGGCCCATGTAGTAAAGATTGGCGAGGAAGGGGGGGGGGGGGGGACGAGGGATTAGAACGGACGAACTTGAAAAAAAAAAACATAATTAACTAATAACCCAAATAACTGAGCTTCTAAACAAAAATATAGTGTTTAACTTAGTGTTGAATTCATGGGGTGGCCCGCGGGGAACATACACTCTTTGAAACTATAAAAAGTGCCAAGAGCATGTAACTAAGTGGGGAGAGGGGTAGTAACAGAAAAAAAAACGAGGAGATAAAAGCTTTATAACGATATGTTACATGAGATGGTGTGGAAGAAACAAAAAATATGCCCCCCCCCCCCACCCAGGGGGGCAAGGTGAGTCCCAAACGGACAGAAGGGCGACCCCGGCCCATATGTATCTTTTGTTGAGGTTTCAAAATATGGATTTATAACAAAATAGAACGAGGATTAGACTTTTTTAAAATCTCAGTCATAATTTGAACGAACCTGTAAAGATTGGTGAGGAAGGGGGCGGGGGGCGGTAGGACGGGCGAACATGAAAAAAAAAAAAAAATAGTGGCACTCTGAGAGTGCCGATAGAAGTGAAACCTTGAACAATTACGTGTGTATTTTTGAATCGCCAGGAAATACTTTTAAATGAGTAAAAAAAGGTTCTATAATATTAAAGAACATATTCATGTCTATTAAAAAAAAAAAAAAAAAAAAAAAAAAAAAACGCGCGATACCATATGTCCAGCTATTGTAGTTAACTCACTATAACTACTTTCTTATACTTTAAAACGCGATAAATACACCAACCAAAATTAGACCATACTATCGATAACTTAATCCTTATCCAAATAAATCATTTTGTATTAATGCCTGTTACAATATCTGTAGATTACTTTTTGAATTTTTCAAATCGGACATTCCATTCAAAAGATATTACGAATTTAAAGATGATAATCTAAAGAAACAATAGTGTTGCTGAGTACTCGGTGGCCAAAAAGCTTAGGGATTACGTGTGCAATCAAACGATTGCGGGTTCGGACCCCAGTTTCGCTGATATGTATCAATGTTTATTTTTTGAAGAAGTTTGAAAAATTAAAATTTTAACACATTATGGGGCCGTAATGTGACCTGAAATGATGGGAGAAAATTTCTTTTGCTAAATTTGTATTGTATGAAGCATAAGCTTTCAATAGACATATTGTATCAAGAAAAAGCCCCTCTGTCCCCCACCCCCCCCAAAAAAGGTCCTATTGGGAAAACCGGAAAACTGGAAAAGCAAAAAGAACGGCGAGAAATGGTTAGCTATACTAGAATTTTTCTCATCACTGTAACTCCTATAGAAGCAAAGTTATGGCCTTTTAAAGATTGAAATGAAGTGAAGAAATAAGCAAAATTAGGTGAGTGATTGACAGGGGGGGGAGAATCCACAGCTCTGGGGGTGCCATGTAGCTTAAACTTTTAAGTTAAAAATGGTAGAAAATTAAATGAGTGAAATTTTAAGGTGTATATTGGGGGAGGGTGCAAGCCCCCCCCCTCAAAAATTTTTTTGTTTCTTTTGAAGAAACAAAAAAATATACCCCCCCCCCCCGGCGGGGCGCAGATAAACCCCAAACGGGCGGAAGGGCGACCCTTTATTTATCTTTTGTCAAGGATTTAAAATGTGGATCTAAAATAAAATTGACTGAGAATTGGACATTTTTAAAACTGTATGTATATTTCGAACGGCCCTGTAGGTTAAAACTGACGTGGAAGGGGGGATTAGAAGAGACGAGCGTGAAAAATAAAACATAATAAACTAAAACTTCAAATAACTAGACTTTTAAATAAAAATATAACGATTTAACATAGTGTCGAATTAATGGGGTGGCCGCAGGGGATTACCCCTCCCCCCCTCCCCAGAAGTTATGAGATTTTATGTTTTTTAATGCACAAATTACGATTCCCCCTCCCTTACAGAGCTGTAAAACATGATGCCTTTTTCCGGTGTCGCAGAAAAATAACTGCATTCAACACTGATTTAGCCTAGAAAAAAAAAGAAAAAAAAATCGAAATCGAATCTAAAGATCGACATCGAATCTAAAGATCGACATCGAATCTAAAGATCGACATCGAATCTAAAGATCGACATCGAATCTAAAGATCGACATCGAATCTAAAGATCGACATCGAATCTAAGATCGACATCGAATCTAAAGATCGACATCGAATCTAAAGATCGATCTTACGGGCAGAATCGATTTTACATTTTTACTTTCTTTTGTAACTTTACAAGAAGAGAGTATTAGATTCGTGAAAAATTTTGACTTCCCGTTTTTGATGGATTTATATATTTTAGAAGGTCTTTAACACGATTTCATGGTTTTTAAGAAATATCTGTCTGTGTGTGTGTGTGTGTGTCACTCTGTGAGTCTGTATACGACAAAAATTTCTGACAGTTCTATCTGAAGAACAAATGCACGGAATTCCACAAAACTTTAGATGTAGTTTGACCTTGATATAAACTGAATCTAATTAATTTTTGGTGCATATAGCCTAACAGGTGGCGCTGCTATGCTGCATTTTTTGCGATTTTCGCAACAGCTATATCTGAATAACGAATGAACGGATTTTCTTCACATTTTAGATCCAGTTAGTCCTTGACATGAATTGATGTTTTTTACATTTTGATGTATATAGCTTCTCAGATGGCGCTGCTATACTGAATTTTTCACAATTCCCACTCAGCGCCATGTGAAAGAGGGAGGGACGAAAGGAAGCGGTCGTTCCGAGCACGGAAATTTAGGGGGCGCCAAATTTTTACTACTAACATCACTTCTAGCCTATCACAAGAAAAAGCTAATAGGGGAGGGGGAGCTAAATTGGAACTTTGAACCGGGCGCAGTTCTCTTTTCGCACGCCCCTGTTTCCATTTTAGCTTTATCTCAAGAACTAATGCACGGACTTTCATAAAAATTTAGATTCAATTAGTCCTTGATATTATTTGATGCTAATTACAATTTGGAGGAAATCGCTTAAGGGTGTTCTTAAATCAAAAAGGGCAACTTTGTGACACATGCATTAATTTATTTTTGTTCGGAAATGCATGAAAATAGCAGGTGTTGTTGTTCAGAAACTGTCTAATTGCACTCATTCTTTTGTTTTTTAAAAAACACAATAGATTTTTCATAACAAGCCTTCAAAGTTGACACTTTTGAGCATATTTCCCGACGAAAGCAGAAAAACCGGTCGAAAAGGAGGAGAAAAACGGGTGATTGCGTCATCGAAATAGCTTATAACTCGATAAGTAATTTAATTATCATAAAATGGAAAAAAAAGTTCAATTCGAAATCGCTTTCATAGTCAGGCATTAAAATTTTATAACCTTCTGTTAAAAAATGAATTTGTAAATGTGTCAAAACGTTTTTCGCTTGTTGAGCGGATCAGTTAAGAACACCCTTAAGAGATGGCGCTGCTATACTGCATTATTCATGATTAACGCAATAGTGCTATCTCAAGAACGAATTTTCATCAAAATTCAGATTCAGTAAATCTCTGACATCGATTAGTGTTATTTAGTTCTTGGTGTAAATTGCCCAACAGGTGGCGCTGATATGCTGCATTTTTTATGATTTCGCAATAGCTGTATCTCGCGCTTTCATAGATTTTCATCAAAATTCAGATTCAGCTGGTACTTAATAAAAATTGATCCTGATCAATTTTGGTGTACATCACTCAAAAAAAAAAAAACGCTATTTTGCAGGGTGGGGGGGGGGGGGGTTCTGAGGTTTCTTTAATTCTTCTATCTTAGAAACTAATACACTGAAATTTTGGAATTGGCACATCCGTCTATTTTATCTTCGACTTTTGAAGGAAAATGAAAATTAGATTACCTTCAGAGAAATCGATTAAAAATTTTAAAGAATCGATTAAATCGAGTTGGCCGTAGTATCGATTAAATCGATTTAAAAAATCGAAATCGCCCATCACTAGTTGGTCCTATCAAAAACTTGTAAAAACAAAAGTTTTAGAAAATTTTAAGAACATTTACAAAAAAGTTAGTTAGACTTGATATCTTGAAAATTGACGAAGTTATGAATTTTTTTCTCTCAAAATCCCTGTTTTTTTCGCCCCTTGAGCCCACTTCTAAATTTATCAAAAATCTGTCATGCATATATTACCTTGAGTCTAAAGTTTTGACCCTTTCGCAGAATAGTGCTACTAAAACAGCTGGCGTTCGCAAGTTAAGTGACATTTTTACATACGGTTTTCTGGTTTCGAAAGAAGAAGACGTGTGCTACAACACTGTGTATTTATTGTTTTGAAAAATTATCATCTGTAGCCTCCACGAAGCCTCGAAAATGGAACTATCACGTATCCAGCTTCGAACCATCATCTATTACGAGTTCTGTAGCAACACCGGAGTGACAGAATGTCACCGTAACATGTGTGCACGTTTAGGTGAGTATATTGTATCACTTAGTACAGTCAAACGATAGTATCAAAATTTTAAGATTAAGAATTTCGACATCGAAGATGAATCACGTGCTGGTCGACCTACTGTGATTGACGAGACCGAATTGCGGAAATCCATCGATGAAGATCAAAATGCTACATCACGGGAACTTGCATCTCACTTCAATGTTTCTCAAACAACCATAATTCGAGCATTAAAAAACATTGGTTTGACATACAAATTCAATCGATGGGTGCCGCACGATCTGTCACAAAATGACAAAGAAAAACGAAAACGGACCTGTGTAAACTTTCTCGAATATCACCGAAAGGGTGATTTTTTGAACCGGATTGTTACGTGTGATGAAAAATGGGTTTATTACAACACCAGTTGAAAAGGAGGATGGTCTCAACCAAGTGTACCGGTCAGGACCGTAACCAGGCGCACATTGACCTATAAAAAAATCCTCCCTTGTGTTTTCTGGGATAGTCGCTGTATTATCTACAAGGAGTACTTAAAAAGTGGCCAGACCATCGACAGTGAGTCGTACAGCAGCATGCTGCATAAAGTGGACGCAGCAATTAGGGAAAAGCGAATTAAGGAGTTCCGAGGTAAGGTGGTTATGTTTCACCAGGATAATGCCAGGCCACACGTCAGTGCGTGGACGAATTGGAACTTATACAAGCTGGAATGGGACTTAATGCCACATCCTCCATATAGTCCGGACATGGCACCTTCCGACTACTATCTGTTTTTGCATCTGCAACTGCACCTTAGTGGTGAAATTTTCAATTCTTCAGAAGAGGTCAAAAAAGAGGTTGACCTCCTTCTCGACTCACATAGCCCAGAGTTTTTCAAGGAAGGCATTGAAAAACTGCCAAAACGTTGGCAGAAGATTGTCGAACTTAATGGTGATTACTATCCTCACTAATGTGTTGTATTTTTGTAAATATTTGTTGTCAACATTAAAATAAAAAAAGGGTCAAAACTTTAGACTCAACCTGATACTTTTGGCCCATTTTTAAGAAGTAATATAAACTTTAAACCGACTCGATATCTACATTAATTAAGAAGTTATGGCGTTTTTTCAGTTTTCACAAAAACGCCCCCTATTCCGGCCCCCTTGGTCCGATTTTGCCCATTAACGAACTTAGCCAAGATTTTAATCCCTTTGATTTTATGTACCAGTTTGGTGGAGATTGGTGAAGAATTATAGAAGTTATCGTATCCATAAAAAAGTGATATATATAATATATATATATATATATATATATAGATAGATAGATAGATAGATAGATAGATAGATAGATAAACTGGTGCGATTGCAATAGGTAGTATTTCTTACGAAATCTACCTAAAAACTGTAATCGTGAGGCAACAATCGCTTATAACTGTTTGTGTAATTCGTTTATCAGAAATTTAAATAACATGTATTTTACCGTGACCCCACTGTCGCTTCAAACTAAAAATGTTTCTCCGAAATTGTTTGTTTGTTTGTATTTATATCGGCCAATTATCTACACTGTGGAATATAGGCCCTAAGAGGTGGGATGCTCTCTGTGGAGGTCTTTCTAAGGGAACCTAACCCGTATTTACGCAAGGTTTGAAGAAAACCACGGAAAACTCCGAACGGTTAGGCCGACGGTCGCGATTGGGTTTGAACCCAGCACCTACCGTCTACCAGTTTGGAAGTCAGAACCTCCCGGCCACAGGTGAGGCGTTTCTTCGAAATAATGAACAAAAAAGTGTCGACATGTAAACATTATGAAAAATAAACAGAAGAAATGTAATTAAAAGTATTTTTTTATGTTCTTAGGTGCGTTTGTAATTATGTTAATATGTAGCACCTATAGTCATAGTTCACTCAGTTTGTCCGTCTGTCCGTCCGCATTTAACAGCACAAAAACTGCCCGCAATGGGTTGAATTTAATATATATATATATATGTGTATATATATAATCTGGGGGAGACATAAATCCAGCAGTGGATCGAAAAAGGTTGATGATGATGAAGGTGATGATATATTGTCGGTATATTGAGATTTTATGAAAATCAGGCTCATAGTTTAGTTACAGGGTGAATCAAAATGATTTTATTACATTACGGTCAATTGGAAAAATAGTTTCAAGTGCATTTTTGTGTTGTTACATACGTTTGAACAAAATCATATGAAGTATATACTAAAATATAGATTCTGTACAATCAGTGGTGCAAAAAGTATTTGTTATTCATTTACAGGGCTACACAAAAGTATTCCATTACATAATGATATAAAGGGAAGCATTGTTTAGGACACCTTTTAATTAAATTATGTCACATTTTATGAAATTGACATACGTTGCTGAAGTTTACTGCAAGTTACTTCCTGTATAATAAAAAGCAGATAGTTTTTTTTTACAGGAACGCACAAAATATGTCGAATATTATACTGTACCCAATGTACTGTACTATTACACCCAGATCTGAATATTTTTATAATTTCGTTATTGTACGAACGCACCTCATTTGCTACGTTTGATATGCAATTTCAGACTTGTTGTGATTTAATTCATTTTGTATAATATGTTTTTAGAAAACTAATATATTTTTGACTTATTTACCAATTAAATAATAATAATAACTTTGCAATAATTACAACTCCTTTGAAATAATACTACGCAATTTAGTTTTAACATTACCAACTTTATGGCATCAGATGAAGGAAACAAATGCAAAATGATTGTCGATAAAAATCCCCATTGACTCCAAACAGTGATTTTTCCCTCTCTAAATAATTATTGTAAGTTAAAAAAAAAAAATTCTTTTTTAATATTTTAATATTTATAATAAAATTCTAAAAGAAGAATTTGAAAAGTGTGTATTCTGAATTATATGTTTCAACAAAGATAAAAATATGTTTGGAATTGGAATCCCAACATGGTATTTGTTATAAGATAGAGGAAATGTCTTTAAAATGATAAACGAGAAACTCGATCATCGAGTGCATTTAACCAAGAACTAATGTAAATGTACAGAGTCTCGCTTTTTACTTTCTTTTATCTATACAAGGAGAACGCACTGGATTCTTGAAAATTTTAGACTTCCGGTTTTTGACAGATTTACACGTTTTAGGGATGAGATACGCCAAAAAACATGTTTTTACAAAATGTTTGTTTGTGACTGTCTATATGTGACAGCTTCATATTTATTACAATGTATAAGCTTATTTAATCGCCGTCTTTTTATTTTGCATTTAATTTATACGTTTATATTTATGCTAATTGTAATGCTGTGTCAGCCTTTCCGCTTCATCCGAGTGTTTGCTTCATATATCAGCCATTGCCTCTGCAAGAACTTAGTTTAGCAAAGTTTACTCTTGCTAATTCTTCAATGCATTCCTGAAATGGACTCATCGAATCCGACATGAAAATAATCGTATGTGGCGATCCCAGAACTTTCTTCTATCTCATACATTTTAATACTTACCAAAAAAATGAAACATAGCAGCGTCACCGGTTAGGTGATTTACTCCAAAATCTAATCTGTAACAATTTATTTCAAGCTCTAACTGAATCTCAAATTTGATGAAAATCAGTGTATTAGTATTTGAGATAAAATCATTGCAAAAAACCGTACAAATGGATAGCAGCGCCGAATCTAGGAAAAAAAGTGACCGGAAAAAAAGTTATCGGAAAAAAAGTGGCATAAACTACAAAAGCGGAAAAAAGTGACACGGAAAAAAAGTTACCGGAAAAAAGTGACAAGGAATTGATTTTGGGGATTCATTCCTTAAGTATGAAGGGGGGATCGGGGGGGGGCGAAGGGACGATTACCCCCCTCCCTCCGCCCTCAATTGGATGAATGGGTTTTTATGCAGAATTATCCAACGTGCGTCAAATTTGCATATAGGTTCTTTTTGATAAGGCTTATATATAGTATATAATGCCTGAAGAGATTTAGGAGTTTTAATGGTTAAGTATAGAGGGGGAACGGGGGATAACCTTTCTTAAATTAAATTAATAACTTTATACGCATAATTATGCGATTTGCTTAGAATTTTGGACACAGATTCATTATGATAAGACGTATCTCTGATTAGTTACGGAGTTCTTCTGCTTATTATAAAGGGGTGGGGGGGGGCAAACAATTATCTCTCACTTAAACTGGATAAATAGGTTTTTATGCAGAATTATCCCATGTATTTCAAATTTTAAATATAGGTTCTTTCTGATAAGGTGGATCCCTGAATAGTTTTAAGGATTTAATATTTAAGTATAGAAGGGGAATAGAATATAACCCACCTTAAATTAAATTACTTTTTACGCAGAATTATGGGATTTGCTTCAAATTTTGGATTATAGATTCATTATGATAAGGCGTATCCCTGATTACACATGGGGTTATTTTGCCAATTAAAAATTGGGGCGGGTAATTCCCCCCCCCTAAATTAGATAAAATGTTTTTTTATGCTCACTTATCCGATATATTTCATATTTTGGATATATGTTCTTTCTCATAAAGTGAATCCCGGAATAGTTCTATGGGTTTAAGGCTGTTCATAAATCAAAAAGGGCAACTTTGTGACATATGCTTTAATTTATTTTTATTCGGAAATGCATAAAAATAGCAGGTGTTGTTATTGAGAAACTGTTCATTACACTCAATTTTTTGGGTTTTTTTAAACATAATAGATCTTTCATAACAAGCCTTCAAAGTTGACGTTTTTGAGCACATTTCCCGATGAAAGCAAAAAAATCAGTCGAAAAGCAAGAGAAAAACGGGTGATCACGTGATCGAAATAGCTTATAACTTAATAGGTAATTTATTGATAAAAAAAATGGAAGAAAAAGTTCGATTTGAAATCGTTTTCTTAGTCAAGCTTTCAAATTTTATATCTTTCTGCTAAAAAATGAATTTGTAAATGTGTCAAAACTTTTGCGCTTTCTTAGCGGAGCAGTTGAGAACACCCTTAATGGTTAAGTATAGAGGGGAGAACGGGGGATCACATCCCTTAAATTAAATAAATGGCTTTTTACGCAGATTTATTCGATTTGCTTCGAATTTTGGATGGAGGTTCATTCTGACAAAGTTTATCTCTGATTAGTTATGTGGTTATTTTGCTAATTTTAAAAGGGAGCGGGCGATTATTCCCCCCCCCCCTTAACTTAGATAAATTGTTTTTTATGCACACTTATCCGATGTATTTCAAATTTGTTATATACATTCTTTTTAATAAGTAGAATCCCTGAATAGTTTAAAGGATTTAATGGCTAAGTAAAGGGGGGAACGGAATATAATACCCGTTAAATAAAATAAATGGCTTTTTATGCAGAATTATCCGATTTGCTTCAAAATTTGGATGTAGGTTACTCATGATAAGGCGAATTCCTGATTAGTTGTGGGTTATGGCCCGTTCCCTCCTCTGTACTTAATCATTAAACCCTTAAAACTATTCCGGGATTCACTTAATCAGAAAGATCATATATCCAAAATTTGAAATACGTCGAATAGTTGCGCAAAAATAATAATAGTAATAATAATGATAATAATAATAATAGTAATAATATAAATATCTTATTTAAGAAAGGGGGATAATCGCCCGCTCCCCCTTTTTAATTAGCAAAAGAACCCCAGAACTAATCAGAAATAAACCTTATTATAACGAATCTACACCCAAAAATTTGAAGCAAATCGGATAATTCTGCGTAAAAAGCCATTTATTTAACTTAAGGGAGGTTATCCCCCGTTCCCCTCCTCTATACTTAACCATTAAACCCTTAAAAGTATTCCGGGATTAACTTTATGAGAAAGAAGTTATATCCAAAATATGAAATACATCGGATAAGTGTGCATAAAAAACATTTTATCAAGTTTAAGGGGGATGAGATAATAATCACCAACCTCCCTTTTTAATTAGCAAGAGAACCCCATATCTAATCAGGGATACGTCTTATCATAATGAACCTATAATCCAAAATTTGAAGTTAATCCGATGTTTCTGCGTAAAAGGACATTTATTTAATTTAAGAGGGGTTAGCCCCGTCCCCCTTTTATACTTAGCCATTAAACCCTTAAAACTATTCATGGATTCACTTTATCAGAAAGAACTTATATTTCAAATTTGAAATACATCGGATAATTATGCATTAAAAACGATTTATCTAATTTGAGGCGAGATAATTACCTGTCCTTCCCTTTATTAGAAAGCAAAAGAATCCCATAATTAATCAGAGATATGTTTTATCATAATGAACTTATGTCCGAAATTCCAAGCAAATCGGATAATTCTGCGTAAAAAGCTATTAATTTATTTTAAGAGAGGTTATTTCCCCGTTCTCCCTCTATGCTTAACCATGAAACTCCCTAATCTCTTCAGGCATTTTATACTATATATAAGCCTTATCACAAAGAACCTATATCCAAAATTTGATATACGTTGGATAATTTTGCAAAAAAAAATCCATTTAACTGATTTTGGGTGGAAGGAGGGGGCGGGGGTAACCGTCCCTACCTAAAACTAATCAGGCAGGCGTCGTTTCAGTATGAACGTACAGTAGAACCCCGCTAATTCGGACCCTGTAAATCCGGATTTTCGGATAATCCGGATCGATTTGGTCATTTATTTTTTCAAGTTTGAGAAGCTATTGGCTAATTTCCATAGCATTAACTTGTTTCATCGTCGTATTCTGGATTTAAAAAAAAAAAAAAAAAAAAAAAAAAAAAAAAAAACTTTTTTTGAAATCTTTTTGGAAGAATTAAGCAAACTAAACATTTTTACTGTTTGTAAATATTCAATAAATTTAACATAAATGTGTTTTTCTGTAAGTATGTTTTATTTTATTTCATTTTTTTCTAATTCTCCGGGTAATCCGGATTTTCGATAATACAGATAGGGTCCGGTCCCAATTAATCCCAATTATTGGGGTTTTACTGTATATCTAAAAATTGAACCAAAACAGTTAATTCAGCATAAAAAACCTATTTACCTAAATTATGAGCCTCTTCCAGATTCCTCTTTTATATATCACCAATGAATCCCCAAAATCAATTCCTTGTCACTTTTTTCCGATAATTTTTTCCTTGTCACTTTTTTCCGATAATTTTTTCCTTGTCACTTTTTTCAGGTAATTTTTTTTCCGGAAACTTTTTTCCGTGTCACCTTTTTTCCGCTTTTGTAGTTTATGTCACTTTTTTTCCGTTTACCCATTTTATAGTGATAGATTGTTTATTGTTATATGAAAACGTAAAACATCATTCAAATCTTTATTTACCTACAAATTTTATACTTTAATCGATAAATATTTTCGCGAATAAGTGCGGAAGTCACTGGTTGTTTAGATTTTGAAAACAGTTTTATAAAGCTTAAAACGAGTTAAATTCTTTGAACCCAAGTAACTACATAAATTTTATATCTTTATTAATAATGCAGATATGTCAGAAAGTAATGTATTTAAACTTGAAAACAGATATAAACTCAAAATCCGCAGTTTAAACGAAGTGATTTTTATCTTAAAATATTACACAAAAACTTGACCTTATTCTTATTTTTTTTTTTTTTTTTTTTTGCTTAATATTTAATTTTTTATAAGGCAAATTGAAAAAAAAATCTTTTTCATAGTTATTAACAAAAGAAAGACTTAAATAAAAGTTTAAAAAACAAGCAAGAACATACAGCTCTACACAGTGTTTTCGCTGACATTTGACCAACGTTAGTAATTTGGCTAATTAAAAATAAAAAAACATTCGCCAGATGAAAAAAATATTAGCAAAATAGGTTCGCCGTGTAAGCACAAAAAAAAAAAAAAATCTTTAATCCTTTAATGTATCCCCCCTGTTTTCAATATATTTTAAAATAACCTATATTTTTATAACTGCGACAACGATTTTATTAATTTAATTTCAACTATCCGCTATAAATATATTAAAAATATGGATATATGCATATATATGAAAAACAAACAAAAAAGGAAAGAAAAATTAAAAATTGAGCACTAGCAATTTGGCGAATCTAATCGCTTGTTTACTCGCTAAATGAGGAATTTAGTCGCAATTTGGTGCAATGGCGAACGACAGCGAGAACCCTGGCTCTACAGCTTTCCTGATATATCCCTGCAGACACACGAAACAATTTAAAACGTTAAAAGAAAGTTTTTTTTCCCTTTATTTTATTTGTGTAAATTAACAATATTGTTTTTCTTTGTAAATTCTTTTTTCTTATTCAAAGCGATATTTTACATAGACAATAGATTTATGTTAACTTAATATATTGTCAGCTAAACACTTGTTGTCAACTTGTTGAAAATGACAATAAATGGACAATAAATAATTTTTGTCATTTTCCATCTTTGTGTTTTACTTGTATATTTTGTTTTTCTGATGATGATGATTGAGTAAATTCAATCGAAACATGTCAAATTATTAAGATATTTTAATGTATTTTATTAGCATTTGACGTCCTTTTTAGCAAATAAATATTTAATATATATTTTTGAAAAGATGAAAACCTGTAAAATTTACTGAAGCATGCTTTTAGTAACTATCGCTTATTAATCACTAATCAGATTGAATAACATATGTCTACATCCGTTTACCCTTCTTCTATCATTGCTCTCAAAATGACATTAAAACTATTTTTTGAGACGCATAAAAACATGTGGTGGACTTGCTTAATTGGTGGTGATCTGGAATCGATTTTTTTCCATGAAGGGATATTTTTTCCTAATTAGTTTGCATTTCAGAAATTGTACGACAAGATATATAACAAAACTAATATGCTTCTGATTTTTTTTTTTTTTTTTTTTTTTTTTCAAAAATGAAGCATTTCGCCACATTTAACGCAGTAAGATAGCGCTTTTTTTTCCAGATTAGTTACAATATACATGTTGTCGAAAAAAAATAAAATAAAAATGGTGAAATGATAGGAGTGGGGGCGCAGCCTATCGTGCCCCTTTCTAGTTATGGACATGGTGTTCAGAAGTTAATTCATTTAAAACATCAACTTTAGTGATAATTTCTGAAATATATTACGCCTTTAGCAAAATGTGGAAAATGTTATTTGTTTACATAGTTCCTGCCAGTTTCATGAATTTCCCAGCAAAAATGAAAAACAATATGAGTCAGGAATAGCCCCTTCGAATTTAAGAACAGCTTTATAAATTTGAAAACGCGCATACACATTTTATCGTATTGCTTTAGTCTAATTACTTTGTATGCCCCAGTGAACGAACTATAAATGCAATTCACAATATATTTTTCAGTAAGAAACCTATAATGCACATCAGTAAAGTAATACAATCTTCATTATGCTTAAAATAGCATAACAACACTAAATTTTACTGTCGACAGTTTTTACTTGAAGACCATCATTTAACAGAATTGTTTTATGTGACCTGTAAGTGAACAACAAATGTTTTGCACTTCGTATTCTACAGAAATATCGTTTTATTGGATTTCATAAATGCACTTCAGTTTCCTTATGTTTGAGACAGAATTTTAACAATTAACATGAATCGATTTTTTTCTATCGATATATGCAGTAAAAATCTTACATGCGTACAGATTTAAGTAAATAATTAAGAAAAAGGATTTACATTTAATATTCAGTGCTTTTCTTTCTTCAAATTTCTTTCTTCTTTGTCTTTACATTTTCATTTATTTAAAACAGTTATTAGCAAACGTTTCATTATCTTTGAGACAATAATCTTGAAATGATTTTTTTCTATCTACATATGCAGTAATAAACAGTAAAAATCCTTCACGCGTAAGGATTTAAATAAATGATTCAGAAAAACGCATTACATTTAACGAGGTGAAACCCATCAAAATTCGACGAAAGAAAAGTTTAAGAAGGAACTGTTTCATTGATTTATAATTAATTTACAAAATTAGTTACAGTAAAAAATGTATCTTATATTGATCAATATCACTCTCAAAGAAATATTATTAAAAATGCATCTTATACTGATCAATCAAACTCTCAAATAAATGCTATTTTAAGCTAAGATTAACAAAATACTATAAAACTCAGCTGTACAAATTTTCAAAATTAAACTTTAATCCCCTATGTAATTAGTAAAATATAATAAAGATCAGCTATTATGATGAAGTTATCAATTGAAGCTTTTATATTTGGTATAAATGCGAATGAAAAAAAAAATTATTCCAAATTGACAGGATTATAAAATTTCATACGAAATTAAAACAAGTCTTCATTTTCATCTTCTTAAAATTTACCCTCGCATTTCTCATATCCGTTTTCAGCACGTTTAATAAAATGGTATTTCAATTTGATCTTTTAAAAATCATTTTAACTCAAAAGTTGAAGTCATTTAATTGATGAAAAAGTAAAATAAAATAAATAAATAAAAATAAACCCGAAATCATTGAATTTTATAACAGGCGATATTTTTAACAAAGTATATGTATTTTAATTTCTTTTCTTTTTTCTTTTTTTTTTTTTTTTAATTTTGAGAAAGAAAAAAAGAGGCAGTGATTCTGTTGCCACAAATACAAAATTGGTAATAAAAACTATAAAAAAAATTAATATCTCAAAAACATATTGAGTCGGAGCTTTGAAACAAAATACATTTAAAAGTACATATTTTTTTCTATACGATGATGAGAAAATTTAAAACTGTACGATGTTTAGAAGCGAAAAATTTGCATTAGCGAATACTGCAAAACCGACATTGCATGGGAAAGTGTTGCCATTCACAAAATGCCGTATGCGCTTCGCACAGATACGTTTGGCCTTTATAATACCGATATTCACTGCATTTATTTTATTTTAGTTTAGATTTACACTTATTTAAATAAGTTAGTAATTAACGTTACCTAGTTTTATAAAACTGAAATATTTCATTAAATTATACTAACTTTGATTTTTGATAATATACTATGGATGTGGTCATGACAAAAAGATGTTTATCAGGTAGCAATTGGCAGTTAATTGATTTTAAAAACATTTATTTGGGAAATAAAAGAACAGTTATTTAATTCTTTTTCACAAGTTATATCTGAAAATTTAATTCGTATAAAACATAGTGAAGCTCAGATTTAAAAAATATTCCAAACTGAAAGTGTAGAAACACAATAATATTATCAAAGGAAAAAAACATTTTGTGTTTATCCCACCAAATACTTTTTAAAGAAAAGATGCGCAGCATTCTATATTTAAACCCCTGTATACAATAGACGACCCCTCTATGAGAGATTCGGAGGACTAATTGCTTTCAGCTTCACCCTACTTTTACTATGACATTGTAAGTCTCCCCACTGTGCGAAAAAGCAAAAGAAAGATACAGGAGCAGTCAAACGATTTTACTGAACTACAAGAATACGCCATTATAGGGCCAATCTATTCATTTGAACGGAAAGGTGACGTGAGGTGTACGGGAGCCAACATAAAACATCTTTTATTAAAATAATTAAGTTTCTTTTTAATCTAATTTAATCAGATGGGAAAGACAAAATAAAAATTTCCTGAAAAACTTAAAACAATTATAACAATTTTATAACAATTTACAATACATGATTTTATTTAACTGTTGCGATATCTTAACAAAAAGAATATTGCCCAGTTAAACTGATGGCATTGAGCTCACAGGCTACGCATACTATTTGTTCATTACAGCCTCCACAATTTGCCCCCCCCCCCCGAGTGTTAGCCGAGTGCTACTTTAAGGGAGCTAAATGGGGGGAGGGCGAAAATTATAGAGCATTTTGCTACATTTCAGCAACCGTTATAGGTAACAGCGTGAAATTCCAAAGTATAAATCTACTAAAAAATTAATTAATCACATATTTCATCAATTTCACAAATTCCCCCCCTCCCCTCTAAGGATGTTAAAAGGGGGTCGAAACTTTTAGGACATTTGGCAAATCTCAGCTACCGGTTTAAATAGAAGCAGGAAACTACAGAAAATAAACCTACTACAAAAATAATTAAGCACATGTTGCAGCGCTTTTAAAATTTCCACACCCTGACATTATATTATCACACTAAATTGAGGGTCGAAAATTTTCAAATTATTTCGAATTAAACTTTTTTTGGACCTGTCATATGACGTATCATCTTTTAAAGACTTCGGACCATCCTTTTAGATTTTTTCTAAATTTAGATTATGGATCTTTCTTCCCTCCTCCCCAATTTGGTCCCTCTAGCGGTTGCCGTAATTTTCGACCCTTTTTTG
Source organism: Maratus speculifer (assembly GCA_964019185.1). Lineage (NCBI taxonomy): Eukaryota > Metazoa > Arthropoda > Arachnida > Araneae > Salticidae > Maratus > Maratus speculifer. Next base: position 217,281,967 of record OZ025294.1, read on the forward strand.
AAATCGGTGTTTTTATCATTTTAAATCGGATTTTTTTTACTAGGTCCTCCGAAAAATATTATTTTCAATGTAAGAAAATTTTAAAAAGAGAGGGGAGGGCATGTTTTTCCGGAAGTACAATAGTTGGAACCCTGCGGTGCATTTTTTTCACTTTTGCTGACACCCTTCATATAACATATTTTTGAAAAACTCTGTGGTTACTATGTCATATTATACAGCTTCGTACTCCTCCCCTCCCCTCTTTGCCTTCGCGAAGGGATTTTTTCTAAATTTAGGCGATACCCTTCATGTGATACATTCTTTCGAATGCCCTGTGACCACTTATTCATATTATACATTTCGATTCCCACTTCTGGGGGAACGTTTAACGTATTTCAGCAACAGCTTTAATAATCGGAAAATTACGAAACTAATTTTGAATTACGTAAAAAAAAAATCAATAAAAAATATTGATCTCATTCACCATACATTTAGTTTCTGTTTTTGCCACAAGGGGTGCTTTTAATTTTTATTTCTTTTGCTATTTTGCTGCTAATTGCCAACAAATTCTGTTTTTTGATACTGAAACTCCCTTATTTTTTAGTTATTCGCGCCTAATTTACATTTTGCAACCAGAAAACGCCGTCACCCGACTTTTCGACTATTGTGGCGACCTTTGTTGTTTTTTATTTGTTTTTATTATACATATATATATATTCGGTTTTTAGCTTCTATGTATTTTCTAAAATTGGTTTCTTAAGCATGTAAAAACAATGATTTTTATAAATGATTGTAAAACTTCCCGATTGTAGCTTCCCGGAAGTAATCGATGACTGTATCGATTGTGTTTTTTACGAAGACTATTTTCTTCGATTTGTAAATTTTCGAAAATCGTCCATCCCTAGCCAAGTCCAAGGAGCAACTTTAAGTAGAAGTGGGAAGTTCACGATAAATAAAAAAACCCTTAAAAAATATTAAACATTTTTATTTAATAGATTTTAGAAATCCCCCGTTTCTTTCGAAACGTATTAAGAGGAGTTGCGAAGCTTATAGGTCATTTCACCATACCTCAACAGCAGTTTTAGATAGAGGCATGAATGTTGGATAGTTAATCTATTAAAACAAACGTAAACATTTATTTTAGAAATCCCCACCTAAGAGGGTTTAATAGAGTGGTCGTACTTTCAGTACAGTTCGCCAAATCTCTGCTGCAATTTTAGGAAGAAGCGAAAAGTCCATGGTAACAAATCTACTGATAAATATTTAAACATAATTTTAAAGCTATTCTGTCTATTATATCGTCAACATCCATTTTGAACCGGATAGTGTGCGATTATACGAATAAGACAACGATTACAGATATTTAATTAACTTTTTTTCTTTTTTTGAGGGGGGGGGGGCATTTTTACAAGATGCATTTCATTTGATTCAAGATCTTTTTAAAGAAACCGACCAACGTAGCGAATAAAGGCTGTTAATTTGTCAATATTCCTTGTCTTGCACTCAATCTTTGCTTCTCAATGCAGTTTTAGATTTATATTGAAAATAATAAACTAATTATTTTGTTTTATTAAGTAAATTGTATTTTTTAATAAATGCTTTAAACTTCCACATATTAAATATTTTAACGGGTGGTAAGGGTCTATATCTGTGTAATACTATTATCCCTGCGTTAATTGCATATGATTCTCTATGATACAAGCCGCTATTTTCTTCTTTGTAAGTTTTGAAAGCAGTAGCCGATTCGAGAGCAACTGTCGCGTGTGAAATTTATTTCTGGTGGGAGGAAGGTAGTGGTATTCATATTCACTATGACTGATCTACTTGGTTCAATATAATAGCGGTGAGTATAAAGGTAAGAGGGAACGGATTGTTAAATTAAAATATTTTTTGTGTGTTTCTGGCAAGTAAAATCGATAACATATTTTAAACTAAAATCACCATTATAGTATTAAACAAGCTTGAAACAACAAATTGCATGAAAGAAAAGTAAAATCTTATCAACAGGAATATGATTTACTGTCTCTCCACTACATGATCATTGAAGGAAGACCCTGCCTTTCTAGTAAAATAGAAATCATGAAGACAATTCTAAAAGTTCACGAGATAAGTGCATTGTCATGTATCTTCAATCTCAATTTGAAGTTGACGGTTTAGCTCGGCTTTGTTAAAACGCTAATTAGTTTAAAAGCAGCATTTTGAGAAAATATCTAAGTTTTGGAAGAAGGGTTGTAATTTTGGCAGGTCAAAATCGGTTTTAACCATCTAGTACTAATAAAAATTGGTTTTAACCACACAAAAGTGATCAAAACTCTCTTATACAATATAAGTTTACATAAGCTGCTTAATTTTAACTTTAAGGAAATATTTTTATCATCGTTTTATATTTAATAATTAAAATTATTATTTTAATAATTATTAAATATAGGTGCAACTCTTTTGCGTTGCAAAATGGCATTTCAAACAAAGACACTGTTTCCTAAAACTTAATTTCCTTTGTTATTAATGTATGTACATTATGACATGAAATTTGGTTGGCAGTAATGAAAAGTAAGTTGGTATGAAATTTGTAGATTTCATAATGCATCTGACATGTTATGCAATATCTTCAACTTAAAAAAAATTCTCAATTTGGTCATCTTAAAAAAAACTTAAACTTATTTGTAATCTCATTTTAAGTTATAAGTCAAATTTAAACAAAATTAAAAAACTTTTCTCTTTCTTTAATGCGATTTCATTTTTTTTTCAAAATAGCTTAAAATTGTTATTTGCAATCCATTTTTAAGTTAAAGTAAAATTAAAAAAATTCTCTTTGTTTGATTTAATTTCTTTCATTTTTATATAAAATTCGATAGGTAATCAAATTATTAATGTATTTGAATGGTTACAAAAAATGTTTGATTTTACAATTACTAGCATAGTTAAATTAAAAAATGATGAGAATTAAAGTTTACTAGTAAATATAATATTTACAAACTCTTAAAAATACCGTATTAAATAATATTAAATGTTATTTTAACAGAACCGTATAAAATTTATCATTTACTAAAGAAAATATTAATTTATTTTCTGAATTCAACAGAGTTTTGGTCAAAGCCTATTTTGACCAGGGCGGTTAAAACCAGTTTTTATATTTTAGGGTTAAAACCACCCCTGTTTAAAACTGACACTTGTCTGTTTGGATGAAGTATTTTTGCTTTGGAAAATAATGCAAACAAGAATCTCTAGAAAAACGATTTTTCCCCAAACGAATTTTACCCTTCAATTTACCAAATTGCATGTGTGAGTGATCTCAATATTTCATGAGGATAACTTCTAATTGAGCTCTCGTTTGACGAATATGTTATAGAGCACAATCGTAAAAACTGTACAAGTTTCTGTAAAAATCAGTAGCTTAATTGGGTATTTAATCCGTTTTAAAATCCTTTTGTGGCCGAACTTATTAGAAAAATCTTCAGAAAAGTGTGTCAGAGTATGTCATAAATATTGCGGCGATGTAATGGAGCTTGAACAGCGTACAGACAACGTTTCCTATTTCAACGTCATGCTAGTGTTTTGATCCAGCCGATGCTATTGTCAGAAATTTATTCCTAACCCCCTCCCTTCATTTTTTTCTTGACATAGTGTTTATAAATTTTGTTTTTGTCTGTCTGTCCATGCTCCAATTCAAGTAAATATATTCAGATTGCCATGTAGATATTTATTTACTGTTAGTCCAAGAGCCGACAGCACAAAAACCTATGTTATCGACCACAAGAAAAACCTTTATTTTATGAAAGAGTAATAATAGGGGAATCTAATGATCCATGTCTGCCGGAAGGGAAGTGGTGCATAAGCCAAAAATGAATACCACTACTGGCTCACTCGTAGGTTTATTATTGTGTTTTCAAGCTCCCAGTTTTTGATGTTTTCATATCTTTGGTCGTACAGCATAGAGATCTGCACGGGCTGAAATTTCCAGGCCCGAGCCCAGCCCGATCCATAGGAAAAAAAATCGACCCGGCACGTAGAGAAAGTTAAGCGGCCCGAGTGCGGCCCGGCCGGAAAAAAGTTAAAAATTAGGCCCGAATCCGGCCCGGCCCGAGTGAATTTCTACCGAACATTCATTTTTATTCTTACTGAAGAGTTCAGGCTAAAAAAGCTTTTTTTTCCATGTTTATAATTTGCATTTATGCAGAAGTGCCGTGAGCTGCAATATTTATGCTTTTAATGAACCTTTATTTGTTTTATATAAATGTTTAAATTATCATTAGTATTATTAATCCATATCCCATGTAATAGAGACATACAAATCTAAAAAACGATGTATGGTAAAAGTAAAATCTTCTAAGACGGAATCGCATTGGAAAGAAACAAATATGTTCTTTTCTTACCCGGATGTAAGTGTTTAATATATTTTTTTCTCGCATACTATTATATTCATGATGCATAGATGAACAGTTTAAAAGAAATTTGCATTTTTCAGTTTAAAAGAATATTCCACCATAATCATGTTTTTTTTCATGTGTTTAACTCCATTTTAATAAGCGTAGTAATCTGCGATTCTTTAAAAAGAATAAACTCTAATGTTTAGTTACAGAATAATGCCGATTTAAAAGAGTATGCCTTTTTTACAAAAATTTTTGGACCAAGCCAAATTTTACTGATTTTTGAACAGACTTGGCCACGTCGAGAAAAGGATTTTCATACGGGATGATTCAACAGGAACTGATTATTTTGGTCCGTGAAGACTAAGAAGAATGAAATCAGTCTCGGCTTCGTACGGAAAAAATAAGTTAGGCCCGGCCCAGTACTTCAGGAAAAAAAATTAAGGCCCGATCGCGGTCCGAAAAGAAAAGATTAGTGACTAGGCCAGGTCCGGCTCGGCCCGAATCTTCAGAAGTAAGACCCGAACCCGGCCCCCGGGCCGGGCTCAGGCTTCGGGCGAGGCCCGGCCTGTGCAGATCTCTGGTACAGAAAATACAATGTTAAACTTACGAGGCTGGTGATATTGATTTTTGGCTTATGCACCACTTCACTTCCGACAGACATGAATAATTGGATTTCTCTATTACTACTCTTCAATAAAAGAAAGGATTTTTTTCTTGTGCTCGGTAACATAGGTTTTTGTGCTGTCGGCTCTTGGACTTTATGGCATGTTCTGTGTTGAAAGCGTATGTACCATTTTTAAATAGCTTTACATGGACACTCGAATTATTTAGTTACATTACGGCCAAAGGGGAAAATCGTTTAAGTGCATTTTAATGATACTGCACAATTTTTAAAATGAAATAAAATTAAAATGCCTCACTGAGGTATACGGAAACATGCTTTACATATGTATAAACTAGAAAAAGTAGCAATTATTATCAATAAAACAAATTCAGAAAGGGTAATTTTTCATAAATATTTCACATACCTTTCTCAGGTATAAGACTTGTTTTCTTTCATTCTGCCGCGTCAATTGATCTAATTCTATCAAATAAAATTTCTCTCTTCTACAATAAAAATTGAATTAATTAATTTTCACAACTATATATTTAATATTTATAACTCTGTATACATATTTATTTGGTTACATTTAAGCATTTAACTTTTGTTTTTACGTATATAGAAATCCGTTCGTTCATGCTCACATCTTTTTCTAATACACATACAAAAAGTAAATATTCTAAAGTTTTTGGATTCAGATTAGTTCGAAAAGTTTTTCAAAGTCATGTTTCAATTTACTTAAATGAGTCATTAAAAGATGAAATAGAGGGAGCTGTCCGCGATAATTATAGTTCCTTTACAAATGTACTCAAAAGTGTTCTGTTATATTAAGGTGAATGAAGGAACATCATGCTCAGTGTATTTAACGATGTTAAACTGTTTTGCACATAAAGATTTATATATGTATCTGAATGAATAACATAATAATAACATAATAAGAATAATTTTCTGCAGAATATAGATCAAATAGTAATTATAGTTCTTTAACAGGAATTCACAAAATAAAACCACTACATTATGATGCAGCGGAGAGTAGGGAGTGATGGAACATCTACAATAACGCTTAAAATATGCTTGATTTTTAATTTATGACTCTTTTTCACCAGATGGAATAATCATTGCCTTATACTTGTTGCTATAAATCTTTTTAGTTGCAAGCAACTATGAATTTGTGACTTAGAAAAGGCTATTTTAAAATATCAAATTGTAAAAATTACTCAGATTTTTAATGTACATTTTCAATCTCATTTTTTGTTGCTAACTTAATTGTTCTTAGTATTTTTTAAATTTGCCTTTCTATAAATAAACAGTTAAGTTAAATCTAAAAACTCTTTGCTTGTTATAAAATCTTAATTATTTTTATGTTACTTTAAGAAAGAGATGGGTCACTATGACTCAGAGGACATGTGTTATCCTTCCTGCTTTGAAATTGAATAGTGTGATAAATAAAACTTATTATTTTGCAAGTTTAAAAATTGAAAAATTAAAGCATTGAAAATTTTAAATTTCTGTTTCATGCATTATTTTGCAATATTAACCTTTAGTATTAAAATTTTGAATTTATAATACCAATTTCTTCAGTTTTTTAAATAAAAAAATAATGGTTTGAAATATACTGTATGAAATATGTAATTATTATTGAACTTAAACTGCAAAATTTTATTTTACATGGCAATACACAATTTCTGTTGAAAGATGATCAAAGAAAAAAAAAAAAGTTTTTATTTTCTCGTCACAAATTGACTATTACATGATTGATGAATTCATAATTGAAAATCTACATCCATCAAAATTAATCGGCATCGCTAGCTGGCACAAGCATAGTTTTCATTTGATTTGCATTTTACAAAGTATAATATAATGTAATATAATATAATATAATATATACGTTGTGATTTACAATAAGCCTTATTAATGTAAATGTTCTATGTTTGCCATTTTTTCACACACATTTTTAAAAATTAAATATGAATTGTCATTTTAAAAACGTCTCATCCCTCCATTTCGTGAGGAACATTTGATGGAACACATTATGATGGAACATTTTTTCTCGTTAATTCAATTAGTTTATTAACATAAAATTATTTTAATAAAATTGGCAATTTTTAAGTATATTCATATATTTCAGGATGTTACTCTGAAAATTTCTTATTTTTTACAAGCGAAACATTATTAATAAAAAGTATTTTTGTAAAAATTGTCCCATCCCTTCCTATTCTCACCTATGGAGAAAAATCACCTGCTGTGTAGTTTGTAACGTTTTTTTTTTTAATAAAATGGATATTCATTACTGATGGGATATACATTATAGAATGTTTTCTTTAGACTATTGAAAATGTAAAATTCTCTTTTTGTCTTTTATTGTTTGACAGGGAGACCTAAAAGAATTCGGTTATATGAATGACTATGAACTATAACTGCTCGATGCTCGTTTTCAGCTGTGGTTATGCATTTTAAAACTTAATTAAATTTTAGTAATTTATGGAGGTGTGTGGATTATATACATGGTACGGAAGAATTTGTAAAACATTACTTGTTGCTCAGACAGCAATTGCCGATTTTTCTTTTTTTTATTCGATTTTGTTTAATTTTTAAAAAAATTCCTACTTAAATATCTCATTTTATAATAGGAACCAAAAAAAAAAAAAAAAAAAGCTTCATAATCAATGGTGTTTTATAATCAAAGCCGTGATGCATGATTTTTTCTTCTTTTTTCTTTTGCTTCTTTTTTTCAGGAATTGAGCAAGATTTCACGAACAAAAAGGACAACAGACTGTTTTAGGGTATTCTTTTTTCAAGATTGTACGTCATTATTCCTTTCTCCTTTCAATTAACACTAAGATTATTTATTCCTTTGATACATGCAGCATGCTGTTGTGTTGTAGGTTCGGTAAAACAGTTTAACTTTTCCGTGTTTTTGATAATCTTTGGAAAATTAAGAGCAAATTACATACAATGTAAATAGACTCGCTGGATAACGAAATATCTTACATATATTTCCAGCGGTAGTTGAACAAGAATTTGAAATTCGAGAGCCTTGACTGCAGTCAATTAGGAAAGCTTCGCAAATTAATATGGATTCCTCTCACTTAAGCATAACATTTTGACAGGTTAATTAAATTTGATCGACACTTCTATAAAGATTTGCTTTCTCGGCTAAACATTTTTGACAAATTCTATGAAAAGTATTGCGCAAAGAAAAATAAATTTAAAAATATTAAAATAGTTTGAAGAAGCTTATAAAATTTTTTTTATAATAAATTACAGTAATTTGTAATATTTTCCAATTTGAAAATTGTGAGTGATTAAAAAATAATTACTTTACATTAATTATCATGCAATGATGTGTAACCGACAGAATATAACTTTGAAGCAGTTATTTATTTTTTGCTGTTAAAATGCTTAATTATTTTTTTTCCTTTTATTTTTCAGTTTCCAACACGCTTTCTGAATTTATTGGGAGAGTAAAATTAAATTTTGATAAGTATTGTGTTGCTAAAAAAAAGTCATTATCCTCAACAAAACAGGAATATGTTGTTGATATAAAGTGTAGTATTTTTTGTGGCACAGAAAAAAGTTCCAATCTATATTCTTTTGTAGATTATTTTTAATATTTACAAAAAAAAAAAAAAAAAAAAAGCTGTAAAATGTAAGCAACCCTAGAAGATGTAATCAATGCAGAATTAGCTTAATTTCCAATACGAGGCTCTTATGGGTCTACTCAAATGTGCGGTGGTAGAGAGGTTCTGCTCTTAAAAGCTGGTAGACAAGAGGGGCTGATGTCAATGTCAATCGCGTCCGTTCGCCGAATCGTCCAGAGTTATACGCGTTTTTCGACTTTGCGTAGATTTGGGTTAGATGGTTTGGTTTGGTTTTATTTTTGTCGTCCGATTATCTACACTAGGGATATAGGACCAGGGGGAGAGTGCCCTTCGTGGGGGGTCTTTCTGAGGGAACCTATTTACGCAAGGTTCGAAGAAAACCACGAAAACTCCGAACAGTTAGTCCGACGGCCGCGATTGGGTTCGAACCCAGCACCTGCCATCTACCAGTTGAGAGGTCAGAACCTCTCGACCACTGGTGGGGCATTTGGGTTAAAAACTCTTAGAACAGCCTCATAGGCACCCCCTTCTTCTTGCCTATATCCCATATGTAAATAATCGTCCATCGTAAACATTATCAATATCAGTGAAATGTCTTTATCTATACGTATAAAATAAGAGGTGGCTGCCTGCCTAACAGCGGGTAACGCCGAAATTATAACACCCAGGTTTCCGAAATTTTTGTCATGTGTGGATGCTAACACCGGAAAGAGCACTTCGTAGCCGGATTTTTAAATTTCAATTTAGATTTAAAAAAAAAAAAACTTACTGGGTAAATGATACTTACAGATTTCCACCAATCCACGGCAACGAAGCAACCAGCCATGGAGAGTAGGCGGTAAATATGGTATTTAATGACTGCATTTCACGACTGAATGCTAGCAACAAATTGCACACACATTTATTAATTTTTCCTGTTTTGAGGATTTTGTTTTTCTTGATGGATTTATAACCGATCTTCAAAATCCATCCATTTTACCATCCCAAAATACATTGCCCGATTCCACCTCTCTCTGCTCTCTATATAGTTTCTTATTATCAATTTCTGGTTTTCACCGTACATTTTTTGTTCATCTTCAGAATTCTGTCATATAAAACATTATTTAAAAATTGGAAGCAAAGGATTTATTTATTTCAAAATATCAAAATAAATTCCAGACTACAATTTATCGTGCAACTTTTTGCCATTTCTATTTTTTCTCTTTTTTTTTTTTAAATCTACAGTGAAACCCCGATCTATCGTTCCCGCATCCATCGTTTTCCCGCAATGATTGTTTTATTTCTACGGTCCCCGCACAAATTCTACTTAAGTAATGTTAACGAAACCCGCAAGCATCGTTCTTCAAAAATCGTTTTCCCGCATTGATCGTTGTAATTTTTTTTCTCTTCAGCGAAATGAAATCGAAAGTCATACGAATCCATATGACATACAAACTGGAATTACTTCTTTTTTCCTAAGATAGCTCATTTATGCTGTTTGTGTTAATGATGACCACAATAATGCAGATGAAGAGTAGTTGCATATAGCAGAGGTTGTGATTACGTTTCCATTGATTCCGTGTGAGGTGTTACGATTTCATTAATATCGTGTTGCAACATGTGGTATTCTAAACATAGAGAAAATGTGTGCTAATGAGAAAAAAAAAATGGAAGTGATGGCGAAGAAGCAGAGGATAACGCTCATGCCGATGAAGCTAAGCCTCCATTGCGAAATCTGTCTAAAGTAATTACGGCTTTGCATCTCTATGAACTCTTACATGTATGCATATGAAATTACAAAAAATGACCAGAAAAATGTTGTATACCGTAAAAATTTATTTTTTCGTTAAAAAAAAAAGAAGCGGAAAAACAAACAGAGTTATTGATTTTTTTAAAATAAATATCAATTTAAGTTCGATTTATTTCTTTTAAAGTTTAGTAAGCAATAAATTAGCATTTATTAGTACAATGTATGCATTGCATGCATTAGTAATGCATAAAATTTGTGTTTTTTCGTGTTTTGAAGTTAATTCGCATTGATTGTTTTCCTGCATTCATCTTTTTTTCCCCCCATACCCCTTGTAAAATGATGCATTAAGGTTCTACTGCATTTTATTTTACAAGACATTATGTTTTAGTCTGTTATATTCCTAATATCGGGCCATTTCTTATTTAAAATAAAATATAAACAGATAAAGGAATTGATCATAAGATTTATGCGGTTTTTGTTTGCCAATGTTCCTTTTTACACCTGTTTGATTGTAAATATAATTTTAATTATATATAAAGTATAAATAATGTATACTTTACAGGTTTAATATAGCAATTATTTTGAAAACTTAAAAGAAGTAGACAGACTTTTTCAACTGTTAATCCATTCACAGCTGACGGTGCAAAAATGCACTATTTATTTATTTTTTTATTTATTTATTTTTAAATATTATTAAAGAAAGTAAACGTTACAATCAACATAAAAAATTTCTTGAAAATTAGAGTATTCGTATTTTTTATTATAATTGGTGTTATGTTAGGGTCGCAATTTTTTTTTTAATTTAAACAAAATAAGAAATTATAGTTCTTAATTATTCGGGGGGGGGGGGGATGCAACCTATCTGTGCCTGCTATGTCAGGAGTCGATCCAATTTTTTTTTTTCTTGGGGCCCATTTTGTTTAAAGCAAATTATATTTTTGTGAAATTTTGTTATTTTTGTGAATTCCAGTTATGTTATCCAATCTTTTTAATAATATCTTTAGAGTACTTTTTCTAAAGTTTTTTGTTTTATGGTAAACTTCTTTTATTTTCAACTTAAATATTAAAACCTAATTAAAAAAATAAATAAAAAAAATTGTTCATATGGAATCGAATTGTGTGAGATGGTTTGTTTTATTAAGAGAAATTTTGCAAAGTCACATTATTTATTGAAAGCAATTCTGTAAAGATGCTAATTTTTAGAATGAACTTTCTGACGAGAACTTGTCTTATTAAAGAGTACTTTGTAAAGGAGCATATTTTAAAAGACATATTTTCGTGAAAGGAAGCTCAATAGGCTCCAAATTTAACCTGACTAGACCCTTTAAATTTTCTGAAAAAATTCATAAAAAATTCAAATGATTCAAAATTCAATGATTTTTTATTCATTATAAAGAATTTATGTAATTGGTACTTTTGTTTTATTATTATATCAATGTCAGATTGTATTTATTTATTTTTTATATGTATATAATTCTTGCTGGTAGTGCAGTTTTGTGCAGTTTCATTGTTATTAAGATAATATTTTTTTTCTTTACAGTTCTGCGAATAACTCATTAAAACAGAGAATTGCACTCTAGCGCATATCAATGAAACAGTTTTTTCATTCTTGCCTTTTTATTAGCTATTACATTTTTTCCTGTTTTTTACGATATTATAAGCTTAAGGTTAAAATTTCATAAGGCAAATAACGAGGTGTAAAGAATGAAATTTAACAAATCTACAATAGTATTTTTGATAATAAAACTTATTCCGCGCGTAATGCAAAAAAGAGAAGAGTTCCTTGAAATAGAAATTTATTATTGGTCAGTCCGAAGGTCAAAAGTTATTATTTTCCTTGTCTCTGAGTACATTAATAATGCAAATATCCTATACAATATTAAATACATTTTTTGATTGACTAAGTTCTGTAGAAGAAAGTCGAATAGGGTTTGTCGTTAAAGACTACATTCTTAGAATATTTAATAAATTCAGTTCCTCATGTTTGTGAGATTAAGAGCACATAAAACACTAAAAATTAGAAAAACTGAACAAATAAAAAGTAATTTTTTTTCTAAAAGTGATTGTTTTATTTATATTTTTATAAATTAATAAAATCTTATTCTTTTTAAATCTAACATGAAACCAAATAACATAATATAGTAACACTAATCCCCAAACCTGTAATTCATAAGTTTCTATTATCCGTACTGTGTACATGAGAAGGAAAATAACAATGTAAACAACAACAAAAAAAAATTGCCAATGAAAAACTTTTTATTATTTTTATCCAATTTTATTTTTATACTTGATATATACTGTCATAAATTAATGTGAAATATTTTAAAGCAATGATATTATATACAAAAATATTTTTTTAATCATTCATATATGGTATGTTAGATTTCTTTTTCAAAAAGTATTTTTATTAAACAATGTTACTTCGACAGCACATTTTATCTCTCATCTAGCAATAATTAAAATTTGTAAAATTGAAAATAAAATCATTTATTCCAAAATCAAAAAAATAATTAAACCAACACTAACAAACATAAAAATAAATTCTTATTTATTCTTAAACATGTATTAACATTATTTTGACAAGGATGTTTAAATTTCTGAAAACAACATTTTTTTGCTTCAGCAGACAATTACGGCTATTAAAAGATTGCAAGGCACAACGCAGAAATATAAACCAAATGTTTTAAGTTAACAATTAATAATTATTATAATAAAACATATATTTCGAATATAATTTATAAATTGAGTATTATATAATATATATAATATGACATTATTGCAGTGTTTGATAAAAAAAAAAGCGTAAATGTAGAGTCATCATTTAAATCAAGATACATTTACTGTTTAATTATGAAAGCTGTTACGCAGATGAGCATAGTCCAGTCAAATCCGACACAAAATGGATTAATTCCGGCATATTTCACTGATAAGATATTTACTGATTCTGGGCAGATTTTATAAAATAAGATTATATAAATTTTTAAACATCAGCGTACTGTCATTTAAAAGATCGATAAATTAAAAAAGCAGTGCAGTCATTAAGGCTCCTTTCCTCGCTCGAGGAAACGCTCGCGAGCTAATGATATTCCTATGGGGAAGCATTTTTCTAATAACTCTTTCGCATTTTTTAATATTATTTTTTTCATTGGATAGCTGAGGTGCATACCGACAGCGCACCTTTTTTACTTTTTCGATTTTGGTTGCAGATATTTTTTTTTTAAAAGCACTTTCATTTTCGAAACCGGTTTTGAAAGTGAAACTAACTTTGAACTAATCTTTAGTTAGGTTAATAATTAAAATACATCATATATATATTTAGATAGATTGTATAAATAGAATTCCAATAATAATAAAAGATTTTATAGATAAATATAAAATAATCATGATAATAATTTAAAAAAAAATTAAAAGTTCATCTAAAAAATAACTGAATCTCACATATACACTATATAGTCAAAGATGACCGGCCACTTGCGATTTTAGATATTTTGTTAAGTATCTAGAAAAATACATGAGGAATTGTCCTGAAACTCTTAGTGTGTAAACAGGTCAAACATTTCCGTTAAAATTTTTTCCCGAAACTCCATAGGGGAGCATCAACAAATTTAGAAAGAACGAATATCTTTTGGATAACCCTGCAAAAACTAATGTATCGAAAGCGTTCAAACTGTAGATTATGATTAAATGACTAGTTGTAATAAACTGTGTTCATTTTTATGCGGGTAGCATCTATACTCGTAGAGAAATTAGGGTTTTTATAAAAAACAGTCCCAACTTATTTCAAGTTTTTTCTTATAATTTGCAGGTTTCTTTAATATAAAAAATGTTCTTTCCAGAAAATATGACAAACAACATTGTACACAATACCCTATAATTAGAATTTAAAAATAATAAATATTGTATGAAAAATGAGCAGGTTTACTAAATATTTTTTTATTGCGCATGTGCTTTTGTGTGTAGCGAAATTATGTAAAAAAAAGGGTGGTAAAATTACTTTGTAATTTGTTCAGTAACATTCATTATGTGTATTATCAGCTACATTCTGAAGTTTGGAGTCGTCTGATTCAAGATTGTTTGGATGTGAATAGTGATCATTTACAGCACCTTTCACGGTAGTATCGCATTTCATACAATGAAAAGTTAATCTTTTGGAAATTCAAAAAGATTAACTCTATTGAAATAGTTATCCATGTTTTCATTATTGTTAAAATTATGTACGTAAAACTTCAGATTTCATATGTAATGATACACGCTGTTATTTTTGACTGAGTATGCAGGAGACAACCTGGGTTCCGGTTCCCCAACAAAAATCACTCTTCTTGATGGGTATTATCTCTTATTTTTTTTAATTTATTAGGAACAAATTGGAGGGGTATAGTTTTATACTACAACATAGTTTATTGGTCTGAAAAATTTAAAATGAAAATTTTCAATTTGAACATCCTCTGTCACTTAAAAAAAACAAAAACATTGAAGGAAAAAAAAAATAGCTCAAATTCTATAAACTATATTATTTTGAGAAATATATTTTCTGAGTCCAGGACAAAATCCCCGCGGACAAAATCCCCACGGACAAAATCCCCGCGGTCAAAATCACCACCGGACAAAATCCCCACCGGACAAAAACTCCACCGGACAAAACACCCTCTTTGCTGAATAAAAGCTTTATTTTGACCAAGTTTCTTTTTCAAAAAGGATCTCTAAACATTTAAAAAATGTTTTAAGCTTATTTGACAAATGAAAGTGACAGTTGGAAGTTATAAGTTATGTGATAGATATTTTATATTTCTTAAATATACATGTACATTTTAAAGTCTGAAATAAAAGACTATTTACACTAAATATGAAACAATTTTTAAAATTGATTATTTTCTTAATTGATATATATATTTTTTAAATTTAATTGCTTTTTAAATGTATTAAAGTCTGTCTAATGCTTCGAATTTAGTTTAAATTTTAGATCTCGTTTATACAAATATTAATATTTTTAAAATTATAAGTTTTTTTTTCTTTTTCTTTTTCAAAGATGTAATGATTGTTTTAATTTGTCCCCCTTTCATTCACCGAGGAGGGAGTATACAATCTATAAGATACTTTCTGGATCAATTTTAGAAAATGCATATTTTTAGTAAATAATATCACCTGATGATGATTTTTAATTTATTTCGGCATTCTTGGTACTCTGCGGAGGGTGGGGGAGGGGGTGGAAAAATGTACTACTGAGTTTACCACAGTCTTAGCCATGAAATGTTAAATGCAAAGTATCTTGTTAAATATAAAGGAAACAGGGTCCGAGTACGGCTATGACGGGGATAAGGAGAGGGGGGGGGGGGGGCAATGAATATTTTGGAATGATCTCCCATGATGAATGATAGAATTTTTTGTGAATAATGTGGAAGTGGCTAGTGCTAAACTTCATATGTATTATATGTATGCATAAATTATGCACCCAGTACTACTCACATTTATATGCAGAGTATCACAAAAATGGCCACATCTTCAAGAAAAATTACTAGAAGGATAATAATAAGAAAAGTGATACATTGGTAGATACGAATATTTCTTTGCAACATCTATTTTGCTTATCTATGTGCGTTTTGTAAGATGTCTAAAAGAAAATATTTCAAATTGTTCATAATTAATGTTTTTACTTTCTTTTATTTTTATATGAAGAAAGTATTGGATTCATGAAAATTTTCGAATTCCAGTTTTTTACGTTTTAAAAGTCAGAAATTCCAAAAAACATTTTTTTTTTTTTTTTTTACAAAATGTCTGTTTATTAGTCTATGGCTCTGTCTGTGACATAAGCTGTACCTCAAGAATTAAAGCACTGAATTTGCTAAACATTTATATTCAGGTAATCCCTGATATAAATTGTTGCTGATTTGTTTTTGGTGTAAATTTCTCAACAAATGGCGCTGCTATACTGCATTTTTTTTTTCCTTACAATTTATGCAACATCTATATCTCATTAGGATTTCCCCTAAACTTCAGATTCAGTAAACCCATGATATGATATGGTTTTGTTTACATTTCGATGTGAATTGCTTAACATGTGGCGCTGCTATGCTGCATTTTTCAGGATTTTTGCAATAGCTCTATTTCAAGAAGTAATGCACGGAGTTTAATAAAAATGCATATTCAGATAGTTCTTGATATACATTGAAACATTATTGTTGTAAATCATTCAACAGGTGGCACTGCTATGTTTTATTATTTTACGATTTTTGCAAGAGCTCTATCTCAATGACTAATATGCGGATTTTCATTAAACTTCAGATTTAGTAAATCCGTGATATAAACTAGCTCTGTTTATATTTTAGTGTCAATAATCCAATAGGTGATGCTGCTATGCTGATTTTTTCCCGATTCCTTCAATGGTTCTAATCCAAGAGCTAATACATGAATTTCTTCACCAAATTTCAGATTCAGGTACAGCTTGATAAATATTATTGCACTTTATGTTTTGGTATAAGTTGCCCAACAAGTGGCGCTTTTTATGTTGCATTTTTTCCAATATTGCAACTGTCCTATTTCAAGAAATAATGCATGGAATTTCATGTCCTTAGAATCCTCATGATGAGCATAGTTTGTTATTTTATTTTCGCGCATTGGTAGCGCTTTTTGAAATATTCACTTGCATGAGACAGAAATTTTGGGATTGCCACATCCGATTAGTTTTAAATTGCTATTTTAAATATTTTATTTTTTTTTAAATAAATAATATTTAAAATGCTAAATCAAAATAAAAAATAAGATACTTAATCAAAAGAAAAAAAATCAATTCGACGAATGAAACTTTGATTGATAACAATTTTAAATTACTCTTTAATGAATTTTTATTTTTAAAAGAAGCTTTATGATGTGATTCTGTTTATAAATTATATGGTTAACCATCTCAAAGCTTTCAAAATTCTAACTCTATAAATAAATAAAAGAAAAATTAATGTTTCCTTGATATTTTTACCGTAACATTGCGCATTAAATAACGCGCATTTCCATTTGTGTCTGAAACACCGCGAATTATTAAAATAGACATAACTCTCTGAATTTCGCAAGAATCAAAATAGATTTTTTTTTTTTTTTTTTAAATTAAAAAAGGATAAGGAAAAACTTCCCAAGGGGAAATTGTAACCAACCAGGGCCGTATAAAAATTTAATTTTTGTATTTCCCTAAATAGTCCCCCTGTGTAATTGCAACTTATTTTATCAAAATTTGCAGCCTTATCTGATTCTGCCCCACTTAGGCAATAAATAAGTAAGAAAAAAAAAGAGAAACTTTGCAACTCTAAGTATTGTGCCTAGGGACAATATTTAAAGAGATAGCCTATTGTTTCGAAAAATATGAGTCACCCTGTGTCTGTGCATGTGTGTTTATTTTATTGTAACTAAAAATGTGATTTTTTTTTTTTTTTTAATTGTGGATAAGAAGCCTATTTTTAAAAATTCTCAAAAAATTCCGAGTAAAAAATAAAGAATTAAGTTGAAAAAAGATAACAGCCCATTTTGGATCGAGGAATAATAACAATGATAAAAAAAAAAAAAAAAAAAAAAAAAAAAAAAAAAAAAATCATTCGAAAATGCAGTTAGATAGATCGACACACAGCGGAAAATAAAATATCCATACCTGAAAGAAAAAAAAGTCGGAATAACTAGTATTTGTTTTTTATAATTTTCCCTTCGAAACATGCATACTGATTTTGCAATAGTTTCGTAAACAGTATTAAAACCAGCTTGAATTCAAGACGCGAAAACTTTCAAATTTTCCTAAAAAATAAATAAATAAATAAATAAAATAAACAGTGTAATAATAATAATAATAATCATGTTTCTATCTTAATTGGAAAAGGAAATATTAAATTTTATGTTTTGGTTTGTTTTCAAAATCTAGCACTTTCCAGCAAAGATTGATATGGAAACAACGAAAGTGCAATTTTCTTCATGATGGGTTTATTCACAATTTCTCTTAGATAAACCGCTGTAAGTCAAGAATCGTTACAGATAAATGGTTCAAACTTGAAATATGTCTTTCTTAATTCTTTTACAGTAATTTTGATTCAACAAATAATTAAAAAAATAGTTACTTTTAAAAATATGACGTTTTTTTAAGTTTTATTTTTTTTCATATTTTTAATTTAAGTATTTTTAATTTTTATTTAAATCAGTATTTCCAAAAATGCTGAATGAAAATTAAAGCGTTTATATTCCTATTTATTTGAGTGAAAAAAAAAATTGAAATTCTGCAAATAATATTTATAACGATTTCATTTTACCCCATAATTTGAATATATATATAATATTTATGAGAAGTTTCATCATGTGATTTTGTTTACAAATTATATAATTAATTTAAAAAAAAAATCAAAATTTTAACTCAATAAATAAAAATTAAAATTAAAAAAAATCTTCATAGAAAAAAAAAATTTCTACATAGAATTAACATTAGCAAATGGGTATTTTGCGTGAATGGTATGGCTTCTTATGAGCACATACAGTATATAAGTTGTATATTCGCTGTAATAGCTCTAAAGCTGCGACTATTTACTGCTTACGACAATGTCAACGCAGAATTAACGAGTTATTAAAAACTCCAACACGGTGAGTTACAATTAAAACAATAAATGAATGAAAAAGTGTGAAAATATCTATCTCTACATTTTAAAAAATAATGTAAAAATTCTATCCTAAAGATTCATGATAAATTAAAAGACAATCATGCATACAAATGCATCATATATCTTAAAGTTATTATTATTATTATATAACATAGTTGATTAAATCCTGAGGTTTCAGTTGCTCAATTTTGTGACCATCAAACTACGGGGGATTACTCTCTGAGTTATCTACTATGTTATTTATGAATGCAATTACATTTCTTTTTATATTAAAAAAAAAAAATTCTGTAAGATGCGCAAAATTCTTCAGTTAGACTAATTTTACTTTTATTAAAATCTTTATCAATAAAATTATGTTTTATAAGATAGTATTACAATTCTAAATACACGTGGGGATTTTGTCCGTGGGGATTTTGTCCAGTGGGTATTTTGTCCGCGGGTATTTTGTCCGTGGGGATTTTGTCCGCGGGGATTATGTCCGCAACCCATATTTTCTTCAGTTATCCTCTTCTTTCCAAGAAATAGAAAATGAAAATATGAATTCTGCGAATTTTTCCTCAACCGAGGACAGTATGAAATGTTTTTTTCTCAGAAAAGTTCAATTTCCTAGGTTTAAGCTATGACGTATACAAAGACAAGAATGCATTGACATTTGCGAACAATTTTCAGAATCGGAGAAATCTGAACCCCACACATTGAGAATTCTTCATGATTCAAATGAAACTTAATTTATAAATCTTAAAACTTAAATAAAGCGATCATTTCTAAAAATATTAACTTTTTCGGGATTTGGCTAACAAATAAATACATTCGAATTTATCCCCTTAAAATAAATAAATAAATAAAAAATAAAATTATGTGGCATTATCCTTTGCAGCATTATATTTAGAAATTAAATTTATATAATAATAAATGGAAGCAATTAATACATCAACACTTGATATATTATGTATACCTGATGGGCTGCTGAAATATTGGACTCAAATATTTGTATGTATTACGAAATCCGATTAAAATTATTCTTATATTTAATAATTTATTACCTTCCTTTTTTTGTTATATTTGTTTCAGGTTATTGTGTACAACGTTGTTTGTCATTATTTTCAGAAAAGAACATTATTTTACATTAAGAACTCTGCGAATTATAAGCAAAAAACTTGAAAGAATTTGGAAGTGTTTTTATAAAAACCTTAATTTTTCTACGAGTATATGTGATATTCTCAAAAAAATTTACACAGTTTATTACAATAAACCATATAATTATATAATTATAATCTACATTTTGGTTGATTTTGCTACATTAGTTTTGACAGGGTTATATAAAAGATCTGCTTTCTTTTTCAATTTTTGACAGTCCCCTATGAGAATTCGAGAAAAAATCTTCACGGAAATATATATCCTGTACTATTATGTTTGCACACCTCTATTTTCAGAATAATTCTTCATATTTTTCTAGATATTTAAGAAAACATCTAAAATCGCAAGGTCAAGTCATCTTTGGCCATATAGTATATGAGTATGTATCTCGTTTTCGTGTAAGCCCGTATGTAATGGCAATTTTGACTTTATCGAATAAACCGCGTGTTTTTTATATGCAAGGTGTCCCTTAATATTTCTGTTGATATCAATTGCTAGTTTCTAAACCCTTAATTTTACAGGGGCATTTCCATTAAAAAATGTAAATGTAATAAAAAAAAATCTATATCGCATGCAGCACACGTACAAACGATTAACCCATAATAATATCCCATAGTGAAATTAAAATTACATCATTAAATATATAAAACATAAAGTTAACTCATATATAATTGAACTGCACGCTTAAATTACTGATGTTATCGGAGTAAAAAAAAAACTGTCATAAGTAACAAAATTATTGAAGTATCATTTGGCTAATACGGAATTATCCCTTTCGTTCTATTAAAAACTTACTTAATCCTTTATGTACCATCAGTACTTTGAATTTTCATTAAAATAACTTGTTGTAAAATTAATTTAATGCATCAATTAGTAGTAATGGAGATTAGTATGTGTTACTGATACTTTACTTTATCTTGTTCTAAAAGCGTTATTGGTTGCACAAAAAAAAAAAAAAAAAAGTTTAAAAAGGATAAATTATTTTGCGATTTGTATAATTTGGCGAAACTGGTCGACGGGATAACAGAAGTACCAAAAAAATATTTAATAAAAGATTTGAGCGAACCTGCAAGCAAGATTCGATATTGTGCAAAATCCTTATAAGTTCAAATTCAATTAATTTTAATTTTCAAACTCCTTCTTGTAAAATTAATTAAATGATTGTGAAAAATCGTCTAATGTAGTTTCAAGAATCCGCGAAAAATGCTTTAAAAATGGAGTTTTCATGATTTCAGTATTTGGGACAAAGGATTAAATGTAAAATATTGCGGGATATTTTGATACAAAAAAGGTAAATAAATAAGGAAAACCATTACGCAATTTTCTCACCAGTAATCGCATTTAAACTTTTTTTAATATTATTACATTATGCTTTAACACTTTTCTCGCTTATCTTTTTTTGCTTATACAGTAAAACCTCGTTACAACAATATTTTAGGGACCTTATACATATATTGTTGTAGAGGGGTTATTGCTATATCGAGGGCCTACATATTTTGGGCTTTTAATAAAAGTTTCCTTTTTACTTTAAGGTACATACTACTTTAATATTTATATTTAGATGAAAATCGTTAGCAGAGTGTTAATAGTAATAATTAAATGATGCAAAATAAATGTAAATGAATTCAGAAAATGAGTAAAAAAATGTTCACATGCCTGAAAACTATTTTTATTAAAAATAATCCAATATTGTGGTATATTTAATCATCTTTTAACAATTAAGTCAATGAAAAAGGTATGCATTAAGCACAGAGAATGTCATCATCACAATGTTGAACCCAAGGGGTGGCCCGGGGGGGGGACATTCCCCCCGAAGCAATGGAATGTCCCCCCTGGAAAAATTAAGATTTTGGATTTTCAGTGGTCAAAAAGTGCAATCCACCCCCACCGGAACTCTGTAATGTCCCTCCGGAGCCACAGAAGTTCCTCCGGAGAAAAGTGTCTGAATTCAACAGTGCTTCATCAGCATCTGCAGTGAAAGCCATAAGATCGTTACCTGCTGATTAATATTCTTCCTCGCTAATTCCAGATTTTTTGCCACTGCAAGTTAGGATAAATATTTTTGAATGTTCAAAACACATTCTTGATCATATGAAAGATCTCATTCAAGGAAATTTTCATCACAATGAGATTTTTTATCTTCGTGGCAAAACCCGACTTTTTTCAAACAGTTACGATTGTTTTTCTCTGTTACTTCTGAACAACTTCCAGCAATATTGTCACATGCTTTCTTTACATTTACAGCTTTAAAAGGGTCTTCTATTTTATTACCAAAATGTATAAGTATCAAGTCTGCCAACAGTTTTCTGTAATATCCCTTAAAACACCCAATTATACCCATATCTCGAGTCTGTAAAATTGAAATACAGTTGGCAGGGAAAAAAAATAATTTTTACATCTTGAAATTTTGGAAATGATGCATGAGCGCAGCAATTATCTACCAACAAAACGATTTTCTTCTTTCTCTTCTTCATTTTTTTCTGTAATTTTTGTAACCATTCAGAAAAAAATTTACAATTTATCCAAGATTTTTATTGGCTTTATATTCCACGGAAAGACTTTTCAGGTTCTTAAAGCACTTTGGTAATTATTTGTGCCTGTGCTTTTTGTACACAGAAGAACAGTAAGTTTCTGTTTCGATTTCTTCCCTCCATAACACTTTTCCCTTTTGAACGCCTGCGTAAAATCGGTAGGAGTTGGAAAAACAGTCCAGGTTCATGTGCATTAGAAACTTCTTCTGGAGCATACTTTTTTATAAGATATTTTTCATCTTCTTTTGCCACTAATCAAATGCGTCAATAATTGGGCCAAACTTTTTCTCTCCGTGAATTTCTTGGAAAATTATTCCGTGACGATAGCCAACCGTTACTACTTTTAAAATTTTCGTTCCTTAGCGTTGCTGTAAATTTACGTGCTTGTGCACATAAAAAGGGTTCATTTATTGGAACATTTGTTGCCTTCACCTCTTGGTACCATTTTAAAACAGCAGCATCAATGTTTTCATTTGTGGCAACTTTCAGTCGTTTTCGCTATGCGTTAATTGCAATTGAACTTATAATGTCTTCGGTATGTTTCTTCTTCTTTGGGAACATTTTAATTGTAGATTTCGATAATCCTTATTTTTTAACTGCATCAGTCAGTTTCATTCTCTCATTAATATCATTGATAATATTCATTTTATCTCGAAAGTATAGTTGTTTTCGCTTTGCCACTTTAAAGGATAATACACGGATGAAAGAAAGGAAATCAAAAATAAAATTTTCCGTTTAGAACTCAAAATTATTAAAACTCTAAAATCGTCTAACTTTGCACACCTTTTAAAAGCTCCGAATTCTTCTTTTTTAGAATGTCACTTATAAATACCTTACTTTACCTTTTCGTATAGCAATGAGAAGATGGCAAACCAACGATTTGACACATGTTCCATGACAAGGGTTGTGTTTTTTCCCCTTCCATTTTCAAGAAGGACTTCATATGGTCCCCACCATCTAAATTTGAACAACAGCAAATCTTACATTTTAAAGATATATTGAAAATCAACAGTGAGTCTTCTGTTAACAAAATAAACCGAAAAAATGACAAAGATGATGAATGACAAAGATTTTTTCTCAGTATTAAAAAATCAAAATATCGCTATAAAGGGGGAAAATAACATTGAAATTTTAAAAGAAAAATCGTTTTACAGAGGTTTATTGTTCTAGAGAATATCGTAATATTGAGGGGAGGTTAACATTAGTTTATATGCAAGTTCACCGGGACCAGGAAATATTATTGTAGTACAGGGAGTTATTGTTGTATCGGATATCGTTGTAGCGGGAGTTTACTGTATTTGCTTATCTTAATTGTTTTTCGATATTTTTGATTAAACTCACGGAACAGTTTAATTTAGATA
Organism: Maratus speculifer; assembly: GCA_964019185.1. Classification (NCBI taxonomy): domain Eukaryota; kingdom Metazoa; phylum Arthropoda; class Arachnida; order Araneae; family Salticidae; genus Maratus; species Maratus speculifer. Next base: position 217,305,892 of record OZ025294.1, read on the forward strand.
ATAGACAAACTGCACATATATGTGTTTTAACAAAGCTTCAGTAGTTGCATAGAGAGAATGGGCGTGTTTTATTTGATGCATTATGTAGAAGTTATTTAGAAAATTAATACATTCTATTTGGATTATGGCTTAACGACGGGAGCAAAGTATAACATAAATGTCACAAAATATTTAATTGAATAGGTGGTATGAAATATAAAGAACGATATTTTTGAGGTTGTGGATTTAAGTCTCTCGTTTATTGTTATCGGAAGTAATAATAATAAAAAATATATATAATAATGATTAGATTTTCAAAAATCAAAGTTTTATTCACTGCTATTTCAAAGTGGGTTGATTTAGTCGATTATACATATCCTCGAATATCAAAAAACTTTTTTCCATTATATAAAATTTCTCTCATACCAGAAAAAAATATATTTAACAACCTTATAAATTGAAATATGTTTACATTCATCATTAGATTGGATATTCAGTTGCAGTTTTAACTAAGCCGTCTAGAATAGATTTACATTATTCCACTGTTCCATTCCGCTATAACTTCAAAAACAATACTATATTTACCGCGTATTATTTTCGCGCTAGTGAGGACTTAAGATGTTTTTAAGTACATTAAATATTCAGATAATGCATCGAAATAACATTTCTTTAATGTAAAATATAATATTAAGAATTTCTTACCAGATTTAGTTAACTTTGCAGAGACTAAGTTTGAATAAATCTTATATATAAAAAAATTGTATGATTATTTTTTATAATTGTACTATTAATAGTTTTAAACAAAGAATTTCAATTTATTTATAATGGATAACTGTATGTGTTTTACCAAGCCTGTGCAATTTTACATTTTTTCTGCACCGGCAAGATTGAGCATGTTTTACTTTAAGCACTATATACAAATTCAGAAAATGTACCCTATTAGTATTATGGCTTAGAAACCAATAGTTTTAAATTTTATACGGATCTGTTTTATACGAAATTTTGATATTGTAGATTCAATGTTCCCGTTTATTGTTATCGAAAAATAAGTCTAAATTGGTGACCTAAACAAATGAAGATTAAAAAGGTTTAATTATTTATATGGCAAAGATGTTGGCCTTAGTAGTATATCTTCGAACATCGAGACGTTTGTTCATCACTTAAAATTACTCTCATCCCCCCCAAAAAAGAAATGTTTAATGAGTGTTATAAATAAGCTTTTTCTCATGTGCAAGATTAACCTGAGGTGTCGAATGTGGCAATCCCAAAACTTTCTTCTATCTCATGCATGTTAATACTTTAAAATTAGCTATTATTGGCGAAAATTAAATGGCAATCTGTTCTTATCATGAGGATTCTAATGATATGAAATTCCGTGCACGAGTTCTTGAGATATGACTATCGCATAAATCACGTAAATCATACAAAACGCAGCATAGCAGCGCCACTTGATGGTGATTCAAACCGAAACCTAATTTGCAACAACTTATGTCAACATCTAACTGAATCTAAAGTTTGATGAAAATACGTGTATTAATTCTTGAGTTACTGGGAAAATCGTCAAAATGCAGCATGACAGTGCAACCTTTTGGCTGATTTACATTAAAATGTAAACATCAGGTAATATTCAGGATTAATTGAATGAAGTTTTTTGAAAATCCGTGCATTAATTCTAGAGATAGTTATTGCAGAAATTGCAAAAAATCTGCATAGGAGTGCCATCTGTTGAGCGATTTACAACAAAATGTAGAAAATGCCAATTCATCTCACTAACAGAATCTGAAATTTGAATAATTCTTGAGATAGAGCGCCCACAAAATTTGTGTCATACGCAGACAGACTGATTCAGACAGACATTTTGTAAAAACATGTTTTATAGAATCTCTGACACCCTAAAACGTGTAAATCCGTCCATAACCGGATTTTGAAAATTTTCACGAAGCCAGTACTTTTTTTTGTAAAATAGAAGAAAGTAAAAATATTCCATATATTATTTTCGTGCTAAGTAAGTACTTAACACATTTTTAAATACATTAAAAATTTTTATAACATGGAAATAACTTTTCTTGTAATCTAAAATATAATATTACGAATTTCTTTCCAGATGTAGCTTCGTAGAGTTGCAACTTTAACAGATCTTTCAAAATTTTTTGTTTCATTGAACTTTTTAAACGAGACAATTTAGATAATGGATAAACTGTATGTTTGCGTTTTCCCAAGACTCAGTAAATTGATTTTCTAAACAGACAAGCTTGAGCCTGTTATTTTTGAAGTATTATATATCAAATCTTTAAATTAAAATATTGTATTCATATTACGGTCCGTTGATGGAAGTAAATTGTACACTAAATGTCACAAAAATATTTAATTGAATAAGTAAGGTGAAATATAAAAATTTTGTAATTTTGAACCTTTTTTGCTTTATTCGGAAATTTTTAAGTTGCAAATTTAATGCTTTCGTTTATTGTTATCGAAGTAAATAAAGTAATCCAAACTGGTAACCAGTAATTTTGATCACTCCTGCAGAAAAAAAGGAAAGACTTAGTGTTTTTTTCAAATACCCTCGGTTATCGAAAAACTTTTTTTCATCACGTAAACCTATTCTCATTTCATAAAAATTAAATTTAAGATAATTATAAATTGAAATATGTTTATATGTTAACTCCTGAAGCAGTACTATATTCAGTGCGTTCTGTTTTTGTGTTAGTAAAGACTTAAGGGGGGCTGATCACTTAGGTTACGAATTCTCCTCACTAACGTAAAGTCTATGGGCGTTTGATGCATCCGTATATTTAAAATATCTCCTCAGGAAATTAACATTTTTGACTTCGATATTTTTGTATACTTTTCTTAAAATTTGTCTCTGTTTTTCTTAGCTTTCAAAATTTTTCTAAAGTATGAACTTAATTTTATAGGAAGCGTTAAAATGTTACTTGCAGTTCGTCAGATTTTAACACATTAAATATCAAATTAACCATAGATTTTAGAAATATATTGAGAAACTAAGAAAAAAAATTCCCTTAACAAGAGTGTACAGAAAAAAAGAAGTTACAAATATTAATTTACCCAAGAGATATTTTAAATATACGCATGCATCAAATGTCCATAGACTTAACATTAGAAAGTAGAATTCCGCTGCTGAGTAACTAGCATTCTTAACATATTTTTACGTATATTGAAGGTTTAGATAACATGGAAATAACTTTTTCTATAACGTAAAATATAGTAATAAAAATATTTCCCTATGTTCATTTAGTTTCGTAGAGATGCAATTTAATCCTGAAATGCCGTATGTGTTGCCTTTGGGCAACATACTCTATTTAATCTTCTTAAATTACGACTTGAATAACATTGAAGCTTTAATGCTCCAATAAAGTAAATAGTGAAAATATTAAATCAATTATCAAATATAGTAGTAAACCAATTTTCAACATGTAGATGGCAGCAAAAATGCTGTTTAAGAATAAAGATAGATTTATTTTTTTTATTGTTACTGTACGTGTTTTTTGTTTTGTTTGGAAGCTTGCGAAATACTCTATTTTGTTCTGCAATGAGCGAGTAAAATTTATTTTTTATAATATATATTAAAATTCATCCGTGTTTAATATTGTATAATTTTATCTAGGATTTTTTTTTTCTTCAATTAAAGCCCAATGTTGCCGATTGGCAACAACTTGTCTTTTCTTCTGCGAATCAACTTACAAAAATGATTTTTTGAAGCATTTTCCCCATGATTTATTTAAAAAGTGAAATTTGAAAAACATTTTAAAATTGATTTAAAAAACAGGCGTTAAGGGTTAATAGATGTTATTTAAAAAATCGTTTTGTTGCCCGCTTTTTATAACATTATTTTTAGTTTTATACACCGCAATTCAATTTAGATAATGGATAAACTGTATGTGTGCGTTTTTTCAAGCCTCGGAAATTTTATTGATTTACCTTTATAAGCAAGATCTAGCTAGTTTTTATTTGAAGCTTTATATAGAAAGTCAGAAAGTGGAAGTATCTTATTAGTGTATTATGATTATCCGACGATGGGAGCAAAGTGTACGATAAATGTCATTGAATAGTCTGGATCAAATGTAGAAATCTGCAATTTTTAAACTTATTGTCTCATCCGGAAATTTTGAGATTTTGGATTTGAGACTCTCGTTTATTGTTACAATGAATTGCTTTTATTAATAGAAAACTAACTGAAAAATTGCACACAGTTTGTTATTTTTATTTATTTAAATTTTACATTTTATATTATATATTTTTAATTTTTCAATTTTATTTATTTTAACGGTTTTTAATTTGTTAATGAACAACGAGTGTGTATAGTTTTAAAATACCTCCATAATATAGAAATATTGTTTTAAGAGTTCCATACTTATAAAGTGTAGTCTGAACCATTGTAAGATCACTCTCCTGTGTCCATCTGTCCGTCTGTCACAGCCATTTTACTCATAAACTATGAAACATGGTAAGCTCAAATTGAAGGAAGTAATAAAAACTGTTGACCATATATTTACAGATTATTAAACACTTACAAATATATTTAGAGGAATTCGGTGAGCTAATTAAGCTAATTGAAGAAAAAAAAATAGGGGTATTTTATGTAGCGGTATCTTATGAAACTTACGTTACGCTGAACTCAAAAATATATTTCTTTTTAACTTTAGATGTTATATTTTCAGATATATTGTCGAAAACATAGTGCAAAAATATGTAGCTTTCCCCCTTCATCTAATTCCAAATCTACTGAAATTAAAATTATGAAAAAATTGGAAGATATAGATGCTACTTTAAACCTTGCAGGAAAACTATAGCGATTACTCTAGATCGCATAGCTTTAGAAAAAAAAACAAGTTTTTCTGTTAAAGACAAATGTTGATTTGTGGGCATTGAGCAAAGGTGTTGAGGAGCGTTGAAGGTACCTGTCGTTTTAGAAGTGAATAAAAAAGAATATTGCCCAGTTAAACTGATGGCATTGAGCTCACTGGCTATGCATACTAATTGTACATTACAGCCTTGTATTTTCGTTAATTCCGTTCGAAAAAAAAAAGTTAAGAAGGGGAAACAGCTCTCCCATTTCTCCTTTTTTATATTTAATCATTGAACCTCCTAAACTATCAAGTACATGCTTTATCATATTAAAAAACCTATATCCAAAATTCAGAGCAAATCGGATAATTCTTAATAAAAACCCATTTAGCATTTATATAATTTAAGAAGGGTTATTCTCCTCTTTTATACATAACCATTAAACTTCCAAAACTATTCAGAGATTGGAACGAAATCTGAAAATTCTGATTGAAAAATCCATTTATACAAGTTAAGGGGAGGGGCATTAGAACCCCCGTTCCCCCTGTTTATACTTATTCAATGAACACCTAATAACAGCCACGGACTCGCCTCATCAAAATGATCCTATATCTAAATTTTGAACGAAAACTGTTAATTCTGCATGAAAATCCCGTTCATATCAATTAAGGGGGGGGCATGAGCCCCCCGTTCCCCCTGTTTATACTTATTCAATGAACACGTAATGACAGTCACGGAATCGCCTCATCGGAATGATCCTATATCTAAATTTTGAACAAAAACTGTTAATTCTGCATGAAAATCCCGTTTATATCAATTAAGGGGAGGGGCATGAGCCCCCCGTTCCCCCTGTTTATACTTATTCTATGAACACCTAATAACAGCCAAGGTATCGCCTCATCAGAATGATCCTATATCTAAATTTTGAACGAAAACTGTTAATTCTGCATGAAAATCCCGTTTATATCAATTAAAGGGGGGAGGGCATGAGCCCCCCGTTCCCCCTGTTTATACTTATTCAATGAACATCTAATGACAGTCACGGAATCGCCTCATCAGAATGATCCTATATCTAAATTTTGAACGAAAACTGTTAATTCTGCATGAAAATCCCGTTTATATCAATTAAGGGGAGGGACATGAGCCCCCCTTCCCCCTGTTTATAGTTATTCTATGAACACCTAATAACAGCCACGGTATCGCCTCATCAGAATGATCCTATATCTAAATTTTGAACGAAAATTGTTAATTCTGCATGAAAATCCCGTTTATATCAATTAGGGGGGGGGCATGAGCCCCCCGTTCCCCCTATTTATACTTATTGAATGAACATCTAATGACAGTCACGGAATCGCCTCATCAGAATGATCCTATATCTAAATTTTGAACGAAAACTGTTAATTCTGCATGAAAATCCCGTTTATATCAATTAAGGGGAGGGACATGAGCCCCCCTTCCCCCTGTTTATAGTTATTCTATGAACACCTAATAACAGCCACGGTATCGCCTCATCAGAATGATCCTATATCTAAATTTTGAACGAAAATTTTTAATTCTGCATGAAAATCCCGTTTATATCAATTAAGGGGGGGGGGGGCATGAGCCCCCCGTTCCCCCTATTTATACTTATTGAATGAACACCTAATGACAGTCACGGAATCGCCTCATCAGAATGATCCTATATCTAAATTTTGAACGAAAACTGTTAATTCTGCATGAAAATCTCGTTTATATCAATTAAAGGGGGAGGGCATGAGCCCCCTGTTCCCCCTGTTTATACTTATTCAATGAACACCTAATGACAGTCACGGAATCGCCTCATCAGAATGATCCTATATCTAAATTTTGAACGAAAACTGTTAATTCTGCATGAAAATCACGTTTATATCAATCCCCGTTCTCCCTCTTATACATATCGAATGAACTCCAAAAACTAATCAGGGAAGCGCCTTATCAGGATATACCTATATACAAAATTTCAAGTGGATCCGATATTTTTATCATGAGTTATCGCGTTACGCACGAACGAACATACGAACGTACATACAGAACGGACGGGCACATAAACTTTCAGGCTAAGATAGCCTGTGAGCTAAAAAGCATTGTTGATAATGATTTAAAAAAAATCGTTTGTAATTAGTTGAGATATTAACCCATAAAAACAGGTACGGTTTGGACATAAATAATGCCGGGGGCAGCCGCAGCGTACTCTATTCTACATACCACCGGCTTTTAAAGCCTAGATAATACCTTTTTAATAATATATTTTAAATGCAATATCTAATAGCAGTATAAAAGCAATAAATTTCATACTGTTGCAAACATGCTATGATATAAAAAATTTGCAAAATGACGTTTTGAAAACGATGTTGGTATACTTTAAGATAATTTGAAAACAGGTATAAAATTCTAAAAACAAACCTAAATCCCAAACATAGAAAATTATTATTTAATAATTTTTGAAAAAATGTGCAAAAGTTATCATAAGAACGAATTTTTTCATACTACGTAATTTGCTAAATATTTAACGTAAGACAATATTTTTGTATACAATATACATACATCAACCCTCTTAAATTTTGTGTTTTCATTTAGCATGCAAAGAAACAGGTTTTTCTTCAATTTTTATTATTATTAAATGGAGAAAATAAACGAAAATCACAAAGGGACAACTTATTATATTAACATGTAAAAATAGCACTTAACACATAATGGAATATGGTTAAAAATTTTTCTAACAAGCCGAAGATATATATCGGTTATACTGAAATCAAAAATTGATGTGTGGAAATGTTAATGATTATCCTGGGTTTATCAAGGCATTTCTTGTGGGATCCTGTTTTTCTGAAAAAGTGAATGAATTCTACCTACTTTTTAAAATAAAGTCTTAATTCTGATATTAATATTCTATTAAAGTTCCTGTTCAGACTTTCTGTTTATTTCTGTTTTAACGAAGAGTATGAATGCCTCAAGTTTATTTACATAATTATATATATATATATAAAATGTGTGTGTGTGATGTTTTTTAGCTGTTTACTGTCTATTATTATTATTATTATTATTATTTTGAGATTGCCTATTTTCAACAATTGATTGCATTGCAAACAGAAACTAGTCAGACGTGACAATCTTAAAACTTTCTTCTATGTTATGCATGTTAATACTTTCTGAAAAATGCAGCATAGCAGCTCTCAGAAATAACTTATGCCAAGTTATAATTGAATCTGAAGTTTGATGAAAATCTGCACATTAGTTTTTGATATAAAGCTATTGCAAAATCTTTAAAAATATTTGCATAACAACGCCACATATTGGGGGGATGTGCACCAAAAATTACCGGGATCAATTTTTCACCAGGTACTAACTGAATCTGAAGTTTGTTTTAAATCCATGCATTAGTTCTTGAAATACATTTATTACGAAATCATGAAAAATGCAGCATAACAGCCATATGTAAAGCGATTTACACCAAAAACTAAACAACACTAATCTATATTAGGACTAACTGAATCTGAAGTTTTAGAAAATTTTGTGCGTTAGTTTTGTGAGATAGAACTATTGCGATAATTAGGAATAATGCACCGTGGCAGCTCCATCTGTTGAGAGATTTGTATCAAAACGCAATCAGCACCATGTTATATCAAGTTCTAACGGAATATAAAGTTTTATGAAAATCCATGCACTAATTCTTGAAATATGGCTATTGTGGATATTGTAAATAACGCAGCATAGCATCACTACTTTTTGAGCGATGTACACCAAAAATTAATAATAGCTTAGTTTATATGAAGGTCTCGAAAAGTTTTGTGAAGTTTTCTGAAATTCTTTGTAAACACCATGGCAGCTCAACCTGTTGAGCGATTTGCACTAAAACGTAATCAGCACATGCTTTATTAAGTACTACCTGAAGTTTTATGCAAATCCATGCTCTAGTTCTTGAGATATAGCTATTAGGAATAATTCGGCATAGCAGCACCACCTGTGAAGCGATATACACCAAAAATTAATCAGATCTAATTTATATTAAGGTTCTAACAGAATCTGAAGTTTTGCGAATTCCGTGCTTTAGTTCTTAAGATAGAGAGTGCTCCACAAATTATTGTCACATACAGACTTGCAGACAGACATTTTGTTAAAACATGTTTTTCGTGTTCTCTGACCCTTAAAATGTGCAAATCCGTCGAAAACCGGATTTCGAAGATTTTCATGAATTCAATACTTTCTTCTTGCTAAGATAGAAGAAAGTAAAAATAGAATCTTTGATGGAATGCAAACAAATTTTACTCTCTCCTTCTAGGAAAGTGGCCATAATGTGGCCGGCTGATAAACAATCTATATATAAAGGCCAAACATATCCGTGCGTAACGCATACGTCATTTTTCGAATGGCAACACTTTCTGATGAAATTTCACTTTTGCAATTTTCATTACTGCAAATTTTTAACTCCTAATATTTTCAATCTTTACACCGTTCTGTAGGGAAAAATATGTATTTTTAAATGCAATTTGTTTGAAAACTGTATCTTAATTTGTTTTTGAGATATAATTTTTTTGTAGCTTTTAATTTAATTTTTCTGGAGGTGGCAACTTGAGTACTCCATTTCTGTGCAAAGTAAAGGAAAAATAGCCATAAAGTAAAAAAAAAAAAGAAATAGAGAGGACTTATGGTGGCTGGGAGTGGTGCAAAAAAAGTATCCTAGAAATCTGCTACATTAAGCCCAAACACAACCGCGTGTTTTCGCTAAAAAGAAGGAAACTTTCAATGACAAGTCTGTGGAAACTTTTAGTACTATAGTTTTTAGTTTATTATAAAATAAAATGCTACTTTATAATGCTTAAATTTAAGCAGATCATTTTTATTTAGAGAAAAAACGCACGGCTGATGTCAAAGGATTTAGTACCTGTTCATTGTGATTCCTTTTTTTCCCCTCCGGGTTGAATTTTTTTTCGCCGAGATAGCAAGCAAACAAAGACGATCTTGGCAATAATTCCAGGTTTAAAATAATGTCCGGTTCCCCAAATTTTTGTCCAATTGTTTAAGACATTCAATTGTAATTATATTAAAATAACATTATTCGCTTAATGTAATTTTTTATAAATTTCTGTTAAACGTGCTAGAGCAGAAGATTTTTTTTAGTTCTCTTTTGTTACCTGCCATTTTACCAGAAAGAAAATGCAAAACAAAATTATTTATAAATATATACTGGACAATTGCACCATAAAATTTAACTACTAAGAACGTATTCATTAAAAATACAACACATTGCTCAATGGTGCACAAAACAAGAATTTTAATATCAACTTGTACAATTAAAATAAAATAAAAATATCAACGTTTCGCGCCGTCTCCTGCGGCCGTCTTCAGGAAAATATGATAATGGAAGGACTAAGTTTGCTTCTTGATCGTTAAAAATATTATATCTCGATCAAGAACCAAACTTAGTCCTTCCATTATCGTATTTTCCTGAAGACGGCGCGAAACGTTGATATTTTTATTTTATTTTAATTGTACAAGTTGATATTAAAATTCTTGTTTTGTGCACCACTGAGCAATGTGTTGTATTTTTAATATATACGTTCTTAGTAGTCAAAATTATTTAATTTTTCTTTCTTCTTGGAATAATTTAAATTTTTATGTTATTTATTTTTTACTTTATTTTTAAAACCATTTTTATTTTTCAAATATATTTTCAGAAAAGAAAAAAAAGTACATTTTCACATAGAAAATTGATCTGAAATAGAATAAGAACGATGTAAAAAACAAAATGAGATTTCATAATTCGCCAATATCCAATGGTTAAAATGTAATTGTAAATTTGGTTTGGCATGATTTGTAAAAATCAAGGTTTGCGTATTTCACGAAAAATACGGCATCTTCTTTGCACGTTGAAGTGACGGAGTGCAATGTTTATTCAATGTTTATCTTGTGTTGGGTATTTTAATTTATAAAACGAATTTTAAATTTGTCATAGAGTTAACTTAGAAACAAACTTTTTTGAAAAAAAAAATATACGTGCAGTCATTTCTTTACTTTTAACATTTTAGCATGCGCGTAAGATTTTTCGGTACTACTTGGTTATACAGTCGGCCAAAAAGCTATCACCAAATTATAAGAGTAAATGCCAAAGATGGATGATTTGTGAATGTCATATTCAATGAAATTAAACACGATATACATGTTTAAAATGTCATCAAGAGGTTTTTAATACCACTTTTTATTTGTATTTTTATTCATGTTTTACTAATTTGTTTTTCTGTTATTTAAAATAAAAAATATGTCAACATATATAACCTGTGGCTATCAGTTTGGCGATTTTTTTAATTTGGCGAAAATGGTCGATGGGATAATCAAGTAGTACCGATTTTTCATATGCGCAAAATCTATATTGTAACAAACAAATGTGTCCGTGTGTAGCACTGACGTTATTTTGCGAATGACAACACTTCAGGATAAATGACTTTTTGCAATTTTTGTTACTGCAATTTTTTAATCTTCTAAACGTCGCACATTTTCAATTTTTATTTCATCATATAGGAAAAGAAATCTACTTTCAAATGAAATTTGATTGAAAACTGTATCTCATTTGACTCATTTATTGCAAGTTTATATTTTTCAAGCATTTTTTTTTCTATCACGTATCTCCATTAAGAAATAATGATACACAATTTACTCATAAATCTATGAATATTGTTCCTGATAATTTTCCATTATAAAATTAAAATTGGCTGAGTAATAAAATAAAAGAATGGTTAAAAACGCAGATTAAATTATTAAAAATTACAAATTCAACATGTAATCAAACAACTTAAAATTTTACACTGCCAAATAAGAAAAAAAAATTGCAAATATTTTGAATTTGTTTGAAAACTGTATTTCAATTTAGTGATTGGCTGTAGTTTACAAAAAAGTCCGGTGCGAGTTATTTTTAAATTCATCTCTACCGAGTGAAACTCGATTACGATAGATTAATCTATTTGTCCCTAGAAAAATATAAAGAGTTCAGGATTTGTTTCCGGCTAATATACTATAGCAAAATTAAAATTTCCTTTATAAATAATAAAATAAAATAAAATAAATAAATACAAATGTAACAGACATGTAACTGAATTACGTGCTTGAAGCACTGAAATGACCAGAAACAAAATTGCTGCCGTGACGAAATGTTTGGCTAATAACTTCCGGCATGCGTCTAATATGGAAATGTGACTTTTGGAAAAATTCATTGTGTTATTTGATTCCATAATTAATATTTTTCATTTAACACTTTAACCTAACCATGTTTTTCCGATATGTAATATTTTAATTCAAAGATTGATTCAATATAATATTGAGATTAATGTTAATTTTTTGAATTGTATAAGATAAAAAAAAATATGTAAAGTTATCAAATACAAATCTTCATACCAATACTTTTCACAGTTATTATTTTATGAATGAAAAAATCCGCACGATACTTAAGCCTTTGAAAGAAAAACAAATTTGTTTCAAAATATTTAAAAGCGTTTCTTCACGTATTTGACAAAAATAAAATTGCTATTTCAAATTACTAGCATCAATGTGGCGTTTTGCAATTAAAATTAAGTGGGATATATTTTATCTCATCCCCTTCAAGGGGTTAAAGGGTTAAAAATGCTTTTTTGGAGTTAATTAGCAATCTAAAACGCATATTACATGTAGAAAATTTATTAAAGTTTTCAAAAAAAAAAAAAAAATGCTTTTTATCTTTGCTATGTAACCCGGGAAGCCCGGGTTCGATCTACTAGTATTTTTAATAGTCATTTTTTCCCATTTAGTGGCCTAGTGCTAATTTTTCTCTTTACCTACTAATGTTGCTTGAACTTTGGTGTGCTAATTGAGACCGGTACTGCACTGCACTTTATGCCATTGATGCAACCTTATAAACACAACACATTAATTTCTTCTTAATGATAACATAAAATTAGACTAACCGAAAATTGACATTTTAAGCGAAATAATTTATGCTCCAGGGATAAAGAGAGTAAAAATGTGTAATTTATATACATTTAGTAAATGGCTTTTAACCCTTTGTCTACCGTCGGTACTTATAAGTACCATTAGAATTACTTAATATAAAATTCTTTTAATGCGTCAATTAGTTTTAATACTGTTCAGAATAAGTTACAGATACATTACTTTATTTTGTTCCAAAAGCATCATTGGTTACACTAATCAAAAATATTTTTAAAAGGATAATTTCTTTTACCTTTGTACTTTTTCAGCTTTCTTGGAGCTGAAGCAGAGGGGTGGAGATTTTCCATTTCGGAAATATTTCAATATTTATATTGTAAGAACATCATATTTCTACATTTTATAATTCTACAAAATACTAAGAAACCAATTTAAAATAAAAGACTTGATTCGGGATATAAATTTTGCACAAAATTCCTGTAAATTGAAATCTAATTAATCCTTCTAAATCCTCCAATCTTTCTGAAATCCCTCTAAAATTTATTAAATGATTATGTAAATCTTTTAATTCAATTTAAACAATTTACGTAAGATGCTTTAGAATGAAAAATTTTCATGAATTCATAATTCAGTAGGTAAAGGGTTAATCCGATGAAGGCTAGCAGCGTTCTTATTTTATGATTGCATGTGTGCCTCGCAAAGAAATTTTTGAAACTCTTTTAAAGTAATCGCGTTTGTTCGAAACTTAATAAAAGTTGAAATGTCATATATAGTATTAAATGTTTCATTTTAGCTACATGAATGTAAAAATTGAAGATAATTTTACATTCATTTTAAGTTACGAAATGTATATAAATAAACCATTTTCAGTGCTTCGTGTTTCCTTGTCGAAAGTTCCAATATATATATATATATATATATATATTTCTGCAGCTAAGTTTAAAGTATCTATTCCAGCCTATTACTAACATATTCAATTAAGAATTCCCTGCATTAATAATAAATTCTTCTTCCGATAGTCGATCCATATTATTAATGGTGCGCGTCTACTTTTCCTATATGAGATGAAACAAGACACTAGCTATCTTATTTAGACCAGATCAATATAATTACCGGAGAAACAAGAGAAAAAAAATAATAATATATGGGACATTCATTATCTAAATTGAAGTATTCCACGTGCTTCCTGTCATCAAAATAATGGCTAATAATGAAATGTATAAGGATATTGGAGGTAAAAATGATTAATTCTAGAGGTATCTTTTTTTAGTGATATAGCTTTTTAGGTTTGCCTTCATTTTGCTAATGATAAAAAAAAAATATATATAGTTTGAATAAAATATAAGGATATTACGCGAATTTTGAATAAATTCTTCTATTAAATTCTTGAGTACTATTTTAGTAATTTTATTAATGTGCCTTCAATAAAAATAAATCTTGAAATGCCTTCATGTGAAAGAGAAAAAATACTAAAAAAGAATAATTTTTTTTTTTTTTTTTTATGGAATCTATCGTAAATTTTCATTTTGTCGCAGCTGATAGAGACGTTCATTAAAAATGATTCCTTTAAGGGGAAAAGGGACTTTCAAAATCAATAAAATTTATTATATATTCTGACAATTCTTAAGGAACATTACATAAAATTAGGGATCGGAACTTTACTAATTTTCTGAGCAGTGCGAAGGCTAATATACACAGCGCAATATTACTTTCTGGGCATAAACAGCTACGAAACGATATTAAAGTCAAACAGGATTCTTTCGTCAAGCAAATCTCAAAAAATACTTGTCATATGTCGATTCTGTTTGTACCAGAAGGTACCTATGATTAAGGTAACCTACTGAATGCCCCTACTACGAAAAATGAGTTCCAAATAATTCAAAAATTACATTTAAAAAACTGATAAAAAAGAGCAACTTATTTTCTCGCGTCCCAGAAATTTGGTATGAGTCAATTTCATCGGTTGGATGTTTTCGAAGTAAATCGAATTGGAATACATGGAGTAAATAAAGAACATTTAGGCACACTGATAGAGGTGGGCATTTACAATATTTACGCACGCAATAATATTGAAGTGCATTAAAACATATTACAATTTAATCAAGCAGGGAGAAATATTTGTTCTTTTTTTTCCCCTATTTTATATATGATTTCGTAATCCTGTAATTTAATTTGCTTATTTTAATCATTTCAATTTATCTCAGTATAGGCCAGTTAAATTTAGCATCTCATTTTCTTTATTTATCCCAAGTTATTAAATCTATATTCTCAGCAATATCGCTCAGACTAATCCCTCTTGGGGAAGTCCTAGTATAAATGCCAGGTATATTTCAGATTTTTCTGCGAACCACCAAAAGTTTCTTACTAATCATTGACTGGAGACGGCTACTCAAACAGATTCTGTTTGAAAGTGCCCTTCTGTAAACCTTTACGATAAAAGACATATGGAAAGTCACCGAAAGCGAGCGGCCGCAAACAGGCAAAATATAAGTTTTTTAAATAAATTTTTTAAGTTCTAATGTACCATTAACATTTGAACTCATATAAGGAGTCTTCTTGACGCGTAACAAATAAATCAATGTCCATTCAATTATTATTATTATTTTGTATAAAGTGCACTTACATTGCACTAAAATTAGTTAAATAACTTTGAATAATAATACAGTCATAAAACATTTTTATAAAACTACAGTGAAGTTTAACGCACCTCTAATGTAAAAATTATCAACATTGTTTTAATCCCTGAACTGGCTAATTCTTTTCCGTTCAATAAATTGAAAATAGTGGATTCACTAGGAAATAGTGGATTTAAATAAACTATTCGCAAAATTTAGTCTAAACATTTCCGCTTTTCAGTAGTATGAAAATTTTCTTAAAAATAATAGTGGTGTCAAAAAGCTTTAAATGATGCAGTAAATAAATTCGTCTTGCCCGAACGCCGTTCGGGCAAACCAGTTAAGGGGTTACGGGATTTTTTTTTTCTAAAAATTTTTATATTAAAAACAGTGATATCTTTAAATAATGTAATCCTTCTTATTGCTAAGTTTATTTTTAATAGCCAGTCCCAGCTCTAAACTTCTAAAATTGTTCTACCATTTAAAGTTTTCATATGCATTGAATATATTTTAAGTAGTTTATAAAATAGTGCTACACGCAACTAAAATAAATGTTTCAGAATAGAGTTTAAACTCGAAAGAAGTAACTTTTGTGTAATGCAAAACTTAAACTTTGATAAAACGATAGAATTGTCGTACTTTTTTTTTTCTAAGAAATATCTTGATCCGAAGATTAGCTAAATAAATCTCAATTGACGACTCCATTCCAACATTACAAGTGTTCCAACTACTTGAAAATATTTCCTTCCGAATTCCTCGCAGCAAGAAATAATAATAATAAAAGTTACAAAATAAATAGAAACAAATCCACAAATCTCTCCGGCTCAGCTTTATATTAGAGTCGCGCACTTCGAAAAGCCTTCAGCTTAGTTTATTTTTTGGTTGGATATCAAGATCTATTGTCGAAAGAAACTTGTATATTCAAGAAACACGCGTCGATTGGAGCTTTTTCCGGCAATTCTATCGCTATTCACTACAACTAAAACTTTTGTAAGGGTTGAAAATGCAAATAGACCTCTATTTTTTCTCATCCAGCTCTCTAGAGTGTCTTTGAGTTATAGAAAAGTTATTTGAAAGAGGAAGGATAGGAAAAGGACGACTTGTCTTTGCCCGATAACTTTAAAGAGAACTGAAATTCATTTACAGCAGTGTGATAAAGTAATAGTTGACATTATTTTTTCCTGTGTATGTGATATGGAGGTAAAACTGCAGTGCAGTTGGAATTTATTTAACAATAATTTAGTTATTAATTTGTATTCCAGTTAAAGAAATCTTTTAGATTATTACAAATCGATGACAATTTTTTGAAAAAAAAAAAAAAAAAAAAAAACCTACCGGTTCGGTCTGTACGTGCAGATAGATTTCGAAAATATTAATTTCACCAACAAAAACTAAATCAAGATTAGAGATAAACACAGGTTATGAATTTTATTTGATTGCTTTTTACGACCTTTTTAATTTTTCTGACAGACCTGGTTTTATCAGAATCTCTTTAATATGAATTCCTTTTAGTTTATTTTTTTTAATTTGTTTTTCTGCAAGAATTAGTCCTATAAAAAACTTTCTAAAGTTGTAAATAATATTAAGAAGATTTATAATAATTAAAGTGAATTGAGCATCTTGAAAATTGACGAAGTTGGGATTTATTTTTCTACCTTCCTTCCCCTCCTCCCCTTTCTGCTTTAGTTTTTATTTTATTATTATTATTCATTTATTTTTGTTTTTGGTAGAAGGCTGGTTTTATCAGAAACACGTCACCATAAAAGTTGTAGATAATATTAAGATGTACAATAATTTTAATTATATTTCAAATCTTGAGAACTGACAAAGATATAATTTTTTTCTTCCTATCCTTTTCTTTTTGAGTCAATTTTTAATTTTATCTAAAATCTGTCATGCATATATTTTTGGTGCTTTTTTTTAGCTTTTAAAACGATTTTATATGCATTATAACTAAGAAGCTACAAGGGTTTTTTTCCTGTTTTACACAAACCCCCTCCCTATTTCTACCACCTTGGTCCAATTTTGCCCGATCTGCAAAAAAATTTCAGAAATTTCCAAGATAGAAGAGTAGATCCAAGATAGTATTTCTTACGAAATATACCTAATAATAAATAGATTAAATTCACCCGAACTGTTGCTGTTTGAGACACATTAGTCGATGAAATCTCTTATTTATAGAACTGTATATCCGTAATACCTCGACTTACGCATTATGATAGTTGGGTAAATTCGCCGTTGCGTAATAAATCTAAAAAATTACATGTGTTTGATATGCATTTGCATGCTTTTAATCACTATTTTATAAATAAAATATCCAGATAAAAATCCCAGCAGTAATAAAGTTCTATATTTTAGGAGAGTTTATTAGAATATGCAATTAAATCATTAGCCAATCATACCCTCAGCCTTCAATATCGAGGGTGGTAAGAGGTTGTTAGAGAACAAACAGCATTTCTTTTCATAACCATTCACCCCAACTGCTGACTAATACTACAAAACTAAATTAGCTGTTACAAGTGTTAATTCATTTTTACTTTCTTCTATCTACAATAGAAGGAAGTATTGTAATCGAAATATTTTTCGACTTCCGGTTTTCGACGGATTTACACGTTTTAGGGGTCAGAGACTACAAAAAACATGTTTTTATAAAATGTCTGTCTGTCCGTGTGTCCGTATGTCGCCATTCTACCATCAAAAAATGTATGAAGATATGCATAGAACTGAACCAAATTTTTTGTGAATGTTTTGTGGCAAGCAGGTTCTCCTTCAGTTTTGATAGGGGGCACTGCAATAACAATTTTTATGCATTTTTAGGTGCGTTCGTAATTATGTAAATACGTAGCACCTATAGTTGTCGTTCAGTCCATCTGTCTGTCTGTCTGTCCGCATATAACAACGCAAAAACTACCCAACCGAATCTTTTGAAATTTAAAATGTATAATTATTACATAATTTCGTCGAGTCATTTCAAATTTTATGAAAATCGGATGGATAGATTAATTACAGGGACGATCAAAAGTATTCCGTTACATTATACGGTCAATGGGGAAAAATGTTTCAGATGCATTTTAATCGTTTGAAATTTAAAATACATATTTATTACATAATTTTGTCATTTCAATTTTTTTGAAAATAGGATGCATAGATCAAATGCATGGACAATCAAAAGTACTCCGTTACATTACAGTGAATGGAAAAAAAGTTTCAAATGCATTTTAAGTGTATTATACTCATTCGAACGTAATAATACTGATATGCATCATAAAGTACATATTATAATATATAATTTGCATAATCTGTGGTGCAAAGAACATTTGTTATTGATTTACAAGGCCACACAAAAGTATTTCATTACATAATGAGTATAGGGAGAACATTGTTTGGTGCGCATTTTAATTGTAATTAACTAGTTACAATTTTATCAGATTGATACATGAGAGTAATATTTTCAAAACTGCATTATCGTACGAACGCACCTCATTGTCTACGCTTCACATGCAATTTCCAACTTGTTCAATATTGTACCGATTAAAAGTGTATGAAGTTATGCATCGAATTGAACCAAATTTTTTGTGTAAGTGTATGGCTATATCTAGTTGGTCTTAACTGAATTTGAAAAAAAAACCGTCGGAAGGGGGCGCTGCAATAGCGATTTTTGTGCCATTTTCAATATAATACAGACTAAAAGTGTATGAAGTTATGCATCGAACTGAACGAACTTTTTTTGTGTAAGTGTTTGGTTATGGCTAGTTGGTCCTCTCTGAATTTGAAAAATATCCGCCGAAAGGAGACTCTATAATCGCGATGTCTGTGCCATTACCATTAAAACGTGTTTGAAGTAATGCATAGAACTAAACTAATTTTTTTGTGTATGATTTTTTTTTTTTGGGGGGGGGAGGGGGTCTGGCGAGTAGATCCTTCCTGAATTCGAAAAAAATCTGAATATCGTTCTACTGGTCATCGGCTCATGCGGATATAGGAACACGTTTTTACTCCGATCAATTGATTGAAGCAGAAATTTAAGATGAAAATCGGAGTTGGTATAGTATTGAATTAATAATATTAACAGTATTAACATGTTTAACTAAATTTTGAAATATTAAAATGTACATATGAGATAGAAGAAAGTTTTGGGATTGACACATTCAACTAGTTGATTTTGTGTACTAAGTAGTATTGTCATTACAACTTAATCTTTATTGTTAATTATTCATAGTAGTCATCGAATTTATAATAAATATTATGATTATTAAGTATTTGTTATTTTGTAAGAGCTATTTATTTGTCTTGACATCAGAAATTCATGGATAAAGGTAATTTATTCCTACTCATTACTTGTTATTTTTATAGTCATTTGATGTAGATTAAAAATTGTTATAAATCAGTTCACCATTGTTAAATTTATAACTATCGTATTCAACAAGATATTTTTTCTTTCAAAAGTTTTTTTTTTTTTAATTTTTTAAAAATATTTTAAATACTTTTATAGTTTATATCCGAGTAAATACTGCTGCATAATTTTTTATTTATAAAATAATACTGTATAATTATATCTATATTTAATTTTCTTGCGAAATTTTACCTAAATAGTTTACAAACTCGATTTGCGTAAAATTCAATTTACTTAACAGTTTATGGACCACATTGCTTACGTAAGTTGGGGGACGCCAGTAAACTAAATAGATTTGAGCTCATGGCGCTTAAGATCTTCCTATTCGAAATGAAGACAATATTTTAAAAGCCACATGAATTGTTCCAAAGACTACCATTTTCTGTTTTCAGTGTTTGCTGAAATACAATGAAAAACAAAAATTGCTGAATTATGCTTAAAAGATACCACTAATATATTGATAACATGTCTAACTCATAAATAATCTTATCAATGCTCCTATCCACGCCAAATTTATAAATCATTCTTTCATTCTAGTATTATTGCAAATATAATTCCAAGTGGGTTCAAGAGAGCTTTAACTGTAATTAATTGTAGCGAGAAATATTATTACATACACTAATTATCAAAGAATTTCCTTTTTAAAAGATTTATAATTGCGTATCTCATGCCTAACTTTTTTAATTAAAATGCTAATTTCGTAAAAAATCCCATTAATAATTGAGTGTCTGAGAGAACGGCTTATATTGCAAATTTTTAGTCCAAGAGCCGACAGCACAAAACCCTATGTCATCGAGCAGAAGAAAAACATCCTTTATTTTATGAAAGAGTAGTAATAGAGGAATCTTATGACCCATGCCTGCCGGAAGTGAAGTGATGCATAAGCCGAAAATTGATACCACAAGTGGTATCAATGTCGGTGATATCACCTCGTAGGTTTAACATTGTGTTTGTCCTACAATCAAAAGTATGAAAACATGGAAAACTGGGTGCAGGAATACACAATGCTAAGTCTACGAGTCAACGACTGGTGGTATCATTTTTTTGCTTATGCACCACTTCATTTCCGGCAGACATGGATCATTAGATTCCTCTATTACTAATCTTTCATAAAATAAAGGATTTTTTCTTGTGCTCGATGACATGGGGTTTTATGCTGCCGGCTCTTGGACTATTAGGAAAAAATCGTCTATGTTCAAAGATTGCTGATTACCCGGTGTTATAAATTGCAATTTTATAATGTACGAGTTTGCTTACTTTAAATAGTAAATTGAAACAGTAAACTGAAAATACTATTATTACTTTCTTTACCCACTAAATTTGTTTTTTATGACTCGTCAATGATCAACACGAAAGCAAAAGTAGAGAGTAATTAAGGTGAAAGAAGAGCCTGTGCCGCAATTTATTTTCATGACATCGCAAACCACTAATATATTTTTTCCTCATTTCTATAAAGTTTTAAATTTGTAGGCCCTTCTTCCGGACATCCATTCAATTATTTTGAATCTTCCATTATTCTTATAAATATTTTATTAATTGTAATCCTTATCGTTCATTTTTTTTTCTTTAAATCGGCATTTTATCTCTTCCCATAATTTTTGAATTGCTACGCCACTGTTTCATTTTAAAGTATATACTTTTGCCGTTCACTTCGAAAATTACGAGCCTGGCCGCAGATGTTGCCCGGAAAATTCTAAAAGTGGAGATTTTTCCCATGATTTTTTTTCTTTTGTTTACGTCCAGTCATTCCTGAATGAATGAAAAGCCTGATGTAGGAAGCTTTCTTCTGCCAGCGGCCGTTTTGCGGGAGAACATTTGAGTTGCGAAAAGGCAAAAACTTATATGTATTTTTTCTGGTGTATTAGTTCTTTGTTCGGATGGTGGCCATAAATCTACCGGGTCAGTTCCGGAACTATACAGAGAAGATGAAAAACGAAGCAATTTCGGGAAGGCTTTTCTGCCCTACCATTAAGGAGTGATGGTGCGCCAAATGTTAAACCCGTTTACTATTGATCCGCTGCTCTTGAAATTTTTCACTGATGATACATCCTACGTTCGCTTTCAAATTTTACGGAACAGAATGATAACGTGGTGTTCACCATCCGTTTCATCAACATTTATTCATATTCTTAAAAGAAAAATACTCCTTGAAGTACCGCGAGATAGAGGTCTGCACGGGCCGGAATTTCCAGGCCCGGCCCGTAGGAAAGTTATTTCGGCCCGGCCCGTTGTAAAACTCAAAATTTCGGCCCGGGCCCGGCCCGGCCCGTTTAAATTTTTATGCTTTAGGCCCGGCCCGGCCCGTACAAAGTTCAGCGAAAACAGGCCCGGCCCGGCCCGTTTTGGCCCGTTGCAATTTCTACGATTTCTAAAAAATTCAGATTTTTATCATATAACTAAGATTCCTTTAAAGAATACTGCATACATATCTATGGTATGATTTTACAGTATATTTTACAGCAAATACACATTAACAACATTAATGATTACTTAGATTCTTAGGCTTTCAACATTCGAATAAAGATTCATTAAAAAATTAATATGGCTTAGAATAAAAGAAAAAAGAAAGAAAGCTAAAAACATCGTTAATTTTGAAGCTGTTTAATAAAAGAAGATTTATAAATATATTTCTATATATTTTATTATAGATTTCAAATCCAAATTCATTCTTAAATTCAAAGAAGCTCCTTTCTGATACATTTCTAAATTCATTTTTTTTTTCCTCAGAAACGCATAAGATTAGCAGATATCTTTATTCAGAAACTATATAATCGAATGGCGTTATCCATTTTTTGATACAAGCAATTTAAGAATACTGCAAACAAATAAAATACTGTCAAGGGTACTGCAATAGCAAGGGAAGGGAGAAAAACCTGCAATCATTTGAGAAACTATTATATTTCAACAAGGTTATACAAGTATTTTATTTACCAAAAATGAAAAACGCTATTCGATTCCAAATCCCTTCAATAGTTAGGTTTATCACTTTTATATTTTTACAATTTAAAATTAATCAGAAAATATGTCAAACTTTCGCATTATTGAGAAATTAATTTAAAAATCATCAAGAAGTATATAACCGAAGACTAAGCTAACATAAGTTCTTTATCGTTGTTAATAATTTTACAAATCATGTTTTCTGCCAATAATTAAGTCTAGTACTGGTCCGGCCAGTCTATATGTAGAAAAATAATGCAAGCATGATCTCGGACAGGCATGAGTCAGCTAAAAAAATATTAAAACGGGTTACACATAATGTAATTCTCCGATGCCGATACACTGTGCATTTTTATATTGATGCTGTCAAACTAGTATGACCACATTTATACTTATTCTCGTTAAAACCATTTTCGTTAAAAATAGCTCGTATTTTATCGTTCCTACCTAAATCTTCAGAACGGGCCGGCAGGCCCGAAAATTTTTTTTATCGGCCCGGCCCGTCTGGCCCGTTCAATTTTTTTGCCGGCCGGGCCCGGCCCGTTTATGTTGTTTGTCGGCCCGGCCCGTTGAAAAAACTATTCTAAATCTGCCGGCCCGGCCCGTTAGAAAATTCGAAACGATTCCGCCGGCCCGGGTACGGGCCACGGGCCAGGCCCAGGCCCGTGCAGACCTCTACCGCGAGAACAAAGCTTAAAAACAGGCACGAACTGTAAATTTTATTTTTTGATCTTTATTAGGAATATACTAAGTGAATCAAAATAAGTATCTTTTTAGTTGTTTTAAGAAACCACGCTCACTTACTTTTTATTTATTTATTTGTTTGTTTTTTGAAAGATATAAGTGTGTAAGAATGTACTTCCAAAAGGGTTCTTGAAACCACTCATTATTTACATTTGCTAAACAGCCTGTGGAACGAGCTGACATTCCGTTCCGTCCAGGTAGAAAGATTTCTGAGCGTACACGAAGCAATTTCTTCCTTCCCCTTTTAAATTTTGAAATTTGCTTTCGGTAACCCCCCCCCCCCCCCAAAAAAAAAAAAAAAAAAAAAAAAATTGTTTAAAACTGTCGGGTTTTAAAAATTTATAGGCCAAAGAATTTTCGAAACAAGAATTTTGAAATCTTCGTCGGTTCTAAGCGATTCAATATTGAGCTAGTTAACATGAAATTTTTTTTCTCAGCAAAATAAACGCTTTTCATCATTAAACGCACTTATAGTATGTTAAAACTCTTCAAATTAAAGATATTTTTAGAGCAAATAAAAACAAAAGAGAAAAAATGGATAAAATAAAGTTAACTTAGTTTCAAGTGCCTGCCATTTTGTCGTTTTCAAGGTTTTTTACATTCATTTCATTAGAAATTATGATAACTAATGCGATGGATTCCCGTTAATGCTTTTTTGCTTAAGATGTACCTCCCGTTAATGCGGACAATTTTATTCTTCCCATAATATTCTAACTGTAAGGACGTCAGTTCAGAACACGGACTTCGGTTAGTGTGGACAAGAGCTGACCTCTCTTGGAAGTCCACACTAGCGGCAGTTCATTGTAAATTATTCCGGACAAACTAAGTAGGCATTGAAATTATCGTACTTAATAAATTTAACTTTAATAAAATTAATCTCTTACTTTTTTTTTTTTTCAATATAGCTGAACAACTATAGCTTTTCTCCACATCCTTTTACATTTTTGTTCTGCCCCACGCTTGAAAATTTGGTTGGTTATGTTCCTTTTGGATAAGAAATATAGGTTAAAGAACAACACTCAGCAATTTTTTAACCTCCTGATGTTTTTGGTAGTGGAATGTTTTCTTTCTATTTATAATTATCATTGACGATTTTTTCACCGCTCAATCATCAAAGTTATGCTAAGGTAACTTTGGGAGATACGATATACAAAACTCGATTCTACTTAGTCGATTTGTGAAAAAATGAACTCCCGTAACATTAACTGTAATTAGAAAATTATGAAAAAACTTAATTGTCTTGAATTGTCTGAAACAAATGTCGCACCTTAAAAGCTATACTTTATTTCTGCACTTTTTATAATTGGAAGTATGCTTATATTATCATTCAATTTAAAAAATTACCACGAAACATTTTAAAATATCTTTTTCTATTAGTTTTAAAAAATATATGAAAAAAAATGTTCGGTACTAATCATAAAAATTTCAACATAACTCTCCTTATAAAAGCTTTAAATATGCTAATAAAAAAATACCTGCCGGCTCAAACTAGAAACACAGGTGGATTTCGAAGTGAAGTAGAAAGGGCATTCCTTACAAATTGGGAATTTTTTATTTTTTATTTTTTTACGTAGTGACAACACCGCAAAACTAAATTAAAACATGACTTTGGTATGGAAATTTTCAAAATGCCCATTTCATGACTGTTTGAAAATGTTAAACCTCTCCATCCCCTCCTTCTCTTTGGGCTGTTATTTATTACAATAATGTGTTTTTATATTGAATACTTTACTTCGTATCAGATTTAAAATTAATCATTTTTTTAAAGAATTACTTTAAAACTGCTAAAAATTAGCACTCGATTTATTACATTTACTGATGCCAGTTTAAGGACTTTCTGCCAATTAAGGAAAACTTCAAGCTTAGCGAAAGAAAAGCAAGTTAAAAAAAAAAAAATCACGAAACTTGAAAGTAATTTAGAAACTAACTACAACACTTGATGTTTCTCAAATTCAAGAATTAAAAATACTTTCGTGACCCTCTGAACATCGTTCATTATTAATAGATGCAAGAAGTTAAAAGTTCGATAATTTATTATTATTGTACACGCAATATGCAAAACTGCATGTTAGAAACAAAAGAATTGTGAAACCGAAATTTGTGACAGAAATTATTTGTGGTGAAATAAGTAAATAATTAATGTATATTTAATAAATCAAAATAAAACTTTGAAAAAAAAAAGTCGTGTCAGTGAATAAATTCGAAACAAATAAATATGATGTGCATTATAGTCTGTAAATATGCCAACCAACTATGTTTTACTCCATAGACGGCGTAAGAGTTTTTCTTTTTAATATATAAATAATAAATTAAAATTTAATTTGGCATGTTTACTAGAATAATTAATACAATTTTCAGGTATGCTAACCTTTTCAGCACTTTCCAAAGTACAGTGTGATTCCTAAATATAAAGGCACAGATGTTTTTGAAATTTCATTTTATAAATTCAGTAAAATAAATTAAATTTCATGCCACATATTACGAACAATGAAATGAATCTTTTATCGGGGTTTAAATTTAAATAAAATAATTTCGACTCTAATAATAATAAAATAATAAATTACGCTGTCTCGTGAATATAAAGAAAAATTTAAAACTGCTTCGTATGAATTCTATTAATGCGCGTACAAAAAAAAAAAAAAAAAAAAAAAAAAAAAAAAAAAAAAAATGCACAAGCGCAGAAATCCGCTTTAAATTATCCAAACAAAGTTTTTTGCCTTGTTTCCGTTGCAAAAATGCCGCGAAACATTCACATTTCTATTAAAACTAATGGCTTAACAATACCTCAAATATATAAAAAAATTGGGAGCAATAAAGCTTATAAAATTTTATCAAAAACTTGCAATTTTTTAAATTCAAGAAAACAATCTGGCAGACCGATAAGGACTAAAGAAAGACTCATTGGCAAGATCATGTGGCTTTTTTTTTATGGTAAATAATGTCACTCCGACAAGTTTTTCAACGAAGTTGATGGTATTGTCACAGTGAACACAGTACATCGTCATATAAAAGAAAGCAAAAATATTGTGTGCTGAAATATGTGCAGATTTGAGTTACTGAAAAAAGAACACAAGAAACGGTGGAGACTCTGGGTTAAAGATCATATGCATTGGAAGGGTGAATGAATGCATTTAATTTTTCCAAATAATAATAATAATAAAATAACTTGGATGGCCCAGAGTGTTAGAATTTCTATTGGTACGTTTTAAAGCGTGAATCCAGAACCCTCTTCTGTTGGCAGAAAGGGGGCAGTTCTGTGGTGGCTTTGGACGCTTTCTTTTTATTATGGCACTACAGATATTGTTTTTCTGGAAAGTAAACACACATCTAAAGAGCATACAGAAGTACTCTATAGTCATTCGTTGCCAGCCGCTGAAACATGTTGCTGGTAGGAATTATTTGTGCCAGCAGGATAATGCACTTATTACAATATTAAGACTCATAAAAAATGGTTTGTTGATAACAGTATCTATGTCATGGTGCGGCCCGCACATAGCCCTAATTTAAATCCTGTTGAGATTCTTTGTGGCATTCTCATTCATAGTGTATACATAACACAAGAGGAAAACAGTTTTCAAACATCCTTGAGTTGAAAAATAAAATCGAAAGAAAATGTATTGATATAAAATCAGAATACTTACGCATCTAAATAAACAGCCTGCGAGCCAAAATATTTGTTGTTATTAATTAAAATGGATCTATTATTGGACGATAATTCAAAAAAGAGAAATGTAAAATATCTTTATCTTCATGAGACAGTACACTGGTTTTCACTTATCAATTTTGGAGTTGAAATTATTTAATTCTAATTTTATTTTATTGTAAAATATCTTTTGACACATACTTTTTTATTATATGCATAAATATAATTTTTAATTACTGAATTATTAAAATATTGTTTCAAAATATCAGTGTCTTTTTATTGTGAGATGAACTCTAGTTGAAAAATGTGTATGAATTCGGTTTGTCTGGAAAATTCCCTCTCGTGTAATTATACTCGAATTGTCATTAATTGCTATGGTATTGAGATTAACTGTGGCATATTCAATGTTGAAAATGAACCGAATAACACTCATAGTTTCTTTATAAAGGTACTCAAAAATAATTCCGTTGCGTTACGCTCTATGTGGAAAAATACGGGGGGATTTTTCCACATAGAGCGTAACGCAACGGAATTATTTTGAGTGCCTTTGTAAAGAAATTATGAGTGTTATTCGCTTCATTCGGGGGGGGGGGGCTAAAAATAGGTTTTCCCTGTCGACTGTTGGTCATAGTTTTGTATGAAAGTAAAAAAGTAGAATGAAACGTTAAAGATAAACACATATCTTTATTTTTTCACATAATTACCAAGTACATTGAGACACTTGTCAGGGCTTTTTGCAGCTGATCAAGCGGTATGACAAATATCTCAACGTGCTTGGTATTTATGTCGAAAAATAAAATGTTGTGTCGTATCTTTCATGTCTCATTATGTTTTTGACTCTCATAAACTCGGAAAAAATTTGGAAAATTAAAAGAAATTTTTTAGTAGAATCGTAATAATCTTGTAGAACATTTTATGCAATGGCAACAATAAAAATTTATGTAACAGATACAGATTTGCACTTTGAATCAAAAATTTTTTAAGGTTACTAAAGAATTTTTTGGAAAATCGGATTCCCAGAACTTTTTAAGTAACGAGGATTAAGATAAAAATCTAGTAAAATTACCAAAATTTTAGTAGATTCTTTTTGTAAAGTTATAGATTTTTTTTAGTTTTGCTTACAAGTTTTGTAGATTGACATAATTTTCTTGTAGAGTGTACATATAAAATTTTAGTAAGCATAACAGATTTCGGTATTTAGATTACTAAGGTTACAGATTTTTACAGTGTACACATCTCTATCCGCAGACGCCCAGGGGAAACTTATTTTCGGACTCCCATTCGTAGTTTGCTATGTATTTCATAGATGCTACTGCAGTTCAGACTTTCTTAAATTCATGTGTACCACTGAGATGCAGAACAATATTATTGTAGAATATGGTGGATATAAAATTATATCGTTCATTTACAGAGGCACTCAGAATAATTCGTTTACAGTACTGTCTGGCAGCGATAATTGCTAGAATTGCGTTTTCAGTTGTGATATGTATTTTTAAACCTAATTAATTTGTTGCAAATTACTTGACATGTAAAAATTGTATAGATCATATGCAAAAGAATTATAGTACATTTTCGCTTATGGATGGAAATTGCTGAAAAAAAATTTAGCTCTGTGTTTGTAGTATGTTTTTAGCTATGTTTCAAATCTCAATTATTTATATTTTATCACGCTATGCAATTTATGTTACAATCTGTTGATCATATACAGCACTTCACAAAATAACATGAGAAAACGTAATAAAATTAACCTCGCAAAATTCAGGACATTCTTAATTCTTCTTCTTCTTCTTCTTTTTTTTTTTTTTTTTTTTTTTTTTGAAATAAAATTTAGTACTTTGTATATTTCGATATAAAAAAGAAAATCGTGTTCTATTTAATAATTAATATAGAGTGCATAAATAAGGGAAATAATTTCTAGACAGCAATTGAAAGAAGTATGCACTAAACAAAGACAGTAAAAAATTGCAGATTTAACACGGCCATGCAACTGCACAAATCACTATTTTGCAGTACAAGTTCGCACGCAATAAAAAAACAGCTTCTTTAGTTCTTTTTGTTTTATTTTTCACTTCACAAACGGGCACATAATGTTTTACGTATTTTGTGGAAGTCTCTTAATTTAATTTCCATGGTTGCAGTCGTCAAAAACACTAAAATGCAAAGTGTTTCATAAATATTAATGTAAGTGAATCTTGGGTTCCTCTGTCATAGAGTGAATCAAATGTCTGTTATAATGATACGCACATTTTTAATGTACTGAAACTCTAATAATATATCCAAAAAGCATTTCCTTTCTCTGATTAGAAAATGTATTCATATCTGATATATATAATATAGACATGTGAAGTTTGTTCCAAAATGTTAAAAATTTAATCAAGTGTTTTTTAACAGTTTGTAAAATAGCTGTTGTCCTCATCAGAGACTTGAAAAATCAGGTGTACATCAATGTTTTTATTGGTTCAATTCCCCATTTTATTCGTTATTTGATTGGTCGATGTTTAATGTCCGAAAATTGAATACTTCTGTTGCCACAATAACAAAAAATAATAATAATTTGAAAACAAATTGTGATAAAGATTTCAAACAAATTTCAATTTTAAAAGCGCATTTGTGTGCAAAGGGTGTGGTCTATTAATATCATCATTTTTGATCCAACCAAAATTTTCTCTTTTTATTCTGTAACTTTATTTTATTAACTTTATTTTGTAACATGTTTTTTTTGGTACAAAATAGTATGTTTTTTCTTTTTTA
Organism: Maratus speculifer; assembly: GCA_964019185.1. Taxonomy (NCBI): domain Eukaryota; kingdom Metazoa; phylum Arthropoda; class Arachnida; order Araneae; family Salticidae; genus Maratus; species Maratus speculifer. The sequence continues at coordinate 217,335,689 of OZ025294.1, forward strand.
AATGTATTTTTATGAAAATACAAAGTTATTGAAATTACTAAATTATTATAATTTTAATTAATTCTAAAACATGGAATTCCCCAACGGTTTACATTCATATTCTTTTTCATATATGTATGCATCTATAATCGCTGTTCGAGAAACTACATGCGAAGTATATTTGAAATGAAACTTGCGTTTACTAATAAATAAAAGAGAAAGAATGTTGTTCACACTAATTTCGATGATAAAAATTTCTGTCTAACACCCCCCCCCCCCCCCATCCTATCAATGCATTATGTAATAAAACGCTGTTATAAAATTCTTTTAAGTAGTAACTATTTCTTTTATACGTATTTCACATATAAAATGATTTATATCTTACATATGAAGTGACGTCTTATTAACTTAACTTCATTTGAATCACTAAAACATTCAAAAAATCAATCTAACTAGTGCTTTATCCCACATAGCATGCATGGTCACAGTGACGTCACCGTGACGTCACTGTGAGTCACTGTGGTCACGTCACATCTGTGACCAAAATGCCACCCCTCAGTGACGTCACATTGTGACTGAAATGTGATGTCACATCTGTGACCAAAATGCCACCCCTCAGTGGCGTCACATTGTGACTGAAATGTGAGTCACATCTGTGACCAAAATGCCACCTCTCAGTGACGTCACATTGTGACTCAGATGTGACTTTCTTAGAAAACTTTAGAAAATTACAAAAATTCTCCAAACCATGTTATTTACTGGTAAAAAAACGTGTTTTCTGGCATTGCAGAAGAATATTGTGCAATCGCTGTTATGTCACACGTTACATGCACTGCATGTAACGTGTACGTCATATCATATATGTGAGATAAACCTCCCATCATATGAAACTAAGCACCCAGCAATGAACCTATCAGTGAAACTTCCATTTAAGGAAATTTCTCGTTACACTTAAATGCTTCGTTATGAAAAAAAAATATCGTTGAATAGAAATCTACGAAAATTCATGAAATTTGTATAGTAAACTACAAATAAAAATGGAAATATTATAAAACTGTGTTTTAATTTGGATAGTAATTTTTGTTATGCAATATAACCACATAAGAAAAAATTCATTAGTATAATATCTAAAAAACCACGTAATAAAGGAAGGGAAACAAAAACTGAATCGCAGCGTTCTATTTCTCGTTTTCTCTTGTATTTCAAATCGAAAAATTAAAAAAAAAATTGGAATATTACTTTGTGTGCGATCTCTTATGAAAGATACACTCATAAAAACTTTCTCATCTTTTTTAAATATTCAGAGAATGGACCTATAATATTTTCTCGGAACTAGAATCCCTTTCTCAGCATATCGAAAAATTTTCGCATTTTTTCCTTTTTATTTAAAAGATAAAATAAATACATAATTTCAATTCATACAATCCGCTGAAATATATTCACCAATCAATCTTAACAGCATTCTATCCTTTTGAATATTGTGCACGCACGGAAGTGTAACAAATTTTGCTAAGAAGAATTTTTTTTAATATGAATATTAATTTAAATGTTAGTTGCGTTCTAAATGAAGGTTCAACAGAAAATTAAAAAAGTAGATAATTTCGTTAAATATGGGCTTCGTTAAATGAAAGTTCCACTGTATATCGAAACTAATTGAAAGTAAAATAGAAATGCGTGAAACAAAAATTTTACTCAAAATTTTAATTTGGGATACCCTTATAAAACTAATGCGCATGCGCATTCAACTTATAAATCTTCGAAACTCAAACAACCAATAATAACAAAAAATCACCTGCTTAAAAAATATCGTTTGGCAACAACCAGAATAGTTGACACTAGTGTATTTATTCTTTAGAATATTAGGCAGCTGCTCTAGTAACTTTGTTATGATGTTATGTGTGTATATTTAGTACGTAAGTTGAAAATTTTTAAAAAGTTATGCAGAAATGAGATCAGTTGACATTTTATATAAAATGCCGGTCCGAAAAAATACATTGTCAGTGGCGTTTCGTTAATATGAGCGCGCCAATGTCATTGTACTTCATTCGGACATTCCGATTTCGAAATTATCTTCCCTATTTGGATTATGAAACTTGAATTACAGGATAATGCCGATAAGAAAGAGGTAAGAAAATGTTATTTTTCCTGCTTTTTTTATAATGATTTCTGTGAATTTCGTAAAAAACATGTTATAAAAGGAATAAGTATCATATTAATTTAAATTTTTTGAATCCACTTACCTTAGTAAATTCAATAAATTTAACATTTATTTTGTTGAAATACGGAACAGCATGTCAACGATTTGAAAATAGTTAATAATATTATTTTTAAAATGCACTTTAATCACATTTTTTAATGACATGGTTAAAATCACATTTTAATAAATTAAAAAATGTACACATAATCAAAAGTTAACGTTATAATTAATATATAAAGGAGTTTGGGGTTGTTTAAATGTTGAAAATAGTGATAAATGTACTAATTTATGCACTAATATTGCAAAAATACTTTTGTAAAACTTTTTTATTACCTTTCTGAATTTCTCATAATCCCAAAAATTTGATAACTGTAATTCCATGACATTTATTATTTTAAACCATGTATCTAAAGTAATTAAGATATTGATTTTGTGGTAATAACAGTTATTGATTTTAAAAAATGAGTAATTATCGCATTATTTTATTAATTTTTGATATCTTAATTGTTAAATTGTGTTGAAAATAACAATTTTGTTTCATTAGTATGTGTTCATTAAATCCTGGTTCTAAATAGTCATAAAAACAATTACATGTACACTTTTGTGGGGTGTACATTGCTGAAATTTTTAGTGTTTGATGTATTTCTATTATTTTCAATAAAATTTTGTCTAATATTGGGAAGTGAGGCTGAGAATACTTAAATATTATTGATAGATTCATTTAATACAAAAAAATGAAATCTAATAATTATAACTATTAATAAGGAAACTTAAAAAAAAATTCCTTAAGGATGTCTTTTACCGGCACATCTATACTATATGACATATACAATATATATATATATATATATATGAGTTTAACTACGAATTAAAACCTTGGTGTAATCATACATGCGCACAGGCCACTATAGTAAGAAAATAACTAAGCGTAATACTAGAACTAATTCCCTCATCTTCATTTGTACTCGATTTTCAAATAAAATCTGTATATTACGAATATTGCGCATAAACTTCACGTAGTTTTATCAAAAGATAATTCTATATTATATTTAACAGAATTATTTTAATTGGTAAATTAATCAAACGAATATTAATTTTCCAAAATGAGTAAAAAAGTGTTTAGGTTAGGATTCGAACTAGAGACCCTCGATGTATGCTGTCAATGCTCTTCCAACAGAGCAATTTAGCACGCACTATTCATCCGGAGAAATATCATTATATACTCATACAAATAGTATGCATTTATCATACGGGTAGTTTGAAAAAAAATTAAAGTATTATTACATAGGGTTATATATAATAATGATAAGTATGCGTTCGTATTCACTGTGTGAATTGTGTGCGTCAGATTCTTCCAGGATAGTTCAGTCGACAAATTATTGACAATTTGCGCGAAAGACTGCTTAGTTCGAATCCTGACCTGGACACTTTTTCAATCAGTTGGAAAATTACAACAAAAGATAATTAAAAGATATAGGGTAGATGCTCCAGTTTTGGCAACTGCACAAGTTTTGGCCACTTTGGAATAATTTACCCTCTATTTAGGCTGTAAATTGATTTTAACAAATTATATGCATTCTTACTCCTTAATCTAACACTCTTTTATTATTTCCAATCCCATTTGTTTATTTTTTGATAAAAAATGACTTGCAAAAAAAAAGTGTAAAACTATAGTTTGCACTCACATATATTAAGGTTTTTGCTTAGGTAACAAGTTTTCACAATCTTTCAATATTAGGCATTTATCGAACTTTATTTGTTCTGAAACAAATTGCTATGAAGCTTTATGAAGTAGGCTTTCTCTCTGTTGCAATTTCATATTTAAATTATTTATTTTTACAGCTTAAAGTAGGGGTGGCCAAAACTGGTGCTTTAAATTTGCTATGTCTACCAGTTATGGTCATGGTGTGGCCAAAAATGGCACAACATTATGCTCCACTTTTGGCCACAAGACTAATTATAGTGAAAATTTCAGCAATATGTTTAGAAATGTTTTATGACTTATAAATTTAAAAGTTCAATAAAATTACAGCTTGATTTAGTGGTTTCTTGTATTTTTTCAAAACAAAATGAGTAAGTTGCATAACTTTTGCAAAATTTCAAGCACATGAATTTTGAAATAACAAATAATGTGAAAATCTTTATACTTTAAATAGGATTCATTTTAACAAGTTTAAAAAAGACAATTCTGTACTCTTAAAAATGGTCTAGATTAAACACTGTTATAAGATAGGAAGTAAAATTATGGCTTTTCAAAATTCATTGTCAGCTTTTCAAGATGGTTAAGTTTTGTAGTATCTCGTTCTACCTTGCAACACAAGTTTACAGAATGGAGACCAGTTTTTACTATTTTTGAATCTCAAGTAATAGGGTTGTGCTATTTATGATGGCCAATTATCTATATAAGAGATATGGGCCGAAAAGAAGGGGAATGCCCTCTGTGAAGGTCTTTCTAAGATCCTAGCCAATATTTACACAAGGAAATCTAAGGTTTGAAGAAAACTAATTCCAAATGATTAGGCTGACAGGCAGCTAAGTACGATGAATTAAAGTTTAAAATCAGTTGAAAAAAAATGGATTTTAGAGATTGTCAAAATACTATTTCATGTAAAAATGGAATAATTTCAAGATTCTAGTCATAAAACTGTAAATATTGGTATAGTATAACATATGATATGTATAAAGGAAAATATGCAAAATGTTAAAATAAGCTTTTTATGTCCAATAAGTCTTTTTTTATGAATTAAATATATTTTTTGTTTTTAAATTTAAATGTTCAGTTAAAATCAGCTTAAGTATATTTTATTCGATGTTTTTATGATTTCATTTAAAAAAATGCAAATCTTTTTTATACAGCAAACAAATATGTGTGTGGTAAAACAGATTTTGCACAAAAATGCTTTATTTTGACTTATTATCAGTTAAAATGTTTGCAAAATTACAAGATATTAGGGTGGCCAAAACTGGTGCAGGGGTGGCCAAAACTGGTGCAAATTGAAAGAAATTACTTAACGAGTTATTACTCACAATCTAAAATATTTGATAAAAAGTTATTATAATTAACAGAAAGACAACTAAATTTACTAAAGAATACTGTTATTGCGATTTAATATGCTTTATTCAGTCTAAAACTATAAAATTTCCATTTCAACTTTTCTCTTAATGTGGCCAAAATTGGAGCATTCACCCTATATATTTATAGACATCAGGATTATTGGTCAGAAATATTGGCAAGCTGTACAGTTTTAGATATGTGCTGAAATTTGTGGATATTAAAGCGAGTAAAAGTTTTTTTTAAAAAAGTTCAAAAAGATTAAACAGTTTGAACAACATATTACAAAATGTGTATCAGTTATAAATAAAATTGAAGCTATGCAATTTTCAGCATGTGGGGAAAATATATAAATATTTTTGAACGGCAATATTTTTCAAATTTTAAAAACAACACCAGAGTTGTAAGGCATGTGAGGTAAGTCGAATTTTTAACTTTAATTTAGAAGAAAGTCTCCTTACTGCAGGTAACTATTTTTATATATTATACAGTATTTGTTCATAAATTGTCAATATATGATTTTAGGACTCAAACCCTATTTTAACAGGAACATGGCGTGGAGTTATAGCTTCAGCAGATCCTGTTTCTTTTAAATTGTTAGAGAATCGTTAAGAAAAGTTAAATCGTCACAGAATCATCACAGTGTTAACGGAAGTTTTGTCACAAACGATCTACAGCGTGAGTCTAAAATAATGGGACAAACTTTAAGGGAGGTGGTAGAGCTCACTATAATAAATAATTATGGCATAGAAATGTATGACTGGAAGTGACGCGTTAAAACGCCACACTAGTCACTGTAAAAGACACGGATTATAATGCTAAGTGTATGGGAGCGCTATTTTCAAATATCTAGCTAAAATTTTAATATTTTCGCATATTTCTTTTCCATAGGATAGCTGAGGACGACCTGCAACTGGGCTGGTTTTTACTTTTTTGATTTTGGTTACAGATTAAAAGAAAAATACTTTAACTTTCAGAACCAGTTTAAACCGGTTCTAAAACTGAAACTATTGTAATATAAAAAAAATATAACTAAAATCGAAAAAGTAAAAATTAGCCCGGTTGTGGATCGTCCTCAGCTATCCTATGGAAAAAATATCATGTAAAATATTGAAATTTGAGCAAGATATTTGAAAACAACGCCCCCCCATAGACATAACATTACCATCCGGGTCTTTTTTGGTGACTAGTGTAGCGTCTTGACGGGTCACTTCCGGTCATATATTTCTGTGCCATTCTTATTTGTTATAGTGAGTCCTACCGCCCCCTCAAAGTTTGTTCCATGATTTTGGACTCACCCTGTATTTCACAATTTGGTCACAATGTGACTTGAAAGCATTGTCCCTTTCGTCACAATTCCGTCACAATGTTAATGACAAAATCGTCACAAATGACGCACTTTTCACAAATTGGTCACATTGCGACGTCACAATGTGGTCACAATGTGACGTCACAAACAAGCTCTAAAACGGCCATAACGACTTCACATTTTAGTCACTGTGACTTCACATCGACGTCACGTGACGTCACATCGACGGTCACAAAGTCACAGTGTGACTTCACAACGACGTCACCGTGACGTCACCATGTCTTACGGGATATATCACTCCTAACAACCCGTAAAGTATGGTGACGTCACTGCAACGTCGTTGTGAAGTCACATTGTGACTTTGTGACCATCGATTGTCGATGTGACGTCACGTGACGTCGATGTGAAGTCACAGTGACTAAAATGTGAAGTCGTTATGGCCGTTTTAGAGCTCTTGTGTGACGTTTCACAAAGTGGTCACAATGTGACAAATTTGTGAAAAATGTGTCATTTGTGACTAATTTGACATTAACATTGTGAGGAAACTGTGATAAAAGCAACGATATTTAAATTGCTAGCAACATGTTTTTTAAAGTAAATAACATGTTTTGAAGGATATTTATAAATTTCTAAAGATTTTTAAGAAAGTCACATCTAAGTCAGAATGTGACGTCACAGAATGGAGGCATTTTGGTCACAGATGTGATGTGACCAAAGTGACTCACAGTGACGTCACTGTGACCATGCATGCTATTAGGGAATATAAATAAATTCTAAAAAGTTTAAAAAAAAATAAAAATTGATAACGATATCATTATTTGGGGGAAGGGATGATAACGTATGATATCAAAAGGGGGAGGGGGTTCAAAATTTCCAAAAAGTTGATAACGCTATATATGCACAGCCCTTAACGGAAGGGACACTAAATGTTAACGGATTTGACACTATCTAATGTTTTCAAATTCTTATTTTATAAATAAGATATTTTCTTAATACATTTTTTAGATTGTATTAATATATAGGAATTCCTATTTTACAAACGATATTTACATATTTTTGATGAAATTTCACTAATTTTAGAATTACCCCCATTTTCCTCCCAGTATGAGGTAAAGCGGGGATATCAAAACATTCTTTTAATTGTATCGCAGTGGAAAAACAATCTATCAAACTGAATGGTCATGCTTCAGGCTAATCTATATGAATCCATATATATATAATGATTAGATAAAATGCATCAAAAGTTGCATTAAAATAAATTTAACAGTTTGATTTTCGGGCCTTCTCTAGGAGAAGCTCGATTTTACCTCCACTTTCTTACAAATGACTCTATGCGTGTCTGAGAGAGTGAACACGCTATCGCCCAAAACGTCCAATTGAGCACCAGTTTGGGAAATATCTTATAGACGACTGTCTCGCAAGTACGATTTCCTCATGAATCGACCAACAGATTAGATGATTAATCCCGTTTAAACCATATATAATAAGTTTGAGACCTATTCTATAGGTAATATCACTAAGGAAATGTGACAGAGCATAAGTGATAAATACTGCTATAATCGCACAATAGTTCCGCGGAGATAACGTCACCAACTTCAAATCGGAAGGCTCAGTGTTCGATTCCATTCCATTGTATCATAAATATATAAAAATACTATTTTGACTTTCTGGAGACATTCATCGTGTTCCGAAAGTCGAATAGAATCGCTCCAGATTTTCTTTCTATTATTTTTACATAAAATAGACGATATGTTCTAAAAAACATAAGTTACTAATTTTTTTTTTTTTTTTTTTACATCTGACCAAAATATTTTTTTAACTTTTTTTTAAAAAAGAAAGTGAACAACATGAACATCGAAATATGTGCAAGAAATTGAATACCATAAGGTAATACGTTTTATATTAATCAACTTTAAAATATTAATAATTAAGGACAAAGAATTAAAAACGCTGAAAGTACCAAAAAATCGAAAATCTGTTTTTTACGAAAAAATTTCTAAAATGTCAAACTTAGCAAACAGAAGAACCCTCGTGAAGTGCCAACCCTGATAGAAATAGTTAAAGTCGAAAAATGTCACTGTGTAGAATTGCGTCGTACGACGAGAACGCTGAATGTGCCAAACAAAGGGAAGTGGAGAATGCTGAAAGTGTCAGTGATAAGATGCACGGGACTAGTGGCCATTGCACAACTTGATCATGTGTTTATTGTTTGCATCAATAGAATATTTTTATGCAAGGGGAAAAAATATTAAAAAAATAAAGGATTTATAAATGATAATATTAGGTATTTAAACACTAAACGAAAGGAATCTAAGTACCTACGTTTTAAAGTATTGAACTAAGATATGAAGTAGGAAACGCGGTAAGTATCAGAAATCGGAGTTTCTTTTTTTGCTCTCTTGATTTTTTTTTCTTTGGACGTTCAACGTTTGTGCTCAAATCATTGATTATAAACGAAAAGGTTGTAAATTCCTCGTCATTTATTTGGAATTATTTTTCTCTCATTTCAGATGATTTCATCTTTTCCCTCAAGCTAGTGCCACACTAGCTTCGTTTGCTCAATGGACAACCAGTTCTGTGATAAATCCCTGTCGCAGTGTTGCGGGGAATGCGGGAAAACCATACGGGACAAGTACCTGCTGTACGCCGTCGAAAGGTACTGGCACATGGGGTGCCTCAAGTGCAGCATCTGCAGGGTCGTTTTGGCCGATGCCGGAAAGTCCTGCTTCACAAGGGCCGGACTACTGCTATGTAAAGACGACTACATCAGGTGAGTTTAATTTTTCTGAAATGAAAATTAATTTGGAAATAACAGTAAAAAATATATATATATATATATATACAGAGTGAGTCATAAATATCGAAACAATAGGCTATCTCCTTAAATATTGCTCCTAGACCCATACTTCCAATTGCAAAAACTCACAAAAAAGGTGAAATTTTTGATAAGATAAGTTGCAATTCCATGGAGGGTATATTTGAAAAAGTACGAAAATTAAATTTTTATACGGTCCCCGTAGGATAAAAATTCCATTTAGTAAAACTTTCCTTACCAGTCCTCTACAAAAAGCTGCATCTTCATATCTTCAAAACTCGCAGAGCCGTTTAAATAATTCATCAGGTTTTAAGGGATTAGACACAAATTAAAATGTGCGCAATTGAAAAAACAATGTTACTTTAACAGTTCTGGGAAACGTGTAAAAAAAATCTATCTTTTGTATTAGAAGTTTGATTTTTTTTTTCTTTTTTTGTGATGGTCAGCCATATAATTTGCTAAGAAAAACACATCCTAAAATTTCTCATACAGCTTATAAAAATTTCATGTGTTAGTACTGGTTTAAATGGAATAATTAAAAATCGTTATAACTCGAAACATTATTTATCGGATTTATATTTCTTTCCATTTAATTAAAAATGAAAATCTGACTTTAGTTTTGTTCCAGGATTTTTTTTTTCAATTTAAAAAATATATATATTTATTGAAAAAATATTATAACTTAAAAAAAAAAAATTCATATTTTCAAAAGTAAATATTTTTTCAAATTTGCCGAAACAAAATTAATGTAAAATAATCAAAAATTGCATATTTCAAGATCTTTTTACTTTAACAATTCTTAACTTTTCATAAGTTAAAGACAATAAATAGTGGGGGAAAATTCATTGTCCAGTAAAACGAATATATAACGTTTTAATATTCGTCAATTATTTAAAAGAATGCGTTTTCTAAAATGCAGATTGTCTTTTTTCTTTTTTTTTTTTTTAATTTAGCTCACAACTTCAAGCTTTTTATCGTCCTGGGGAGGCTGTTAAAAAATCTGTATTCTGGGCCTAGACCTGGCAAGGACCGAGACGTTACTTTTTTCTAAAGTCTGGCCTGTCCGGGCCTAACGTATTTTTCATTCCGGAGGGGACTGTTTACTTCTTCCTAGACCTGCACTGGACGAAATTTACAATCCTGGTCTCAAACAATCCGTATTGAAATCACGGTCTCTGACTGACCTTATACGTGCATAAAATACGTAAAATATGATCCAATCAAAATTTTTACGAAAATCACAGATTTTAAAATCGCTTTTATTTTACAAAAGAAAAAAAAAATTTAACCTGGGAATAGTATATTTAAGGAATAGTATATATAATATAATTTTTTAAAGAATAGTATATTTAAAGGCAAAAAACTTAAATACAATAAAACCAGTGAAAAAAATCTGCCTATGACGGAATTCTGTCTTAAACGGAAAATGTGTTGATCCATGCAAAAAAAAAAAAAAAAAAAATAATACCTGAAAAAAAAAAAAAACTCCATTTACACCACCTCCTAGGAAGGGCATTTGTCTATAACATATTTTTTTTTCCTATGTGATTCCGTCTTAAACGGTTTTACTGTATAACATTTTTTGAAGTCTCCAACGCATGGGGTATGGATTAACGATATTAAAATATAAGTGAAACATTTACATATAAATAGATTCATTGATAAAATAAATATATCACAGCCTTTGACGCTTCTTTAATAATAAAAAGTATAAATATAAAAAAACGAAAAAGTACAATAGGTATTTTTGGTCAGAACTCTTCCATACGAAATAATTTGTAACTACACCAAAGTAAAAAACTAGGTAGAAATTCACAGTTGAGTCGGGCTTTGATTTAAACTTTTTTCAGGTCGGTCCAGGTTATGATTTTAACATTTTTCCAGGCCGGGCCGAACTTTTTTCCCTATGGGTCGGTTTGGGACCGGAACAAGATATTTCGATCCATGCAGATCTCCAGTGCAGACTACCAACATATTTTGAAAACAAGTTTAGATTTAATTCAATACGCTGCATTGTTATGTCCAAATAAGAGGCACTGTCTTAAATCGACATTTAATAATGGATAATTTGTGGACGATCCCTCATTTGCTTTCAAAATAAGTCAGAAACTCTTCGTTTACAGACATAGTTAAGTGGTGTAAGTCAGAAATTTTGGATAATTTTGGATTTTAATATCTCTGTCAGGTTTTTAAATATGAAGATGAAATCTTTTTTGTTAAATTTAGGAATGCATAAGGAATAATTTCCTAATTGGGAATCTTGTCCTACGGGGGCCGTATGAAAATTTAATTTTTGTATTTCTTCAAATAGCCCCCCCCCCCCATGGAATTGCAACTTATCTTATAAAAAATTTCAACTTTTTTATGAATTTTTGCAAATGGAAGTATGGGTCTGGGGGCAATATTTAAGGAGATAGTCTATTATTTCGATATTTATTACTCACCCTGTTTATCGATAACTACAAACTTTCTGGTTTTTGAAAAGCCATATAAGTATAGTTTGAACTAAAAATTCCATTTAATAAATGAAATGAAATATGCACGGTAAATCAATAGTCCTTAAACAAACTTTAAGCAGTGGTGCAATATATGACAATTTTTGTATAGGAAACAATGTTCATAATTCACTTATTTACCCAAAAATATAGGGTGTCCCACTCTATCTTTAATTTTTTTTTTTATAATTAAAGCACAACCATTCTTCGTAATTGTAATTAAAAAAACAGGGTATCCATTATTAAACGACCCTACTTTAAAGTTATCAACAGTCAAGATTATTGTTCATAAAGTTGTGAAATTTTGCAAACGACATAATAAAATGATGGGAATTTGTTAGAGCGTGAAAACAAAGTTCAAAATTTAACTATCAGAGAGCGTTTTTAACAATTTACACATTTAACAGATATTTACAATCAGGGCCGTAGCTAAGGATGCGCTATGGGCGGCTCAGCCCCCCTAAAATATTTTGACACCCCTCCCCTCTGGAAAAGATTCCAAGGTCACTAAATGAACTTATGTTCGGAAAATTCAAATGAAATTCTGTTCAAAAATCTAATTTAGTGTTGAGACGCTTTCACAGTGTTGCAGAATTACTAAATTTTTTATAAAAAAAGTGTTTCAACACACCCTCAACCTAATGCACATATGAAACTAGCATAATGTTTAATTTTGCACCAGTTATATACTCAACATTTTCATCATCCTATACTTATCTTAGCATAATGTGAAGTTAATACAACAGTTTAATGAGAAACAGAGTATCTACAGTGTGAATATGTACTAATTTATCTTTCTGCGTCTGAGAGAAAGAAAAAAAAATATGAGCCCCCCCCCCCCCCACATTCTCTTGAGCCCCTCCTATTGTTCACTTCTAGCTACAGCCCTGTTTACAATAGTTTAGAATTTTACTTTTTAACTTTGCCTGATCTTAAAGACAGCATTTCGCGACCTTTTCTTAGCATTTCTCAGAACACACTGCGGTCAACTGTGGAACATGCTGTCTTACGCTACCAGCAAATCCAAATATGTTAAAATTGGATCTTTGAATTGAAAATTTCAGATTTTGGTAAAATTTCAGCATGTATGTAACATTCAAGATTGTTTTCGTAACTTACATTAAAAAAAGAGATAAATAAATATATTAGAGGACGTTAGTTACATTTTATAAAAATATTTTTATAATAATTCCTATAACAGTCGTTGTAATAATGATTTAAGTTCGACTACAGTTAAATAATTAGAATTCCAAACCTTCGAAATGAATAATGCAATGCATACCTTCTTGAGAAAGATTTGATTTGAATAGTTAATGCAAAAAAGCTTTTCAATGTACAAATTAACTCGTAAAATATTAAAGTAAAAAAATTGCTTTTATATTCTTTTTTTTCACATTTCTAGCATTCTAATATAAAAAGATAAACAATATATCTTGAAAAAAAAATTTCCAATTGAAAAAAAAGGTCAATAATCATAATCGAAGTAATAATAAGCAAAAAGTGTTTAATGCTACCTGTTAAAACTATACTATATATTTCTATAAGTGTAAAGCAATTGTAACTGTAATATATTTAAGTAAACTAATCTTAAACTTTGACTTTATTGAAGCAACTTTATGTGAATTATATTACACATCCTAGATGAAACAAAATTGATACTTTTCATACACGTTGAATCTACTACTAGTATGTCGCACTCTATTTTCAAGAGTTTTGGGATATGCCGGACGGAAATGTTATGAAAAAAAACTAGAGCAAAGGGATATCGAGAATTCATTTCGGACTTTTAATAATGAGAACTTTTAATAATGTCATGTCGGACTTTTAATAACAGATACTTTTAATAAAACTGTCTTTTACTCACGTTAATAAGCCAGTGCTGAAGTATTTGAAATTTATCTGTTTATCGATACGTCAGATAACGATACAAACAGGACCTTCTTGATTGCTCTTCCAAAACTTCTCTTCTTAAACATCACATTCTAGAAAGGATTCGTATAAAGATTTTTATATAGGTCGTAAATATTTTCAAAACAAATCCAAATCGCTTTGTGCATTTAATAATATAAAAAGTAACTGCATTGAAGCCCAATATGTGGCATTTATATAGGATGAATTATTCCGATTTCTTGGATGGGGGAGAAAAAAATACAATATTATTATATGCATCTAAAAACAATTATAACATTAATTAAATACTGAATTTCAAGTAAAAAACCGTATTTATAATGTAGATTTTTTTTTTAACTGCGAAAATTAGCAAATTACGGGATTTTTGATGCAAAACCTTATTTGTCATTATATACAGGGTGATTCCAAATTTTTTTTACAATAAAAGAGGAGTGATAGTACACATCAAGACAAACAATATTAAATAGGAGAACAAGGGTCCAAAACGTTTTCCTAAGGAAATAGCCGCCATTAAAGTTTCGGGACCAAAATTTCAAATAAACATAAAAAACGGAAAAATCGGTCGATTGATTTGCGGTTTTCACTAAAATTATTCTTTATGTCGGCATTTTCTTGAAATTAAATTATAAAGATAAATTTCAAAAAATGCCGATAGAGGGCGTTTTAGACTTTGGAGTAACGAACAACTATTTTTTGCGGGTATTTTTTGCATCTCATTAAATGTTTTCGTAAGCTTAGACTCAAACTTAAATTTTGAGCTCAAAATCTGTAGTTGGGAGTGGTTAAGTAACACAAACTGACAAGGAAGGTCTCCATACGGGCATACTCAGAAAAATCTGAAAAAATTACAGAATGTTCTTCTCATATAGCTATATATGTTTATAAAAAAAATTTCGGCGGAACCTCCTTAAAACGTCCGTAAAAAAATAATAAAAATTTCGTTTATTTGGCGATTTATCTCCGGTTGGCGAAAAAACGAAATTTTGAAAAATACGCTTTTACGCTTCGAATACTTTTTAAAGAAAAAACTTTCTATGTTCAATTTATTTAAATAAGTTTAGTTTAAGTAATTTTAGTTTTGCGTTTTTACTTTACTTTAAGTGTAATTTTGTCATATACGTTTATATGTACTTATAACAAAATGAAATTAATATATTTTATCATTTAAAACACAATTTAAATTGATTAAAATTGTTCCAAATTGAAAAATACACTGTTAAAAATCTGCTGCATTTTGTTGCAACGCACTCCCTTGCTTGTATAGAAAACGGTTACTTGGCCGTGAAATGGAGCTATCTCATTGGTTGGAATAGATATATTATATACAAGCGGTGGAGTGCGTTGCAGCAAAATGCAGCAGATTTTTAACTCTGTTGCACAAGCTACCACACCGCTAAAAATCTTTACCATTTTCTGCAGCGTCACTCCACCGATTTTATAGAAAACGGTCAATTCACCGTGCTATGGAGCATTCTCATTGGTCAGAAGAGAGGTATTCTATAAAAGTAGTGGAGTGACGTTGCAGTAAATGCTGCAGATTTTTAACAGTGAAGTCAATTAAAATCAATTTTCAGATTCGTTAAAATCGTCTGCTTTTGGCGAGGAAATGCACTGCTCGCCAAATCCCGCGTCGCTTTCAGCTTTTCACGCCCATTATTCCAAACTATTTTATTTTTTTACATATCTAATAATGTAATTCCGCCGCTAATTTTCACTGATCCTTTATTACCTACATGAGTAGTTTAATTCGTATTTTTTTTCAAAAAATTCTGAGTATGTCCCCAATGGAGACCTTCCTTGTGAGCTGTGTTCAGAGGGTTCAAATTTCAAATGATTATAAAAAACGGAAAAATTGGTCGACTGATTTGCGGTTTTCACTAAAACTATTCTTTACTTAGGTATTTTCGTGAAAATAAATTATAAAGAAAAATTTCAAAAAATGCCGATAGAGGGCGCTTTAGATTTTGGAGTAACGAAACACTCTTTTTTGGCGTTATTTTTTGCATCTTATTAAATGCTTTCGTAAGCTTAGACTTGAACTTAAATTTTGAGCTCAAAATCTGAATAGCTGGGAGTCGTTAAGTAGACAAACTTAGCTGTGTTCAGAGGGTTCAAATTTCAAATAATTGTAAAAAACGGAAAAAATTGGTCGATTAGTTTGCGGTTTTTGCTAAAACTAATTTTTAAATCAGCAGTTTTCTTGATCAGTGTTTTCTTGAAAATAATTTGTAAAGATAAACTTCAAAAAATGCCGATAGAAGGCGCCTTAGACTTTGGAGTAGCGTACAACTATTTTTAACTGTTATTTTTTTAATCTCATTAAATGCTTTCAAATGCATAGTCTTAACATTTGGGCTGAAATTCTGAATCGTTGGGAGTGTTTAAGTAGCGAAAAATTGAATTGTGTTCGAGGAGGAAAGAGGGTTAAATTTCAACTCCTGAACACACTTCAGTTTGCGCTTCTTAACTCCTCATAACGATTCAGGATTTGAGCTCAAAATTTAAGTTTAAATCTAAGCTTCCGAGAACATTTAAAATGCTTTTGCAAGCATTTAATTAGAACCAAAAAATAATGGTTAAAATGAATTGTTGGTTACTCTGAATTGTAAGGCGGCCTCTGACGGAATTTTTTTAGATTTATCTTTAAAAATTATTTTCAAGAAGATACTGACTTAAAGAATAGTTTTATTTTAAACTGCAAACGAATCGATCAATTTTTCCATTTTCTATAATTACTTTAAATTTGAACCTCCCCCTCCCCCTTCCCCTTGAACATAGTTCAGTTTGTGCTACTTAACCACTCCTTACTATTTAGATTTTGAGCTCAAAATTTAAGTTTAAGTCTAAGCTTCCGAAATCATTTAAAGAGATGCAAACAATTCGGCAAAAGATTGTTGTTCGTTACTCCAAAGTCTAAAGCGCCCTCTATCGGCATTTTTTGAAATTTATCTTTATAATTTATTTTCACGGAAATACCTAAATAAAGAATAGTTTTAGTGAAAACCGCAAATCAATCGACCAATTTTTCCGTTTTTTTTTTTTAATCGTTTGAAATTTGAACCCTCTGAACACAGCTCAGTTTGTGTTACTTAACCACTCCCAACTACAGATTTTGAGCTCAAAATTTAAGTTTAAGTGTTAACTTACGAAAACATTTAATGAGATGCAAAACATACCGGCAAAAAATAGTTGTTCGTTACTTCAAAGTTTAAAGCGCCCTCTATCGGCAATTTTTGAAATTTATCTTTATAATTTAATTTCAAGAAAATGCCGACATAAAGAATAATTTTAGTGAAAACTGCAAATCAATCGACCGATTTTTCCATTTTTTATGTTTATTTGAAATTTTGGTCCCTAAACTTTAATGGCGGCTATCTCCTTAAGAAAACGTTTTGGACCCTTGGTCTCCTATTTATTATTGTTTGTCTTGATGTGTACTATCACCCCTCTTTTACTGTAAAACAAATTCGGAATCATCCTGTATATATTTAGGGTGTCCCTAAACTCATAGTACATACGCTAGGGGGTGATAGAACACATCAAGACGAGTAATAATAAATAGGAAACCAACTGTCCTAAACGTTTTCCAAAGGAGATATCCGCCATTAAAGTTTGGGGCCCAAAATTTCAAATAAACATAAAAAACGGAAAAAATTGGTCGGACTATTTTTTGCCTTTATTTTCTGCATTTCATTAAATGGTTTGGTAAGCTTAGACTTAAACTTAAATTTTGAGCTTTAAATATGAATAGTTAGGAATGGTTAAGTAGCACAAACTGAACTGTGTTCAAAGGGTTCAAATTTCAAATGATTATAAAAAATGGAAAAATTGGTCGATTGATTTGCGGTATTCACTAAAACTATACTTTATGTTGGTATTTTATTGAAAATAAATTGTAAAGATAAATTTAAAAAAAATGCCGATAGAGGGCGCTTTAGACTTTGGATTAACAAACAACTATTTTTTGCCGTTATTTTTTGCATTTCATTAAATAGTTTCGTAGGCTTAGATTTAAACTTAAATTTTGAGCTCGAAATCTGAATAGTTTGGAGTGGTTAAGTAGCACAAATTGAAGTGTGTTCAGAGGGTTTAAATTTTAAACGATTGTAAAAAACGAAAAAATTAGTCGATTCGTTTGCGGTTTTTCCTAAAACTACTCTTTCAATCAGTGTTTTCTTGAAAATAAATTTTAAAGGTAAATTTCACAAAATGCCGATAGAGGGCGCCTTAGACATTGGAGTAGCGTACAAGTATTTTTAACCGTTATTTTTTAAATCTCATTAAATGCTTTCAAATGCTTAGATTTAAATTTTGAGATCAAATTCTGAATCGTTGAGAGTGTTTAAGTAGCGCAAAAGTGAACTGTGTTCGAGGGGGGGTGGGGGTTAAATTTCAACTCCTGAACACACTTCAGTTTGCGCTTCTTAACCCCTCCCAACTATTCAGAATTTGAGTTCAAAATTTAAGTTTAAATCTAAGATTTCGAAATCATTTAATAAGTTTTGGAAAGCATTTAATTAGATACAAAAAAATAACGGTTAAAATTAGTTGTCGGTTACTCTGAAGTTTAAAGCGCCCTCTAATGGATTTTTTTAAAATTTTACTTTAAACTTTATTTTCAAGAAGATACTGACTTAAAGAATAGTTTTATTTTAAACCGCAAACGAATCGACCAATTTTTCCGTTTTTTATAATCATTTGAAATTTAAACCGTCTGAACACAGTTAAATTTGTGCTACTTAACCACTCCCAACTATTCAGATTTTGAGCTCAAAATTTAAGTTTAAGTCTAAGGTTACGAAACCATTTAATGAGATGCAAAAAATCAAAGAAAAAAATAGTTTTTCATTATTTCAAAGTCTAAAGCGCCCTCTGTCGGCATTTTTCGAAATTTATCTTTATAATTTATTTTCAAGAAAATACCAACATAAAGAATAGTTTTAGTGAAAACCGCAAATCAATCGACCAATTTTTCCGCTTTTTATGTGTATTTGAAATTTTGGACCCCAAACTTTAATGGCGGCTATCTCCTTTGGAAAACATTTGGGACCTTTGATTTCCTATTTACTATTACTCGTTTTGATGTGTTCTATCACCCCCTAGCGTACATACCATGAGTTTAGGAACACCCTGTATATATATATATATATTTATTTATTTATTTAAAAATATGGAGAGATTTATTTATAGAACTGATGAAATGAAAATGTTACCATTTATAAAAAATATGTTAACTTTTTGAATTAAAATAATTGTTCAGTTGAAAATAATTAATTTTCAATTAATTATTAGAATATGAATTATAATTTTCAATTGAAAATGCTTTTTTCATGAATATGTTTGTTTAAAAAAAATCCATTTTTGGAAATGAGTCTATATTTACCAACCTAAATGCAAAAAATTTAAATATCCTTTCCTGATTAAATGTTTTACTGAAAAAAAAAAAATCTACGATATAATGAAATGACTTCTAAATGTCAATATGTCGCACACAAATTTTGTTTCTGTAAAATAAATACATTCATAAAGCTTGAAAATTTGTATTAATATCGAATTTCACTGGAAATTTTTATTTATGAAGGGTTATTTACTATTTATTTAAATTTAATGTTTCTTTTGAACTTAATGAGAAAATTAAAATTATAAAAGTTTAATAATCCCATCGTTTTTCCTTTTCTCTCTTTTATTCATAAAAAAGAAGAAATTGTGTTGCCACCATTATGTATCATTTGAAATTATAAAAATGTTTATATCTTTGAAACAAATTTAAAAATTCTGAAATATCAAATACAATCTTCTTATCATTGCTAATGACATGTGTTAATTTCAAGATCCGATGTTCAATATTTTAGTAGTTGTGAAATACAAATAGACAGGTGGATTTTAATGTAATAAATAATATTTTATCATAAAATTTATGCTAATTTAAATCTGACATTATCTATTTGACTGAAAATAATTTTACGTAAAATAACACATTACTTAAAAAATTAAATAAAGGAGTTCTTGCACTTCCTTTATCTTTCTAAATATTTATAATTTTTTTAACAACATAGCACATTTTAATCTATAAAATTCCGTGGCATACTTACATTACGATAGTTACAGGTATCTAGTTGGAAAGAATTATAACTTTTCGATTCATATATTAACACCAAATATGAGAACATTTTTTTTTCTTTTCTTTCTGCTTTCTTTGTACGCTTACGTATTTTTAAAATACCAAATATGAGAACATTTTTTTTTCTTTTCTTTCTGCTTTCTTTGTACGCTTACGTATTTTTAAAATATGTACATTCAAAATTTATAGAAAAATGAAAGGTTGTAATTTTTATTTATTTATTTATTTATTTACAATGTAGATTAAACAGAAATTGCGAAAAACTACATTTTGTGGATTACGTGACTTTTGATGCAAAACTAATGTCAAAAATATATTAAATCAGAAGTCTTATTACTTAAATATGTGACATATTATTTAATATATTTGAATAAAAGTGCCTTGAAATATACAGCTTTTAATCTTTAGTATCATTCTGCTTTTCACGTTTCTGTAAATTCTTTTGATAACGTAATTTATAAAAGTTTCTGCCCCATATTTAAAACAAGACATTTCTCACAAAATTTCGAGGATGTGTGTCAATATGGAGGTATATATATGCCTTGATATATACATCAAAATTTGTGTAAATAACTGCTCATATTACACTATAAAACATTTGTGTAACGTTACTCCAGAAAATTGTTCCCTTACATATTGGTGTAATTTAAACATATGTTATACCTGTTATGCCACCATAAAATTGGTGGCAGCCCTGTTGCCACCATTTTTATGGAGTAATGTTACACAAATGATTTACAGTGTAGTACCTCATAAGAACCTATATTCACACAAATTGTGGTACACATTCGAAATCAACCGAGAAATCATCCATCGAAATCATCCGAGTAACGCTTTCAATACACTCCTTTTATATCTCTTTGCAGCCATTTTACCTCAATACCTCACATGCATCCGTACATTCCTACACAATAAAGGCTTGTTAAAATGTCTTATACGCGTCCCTAAAGTTTGTATCATAGATTCAGGATTCATAGTTTCATAGATTTCAGAAAAAGCGCAATTTTCGTCAAATGATCGCGGAAAGAGCGCGATTTTGATTAGAGGAATGCCAAAAAAATATGCGATTTTCGTCAGAGAATCTCAAAGAAACATGGGATTCTCATCAAATAATTGCGAAAAAATGCGATTTTGGTCAAATGATCACGATAAAAACTCAAAATTCGCTAAAAGATGGCGACTTAGACGTCGAAAATTAGTCGCCGAGTCAAAAAATTTAATCGTCACGTGGCGACTTTCGACCATGAATCTGCACCTATACTATCTTTTTACAATTTATCTAATTTTTGAGGATCAAACTTCTTATTTTCATCTACAGCTGGTTGATGGCTGTAAGATATTGAGGTACTGATCCTGCTAATTCCATTACTAATTTTGCTAATATTTCGTAGTTTGATTAGTATTTATCCATGCAAGTTTTCAACAGTAAACTTTATTAAATTACAAACTATAATATTTTTCACAAGTATTTTCCTTTCGATAACATATTACGTTAAAAATAGTTTACGTTTTACAAAACTTTAGTACTTTTTTTTTCCTGAGAAAGGAGATTGGCAGGCGTCCAGATATTACTTTCGTTTTGTCTTCCACCCTAAAAGCTCAGTCATCTCTTAATATTGCATGGCTTTAGAAAAGTCTAGAGAAGAGATATTAAATTTTTCAGGTAATTTACTCTCTTAAATATTTATCCAAAAGTAATCAAATATATCCATTCACTCGCCTCTTTTCCTATATCAAATTCTTCATATGTTATATATTTCTTCCTCATAACTGATAGTAAACGGAAGGATTGAAATATCTAACATTTTAATATCGATATAACAAAATCTGATAGGAAACGGAAGAGCAGGAATGGAAAAAAAAATCAAACTGTTTTCAAAAATCAACAAAAAGTATGCCGAAAACCAAACAAGAATTTTGTAAAATTATATTAAATATTTTTTGATGGCAGAAGACGAAGATATTCCGGCGTATATTAAAGAAGTAACACGGACAAAAAGTATCTTTGGCATTTGAAAATTAAATTTTCGTGAACGGTGTCCAGGCCAGAGCAATAAATATTGCATCTTTTTGCCGTCTGCTGTACGGAAAGAAGTTTACGAGAAATGCGAAAAGAGAGAGAGGGTAAACAGGAAAATGTTATAATGTGCCCCGCGTGCCCGATCGCTCTCTCTTCCACTTTCGCTCTCTTTCTCCCTCTCGCTCACTCTCAGTTCCATTTTTGAATGAAATGAAGAAAAATTCCGCTATTGATCTGCGAACTGCGTTTGACTGATGTCCGATGATGAAAAGCAAGGTGTATGAAAACTGTAAATGAAAACCTTCCGTTGTGGTGCGGCTGCGGTTTCCCCCCCCCCCCCCCCACTTACGTTATTTCATGGAAAGACAAAGAAATAGAAAGGTTATTTTTCGATTTAAAGTTATAATGTATCTTTTCAACAAAAATTTGAACATTAAACTTTATGAGAGCATCTGTAATTGCATTGTATTTTATCCTAAAAATATAAGTCAAAAGGTAAAAAGAAAACATACAGTGTAGGGTCAATTGGGAGAAAACGTGAAAGCTATAATTTATATTTAACTTTGAACATTGTGCTTTTAATTCCTCATAATTTTATCATTGTTTCTTTGCTTTAAAATGACATTAATTTAAAAAGTTTTCAAAAAATAGGTTAAGTGAAATTTAATCCATTCAAATAAGTTTTTGATATGTATAAATATTTCATAAATAACAAAAGCTATTAATATACTATTACATTTACTGAGCAAAATAAAAATGAGTGTTTTATTAATTTGGTGGCTCACTTCTAGATTGCTGTTTCTTAAATCCTACCAATAGTGGACAAAGAGAATCACTACTGAACATATGTTAAATTTTTTTTAAGTCAAATTCATTTGAATTAAGTATTTTTTGTGATTTCATGTCCTTGTATATAATTTAATTTTTCCTTTGACAGAATTATCCAAAAGATATTCGTTCTTTTTCAGTTTGTTGATGGTCCCATGTTGGGTTGCGGGAAAACATCTTCAAAAATATATATAACCTGTACTAATCTGTTTACAAACTTGGAGTTTCAGACTAATTCCTCTTGTATTTGTCTAGATATTTAACAAAACGACTAACATCTCAAGGTGATCACATTAATATGACTGGACTGTGTATATGCAGTCACGCAAAGAATTGAATGCATTGCCGGTTATGGGTGGACTTTTTTAGAAGTATGATCTTAGTAGTCTGAAGTGTGCTTCAATCTTAAATAAATTTCAGTTTGATAATGGCGTGTACATAAAGAAAGTAGGCAAAGTACAGGACTGTCCTAAAGAGTTTAGGTATGCTTCATTTTATTGGTATACATTGCGGAAAGTCAAATTTCACCCTGTTACACGTTTCTAACGCTTTGCAACACAGTTGAAAGTATTTATAAATTCGCTTTGGTCAGCCGTCTATTTGTTTGTCAAAGCTCTAACTTACGTTAATATAGTTGAATTGACTGTAATTAATACATGTTATTGAGATTTATTATGCCGTGTTCGGTATTGAAAAGTACAGTATGTAGTGTTTGTCGTTCATTTACAGAGACACTCAAAAATATTCCAGTATAATGAGACAATTACGTAATCATAAAAATACTTAGCACCAATAGTTGTTATCTGCTCAATTCGCTTTTGACTGTCCGCTCGTTTCTCTATCCGCATATAACAGCGCCAAAACCCCCCTAACAGAATGGTTTGAAATTTAATGTATATAATCACAGCAGAATTTTCGTTGATTCTTTCAAATTTAAGGAAAATCGATTCAAAACTTAAAAAGGTATTAATAAAAGTTTTCTTCATTCCATCCCTATCATTCGTAACTAATTCAGTGATATTTCATTGATAGGTAATAATTTTAATATTCATGGTGATTACGCCAAATTTTAGATAGAGATCATGTTATTTTCATATTAGTGAATTTATTATAGAAAACCGTAATAAATTTTGTATTCGTGTATCTTTGCTTACATGTACTATAGTTATTTCACCAAGATCTGAATATTTATAAAAGCAATTATAGTACGAACGCACCTCATTTGTCACTTTTGACGTGAAATTCCCAACTTCTTTGAACTTGCGTGAATTAAATTATATAGAGAATTTGGTGTTTTTAGAATATATGAAATATAGTTTTTAAAAAGAACCTTAAGTTCGGTTTTGTTTTGGATCCTTCAGTTAGTAACACATCGAATATTTTATCCTAATAACTTTCATTTTTCAACAAATATCGGCAAAATCAATAAGATGAAAAATAAATTTAACAATTCAATTTCGATATCTTAAAAAATGTCTTATTTATTTGGTCTAGGAATTAACTCGTGCGGTTTTTAATAAAAAATTAAAGCTTTATTTCAAAACCAAAATGCATAAATACGTTAACAAAAATATTGTCCATCGTTAGACACTACTTTTTCCCATCTTTCAGGCAATTTAAGAATTCCGTGTCGAAAGAAGTCCTCACTTTTCGAAGCAATCAAGTCAGAAATCCATTTTTCTATATTTTCTGAAGAAGTGAACCGCTGTCCAATCAAATCGCTATTCATAGAATCAAACAAGTAGTAATCTGAAGAGCAATGTCTGGTCAATACGGCGGGTGGGGTAACACTTCCCATCCGACATTCTCCAAATATGTTTTGACCGGTTTTGCGACATGTGGTCGGGCGTTATCATGTTTAAAAATAAGTTCATTATGTCTATTATCCCATTTTGGTCGTTTTCTGTCCAGAGCTTATTTCAAACGCATAAAATGAAGTCGATAACGTTCTCCATTAATAGTTTCACCAGGTTTCAGAAGTTCATAGTACACCACACTTTTCATATCCCACCATATACACAGCATAACCTTTGCACAGTGAATATTTCGCTTCGGTTGTGATGGACCTGGTTCACTTGGCATTACCCATGCATTTTTTTCGTTTAGAATTTTCTTAATAAATCCATTTCTCATCACCAGTAACAATCCGATGCAAAAATCTTTTATTTTTCTGTTTTTGAAGCAGCATTTCGTAAACGGTTTTTCTTCTTTCAACGTCTTTCTCTCAATTCATATGGAACCAAATGTGACACCTTTTGAATCATTCCCATTGCTTTAAGGCGTTTGGAAACTGTTGTTTGATCAACCTCTAATGATTTTGGAAGTTCTTCTTGCGTTTGACATGAATCTTGATCGAGCAAGACTGTCAGTTCTTTATCTTCAAATTTTTTTGGCTGTCCGGGTCGTTCTCGGTCTTCCAAGCCGTAATCATCACTTTTAAACCGTGCAAACCACTTCTGACACGTTCGTTCAGATAGAGCATGATCACCATAAACTTCCACCAAAATACGATGACTTTCGGTAGCACTTTTCTTCATGTTAAAGTATTGAAGAAGAACTCCCCACAAAAACACTTTATTAGGCACAAAATTTGACATTTTTAGTTGGATAAAAATTGTTGTTACTTACGCTTAAACCAAATGGAACATACTAAACTGAATGCGCAACAACAGTAATTTTTAAAGCATGTTTGAACAAACGAAACTATGGGACAATAAGCTAGTTACGCCATCTTTTGTAAAACCGCACGAATTAATTCCTAGACCTGGTATTGTGTTTACTACTGATAAATTTATTATTCCTATTGTACAACATTGTTTATCCATCGGGAATCGAATGACGTTCTTTTTAAATATGCACCCCCCCCCTCCCTTTTCATTCTTGTAGGCATAGACAGAACAAATGTCCTGGTACAAGTAAGATTTTAGAACAGGTACGCATGTAATCTACTGTTAAGACTGTGTTTTTAATAAATTTTTAGAGAGATAAAGAAAAGAAAGCATGCTCTTTCCTTTCATATATTTAAAAAGTTCTAGTTGCTGAATTAATACCGAGAGTTTAAAACTTTCAGACATTTTCCGAGCAGAAACAAGGCGTGACAATTTACGTGTATATGTATACAAAATAAATTTAGTATCTAGTATAAAGAATGTTGTTCCCTAATTATACTTTAGATCAGCGGTTCCCAATCTATGGGTCGCGACCCACTGGTAGGCCGCGGCAGTTGTTTTGGTGGGTCGCGGAAAAATCGAAGTTTGTCATCAAAATGCATCTTTTATTTCATCTGTTTAAAAAGATATGACAATATCAACAGGAAATAATATTTCAAGGGAAAATCGTTAATTCTAGATTAATATACGAACAGAATACCCAGAAATATTTAAATTAGTTTTGAGGTCCTTGGTGAAATCCAACACTTCGTGCTTATAAGAATATGCTTTTCCTACTTTGCTATTTTTGTACTGAGACTAACTGCGTATTAATATATATTCCATATTGGTAAACATCAGTACCAGAAATCTCATTGGTTATGAATTTATGTTTTAAAAATAATTAAACTATTTTTAACTATCTTATAATTGGTGCACTGTTTTAATTACTATTCACTTACGCACATTGAGAATAGATTCTTGTTTTTGTTGATAAATGTATGCTCCGTACGAAAATTTGTGTTTTTGGTAGGATAGGATAGCCGAGGGCAGCAGCGATATAAAACTTTTTCTTGGGTGGGTCGCGAAATTTTTTTTTACTGAAAGTTGGGACGCAAAATTTTTATTCACTGAAAGGTGGGTCGCGTACCAAGAAAGTTTGGGAGCCTCTGCTTTAGATTACAATAATTAGCTTAAACATACATAAATTTGTATTTAAAGCATTTTTATATTTTTAACCCTTTCGGGTCTGATGTACTATTAATAGAACATGTCTTTTCATCGAGTATTATTTTGTCTTAACAATTGCTTTGATACTTTCTACATATTTAAATGATAGTATATGTCTATATATTTTTTATTAGGACTTCATTTATGTTTTGTCGTTTAGTAATAACAATAATAATAATAAACATTTTCTTAATACTCTTTGCCCCGTTAGCTATTTCTTTATTTTATGCATATATTTCAGTCTTGTTTAAAATATAAGTTACTTTTCTGAACGAATTCTGTGTGATTAAAACTCAAAAAGCACAAGAAGGTGGTAATACTCCTTCAAATCCTTTAGTAATACGTTATTTTCAAAAAGTCTCCAAAACTCCTCCTTAACCAATTTTCATATTAAAATACATTGAACAGTACACAAAATAAGTACATTCGGAAGATTTCAGATAATGAAATGATCTTTAAATATCAGTACGTGTATTTGGATAGATACGATTAACGTTGTTAAAATAAAATTAATTTTGTTCTCAAAATGCAAAAAAAATCGGACCCGAAAGAGTATTGTATGAAGTATGCACATAATTTTACCTAATTTTTTGTGTAAGTGTTTGACTATGGTCAGCATGTCCTCCCAGAATTTGAAAAAAAAAATTCCGGAAGGGAGTTCTGTAAAAGCTATTTCCGCATTATTTTCATCATTGTACCATCGAAAAAATTATAAAGTTATGTACAGAACTGAACAAAGTTTTTTGCGTATGTTTTTTACTATAGCCAGCAGATCCTTCCTTGAATTTTGACTCATTCCCTGGGAAAGGAGTATTGTGACAGCGTAGCGCTTTTTGTGTCATTTTCTTGATTCTTAATCGGTTATTTAACTAATACAAATTTTAGAAAATTGTAATAGTATAACCACATACAAAATATACATTTTTTTAAATAATAAAAGAAAACTTTAAATTCAGTTTATGCATACTAACATGAAACATATCTTTTAGAAAATACTGAGAAGTTTGTGAGACATCCTGCGTTATGCTCAAAAGTACTATTTTGAGAAAAGTTATTCGAAAGTTTCGAAAATACCGTTTTAGCTACGCGGGGTGTTTTTCAAATAAAGGCAGTTAGAAAATATAAACCAAACAAAAAAAAATTTTCAAAAACCAAATTTATTTTCAGATTCTATATACATTACTCTGTTTTTCAGCATAGCTGTCAAGTTTGCTTAAGCACTTTTATACCTTGAAATTTAGATTTTGAATACCCTTTTCATAAATACTTGCCGCTTGCTCTATAACCAACAGGTCGCTTCCGTTTTCACGTCATCATAATGATTGCAACAAAATTACTCTTATTTAAAAATTTAGTCTCGTATAGGTAATTCTAAGCTGAGTATAATTTTAAAAGCCTTAGCTTTTGTTGCAATAAGAATTTCAAATAAACAATTGCAGGAAAACTTTAAAAACTGGTAGGTGTTCAATACATTAAAAAATTAAATTTTTGAAGCTTTTCAAGAATCATGCATCGCCTTAATGGAGATTATGAAATAACTTAACCCTCTCGAACATGAATTATTTTGCAATTGTCAAAAAAATTTTTTCGCTGGTAAATTATCTTGGATTAGATGAGAATATTAACATAAAACATGATTTTTAGATTTTTTAAAATTCTTAAGGAAGTTTTGTGTGCAACCTCATATGAGGCTTGTATGCAGAAATGTTACATTTTTTACAATTGTAACAAATGCACATAAAACTTCCTTGAGAATTTTTAAAAGTTAAAATTCATGTTTCTTCTTAATTTTCTTATTTCAAGATATTTGCGAGGGAAAATTTTTTTAGTTACTTTTAACTAATAATAGTGGTGTAATATTACATACTTTACAATATACATATTTTCCTTCTGGGAAAAAAAAATCATGAAAATGTTCGAAACATTCTGGATTTAAATGTACTTGACAGACCACAAAAATAACTTGTTTTACTCAAACAGCTTTCGTTTTTGTACTTCAGTGCAAATTTATTCTACTTTTTTGGGTAATGTTTATCATTATCATATCTTAGCTCTTTAGAAACTAAAGACACTTTTCTTTTCTTTGCTGGGCATACCAAAACAAAAGATGCTTTAGCCGATGGTCGACCCTTTTTCTTTAAGTTCACAGTTGAGGTTCCTGTATGTATTAGGCTGCCTGCAATGCTACTTTTGAACTCTAATAAATCATTAGCAGCTCTTTCATCTTTTTTCCAAAGAAGCCAGACTACAACAGCAACATTTAAAAGATAAAAAAAAATGCGCAAAAAATGCATTTCTTTTACAGTGAAGATAAAGTGCCACAAGTAAATCCATCAAGTCCACACTTCCCATATGCTTGTTATATATTTGCACTGAGTGTGGTCGATCAGTTTCTACAATGGATTTAGTTGCAGAATTAAAACATTTTGCTTTATCTGTTGGTTAAACTCCAGCAAAAGATGACAACAAGCGCACAATACCTTTATCAACCCATCGAGTCTCTGCTATGTTGTCTTCAGAGGTAGTTAAAAAAAACTGATGCCCTTCCATTTTTCATAAGAGATTTGGCAATTTCTAACTTTTTCTCTGCGCTCTTCATTCTGTTAGCTCGAATAGTTCCAACAAAATAAATTATCGTGTTATTTATAACATACACAAAAACTAATATATACACAGTTCTCACTTTAAAAATTAATAGCATTGCTTTTTTTATAATTTTCTGCTTCTGAAATTTGCATGTACAGCCTCAAATGATGTTTGCATGCAGAGATAACTGTAAATGCTACAACTGCATGGAAGCCTCATTTGAGGTTTCAAACAAAAATACCCTTCAATCCCTCCAAAGCATATTTCAATCTTAATATTTTTCTTATTCTGATTAAAATGATGTGAGAAACATGAAATATATTTTTACTTACATGTTATGCTCCTTTGTGTGGTCGAATACCCTTTTTAAATCCGTTGTTTTAGCATACTTGACTTTTGACAAAAATGGAGATTAAAACCTGTACAAAATAAATGAAATGCATGTGCTGTCATCTCTTCATTATTTTCAAAGGAGGACTTTGGTATCATACTCAACTACACTGCTGGCCACCCAAATTGCAACACCAAGAAAAACAAGAGATATCACAACAAAATTTATTGTGTAGATAACATGTTGACCAAGTAACAAATGATTAAATTTACAGCATTCTATGAAGTGTGGTTCCTGCCAAAATCAGTACCCAGAGTAGCCGCCGTTGTTGGAGATCACAGCTGCCACACGCCTCGGCATTGATTCAAAGAGACTTTGAATGTGTTCTTGGGGTACAGCAGACCAAGCAGCTTCCACACGTTGCCAAAGTTGATCTGGTGTGACAGCTGGGGATGAACTCTGGGTCAGTCGTTGAGCAACCATGGACCACATGTTTTCTATCGGCGAAAGATCCGGAGAGCGCTCCGGCCAGGGAAGCAATTAAATCTGGTGATTGACGAAGAACCCTTGGACAATGCGTGCCACGTGTGGCCGTGCATTATCCTGCTGAAATATGGCTGTTGGCAAGCCCTGAAGGTAAGGAAGGACAACTGGCTCCAACACCTCGGAGATGTAGCGCTGGCTGGTTAAAGTACCGGCAATGCGTACTAGAGGAGTGCGAGAGAAATATCCGATACCGCCCCATACCATAATACCCGGTGCAGGACCAGTGTGACGGTGCATAATGCAGCTGTTCAGCATCCTCTCTCCACGGTGTCTCCAGACTCGAATCCGACCGTCGTGGTGTTGCATACAGAAGCGTGACTCGTCAGTAAAGAGAATTTCATTCCATTCTGTCGTCCACATCCTTCTTTCATCGCACCATTGGCGGCGGAGACGTCTGTGGTTCCGCGTCAGAGGTAGACAAAGCAACGGACGTCTTGCGGACAGACCATTCTGCTGTAAACGACGTCGAATGGTACGCGCAGACACTGGATGATGCGTTACAGACTGAATCTGCTGTGATATGGTTCGTGATGTGACTGAGTGGTCCGTCACTGCCATGCGTACAATCCGCCTGTCATCACGTGACGTGGTGCACTGAGGTCGATGCGGTCGATCACGTCTGTTCGTCGTACCCTGTTGCACCCAACGATCACATATCCGCATCACAGTTGTTTGGTTTCGTCCAACACGACGACCGATTTCCCTGAAAGATAACCCACAATCTCGGTATGCCACTATCCTTCGTCTGTCAAACTCGGATACTTGATCAAAAGATGATCGTTGTTTCCTACGAGGCATAATTTATCGTTTTTTTGAAAAAAAAAAAAGCAAGAAAAACACAATTGCTGTACTTGAAACCGTCGAAATCTCCAAGCCTTAAATAGCGCTTTGAGGTGGCGCCACAGGCGCGCTTGATATGCGTCTGCGCTGAAATTCTAATCATTTGCATATCTCACCTCAGCTAATGCATGTTGTAAATTTCATATTATTTGCATGCTTCCTTCAGGGTGTTGCATTTACGATGGCGAGCAGTGTACTATGCAATTGAAAATCCAAACAATTTTTTTATGTTTTTTATTTGACAACCTCATATGAGGTTTCAATGCGCGAGAGGGTTAAAGAAAGAAAAATTTTTGTTGTTGCCCCCAGAACCCGGTTCTCAAGAGCATTTTAACTTTCTTCCATCTTCGATAGACGAAAGTATTGTAATCGAATTTTTTTTCTCTTTATTCGTCAGAGATTCCAAAGAAACATGTTTTTACAAAATGTCTGTCTGTTCTGTGTTTGTCTGTGTGTCCGTATGTCGCCATTCTACCAGCTAAAAGTTTATGAAGATGTGCATAGAATTAAACCAAATTTTTTCTAAAAGTTTTTGGCAGTGGCAAGCAGGTCCTAATTCAGTTTTGAAATATTCCGTCGAAAGGGGCGCTGCAATAGCGATTTTTGTGCCATTTTCAATAATGTACCACTTAAAAATGTATGAATATATGCATAGAATTGAACCAAATTTTTTGTGTAAGTGTTTGGCTATGACTAGTTGATCCTCCCTAAATTTGAAAAAGAATCCGCCAGAAGGGGGCGCTGCAATAGATTTTCGTACCATTTTCAATATTGTACCATCAAGAAGTATATGTAGTTATGCATAAAGTTAAAACAAATGTTTTGTGTAAATATTTGCCCTAGGCTAGTAGTTCCGCCTTGAATTTGAAAGAAAATTCACCAGAAGGGAGCGCTGTAATAGCAATTTTTGTGCCATTTTCAATATTGTACCACCTAAAAGTGTATGAAGTATGCACATAATTTTACCTAATTTCTTGTGTAAGTGTTTGACTATGGTCAGCATGTCCTCCCTGAATTTGAAAAAAAAAAAAAATCCGGAAGAGAGTTCTGTAAAAGCTATTTCCGCATTATTTTCATTATTGTACCATCGAAAAAATTATAAAGTTATGTACAGAATTGAACCAAATTTTTTGCGTGTGTTTTTGACTATAGCCAGCAGATCCTTCCTTGAATTTTGACTTATTGCCTGGGAAAGGAGTATTGTGACAGCGTAGCGCTTTTTGTGTCATTTTCTTGATTCTTAATCGGTCTACTGTCCAACGGCTCGTGCAGACACGGGAACTTGCGTCCTGCTAAATCGGCTATTTGCAAATACCTGATGATAACAGAATAAGGGAGAACTATTGTTTTTAATAAATATCATGATCCACATTAACTCTTTTTTATTCAGATTGAAGAAGAAATTAAAAATGAAAATCCAAGTTGGTATAGTATTGAATAAATAATATTAAAGGTATTAACATGCGTAACTACTTTTTGAAATATTAAACGTACGTATGAGATAGAAGAAAGTTTTGGGATTGGCACATTCAACTAGTTATTATTAGTAGAATTGTTTTTTGCCAATCAGGAGAGGGTGGGATTTAAGGAAGCATTTCCATGAACTGTCCGTTTAAAAGTTTTACACATGGACGTAAAAGAGACTATAATAACTATTCTTAAAAGGTTCAGGAGGCAGAAACCCTCTGATGAAAAATCTTTAGCTCATTTTTAGGTGCGTTCGTAATTATATAAATACGTAGCACCTATAGTCGTCATTCAGTCCGTCCGCATATAACAGAGAAAGAACTACCCAATTGAATCGTTTGAAATACATAATAATTGTATAATTTTGTCAATTTATTTCAAATTTTATGAAAATTGGATGCATAGTTTAATTACAGGGACAATCAAAAGCATTCCGTAACACTACGGTCAGTGGAAAACTACACTGTAAAAAAACGGACGATTTAACGGAAGTATTACTGGTAATCTAGACGCCAATACTAGTTACTGTTTTTTAACGGAAAATTTTGCGTAAATTCTGGGCAAAATTCGAAAAAAAACGGAATATTTTCAGGAATTTTTCCGTTAAAAAACAGTAAATACTACTGGCGTCTAGATTACCAGTAATACTTCCGTTAAATCGTCCGTTTTTTTTTTTTTTTTTTTTTTTTTTTTTTTTTTTTTTTTTTTTTTTTTTTACAGTGTAGTTTTAAGTGCATTTAAATGATGTTATGCTCTTCGAAAATAACAGAACTGATATGCACCTAAGAATTATATACTAAAATATACATTCTGCTCAATCTGTGATGCAAAGGACATTTGTAATTAATTTATACAGCCACACAAAAGTGTTTCATTGCATAATGGTATAGGAGGAAACATTGTTTGGGGGCGCGTTTTAATACTATTAAATTATTTCATATTTTATGAAATATACGTTGCTGAGATTTACTTCAAGTTATTTCTTGTATAATAGAAAGTAGATAATATTTACAGGGACACAGGGATTTCGGCCGCTACACTGTATCAGAAATGCTGTATGCTGTTACACAAAGATCTGAATATTTTACTTGACTTTGTTATAGTACGAACGCACCGCATTTGTTACGCTTGACTTGCAATTTCCATCTTGTTTCTGTTTGTGTTTAGATATTTCAATTATTTGAAAAGAATGTTTGTTTTAATTTCAAAACAATGAGAGAAAGAGAAAATTTAGGTAGTTGCAATTTCTCTCCGAACCCCCTTCCTTGATCAGAGAACTAGTTCAATATCTATATTTATTAGAATAACTTATTTTGGTAAAATGGCCATTTCAATAAGTGGACTCTAATACAGTAGCATTTTTGTAGTTTCACTTTTAAAATGAAAAGTAAGATTTAACTGCTGCATTGTACTATTTTTTTTTTCTTATCATTCTCTTTCTGAATATTTCTCGGTTAAAAGTTGAATACACACTCTTTTGAAGGGAAAAAAAAGTCGAGTGAAAGATACAAAATTTATTGCCTTAGCCTGCGCACCGTCGCAAAATTTAATTTTCAAATGCCAGAGATACTTTAGTCCATGTTACTTTCTTTAATATACGTCGGGATTATCTTCTATCAAAAAAATATTTTAATATAATTTTACAAAACTCTTGTTTGGTTTTCGGAATTTCTTTTGTTGATTTTTAAGTACATTTTTTTTTCTTTTTTTAAGCTTATCATGGTAAATATCTGTTTAATATTGCGCATTGGATATTTTGTTTCTTCCGTTTCTTCTCTATTAAAACGTGAAATTATAAAGAATTTGGTAAGAGAGAGAAAGAATGTTCGAAGAAAATGAGAATGGAATGGAATGTTTGACAAGCTTTGGATAAATATTTAGGTAAATTACTTGGAATTTAATATTTCGGTATTTATTTATTCCAGAAATATGAAATTATTATAAATGCTATTTCAGAATTTTTTCCGTTTATAATAAACGAAGATTATTTCAAACTGTATCATGAACGCCGGCAGACCGAAATTCAGAGGAGAGCAAGATTGTGGGACAGATATACATCTGAATCCACAACCTAGTTCGCGGGTTTTTTTTTTTTTTTTTCAGAAAACAAACATGAAATAGAATAATTTAAGAATCTTTTATCAGAAACTATCCTTCAAAAAGATTTTAAACAGATCAATGTACAAATTTAATAATGAAAATAGATTAAATATTGAAAAATAACTTTCCACCAGCATCTTTTTAAATGGAAAAATGTTTTTTCATTAGGGTAGCGGAATAGCCCCCCGAATGCTCCATTTAAGATGAAATTTAAATGCATTGATGAAACAGATATAAAAATTTAAAATCTATTTTGAGGAGGGCTTAAGTGGTGTGCTAAGGCATTTTAAGAATACTTGTTAATTCCATCTTTAAAATACTTTATTATTTTAAAGCAATTAAAAAAAATAAATTTTACTTAAAAAATTATTCTTTTTTTAAATTTTCAAAATACAATTAAGGATCAAATTCTTCCTTTCGAGTGCTTTGCCGGTATTTAGGAACTGCGCACGTCAAACGTAATTACCTGTTATACATTTTAAGGTCTTTGAGGCATGAGTCCATCTTGCTTGTCATAATGTTTATGATAAGCTCTTCTAAGACATTCATGATATTTTATTAACTCAGCATTGAAATCTAATTATCGAGAACAGTTTATTAAGATTTAACAAGGATGGAATTTACAAGTACTTTAAACATTTGAAACCATAAATCTCTTATGGATATGTTTTTTTTTTTTTTTTTTTTTTTTTTTTTTTTTTTTTTTTTTTAAATTGCTTTTAAATTTAAATAAATACTTTCCTATCTTCCAGTATAAGCACGAGTTACTTTTTAAAACATCAATTACAGCAAATATAAATTTTCCAATCTCAAAGGGATCAGGCTTCATTAACCTACTAAGCTTTATTTGAGAATACCAAAATATAACAAACTCGCTGGAGTAAAGTAAAATGGTTAAATTTCTAAAGTGAGAGTCGATACAGCATCATTGCTATAAATCGTAATAACGCAACCACATGTATACTACGTAATCTACTTCAAAACTCGCATTCTGCTGGCGTTGATCGTAACTTAGCGACTGACAGGATAGTATTTATCATTCATGCACATAATGTTATTTGTGAAGACAAAACATTAGTATTTTAGGGGGCACAGTACCTTTTCAGTTTGTCAAAATGATCATAGACATACCAAAACACAAATAATATGCAACTAAGATATTTTTTTCTTTTCTGCTTAAAATAGAAATTCGTAACAATGTTACCAAATAAATAATTGTTGTATATACAAAATCAATATTTAAATTTTAAATTTAGAAAATCATCTCACTAATGCGTGAACTAAATTCTCCAAGTGCTCCGCGCATGATAAAACTCTAGAAAAAACAATGCTTGAGCATAATAGGATCTTGATACATATATTTCTAAATTAAAAACACCATATACACAAGGTTTTGTTTAAAATTTAATTTTAGCACAAAATAAAAAAAAATTAAAAAGCTTTTGTCAAGTTTTTCCAAGTGCAAAAATATAAATAACCAAAAATGTTTATTTTACATAGAAACTATAAAGAAATACATATTGATTGCATTTTTTAAAACTGTAGCTTACATAGTTTGAAAATAACAGTGAGCATAAATTCCTTATTGACTAATCTGAGGAAACTCATTTTAAGGATCGAATATCTACGGACCTTCAATTATATTCAAAATCTATGAGTATAACTCAAGAAATAAAGCAGATTTTCGGATTTGTTGTATATTGTTGAGAAATTAAAAAAAAAAAAATCAGAATTAAACAAAAATCAAAAAAGATTTTTTTTTAATTTAAAAGTCTTGATGTCCCCCTTTGGTTTTCACAGACTGCCTTTACAACTCACAGGCGCGAATGCTTCTTTACATGTATAATAAATACTGCCAGTTTCAAAATTCTTGTAGTAAGTTTTAACCATTTATGTCTCTAGGGTACTTTAAAAGTTATCAAAATGACTTATTAAAAATGCACAGTTTAAAGACTTGTTATAAAATCCATTTAATACATCGATTAATAGTAACATAGTTTAAAATAAGTTGCAGATACTTCTCTTTAGCATGTTTCAATAGCATTGTTAGGTCCTCAAAACAAAAATATTTTTAAAAGGACGATTTCTCTTTCATCTGCATCGATTCAGATTTCTTTGTGTTGCAAGATTTTGAGGTAAAGTTTCAGTTCTGAAATATTTCCATATTTCTATTGTTAGATATTTTTGCATATATCTGAGCATTTTTTAATTTTATAAAACGCTAAAAAAATTTAATAAAAAAGTTGCATGTAGCCATAAGTATGGTACAGAATCTCTATAAAATCAGATTTAAATCATTAATTTTATTAAATAATTGCATAAATATTCTAATATAGTTTCAAAAATTCACTAGAAATACCTTAGAACACGATGACAATTTTATGAATTCGTATTCACAGTTTTGTGAATTCGTAATTTGGTTTATAAAGTGTTAAGAAGTAACAGATAGAGAAAGAATTATAAAAGGTATGCACATTGCACAATCGTAGGTAAAGTGGTAGTATGCGGTTGTACTGTATAATTAGAAGTAAAAGCTTAATGTTTATGCCAAAAAAAAAAAAAAAAAAAAAAAAAAAAAAAAAAGAGCATTTGCAAATTTTATGAAGTGATAAGCAAATTGCAATAAACTTTTTTTTTACAAGAAACGTAGATAGCAATATATTTATTTGAACATAAAAAATATCTCATCCCAAGTACTTCTACTTCATAGATATGTTTTTAAAATAACATTTTAAAAAACTTAATATTTCCTATAACTTTTTTGAATTTCACACAGTTTAACTTTGCACCAACGATATTAGTTTCACATGAAACGAAAAATCTAGAAAGAGAACATTAACTTTTCATACTGGTATGGTAATGCAAGCAAAATAATCAAATTTATGCCTTCAATGAAATTACTTTTGATCCCGCTGGGGACAAATTTGGTTGAAAGTGTTTATGGGTACACGACAACGGAAAAAATATGGCACTGAAATGATCAATATTAAAGGTGTTTGTTCTAGCGTTTCTCTTCTCCAGTGCAGCAACTTTAATACTTTTTATCTTCCTACTTGATATTTGCCTAACACGCATGCTTTCATACATATATGCATCTGTATTGCAATAATTCAAAATTTTTATATACTTAAGTATATAAGTAACGATATACAATTACGCATACAGTGTTTTTACATTGAATGAAAGTAATAGTGACAGCAGTCAGTCCGTAGGAAATTAGCAATCTTTCATATTCATAATCAACTGAAACTTAATAAATATGCATTTAAATAGAAGAAGCTTTCATAACGGAATGATCTAAAAAATTTTAATAGTGCTTTTTTCAGAAGCGAAATAAACGGTTTATTCTGTTGCTATCAATCCAGTATAACTGTTATGTGTCATCAGATTTAGGCAATAGTGCTCCTTAAAAAAAAAATAATAATAAAGTAGCTATTTTATAAATGTTCTTATTGTGCCTCACGGCATTTGTCCCAATTCTATAACTGGAACGCACCTGTACTTTTTCCATGCTCAACGGTGCTTTCATCATTTACCTAATTATTTTTCCTGGATTTAAAAGTGTAAGCCTGTTGTTAAAATGCTTTTTGACAACTTGCTGTTTTTCTTTCGACATTGCTCAGCGATATCAGTTTCGCATGGAAACTAAAAACTCAAGAAAGAGAACATTTTGATAACTTTTCGAGCAGGTGTGATAATGGAAGCAAAAGAATCAAATTTACGGCTTCTTCAAAATTGCTTTTGATCCCACAGGAGAGAAATTTGGATGAAAGTGTTTATGGGCACACAACTGGGGGGGGGGGGAAAGGTGGTATGTGCTAGGAAACGATCTATATTAAAACCGTTTGGTCCAACGTTTTTCTCCTCCTCAAATATATTTCTCATTTCATGCTCACGGTGACGTGTTTGCTGGGACAATATTTATAGAGCTGCAGCAAGACATGAGAAATAGAAATTTTTCATTTTGAAGCCATGTATAATTTCAAATGGAGCGGATGTTTAGTCTTTTTTTGACCCTGCTGATTAGTTCGCCCCTTTACTTTTATGTTTCTAAGTAGCGGTATACCACAATAAATAGGATATTCAGTGCCTTTTATTGTGGAAAGTTAGTTTAAGGTGAAAACAACGGTAAAGAGGTTTGAAGATAGAAAAAACACATTACAACTGACGATATGCAATATTGCCTTTCAGAGTCTCCATGTTTCATTTCGGATGAAAAGTTATTTCTAAATAAACACGGTATATGGCGAATTTTATTAGACGAGGGCCCTTGAATAACAACATCCGATACAATAATCCAACATCATAATTCGAATTGCAAAATTAGCAATCTAGTTGAAAACAATAAATAGGGTATACAATAGAAAATGCAATCTCTAATCTCGCAGCCAAGTGACTACTATTATATTGAGCAAGTCTCCAATTTTTGGTCTTGGAAAACAAGTCAAGAGAGAAAATTTTAAAAGCTATTTAAGGACATCATGCGCATCTAAACAATACCGCAATCTAAAATATACTGGAACTGTTTCTTGAATTTTCTAAATGCTGTTCTGATGGAGAATTTAATCCTGAAATTATCAAGAAACACAACAAATGTCTCGACAGAAGCTCACTAAAATGTTTATTATACTTATTCAGTTCAGCCTGGTTAAAACATTTTCCGAAATTTGTCGGAAATAAAAGCATATAGTATTATAGAGGTTAAGAAGGCATTTTATAACAGTTTCAACATTGGCATTTCTTTTTTAGTGCGAATTTCAAATTTTGAATCGGTGATTAGTGAAAAATAAATTATATAGAAAAAAATAAAATAAACGTATAAGAGGAACTTTGGTTATTAAGGTATAGAAATATAATTAATTTGAGTATTTAATAACTGTTTACTTTATGATGCCATATTAAAGGGCAAAAAAATCCTTGCATATTTTTTATTTTAATCATTCAACACTTAAAATTTATATATATTTATAATTATTTATAATTATTCATTCTGAATTTAACACGTTAGAGCGGTCGAAAATTTATACTATATGATATAAAGGATCGAAATAATAGCTTAATTCTTTAAATTTTGCCTTTAGACACATACTTCCAATTACAAAGTTTCATAAAAAAAGAAGTGCATAATTTGATCAAATAATTCGCAACTCCATGGGAGGTGGGGAACTTTTGTGAAATCAAATTTAAAATTAGAATTTTATATAGCCCCTTATAAGGTAAAAATTCCAATTGGGAAATTTTTCCTCATCAACCCCTGAATTAGACGCAAAAAACTGATACCCGCTAAATCTTGATATCTGCAAAAATCACAAATATGCCTAAAGTTAAAATTATTTTCAACGTTAGAACACCAGAATATTCGTATTCCAAGCATACCGGTTTCGGTAGCATATAGCATACCTTCCTCAGTGCTAAAGATAGTGGAAATTTGCTCATTAATATTACAAATTTAAAATTTTTTCGCCAAAACTAACCTTTATACTATCTTAATTTTCTTATAATAATATTCCGTACTTACTTCAAATTATTAAATTAAAATCTTGTTTCTAAATCTAATCTGTTAATCCTTATGCAGACGATATAAATTCTTAATTTGCCTTAAAAAACATTATTCCAGTATGCGTAAATTTAAAAAGATGGCTCTAAATTAAAAATATTCTTAATTAAAACTTTATTTCTTAATATTCCAAATAAAACTAATTTCTTCTATGTTTTTATCAACCCTTTTTAAGAAAGTCTTATTAAATTTATTCCAAAACCATACCTTTCAAAAAATATCATTATTTTATTTTATCTATTTAT
This sequence comes from Maratus speculifer, assembly GCA_964019185.1. Lineage (NCBI taxonomy): Eukaryota > Metazoa > Arthropoda > Arachnida > Araneae > Salticidae > Maratus > Maratus speculifer. Next base: position 217,375,966 of record OZ025294.1, read on the forward strand.
TTATTTTTCCTACGTCAACCTTTGATGTGTGCATATTAATAAATTCATTTCTTTTCTTTTTCTCTTAAAATTAATCATTTATAAAAATCGTCTGCGTAAGATATTTAAAATTCTGAGTCAATTATAAATTGGTTAAATAATATTTTTTAAAATAAATTTATCGTCTGTTTAAAATAGCCTCGTAACTGGACAAGAATTCTGTTTACATAAAAGAATGATGGTTTGGAGGTTACAGAATGTTCCAGTACTTTCTTTTTTAGTTTAGAAGGTGGAAGTCTCGAGATGAAGAAGAATTTTTCTTGGGTTGCTTCTTCGATGAGGACAGCTCGCTGAAATAATGATGGAATTTTTGCAAAAGGAGCTTTTCCTTCCTCATTATTACGAATTTAATAAATGAATTTACAGCAGCCCATGACTAATTATTGGATCTTCTACATTTATTATTTTATTTTGTTTTTTCCCTCGCTTGCCATGACTGCGTGTTTCTTTTTAACCAGTGGAAATAATTCGAGTTCTCCTTAAATCGTCACAACTATATACAGGGATGATGGGGATTCAAGCGACAAGTTTCTTGACCAATAGGAAAACAGAGGATCCTAGGCAACAGCCAATAGGAAAATTGGGTGGAAAATGGAAAAGATATTGCGAGAATTGCATTAAAAGATTAAGAAAAATTAGTTTTAATGTAATATTTCCAACAGTCTGATAATGGTGGAATAGCAAAATCACAATTAACGAGATCAGCAAGATTTTTATGGATATGGAAAGCTTCAAGGAAGTTAAGTTCTTGTATAGAAGTAGGTTTAGTTAGTATCTTAACCGAATTGAAGTCAAAAGCATGACTCGTCTCCCAGCAATGTTTTGCGATTGAGGATATCTTGATTTCTTGTTTTTCAATATATTGCTTATGTTCTTTAATACGAAATTTTAGACTGCGTTTGGTTTGACCAATGTAAGAAAGACCACACTGACAATTAATATTGTAAATACCGCATGAATTTGATAATTCAACAGGATCTTTAAGATTGGAAAGGATGAGTTTATTAGTAGAAGTAAAAATTATTTTGAAATCGAACCGACTAAGAATTTTAGCAATGGAAAAACTTGATTTTGGAAAGAAAGGTAAGACAATGCTAATATTGGAACGAGTAGAAGACTGAGATGAGTTTGAGGAGTGAGAGTTTTGTAATTTAGAAAGGGCAGTATCAATAATAGAAGGGTTGTAACCTCTATCAAATGCAATTGCTTTAATGTATTGAATTTCATTATTGAGAGACTGAGAATCAGAGCAAACATGAAGAGCACGATTTATGAATGTGTAAAAGGCGGCCATTTTTTGACTTGGAGGATGACATGAACGAGCATGGGGGGTCTCCCCCCCCCCCTTTCTTACATTGGTCAAACCAAACGCAGTCTAAAATTTCGTATTAAAGAACATAAGCAATATATTGAAAAACAAGAAATCAAGAAATCCTCAATCGCAAAACATTGCTGGGAGACGAGTCATGCTTTTGACTTCAATTCGGTTAAGATACTAACTAAACCTACTTCTATACAAGAACTTAACTTCCTTGAAGCTTTCCATATCCATAAAAATCTTGCTAATCTCGTTAATTGTGAATTTGCTATTCCACCATTATCAGACTGTTGGAAATATTACATTAAAACTAATTTTTCTTAATATTTTAATGCAATTCTCGCAATATCTTTTCCATTTTCCACCCAATTTTCCTATTAGCTGTTCCCTGTTTTCCTATTGGCTGTTGCCTAGGATCCTCTGTTTTCCTATTGGTCAAGAAACTTGTCGCTTGAATCCCCATCCTCCCTGTATATATATGAGCAAATTTCCACTATCTTTAGCACTGAGGAAGGTATGCTATATGCTACCGAAATCGGTAAGCTTGGAATACGAATATTCTGGTGTTCTAACGTTGAAAATAATTTTAACTTTATCATATTGCACCAGGCAACAACCTATTACTCACAAATATGCCTGTTTAAAAAAGTCAAGTTTTTAAGGGATTAAACATAAAATGAAATGCGAGTAATTATAGAAACAATATTAATTAAAAAAGTCAGAGTAATTTTTTCATTTATTGAGATTTATGTGTGTATGTGCGCGCGATTGTTTACTCTATAATTATTTTAAATGAAATAAAATCTTAAGATTTCTCATAAACTTTATTTAAAAAAAAAAAAACAAGTGGACAAGTGTGATCGCCGATCGCGTAGAGTGTTTCGTTTAATGTTCCTTTCAAAACAACTTTTAATTTATAAATCTGAATTTCCAATTTATAGTTATTAAATTCTTTCAGTCCTGGTTTTCAATCCAGCCTGTATAAAAATCATTATCTGGACATGATCTGGTCCGCACAAAAATCAGTAAAATTAGGCTTGACTAGATTTTTTTTTATGCATATAATTTTTAATTATCATTATTCTACCGTTAATTTTTCTTCTTTTTAAAGAATAGTAGATTTCTAAGCAATAAAATTAAGAGACTATTTAATTTTATTGCTTCATTAATGCTAACCTTAACATTTTTTAAAGAAATCTTGTTTGCAGTTCAATTTTTTTTAAACAACTGATTTTGCATCGGTTAGCTGTGATCGAACTATACAAAGATCGTTTTTTACTTTTTCGATTTTGTTTACAGATATTTTAGGTTGATTTCGTATGAAATACTATCTATTGCGATCTCTCCTATGCTGGAATTTCTGAAAACTTTGCAGATTTACACCGATCATAACCCCTAGACTCAAAAATTACCATCGGTAAAAAACTATTTATCTCTCTCCCTAAAAATGGGCCAAAAGTTAATGCATGACAGATTTTTGATAAAAATGAAAATGGGCTCAAGGGGGAAGAAAATAGGGTTTTGGGGGGGAAAATTCATAACTTCGTCAGTTCTCAAAATATCAAATAATAAATTTTCATAATTGTATCTAAAACTTTTTGTATTTACAAGTGCTTTACAAGAGCAACTCTTATATATAAAAAAAAATAAATAAAACAAAAACCAAAAAAAAAAAAAGGCGGAAGAAGAAAAAAAATTCATACCTATGGTCAATTCTTAAGATTTCGAATCCGATAAAATATATTATACATCTTCTGAATAATACTTACAACTTTTATAATGACAAGTTTTTGATAGGACCAATGCTTATAACAAAAATAAATTAAACAAAAAGAGGAGTTGAAGGAAAATTCGTATTAAGAGGGAATTCAAATCCTAACTTCTTATATTCTGACTCATTTTTAAATTCATTTTACTCTCAAACACATCGAATTAGCATGGTCTCTTATTTAGGGACTTCTTAGTTTTTTGATAAAAGCAGAATATATTTCGAAAAATGCTGTCAAAGTGGGCATTTTGAACAGAATTTTCTGAAGTGATCCTGTTTGAAGAATTGAGGATGCATTCAAATAATAATATCTAGCTTCATTTTTAAATTCAGTTTTGCTCTTGAACACTTTCATTCAAGCAACTAAGCTAAGATTTGCTATTTAAAAATATCAATATAAAAAAAAGTTGCAGGATGTTAAGCAAATAAAATTAATTTAAGTTTATTTAGTTGCAAAATATAGCAATAAAATATCTAAAAACTCTTGTGTTCTATAAGAAACGTATCATAAAATATCAAGTTTTATCTGAAAACTTGAAATTTAATTATCTTTATTATTTTTCAATTTTATTACACCTACATATAAATGTGAAGTATTTAAAAAAAAAAAATAGAAAAATTCGTGGAATGCATGGTTAAAAATTCCTTTTTTAACAAATTACGAGATATTCTCCTACAACGGAGAAAAAAAAAAAAGGAACAGAAGTTTCTTTAATTGACAAGTATTTTCTCTCTCTTATTTCAGACAAAAAAGAAACGAGCATTCTTCAAATAATGGAAATATTGCGGCGGTTCCACTAACAGGAATATTCCCATAAATTTAATATATTATTTCCGTGAATTTACTTTTACATATAATATAAAAATCTCTATCCTCATTCAGAAACCACTAGATAGTTATTTCAGAGCTATTACATAACACGATCGATCTCGCTAAACAAATGCTAAATTTTAAGTCTCTCTTTCACCTAATTCAGCTCAAAAATAATTATTTCAGGTTTTTATGCCGCATTATGAGAGATTCTAACCACTCCCATTAAACTGATTAAAATTTTCACAAAGGTCCGTTTTTCTTTCTCGTAATATTTCGATATCAAGTGAAAAAATGCTTGCTTTTACGCTCTCTTTATTCTCAAGGGAAAAATAAACTTTTTAAATTGCACTTGACTGGACTTAATTCCATTTCTTTTTTTTCTGAATATTACACTCCTTATTTTTCATACGTATTTTTAGAAATTTTTTTTAAGAAACCTAAAAAATTTGCACAATTTTTGTCTAAGTAAAATATATATTCATATTTTTAAGAAATTTATTTTATTTTTTATTTATTTATTTGTTGAAGAAAATCTTTGTAATAAAGGATTCGAAGGGAGGAAACACTTTTTCGTAATGTTCTATTTACTATTTAATTTTGAATATCAGATTGTGATTTAAGATACAAATTATGATAAAGAACAATAAGGGATTAGGGAGGGATGCGAGCTGCACATATTTGCGTTACCTATGCGGCCAAATATTTTTTGATACATATCAATTCTAAAGGATACAAATGAAATAAAAAATACATTTACTAAATTTATAAAGACGATTTATTAAAATAAAAGCACAAACTTTATTTTTAAAATTAATGCTCATCTTTTTAAATCTCTGAAGAATCGTCACGAAAATTTTGCTCCATAGGCAAAAGAAGTGGAATTGTTTAGCTAAAAGGAATTCATCTTTCTTCCTGTTATTTTTCGCATGATACTTATAAGAGGGTCTGATGTTAAAAGTAGCCGATTAAAAATATTTTTATTGCATTTTTCTAATGGAAATTTTGCAACGAACTTTTTTTTCTTATCCTTGTATATGAGCTATAGATTGGTACCGCATTTACTCGTGTATAACGCGCACTTTTTTTTTTTCCAAAAAATTAGGGCAAAACTCCTAGGTGCGCATTATACATGGAATATTTTTCACTGCTGGATGTAATCACGCAGTATAATAAAAAAAATATATATGATCTAGACACACAATATAATCAAGAAATGTATTCAAAGAAGACATTCGGAAAATCTTACTTATTTGAAGTATTACTGCATCTTTATTTCACTGCTTGCACTTTTTTTATACAACAGAATTAGTAACATTATTTAAACGCTAATTATCAATTTTCGATGCCGTCGCTCATTGTTGCTCCCCTCCCCCTCGTCTTTCACACAGTACGCGAAGTCTAAAAATGTATTTCCGCCTTGTTTTCAGGCGTAATGCAATGTTTGTTTCGACTTTGCTTACTGAAATTCATTTAGTTATTCATTCACTTGCATGTCAAATGAATGATGCGTGTTAAATTTTTAAAAAAATCATCATTTTTTCTGTGCTTTATACACTCGCGTGCGCGGTATACACGAGTAAATACGGTATTTATATACTATCTCATACGTTAAAAGTTAATTCAATTAAACACATAGTGCAGTTTAAAATTCTCATTCAGTAATTTTCTTTGGTAAACGGAAATGTACTCTATATCTTTTGTGTAGCCCAGTATATGATCTATAAAATTTATACACACCAAGTAACCTGCAAAAATATGGTTAATTTTTAAAACGCTTACCACAACTGAAAAGCAGCCAGCATTTATTCTTTACAGGCAGTACTGTATAGAAAAATGCTTTTCTGTGTCCCTGTGAATGAATGCTAAATTATATACACACCAGATTCTACAGTAAGCACTTGTACCTCATAAAATAAATATGATTTTCAATATTTTTAAATAGTGTAGTATTTTTTAAAACACCGCAAAAAGGTTTTTTCCCATAATGTAATAGAATTTTTTAATGTCCCTGTAAATGAACCGGGAGTGTTACGCACGCGAACATACCCTATTAAACTTTAATAACATGCAATCAGCTGTCGTTAGTTCGAACTCGGAGGGACCCCAAGAAATGTTCGAATTATGGAAAGTATGAGATGAAAACATGTTTAAAGGTGTACTATTACAAAGGAATTAATGTTATATTTGTATTTAAATAATTACGGCTGTTATCGTTAGAATATGACTTAATATTAAATTAAAAAATATGAATACATAAACTAATTAAGGGATTAGGAACAACCACAAAGGAACAAGGGATGGAGGTGTCATTAATGGACAGACGGGGGCACTAAGGAAGCGGTTATGAAATGCATGGAATTATATGTATACGAGTTTAGAATAATTCTGACAAAAATGAAGGAAAGTTATTTCGAGGATCTGAAGTCTTTAAGAAATAAAGAAAAAACAAAAAAAATCTAAATTCGCGTTAGTTCGAATTAACACGTTCGCTGTCGCTTACATGAAGATGTGATGATAGTTAATGCCGCACTGTAGAAGTGGGTTTTTCCCAGAAGCCGATTTACTTTTTATAACAAAGAATCAGTAAAAGATTTTTCCTAGCCAGCGCGTGATTGACTATTGGACATCACCCCATATTACAAGCTGGCGCGTGAGTGGCCCCTTAACGTTGGCGCCATATCACGCGCTTTCGCGTGAGCGTCAGCGAACGTGCTAAACTATGTCAAGAGAAAAGGAGTTCGAATAAATGAAAATTTTTAACGCTATTCTGTTTTTGAAAATTTCCGAACTTCGTGTTTAATTCAAATCATTGAGGATTCGATTTATCAGATTTCGAATTAAGGAGAGCCGATTGTATATTAATTTCATGGTAATCGCAATGTATAGCACAGACAGACAGACAATCCAATTTATAAAAACATATTAAGAAGTGAACATTTTGAGTAATGTTAATGAATCTCCATTCATTTCTCGCAAGTGATTTGTAAATTTATCAATAATTTATTATGCTTGGTAATGACAGTATCTTTTGAATAATAAACCTTGTACTATTAACCTCTTAACTGCCAAGGACGTACATATATGTCTTCAGAGAACGCTTGCACATATTACAGAAATAGAGAATTTTCATTACAGCGGGACAACAGAGTCGTGTTTTTCAAGTGTTTAAGATGTGAATTTTCTTACTGTTATTTCAGAAAATCAATCGACGCCTTATTTAATTGTAGAATTATGTTATTAAATAAGATACTCAAAATCGCATCAGATTATTTTCGGCAGTTAAGGGATTAAATGTCGGAATGTTTTTCATGAAAATAAAACTTAATGGAAAATGTCTATCATATTTTGAATCCAACCCTTTCACTTATGCAATGAAATTTTAAAATATTTGTTTTAATCTATTACATTTTACCGCAAATAGTGGTTTTAAGCACATTTGTCAAAGCGAAAATGTTTAATGTTATAACTAATGTGCATAGCACAGGAAAGAAACGGAACGTCCTCAAACCTTAGATTTTCCCTCGTTTATACTATTCTAAAGGTAAAACCAGTTTTACAGGTGAAGTTGGAACTCAGTGGGAATACTTTACTAATGACACGAAGAAGCGCCATTTTCTTGAGTATGTTTTTGTTGTTGCTGCTGTTATTGTTTTTAATAAAATAAATATTTTAGTCAACAGTATATTTTTCTTTAACATTTTGTAATTAATTTCAAATCCATTTCAAATTTAGCTGAGATATTTGCCATTTCTGATTACCAATCACTAGCAACGTGGCTACGCGTTATTCTGAAGTTAATATCTTCATAAATAAAAAATTAATTTATCAACTTCTAACTCAAAAATGTAAACTTAATTTTAAAAAACTTTAAAATGTGCTTTTATAGTTAAAATTACTCGCTGTATAAAAGCGAACTTTGGTCAAAAACGATTGATTTTGGGTTTTAAAAAAAGGAGGTAGAATCAATAGAAGTTATCGGCTTGGCTTTTTTACTTTAATGAGCTTTTTTGCAATTCTGTAATGTTTATTCCCCTGCCATTTATTATTTTTGGAGGGGCTATTTTTTTTTTTTCAACGAAGATCAACTCTGTTCTCCGTCATAAACAAATTTATGAAGCTCTATTTGGACCAAATATTTTGTTCGTACTTCGTCAGTACAGGAAACATGTTAGCAGGTTGCAGAACAAAAAATTTAGTATCTCCAGATACTCAGCAGAAGATTGGCTTATTGCCTTCAGTTCCGCAAAAATGTTTTGTCAGGCATGATAAAAGCATCTCAAGTGTACAAAGAAACCATTTTTGTAGTGATGGTTATGTTATGGACTAATATGAGAAAAATTCTTATTACAGTAGAACCCCGCTAATTTTGACCCCGTTAATTCGGATCAGTTTGGTCTTTTTTTTTTTTTTTTTTTTTCCCTTTTAAGTTTGAGAAGCGATTGGCTAATTTCCATAATATTAACTTGTTTCATCATCGTATTCTGAATAAAAAAACTTTTTCTGAAATCTTTTCGGAAGAATTAGGCAAAGTAAACATTTTTACTGTCTGTAAATATTCAGTAAGTTTAACATAAAGATGATTTTCTGTAAGTATGTTTTATTTCATTTATTTTCTAATTCTCCGGATAATCCGGATTGGGTCCGGTCCCAATTAATCCGAATTATTGGGGTATTACTGTAGTCGCTATATCAATCATTGAAAAAAAAACCGCTTGTTGCATGAATACAACGTTCTATGCAAATACCTATAAGAATTATTACACCACATGTATCTGAAAAAGTCACAGAATTTCAAAATAGGCAAATTAAAGCAAGGATTAGCCAGAAAAAATTGAATGTATTTTGAAAAATCTGATAAAGTCAGGAAAAAAATTAACTGCACTTTTTTAAGAAAGCACATTTTGAACACTTTCCAACAAAGTTGAAAACTGTTTATGCATTCGGTTTGTCTGTCCATGCTCTAACTCCCATAAATATACTCGGATTTTCATGAAATTGGTGAACCTTATTTAGGGTACCCTAAGCATGTTTGGTATGAAATATGTGGGACTAATAGTTCATTTACAGGGGCACCCAAAAGAATTCCATTATATTATGGTATTGGGGGGAAATTATTTTCAGAGTATTTTAATGACATATTCTATTGCAAATGTGTTAGAACTGATATAAATCGCCGAATTTCACTAGGATTACAAAATCTCAATTCTTCTACGATCGTTAGAACAGGACATTCATAGAATTTTTAATCCAATTACAGAGACACATAAAAGAAATCGGTTACAATACTGTCTTTGAGTAATAATTACTGGGAAAGCGTTTTTAATTTCGGCGTGCGCTTTTAAATTTAACTGTTTTTAGTAGCGTTCGTAATTATATAAGTACGTATCATCTATAGTCGTCGTCTGATCCGTCCATCTGTCTTTCCACTTATAACAGCACAAAAACTACCTAACCGAATCGTTTGAAATTTTAAATATATATTTGTTGCAGAATTTGGTTGAATCATTTCAAATTTTAGCAAAATCGAATTTATAATTCAATTACTGGGACAGTCTAAAATATTCTGTTACATTTCGACGGGATAAAATAGTTTTTAATGATACTACACCCCTCGAAAATAATGAAATTTATATGCATTTATGAAAGACATTAAAATATACATTTTGTAGAATGTGCTGCATAAAGGATTTTTATTAATCATTTAGAAGACCATACAAAAGAATTCCGTTAAGTAATGATATTGGGGGGGGGGCTTTATTTTCAGCATATTTTAATTATGTCGAACAATATCACATGTAATAAAGTTGATATACGTTGCTCAAGTTTACTACAAGGTACTTCCTGTGTAATCGAAAATGCGTTTCCTTATTGCTGAATTAGATGTAACATTTTATTTTATTAAACGGTTCTGTTTTGTAACATTATTCCGAATGTGTTATAAAATGTTTCTTTGTCTATGCTTGAAGCATATCATTTTCTTTCTTGTTTTTTCAGATTTCGATTTTTGTTTTGTTTCGAAACTTTACTCAAATAACCTCCTTCTAAAATTTTCACTTTCTACATCCCTCTCCTTCCCCCCAGCTACTTTCATGCAGTTTAAAATTTTTCTATTTTTTATGCAATATTTCTTATTTTGAAGTGACAAATAATATTAATAATAAATCATTTATATTTTCTAAATTTCTACCTTGCAATGTTCGCTTCACCTTAAACCGTTATTATGTGACTTTGTGATAGTTGCTGAAGTGAACTACGGTATCAGCTCACAAATGTTCGGGATTTCTTTTTATTTATTTATTTTGTTAAACAGTTTGACAAAAATATCATTAGAACGTTTGCATCTATCATAAATTATTTAGAAAAATTTTTACTGTAGTCCTGAAGGGAAGTTTTAATGTCTCGAGTGGTATGCAGAAGCGGAAATTAAGTAGAAAATTTTAGTATTTTCAAATGATGCAATATTTATTTTACCCTTAGAATTCTGAAACTTTCTTAAAATACACCTAGAAAAGCCAAATATATTAACCATATTTGAGTAGCAAGCCTGATCTATATGTACTATAAAATCTATGTAAAAATCTAAAACATGTGTATATAGATTCCATAATTAAAGAAAACATGTATGTAAGCATGGAGATAAGGTATAATTAAATATGGAATATGAAAAGTGCTGCTGATGTCAGCCGTACAAAAGAACGTTCACGTCACCAGACACGAAATACGGTCCGATTTGTGTGCGAGTATGTACATTTAAAGCTTTGATCAACATTTGTAAAGATTTCATCCTTAAAAATTAAATTATTTACCGAACTTTTTAGTTTCCAGACATTTAGATTCCAAGCAAACCGATGTGCATTAGATTTTATGCGACCGAAACCGTTTGCTTCACTATTTCCTTTAAAATTTCATTCTTTGCACAAATTTAGCCTGACAGGAGATACTATTTCTAATGTGTTTTTGTTAACACATTGCATGCAAGTATATATAGCCGTGGTCTTATGTCTATAGCGGGTATTTTTTCATGAATTTTGCGAGGAATTTAGTCATTCAAGAAAAGTGCAGTAAATTGTTAACTACTAAATCCTTTTAACGAAACTTTTTTAAAAAGTATGCTCTGATTTTTGTTTCAATTTTTTTTAATAGTTTAATATAGAATTCTAAAGTAAAAATAAAACTCTTCATGACAAAGCTACTAAAAACATACCTTTAAATGATCCATGCTCAAATGACAAGCCGCAATTGTGTTAAAATTTTAATTTTTGGTGATTACCATGTTTGCTACAGGCATGAAGAAAATAAGCTTCCGTAAAATGAGGTGAATAGGAATGAAACTTCCCGGCCATACAAACAAATTCATTATAAATATATGTGATGATATTTTTAATTGCAAATTTTTTTATAAAAAGGCAATAACATTAAAAGTTGGGAAATTCAGTTTTGACATGTTGGCACCACTACTGGGGTATATAAAAAACTTCAAGAGGATCCTGAAAAGAATCATTTTTTCAACGTCTTCAAAACTTTGTATGTAACTACATTATTTTTCGTATTCTAAACCTAAGAGAGGGGATTTTTAATTAATGACAAACCTGTAAACGATATGCTGTATTAAATTCTACTTATTTCTAAACTACATAATGTAAAAATGAAAAATGGCTTGTAACATCAGAGTTTAAGATTTACGGAGTGATTCGGAACACGTTTACTCCCATGGTTTATTTTTCTATACAGTAATACTTTCATGCAATATATGAAAACTTATGTATTAATATGTATTGTAACACTATTTTGTTTGTTCTAATTACTTGAAGAGTTTAAAGATGCCAAGAAATTACTTGGTTAAACAAAAAAGTCCACGCCTAATCCAACAGACATGGAACACACAATAAAATAATTTAAAAATAGCAAATTAGTTAGAAACACTGCACAAAATTATTCTCTGACATCCACAACATGACACAAACATCTCGAAATGAAAAACCAATTAAAAAAGAGAGAGATGCAAACAATACTAAGTGCTGGGGATGAGAGGACGTATTAGTAGATCGTATTAATACATGCAGCAATTGGGGCTACTCAATAAATTCACTTACCCAATGACTACTATTAAAGGACAACACAGAAGAGGGCTGAATTTGCATTAAATTCTACTTCTGCAATTCGAATATAATTTCTTAAATTAAATTTTAATTTTTCTTGATTTCAAAGTTGTTTTCTAATTTTTAAAAAGGCATATATTTACTTGTATATAAAATAAAGACCTGGTTTCAGAATAACTACATGTTCCTATTCCTCCTTTATCATTATTATCTGTTTTATTAACCCTGTTAAAGTTTGAATTGGAATAAATAAAGATTATAACATTTGTTCCGATTCACCCCTATCTGCGGGGTAAATAGGAACAGCATTAAAAAAATAAATAATACATACATAAGCAGTAAAAATGTTTCGTTTTTGCTTAAAAAGTAAAGAACAAAACAAGACCGAAGTTTTTAGTAGAAAAATAAAAAAATAAAAAAATCAGTTCTTTCTTTTTTTTTTAACGTTAAAATTGAAAATTGTTCCGATTCACCCCATTTTACGGTTTTCCATCAATTCAATTTATTGTAATTTGGCAAAGCAAGTATCTTTGTCCGAATTCAGTAAGATCTCAGTTGTTGTTAGACTAAGTTATATAAACATAGAATAAACGTGTTTCTAACCATTCTTTACACTGTAAATGGTATATCAAAATTACAAAAAAAAAAAATTGTAATTTAAGAAATTACACAAACCATTTGAAAAATGTTTCACTCGAAACATTCATCTATCATTTTAAGCTACCAGTTGTTTTATTGTGTATTATCCGTGCCACTGCTATAAATGACTTTATACATGCTGCAATTTGAAGGTACGGTTCGTTTAAGTTACAGCACTCCATTGTCGCCAAGCATAAAACTTGGTGACGAAAGAAACATTTGAAACTATCAAACTATGTAACATTGTTGGTGCGAAAGTAATCATTATAGTAGTATATGCCAAAGCTGTATAGCTTTGGCATATACTGCTACTACTGTAAGACTATACTATACTTGTAAGACTTTGGCATATACTGTTTGATTTTACAGAGCAGAATTTTGGTGATGGAGGTTTTAAACCAAAGTCGATCGCAGCACATGCATCTGTGAATGGGTCCATCAGACATTGAATCAAAAAAGATTTTTTCCAGTTTTTCCCAAGCCGATTGCTTTTTAGTTTTCTTTTTAGGTGGTGGAAAATCAAGAGTAATAGCTATAACATTTTCCGGCTTGTTAGAATCACTATTGGCACTAAAATTTTCCTGGTTAGAACTCCGATTGTAAAACGCCATGGCTAGTGGTTTGGTTGCCCTCGAGACATGACGTTTTACAATTAATCGGTTCGGCATTAAATTGCTTCCTTTTTCGTGATCGCCTTTCAACACGTAATTGGTTTTCAGCGGCTCGATAATCTTTTGATTTTCTTGTTTTCTGCATTGAAAGACGTTTTTGCGCCAAACCAAATCCAGTGCTACTTAGTTATCCCGTCGACCAATTTCGCCAAATGATACGAATCGCCAAACTAATAAGCAATTTATACATGTTGACAAAATTTTTATTTTAAATAACAAAAGAACAAATAAATTAGTAAAACATTAATAAAAAGTCGAAATAAAAATCGCTTTATGATTGTTTAAGTACGCGTATTGTGTTTAATGTCATTGAATGCGACAATCACGGTCTTTCATTTCTTTGGCTTCGGCTTTTTCCGTATCTGTTAATTTCCGTCCACCCATTTTTAAATTTGTTAGTTTTCTGCTTTATTACAATGATTTTAAACATTTTAATTTCCTATTCAAATAAAAATTCTTCTAAAAGTAAAGAATTTAATTTAAATTCAAATAAAAATTCTTCTAAAAGTAAAGAATTTAATTTAAATTCAAAAGTGACCACGTCATTTTGTCAATCCTCCACCGAAAGCAACAACCATTTTTCAATGGTTAAATTATTCTAATGAATGGTTAAACTTTAAAGCATCTATATCTTTTTCTTATTTTCGCTTTAGAAATTTGTTTCGAAAAAGATATTCCTACTAAAGATGACTATCACCATTATTTTATGCAAAAAATAAAATAAAAACTCTTCGTTACCATTTTTATTGTAAACAAAACTTTTTCTAGAGAGCTTTTATTTCCGTCGTGCCAAGAAAATTCAATTCAACATCGGTCCCGGTGTGGGGTAATTTATAACAATTCCGGTGGCAGACAACAGTATTTTACATTTGAATATTGTATCCAAACAAAACCATCAGTTTGTAAAATGATGTTCTCTACAGATAAACTTTTATTTACTTTAGGAGGTCGGAATTACGTAAAGTACCCCCAACAGACACAACAGCCCTAGTAGGGACCCATTACGTCAAAAAGTACTGTCACGTGATCGATTTCACTAAGTAAGGATATGTCCCTTCCCCCTCCAGAAGGGACGTTTTTCCCGTTTTCGGAAAGGGGAATCTCCTCCCCTGAGTCCCCACATGTTGCCAGTTTTCCTAATGGTCGGGAAGCATCAGCTGTTGACTCGGCCGCCTCATCACTGGTTGTCATGACAACGGGAATGCATGACGTAGGATGTCAGTTTGGCTACTTTAGCGCGCTGCTTCTTGTAAGTACGTAATTACATGATTATGTCTACATGCTCGTATCGAAATTGAAAGAAAAATGGTTTTGGAAAATAGGAATGTTGTGATGAAATTCAGTCAAGGATATTTTTGAGTAGTTCGTAGATTTCTTTTTGCATATTCATATATATTTTATGTAATACAATTTTCTTGCATAATTTTTGAATATAGCTCTATTATTATATTCATGTAGAGTATTTTAATCTATTCTGTCAGTATTAACAATATTTTGATAGATCCAAAGAAAACTAAAAAGTTCGAACTATATTTGGAGTGAATTCAATAAAGTGTTCTAAGTATTCCATAAAAAATTAGTCTTTCAGCGAATAGTAAATTAGATAGATGTCAGTAAATTAAAATCCTGATTAACACTGTTAACATAATTTAGCAGTATAATTTAGTTTTTCATTAATCTATACTGTTTTACATGAAAATTATTTATATATATACTTATATGTATACTCATATCTATATATACTTATATTCATTAAACCTGGTTCTCATTTAACTAAATATTTTCCACTGATGGGAATTTTATTTTCTATCATTTCAGGCTTGCGACTTTTTTTAAGTATATATCTTAATAAATACTACCTATTGCAGTTGGTACCAAGATACGACTTTTGAAAAAATTTCTTCATAACTTTCTATTATATGATTCCAGGAACCCAAAATCACCCCCATCTAAAAAGTTTATAAATTATATGTATGTATATACTAATTTTTTTCCGCACGATAAAAGTCGCAATTATGTACGAATCGTCTTCAAGCTCCCCAAATATATGCAGATTGTTAATATCTGGGTGGAGATTGTAAATGAGCAAAATCGGCCCAAGAGGGTGAATATACGAAGGCTTCAAAAATTTGAATACCGCCTTAACATAGCTCTAACAACACCAGCTCTTGCAGAACAAAGACAAAAAAAATCGTTATAGCAGTTGCCAACAACAAAAAAATAATAATAATGAGATTCTTACTGTAACAATTATTTTACTATTGCAAGATGCGAAAAATAAAGGGGAAAAAATCGTTTGACGAATTTTAAAAACGTTGAATATTACATCATAATTTTTCTATAGCAAGATTTGCAAATGAAAACGAAAAATGAAATAAATAACTTGTCTGATTTTTTTTAAAGCAAATGCCATATCATATTAGAAATATAATGGACGCAAAGTTCTAAGTATATAGAGTCATACGTGAGTTTGTAAAAACGTATTGAAACATGATAAAAATCAGACAATGGAAATATTGGCATATTTTAACATCCTGAAGTTATCCAATTTTGTTTTCGTCGTTTTTAAGTCTATCCCACATATATATATATATGTATATATATGTGTGTGTGTGTATATATATATATATATAGCTAATACGAAGATGAAACCACACACTTCATTTGTAGTCCCAAAGTATTTGGAATTTGACAATTCTGCTTTGGTTCTACAAATTTCTATTATATTCATTTTATTTATCTATTTAAATTTTTCCTCATGTTCAATATGTTTTTTTCTATTAAATTCAAATGGTTAATATTGTTTACTATTGATGGTCTTATATATATACACTGGTGTGCAAAATTTAAGGACGAGTCCCAAAATGCCAATTTTCGAGGGATGTTCAAGCGATAATTTTCACGCGAATATTCAAAAGAAGTAATATAATTCGAATAACTACTATCCCTGCATTGTAGACAAGTACGAAATGAAAATCACGGCGAGGTGTGACGTCAGCTACAATTCAACAGGATAGTTTTCATTGTTGCCACAATTCGCTTTCGTACTGCCCTACAATCGGTCGGTAACATAGGTTACTTTGGTAAGTTACGCTGAACACGCCCATAGTTTGGTAATTTAATGACTTTTTAAAGCAAATATTCAGAAGATATATTTTTTAAGCTCTTATTGTTGATTAAACTTATTTATTATCTTAAAATTCATATCATTTTTTGAAAAGATTAATTGAAAAAAATTATTTTGAAAAGCCAAAATTTTAGAATATTTCTTCAAGTGGTTTAAAATATTAGAATATTTCACAATAATTCTTCTTTTAATTATCATCAATTCATAATTTGGTGGCATCATTGATTAAATTCAGACGATTTTATTTAAAATCAGTGATCAGTTTGCAGTTTGCGTCTTAAAATGGAATATGTGAGTGAAATTTCTAAATACTTTGTATGATAGATTTGTATTGGCACGGTAAAAATCAATGTTATATAGAGCAAATTATTTACATTGTTTGGAATCAAGCGTTCGTAAAATGCTAACATAATATTCAAAAATGGAAAATTTCAAAATAACCGTCGAAATGATGGCCGAAAACCAAAAACATCTGCTAGAGATGACAAGAAACTGAAGCGTATAGTTAAAAAAGACCGTTTTAAAAGTGTGCGATTTTCGCACCGAAAATGGGAAGAAGAAATAGTTGAAGTTTCTACATCGACAACATTAAGATGTCTCCATAAATTTAAATTTGAATCTCGTGTATCAAAAACAAAACCTTTCATGACTGCAAAACAAAAGCGTAAAAGATTGAATTGTTGTAAATCAAGATGGTTCTACAGTGAAGAAGATTGGAACAGCGTTTTATTTAGTGGTGAAAGTATGTTTTGTGTTTCATACGGTAATCAATGTATTCGAGTTAGGAGAATGAAGCAAGAAATATTTGATAAAGAATGTCAAACGTTCAGTAAAGTTTTCTGCTAGTGTCTTGGTTTCGGGTTTCATGAGTACAGAAGAGTACATGAGTGTCGGGTTTGCGAGGGTAACAATTTAATCAGTGACGAAGACAAGTTTTAGACATGATGTACATATCTTTACTGGACAAACACGGACATAAATAAAGAAACTATAACATTATACTCTATGCACAATCCGCTTACTACATACTCGTAGACATTTTCTAAAATATAACATATTCCATAATCTCACATTCACAGTATATTAATAATTTAGCTCACTCAGTCAATTAATAGAAACCGTAGAGTTAGTCATTAGTCAAACACCACAATGATTTATTTTTTTATTTTATTTTTTTATTTATTTTTTTTTTTTTTGTAAGAGTTGTTCCTATGAAAAAAATTTTAATATAAAAGTTTTGTATAAGATTGAGAAGATTTAGAATAAATTTATGTGGACTTGATATCTTGTGAAATTATGAAGTTGTGAATTTTTTTCTATCTTAAAACCCTATTATTTTCCCACCTTGAGCCTATTTTTAATGTCATCAAAAATCAGTTATACAAAAGTTTTTGGCCCTTTTTCTAGAAGTAATAACTTTAAATTGATTTGAGTTACATTTTAACTAAGAAGTTATGGTTTTTTTCTGTTTTCTCAAAAGCCCTCTATTTCCACCTCTTCTGTTTAATTTTGCCCATTAACGAACTTGACAGAGATTTTCTGTCTGTTTATTTTATGAATCCGTTTGGAATAGATTTGTGCAGAATTATGGAAGTTATGTCCATAAAAAAGTAATATATGCTACACAGATAAATAAAACTTTGGATTAGGGTGGTTTTGGTTCTAGAGGTGATGATCGGCATTGATCTTCAAAATTATTTCCGAAATTTCAGCGTAGAAGGGATTATAATAAGTAATATTTTTTACGAAATCTACGAGCTTTAACTTCATAATTGAAATTTGTATAATTTATTATACAAATTTTATTATATTTGTATAATTATTGTTATGGTCTAACTAGATTAAAAAAAAACTGCTTTAAGAAGCATAGAATTTATATGCAACTAGTAAAATTCATAATACAGTTAAATTTAAAAGTGCATATCTAAATTGAAATTGCACATGCAGAAATTATTACTCGAAGACCATATTGTAACCGATTTATTTTGTTTGTCCGTGTAAACGAACGACAAATGCTATGAATGCCCTATTCTATTTTTATAACCTTGTAATGAGAATGCACTGTAATTCAGTACACTTGAAGTATCATAATATCATTAAAACATTCTGCAAGCAATTTTTCCCCATATGCCATAATGTAATGGAATTCTTTCGGATGCCCCTGCAAACGAACTATTAATCCCATATACTTAATGTACTATACTGAAAGTGCCTAGATGACCTTAAAGAAGATTTACCAATTGCATGGAAATCAGAGTACACTTACGGGAGTTAGAGCGTGGACAGACAGACAAGCCGAATGCATAAACACTTTTAAACTTTGTTCTAAAGTGTTAAAGTATACAAATTATACTTTCTCCGCGCTGCCTTGATCCAAGGTACTCAATCGTGCTTTTTAAAGCTAAAGATGTGAACATTTAAAAAAAATTAAAGTTGGTACTACTTTTAAGTGCAGACGACACCTATTTCAGAAATTTCATTTACATTTTGAAAAAAAAAACAAGTAAGAAAAATCATGCGTTAAGCATAGATTATGAAGCACTTTCCAACACTTAATGAAATCTTTAACAAAACTTTGTTATTTAGGGAAATAATAGTATATAGCCAAATATACCCAAATATGTATTCCAGTACATTAGAACAGCCCTGTATTTCATATGTCAGTTCATATAATGGGAAAATTTAGCTTAGCAAGAAAATACCCAGTAGTTTGAAATTTCTTTTTCAGCAATTCATACTATTAGATGGAAACATACTTGAATATTTTTGTTCAGCTCTGTAGTTTACATTGTACCTTTATTACACGTCAGCATTAGGCTAAAATTTATTGTAAACTAAAACACTTTTAAAACAACTGAAATCACATTCTCATAAATCATCATTCATAGGCGTCTATGTACCGAATTCTTTGCGTGGCCCTGTATATCCCTTTATCTATATTCTGCAAACATTTCTCATTAAATTAAATGCAGCTCAGCGAACAAATGCATAGCTTATTTAAGAACCATGTTTAAATAAATTACGCTCATATTCAGTAACGTTGGTGAGCTCTTTTGGGGAGCCCTGTATATCAACTATAACATTTATACGCACCATATAATGTGCATATATTTAGCGAAATATAAACGCGAATATCATAATTAAAATGCATTTCATAATCGGACACATATACGGTACTTCGGAAAGAATATACTATTTGAAATCTTTTGTATGGCCCTGTAAATGCTATGTACTTCATTTTATGCAAAACAGTAGCGCATAATTTATATTAAGCTTCAGTGACATATATCAATTTTATTATACATGAAAATCTTAATATATTTAAAATATGTCACACACAATTCCCCCTTTTACCATTATCTAATGAAATTCTTTTGTGTGGCCCTGTAAATGAATAATAGCTACATTTTCACCTTATATTTTATAGAATGCATATTTTAATATGTTTGACAGGGTATAACATCTTTAAAATTCCTTTGAAACATTTTTTTCCCATAGGCCGTAATGTAATAGGAAATTTTTGATTCGCCCTGTAGATAAATTAATCATGGTAGAATCTTCATTTTCGATAGGACTTGTGCTAGGGTAAATGTCAATAACGTCCTAAAATTTCATGGCAATCCGAGTATATTAACGATTTTTCCCCATGGGCCGTAATGTAATAAAAAACTTTTGATTCGCCCTGTAGATAAACTAATTATAATGGAAACTTCATTTTCAATAGGGTTCATGCTAGGGTAAACGTCAATAACGTCCTAAAATTTCATGGCAATCCGAGTAGATTAACGATTTTTCCCCATAGGCCGTAATGTAATGGGAAACTTTTGGTTCTCTCTGTAGATAAACTAATCATGGTAGATACTTCATTTTCAATAGGGTTCGTGCTAGGGTAAATCTCAATAATGTATAAAAATTTCATAGCAATCCGAGTATATTTACGGGAGTTAGAGCGCGGACAGACGGACAGACAAACCGAATGCATAAGCACTTTTCAACTTTGTTGGAAAGTGCTAAACAATTACGAGTTATTAACGCTTTTATTGTGATTTTATTGTCAGTGATTTGCAAATAAAGACGGATACATCTTGTTTTCTTCTCCTTTTTGTAATTTATGCTGAATAAACAATAAAGTGTTTCATGGCAAGTAATTTTTTGTGTTATGCAAAACTACCCACCATTCAACAAAAATGTACTTTTTTGCTATACTAGCTGTCTCACCCGGCTGGCCGGCGTTGCCCTTGCTCGTGATGGATGACACTTAAACCAATTTCTCAATTTAATTATTTTAAAGCTCCATTTTGTCTGCATTTGTATTTTTAGATGAGAAAATATTAAATTAAAAGTATACGGTTCATGGTATTTTATTTTCTGCATAATTTTATTTTTGGAGTTTAAGCGAAAAAGCGAGAAAACACTCAGGTTTTTGCCGATTTCTTCGAAATTTTACACATTTTAATTTGTAAAAAATATTAAAACCTGTCAGAATGTTGATATTTTTGTGGATGATGTAAATTTGATACATTGATGTACTCTAAAAAAGATTTTGTTTGAATGCAGAAGCTTAAATATTTTTAGCATAGGAAAAAAATCGTCTGCGTGAGGCGCAAAGTGACTTGTGTTCTCCAATGCATTTGAAAAGCTTAAAATTCCTATATTTTTTTAACCCCTTGAAAACGAGCGACACGTATACGTTCCGTAAAAAGCCTTAAGAATCCTTGTTTATCCCCACCAGTAAAATTTTACAGTTAAATTTGCCTTATTTAATCGGAAAACAAACTCACACGCACACAGAGCGAAACTTTCTTTTATTAATACTAGGGGGGCCCGCCCCCCCTGCTCCCTATGCTCGCCAACCCCCCGCGTAATCGCTTCGCGATTTCAAATTATTGGCTACCCCTGCTTGCTGCGCTCGCCAATACCCCAAGGTGAATAAGCAGTTGCAGACCTTTCAAATGATGTATCACACGATTGGTGTTGTAAATAAATTAAAAATGGGCCCCCCTGGGGGGCAGAGTGAGAGGCGAAACAAAAGACATCCGTAATATGAATAAGCAGCTGCAGACCTCTCAAATGATGTCACACGACTGGTGTTGTAAATAAATTAAAAATGTGCCCCCCTGGAGGGGCAGAGTGGGGGATGACACACAACACATCCATAAAATGAATAAACAGTTGCAGACCTTTCAAATGATGTGTGACATAATTGGTGTTGTAAAGAAATTACAAAATGCGCCCCCTCTGAGGGCAGAGGGGGGGTTACACACAAGATATCCATATTATGAATAAGCAGTTGCAGACCTCTCAAATGATGTGTCACACAATTGGTGTTGTAAAGAAATTAAAAATGTGCCCCCCTGGGGGGCAGAGTGGGGATGACACACAACACATCCATAATATGAATAAGCAGTTGCAGACCTTTCAAATGATGTGTCACACAACTGGTGTTGTAAAGAAATTAAAAATGTGACCCCCCTGGGGAGAGCAGAGTGTGAGGGTGACACACAAGACATCCATAATATGAATAAGCAGTTGCAGACCTTTCAAATCTTGTGTAACACGACTGGTGTTGTAAAGAAATTAAAAATGTGTCTCCCCTGGGGTGCAGAATGGGTGATAACATACAAGACATCCATTATATGAATAAGCAGTTGCAAACCTCTCAAATGATGTATCAAACGACTGATGTTGTAAAGAAATTAAAAATTTGGCGAAATATTACAGTTATCGCCAAGTTGGCGTCACTTTTGACAACTAATTTTGGTCGCCAAATTTGGCGATATATCGCCAAGTTGGCGACAAACTTGGTGATTGTTGGCGATGGTAATCTTTCCTCTCTTTATGGTAACCCATACGGCGATGCATAGACGGAGCCCTTTCCTGATTGGTCTATTCGACTCATGGAAGGAGTGGACAACCCGGATTCGTTAGTTCCGGAAATCTTCCACATCAGCATCATTCCAGGAGTCATTCCTTTTAAGGCTAGTTTTTTTTTACTATAGAAGGATAGCCTGTATAGTGTTTGATTTCTATAAGTAAGAATTTGTGCGATAAATAAGTGTATATTTTTAAATAACCATTATTCTTTATTTTTTTTTTTTTATATACTTTCTACTTTTCGGTGTTTCGAATGCTTCGCTGTCGCCATTTCACAGACAGTTACTCTATGTTCTCGCTCGTGGTTTGGGGATTCATTAACTCTGTTATTTTTCTCAGTCATGAACAGCTGTAGCTATAAAAAGTTTTTGCCAAATACACCTTCGATTGGCTAACCTTAAAATGTCTTTAAAATTAATTTCAGCCTTTAAATAAGATTTTTAATAAGACATAAATTTCTGTTAAACCGCTGACAAAACATTAAAAATTTCGCAAAAGTCTCACGTCGCGAAGGGGTTAAAGCAATTTCACGATTATTAAAAAAAAAACTTCGACTTTAAGAACAAATTTTTGGTTTGTCAGTATTCCTAAAATTGTGCTCTGGAAAATCGGAACTGCGACGAAATCGATTTTTGTACGAATTTTTCCTACATTTTCAAATATTTCAAATTGCAAAATATTTCTATCTTTCTGAACATTTAAAAAAAAATTCATGTGATGCAAATATAGTCTACTGAGATGCCTAAAGAAATTGTCTTAAAATATGGACGGGCAGTTATTTTTACAAATACATATCTCGTCAGAAAATGATGCGCGCAGTGACCTGATTTCTTGAGTTCGCAGGTGAAATTCAAAAAATTAAAATTATTTTTTTTAATCAACTACACTATCGATTAGTTTTCTGTTTTAAGAACACATTTTTGATTAGCTGGCACTTCTAAAACTGTGAGGAGCGAAACCGCAACGAGACGTTATTTTTATGAATTTCTTCGAAGGTTTCGTACATTTAATTTGTAAAAAATATTTCTAACCATCCAGACGTTTCAAAATTTTCATAGGTTATGAAAATCTGATCTATTTGAGACTTCCTAAAAATATTGCATTAAAATACAAATGTTTAGTTACTTTTAGAGTGGAGCAAATATCGTCTCCGTGAAGTGCGAAATGACCTGAGATCGCCGGTATATTGGAAAGCGTTAAAATTCATATCTTAAAAATTATTTTGCACAGTAGATTTTTAAAAAATTTCAGCTTTAAAAATATATTTTAGGTTTGTTGATATCTCTAAAATTGCGCCATAGAGGAGCATTGTAAAAAAAGGAGATAAGTGGTTTTTGGATAAATTTCTTTTCAAGTCTTTCAAACCTTTTTTGAAAATTTCGATTCGATGCATTAACTGTGATATATTTTTTAATTGACTGTAGTGTTTTAGCCGTAAGTGCACGATTTTTAAGAATAGGTCTTAGGTCTTTCACTCTATTAAACGATTTGGAAGTTGTAAGTTACTAAATTACAAAATATCCCCGAAATTTCTTTTTCTCGTTCTTCACTTTCAACCCATGCGTAGATAAGCTTTCTGCACATATTTCAAACCTTTTCCATCTAACAAGGACCTGATGGTTTTCAATGAGAGTGAGTTACTATTTTTAATTAACTCAGCTAATTAATAAAATTTTCCGAATCTCATGTGTACCTTTGACCCCACTAAAATTTTGAACTTCCTATGTGCTGTAGATTTTGCTAACCATTGCAAACAAACACACACGCGCGCAGAGCGAAATTTTCTTTTATTAGTATAGCCTGTATAGTGCTTAATTTCTATAAGTAAGAATTTTTGCGATAAGTAAGTGTATATATTTAAATAACTATCATTCTTTATTTTTTGTTTATATTTTCAAATTTTTCGATGCTTTGAATGCTTCGTTGTCACCACTTCACAGTCAGTGATTCTATTCTCACACTCGAGGTTTGGGGATTCATTAACTCCATTGTTTTTCTCATTCATGAACAGCTGTAACTGTAAAAAGTTTTTGCCAAATTACACCTTCGATTGACTAACCTTAAAATGTCTTCAAATTAATTTTAGCCTTTAAATAAGCTGATTCTGTTTTTAAAAAATGTTACTAAAAAGGGGAGGGGTGCAACAGAAATAAAAAAAGGAAAAATGTGTTTAGTCCTTTATGAACACATACGTTTTTCATATCATATTACATGTAAACAGTCACACGTATCAAATAAAAATGTTTGCAAAAGTTGCAGATCATTTTCAGTACTTCAGGATGCAGGGAGTTTACAAATATTGTTCTTTCTTATTAAATTTGTCGTCGACATAAAATAAATTCTAGACTAAGTTTTCAATCAAAAATATGAGATCAAGCATTTTTACATAAGCTTTTCATATCAAATTATATGTAAGCATCCACACGTAGCAAGAAAAAGTATTTGCAAAAATTATAGACCATTTTCAATACTTTAGGACACAGGGAGTTTACAAATATTGTTCTTTCTTATTAAATTTGCCGTCGACATAAAATAATTTCTAGACTAAGTTTGTGACGGTATACTCATGCTGGGTGTCATTTGTCACGTTATATGCAGACATACTCATTAATTTAGGTTAAAACAACACAGTTTATTAAAATGATAAGGGCTAAAGGAAAGTGGAGCCAGTCTATAATTTCACTCACTGAGAACACTATGAAAAGCTAAATCATACTCACAGGCGTCGGTCTAGCTCAGTCGGGCACCGTCTAGCACTTGACACTATTTCCTGGCTGATCTACTAAACAAATCTTAATTTCACAGCCCGTGGCTGTGGATATTTCTTTATTTCTCAAATGATCAAAACTAAACTTTCTTACCAAGGCCGAATCTTTAATCCACTATCTGAACTCCTTTTCGCTTTACTGGAGGCCGTAGCTATTTTCTAATCGTCAGCACCTTACTAAACAATCATCAACTTCGTTGTCTAATGGCGGAATACACACAGAGGCTGCTGGCTACTACCAGAAACACACAGACGCTGGCTGCTGGCTGAGGCCAGAAACACACTGACGCTGGCTGCTGGCTAAGGCCAGAAACACACACCCCACAAACTCACACCCAAGCTTTTATACGCGACAAACTGAGATACTTCTCATTAACATAATACTAATAACCGCGAGCTAACTGCGGAATTCGAAAGAGCACACACACTCTAGAAAGTTAAAGTAAAAGAGAGGATAGATGTCACTTTTACGCCTACAAAATGTTAAATTATTGACGTCACGATCTCAGAAACACTAGAGTGCCTTTATGACTAAAGGTCACTCCCTCACAACCCCCCCTCGAACTCCGCAGAGAAAAAGGGCTGGGCTAAATGCATGCCCAGAACTTTTTCTTGTTATAAATTTAGAGCCGTAATAGAACACAGTGATGGGTGAAATTTAACGCCGAAACATAACTTTTAAAATATTAACTTTAACCCATCACAACCAAAAAAAACTCAGTTTGCCTCAAATAATCACATATTCAATCCAATCATTCTTCTATCTTATAAATAGCCTCCGTAAAACTTCCAAAAACTCGTAAAACTTCCAAAACTAATTACTTCTTTCTCTCATAACAACCCACTCCACTGGGAGTGCTAAAATTTCTCAAAACACTAACCTTCCGAAATTTTCCTCAATATTGCAATGCAACTATAACTTTACCCAAAAATTTCTCCATAACTTTTAATATACTAGAATTCGCACCAAGTCCAAAAAACCCAATGCGCAAAAACTTTCCTCATCCAAATTCCGACTTCATCTAAAATTACATTTACTTCATACTAAACTAACTCTGCTACTACGTAATACCTACATCCCCATTAGCCAATGAACTAACTCCCAAACTTCTTCAGACTTAACTCCACTTGAACAATAATTGGGGCACATACGTACAGCGGCATATCGCTGTGCCTATGCAACAATCAAAAAATATCAAAAATTTACAAAATGACGTCATCAATCTCTTCATCTGTATTAACTAAAAGAAAAATAGCAGAATCAATACATAACAAAAGGTATACTTCCCTGCAAGAAAATCACATTAACATTCAATTTTAATACAATACAATTTCAAATTCAAATGCAGCTTAAAACTTCGCAACTTGCGGAAACCATTCTCAACTAAAGTACAAAACGCAACTCATAAAACACGAACGATAAGAAGAAAGTTAATTCATTAAATGTTAGTATAAGAGATAGAAACACGTGTCAAGGACTTCTTGACCGCAAAACACGTGCGCGCCTGAACCGCGGCGCGTGTACAAAATAACCCAAATTACTATCTGTATTTTCTGAAAACTTAAACATACATTAACATACATTTTATAACACATGAACAATATAACAATATAGTAACATTTTTAACAAATAACATAACAGTTTAACAATAGATCCAGAATTTTTAAAAGCAGTTAAGACCAAAATCTCAAACATACATAGAACTAACAATTTTGCAAACAAATTTTGAACACAATTAAGCACTAAACGTGAGTCCGTCAAAAAATTCCAAAAATGGCCAAAAGTACCAAACAGTCTTTCTGCTTTCTATTCCTTCACATTGCTACCACATATATGCACTCTAATAGAAATTTAATAAAGAACATTATCACCCAATCATAGAGATGATTCGCTGCTGGCAGGCTTCATACTGCAAGATGGCTTTCTCCTCCTGTCCCAAAAGGCTTGTACGAAGGATCTCTCGTCATCAGAACTGTACGGTGACGCCACAGTTGACTGTCGTGCCTGCAGCCTGGTTCTGAATGGATGCCGTGGGATACTTGTAGGTTCCACTCGACGACTCTGCTCCGGCCGGTTCGCTGGGTTCACTCCATGGCGAGGTTCACACTGTTGTTGCCGGTAAACTGAGAGTTGTCTCCTCTTTCTAGACGCACCCGAAGTTACCGAAGATCCAAGGCCACGTTTCTTTCCGGACCTATGTAGTTTCTTGTTAGGCAAAAATTCAGAATTTAAACTTCGCTTAACAGTTTTACGAGTGTCCAAACGAAATCTTTTCTGGGGATTAATCACTGAAGATGGTGAACTATTAGTTAATTTATGCTTGTGAGGTTGTTGTCTAATAGATGGAGGAACTGGACAATTTATAATTTTTTGTCTTTTATGACACACAGAGTCCGATGTATTTGACACAGTTCTCTTATTTTTATTATACTTCGCTCTCGGATTGCTAGGCTTTCGACTTTCAATAACAGTCTTTGGAGCTGTTTGACCAAATTTTCTTCTTGAATATTGATGAAAAGAATTAGACGAAGAAGTGCTGGACTCGGGACACTCATTGGATCGGGAATTTCGCGAAACACCACTCGACATATGAGAACCTTCACTACCATTTTCTCTAAACTTATACACTCTAACCTGATCCAGATTAACAGTCATTCTTTCACCATTGACATCAACAACCAAATTATTATTTCGAACTTCCAAAACCTCGAACGGACCTACAAACTTCGGACCAAACTTAGCTACTCTCTTTTGACGACTTGAACTTAACCAATGCTTTTCTACTAACACAAAATCTCCAACTTTCACTTCTAACTCCCTTCTACGCATATTATAATACTGAGCTTGCTTTTCTTGCGCTTTTCCCATTTGAACCTGAGCTTCCTTAACCAACCTCTCAATATCCTGACACATGTACTGACTTTCCGCATCTGACACCATAACTAACCTTTGGAATGGAGTAATAACTTTTCTACCCAAAAACAATTCAGCAGGCGTTTTCCCCGTTGACTCGTGAACTGCCGTACGAAGTGCGTACGCAAAATGCTGAAGAAACTGGTCCCAATTTGCATGATGAGAACCAACATAAGAAGAAATCATTTGAATTAATGTACGATTTACACGTTCAGCCATATTAGACTGAGGAAGTTCCCTACCGTCCTCAGTCTGCAACTTTTCACACAAAGACTTAAAAATATTGAATATAAAATCATAACGAAATGGTTTACTAGCAACTAGTGCGTCAAAACCAATATAAATTTCATTAGTTAAACTCGGTTTATCTGAAAAAACTTTACCACAATCGACTAAAGACTTATTAACCTCCATTTTCTTAACCACACTTAAACCCGACTCCTCCAAATTAACTGACACTGAAACAGGCTCTTTCTTACTCACATTCTCCTCATTATTCACGATTAACGACTTTTTAAAGAAATCCAAACTAATTCCTCTATCCCTCATATAATCCACACCAACTATACAATGCACTGTTAATCCATCTAACACACAAAACTCCCAACATGTCTTAACCGAACGAATTTCAACTTCCAATTCCACTGAACCTTTATTATCGCAAGCTACTCCCTGTGCTGACTGAACCACAAGACTTGACCTTTTCAACTTCTTATACGAAAAATATTTCCGATAACAATCAAAAGAAATGAACGACTTTTCTGCCCCTGTATCGAAGACACTTTTAACGACAATACCATCTAACACAATTAACACTTCAGGTAACTCAACCGGATTAATAGTAATCTTATTTAAACTCACAGAAGGCTTTTTCGATTTGACCTGTGACTGCATACCTTCCGAAATACAGTCACTTACCAGTTTAACTGACCCGACCTCCTCACACCTCTCCTTTGCACTGATCTACCTTCAAAATTCTCATCCGAAGTTAATCTCCTTACTTGCGAAGAAACATTCCTGTCCCGTACTCCCCCACTACGATCATAACCACTATTCTGTCTATTTCCATGCATATTTCTCTCACCACTTCTAAAATTATTAGCACCACCACCATTCCTATTACCATTACTCGTATTCGACATATTACGACCAAATCCATCACTTCTATTACGCACATTACTATCCGGAAATCGCTGTCCTCCTCTCACAAAATTACGTTCCCCCTCATTTCTCAAATTACCATCCGTGACAGGTCTCTGCCGAGGGTTACGCAAATCCCGTTGATCCGAGCTATGCCGAGACTCATACTTCGATAATATCTGGTGCATTTCTGCAAAATTCTTCGGTGCTCTAACTTCAATAAAGTCCTGTATATTTGGATTAAAAAGAGGAAAGACAATGTCCAACAATTCCTCAAATGTAATATCCAAATCTAATTTATTTTTTAGTTCCAGCTTACGAAGATAAAATTTTGACGCCGACTCATAAATATTCTGCTTATTACAATAGAACTCTTTTCTCAAAATACTTTTATCTTTAACGGGAGGAAATGCCTTCTTTAACTCAATTACAGTTTGTTCAAATCTTTTCGCTTCCTCAGTAATCAAAAACTTTCCTATATTTTCTAACCACAAAAGTGCTTCGCCCTTTAACGAGCATTTAAGCACTACGTATCTACTTTTTTCAGGTATATTATTGAACAAAATATAATCATCTAATTTCACTAAAAATTCACTAATATCACCCTCACCGGTGAAATACACCCGTGGCACAATCTCAAACTGTCCGACATTTCGTTGGGCGCCATTTGTGACGGTATACTCATGCTGGGTGTCATTTGTCACGTTATATGCAGACATACTCATTAATTTAGGTTAAAACAACACAGTTTATTAAAATGATAAGGGCTAAAGGAAAGTGACCGCCAGTCTATAATTTCACTCACTGAGAACACTATGAAAAGCTAAATCATACTCACAGGCGTCGGTCTAGCTCAGTCGGGCACCGTCTAGCACTTGACACTATTTCCTGGCTGATCTACTAAACAAATCTTAATTTCACAGCCCGTGGCTGTGGATATTTCTTTATTTCTCAAATGATCAAAACTAAACTTTCTTACCAAAGCCGAATCTTTAATCCACTATCTGAACTCCTTTTCGCTTTACTGGACCCGTAGCTATTTTCTAATCGTCAGCACCTTACTAAACAATCAACTTCGTTGTCTAATGGCGGAATACACACAGAGGCTGCTGGCTACTACCAGAAACACACAGACGCTGGCTGCTGGCTGAGGCCAGAAACACACTGACGCTGGCTGCTGGCTAAGGCCAGAAACACACACCCCACAAACTCACACCCAAGCTTTTATACGCGACAAACTGAGATACTTCTCATTAACATAATACTAATAACCGCGAGCTAACTGCGGAATTCGAAAGAGCACACACACTCTAGAAAGTTAAAGTAAAAGAGAGGATAGATGTCACTTTTACGCCTACAAAATGTTAAATTATTGACGTCACGATCTCAGAAACACTAGAGTGCCTTTATGACTAAAGGTCACTCCCACACAAGTTTTAGATTAAAAGTATGAGATCAAGCATTTTTACATTTCCAAATGAAAAGAACTATTTGTCTAATACTTTTCTAGAAATTTTGTCTGAAATAAAAAGAAAATCTGCATTAATATCTCAAAAATGGAATCTTTTGAATTGTGTTACTTTACCGATATGCTCGCAATATTTCACTTGACATTGAAACTAACGCACGAACATCTTCGCAAAGAAAGAAAGAAAAAAAAAGCTAAATACTCTCGTCATCGACGCTGCAATGGCACTTCCATCCTCTGTTCGTCACTGTACATCAAAACTTGAGGGTGAGCGGGAAGGTGGTGTGGGAGAGTGATGCATCACTCTAATGATTGCTTATCTCGAATAATCGGCTCTATCATCTTTCTGAAAGGGCTTTTACAGATATTGAAAAGCAGCCCCGGTGTCCCCGAAGCCCCCTTTTCTGGCGGCATCAGGAGTTTCCATCAATACCTTTTAAAAGCTTCCGTTTTCAGTGTTTTCCCTCTTGGCACTAAAGTGCATTCTCCTAGATTTGAAACGGTACATGAGAGGACGGGGAGAGAGGGGAGGAATGCCGTCACTGATTGCTTTCTTCATTTCATTTTAAGCGCACATTTTTTTGGTTGTTTATATATAAAAAAAAATGCATTTGTACAATTGGTTATCAAAGGGAAAATGTATACGGATCAAAATAGAAGGCTTCAACAAAATAAATTTTAATTAATTTAGTTTTTAATCTTCATTTCTCATCTTTTAATTTTCTTATAATAAAGCTAATTAAATTTTTTATCGGTATCTTTTATAGAGGGTTATCGCAACTGAATGACTGGATAAAAAAAAAAGTTCTGAAGCTATAACACATTAGATATGTGAAAATAAAGAAAAACATTCCATGTTTTTCGTCTTAGAACGCTGAATTGGACGTGAGCGTAACGATGATTTACCCTAATTCACATGCCACTGAGATCCTCGGATCTTATAACATGTGTTTTTTTATGTAGATTTTACGTAAAATTTCTTACTAATCGGACACCATTTCCGAAAACACTTAAACAATCTAAAGAACGTGTCATTCCTTTATTAAAAACCGTTAACAATGTAAAACTGCAAAATGTGTGGAACTAATTTGATTATAGACTACATTTTTCTCGTGTCACAAAATGTTTGCACATCGAACATTCGCAATTAAAAAAAGAATTTGAAATGTTTTTCTTTATTTTTATATATCGTTTATTATAATATGTGCAATTGTTTTTAAAATATAAATTTTTAAAATACAGCCTTTCATTTGTGTTAATCCAGAATATAAACAAATTTTTTTAAACAATACAAGTAATAGGACATATATGCAATAACATATATGTCATTAAAAAAGTATTAAAAAAAACAATCTAAATTATTTTTCTAATATTTGCAAACAAAGTGACAAAATAGGGGATTTTTTTTTCCTTGCTTTTTTATGCAACAGTATCATAAAGGAGTTCATGAAACGCTCTAATGTAATTAGCAAACGCACTTAAAAATAACTTTTTCGATAAATATAATCTCGTATTCCTCCATTTATTTATTACAGATTTAAAAAAAACTAATAAATGTGTATCTGAAACTCAAAAATATTTCCAACAAACAGTTTGAAGATGAAAAGTGAATGAATTTCAAATTTCATGAATTAGGTGCCATTCACTAATTAGATCACACTTCAAGGATCGGGGGGCCCGCAAAGCGTCACTTAGAGCATGGCCAACTAGATATATAAAGGCCTGCGCATTTCGTTAAAAACCGCCGAAAAAGTGAAGCTGGATTTAACTTCAAACCATGAACCATTTCATTATACCACGTGACGCAAACCCTGCCCAAATTAGCATTGAATAAGCTGTTTTCTGTTTCGTGCACATGGTCATTGTTTTGGTTCAGGGCTCGCACAATTGGTCAAAATAACCTGGGCAAGGTATCAGAATCCTCTGGCGGGAGGCTTCATACATTAATATCAAATAGATGGGCCTATAAATCTAGTTGGCCATGCTTAGAGTCACGGGTTAACATGTTATGGCAACACTTCAAAATTAAAAAAACTATTAGAAAGACATTATTTGCAAGCAAGGTAACAGAAAAGATCATAAAAAACTGTTTTTAATTGAGGCAGTATTAGAGATTTTTTAACTTTCTTGGAATTGCGACAACTTGAAGTGAAAGAAACAAGGTCGTGACCATCTCATCATTATAATAGATCGGTAATAATAGATGGTAATAATAGATCGTATATAATTTCTATTTAAAATGCAAGTTAATTATTAGGACCAAAAATGGGACGTCACAATAGAGGTGAGGTATTACACTAGTGTGAATGTCTGTGGCATGATGGTGGAGGACAGTAGATCACGAAGTTCACGTGACTTAACTAATGAATATCCCCAATATTTTATACCGATGGCATCTAATCTGTGTTTAAATAACTGTGTCCTTTTAATTTTGAATTTTTATGGCTCAGTAGTTTATCCTGGATACATTCGTGAAAGCAAAGTTATAACATACTAACGAAATGATAATAATAATAAAACTTAGCACAAAGAGAAAAAAAGACTGCCCCATACATTTTACTCACCAAATTGTCAGGAAACTAAAAACGAAAATTCCATTCAAATGGAAACTAAGTTTAGGGGTTTGCGTTTATGTTGAAATTATACCAAACTCTATAATTTTAAAGACAAACACCTAATTTCAACACTACGTTTAGATATTTCAGAAAGTTTTACATTGGAATACTGAATGAAAATTATTCGGTATAATAGCTTACAAATTATGAAGATTTAAAATTTTAAACTCCCATCATTAAAATCGCTCGTAATCGTTCCAAAATATATTCCGATGGGGATAATTTTTTTAAACATAACTTAAAAACCACTTGGCGAATATAACTGTAATTTTGTTTTTGCATATTTGTATCATTCATAAATCTATTTTTGTTAAGGTTATGATTATATATATATATATATGCAAATTTATTTGGAAAATATTGGCCAACTGTTACATTCTCAAAATATGGCCACATAGGTTTTTTAATATTGAAATTCAAATATGCTGAGCACAAGTTTATTTTAAAAAGTGCAAAATCTTTTTAATATCTGATCTATCTATTTTGTTTATTCTGTGAAAAAATTCTTACATATCAAAATTTAAGGATCTATACTCATATTGATACAATCTTGAAATTTAAAATATTTTATTATTATTATTATTATTATTATTTTAATTGCATAATTTATTCAAGATACTGAACGATAATCGTGAGTTTTTACCTTAGACTGGTTGAATTTTTCAATTTATCATTCATTTTTCTGCGAACTTAAAAGATTAAATCAAAACATTTTATGATTATTCGAATCAGTCTTTTAGCATGCCCTTTTAAATTTTAATTGGAATTCTCTTTATACTTTTCATACATGTAAATTTTTTAAATAAAAACTTTAAGTAATGTGTTTTTATCAAAATAATAAAATCATGTTTTTTATTATTATTATTATATTTTAAAAGTCAAAACAAAATCACAAAACATGAAATTAATAAATAAAACATAAGTTTCAAAGCATAAAGTTCAAACATAATTTTCATGAAATATGCTCAAAATTTAATGACATAAGTTGCAACTCCATGGGGTGGGGGGGGGGGGCTATTTGAGAAAATACAAAACTAAACTTTTATACGTCTTCAGTGAGTAAAATTCTTAATTAGGAAACTTTTCCTTATCCATTCTCAAATTAAATACAAAAAAAATTCATCTCGATATGATCAAAATTCAGAGATATTAAATTCGTGATTTGCACCATTTATCCATTCTTCTGTGCGGCGAATTGTTTTACTCATTTTGAGTGAAAGATAGGGATCATCTACAAATTGTACATTATTAAAAGTCGTTTTAGATAGTGACTCTCCTTTGAACAATTCTTTTTTAAAACAGCAGCATTGAAAAAACAATTTAAACTTTATGAGAAATTTTAGAATGTGATTTTGTTTGAAAATTATATTGTTAACCATCCCCCCAAAAAAAAGAATTTTAAATTCCAACACAATATTTTTTTACATGATTCCTAGAAATCTTGAAGTAATATTAAAATAACATTGTTTCTTGAATTGCACGCATTTTAATTTGTGCTTAATACCTTAAAACCTGATGAAATATTTAATCGGCCATAACTCTGCGATTTTTGTAGATATGAAGATTCAATTTTTTGTGCTTAGTTCAGAAATGGATAAGGAAATTTTTCATAACTGAAATTTTTACCCTACGGAGCCGTATAAAAAAAATTTCGTATTTTTACAAATAGATCCTCCATAAAGTTGTAACTTACGTCATCTTATATTGTAATTATTTTATGAAACTTTACAATTGGAATGTATATATATATGTGTGTGTGCGTATGTGTGTGCATATATAATGAAATCGCATGGTTCAAAATAAATTGAAATAAATTTTCAAAATACCAAGAGGAGCCTCGTATGCACAATTCATAGTAAATATACGTTATTCCTATATCAGACAAATCATGTCATAACAATAACGTCCGAATTACTGAAACAATTCCAATTCAGTCTGATGAGTATGGATCTTGCAAATATCTTAGACTAATTCGTCAATCAAATACGTAAATCTTCTTGTGTATTGTATCCTAGAACACATAAGAAAAAAAAATAGTTGATTAGTTTGTTGTAATCATGATGACGTCCGAAATAGCGCAGCAATTCGAATCTGATTGGGACAAGTGTATTGATATTGCCTGTGCCTTTTTTTAAAGAAATAAAAAAGAAAAAAAAAGAATGAAATTATTTTTCCGAATGTGTCAAAGGGACTTTGTTTATTTACATTCTGCCAAAAAATTATTAGACGTTTCATATATAATGTATGACTGATTTTCATTTTTGCCTCTTTCCAGATGAAAAAAAAGGATGTATGCGCAATATATTTTGCACGTGTAAAATACGGTAGATCTACTTACTTAAAGAAATGTGTAACAAATAAAAGAAATAAGAAATTATAACGGCACTGATTATCCAAAAGCCACATGAAGCACAATGTTCTACTTAAGTTTTAGAGAAACTCTACAATTACCATAAATTTGATCCGATTTCCTTTTTTATTTAGCTTTTTATGTAATTTTATTGTTTTTATTTATTTATTTTTGAGGAAAAAACATTTTGGTTGCAGGTTTTAAATAACTTCGTATCTCCAGATATAACTATATATACCAAAAAATATGTTCTCTAACATTATGTATTGGGAACATTAAAAAAAGCTATTTCATTAAATGTCTTAACTTGTATAAGCTCCTCTTGAAAACAATATTTATTAAACTAAAACTTTTCTATGATTGAATAATTTTGAAAAAAAAAGATACTTCTATGTTAGACGAGCACAGGTGATATATCGGCAAATGTTGTTCCCATAGCTATCAGTTATATTGTACTCGTTGCATCACTTTAAAATAAAAATTTTCATTCATTTCATTCAGATTTACAATTTTTAATTAAAACATTTATATCTAAAATACATATATAACATACATTTAAAACACATATGTATTTAAAAAATATATGCAATATTCATTTATAAACATATATAACATATATTTTTTAAAATATTTAAAATACTCTCAAAATAAAAAAGAAATACATAATACAATAAAACAAAGTATTTTATTTCAATATCAAAGAATTTCTTCTAATTTACACGCGGAGAAAAATAAAGTCCTAAACTGTCAAAAAGAGGGGGAGGGATACTTTGGACGAGATTTGCGCTCGGTTAACATAAAATTACCATTTTTTGTGTGAAAGGTTCCCCAAAGTAATACATTTCTTCCCCTAGATTCTGAGGTTAAGGTTCCAGTCCCTGACTGGTGAAGCGTTCTCGAGCTAATGCTGTTCTTATGGCGATGTTATTTTCTAATATCTGGTTTGCATTTTGACATTTTTAAATAATTTGTTTTGCATTGGATAGCTGAGGTGCATGCCGACATCGCTCTTTTTTTACTTTTTCGATTTTGGTTGCAGATATTTTTTTAAAAGGCACTTTTCCTGTCGAAACCAGTTTTGGAAATGAAACTAACTTTATAAAAAACACCTGCATTCAAAATCGAAAAAGTAAAAAAGAAGCGATGTCGGCATACACCTCTCAGCTATCCAATGCAAAACAAATTATTTAAAAATGTCAAAATGCAAACCAGATATAAGAAAATAGCCTCCCCATAGCTCGCGAGAACTTTGCCGGCCAGGGACAGGAGCCTTAACCAGACCCTAAGTTTCTGTCCACAAAAACCGTTTTCTAATGCATTACCTACTGACTACAGTGCGAACATCTCCAGTCTAGCGGACGATGCAGAGCGTCGGTCGCCTGTAAAACTAGTTCTACCACTAAAGGAGTATTAGGGGTAGAAAGCAAACGAACGCTTTCTGTTACTTTTGTGTCGCTAATAAACTTTTATACACAATAAATATTTAAAATGAAACTCAGAAACATTTCATGAATTAATAGGTATTTATAAATGACCAAGGTAGAATAAGCATGTCGAGTTATATTGGTTTAACTACCGCACACATATCATCTACATATGTATGTATGAAAAAATAACATTTAGTTTGTTAATTAATGAATCAGTTCGTTTTCCAAATGAAGCTGTACTAAAAAAACAAATTGTATCCGCGTCGATCCTATTAAAATATCGAGCTATTTTTTAAATAAAATATGTTATCTAAATGCAGATATTTTAAAAATATTGTAAAATCTATTAAGACGGGATTGCAGTAAACTAAAAATTTTTTTTATTTTGGACAAGTTTTGTATTAGCAAGCACATCGTGTTACTGTTGTATTGTATTTTTTTTTTTTTTCGTGAAAATAGTGAATATTTTCTGCTGAAGAAAATATTCTATTACATATAGTTTCTATTTGACAGATTTTATAGTATTTTAATAGGAATTTACAAAAAAATTGCTTAAAATCTCTCAAGATTCATAGTAAGGTATTTGTACCCTATATGGACAGGGGTATATCAATATGGACACCCCTAATATTTTTAAAGGTAATAATTTTGATCGAGAGATTGCTAAACATTTTCGCGAAGAAAAGCAGTTGAAAAGATAATTAAGTCTGGAAAGTGTAAACAAGTTGGAAATTGCACGTGAACGTAGCAAATGGGGTGCGTTCGTACGATAACGAAGTTTTAAAAACATTCAGATCTTGCTGATATAGTAGAGCGTACTTCGGATAGTGTATAGTAGTCGAAATCTTTGTGTTTCTGTCAATATGCAGATAGTAATTTTTATTACACCTCAGAAACGTATATCTTATTCATAAAATGTGAAATAGTTGAATATAATTAAAACACGCCCCAAACAATGTTTCCCCGTATAGCATTATGTAGTGGAATACTTTTGTGTGGCCCTGTAATTTAATAATAAAAATTCTTTGGATCACAGATTCTACAGAATGCATATTTTAGTATATATTTCATAGATTCATACCAATTCTATTATGTTCGAATTAGTGTAACATCATAAAAATGCATTTGAATATTTTTCCCATTGACCGTAATGTAATGGAATACCTTTGATTGTCCCTGTAAATGATCTATGCATCCGACTTTCATAACATTTGAAATGACTCGATAAAATTACGTAATAATTATGTTTTAAATTTCAAACGATTAAAATGCATTTGAAATTTTTTTCCCCCATTGACCCTAATGTAACGGAATCCTTTTGATTGTCCCTGTAATTGATCTATGCATCCGATTTTCATAACATTTGAAATGACTCGACAAAATTACGCAATAATTATATGTTTTAAATTTCAAACGATTAAAATGCATTTGAAACTTTTTTCCCCATTGACCGTAATGTAACGGAATCCTTTTGATTGTCCCTGTAATTGATCTATCCATATGATTTTCATAAAATTTGAAATGACTCGACAAAATTATGTTATAATTATGTATTTTAAATTTCAAACAATTCGGTTGGGTAGTTTTTGCGTTGTTATATGCGGGCGGACAGACGGACGGACTGAGCGACAAATATAGGAGCTACGTATTTACATAATTACGAACGCACCTAAAAAGCACGTTGTTCGAAATTTAGGAGGAAACTTATTATTTCGAGATGGGCTGATCTTAATTACTTGTAAGCTTAAATTCTTATTAGATAGGGTAAAATTACATTAATTGTTGAAAAGTGGAGAATTTTAGAAAGCTAATCAAACATATTTTCGGTTGCTATTGCATATTTTGCTTAAAATAATTTTCCTTATTCATTTGGTACAAGATTTAGTAAAACTACGCCCGGTTCCCAATATGGACAGCTTATGTCCCCATCGACTACAACTGTAAGAAAGAAGAAAATTCAACGTTGCCAAGCAATAACTTGAAAAGTCATTAAAGTGGTAAAATCTTTGTTCGACAAGATGCTATTTGAACAATCCCCCAAAAATCTTCCTCCAAAAAACCCTTGCAGAAAAAATAAAAAGAAGCCCCCTTCAGGAGGATATCTGTTGAGGAAAACGTAGGTACCAATGGTATGACTTCCTCAACAAAGGAGAACTGGTACTGCTTCTTTTGCAGTATTGATGCTTTTTCAAACATGCGGCCATACATCACATGTGGCAGATATGTTCATGAGGATTATGTGGGACTTACTGCCCATGGTGAAAAAGTTTCTATTTGTCCATGCTGTGAGCACTGAGTAATAACAGATGTAAATTCGCAGACAGATGCAATAAAGCTAAGCAAAACCAACTATATTACTTCATAATATTTACTAGTAACTATGGGGCTTTGCATGGGTCTTCGAAGGGTAAAAACCGAGAATGCCCCCCTCCTTTCTAAAATGCATGTTCTGAAGATATTTACTGTCCCCCCTCCTCTTCCGAAAACCTTAAGATACATTTTTTTACTCCCTCTCCTATAAAATCCCTTGGAAAGTGGCTCTTCCATACACACTGTGTAGAAAGTCAATAAGGAAACACCTGTCCATAATAGGGACAGGTAGTTTCTTATATGGACACTTGTAAACATTTTTTTGTTTTTATAATTTAAATTAAACCAGAATAATTACAAGGTCGCTAATTTTAATAATGATAGTCAATAGTCCAAGGATAGTGGTCACATATTTTTGGAGTCCTATGACTTGTACATGTACATGAGGGTGAAAAAAATACATTTTCTTTAGGGTGTCCATATTAGGTACAGGTACCTTATATTTCAATTGCGAAAAAAGTTCACTGAACTCCCTCCAAGAAAAAATAAACAAAATTAAAAATACTTAAATTTATATTAGTAGCCGTTTTATGTTTTTAAAATAAATTTCAGTTTGTACTTCAAGTTACACACTCGGTAAATTAAATAAGTCGATCAAAAATTGGGCATATAAAGTGATTGAAGAGTTAATACTGTAAAATAACGCTTTCACTAAAAAATAATTACCTTTTTGAAAAGTTTTAATAACAATAAAAAAAATAATTAACTATGTTGTACTTTGGTTGCTTTGCATGTAGCGCTTTATATATATTCAAAAAGCGAGAAACTTTTTCAAACAATGAATATAAGTTAATATATGTATATATGTATATATATATATATATGTATATATATATATATATATATATATATATATATATATATATATATATATATATATATATATATATATATTAATCAAAATGAAAATTTTCAAACCAAACTTTGTTCAAAATTATAAATCAAACTTTGAAAAATCGTGAAAAAAAGCCCAACTGTGTCCATTGTTTTTCATTGTAAACTCAGATTTTACAATGTCAATAAAGACAAGATTAAAATAGTATATTTTTTTCAGATTGTAGTGCTTTTTAGGTGCAAATTCACCAATCATTCACAGAAAAAACTGTTTTGTCCCTCGTGTTTTACCTTCCACTCTCTTCGAACTAAATGACGTATCTTTGTCAGTTCAAATCTTTATTTTCCCTCGAAAAAGGGCCGAGTAGTTCGGTTGAAACTGTTGGGATAATTTATCATTGTTTCTATTGTTTAAACATCATACAAAATGGTATGTAGATTTTAAAATGTTATATTTTATCCCATTGTACGCTCTTTAGCAAATTTATAAATAAAAATTCTGAACTTGTCTCATACCACAGTGTAAAGTCCACTCTTAACTATATATATATTATTTTCCTGTTTTGAAAATTTTTTTATAGTCACAATTTTTCTATACTGATTGAATTCTAATAATGATTTTTATATATTTGGCGATGTGAAAGTCTCTAATTATTATTTATTCATTTTATGTGTACATCTGTTGGCGTATAAGGATTTCACGTTCAAAAAAATGTTTGTTAAATATCTCTAAACTGGCGAATTTTCGAGGCATGAGAGTTTTACCTTAACATTGAGTAATAAATAACATAAACTAAACATGGAGTTCCATTCAAAGATCCATTGAAAATACTTCCTCTTTGTAAATCCTTTAATTAATAAGCTCAAAGCTCGTCGAATAAACACAGACTAAAATTTTACATGCCTGTTTTTCTAGAAACGTTATTTAATTATTTTTCATTTTTAATTGACAAAATGGATTCTTTTACCTACTACCTTTCTACTACCACGATTATATTTCTCATTAAATATCGTATAGTAATCATACGTTCATCGCTTTATCGCTATACTGTTAATAAAGTTATACGCTATTCAAATTACAGAATCAAACATCACATTACTATGGAATATGCGATTGTTGAAGTAAAATGTCGAGCCTACGGTTTAAAACTAGAAATACTCTTTAAAAAAAAAGAATGATTTTATGGAAATTGTACCGGTAATCGAGATACCAGTACAAATATATACCGATAAAATGTTGTACCGGTGATCGAGATGCCAGTACAACTTACAGTTTTTTAACGAAAACATTTCCATAAATTCCGTAAATTTTTCTGTTTTGTCGGGGTTTTTCTCTAGAATTTACGGAAATGTTTCCGTTAGAAAAAAGTATATTGTACTGGCATCCTGATTACCACTACAATTTCCGTAAACTCGACCGTTTTTTACAGTGTACAATAGCTTTAAATGAAACCTTAAAGAAATGAAAATTATTTAATTTAAATGTTGTATGTTTTATACAGTATAATATACAGTACAGTACCAGTAAAATATACAGTATACAACTTGGATTCTCTTTACAAACTTTTAATACATATCAAATAAATGCATATTAAAATGCATACCAATTATATTAAAATATAATAAAAAGTATATTGCCCAGTTAAACTGAT
Source organism: Maratus speculifer (assembly GCA_964019185.1). NCBI lineage: Eukaryota > Metazoa > Arthropoda > Arachnida > Araneae > Salticidae > Maratus > Maratus speculifer. Next base: position 217,417,852 of record OZ025294.1, read on the forward strand.
GGCATTGAGCTCACAGGCTATGTGTGTTACAGCCTTATATTTTCAAGAGTTAATTCCTTTCGAAAAACAAATTAAGTAGAGGAAACAGCTCCCCCCATTTCCCCTTTTACTACTTAATCATTGAACCCCCTAAACTAATCAGGGACATGCTTATCATATAAAAAATGTATATCCAAAATTCGGAGCAAATCGGATAATTCTTAATAAAATTCCATTTATATTATTTAAGAGGAGTTATCTCCCTCTTTTATGCTAAACCATTAAACTTCCAAAACTATTTAGAGATTTCAACGAAATCTGATAATTCTGCATGAAAAATCCATTTATATAAATTAAAGGAAGGGGGCATTAGAATCCCCGTTCCCCCTATTTATACTTATCTAATGAATATCTAATACTAATCACGGAGGCGCCTCATTAGAATGATCCTCTATCTAAATTTTGAACGAAAACTGATAAATCTGCATTAAAAACCCATTTATATCAATTAAGGGGAGGGGCATGATCCCCCGTTCCCCCTCTTATACATATCGAATGAACTCCAAAATCTAATCAGGGAAGCGCCTTATCAGACTATACCTATATACAAAATTTCAAGCGGATCGGATATTTTTATCATGAGTTATCACGTTACGCACGAACATACGAACGTACATACAGAACGGGCGGGCACATAAGCTCTCAGGCTATGATAGCCTGTGAGCTAAAAACTAAGGTATAAGAATGGAAAATATATCGAAGTTTAACCTTGGCGCAAACATTTTTGTTTCTTAATTTAGTCATCGCAATCTGAAACAATTCTTCTCCTACATGTTTCGATTCATGTTATAAATTCTCACAAAATGCGAAAGACAAAAATAAAAATGAGACAGCCGGAGGGAGTGTCCAAATTTTACTGAAAAATCTCCCTCCATATAAATACTTTAACTAGTGGAACTCCAAACTAGTACTTGAAATTATGGAATCAAAAATTACATTAGTGTGGAGCACGCGATTGTTGAATCGAAGTGTCGATACCACGGATTAAAAGTCACAATATAAAAGTATTCAATAAAAACTTAAATAATATATAAAACAATCTGAATATTTTTTAGAAACTTTTAATACATTTTGGATAATTTTGTACTAAGTGTACTAAAACAAGAAATTAATGTATAAAAATTAAAACATATCAAAGTTGAATTTTGGCACACAAGCTTTTCCTTTTCTTCATTTATTCATAGCAAACTGAAACAATTCTTCACCTATATATTTCGATTCATATTATAAATTCACTCAAAATGCAAAATAAAGAAAATAAAAATGAAACAGCCGGAGGGAGAGGGTAGAAGAGACGGTGTGCTGTGAGAGAACAAATCAAATCAATTAGGCAGCACTGATTAATTCCCCCAGATGACTGTTCGCAAACACAATTAGTCTCCAGCTGCTAATTCTACGCCAAATTCACCGCCAACTGTGGCGATGTTAACCTACATCGATTTCGGCAACCCCCCTCTGTTCCAAAATGGGCGTAGGGACCAATAACGGTTGTGTCTATCAGCCCACATCTCTCGCGTTGACACTTAATAAAAGGAAATTAAAGCAGCTTTTCTTTCATTTTGTAGCTAGTTGCATCTCTCTTTACTCCCTCTCGTCTCTCCCGTTGATTTTTTTCTTTATCATTTTTCGTCAGGCCACAAATTTTTCATCTCCAATATATATGGTAATAGCAATAACCACTTGCGGTTTGCAGTTAAACGCCCTTCTCGAGAAACGCAGATATTGGCGCCTTGCACGAAAATTGTGTTTCTATCAAGTATATTCGGTGTTTTGTTCCTTATTCGAAGTTTCGGGGTCTTAGAATAACCTTCATGTTCTTCGACTGATTATCGTCTGCAGAGGAAATATTTCGAAAGGGGGAAATATTAATATCTGCCTTTTTCTTTCTTTTTGTTCACCACGTAATAATAATAACGCCTTCCGAGATGTGTTTCTCTCTCGGATAGCTTTCGAATAATCAATTATGTTACACACAATGGTTCGCAGGAAAATTAAAAAGTAATCATGTTTGCCAGAACAGTGGCGTTTTGAAAACGTTATTACGATGCCATGCGAATGAAGTATCGCAACAATGACACTCCAGTTTGTAAGATTATATTTCGTCTTTATTTATTTTTTCTTTTCCTGTTTATATGCCATTACTTTTTTTTTTTAAGTTATTAAATAATTTTGCCTCGCATAATGCTAAAATGAATTCGGTAAATTATTTAACCTTTCAACTGATAATAAATTCTCTTTTTAAGTTAATTTATTTCATTTTAAAATCTTAGTGACTCTTTAAAGTCACAGGTCATTCTAAATTTAAACAGGAATCGCTATTAAAATATTTAAAATTCAGAATTAAATAGATATAGAAAAGAAGGCATACGACGGTATACGCTGCATCCCTGCTAGATTTTACAATGAAACGCCGTATAACTTCGATAGCTATAACATATACTCTTTAGCCTATAATCTTGGAGGGGGGGGGGGGGTAACGACTGCACCATTCATAATGTAGGGGAGATTAGGAAGGTATGTGTCACTAAGAGGGATGGGACACCTGCAATAATTCTTAAAATAAGTTTTATTTTTAATTTATGACTCTTCCACTAGATTGAATAATCATTGCACGATATTCGTTGCTATAAATCATTTTAGATGCAAGCAAATATAAATTCTCTTAAAAATGTCTATTTTACAACATCAAAATCAAATAACTACCGAGATTTTTAAAGAAAATTTTTAATTTCATTCTTTGTTGCTAACTTAATTGTTTTCAATATTCTATAAACTCAACAATATAATTTTTATAAATGAACAGTTAAGTTAAATCTAAAATCATTCTTGATTTAAAAAAAAAAAAAAAAAAAAAAAAAAAAAAATGTTATTCTAAAGGAGAAATGAAATATGTCCCATCCTTCCCAAATGATATCTCTATCCAAAAAATTATGCGTAAATCACGTATAATTTTTTGGTATTTTATATTTATAAGAATATCTTGTTTTGGAATTGAATAGTATAACAAATAATATTATACTTATTAGTTTGCAAGTTGAAAAATTAAAACGCGCAAATGCTTTGTTTTCTTTACTCATACATTATTTACAATATCAACCATAGTATTGAATACCTAAATTTGTTTCTATAATATCAAATTTTTTTTTTTTAATAAAATATTACTATTTTAGAAATAATTATTGAACTCAAAATGCAAACTTTTTTTTTTTTTTACATGGCATACACTATTTGCTAAAAAGAACGAAAAAAAAAATCTTCTCGCAGGGAATAGACTGTTTCATCATCGATAAACAAGCCCTAATTGCAAATCTGTGTCCAAGAAAATTAATTAGCAGCACTAGTCGGGCACAAGCATATTTTTAAATTGATTTACTTTTTACAAGGCATAATGTAACATAATATAAATGTTGTAATTTACAACATTAGAAATGTAAATGTCATACTCTTTGTTAAGACTTCAACACATTTTTTAAAGTATGTACATAAAAAAAATATTCATATAAATCTCCAGAATTCAAAGAAGCAGGATGAAATTTGAAGCATCTATGGGTGATTCTCAAAATAGGAGACTTTTTCAAAAGTAAAATCTTAAAAAAATTACTGTTAGCAAAATTTCTGAAAAAAATAGATGTTGTTAATATAGTATTAGGTATACTTTACATGTAGTCAGCAGAGCTAAATATTTAAAAATTAACTTAAAAAAATAATTAGTATTTTATGAGCCATGCTAATGACAAAACAAATTGCATGGAATAAGTATATTAAGAATTTTTTTATTTTCTTCCTGTTTAAATGTTTTTTTCTATATTTATTAGCCTTCCTTTTCAGCAAATGGTTTCCATTTTTACATATATACATACAAGGAGAATAAAAACATTACCAAAGAGCAAACTTTGTTTACATAAGCAACATTCTGACACTAACAATGTAAGAAGCTGTCTTATTGATTTTCCTACAGATTTAATGCATATTTTAGGGATAACAAATGTAATACCTAAATTTATATGTAAAATTAAACTATAAAGGATACAATATTAGCACTGGTTACATTTATGGACATAGGAGTCTTTAGCATGGACAGAAAAACCATGCTAATGACACTATTTGTCCATGCTAATGACAAATTTTAATTTAAATAAGTTTATGAGCCATAATATAATCACAATGCAATAGTCTTTTCTGGGGCTTTTTAAAACACAAAAGTTCTATGCAAATAAGTAAAATAAAAATTTTAACTATAAAATAAACATGAAAATTATAATCCATTCTAATGACATACAATTGATGTACGCCCCTAATATTCAACTTCTATTCTTAAAATACAAGCTTCTATTTTCAGGCTGGGATAAAATGGCTACTTGTTGCCATGAAAAACTTTATATTTTCAAACTATTGTCATATGTGAAAATGAAATTTTGATTAATAACCAGCTGTTATAGTATGACCTTGTTTTGAAAATAGAATATGGAGGACAAACTTTAATTCTCTTTTTATATACTATAAGTTTATTTTTAAAAAGAAATTTATTGGATAAATCCTCTCCTTGATTAATTTAAAGAAATAATAACATTTGTTTTATTTTATAAACATGATATTAACTCTTGAAAAATGCTAGTATACACAATGCTCAGCTGCTGTGGACATCCATGCTAATGACATTTTGAATCTTTATTCTGTTCTTTTGAGGTGTTTTTAACTAAAAAGTGAGTAATTCTTGAGTGCAAATAATGAATAATATTAAGACACACATATCTAAATATAAAAACATGACAAAAAACCTCTCATTTTTTTTTTTTTTTTTTTTTTTTTTTTTTGTATGCCAAAAGACATAAATTGTCCCCTATTTTGAGAATCTCCCCTATATATTTAAAAGACCTGGCTATTTTTTTAGTCATCAGCCCTGAGCGTTCTACTGGCCCGATTTTGATGATTATTTTTTTAAATGAAAGCTGTTTATGTTTAGATGTACCCATTTTGGCTAATTTTTAATTTATTTCCATTTTTGTATTTTATTTTTAATTTTAAAAGCTTTTTCGTGACATTTCTTCAAAACAGTGGCACCAGGTTAAGCTTTTCTCACTATATATATTTTTTTCCCACCTTATTAATTTTCACCAATCAGGAGCTTGATCTCATCGGTGAATATGTAATCGCATTTCAAATTAAAAAAAATAATGGTTTTCGTAAAATTTAATCCTAATAAAATGATTGCACATAATTATTCACTAATCGCGGTACAATACACAGATTATTTACAGAGTAGTAGTATTAAGTGTAATGTAAATAAAATAACAGAAAATAAACTTTAATAAAATATAATATTTAAAGCGAAATTTTGTCGATGGAGAAAATGTCGTCATTCAGAAACCAGATAAATTTGGTCCATGAATATAATATACATTGTTATAGCTGTGTCAGTGATGATGTCATATTCACTTACTTTTATTCCTGCATCTAGATAAACTGAACTTCTATTTATTTAAAGATCCGGGGTGTGCACAAATGAAAATATTTCGATAAATTAAGCCATTTCTATTTTAATAATTAAAAGGTAATAATAATATTTATTTTAATTTATTATTTATTTCAATTTAACAATTTTAATTCTAAAGAATTTTTAAATAACTGCATAAATCACGCTTTTATTTCGGAAAAGAGGAGTGTTTTTGAATGATTGGCGTGTTCAGCACAACTTACCGATTGTAGACAAGTACGAAATGAAAATCAAGGCGAAGTGTGACGTCAGCTACAATTCAACAGGATAGTTTTCATTGGTGCCACAATTCGCTTTCGTACAGCCCTACAACGGTCGGTAACATTGGTTACTTTGGTAAGTTGCGCTGAACACGCCCGATGTAATATTAGGAAAAAAAAAGAATAAAACCTGCGATGTACCGTTATTATAATATTTCTATTTTACATAATATCAAAAATTAATTAAAATAATTTCGTTGTATTAATTTATTATTTAAAATAAAAATAAAATGTTTTCTGCAACAAACGCAAAAATTTTATTTTTTTTATAACAAAGATATCGTTTTTCTTTCGGTTGGCATAACAATAAAATTAATTTTGACAAGTTCATTGAGGCATTGCCAACTAGATATACAACGGCCTGCGCATTTCGCTAAAAACCGTCGAAAAAGTGAAGCTGGATTCATCTTCAAACCCTGAACCATTTCATTGGACTACATGACGCAAACCCTGCCCCAATTAGCATTGAATGAGCAGATTTCTGTTCTGTGCACATGTTCATTGTTTTGGTTCAGGATTTGCACGATTGGTCAGATTAACTTACGCAAGGTAGAGTCCTCTGGCGGGAGATTTCATACATTAAACTCAAATAGATGGGCCGTATAGATATAGATGGCCATGATAGAGGCTACAAACACAAACCAATAAATTAATTAAATTTATTGCAAGTGCCGTAAATGTGTAATGGGTTGGTTATGCAGTTTAATAACTCCCTGTTTCTATTATAATTAAAATGTTTTATTGGTATTATAATTATTGTACAGTTACCAAGCGATAATGAAACGGAGAAAAAATAAACTATGCAGCTTTTTTTTTTAATTCGTCTTCTGAGGTTTATATTAACATCCTAAATAATTTGGTATTTAAATAATGTTTAAGGTTTAGAAACTGCATTAAAAAAGATATGTAGCTGAAGTTAAGTACAACATAATAATTTATGAATTGTTTTCCTTATTTTTTGTTATTTTCTGAAGTTTGTGTATCATCATCATGAAAAGTTATGTTATCCCTATTTTAAGAGGCGTCAATTGTTTATTTCGCTCAGTATCTTATTGTGTATATAAGACTGATATATATATCATATCTAATATATATTCTTTTCTGTCGAATTTCGACGGGTGCAGCTAGTAATTATTTAAAGATATAAACTTGAAAATATAATAAAGTAAGCAATATCTTTAAAATCTGCTTTTCCATAATCCAGTTACCTATTTACCATAGCGAAAACTTTTTATAACATGGGAAAATGGATAGATTCTAGACAACTAATTGTTATCAGGGTAAACTCTGCTCTGAGAAGATAAATAGCACTTGTTAATCACAGGATTAGATTAATAAGGCTTTTTAAAATTTTAAATTTGTCAAAAAGTTACTATTTTAAATTAAACCAATGTAAATTTATACCAAAATTTTTGTTTAAAAAGAAAAATGTAAAAGAACTTTAGAACCGTAGTTTAACTGTTGATAACTGTGGTTCAACACGTCCATACTCGAAGTTAATACTTCCTATTGTTCTTCAAAGATATTGCTATTCAAGGATTAACCCTTTATCTACTGAATTATGAATTCATGAAAATTTTACATTCTAAAGCATTTTGCATAAATTGTTTAAACTAAATTAAAAGATTTACATAATAATTTAAGAAATTTTTGAAGGATTTTAGAAAGATTGAAAGATTTAGAAGGATTAATAAAATTTCACTTTACAGGGATTTTGTGCAATATTTATAACCGCACTCGAATCTTTTATTTTAATTTGTTTTCTTAGTAATTTGTAGAATTATAAAATATACAAATATGCTTTTCTTGCAATATAAATATAGAAATATTTCTGAATTGAAAAATCCCCTTCCCCCTCCCTCAGCGCCAAGAAAGCTGAAAATATATAAAGGCAAAAGTAATCCTCCTTTTGAAAATATTTTTTTGTGTAACCAATAAGGCTTTTGGAACAAAATAAAGTAATGTATCTGCAACTCATTCTAAACAGTATTACGACTAATTGATGCATTAAAAATTTTTTATAATAAATAATTTTTATGGTACTTATAAGTACCGACGGTAGATAAAGGGTTAAGCAAAGAAAGAGGAGTAACAAAAAGAAAAGATAAAAAGTTAGACAGCTTAGAAGACAGCGCCTGATTGCCAGCGGGGGGGGGGGGGGAACTTTCAGCAGCAAATTTAAATAAAATTTTTGACTTATTTAAAATTCATTCAAAATTTCCGCTAAATTTAATACTTTTTTTTACTGGGGATAGTTACCGGGGAAGTTAATCAGGGCCAGACTGTAAAACGAAACATTTTACATCTGATCAAACATCTCATCAAACATCTGATAAAATAAATATATAGTGAGTTTCAGTGTTTTTTATATATCTGAAGCATCATAACATCATTAAAATTCCTCGCAAATCATTTCCCTCTTAAATCATAATGTAAGGAAATCCTTTTGTGGATCACCGTAAATGAACTGTGACTGCTACTTATTTTATATTCATGAGAGAGCATCTTGTAGGCCATCTCAATTATAAGAGGACCTAAGAAGTCAAGGTGTAAAAGTGATAAAATTTTAATTTGTAGTAAATTGAGTTCAAAGTATAAAATTAATAGAAGTTGACTGAATTAAAATATGAGACTGTGGCTTATTTCATAGAAGTCTTTGAACTGTTATTTCAATAACTGTAAAAGAAATGTGGAATGCAATATTTTTTAAATTTAAATAGAATTAAAGAGGTTAAGTACTTTAATGAGCTTAAGTAGTTGACCTCTAGAATACGACTTCTGTTTCTTTACCTCTAAACAAATAATACTATTTTCAGATAGCCTGTGCAGTTAGCTCAGTTTTTTCAATTTTGTCCCTTTTAACTCTTTGGCTTCTGGGGTCCTCATAGTTATCGAGATTTACTATTTTATGTATCCTATTCAAAATGACTGTGCAGCATTTTTAGTTTGTTTGCAATGTAACTCGGAATAATTGAAATGCATTACGATCTGTGGGTGAATATTTTTCAGAGCACATTTTAATATTGCTATTTTTTATAGAATTTGAAAAACTATGAAAGTGATATTTAAAAAATAGATCAATCTCAATATGTTTAAAATACCTTGACATCAATAAAATACACCATAAATGATTTTTCTCCATAGGGCTTACTCTAGCGGAATTCTTTCATATGGCTCTGTAAGCAAGCTGTAAATGCTGCACACATTATTATCAATGTCAAACATTCTACAGTAAACATCAATAACATGCAAAAATTCCATGGCAATCCGAGGCTACTTGCGAGAATGAGAGCACGAACTGACAGACCAACTGAATGCACAAACACTTTTAAATTATGTTAGAAAATGATAAAAGAGAAAATAACCATTTGACTGAAATTTCTGTAAGTTTTTTTAAGTAAGCTTAGAGCTGGTCTTCGTTTTGAAATCATACCAAACTCTGAAAATTTTAATACAAATTTACTCTTTTTGACAGGATATTAGACATATTTTGTAAATTTAACCTTGTCCCATCAAACGGAAAGTCATTCGGTCAAATTGTTCGGAAACCACGAAGGCTTAAAATTTGAAACTCCTAATGTTTAATGCATTTGTAATCTATTATTTTAACTCAGACTAATTAATAAAGTTATCAGAAGAATTAAATGTTTCCAACTGAGCGAAAATATGCCCAAGCTGGGAATCGAACCGAGACCCTACGCTTGCAGGGTCAGTCTCTACCTTTTAACCTACTTGAGCAGACACACTGTCATGTTGAGCTGTCTACATGACAGACCAGATGTTATTGCCAATAAGGTTATCTGAGCGAAATGTGCTCGCCGGATGTCTATCCAAGTAGATTAAACGATAGAGAATTATAAGCCAAGCACCCTGTAAATCAAGGATCTGGATTCGATTCACGGTTTGGGTATATTTACATCAGTCGTGTTATATCAGTCGAAAACAGGTTTCTTTTTTTAAAAATGTATACAAATTTTTGGAAAAAAAAATTATGAATTGTAAAACATAATTTTTAAAAGGAAAACAGAAATATTATTCTAGACATTTCAAACATGCGAATCAAAAATCACAGCTTTTTCCGTCAAGTAATTTTTGAACTATTCTTAAACAACGACTATTATTGTTTTTTCAACGTTTACGAATAAATATAACATGAGTAATTTTAAACTTGAAACATTAATAACTCCTAAATTATTTAACCGGATGACTTCCCGTTTGCTTTTCTTAGAGGCTGTGCATACATAACGTTATCATTTTAGGGGGAAGGAGGGTTCTGGCACATGATATCGTAAGATATCACTAGGGGGAAGTGTGTTGCTTATTGATATTGATATCGTTTTTTATCCAATCAAAATTGTCTCTTTTTATTTGTAGAATTGTAACAATTCGTCTTACAAATTCACAAAAAGAAAAAAGAGCATCACTTATCTTAATATGGATATCTCGGGGCGACATCATCTACGGGCGACATTTAAATACTTTTTATTTCTTAAAAGACAGCACTTACATTTAGAACACTAACACACGCACATTATTTACAAATAAAGCTTTTTTTTACATAATTTTCCTGGCGCACGCCACCAACACAAGACATGAACTCACAGTTCACAACCATCTTTCGAATTTTCGAACATCACTAAGAATAGAATGTTTTTTAAAATAGAAAAATAGTGTTGCCAGATTTTTTAAGACTAAAAATATTACAAGTACATTTTTAATTTAGCAGAGCCCAGGTCACGTGACGACTGGCAGTCTATTTTTTTTCTTTTTTTTTTTCTTTGGAATGCGCGTGTTACAGAATGGTTTTGTTTCAAAATAATATATTATATTTTTTTACTCTGTTATCTATTTTGATGAAAATACAAACTTATTATTAAAATCACTAAATTATAAAATTGTGCAATTCTAAATTAAAAATGTTATGATTAAAATGTTTGGAGTTTTCTTTCAACACCCTTCTCCTTTTGTTGCCATTTTTTTACTATAAGCACTCTTAATGGTGCCCCGAACTGACAGATTTTAAAATTCAATTACTTGCAAAGGATGACAGAGATTAAAGAAATTCTCACAGAGGTAGTCGGGAGTTTTTTTAATGTGAATCTTGGTTTTAGTTTCAAATATGAACAATAGATGATGTTGCAATCAGCATGCGCTGAATTGAGGCGTAAATAATGGGAATAGCAATAGTGGAAATAATAGCGATCAAACGTATCGAGTTAGTCCCTTTCGCTTGTATAATTTTGTTTTTCGGCTGAATTTTGAATTCAGTCTGCATCATTTTGATATCTTTAATGCCAAAATCAGTTTCAAAAAACTTATCACATACAATCATATAGATTAAGTTCAGAATCGGTACACTAAGAACAAATTTTTATCGAGGAATATAACTCATAATGTTTGACCTCCTTCGTTGGCACCCTGGCGAAGTGATTTCTACTTCTACCTCGATTGGACGTCTACTGCTTACAACGCCACCTATGGTGGAACTAAAACCAAAAATCGCAGTAGAAAACTCCTGGCATCATATATTACTCTCCTGCAAGAATATCTGTAACAGCTGTCGCCGTTTGCAAGTTATTGAATTTTAAAAATCATCTTAAGACAACAGGTGTGTTTATCAAAAATCATTCATTTCAGTACATTCTTACAGAAATTTTGTGCGTCGTAGTACAGTGTAACTTCCATTTAACGAAGTCTCATCGTTATACTTAAATACTTCGTTATGAAGAAAACTAGTTAAATGGAAATAAACTAAAATTCATGAAATTTACATAACAAAATTCATAACTTGAAAAATACACATAAAAGGAAAATATTACTAAAATGTATTTTAATTTTTGCAGTAATGTTTTTTTAAATTCAATATGAGATGAGTGTGAGATGATGTGTACATACGTGATGATGTGTACATACGTGAGAAATTTATTTAAGAAAAATAATTTTAAAAACACTTAATACGAGGTAAACAAAAGAGGAGCACAGTGTACCTTTTCTATTTCTCGTCAACGTTACTTATACATAATTTTAAAGAAGTCTAACATTATTTTGTACAGGTTTTTTATTTAAAAAAAATGTTTATAAAAATTTTCGGACTTCGTAAGTGGGCGATTCTACGATAAGAGGTTTCAAGTACATAGAGAATATGGCCAAGGAGAAAAGTTTGAGTTTTATCATGAAACTTTTATTTTATGATTTTTGCCCCGTTTATTTACCTTTTCATATAAGGGCAAGTCACTTTATACATATGTTATAACTTTTTCAATGACCAGGGTAAATACATTGGACAGGGGAGAGACATCAGGGCCAGGGTAGATACTTATTTCACCAGGGGAGAGATTTTGACACAATAAAATACATAATAAAATCAATAAAATGAATAAAATCAGCTTTTATTAAATATTGTTCTTAACATATAATCAGACTAATATTAATCATCAATCAGACTATCATATTACAGCCTTTCTTCTAAAACAAGAGCGTTTCATTACAAAAATACACATTAGTAAATTATCTTGCCATTGTACCTTCAACAATAATAAAATATTCTTTTATAAATTCTAATTAAGTAAACAAGCTCTTAAGTGTTGATCATACTTGGATAATTAGGATAATTTTCATATTGCCTATACATATGCGCTTCGGTCACATTTTGTAAACGGTTCACTAAATGAACATGTTTTAATCATGTTAGAAAATGACAATAACGAATAATTAAAGGCACTCTCTTGCCCACATAAACAAAAAATAAAATAAAAAGAACATAAAAAATTAAAGGCTCTTTCTTGCCTACATGAACAGAAAATAAAAAATAAAAATGCTTCAGCTTTCTCAAACGCATTCACGGATTTCTTAAAGAAGTAAAACATCCAGTTAGCAGGGGGCGGTCCGCCTCGAGTATCACCCCCTAAGATGCGACACAAAATCTTTATTTGCGAATATATATATATAATCTTATAAGATTTTGGAAAGGAATTCTGAAATAAAATAATATTTTTAGCACATGAAGCAATGGAGTTAGTTTTCTTTTTTTAAGAATGTGAAATTTTATTTAAATAAGACATGCACCTGGGAACGAAAACCTGTCTTATCCAACGAGTGGGTAAGAAAAAGCAAATTTTAAAGGAAATAATTTTCTTCTACATTTAGACACCACATTGACTAATGCGGACTATGGGTAGATGATGAATCGCTCCTGTGTTTTTATGCAGAAGGACAAAAGGTAAATATGGAATGGTGTGGTCATTAGTTATAATAACGCAGAATTGTGATGGAAAAAATATAATGGATTGGAAGGGGAGAAGACACCATAATGGCTAGGAGGTGCCACTGAAAAACATCCTCTGCCTTATCAAAATAAGATTTGGCATAGAGTGCGTCTGGACAAGCTGATCTTCTGAGATAAATGAAATATCTTGTTCTTCAACTTTAAAAAAATTTCCGGATTTTTCTGCTATTTTACAGAAAACTACTTATATCTCCCCATCCTCTTTTAAACCCGTACACATAGTTACGTAACGGACTCTGTTGTTTTTCATGATAGTTTGACTAGAATAAAGTCGCCGGAAAAATAATTTAAAAAGGAGAAATCCTCCTTTTTTTTTAAATATATATAGATTTTGCTTTTGCAATTTAGGCTTTTCTGGATCATTTTTAATCTTTTGATATCATAGCCTCTCTGCTTCACGTTTCTTTTGTAATCTTTCTTCACATGTTAACATTTTCCGTGATGCCATAATCTATAATAATGACAGTAATATAATAAAAATATTTTTTTATCATAACAAATTTCATTTGCAATAATCATTTAAGTCATTCAAAATTGACGTTCATAGGAGTTAGCTAAATCTGCATTTGTAATAACATCTTATGATGAATATTATCTCCCCTGGTCAGTGACTCTATACCCTGGCAGTTATCTTGACAGGGGAAATACGGCAGGGGGGTGACGTTTTCATAAATTCAAAAATTTTTTAACTGACTGAATTAGTTTTTGGACTAATTGTACATTTCACTTTAATTATTACTGTATTGTTTAATTGGGAAATTTAACTGTTTAATTAGTACATTTAAATGAATTAAATGAATATGACAAGTTTTATAACTTGCCAGGGGAGATACATGATCACCTTTCGAAACCACTACACTGCATGGTCAATGTCGCAACAACTAAAAATTGCGGCGCTTAAACGGCTTGCGCGTTTAGTATTGCTAACTTCAAGCCGATAGATGTCCTTGAGCACTACTTCCATCCTCGAATTTATGCTTGTTTCAGAGGAACAAAATTTGACAGGGTAGATACCAAAAAAAAGCGGGACAAAAGTTAATTTTAAAAATTACTAGGGGGCTCCGCCCTCCTGCTAGCTGCGCTCGCCAACCCCCCACGTAATCGCTTCGCGATTCCAAGTTGTAGGCTACCACTGCTTGCTGCGCTCGCCAATAACCCATGGTATGAATAAGCAGTTGCAAACCTTTCAAATGATGTGTCACATGACTGGTATTGTAAAAAAATTAAAAATGTGCTCCCCCTGGGGGGCAGAGGAGGGGGTAACACACAAGACATCCATAATATGAATAAGCAGTTGCAGACCTCTCAAGTGATGTGTCGCACAACTTGTGTTGTAAAGAAATTAAAAATGTGCCCTCCCTGGGGGGGGGCAGAGTGGGGGGTTGACACACAAGACATCCATAGTATGAATAAGCAGTTGCACCCTTTTAAATGATGTGTCACACAACTGGTGTTGTAAAGAAATTAAAAATGTGCCCCCCTGGGGGGAGCAGAGTGTGGGGTGTGACACAGAAGACATCCATAATATGAATAAGCAGTTGCAGACCTCTCAAATGATGTATCAAACGACTGATGTTGTAAAGAAATTAAAAATTTGGCGAAATATTACAGTTATCGCCAAGTTGGCGTCACTTTTGACAACTAATTTTGGTCGCCAAATTTGGCGACATATCGCCAAGTTGGCGATAAACTTGGCGATTGTTGGCGATGGTAACCTTTCCCTCTTTATGGTAACCCATACGGCGATGCATAGACGGAGCCCTTTCCTGATTGGTCTATTCGACTCATGGAAGGAGTGGTCCGCCCGGATTCGTTATTTCCTTAAATCTTGCACATCAGCATCATTCTAGGAGTCATTCCTTTTAAGGCTAGTTTTTTTTTTACTATAGAAGGATTTCAAATTAACAAAATTATATTATTTTTTATTTAATAATATTTAAGTATAATTACTTAAATTCCGATTAAACATACTTTAGTTAAGCATTTGATGCAAAAAATATATGTATTGTTTGAAAGTTAAATTGAAACCAGCAAGGGAACATGCCAGGGTAGAGACTTTTTTAGATTTTGTAAGAAATTTCAGAAATTTTTTTTTAATTGGGCATTCAATCGTGATGTTATTTAATAAAGTATATTAAGATGATGTGATTCAATGCAAAAAACAGCAACATATAGAATAAAAAATCTGTTTTAAACGGATTGCCGCACAAGTTACCTCTTATCGTAGAATCACTCAAGTATCTGACATTTTCGAGAAACTGGAATACCCTTCTTATTGCATCGAAGTCTTCCCCGCACTGCCAGCCCCGTAGCGTCTGTATGAGAGAATGACAATGAATAGCAAGTGTTTATCTAAGTGTGAAAAAAATTGATTTGTTTAGCACCAATAAGAATGGAAACAATTAAATAAATAATTTAGTTTTCATACAACTCGCAGAAAATCCATCGCGACATTAACCCCTCCGTCCGACTGTTGTCCCCACAAGAAAGTAGAAATGAACTTCGTGATATAGAATATATCTTTCGTAATATGGAGAATAATTTACATGTTAATATCCAGAGTCAAGGTACCGCAGAAAATTTTGTTTAGTAGAAAACTACATTAAATAGAGACTTCGTTATTGGAAGTTCCACTGTGATTTGTAAGAAATGTCCATGTATGTATATTTTTTGATTAGTGGAAGGATTATTTGGTGGTATTTAAATGCGATCGTAATTATATAAATACGTAACACCTATAGTCATCGTTCAGTCTGTCTACATATAACAGAGCAAAAACTACCCAACCGAAGCCGTTTGAAATTTAAAATACAGGGTTGTTATAATTAAAGTTCGCCTATTCAGAAGGCTCTAGAGCCGGTTCTATGGCTCCAAACGAATCAGAATTTCACTAGTACGTAGTTGAAGACATGCGCTCTGCGAAAATTGAAAAAAAAATAGTTACAATTTTTGCCAGTAGGTGGCGCTGCGCCAATATTTAAGCCAATATTTTCAGATTCCTTTATTTTGGGGGGATTTTTGAAAGATTCTGTATTTAAAAACACATGTCAGACAATCTCTGATCTGAAACACAGCATTAGACTTCACATTCACTCAATCTTACAGAACAGTTTACGCAATGCTGTAGAAAGCACAATTCTGAGAATGGAATGCATTATTAAAAATGGCGGAGGATTCATTGAGCATGCATCATGTTATTCTTCGTTATTTCCTTACTTTCGAGCGACATGTTTTATTATTGTTGATGCAGATTACATCACATGAAATGATATTCATTTTTCTGTATTGTTTGGAGTCATAGGTCAGGCTTTAGAGCTGTCTGATTAGGTGAACTTAATTATAACAATTCGCAGCTCGTTGAAGTTTGTTGAAACTTTTAAATTTGTGTGTTTCGTCTGGATTGACTGATATTGATATAATGAATCTGCAAACATCGCCTTAAATATTGGCGCAGCGCCACCTAGTGATAAAAATTTTAATTTATTTTTTTTCGATTTTCGCAGAGCGCATCTATTTAACTATGTACTAGCGGAATTTTGTTTCGTTTGGAGCAATAGAACCGACTCCAGAGCCTTCTAAATAGGCGAACTTTAATTATAACAACCCTGTATATACCGTATTTTCGGGTGTATAGCCCGCACCCCTAAATCGAGCAGTGCAGTAAAAAAAGTTCATGTATAACCTGCGGAGATGCATCGGTGTATAGTCCGCGGGCTATACACCATTTACGAACGTATATTTCGACTAGGGTTAAAAATTAGAAGCCATTAGTCATAATTTTTAACACAAATTTACCAAATTTTTTCGTGATGCATAATATCTAAAGTAATTGGGCTAAAAAATTAAGATTATCAGTACCGTAATTTTCGAAAGAAACGCCGCGGCGTTTACGGGTTTTAAGATAAAATTTCAAGCGATGCGGCGTTTACGCGCATTTTTTTTCAAACAAGCGTGATATTTTTTAAAAAAAATTTCCGAAAATTAAAAAAAAAATCGGTGATAAATTCAAAATTTCGGACATAAAATGTATACGCATCTTAGGTCATTGGTTCCCAAAAGGATCGAATCCTCGGAATCGATCCGAAATGCACCAACTCCGAAAAAGAACGATTCCTCGGACTCTATCTGAAATGAAACAACTCCGGAAAGGTTCGATTCTTAGAACTCGTTCCGAAATGAAACGACTCTGTAAAGGAACGATTCCTCGAAATCGTTTCGAAAAGGACTGACTGCTCTGAATCGTTCCGAAATGACATAAATCATGCACTTTTTTTTTATTCTTTGGAACAGGGTCGGTAGATTATTTTTTTTTTTTTGAAAAATAAACTAAAAATGATCTTAAATTCAGATTTGTCGAGATTGGAAGGGTTCCGGATTTTGGATTTTGTACTCTACAAAATCTACAAAACTACACAAAACAATGACTATTATACATCTATCAGTGCAATACTTGGCGATAGTTGCGACTGCGACAGTTCGTCCAAATCCAGAAATAACTGTATTTAAGCAGTAAAAAAAAAAAGCCTTTACAAACTGGGAGAACTCTCTAAATTTCGCGGCATAGCGAAAAAAAAATTACAAATTTCGATGTTTTTTTTCAAATTTTTAAAGGTTTAAAAATTGTAGAAAAAATATCACGATTTCCTATTTTAAAAAAATCTTTGTATAACCCGCACCGTGTATAAGCCGCAGCGGCTTTTTGGAAGGTTTTTTTTCTTGTATAAGCCGTGGACTATACACCCGAAAATACGGTAATTGTTACATAATTTTAAATCATTTCAAATTTTATGAAAATCGGATCTATAGTTTAATTACATGGACAATCAAAAGCATTCCGTTACGTTACGGCCAAAGGGAAAAAAATAGTTTCAAGTGCATTTTAATGATGTCAAACTCAGCCGAACATAATAAAATTGACATGAATTTATGAAGTATAATGCTAAAAAATATTTTCTTTACAATCTGTGGTGTAAAGAATATTTTTTATAAATTTATAAGGCCATACAAAAGTACTTCATTACATAATGGTATAGGGAGTTAACACAGGGGCACTTTACTACTATTAATCTATTTCACATCTTACGAAATTGATGTACGTTGCTGAGGTTTATTGTCTGAGTGTAGCGAAGTCTTATACTCAGAGTACGTAACGATATTAAAAATCAAAAAAATTCTTTCGTCAAGCAAATCTCAAAAAGTACTTGTCGGATTCAGATTCTGTTTGTACCAGATGGTACCTATGAAGGTAACCTCGTGAATGCACCTACTTTCAAAAATTAATTCCAAATAGTTTAAAAGTTATACTAAAAAAACTGATAAAAAAGCACAATTTATTGGCATACGTCACATAAATTTGATGTACGTCACTTTTCACCTGCTGGATGTTTTCGTTAAATTCCAGAATTCGAGCACATGGAGAAAAGAAAATATGCATGCAATTTTTATTTACTTAAAATAAAACATATTTAAATGAAATAAAAAAAATTGGAAAGGAAATCTATTTTATTATTATTATTTATTTATTTATTTAAAACAAAAAAGCCGTAATACTTAGTAACTTAGTATTTGAGATTTTGCGATAATCTTTATAATAGCATTTTTTAATTGCCATTAGCATTTTATATATTTCACGCGTGCAGATTGGAAACAATTATTTCGTTTTTAAATAAAATACGTGTTTGACATGCGTTCTTTAGATATTACTTTTAATCATAGATTATAGTCTGTTATATTTTTTACATAGATTATTTAAAATTATTTCTCATTAAGCAATGTGTCTTCCCCTGCGATTATTGCGTGATTGCACGTATTTTTTTTATGGTTAAGTTTTATGAAAACATAAATATACCACAGATGTCATATGCTTTCTAAGTTGGCGCGATTGCAACAAAATGGCGATTGAATGTCTCACATGGTAACCCATTTATTTTGTTTCATCAATCTATTTTAAAAAGAAACAACAGTGGAAGCTATAAGTAGACAGTTATAAATAATAAATAGAATAATAAATAGAATAAAATACATAAATAACACAATAAACCACAAATATTAACATTAAGAGCAATATTCAAAACTTCCACCAAATCAAAGTTTTTGCCAATTTGCGGGAGAAAAAATCGCGCCACGTAGTGCGTATGTGACTTTCGTACAATATGTAACTGTAAAAATAAGCATAAACGTTTATCAGGTTTATTTATGTGGCTGTTCATCTATTTTCAACAAATCTCACTTTTTGACTCCAAACTGGAGTGCCAAGGTAAAGGTAATTTTAGAAAAGTACTATTAGGGCAGGTATATCATATATGCATCGGATTTGGCGCGAATTCGGCGAAATCTTTTTTTTTTTTTATTAGTTACATATATATTTTTCAATTATTTCCTATTATTTTAAAAGGGAAATAACAATAAATAAAAACACGATTAATTAATAAATATTGAAAAAAACTATATATATATTTTTTAAGTAAATAAACAATTTATTAATAAATAAACAACAATAGCAGGGTTACTAAGCCATGCAAAATAACGTTATTCTGGCGCCAATTATGCCATATATATGTTCCATGTTCTTTTCTGGTTTTTTTGGAGAGCTTTATTATTTATGTATTTATTTATTTATTTATTTGGCATTAAATGAACCAATCTGATTTCAATCTTCAGCCTTGGGGTTTCATTTTTAATACTTACCAACAAAGTTGAAAAGAGTTTATGCATTCGGTTTCTTTGTCCATGTGACCATACATCCGCCTGGCCTCGCTCTAATACCTGTAAATTTACGCTTATTTTAATGCAATTTGTAAACCTTATTAAGGTCTCCTAGGCATGTTTGATATTGTATATGATGTATGTGAGATTGAAGTTCCTTTAAAGGGGCACCCAAAAGAATTTGATTACATTATCGTATATGGGTAAGAAACGTTCATAGAGTATATTAATGACATTACGCTATTGCAGATGGATTGAAACTGATATAAATCACCGAGTTTCACAACGATTACGTTATAACAGAACATTCATAACATTTTTATTCTATTTACAGGGACACGTTAAAAAAATCATACAAAAAACTGGCAGAATCAGAGAGAAAAGTAGAGCTCGATTTAAAAAAAATCTTACAGTAAAGTTTGGGAAATATTTTCAATGTACGTGCAAAAGAAAGGGAATCAGATGATCTGTAAAGCTTATAAAATAACCCAAATTTTTGTTAGCTGAAAATGAGGACTGAGCTGTACTGGTGCCTTATATTCAGAATTATACTATTATCGACTCAAAATGATTACGGAGGAAAGTAGTCAATAGAATATATTGTTATGTTGTCTCAAATAGGTTAAACCTCACAATGCTAAACAAATATAAACCATGGCATGATAATTAAATTATAACATTAATATAATCAAGTTGTTGAGGAATTGATGTAGATAAATATGTTTGAACACAAATATTTAGTATATGATTGAATCGTATCTATTCAAGGTTTTGAGTTTACTTGGAGCTTTGATCTTCCAGTTATCAAAACAGCTGGTATGGTGTTCACACTTTGTACAGAACGAACCGTTCTCATACTTCATTATATCAGCCTGTAACATATAGTTATGAACCCAAATTTTCAAACTGGTTATGGATGATTGAAATACGGAAAGAGTTAAAAATGCCTCTTTTTCCCTGATTGATTTTAAAGCACCAGTAAAGTTCAGTCCTCATTTTCAGCTAACAAAAATTTGAGTTATTTCATAAGCTTTACAGATCATCTGATTCCCTTTCTTTTGCACGCACATTGAAAATATTTCACAAATTTTACCGTAAGATTTTTTTTAAATCGAGCTCTTCTTTTCTCTCTGGTTCCACCAGTTTTTTGTATGATTTCATAGCTTTTTCAGATCCTTTCAGGAACTTTATGTATCACCTTCAACTACAAATCTAAATTATTACTAGTGCATATTAGTTTGGCGAAATACTTGAAATAACGCCAAGTTGGCTTTAATTTTAAATGCCAGATTTGGCGATATAACGCCAAATTGGCGAAAAACTTGGCGACATTTGGCGACAGAACCGCTCCCTCCTAGATGGTAGTCCCACTGCAGTTTCTCGGTATCTACGTAGATTTTCTTATGACGATAGGTATCTACACAGATTTTCATAGCTTCATTTTCAAATAGTTATTTTTATAAATATAAAAGATTTTTTTTCCTAATTATCCCTTTTTAATTGAAATATCTATATTGTAGTAAATGTTTTAGTTCGAAAACACTCAAATAAATATGCGATGTTGTTTTAACACATATTTAATTACAGTTTATATATATGTTTATGAAAAATATGCATTTTCTGTTTCGTATGACGTCAATTTCAAAGGTTCAAAACTATCAGGAGAATCAGAATTTTTATTGATCTATAAAAAAAAGGAACACGTGTTATCGTTTCTTTTTTTAAATTATTGAATTGTTTTTAATTGGTGGCAATTCGAAAGCAACAATTGAATTAGCAATTAAAAAGGAGAGATTTCTATAATGTTAAATTATGAAAGGAATAGCGTTATGTAAATTTTAAATGGGTGCCATTTCCTCAATTTTTGATATTTTTTTACCGGACCTTCGAAAGGCACATCGCTAAATTAAAAGCTTTCGAACAAGCTATTACACGTCGCTGAATGTTTCCTGGTTCGGGTTATAATTGAGTTGTTTCTCTTTTTTTGTTGTTTCACGAGCAAAAAGTGTCAAAACAGGGGTTCTGGATCTCCGAAACTAATCGGTGGATCTGGATGAATTTTTGGAAACTTTGAGATCTAGGGTAGGACACTTCCCCTTTTGAATTTCGTCGCGATCCGATGATTGGGTCCAAAGCTATTAAGAGGCAAACTTTGGACTTTAACATTAGAGATGCAACAATACTGTCTTTTAGTAACAATTGTTGAAATTTGTTTAAATTTTGGCATGCGCTTTTAAATTTAACTATTTTTTAAGTATACGTTCAAAATTATATAAATATATTGCGCATACAGTCGTCGTCTGATACGTCCCTCTGTCTGACTATCCATCAGTCTGTCCGCATATAACTCCACAAAAACCACCCAACCGGAACGATTGAAATTTTAAATATGTATTTGATGCAAATTTTATTGAGTCATTAGAAATTTTAGTAAAATTGGGTACATAGTTCAAATATAGGGTAAGTTAAAATATTCCGTTACATTACGGCCGAAGTTCCAAATACTTTTTAATTATAACTACCGTTGAAACATAAAGAGATTATTGTAAAATTTATGAAGTGCTCTAGAATATAAATTTTGCAGAATATGCCGCACAAAGAAAATTTATTATTCACTTACAGGATACCACAAAAGACTTCCGAAGCATAATGGTATGTGGGGGGAGGGGCAGTATTTTTTTCCAATCAAGAGATTTTATCATAGAGACATTGCCTCATTTGTCATTACAGGTCTTTAAAATAATAACTTATTCGGGTAAAAATGCATAATCGAGTTCACTTTGGCGTATTTGAGCCTGCATGTTTTGTCGAAGAAATGTGTTCAGATTTCTAAATCACTTGTGATGATTCTTTGACATCTCAAAGGTTATGCAAATGAGATATTCAAATGTCGTGTCGTACCTTATATTACAAGCATTGCATTTTAGCATATAAAGCATTTTATTTATTCCAAGATATTGCTCAACTTCTTGAGAATAGGTTTGAAAATAAAATAAAACTGTATGTAGTGGCCAGCATGCACTATCCATTTAAATCGAATTAATTATATCTAGAACACACAGTTAAACGACGCACTGCATTACTTTGTTGGCGTTTTTGGAATTTTTATGTATCACTTTTTAAAGAAAGAATTCCCTAAATTCCTATCGAGAACCTCATCGCATCAATAGAAATCAGATGTAGATATTATACTTTTATAGATATTAACTATTATGTATTAATTATTTAAGGGGTCCATACGCCATATAAACCATTCCCTTTTTCTATTCAACATTCATGATTTGTGCCATTTTTAGGTCCTAAAATTGCTGTAGTGTCTGTTTATGTTTTTGATGTAATTTCAAAGAGCTAAAATTCCGATACAAGTTATTTTAGTATTTTATTATCTGTATTAATTTTAATGCATTTCGTATTTCCAAATTTATACCCATGCACGGGTGTTTTGCATAAATTGCTTTTCCATTTTTTAACCGTGTATACTAATTTATATAGACTATTTTTTAACTCTATATTTTACTTTGGCCATTTTTGTCATTTGAACTTGTGGCAGTATATGGTCAATTAAAGGTAGCATGTTATTATTTTTTCTTTTACTTTTTGCAAATTATTGTTAAATCTATGTTCTCAGCAATATCGCTCAGACTAATCCCTCTGAGGGAAGTCCTAGTTTACAAGTTACTTCCTGTGTAATAGAAAGCAGATAGTATTTACAGAGATACACAAAAGATTTCGATCACTGCTGTATCCGAAGTATTGTATACTGTAACACAAAATCTGGATATTTTTAAAACTTTGTTATAGTACAAACGTATCACATTTGCTACATTTGACCTGCAATTTCCAACTTCTTATTGGAAGAAAACTACCTTTTTCTTCTTTATTCGAGTATTGCTTTTTCTAATAACTACATGATATAAAAATTATAATTTATTTTGGAATTCCTGTATGCGACTCTTCATCTAAAAATAGTTCTGGAATGTCTTATAACTCTAACATACAATAACAAACCTGGAGATGTTACGGAACAATATTTCATTGCTTATCAATCAATATTTCCTTTTTCCGCATCATTCCTGCACAGCTAGCTTTGATGGAGGAACATGTAACTTATTTGATGTAAATCTAATCATATATGAATATCGATAGTATATTATTTGAGAAATTTTCTGATAAAATGTTGTCACATGCAGGGAAAAAAAGGGTCAATATTTATCTATAAATGTTATCGAAAAACAGAATGAAACATAGTAATTAGGTTACTACAAAATTCCGAAAATTAGCCTCCTTCCCCGACCCCCTTATTTTGAGAACGTGGAATATTAGCAAAAGTGTGGGATGGGCTTATAAACGAAATTTTCTTGAAAGTTTCCTTAATGCAAAGTCTTACCATTAATGTTTATTAACAGAAGTTAATGTTTACGTAATTAAATACGTAAGTATATTCCGTAAATATTTCAAATAAAATGTTCTAAGAAAATAATATATATATATATTTAAATAACATGTAAAATTGATAATGTTCATTTCCTTTTTAAAGAGAAACTATTCAAATTCCATTTTTGCGTATAAAAAAAAGACTCCGGGAATGTGTCAGTGAGTTCTCGTTGTTTCAATATTGAAACAAGTAAGAAAAATCATGCGTTAAGCATAGATTATGAAGCACTTTCCAACACTTCCTGAAATCCTTAACAAAACTTCGTTATTCAGGGAAATGAGGTGTTACTGTCCATAACCAAATATGTATTCCAATACTTTTGAACAGCCCTGTATTTGATTTGTTGGTTGATATATATACTATATAATGAGGAAATTTAGTTTAGCAAGAAAACGCCTAGCTGGTTGAATTTTTCTTCTAGCGATTTATGCTACTAGATGGAAACATACTTCAATACTTTTGTTTAGTCCTGTAGTTTACCCAATACCTTTACTATACGAAAGTATTCTGCTAAAATTTAGTTCAAAGAAAAATACTCTTTAAACTACTTAAATTACATTTCCATAAATTATCATTCCTTGGAGACCCTGTATATAATTTTATCTATATTCCACAAACATTTCATAGTAAAATGAATGCAATTCAACTTAAAAATGCAAAACTTATTTAAAAAGAGCCTGTAAACAAATTACGCTCATATTCAGTAACCTTTCCGAGCTAATTTGTGTAAGCCTGTATATCTAAATTGTGCAACTATTAGCACTTATACACAACATATAATGTTCATACATTTAGTGGAACTTAAAAGCGGATATCATAATTAAAAATGCATTTCATCCATTGAACAGTCATCATCCATAATATAAAGTAGGGGAGAGGGGGGGTTAGTGTAGACAAGGGGTTAGTGTAGACATTCAAAATAACAATTTAAATAATGTAAAAAAAAATTACTAAAAAATTTACACAAACTGACAACAATGTACTCCATACTAAGAAAAAATTTAGTTGCAAAGGGTTAAAAAGTTTTTGAATAGTTGCAAGAAGTTTAATTTTGTGCATGAAAAGTAAAAATAAGATTTCTTTTTCATTTTTGCAACACAAAGAATTTAAATTTAGAATCCAATAAACAAGTTGCTATAAGACAAGTGTGACTTGTCTTTTTTATTTCTATAACCTTCATTAAGATATTAAATTGGTTAAATGAGTATAACTGAAGAATAACTTCAAAATGTTAACATGGGGTTAGTGTAGACACACTACTAGGGGTAGTGTAGACAGCTTATTGTACTGCATAATTTGTATTTTAAGTACTAAATTTATTGTAATGTAAAGATTTACAGAAAGTATGTTAACTTACAAATGTTTTTACTATATTAAACATCAAATTAGACTATTTTCCATATAAATGAGGATATGTGTTGAAATTTTCATCAAATCTTTTCTAGCAGAAATTTGAAATTTTTTCTTTTGCTATTTTTTTTTTTTGTTTAAATTCACCAATTTTGCATTTTTAGAGGATTAATTTAGCCTTAATTATTTCTATAAAATAGAATATATGTTTTTTATGTTGGTTAGAAGCATGAGAAATATCAACTGTTACATTATTATAAACGAATTCCATCGTCACAAACTCTTAGTTGTTACAATATTGTATATTTTGTAGGCAGAGTGAAAAGTGTAAATGGTTTTAGTGTCTATGATGTTGTATTTCTGCAGAAAAAAAAGATCCAGCACATCATTTTATTTTTCTTGATATAAAAAATAATTCCCTAATTAAAAATGGGGAATAATAAAAAAAAAAATCACACAACTTGTAATTGTTGGTGTTACTTCTTTCTCCATAAACCCTTTAGACTGCAATTTAAACTTAGAAGTTTAGATAATAAGGTATATTTGTGAAAAAATTACCTGTCCACACTAGCCCCCAACATATTTTGGTTTTGTCCACACCAACCCCTACCAGGGGTTGGTGTGGACACATGGATCAATGTTAAAAACTGTCAATTTTCTTATTGTTTAACTGTATTTATCATCATCTTTCCTCTATGTTAATAAACAGTAAGTATCATTCTTCAATTTGAAAGGGTTGCGAAATTTTAAAAATGTTCATAGAATTTTATAAAATTAAATTTTTCTGTCCACACTAACCCCCCTCTCCCCTACTTCGGATAGAATACACTATTTGAAATCTTTGTGTGTCACTGTAAATGCTATGCACTTCGTATTATGCGTGAAATAATTCATATTAAATCTCAGCGAAATATATAAATTTGATTGCACATATTTTACAAAATGCATATTTTAATGCACTTCGTAGATGCATATAAAGTTGAATATGTAGACCGGGTGTAACATCTTTAAAATTCATTTGAAACTATTTTTCCCCATAGGCCCTAATGTAACGAAAAACTTTTGAGTGTCCGTGTGAATAAAATAATCATGGTAGAAACTTCATTTTCAATAAGGTCCGTGCTGAGGTAAACGTCAATAGCTTGCAAAAATTTCATGGCATTCCGATTATATTTACTATAGTTAGAGTGCGGCCAGACAAACCGAATGCATAAACACTTTTTAGCCTTGTTGGAAAGTGTTAAAAAGAAATTATTAAGCGGCAAGGAAAGGGGGGGAAAATAATCGAAAGAAAAAGTTCAAAAGAAAAACCCGTTTTTTTTCTTACTTTTAAAACTAGTCAGATGCACAAATCCCAAAACTTTTTTATATGATGCATGTTAAAACTTCACCATCATAGTGCCAAAATTAAATGATAATCTATGCCCATCAATGAGGACTGTAAAGTATCTATGCATTTGAAAGTGTAGCATAATAAAGTTTGATCAACTTCCGTACATTAAATATTGAAAATGAGTTGTAGCAATAATCGTGAAAAATTCAGTCTAGCACAGGGTTCGTGATTTTTTTGATTTTTTTAATAAAAATCAAAACAATCGGATTTTTTTTATTTAAATCGGATTTTTTTGATTTAAATCAGATTTTTTTGATTTTTTTAAAAATTGCCACACATTATTATTATTTTATGATTTTTTGATTAATTTAAATAATATACAGTTTACATACATAGACATGCATATTATAAGTATTATCTATTACTAATATTACACAATTTACATAAATGATTCATACTATTTCAAGGTAAAATTTTAGGCTATGAAAAAAATCTTGATTACACAAAATGCATGAAAAACTACAAATCAGATGTCAAAAATTAATTCAACCTTCAATATTTTAATTAAAATAAAACAGATCTGCAACACATAAAAAATTTACACAAAATTGGAAGTTTTTAACTTTTGTTTTTTTTTAAGTGTTGACTGAGAAAAATGAGTTCAATTGCTGCCATCAAAATACTTAAGGCCATAGGACACAAATTGAGATGTCCTCACTAATCAACTGACTTCTCAGTAGTGTTGGAATTTACACAGGAAAATTTTGAATAGCAATTTTATTTTACTTGTGGAATATTTATCATCTTATAAAACAATAACTATTTAAACTCACTAAAAAGAACTTGGAATCCCTAAATAAAAATTCAGCCAGAGAAGGAATGCTACAGTGTTGCCGCATCTGGATATTTTTTTATTGGGGGGATTTCAAATTCTCATCTGTATGTTTAAGAAGTAATTAATCATAAGTTAATCAGTATGTTCAGTGTTTTATACGAAGATTGATATTCCACAGATAAAAGTAAATTGTTATTCAAAATTTTCTAGTGTGAATTCCAACATAAGTGAGAAGTAAATCAATTAGTGAATACCTCACAATTTGTGTCCTCTGGCTTTGAGCATTTCGATGGCAGCGGTTTAACAGTTTTATCTGTTGATTTCTAATTTCTGAAAGTATCAAACTGAAGGCAAAAAAACATTTGTTCGATTGAAGCAGATAAATCTATCGCAGTAAAAAGCTAGTTGATCATTAATTCTATTTTTAGTATGAGCTTTTTTGATAACTGTAACAAAAATATCTTCCACCATTCTAAAGGGCTGAGATCAATTATATTAAATTAGATAAATAAATCAATTGCTGATTCAGATTTTGATCAAATCCTTATATAGCAGGCTTCACCAAAATACAGCACATAAAGTCATACAATTTTATTTTACCTCAACTTGCAAAAGTTTTTCTAAATACTAATGAGTAAATATTCAAATATTCAATATATTTCTGCTTAGATTTCTTTACCGTTGCAAGATTATTTTATAATTTGATTCAAATGAAATTTGAAAGCATTTTTTTTTGTAAACTTTACATTTATTTTATTTTTTACTAAGCTTAAGCTTTATCTTTCTGAAAGTTGTTTGATTATATATGGTATATAAAACTAAATTATATTAAAGCACATTATTATGTTTGTTTATCTGAAATTTATAAAAAAATAACTTAAAAGAAAAACTGATTTAAATCAATGATTTTTTTAAAAAAATCAGTTGATTTAAATCGTGATTTAAATCATGATTAAAATCAAGCCGATTTAAATCAACGGACCCTGGTCTAGCAGCGCCACTTTCTATGTGATTTACACCAAAATTTAATCAGTATCAAATTATATCAAACTATAACTGAATCAGAAGTTTGGTGAAGATCTGTGAATTAGTTCTTAAGGTATAGCAATTGTGGAAATCGTGATAATGCATCACAGTAGCGTCATTTATTTGCAATTCACACCAAAGAGTAAACAGCACCAAATTTATATCAAGGACTAAGTAAATCTGAATTTTAATGAAAATTCGTCCATTACCTACTAAGATAGAGCTATTGAGCAAATCCTGAAAAATGCAGCCTAGCAAAGTCACTTGTTGATTGATTTACACTATATTACATTAAAGTACTACTTAATCTAAAATTTGATGAAAATCTATGCATCGTTCTTGAGATTATAGCAATTGCAAAAATTCTAAAGAATGCAGTATAGCAGTGACACCTGTTGGGCAATTTAAGCCAAAAACTAATCGGTACAAATTCATATTATGACTGAATCAGTCTGACTGAATCTAAAGTTCTATAAAAATCCGTGCATTAGTTCTTGAAATAGAGCGCCTTATGAAATTTGTGTCAAATGGAGATAGACATTTTGTAAAAACTTTTTTTTCGGGATCTTTGACAACTAAAAGGTGTAAATTTATAAATTTTCACGAATCGAATATTTTCTTCTTGTAAAGATAGAAAAAAGTAAAAATGGTATCCGTTGTTAGCTGATCGGTTTCGTTTAAATTTTTAGCAAGTTGCAATAAAAGAAAAGTAGGTTGTGTAAAAATATTTTATTAAAATGTAATACATTATTTCTAAATTGAATCATCCACAAAGAAAAAAAAACTAGAAAGAACAACTACGAAGAAAAAACAAGTAAGAAAAATCATGCGTTAAGCATAGATTATAAAACACTTTCCAGCGCTTCCTGAAATCTTTAACAAAACTTTGTTATTTAGGGAAATAAGATGCTACTGTCCATAACCAAATATGTATTGAAATACTTTTGAACAGCCCTATATTTGATCCGTCGGTTGATATATATATATATATATATATACACAATATAATGGAAAAATTTAGTTTAGCAAGAAAATGCCTAACTGGCTGAAATTTCTCTTGCAGCACTTTATTCTAATAGATGGAAAATACTTCAATACTTTTGTTGAGTCCTGTAATTTATCTAGTATCTTTACTACACGCCAGTATTTTGTTAAAATTTAGTTCAAACAAACACATTTTTAAAGCTATTTAAATCACATTTCCAGAAATTATCACATACGGGTGACCATGTAGCTAATTCTTTGCGTGACCCTGTATATCATTGTATCTATATTCTACAAACATTTCTTAGTAAACTGAAAGCAGTTCAACGTAAAAATGCATAACTACCACCTTTAAGTTAATTACTCTCATATTCAGTAACCTTTATATGCTCTTTTTTGTAATCCTGCATATCAACTATAACATTTATATATACCATATAATTTGCAGACATTTTGTAAAACTTAAAAGTCCATATCATAATTGAAAATGCATTTCAACCATCCATCAGCTATCATCGATAATACACAGGATTTCGGATAAAAATATAAGGTTTGAAATATTCTGTGTGTCCCTGTAAAAGCTCTGCACTTCCTATTATGCGTTAAATATTAAGTCTCAGCGGTGTATATAGGGATTACAATCCCGGGATCCCGGTGTATTTTTAATCCTGAAAATCCCGGGATTTGTCAGAAGAAATCCCGGGATTTACGGGATTGTCTAGTTTTTTTCGTGGAATAATATTCAGCTGAAATTTTAAAAAATAATTATAAAATTTCGCTTTTGGGAGGGAAAAAAATCAATTTTCATGAAGTTTATTTATGATTAAAAAATATATGTACCACAAATATTTTTTACATATATTTCTAAGAGATTAAATCTTTTACAGATGAAATCTTTTGACTTACAAACAGATTCAACAAACATAGTAGCTGTTAGTCAGGAAAAATGAAATCGTCTGTTTATTTCGATTTCACTGCGTATGTAGAAATTATCTTCACTTCGTAGGTCATTTTTGAATTAAATTTTACTGATAAGCGTCGC
Organism: Maratus speculifer; assembly: GCA_964019185.1. Taxonomy (NCBI): domain Eukaryota; kingdom Metazoa; phylum Arthropoda; class Arachnida; order Araneae; family Salticidae; genus Maratus; species Maratus speculifer. Next base: position 217,448,640 of record OZ025294.1, read on the forward strand.
ATTTATAGTCCAGTCATTTAAGCTTAAATTAGGTAAGAATCTCGGAATTCGAGATACCCAGCTGTAAGTCTGTAAATACTTGTATATTGACACCCTAAAAGTTGTCTCAAAACCTACATATGGTAGGGTGTACGCAACTATTAAATTCCAAGGTCAAAGGTCACAAAAATCGGTTTTTTGCGCTTTTTTTTGTAAATATCTCATTTCCTATAGGTTTTTTGCTATTCGTATTTATTATCAATATTGTAGAATACAAAATTCTCTACAAATTTTGTTTAAAACATTTTTCATACGTCGAACCGTTTTCGAGATAGAGGGCGGAGAGCGCGCGGTCACAGCATCACTTCAGGTCAAACGGTGCCTCCGGTCGAAAACGCTCCATATATCATTTTTTTCCTAACCTATCCACTTTTTATTCAGTATTAATTTATTTAACAACATTTACCTGTCCATGTAATTGCAGAATTGTTAATGAAAATATAGGAATTATATTTGAATTTTAACCTAGTTAATATAATATTAATAACTTCTTATCATTTAATGAAATAAAGTTGAAACGTTCCGAAAAAGTAATGCCGCTTTCCTGTGTTAACAAATCTGTAAAAATAAATGATTGTAAAGTTGCAGTGGCTCCATTATTACTCTTCCAAAGAATTACTGTCAGCAAACAATTTGAAAGTAATCTTGAGGAATATCTTCAATATGAATTGAGTCCGTATCCAACAGCTCTATTTGATAATGACGGCATGAGAAAAACAACAAAATCGTCATTGTATGACAACATGAGCCCAACTGATTTTTTTCTCAATGAAAATAATGTGACGTTCATTATTGAAGGCGGATTTCTTCTTCATCATGTTGTATGGAGCAGAGAAGATATTTTATCTATTATTTTTGATAAATACATTAATTATTTAAAAAGGCATTACAGTTCCAAAATAATTGTTGTATTTGATGGATATTCAGACTACAGTAAGAACGTAAAAGCCATGGAGCAGCAGAGAAGAACTGCTGCACTTTCAAAAACGTATAAAGTCTGTTTAGATGAAACAATGGTTGAACCAGTTACTCAAGAAAAATTCTTATCAAATCGAAATAACAAAGATATGCTCATTAATACATTAACTGAAAAATTACAAGCTGCAAATATTACTACTAAACAAGCCAGAGACGATGCGGATGTTCTTATTGTTGAAACTGCAATTGAAGAATCAAAGTCTGAAAAAACTGCAGTTATAATAGGACAAGATATTGATTTACTTGTCATTTTAATTGGGCGTACACTGTCTTACGAACAAGAAATTTTCTTTAAAAAAGTTGAGAAAAGAAATGTAAAAACGGAGATATACTCGACTAAAAGTTTTGATAATTATCCTCATTCCAAAACACATATTTTATTTCTCCATGCATTAAGTGGCTGTGACACAACTTCTGCGCTTTTTAAAAAAGAAAAAAAAATCATTTTTAAAAGTTTTTGAGAAACTGACGAATTTGGATGAACTAGCTGCAGCATTTGAAGAAGAAAATAGTTCCGCCCAGAGATTATTAGAGAGTGGAACTCAAATCTTATTGGCAGTCTATAATGCTCCGAAATCTGTGAAAAGTCTCGATCATCTTTGTTATATGCATTACGTCAAGTCTACAAAACTTAATAAACCTGTGCAGCTTTCAATTCTTCCACCAACAAGTGCAGCTTCTCATCAACATTTCAAACGTGTATATTATCAAGTTCAAACTTGGTTCGGGCATGATTTGGAACCCGGTATGGGGTTGGGCAATGCAAAACGATTTTTTGGAGCATATCATGACAATTTTACCACCTGCTCCAGAAGATTTGCTAAATACAATTTTCTGCAACTGCAAGAGTGGTTGTGGTTCGCGATGCGGATGCAGGAAAGTGGGCTTGCAATGCTCTTTAGCTTGTGGCCAATGTAATGGGCAAGCTTGTCTCAATGCAGAACCATATCAGAGCGACATTAACGAAGATGAAACCTTTGACCCTGAAATCATGGAACAACTTGAGACAAATGTCGTTAAAGACGATAATGAAGACCAGTTTGAAATTTACCAGCAGCCGAAAGACGACGATGAAGAGGAAGAAGAAGATTAAAAACATAAATTTTAGTTTTTGTACCCTTTATTCCATTTTTTTACTTTTAATAAAAATAAATATATTGAATAGTATTTTTTAATAAAACGATTAATTCATAATTTTTTTTTTCATCATGTAAGAAGTTATTAATATTATATTAATTAGGTTAAAATTCAAATATAATTCCTATATTTTCATTAACAATTCTGCAATTACATGGACAGGTAAGTGTTGTTAAATAAATTAATACTGAATAAAAAGTGGATAGGTTAGGAAAAAAAAAGATATATGGCGCGTTTTCGACCGGAGGCACCGTTTGACCTGAAGTGATGCTGTGATCGCGCGCTCTCCGCCCTCTATCTCGAAAACGGTTCGACGTATGAAAAATGTTTTCAAACAAAATTTGTAGAGAATTTTGTATTCTACAATATTGATAATAAATACAAATAGCAAAAAACCTATAGAAAATGAGATATTTGCAAAAAAAGCGCAAAAAACCGATTTTTGTGACCTTTGACCTTGGAATTAAATAGTTGCGTACACCCTACCATATGTAGGTTTTGAGACAACTTTTAGGGTGTCAATATACAAGTATTTACAGACTTACAGCTTGGTATCTCGAATTCCGAGGTGAACTTACTATAATGACTGGACTATTATGTATGATAGTAGATATGTGCTAACTTCTTTGCTTTTCGTGCGTTCGTAATTGCTTTGCTTTAAAGATATCAAATGAAAAGGATTTCGTAGCTCAATTAAAAGATAATGATATATCTTCAGTATGGTACTACTAATTAAAGCTAAAAGATGGAAAAAGCGCTAAACGTAAAAGGTGTAGCGCATGTGCTTAAAACAATAGGTGGATCGACCGAGGGATTGCATACACATTTATTTACGAAACAAGGTACTAGAGTTCAGAAAGAATTTATTGCATCCTCTCTTCCTTCCACAAGTCAAGATTGCACAGAAGATTAATTGCCTTCTGAAAAACGGAAAATAGAGGACTTTTTTTAGCAATGATAAGTAGTCACTGAATTCGATTTTATCGAGAATGACTGCTAAAGATGGTTTTTCGTTTAATGTTTTCATCTCTTCAATTGATTTAAAAAATTTATTGATAGCTAAAGGCTATAATGATTTGCCAAAATCTTAAGTATCAGTTCGAAATCATGTAGTGAACTATAGTTTTATAATAAAAAGTTAATTAGAAAAAAAAACTAACTTTTAAAAAATCGAAGAAAAAATTAGTTTGTCTTTTGACGAATGGACGTCTACAGCAAACAAGCGATTTATGAATATTAATTTCTATTCAAGAAATGTATATTTGAACAAATTCTACAATTTAGGGCTTATGCGCATACATGGATCTTTTACTACAAAAAAGTGTATTGAAATGCTAACACTGCGTCTAAAACAATATGACATTTCAATAAAAATACGTTGTTGACACCGTAACTGATGGACCATATATAACGCTGAAAGCCGGAAAAGAAATTGAAACTGATCAACAGCTTTGAATTGCCCATGATATTCATTTAGCAGTTTGTCATGCTTTATATTATAATCAGCACAATACAAAACTAAAACAGTAGCTTAATCATGCTGAGGAAGTGAAAATTTAGCCTTAGAAGAAGATGATAAAGATGAAGATATTGAATCGTCCGAAAGTTTAGAATCGGGGTTTGTTTTAATTTCCGAAGATGAACAGGGCTTTTTATACTCTGATGAATAAATCAATGAACTGAGTGAAAAAGCTCGAAAATTAGTAATTTATATTAAACGATTTGCAACAAGGAATGAATTTCTTCAAAAGTATGTTAAATCTAAAAAAGAGAAATAACTTCCCCTTATTTTAGGTTGCAAGACTAGATGGAATAGCCTAGTAATTATGCTTGAGCGATTTTATTTCTTGAAAAATAGCATACAGAAAGCTTTAATCGATTTAGAGCATAAGATCTGCATAAGATCTGCATGAAGATTCTGATTTTCTACTTATAAACGAAATTGTTGAAGTCCTCAAACAGATACAAATCATAGTAGAAGCAATCTGTTACAGGGACTCTAATTTGTTACCCTCACACCTTAAAAATTCTTTTAAGCGATTTGTCAGACAAAAAATCAAAATTTGCTTGCAAAATGACAGACGCGCTAAAACTACGCATTTGAGAACTACGACGAATGAAATTGTAGGGTGTTTTAAATTATTTGCATAAAACTAAACGAGATGAACTGAGTGCATAAATTAGCAGCATGTTTTCTATTCCTAACCAAGCTGCTATTAAGAAGCAAGTGAAAGAAATTATTGAAAGGCTAAACAGTGTTAACAATGGTAATTATAAAGATATGGAAATAACGAATATTGAGCCCACTGCGAAACGGCCAACAGATAACCGAACATATAAGGAAAAATTACAAGAAAAAATAGAAAAAGCATGCGAACTGTTGAACCTAAAACGCAAAAACAAAAGGATTTATCAATATAAATTAGAAATGAGATGTCTCTTTTTGAAAATGGAGGAGTACGCGGTCATAATTTAGAATCAGCTTATCAATATTTGCTGACAATTCCTCCCGCGAGTGTAGAAGCAGAACTAGCATTTTCAGCAGCAGGATTTTTTGCAAACATAAATTAGAAGTCGACTTGGAGATGATACTTTAGATGCTTTAATATTTCTTAGATCATAATTTTTCAAAGAAAAACCGATTTGTTAAGAAACACCGAGTTATTCAAACTAAACTTCCTTTTTTATCTTAGTATGCAATAGATTTTTATGTTATGCAACGTTTTCAAATTTTAACAACTATCACAAATTAGAAATTTAAATGATGCATCTATTTAATTTTTTATTGTTAAATGTGTGTATGCGTTAAGTACTTTTATTTCAAGGGGAAAAAAACATTATGTACGGGGAAATTTTTGTGTTTTCGATATCCTAAATTTGTAATCTTTAGTTATTTGGTTATGAGAATAATTCAAAATTTAATTGATATTAATTATCTTTTCATGTTGTAAATATTTACCCATTCAAAGACTTTTTTAACATTAAATGAAAGAAACTATTTGGAGGATAAAGCATTGACATTTTTTTTGTTGTTGTTGTTACATTGTCAAACATTTGTTTTAATTTCCAATTGTTGTAATTTATCCTATTGTTTTTTTTTTATTACTAGCAGAGTTCTTAATATAAAATTAGGTTCTTTTCCATAACTTTTGCCAAAGTATCAAAAACATACAGTGTCTCACAAAAGTGATGGGACACTTGTGCTTTATAAAAAGAAACTGCAATAAAATAAATAAACAAACATGTGCAAAAATTTTTTGGGTGTGTTTCATATTTAAAGTTAGTAACAATTATCACATAACATACATTTTGTCAAAATATTAAAATATTAATTTAGTAAAAATACAATTGTTCAGAACGGAGCAAAAAATGGCTCGCATAAGTGATGGGACACTTACTTTTCCATCAAATATTTATCCAAAAATTTTACTTTTTAAAAGGTTTTAATATTTTGTTGGATTTCCTTTTACTTTTAAAACATGATTTAATCTTTTTGGGATGGATTCGACTAATTTTTTTGTGATTTCTGGAGTGATTTTACCCCCATTCTTCTTGAAGCACCGATTTTAGTTGTTGTTTTGAAGAAATGGTGTGTTTGCGAATTCTTGATTCTAATTCTTGCCAAATATTGTCTATGGGATTTAAGTCTGGAGATTGTGGTGGTGTTTTTATTATTTCAGGACAGTTATATAGCAGCCAGAGTCCAACGTTCAGAGCAGTGTGCTTGGGGTCATTGTCCTGGTAGAATTTAAAATCGTTATGAAGGTTCAATTTTCGTGCTGAAGATTTCAAATTTTGCTTTAAAATATCAATACACTTGTACTGACCCATTATACTGTCAATAAAAACAAGATTACCAACTCCAGCGAACGACATACACCCCCATACCATAACTCCTCCTCCACCATGTTTTACTGTTGGTACCAAGTTCTGTTTGCGAAATTCTTCCCTGGGTTTTCTCCACACCAAGATTCTACCGTCAGAACCAAATATATTAAATTTACTCTCATCAGCAAATATAACTTTATTCCAGTAATCAGAATTCTTATTTATGTTGGATTTTGCGAAAGCTAGTCTGAGTTTTCTATTCGTTTCCCTTACGAAGAATTTTTTCCTGGCTACTCTACCGTGATATCCAGCAGATTGAATTACCCTTCTAATAGTCTCAGGATTAACAATTATTCCATATAATGCTTGTAAATCAGCAGCAACTTTTGAAGCACTATTTCTTGGATTTTTTTAATATTTCGAACGATAATTCGCTTTATTCCATTGGATAGCTTTGATGGTCGGCCAGGTCTTCTTTTATCCTGAATCATATGATTCTTTTTATATCGTTTAATGATACTGAAAACTGTTGAACGACTCAAGTTAGCTGTTTCAGCAGTTTTTCTAATAGATTTTCCACGTTCAATATGCAAATTAATAACTAATTTTCGAATTTCAGGCGAAGTTTCTTTTCGTTTAGCATTCATGGCTACACAGAGCTAAAAAACACAAAAATTCCAAAACAAACTAGAGAGAAATACTGCAGACGATTTATTAAATTATTGCCTATTGCTTTTAAGTAAAAATAAAACCCCAAAAAAATATTTTTATTGCTTATATTTCAGACGATTTTTGTTGCATATATAATGGTGTCCCATCACTTATGTGAGCTATTTTTTGCTCCGTTCTAAACATTTGTATTTTTATTAAATTAATATTTTAATATTTTGACAAAATGTATGTTATGTAATAATCTTTACTAAATTTAAGTATGAAACACACCCACAAAAAAATGTGTACATGTTTTTTTAATTTATTTGATTAGTTTCCTTTTGTAAAGCACAAGTGTCCCATCACTTATGTGAGACACTGTAGCTGGAAAATTCTGAAAGTGATCGTCGATAAAATAAGCTTAAAATCCGTTGTTCCCAAAATGAAGTAAAAAGATGAGGTACGGGCCCGGCCCGAACCAAAGACATATTGGCCCGACCCGGCCCGGCCCGAAAGTTAAAATTTCGGCCCGAGCCCGGCCCGAACCCGGCCCGGCTCAGGTGAATTCCTACAGAACATTGATCTTTACTCTAACGGAAGAGTTCAGACCAAAAAAACTTATCTTAGTCTTTTTTTTTTTTTTCCTTCATGTTTATAATCTCTATTTGAATAGAAGTGCCATAGGCTGTGATATTTGGGTGATTCTCAAAATAGGGGACAATTTCAAAAGTGAAATCTTAAAAAAATTACTGTTAGCAAAATTTCTGAAAAAAATAGGTGTTGTTAATATAGTATTGGGTATACTTCACATGTAGTCAGCAGAGCTAAATATTTAAAAATTAACTTTAAAAAAATAATTAGTATTTTTTGAGCCATGCTAATGACAAAACAAATTGCATGGAATAAATATATTATGAAATTTTTATTTTCTTCCTGTTTAAATATTTTTTTCTATATTTATTAGCCTTCCTTTTCAGAAAATGGTTTCCATTTTTGCATATATACATATAAGGAGAATAAAAACATTACCAAAGAGCAAACTTTGTTTACATGAGCAACATTCTGACACTAACAATGTAAGAAGCTGTCTTAGTGATTTTCTGACAGATTTAATGCATATTTTAGGGATAATAAATGTAATACCTAAATTTATATGTAAAATTAAACTCTATAAAAGATACAATTTAAGCAATGGTTACATTTATGCACATAGGAGTCTTTAGCATGGGCAGAAAAACCATGCTAATGACACTGATATTTGTCCATGCTAATGACAAATTTTAATTTAAATAAGATTAAAGTAATAAATTTTGAACTTGGCATATTTTCATAAAGTTAGGCTGTATTTTTGCTTTAAATATATTTTTTTACAATATTGTGAAATTTAGCTATTGTAAAAAATTGGTGGTATTAGAAAAATCCTAATTTTTGTAATCCCGGGATAATCCCGGGATCCCGGGATTGAATCTAATCAATCCCGAAATCCCGGTATCGGAAATTAGTCTCGGGATTGTAATCCCTAGGTGTATATCAATTTTATGATACTTGAAACCGTTTAACATTATTAAAATATTAGCGAGCTACGCCCGCTAGCTGGGCCACTTTTTCCAAACGAACCTCGGTATTAAGCAGTATATAATAAGCAAAAAAAATTCATTTAATAAGCAAGTCTTGGTGTTCGAATCCTCAAGCACAAAAAAAAGTAAATTAAAGAGCCATGGTCCCGTTAAAAATATGTGATTTCGCACTGTGGGCCACGTGAACTTGAAAAAAAAAGATTGTGGATCGGAGCTATGGTTGCTTCGTGTCCATAATCCCGTTAAAAATATTTGATTTTGCACTGTGGGCACTACACCATAAGACATTTTTTCGTATTTTTTAGTTCATCAGAAGCAGATTTTTACGCAGATTCTGAATATGTAATCAGTTTTTTTCTACTTTAAAAACTGTCTGCATGATGGTTTATGAAAAAACGCGCAAAAAAAAGTTTCGATAGTCCTGTTTTATTTCTAAGTTCAATATTTTAGCGAAAACTACGGTAAATATTCTACGGCAAGTCAAAAAAATTGATGCGAAAAAAAACGCAATTAGCGCCGGTAGAAAAGGAGGTTTTCGGCTGTTTCTTCTTTTAGCCAAAGGGGAAAAATTCATGTCCTTCACCGCAAGGTGGCGCAGTGTTCTGCTTCGGAGCTCCGTTTGGGAATTGAAACACTTTTCGTTCCGATTCCCAAGGGGTTTTTAATTCATAACTTTTTTAATTTTGGTTCCACGGTCTCGAAAATGCCCGAAATGACTTCCCCGGAATTTTTCCAATCGAAAGACACTTCTCGCGACTTCCAACTCGCCCGCGTTGCGAACTGTAATCGGCTTCAAGCAGACAGACAGAGGCGCACGGATTTTATTAGTATAGATGTCGCAAACAATTCCCTCCTATGTTATTGTGTAATGTAATTCTTTTGAGTGGCCCTGTAAATGAAAAACAACTATTATTTTGACAGCATGTTTTACAGAATGCGCATTTTAGTGCACTTTGCGAATCCATGTAAATTTCAGTAAGTTTAACATGGTGTAACGCCTTTTAAAATTCATTTGAAACGATTGGCCTTAATGTATCGGAAAACTTTTGACTATCCCTGTAAATAAACTAATCATAGTAGAAACTTTATTTACAATAGGATTCGTGCTAGGATAAACATCAATAACATATAAAAATTTCAGAGCAATCCCAGTATATTTACGGGAGTTAGAGCGTGGACAGACGGCCAGACAAACCGAATGCATAAACACTTTTAAACTTTGTTGGAAAGTGTTAAAAAGAGAACTATCTGTAGTTTGTTTCTGTAATTTGTAGAATATAGCTTTCATAGAATTTATCGGTCATTTTACAGAGATACATAAGAATTTTGCTATACTAGTAAATCTGCAGATCAGCAGCCTCAATGTCAGCTTTGCACATCATTTTTTTTAAATACACTTTGGGTAATATTCAACTTCCTGGAAACTGTAATTTAAAATTTTCAAATTACGTAATTATTTATAAGAATAAAAAAAGGATTAGAAGTTTTCAGCCATCAAAAGCGGTAAATTAAAAATTTAGTTACTTTAGGATATTCTGAAATTTTCATGATCTATTATTTTTGCTTTCTTTATTATAACACAGTAGATTTCTGTCTATAGATCCCCTGAACCCCCCCCCCCCCCCGAGCCTCACTTAATTTAAATTTGTCATTTTCTAATAATTGTGCTAATAGTTATTGTATACCTTGCATTTCTTTATACATTTTGATTTATAAGGATAAGTAACAGTTTGGACAAACATTTTTCATTATCCTCATACTTGCCAACCAAAAACACCTAAACCTGATGTATCAGGAACTTTTGTAAGTGTAAACTCAGTAATCTAGAGTCTTACAATTTTTTTTTTTTTTTTTTTCCGGAAAACAAAAAAGTTTTGATTGCATTTTGCGACAGTTATAGCGGGACAGACAGACGTACAGAAGAACAGATTGACAGATGAAAAACAAAAAATTTCGTGTCTCCAAAGTAAGCCTTCACTGAAGTTTCGGCAATGACGTCATTATTCATGAGTTATTGATATCCATGTTTCTTGTATTTTTAACGACTACTATAAAATACCTGTTTTTGTTCAATTATGACGTCATATTTTACTAAGTGAAATATTTATTAAAAATATAATTCTTTATTTCTTTTACTTCTAATTATGCCCCCATTTTTGTCGAAAAATTCTTATTAACGAAATAAATCTGTGTTTAATATTTAACAAAAAGTACTATATCTATAGTTATTTTAATTCTGACGTCATATTTTTTTTTTCTTAGTTTAATTTTTCGAATGGAAATTGCTCAATTGAAACTTATTGCTGTTGAAAAATTATTATTCCAAATTTTGATTTTTTTTTTTGCAACGATAAATGAAATTGGTTGAATTTTATTTAAAAAATCCCTATTGATTCTGTATGAAAAAGAAGGAAATTTTGAATCATTAAGGAAAATATTTGAATAAAATTAATAAAACATAGCCTATGCTTTTTTTTTCTGGGCTATGTTATATTTATATGCAAAGATACAAAGACATTAATTAATTCATCAGTTTTGATGTTGACTTCATTTAAATTTTCGTGCACGCTTTCAAATTTATAACATTATAAGGACAAGGATTAAGATGAATGGTTGCTGAGCAACCATTAAGAGAAGATGAAGAAAATGCATTTGAAATAAGTAAATCTCTAAAACAAATTAGTTTATACTAGTAAATCTGCAGATCAGGAGCCTCAACGTCAGCTTTGCACATCATTCTTTTTAAAACACACTTAGAGTAATATTCAACTTCCTGGAAACTGTAATTTAAAATTTTCGAATTACGTAATTATTTATAAGAATAAAATAAGAATAAGAAATTTTCAGCCATCAAAAGCGTTAAAGATTTAGTTATGTCAGGATATTCTGAAATTTTCATGATCTATTATTATTTTTTTTTTATACCATAGTAGATTTCTTCAGGGAGGGCGGAACCCCCCTGAACCCCCCGTAGTCTCATTAAATTTAAATTTGTAACTTTCTATCAATCTGCTAATGGTTATCGTATATCTTGTATTTCTTTATACATTTTGATTTATAAGGATAAGTAACAGTTTTAATAAGCATTTTTCATTATCCTCATACTTCTGCATACCTTCCTACCACAAACACCTGAATCTGATGTGTCAGGAACATTTGAAAGTGTAAACTCAGTAATCTAGGGTTTTACAATTTTGTTTCCGAAAAAGAAGTTTTGATTGCATTTTGTGGCAGTTATCGGGGACTGACAGACAGACAGACAGAAGAAGAGACTGACAGACGGAAAACAATAAATTTTGTGTCGCCAAAATAAGCCTTCACTGAAGTTTCGGCAATGACGTCATTATTCATGAGTTATTTGCTATCCATGTTTCTTGTATTTTTATCGACTACTATAAAATACCTGTTTTATTTCAATTATGACGTCAAATTTTACCGTGAAAATTTTTTTAAAAATATAATTCTTTTTTATTTCTTTTTTTTCTAATTATGCCCCCATTTTTGTCAGAAAAATTCTTATTAACGAAACAAATTTCCGTGATAATATTTAACAAAGTACTATATTTATTTCTATGTTAATTCGGACGTCATTTTTATTTTTTCTTAGTTTAATTTTTCGAATGGAAATTGCTCAATTGAAACTTATTGCCGTTGAAAAACTATTCCATATTTTGATTTTTTTTTTTAGCAACGATACAGGAAATTGGTTAAATTTTATCTAAAAAATCGCTTTTGATTCTGTATGAAAAAGAAGGAATTTTTGAATTATTAAGGAAAATATATGAATAAAATTAATAAAACATATCCTATGTTCTTTTCTGGGCTATGTTATATTTATACGCAAAAATACAAAGACATTAATTAATTCATCTGTTTTGACGTTGACTTCATTTAAATTTTTGTACACTCATTCAAATTTATAACATTATAAAAATAAGGATTAGGATGAATGGTTGCTTAGCAACCATTAAGAGAAAATAAAGAAAGCGAAATAAATACATTTGAAATAAATAAATCTCTCAAACAAATTAGTTTATATTATTGGAACACATTTATAAAAAATCTCCAAAATTGTAATAATTTTAAAAATCTGAAAAATGCGTAGACAAAATTTCAAAACAATATGAATAATTTAACTGGTAAATTTTAGTATCCATTTATTGTTGAATTCCATTAATGAAATGTGTCATTTTCTCTCAAGAAAAAAAAAATGAAAATCATTGGATTTGCCATAGAAAAGCATTATTGCGCAAAATTAAATATTCTATATTTTCCGAACGAATGAATCAAATCTAACAAAAAACTATACAGCTTAATCTCAGTGCCTCACTAACATACCCACTTAATTTCAAGCCAATCGTATGTTTTTTGCGTCAGTTATCGTGGAACAGACAGACAGACAGACAGAAACCAAAAAATTTCGTGTCTCCAAAGTAAGCCTTCACTGACGTTTCGGCAATTATTGGAACACATTTATAAAAAAAATCTCCAAAATTTTCAGTAATAATTTTAAAAATCTGACAAATGCGTTGACAAAATTTCAAAACAATACGAATAATTTAACTGGTAAATTTTAGTATTCATTTATCATTGAATTCCATTAATCAAATGTGTCATTTTCTCTCAGGGAAAAAAATTGAAAATCATTGGATTTGCCATAGAAAAGCATTATTGCGCGAAATAAAATGTTCTATATCTTCCGAACGAATGAACCAAATCTAACAGAAAACTATACAGCTTAATCCCAGTGTCTGACTAACATACCCACTTAATTTCAAGCTAGTCGAATGCTTTTTACGTCAGTTATCGCGGAACAGACAGACAGACGGAATCCAAAAAATTTCGTGTCTCCAAAGTATGCCTTCACTGACGTTTCGGCAACTAACAATGAACAATAACTGCTAGAAATGCGTTTTCATTTATGTACGCATTTTTAAATTTAACTTTTTTTTGCTTATTACTTGGCGTTCATAAATTTTATAGATATATACAGGATTTCCCAAAAGATCTCAAGTATGTTTCCGTTAATTTACGAAAATTGCTGAATGAAAATTTTTAACTATGCTGTGCGTTTAACTGAATGCCCTTTTAGCACATTATGTAGTATATATACAAATTTATGGATCATATAAACAGGTCTTCACAAAAAAAGTTTGGAAATTTTTCTGACTATTGGCGGTAATTGCAGAAATTGGAATTTTAAATGCGTTATGCGTTTTCCACATTATATGTATTCGTTCATTTAGACATTATATTTTACTCTAATAAACTTTGAAGTTTCGTTACAGTATTCTGAATGTGTTGGAAAATGCTTCATAATCTATGCTGCACGCGTGATTTTGTTTTCTTGTTAAAAGTATATCTATTTTTCTAATATTTATTACAATAGGAACCTGTAATTTAAAAAAGATGCTTATTTTTTTATTTTTTCAAAATAATATTTGTTAATATTTTCTGTTCTAATTTGACAAATGGTAATCTTTCTATTGCAAATCAATTTGAAATATGTTCAATATATGTTCTTGACTTATTTCACTAGTCATGTAAAAGCAATATAATTTTTTACTCTTTTCCATTAATTCGAAAATTAATTTTCTGATACAAAACAACAAGATTATTAAAATAAAATAAGTTATTTATTATTGAGATATTCAGTCATTTATGTTCAAATAAACAATATCATTACTCATCTTAAAATTAAAAAAAAAATAAATAAAGTAAAAAATCATCTTTTAAGTGTATTAAAAAGGCATCATTTCGTGTAAATTAATAAAGATGTATTTATGACTCTTCTGGTAGCTTTATTTCAACAAAATCAACATTAAGAAGCGAGAAAAGAAATGAAATAGCTTTAACACAATTCTCTCTAAAATGAAATTGAAATGAAATTCTTTACTGTTGCCACATTCTCGAAGCTAATTTTCATTTGCAGTCCGATTACACCCAGCAAACAACAACAGAGGAAAAAATGAATAGAAAAAAATTAAAACGAAGTAAAAAAAAAAAAAAAAAAAAAACCCTTAACAATTTGACACGCAAGAATTCTCGGTCGAGAGGAGTAGAGGGAGAGGTGAGGTGAGAGGAAAACTGATCGAAAGTTCAATAGAGGCCCCGAAATTACGAGGCAGGCGTTTATTGCGTCGCTCACAATGGAGGCTCATACTTGGAACCAGCTTTCAATCATCCACCGGCTTCAAATTAAACATCGTCCCGAACCAATCTCGTCTGCAGAGATGATTAAAAGTCGCCCGTGCTTCTTCTGCTTGCAGTTACGGTTGGAAAATCCGAAAATAATAATAAAGAAAGCGCGGGAAAAGAAAAAATCGTTTGGGGACGCGTTTGCTACAAATTGAAAGCAAATAAAATCCGGCTCATGGGCTAAGGCACGCGAGGTGTCGTAATTAGAAGGGGAAATTGGAAAACCCCCGCCGACTGTTAGCAAGTGCCAAATATTAATTTACAAGGCTCCGCACGCGCGTTAATCTACGCTGCTGCTGCCACCACGGCGGTGAGAAATATTTGCAGCCGCTTTTAAAAAGTCGTTTGGCGGATGTTTAAAAGTCTCTGGCAATATTAGAAACTTTTTCCCGCCCATCAGCTTTCAAAATCAAATCGCCGCAGCGGAATAAGAAGAAAAGTAAAAATAAATTACTTTCCTTTTAAAAGATGCATGATGTTCGATGGGAAATCACTTTTGTTCGATGAAATTGCAGCCGGTATTCAATAAAGAACGTTATTACGAGTTTCCGAATACAAAAGACGAAAAGGTTGCCTTTCTTTATTATTTTTTACTTGGTTCGTTATTATTTTCTGAACGCGAGTCTAAAATAAGGAAAAAACCTATTACTTCTCTATTTTATAAGGTTTTTCCGATTGCTGTGTTCCTTTTGTACTTCACTCAATGATTTTAGATCAAAAGGACAAAATACTTGGTCAAACATTACAGACCAACTCGGTTGCTTGCAAATGAATTTGAACAAATTAATTTCTTTAATCTCTTCCCTCGCCAGTTTCCTAATGAAGGATGTTCATCTCTTTTGCTAAAAAAAGAAATATTTTGCTTTCCAAAGTATATTTTTTCCTTCAGGAAAAGAACATCTGAAGCATTCTTATTCGAATATGTATAATGAAGAAAAGACGGTGAGAGAAAATGAAATAAAATGTTCGTTAATGTGTTTTATGAGGTATTCTAGTTGATGAAAATAATCTTCAGCTAACTGAGCTATCTGCACAGTGGGGGTGTAACAGATGAATGATTCAGTAAAGATTTTGACATCAGTTGTATCTAGCATTCTTGAGGTTATCACTTTTGAAAAATCCTAATAACTGTATTCTGCTAAGCCAACCACTGACGGTTAATAATGATACAGATTAATATTCGTTTTGGATAAAATGATTCAAACATTTTCTACATTTAAAAAACTAATTTGAAGTCATCAAAATTCAGAGAAGTTGACGACTTCTTTTATCAACAATTTCGAAATTTATTCAATTCGGATTAATAAGGATGAATAGATTACACTATTTGCTAGTTAGTTATAACAAGATTCTTTTAACAAATAAGATTACTATTTATATTATTAAAGCTAGACAGTACTTAAAGTTTGTTTAAATTGTTAATACATTTGCATTTAACAACATTGAATACATGTGCATTTAACATTTGCGTCGCACAAGCATTTAGCAGATCTAAAGCATATCACACACTGAGCAGACAAGGTAACAAATGCGTAAGACAGAGGCAAAATGTAGAGTTCAAACCGGTTTTTTCTTTGTTAAAAGGATGAAATGTCGCTTGAATCTTGCTTTTTTGTAGCTTGTCTGTTCAATGTGTTACGTTTCTAACACAACTAGTGCCGTATACGGCAACGGAAAAAGCTACTTATAAAGTCTATAACTAGTGGGTTGAAAGAAAGTGTTAGCAATTTCAATAGAACGAATACCCGACGAGTGATGAAATGTATATTTTAAATATATTGTTTTGGAATAAAGTAGGCAGCATGATTGTGATGATCAACTGCTTCTTATTTAGAACATTAATCCAAATAAACGTTCTTGATTGTCTTAAACCGAAATATTTGCTGAAATATGAAATAGTGGGTAATATGCCAATACTTGCGTAACTGTTTACTCTTTTTCATATTATCTAGATCATCATAACCATCGAATACCACTATTACGTATGTTTTATTCGGACATGATATTGTTAGTCAAATAATTTACGTGTAGCATAGTCATGGTAAGTTTTGCAAATATTTTTGTTCCATGTTACAGCATGCAGCAGATAATCACCATCAAAAACGAAAGCGTTAGGGTGATTCAATTCGTGTTCATCAACAATAGGGATTTTATCATATGGAGCTAATTTCAAAGACCACGAAAAATAGATAGATAAGAAAAGGAAATCAAAGGCTCAAGAAAGCTTTCATTCGATTTTAAAATGATTATGCAAATCGTAAAACTTTCATCAAATACTCAATATGTGTTTATTTACTTATTACAATGGTAAAACTACTAGTATAATTTCCAGTCAGTAACTTCGCTCTCACTGAATGGATGGAATATTTGAAACTGAAAGGAACACTTGGACGTCCGGCCCTTTATTTTATGTATTTGGAATCCGCCACACACCAACTATCCTCGTATTTATTATTCGATCGAAATATCGCAACTCTCGAAGGATAATGTAAAACTCCAGTTAGTCGCATCATTCTACTCGCGCTGTATTTGCTCTGGTCAGGCGGCGCTTTATTGTGGTAACGCTGCATTTTTCATCTTTAATGGCTTTTCAAGGAAAGAGCTGGACACGTGAAGGAAGGAAAAGTTTCCTTCAAGTTCGATCTAATTTCCTTATCCCCTTTATATTGTTGAATTCCCCGTAATTTTGTTAAAAACCACATTTTATTGCTTTAGAATGACAGTGAGCACTTTTCTTGTCTAAATGCAGTCAAAATTCTTGCATAAATTATGAATGGAGTTAATGCAATTTGTTTCCGTTCCCTCACCTGAATTGCATAACACATGAACATAATGTTTAGAGCTCTTCACAAAATTTTGTGACCCTTGTTCATTATGAACGGTTTGATGAATTATGATTTATGAACTATCTCAAACATTAAAATGACTTATGTTAGTGTATAATGTGTAAATTAGGTGTAATAAAGTGTAACTTTTCGACTTTTTATACATTAAACTTGTCGTAAATTTGTAACAAGTAGTCGGTAACAAGTGACATTTGGTTCAACATAAAAAATACGTAAAAGATACTCTACTCCACTTAAGTGAAAAAAAACTTCTCTTCTTCTCTTTGCCCCCAAAATATTATAAAAGAGCTTTTGTTTGAAGTGTGTGTATAGGGGGGGTCTTACAAGATCTTTATTTTTACTGCTAAGACGAAGTTCTCAAATTTTCATGAATGCCCATCCATTGTCGTCAAAATGTTTGGTCTATTTTATCCACTGAGTTCAACATATAACGTGTCGAGTTCAGTGGTTTTACCTAAATGTCAGCTGTGTTTTTCGTCATTGTCCCAGCAAGAACGAACGATTTGAGAGTGACCTTGACCAATTTACTCATAGACGATGAAATGTTGTTTCTTTTGTCTTAATTATGTTATTTATTTTCAATTTGCAAGTTTTGTTGACGCTATTTATTATTTTTTATGCAGTCAGTACTTACAACAATATCTTCAGAAATCTAGTAAATTCAATTCATACCCTAAGCGAGTCAATATATAACAATTCAGAGGTTATTTCCCACTGTTTACTTGATGAAACTCAAAAGAATTGTCAATAACTGTTTATATATTTATCCCATTGTAACAATAATACCATAATGCTGTGTTCGTAATAAACTTTTTGCCGTTGTTTTGAATCATTTCCGCACGCACACTTCGACTTCATCGTCCCTACAATACTTTTTAGCACTTTCCAACAAAGTTGAAAAGTGCTTATGCATTCGGTTTGTATGGCCGTCTGTCCGTGCTCGAACTCCTGTAAATACACTCTAAGTGCCCTGAAATTAGTGGACGTTATTGACGTTTACCCTAGCATGAACCCTATTGAAAATGAAGTTTCTATCATGATTAGTTTATTTACAGGGGAAGTCAAAAGTTTTCCATTGCATTACGGTTTATGGGGAAAAATCGTTTCAAAGGAATTTTAAAGATGTTATACCCTGTCGAACGTATTAAAATTTGTATGCATTTATGAGGTGCACTAAAATATGCATTCTATAAAATATGCGGTGAAAATATAGCTCTTATTCATTTACAGGGCCACACTAATTCCATTAGATAATGGTAAAAGGGGGAATTGTGTGCGACATATTTCAAAAATATTAAACTATTTCATGTATAATAAAATTATTCTCTGTCTCTGAGGCTTAAAATATGATACTATAGGATGGACGAGTTCTTACTGTAAATAAAAACTATTCTCTGACAGTCACATACATTTATTATCAGACGAACAGGACAAAAAAAAAACGAACAAAAAATAAAACATAGATTCGTTCGTCGTTACTTTTCTTAACAATCTTTAAAAAGTCTTAATACGTCGTAAATATTTTAGTTCTTAAAAGAATCGTCTTAAATCGTCGTTTTTAATTCGTTGGAATCATCTCTTTAGCTTTTTATCAACGTCGTTAGCCATCGTCGAAAAACGTTCTATTTACATTTTCTTTCTCTCAATCCTGACCACACAGCTTCGATGTTTCCCGTTTCTACTTTTAATCTCGAAGCAGAGTTCGGAGAGTGGTGGAGGGAAATACATTCCAATGCAAGTGCAGAAGATTTCTCTTTTAACGGCATTTCTGGTTTAGGTTTACGAAATTTAGTGTTCTCATAGTCATGCCGAATTTTGTCATAAATTTTGAGCTTTTGTTTAAATTCTACTATAGATTGGCAGCCATATAATATTGATTTTCGAAAAACAGGGTCGGGTATACCGTTAATAATATACTGCATCAGTGCTGAATCTTCGATGTTACCGCGCGAACAATAATTGTTTCATTACGAGAAAATATTCTTCAAGAGATTCATTTTCTTGTAATTTTCGTTTATTTAACATGTCATGTAACTCAGCAGAATTATAAGTAATGCCAAATTCAGAAATTAAAAGTTGTTTAAGTTTTTCATACGAGTTAATGTGAAATTCTGTTTGTACTAGCAGCTGGGCTTTTCCTCGTAAGGATCGTTTAGCAAATATAAATTTATGGAATTCTGATAAATTGAGCATGCTAGCGACATCGTCAAAATTACTTAACCAAATATTTATATCTTGAAAAGAACTACCATCAAAAGGCGGTATAACGCTTTCAACATCATTAAAATTAATAGTAGATGGCAAAAAACTTTGAACTGGAAATTGCTTGTTTTTATCAAAATTTGATGATTCGGTATTACTTGCAGGGTCATTATTCAATGTAGTATTATGTGAAGATATTTCAGGTTCCGAATCGGTATCACTTTCGTTTTGAATAATGTTAGCTTGCAGTGAATTTAAGTCTGAAAGATATGTCACTAATCTGGTTGCAAGTTCAGTTAAAGAACCTTCATTTGAGATACAGAGTAAATTACAAATTGTGATTAAATCGTTCAAAGAAAAATCTGCTTGAACTTTCGTAACTTTATTTTTGAATTCAGTGCTGGTCGTTTCGAAATCGAAACCAGTGAAGTCACGAATTCTTTTTCGATTTGATCGATCACCATCAGTGTCGAACAATAATTTGTGGAGGAGTTTTATTTTATTAGTACGTTCATTTTTAAATGCAAGTTCCAGTTCTTTGATGTCGACTAGCTTCATAGTAAATATAGAATATGGAATAATTGACTCACCCGTAAAATGATATCCGACTTGAATCTGAAGAAAACAAATAGTTCATAACAATGAGAAAAAATGCTAAGTGGGCACTTCTGGCACCACTTTATAGGATGGACGAGTTCTTACTGTAAATAAAAACTATTCTCTGACAGTCACATACATTTATTATCAGACGAACAGGACAAAAAAAACGAACAAAAAATAAAACATAGATTCGTTCGTCGTTACTTTTCTTAACAATCTTTAAAAAGTCTTAATACGTCGTAAATATTTTAGTTCTTAAAAGAATCGTCTTAAATCGTCGTTTTTAATTCGTTGGAATCATCTCTTTATCTTTTTATCAACGCCGTTAGCCATCGTCGAAAAACGTTCTATTTACATTTTCTTCCTCTCAATCCTGACCACACAGCTTCGATGTTTCCCGTTTCTACTTTTAATCTCGAAGCAGAGTTCGGAGAGTGGTGGAGGGAAATACATTCCAATGCAGGTGCAGCAGAGAGAGAGAGTGTAGCCCACACATGCGAGAGTATATCCCACAATACTGTCTTGCATAATATGAAGTACATAATATTTATAGGGACACACAAAAGATTTCAAATAGTATATTCTTTCCGAAGTAACTGTATATATATATCCGATGATGGATGAGATGCATTGTAATTATGATATGCGCGTTTAAGTTTCACTAAATCTATGCTCATTATGTGGTGTGTATACATGCTATAATTGATATATAGGGCTACCCAAAAGAGCGCACTTTACTGAAGAGCTTTACTGAGAACTTTACTGAATATGAGCGTAAATTACTTAAAGATGATTCTTAAATAAGTTATGCATTTTTATGTTCAACTGCATTCAATTTACTAAGAGATGTTTGTAGAATATAGACAAAATGATATACAGGGCCACGCAAGGAATTGGATACATAGACGCATATGAATAATAAGTTATCAGGATGTGATTTCAGTTGTTTTAAGAGTGTTTTAGTTTTAAATAAATTTTAGCTTAATACTGACGTGTAATAAAGGTACAAGGTAAACTACGGGGCTGAACAAAAGTATTCAAGTATGTTTCCATCAATTAGTATAAATTGCTGAAAACGAAATTTCAAGCTACTAAGCATTTTCTTGCTAAACAATATTTTCCCATTGTACAGGGTGTCCACTCTCAACAGTGGCCAATGGCTAATTAAGGCTGTTAATTTTCATCATTTTATTTAACAACAATTCTGTTCATCTTTTCTGCTCGCTCCACCAGTGTCTGAGAAGTTCTGACTTCGAAACTGGTAGACGGCAGGTGCTGGGCTGGAACCCAATCACGGCTGTCAACCTAATCGTTCAGAGTTTTTCGTGGTTTTCTTCGAACCTTGGATTTTCTTACGTAAATGCAAATTAGGTTCACTTAGAGAGACCCCCACGGAAGGCACCCCCCCCCTTAGGACTTATATCCTACATGTTGATAATTGGCCGTCATAAACAAACCCAAACCAAATCTTTTCTACTTATATGTTTATTACGAATCGTATATTTTGCATTAATATGTCACAATGATTAAAGATTTTAAATTTATATTGTAATGTTAACTTTACTCTCCGCCATTTTTTTTTATTATATCTGACGAAATTATATTTTTACTAAATTTGTAAATGACCTCTAATTTGCAGCGAAAAATATGCTTCAACTTTAAACAGTTATAACTCAGTCAATATTAATCGTAGAATAACGAAATTTTTTTTGTCTTACTTTTCAGTGTAACAGAAAAATTTTACTAAATATAACTTATAGGATTAATTAGGATCAAATTTAAACTTTGTAACTTTTTAGCTCACAGGCTATCATAGCCTGAGAGCTTATGTGCCCGTCCTTTCTGTGTGTATGTTCGTTCGTACGTTCGTGCGTAACGCGATAACTCATGATAAAAATATCGGATCCACTTAAAATTTTTTATATAGGTATATCCTGATAAGGCGCTTCTGTGATTAGTTTTTGGAGTTCATTCGATATGTATAAGAGGGGGAACGGGGGACTCATGCCCCTCCCCTTAATTGATATAAATGGATTTTTCATGCAGAAATAATAGTTTTTGTTCAAAATTTACACATAGGATCTTTCTGATGAAGCACTTCCGTGATTGGTATTAGGTGTTCATTGGATAAATATTAACAGGGGAAATGTGGGGGTCTAATGCCCCTCCCCTTAATTTATATAAATGGTTTTTTCATGAAGAATTGTCAGATTTCGTTCAAATCTCCGAATAGTTTTGGGAGTTTAATGGTTAAGTATATAAAAGAGGGGGATAACTCCTCTTAAATTATATAAATGGGTTTTTATTAAGAATTATCCGATTTGCTCTGAATTTTGGATATGGATTTTTTTATGATAAAGCATGTCCTGATCAGTTTAGAGGGTTCAATGATTAAGCATAAAAAGGGGAAAGGGAGGAGCTGTTCCCCCCTCTTTAATTTTTCTGCGAACGGAATTAACCCTTGAAAACATAAGGGTGTAATGTAGAATTAGTATGCGTAGCCTGTGAGGTCAATGCCATCAGTTTAACTGGGCAATATTTTTTTTTATTAAGAAACGTTTTCATTGACCCAAATTTCTTTTAAAATATTTCTTTACATCATTTAAAACATTTTTCTAAATGGAACTATATATCTATGACTAACGGTTTAGGAATTAGCCATTGGCCACCGTTGAGAGTGGACCCCCAATATAGTATGTATATCAACTGACAGATCAAATATGTTTAAGCATTGAGACGGGCCTGAAATGCAGTTGGTGTGATAAACATAATTCCTGAACGTTTAACTTGCTAGGTAAGGGTACATGTCATCCAAACAATGACAAAAGGATGATAACCGGGTACCTGATAAGTCTATTCATTCCATTTCTAAAAGGAAAGAGTAAATGGAGGCATCCAAAGAGAAGCAGAGAAGTATAAGTTTTTAGGGCTGTTCAAAAGTATCTTAATACAAATTTGGCTATATTTGACTATATATCTTTATTTCCCTCGATAACGATATTATGATAAGATTTCATGAAGTGTTGGAAAGTGCTTCATAATCTATGCTTAATGCATGATTTTTCTTACTTGTTTGAGTTTACGGAAGATGTGGAAGTCGCATGGAGACAGACTTGATGAGCCCCTCCATTTTCGCAACATTCTGATCTCGGACACGCTTCAGTGCTCCACTCCACGCGTGGAAACTCAGATAATATGCTTCATACGCGAAAGCAGTTGTTCAACTCTTTAATCCTTGTCAGAAATATACAATACTCCCCATAAATATTTTTCATTCGGCGATGGATTTCACAACCTTCTACAATGTAGCTGTCAAAAAACTTATACTTCTCTGCTTCTCTTTGGATGCCTCCATTTACTATTTCCTTTTAGAAATGGAATGAATAGACTTATCAGCTGCCCGGTTATCATCCTTTTGTCATTCTTTGGATGACATGTACCCTTACCTAGCAAGCTAAACGCTCAAGAATTATGTTTGTCACACACCAACTGCATTTCAGGCCCGTCTCAATTCTTAAACATATCATACTAGGTTTAATGACTTCTACCTCATTTTTTACTGACTGTACCTAATACTTTACATCTTCTATTTTGACTATTCATGCTCGTGTCATTTTCCACTAAATCGTTTACGCTGAAAACTTCCTCATTGACTTTTTTTTTTTTTTTTACCAATTATTTTTCGAGCGATAACTGCTCGGTTCTGGATTTCCATAATGGAAGGCACCCCATATTAACCTATTGAAACAGAAATGTTTTGCATCAGCATGAGCTCCAGTCATTAAAATAGACATGATTTTTACTATAAACATTGCATGTTTTAAAACATAACGTGTTTTTTCTGTTTTAAAAAGTGTTTCTATTTCTATTCTTCTCATTTCAGGCTATTCGGGCGAAATGGCATCTGTTATTCCTGCCACGAAACTATCCCACCGAACGAGATGGTGATGAAAACCCAAGACCACGTCTATCACCTCCGCTGTTTCTCTTGCTCCAGATGCCATTTTCCTCTGTCCATCGGAGACAAGTACAGACTCTGTGAGGGCAAAATTGTCTGCTGTGACAGAGAATGCATAGGACTTACGGCCAGAAAAGGAGCTATGCTCAGCAGAAGAGGGGGCAAAACGGCCAGATTACCGAACGCGGTCAAGGCGTGATTCAACTCATTGCTCATTCTTGATGCAGAATCCTCTAGTCTAACAAGGGCACCACCAAACATGGTGCACACAGACTTTAATGATTTCAAAGTATGTTGTAGGGGTCATACCACTAATTATTCAGCTGAAAGGATTCTTTCAAATGGGCCTTAGTTTTTGAGAAATTGGGGGTCAAAGTTCAGCGTATATTTCAAATACTTATTAGTACGAGCGCCGCATGTGAATCGGTGGCGTCGTGGTAACGAACGAGCCTGCAAGTCGAAAGGTTGCGGGTTCGAATCAGTCCTCGGCCTTTTACATATTTTTATGTTTTTTTACACTTCGCAAATTATAAGCAGAATTGAAAATTCGACAGCTTTGAACCTTTTGATATTTTCTGAAGAGGACAGTTTACATTGTCAACATTTTTTTATTATTATTTTTTCAAAATATGGTGAACTGACTGCACTTCAGGGTTCAATTAAACGTACATTTTGCAACAAATAAATAAATAAAAATTTGTATTTAATTAAAATTTTGAAAAAGTATAAGAAAATTTCAATATTTTAAAATCTCCACTACTTTAAATATTAATATTTTTAGATTAATCCGTCACTTTTTTTTCTTTTCAAATGTGTATTACACAATATTGTGCTTGGATTTTTAGATAATTTAATACTGCATTTAATGTAATTTATATTACTAAAATACTTAATTCGTGATAAATATGTTTAAAAATATATTAAAAGTAAAAAAAAAAAAAAGTTTCATCATCATTTGTAAAAGTGCAAAAATAAGACCAATAACAAGAAATCTTCATTTATTCTGATAATTACGGAGGAAAGCAGACGATTAAAAAAAGTATTTTTATATGTATTATAAATTTTATCTCATTAAACAGATGATACGGAAAGAGTATTTTGATTTGTTATAAAAATAGATGTAATCTGTCATTCTTATTTGTGCAAACGATAACTTATGTTTATGTTGAACTTTGGAGATAAATGTATTTACAGAAAATTGGAAAATTGAAAACTTGGATAACTAGCAACAACTTGCATTTTAACATTACTGCATTAATATTTTATTATTTTTTCGAAGATACGCATTACTTGAATAATCTAATCCTAAAGACATTTAAAAAATTGCACCCGAAAATTATTTTGTATTATTTATACATATACAAAAAAAGGCAAGTTTTCATTTAGAATGCTATAAAATAAAAAAGCGATAGGGAAAAAAAATCATTATTTCAGGATTGTGCTTAAAATAAAAAACACGAATAATAATTAATAAAAAAAAGTTCTAGGCGTAAACTAGTTTTGTAGTTTTGTCAATAGAAATATTCGTTTAAAAATTGCAGAAAAAATAAATTTTCATGAAAAAATTTAAAAATGTAAATGTAATTTATTAAGAAAATATCAAAAGCTGTAGAAATTTTGTAATAAAAATACTTAAAATTTGTAACGTGTAAAAATACAAAAATAAATAAATAAAAGCCGATGACTGATTCGAACCCGCAACCTTTCGACTTACAGGCTCGTTCGTTATCACGACGCCACCGATTCACGTGCGGCGCTCGTACTAATAAGTATTTGAAATATACGCTGAACTTTGACCCCCCAATTTCTCAAAAACTAAGGCCTATTTGAAAGAATCCTTTCAGCTGAATAATTAGTGGTATGATCCCTACAACATACTTAGAAATCATCAAAATCTGTGTGCACCATGTCTGGTGGTGCCCTTGTAAGTACTACGTTCGGACTAAAATTGATAAGATTTTTAGTTGAAGTTCCTAACTGGATGACCAAGAAATTGTGTTTGATCTGTTCGCACTGTTAGACATCAGTGTTTCTTTCGGACACCTTCTTGGTAGGGAGGGCTCTAATTTCCAGAAACAAATCCACTGATTCCCTACACCCTCCAGAGAAGCTATGAGCAACATTACAATTAATGAACAAGCACGCCAGCGCGGAAGGAGAGGAGAAAGGCATTGTCTTTCCGATTTTATTTACTTAGTTAATACAAAAATATTTCTTTTGATTTTTCAAATAAAGAAAGACTAAAAATTATTACTTTCAAATAACATAAAATAACTAAACTCTAAGACTAAAGGATTTTCTTTTGGGAAGAGGGAGGAGCTATTTCCATGGCTCAACTGCGAAAAACAGTTTTATTTCTAACTTATTTTACTTTATCATGTATATATATTTTTTAAGATTTATGTGTTTAAATATTATCTTAAACAGGAATTCAGGAGGTATTCTTCCATTCTACTGACGTAAAATGGAGTAAATTATTCAAATTCTTTCTTTAGATGCATATTGGTTTTAAAATCTTGCTAATCCTTATTTCATTCTGCTGATGATCATGCTACATTCTTTAAATTTATGTATCCTCCTTGAAACAAATGGTTTGAAAGAAAGAAGTAATATTAAATATTTAACTGCATAAAAACATTCTAAAATTGATTCAGTTTAATGATTAGGAAATGTTTTACAGGCCAATTTTCCCACTCAGGAACATCAAATAGAAAATCAATTAAATGCTAAATTTCATTCGTTTTGGATCTAAAAAAGGAGTTATTACAAAAAAAGGCTTAATATTTTTAGATAAAAATTACCCGTGTATGACAAAAGGGAAATTCAGAGAAAATCTTAAGCAAGGTACGTATAAGGTGTTTATTTCGGGGTACCACAGCTTCCAATTGTAATTTTATTTAAGTACAGAATTTTGCGGTTAAATTAACAGAAGATTTTGAAGTAAGGATAAATCGAAAAAGGAGATCGTCCATCCTAATAAAAAAGCTTTTTATTCTCATTTTTGTAAAATGTGTGTCTTATTTATGACATAAAATTGGAAAACGATCCAGTGTTCTTTTAATAATTTTATTTTAAGCATATCTACTGATTTTTAAGAATATATAATATAATATTTAGCGTACGTAGTAGAGAATAGCAATAAGGAATGCATTCGGTTATAATTTTTTAAGCGTTCATGTTCCTTATCAGGCTAAAAATGATCATAACAATTTCCATACAAAAACATTTTTACAGCCTGTTTTAATGTTTAATAGCTTTAAACTAAGTATATTAAAAATCAAAATTAATACATATCAGAAATGTTCAAGTTGTAAGGGGTACAAAGAGTATTGTGTTTGATACCAGCATTTACTGTGCGGGTGAATTAATCGAATCATTACATAATGGATATGATAATTTGCAGCTATCATTCGGGATTTAAAATTTTAACTACACGGTGACTGAAAAATTGTGATTAATTTTTCAGTTAGTTAACTTTAAGTGTATTTATTGTCAGACTTTGAACTTAAGCACGTTGTGATTTTTCATACACTGTTATAAATATCATAAAAGTAAAAAACGAAAGTAAATAGAATGTTATTTTCAAAATCAAAGCCATGGGCGCACTTAAAATTTTGATAAACGTGTTCAAAGAAGGACGCTTTAAATTTAAGTACCTTACACATTTTAGTCTGAACGTAGTACAAGTGATGTCTTATTCATCACAAACTGTATATCTATTGTACATAAAATTATGAACTTGTTGGACTGTACATCGGTTTCACTATAAAGACTTGGATTACAAAAAAGACATTCTGTTATATGACAAGACGACTGCAAAGTCATGAAATTGTTGATTTTGAGAAACAACCACGAAAGGCAATAAAATTATGTAAAAAAGGAATTGTGATTTTTTTTTTTCATTGCATGAAAAATTTGTAAATTAATGTGACGAAATGTTTTTAAAA
This sequence comes from Maratus speculifer, assembly GCA_964019185.1. Lineage (NCBI taxonomy): Eukaryota > Metazoa > Arthropoda > Arachnida > Araneae > Salticidae > Maratus > Maratus speculifer. Next base: position 217,476,601 of record OZ025294.1, read on the forward strand.
TATTATAATTTTTTGAAATAGAGCTCAATTTATTATATGTACATATGTATCTTGTTGCTGTTATTTTCATGTGTTATTATTTCTTGCAATAAAATTAGGCCTTCTAGATATCAAATTATGCTTTATAAATAGGCTAATTCAACTACATTACATTCTTATCGTACTTGTTGTCAGCACATCGCAAACTGGAATGATTTTGTGAACAGGAAATAAAATTTTCGAAGGTTGTTTTTATATTCTTGATTAAAATTTATAGTCCAAGAGCCGGTAGCACAAAAACCTAGGATATCGAGCACCAGAAAAGAAACCCATTATTTTATGGAAATACAGTAATAGGGGAATCTAATGATCCATGTTTGCCGCAAATGAAGTGAGGCATACCCAAAAATAAATACCACTAATGGTTTACTCGTAGGTTTAACATTGTGTTTCCGTATAATCAAAGATATGAAATGATCGTACGACAAATACAATGATAAACCTATGAATAAACCACTAGTGGTATTGATTTTTGGCTTATGAACCACTTCCGGCAGACATGGATCATTAGATTCCCCTATTACTACTCTTCTATAAAATAAAGATTTTTTGTCTTGTTTTCGATGCCTTTTTAAGTGTTTGTGCTGTCGACACTTGGACTGTTGCAATAACGGAAAACATTAGTCACCATTCTTACTACTATCATGTCTTAATTAAACTAGTACATTTATTGATGTGTATTAGATCGTGCATGCATTCATGCATCGGATAAACATACACAATCGCGAATACGGCGGGTTACAAAGGATCCGATCTCCTAAACGCTATTGGCTACTTAAGAAGCGTCTAAAAAATTAGGTAAATTGTGAGATATTTAAACAGCTGGAGAATAAGATCGTGCACATTGCGAGACATGTGAAAAAGTGACTCCTATTATCGAAATCATTATGCTCAAGCAAAGTTCCACGATAAGACCAATCGAACAAAATCAATGTGACACGCCGTATCCTGTGCAATGGATCAACACATAACCATTAAGATTTGTTACAACTGGGAACCCGTGCAATGTTGGTTGAGATCAATATCAATAGCAGTGAGTAAAAAAATGTGTTTATGACTGGTTGAAACGTTTCCTCGATGGAAAGAGCTATGATGGACCCTATTCGGTTGGCTGTTAACCGTCAAATTCTCCAGATCTGGCATCCCTAAACATACTCCCCCCCCCCACCCCTGTCTTCAAGCTAGTCATGAAAGATATATACACCCTGGCAGATATGCTAAATATTTTACATGTGATATTGATGCTGTACATACTCTGAACTCAATCTTTGCTGAGAATTTTGAGTTTTATAAACTTTGTGAAAAGTATTTTGTTAGTTGGAGATTACTTTGAAATATGATAATTTTTTTTTAAATATCTTTCGTTTCCTTTATTTTACGAGGTCGTTCGCCAAATTTTTTTATATACACCTTGTATATATTTAAATATTCAATGTGCTTAACTTCTCCATTCGTTTTTAACCCTTTATCTACCGACGGTACTTATAAGTACCATTAAAATTACTTATAAAATTCTTTTAATAAGTCGATTAGATGTAATACTGTTTAGAATGAGTTACAGATACATTACTTTATTGTGTTCCAAAAGCATTATTGGTTACACAAAACAAAAATATTTTTAAAAGGATAATATCTTTTCCTTTTGTATCTTTTCAGCTTTCTTGGCGCTGAGGGAAGGTGGATGGGGATTTTTCAATTCGGAAGTTTTTCTATACTTATATTTTAAGAATATCATATTTGTATATTTTATAATTCTACTAAATACTAAGAAAACAAATTTAAATAAACGATTTGAGTGGGGTTATAAATATAGCACAAAATCCTTGTAAATTCAAATTTGATTAATCTTTCTAAATCTTTCTATTCTTCTAAAATCCTTCAAAAATTTATTAAATGATTGTTTAAATCTTTTAATTTAGTTTAAACAATTTACATAAAATGCTTTAGAATGTAAAATTTTCATGAATTCATAATTCGGTAGATAAAGGGTTAAGGAATATTCCTAATTGAAATTTCTTTGCATATGGATAGAACGCTCCACTAGAAGAGAGATAGTCACTATTTTTGCTTCTGTAATGTGGATTAAAGAGTGAACAGGTGCAGAAGGTTTTTATCCACATATAAAGCTTTCCATAAATTGCAACACATAACATGTTAAGCTGGATATCCTCAGTTAGGATTCTGTGCAGTTTGAAAGTGGTGGGCTGGCATGTTTGTTTAAATGGTTTTGTAGAGTTTCCAAGTATTAGAATGTGTAATAGCAAATTAATCCGAAACCCTACAATAAATTATTAGGGATTACATTTTGTATTTTTTGTACATCTGGTGTTATTGAAGTCTGCGCAATCTATATCTTTAGAGCTACAAATTTCTTGAATGTCTGCTAAGTAATTAATAGCTGCTCTGAAAAGGGTTGATATTCTGAATTTTTTAGAGTAATATTCCTGCACTTGTTTATATATTAACTAGCTGTTCTGCCCGGCGTTGCCCGGGTTCATCAAAAAATAGCAAGAATTGCGAAAAAACTTTAAAAATCATAATAAAAACCTATAAATTTAAAAATGCTGCACGAATTTCATCTAAACTTCGTTGAAAAGAGATGGGCTAGAAAATTGAAGTTGGATTATTTTTACTAATGTGGAAAAATCTTACAAATCGCAAAAAACATTAAAAATCTCATAAAAATATAAAATAAAATTCAAAAATTGTGTTTCAAAATTCGAATAAACTTTGAAGAAAAGAGATGAGAATTTAATAAATTCGGCCAAAAATTGAACCTCTAAAAAATCGAAGCGGGTCCCGAAGAAACGTACTCATCGCTTTAAAAATGGCAGAATTTTCAAAAATCACGGAACTCAAAATTTACTCTACTTGGATAAATGTTTTGAATCTAATTAATTTGATAATGTAAAAAGCATTGAAATACGAAAAAAACTGCTAAAAAATCGCAATAAAAATCTTTAATCGCACAGGAGAAAATTTATCATATTAGCGAAGAAATTAAAAACCGAATTCCTTTTCCGTATCTGAAAAAAATCGCCGTGAACTCAAAAAAAAAAGCATACTGCATTAAAAATTGCTGTAGATAAAAATAAGAGAGCAAAACAATTACCGTAAAGGATAAAAGTTTGAAACCAAACTCTTATTAGTCTAGAAATTTAAAATCGAATTCCTTTGAAAAATGTTAAAGACTGAGAAAGCCCAAAAATTGCATTGAAAATTGTAATGAAAGTCGTAAAACACTAAAAAATCCCTAGGGTAAAAATTCACTGTTATAATATAAAATATTGTAATCAAGAAATTAACCATATTAACCAAAAAGTTTGAAATCGAAATCGATTTCCGGATGTAAAAAAATCGCCACGGAACTTGAAGAATGGCTGAAAATTACATTGAAAATTGCATTAAAAATAGCTAAATATTTGGAAGTCAATGCTTAAAAAAATAATATTAAGGCAGGGCCGGGGGGGGGGGGGAGATGATCGAAATCATTCATAAATTACAAAATGTAGGCATGGAACGCCAAAATCTTATTAAGAGATAAAACATTGCATTCGAAACATAACTACATTAAACAAAATGTTTGATATCAAAATTGGTTTCTGAATGGCAGAAAATCGCCAAGGAACTTAAAAAATGGCTAAAAATCGTATAGAAAACTATATTAAAAATAGCTGAATATTTAAAAGTCATGGCTGTAAAAATTTAATATTCAGTCGAAAATATTGTAATCGGAAATCGTTCATGAATAAGGAAAAGTCAACACGGAACACCTAAAATCCTCCAAACTAACTAAAAATTACATTGAATATCGCATTAGAAATTGGCAAAATTCATAAAAGCGTGGAGAACAAATTGTACTATTTATGCTAAAAGTTAGAAAACGAAATTCTTTTACCGATGTCAACAACTGTCACAGAACTTGAAAAATCACTATAAAACAGATTAAAAATCAGTAAAATTCAAAAATCCGGACAAAATTTGCCATAGTAAGATAAACATTTATATTAAATTTGAGTGAACAGTGCTTTGAGGTCTATAGCTACAATGGCTGTTACCTCGATTGATCCAGAAAACACAGAAACAAATACAGAACACTTTATTATAACAGAAAAACCAGTACATACATTTTAATACACATCACAGGGACAGCACAGACACCCATGCCGCTAGTTAGACTCGAACCAGGGACCAGCGGTGTGGAAGTAGCTGCCTCTGCCAACCATGCCACTGGGACGGCTGTATTAAATTCCTGCGGACATAATTTACCATAATGGGACAAAACATTGAAATCTGAACTCTTTCATTAGTTAAAAAATATCGACGCAAAACTTGCTAAACATTTTATGAAAATACACAAAAAATCTGAATCATTGATGTCAAAATTTACTACATTAAGCTACAAATTATTTAAAAATTTCTTTTCCAATTGTGAAAAAATCGCCGTAGACTCGAAAACATCTAAAAATTGTATTCAAAAATTCATTACAAATCGTTTCAAATTTAAAAATAGCGGGGGACAACATTTACATTAATAGAGTAAAATAGTGTAATCTGAATTATTTCTTAAACACGAATGAAAAAATCGGCGCAAAGCGTGAGAAATAATGAAAACATTGCTAAAAATTGCATTAAAAAATCACTAATTTCAAAATTCGTAAATGAAGTGTAAATGTTTAAAATTAATTTCCTTTTCGAAATTTCAAAAAATAGCCGTGAGATTCAAAAAACCAATACAAAGCCATTGAAAAATTCATTAAAAATCGCTAAATGTAAATACATCCCGTGAATAAAAAAGTATTATAGTCGTGTAAAACGTAGCAACCATTCTTTTTTACATGAATTACAAAAAAATCGACGCAGAAAACAAAATATATCAAAAATCACATTGAAAATCGACAAAATTTAAAAAAGGTAAATGGTGAAATTTACTATATTAGGCTAAAAGTTTGAAACCAGAATAATTTTTTAATTGTTAAAACACCACTGTGGTGGAGATCGAAAAAAATAGTACTAAATCGCTTTAAAAAGTTCATTAAAAACGCATTGAAAAAAGCACTAAATATCGCTAGTTATTTTTTAAATCGCAGGAATCAGAATTTCATCAAACGGATAAAACATTCTAATCGGAAATCTGTACTATTTGATTATCCGGTTGACCAAGAAACTATCTGGGTCAAACCATAAGATTAAATGACAGTAATGGCGGATCGTAAATTCCATATTCACTTGACATTAAACATGTTACATATGTTTGTTACGTCATCAAGTGGTTTTTACTTCTTATTTTTATATGTATTTGTATTAATGTTTTTCTAAATGTCTCTTCTTTCATTATTTAACATAAAAATTACATCTATTTGCATAATTTGGTTTGTTTCACGATTGATATAATTTGGCGAAATTGGTCGACAGGATAATCACGTAGTAAAAGGAAATCCTTCATAGATAATAAAAAATCGACACGGAACACAACAATTCTTGAAAAATCGGGTTAAAAATCTCTAAAATTATATTAGATTAAAAGTTTGAAATCAATTTTTACTTCCGAATATCAAAAATTCACCATAAAACTCGAAAAAATTCTAAAAATTGCATTGCAAAGTGCATTAAAAATCACTAATATTAAAAAATCACAGGGGTCAAAATTTACTCTAATAGGGTAAAACGTTGTAATTGGAAATATCTCATGAATGACAAAAATCCGACATCAAACGCAAAAAATCTCGAAAAATCGCATTAAAATTAGCTGAAAGTCATAAATCTTAACAGCTAAAATTTAATACATCAGCCTGAAAGTTTTAAGCAAAATTCTTTTTACTAATGTCGAATATTAGTGGCAAAATTTACATTAAATAACATATAATATACACTAAAAATCCAAACATCGTTGCAGGAAATCCAAATAAATTATATTGAAAAGAGAACAAAATTCACTAATTTAGGTCGAAAGAATGAAACCGCTTTCCTTTTCGCTAATGTGGAAAAATCGCCTCGAAACCCACTAAAATTCGCAAATGAATTAAATTTTAAAAAACTGAAAATCGGCCTTCTAGGTGTAAAATTTCATACATAACTTCGTGCAGCGGTCCCTCCAGAGCATCGCCTGTACTTTAAAAATTTTAACATGCGTTATAAACTACCTTAAAGTGTAAAACAGATCTCCTTATTACATTTCCTAATTTTGTTCGCGCCCTCCTTTGACGCACCCTGAAATGTGTCACACCATTCTTTGTTTACATTTTATCATGTATTATAAACCATTTTAAAATTTAAAATAAATCACATTGTTATATTTCCAAATTTTAACAAAATCGCGTTCTGTTAGTTCCATTTTTCACCACCAGCTAGCGCACTCTATTCTTCAAAAACTTTATGAAAACGATACTCTGTTAAACAACCTATCAGGTGATATATTACTCGAGGGGGTAGCGGTCTTAAGCAAGAATTTAAGATATTTTATGAAATTGCTATTCGAAAATAGTTGTAACTAAATTTTTGACATTTTAGGTAAATTTCGCAAAAAAAAAAAAAATACTACTTATTGCATTCGCAACAGCACAAGATTTTGATAGAACAACTATGAAAAAAATAGATGCTAAACGCAAAAAATCTTGAAAAAGCGTTAAAAATCACATTGAAAATCGCATTAAAAATCGTTAAAATCTAAAAATCGTAACAAACACAAAATTTAGGGCATTAGGCTAAAAGTTTAAAACGATTTTCTTTTTATCAATCTCAAAAAATAGCCGCAAAATGAGAGAAAACAATAAAAATCGCATTACAAATTCGTTAAAAATTCAAAAATCGCTGTACAAATTCTGAATAAACTTTGTTGAAAAGAGAAAAAAAAATTGCTATTTTGGGTTAAAAGGATGAAACCGTATTTCTTTCACTAATGGGATAAAACTGCAAAAAAGAACGCTAAAAATCGCCTAAAAAATTATCAAAAAAAATCTAATCAAAAAATTGAAAATCGGGCTTCGAGGTGCAAAACTACATGTATAAAAGTACCTTCCCTCCACATTTTGTAACTCTACGTACAGAAGACTCTTCAGAACAGCGCTGACACACACACAAACTTGTCTCTTTATTATTATAGATTTAAAAAATAGCGTTCTATTAGTTCCATTTTCCACCACCAGGTAGAGCACTCTATTCTTCAAAAGCTTTATCAAAACCATACTCTGTTAAATAACTTATCAGGTGATATATAACTCGAGGGGGTAGCGGTCTTAAGCAAGAATTTAAGATAGTTTATGAAATTGCTATTCGAAAATAGTGGTACCTACATTTTTGACATTTTAGGTAGATTTCACAAAAAAATACTACTTATTGCATTCTCAACAGCTCAAGTTTTTGATAGAACAACTATGAGAAAAATAGATGCTAAACGCAAAAATCTTTAAAAAACGTTAAAAATCGCATTGAAAAGCGCATTAAAAATCGTTAAAATCTAAAAATCGTAACAAACACAAAATTTAGGGCATTAGGCTAAAAGTTTAAAACGATTTTCTTTTTATCAATCTCAAAAAATAGCCGCAAAATGAGAGAAAACACTAAAAATCGCATTAAAAATTCGTTAAAAATTCAAAAATCGCTGTACAAATTCCGAATAAACTTTGTTGAAAAGAGAAAAAAAAATTGCTATTTTGGGTTGAAAGAATGAAACCGTATTCCTTTCACTAATGGGATAAAACCGCAAAAATAACGCTAAAAATCGCCTAAAAAAATTATTAGAAAAAACCTAAACAAAAAATCGAAAATCGGGCTTCGAGGTGCAAAACTACATGTAAAAAAGTACCTTCCCTCTAAATTTTGTAACTCTACGTGCAGCAGTCTCTTCAGAACAGCGCTGACAGACAAACATCCTTCTCTCTTTATTATTATAGATGCATACAGAATAGCACAAATAATGGCTATTCTGTTGAGTGTATTCAATCAGAAGTGTTTTCTGTCTAGTAAATTTTATTTTTATATTCAAATTTCTTTATTGCAGTTCCTTATTTGAAACAAAAATACTCATCCTTTTAACCTGTGGTTAAATAAAGCTAAAATACTGCAATTTAAAAAAATAGCAATCAAACAGTCAGAATAAAAAAAAATTCCATCTAGCAATACAATCTATCAGGTCATATGCATAGAAATTTAATTTGGAACTTTTCCTTTAAAATGTATAGAGAGTTTTATAAACACAGTTTATTAGAATAGAAGTTCTTCTATTTTAGAGTGCTAGTTTAAATTCAGTGTTGTATTTCACTAAAATTCCATAACGGAGTTTGTCTATATTTTTTCTTTCTTCAAGGAAAAAAAATTGCTATTCTTTGTTATCCCATCAACTGACAAATAACAAAAATGATAGTCATAAATGTATGAGAATGTATTCAGATTAGACATGCTTGCTTCTGATTTTATTAAAAGTTTTACATATTTAGGGTTCCGTACTTGAAATGTGAAAACGGAACCATTATAAGATCACTCCTGTGTCTATCTCATTGCCACAGCTATTTTACTTGTAAACTACGGAACGTGGAAAGTTCAAATTGGGGGAAGTAATAAACACTATTGACCAACACATTTACAAATTATTAAACATTTAAAAACATACTTAAGGAAAATGTAGAGGGCTTATTAAGTTACTTGGAAATAAATGTTTTCTTTGTATATCATGTGAGTTATCGTGTGAAAGCTTTCGTAACATTTAACTCAAAAATACATTTTTAAAAATTGTAGGTGTTTTCAGAGATCATCGAAAATATAGTGCAAAAAATAGTCCACCCTCCATCTAATTCCGAATCTACTGAAACTAAAATTCTGAAAAAAAAAAAAAGTAGTAGATATCAATTTAAATCTTCGAAGAAAACTAAAGCGATTACTCTAGGTTGCATAGTTTTTGAGAAAAACATGTTTTACCATTACATACAAATTTCAATTTACGGGCATTCAACAAAGATGATAAGGAGCGTTGGAAATATCTATCGTAGAAGAAGCATAAAAGCATTGTTCATAACGATTTTCGAAAAAAATCGTCGGTAATTATCCGAGATATTAACTCTTAAGGATATGGATGGTTTCTATATATACCTAATGATAATGGTGGCGTAGTCTATGTACCATCGGCTTTTAATGCCTAGATAACAACTTTTGAAGATATATTTGTGTAATGCAATACCTAGTAAAAGTACAGAAGCAATAAAAGTTGAAATTTTGAAAACAGACTAATTTAATTTGAATTAATTTCATAAATTCTATGGAATTCGCCTCGAGTTTGCTTTGAGTGGATCTCTCAATATGCTCCTTGTTTTTTAAAAAGTTGATTAAAAGTCTATCTGGAAATATGCGGCACGGACCAAAGCAGCTAGGCAACTTTGTAATTCTATTTCGAAGCGCACTTACAAGGAAGGTCTCCATAGTGGGCATATTCAGATTTTTTTGAAAAAATACTAATTACGCTTTTCATGTATGTAATAAAGAATCAGTGAAAAATATCGGCGGAATTACAGTAGAAAACATGTAAAAAATAAAATGCTTTCGAATATTTGACATGAAAAAACGAAAATGTCTCACGATTTGGCGAGCAGCACTTTTCCCAGCCAAAAGCAAACGATTTTAATGCAACTGAAAACTTTTGTATTTTTAGAATCCGTGTAAATGGTAAGGTACCTGTGCCTAATATGGACACGCTAAGGAAAATTTCCTTATTTCACTCCCATGTACATGTGATAGGACTCCAAAAATATATGACCATGATCCCTGGACTGTTGACTATCATTATTAAAATTAGCGACCTTGTAACTATTCCGGTTTAGTTTAAATGATAAAAATAAAAAAATGTTTACAGAATGTCCATATAAGGAACCACCAGTCCCTATTATGGACAGGTAGTTCCTTATTGACCTACTACACAATGTGTATGGAAGAGCCACTCTGCTATGGAATTTTAGAGGAGAGGGGATAAAAAAATATATCTTAAAGTATTGCGGGGGAGGGTAGGGCACGTTAAATATCTACAGAACATGCACTTTAGTACGGGGGGTCATTTTCGATTGTGGCTGTTCGAAGACCAATGCAAAAGCACCTCAGTTGCTACAAAATAATGCAATTGGTTTAGCTTAGCTTTCTATTTTTTTTTTAATATGAAGATTCACCTGCTGTACTTGCAATGTAGGCATAAGGTGTCCATATTGGGAATCGGGAGTAGTTTTATTAAATCTTATAATAAATAAATAAATAAAACATTTTAAAATAATATATGCAATAGCAATCTAAAATATGTTTCATCAGCTTTCTAAAAAACACTCTACTTTTTAATATTTAAAGTAATTTTGCCATATCTAATAAGAATTGAAACTTCCTGTAATTAAGATCAGCACACCGCGAAACAACAAGTTTCCTTCTAAACGTCGAAAAGCCCGCTTTTTGCACTTTTCAGGCTTAATTATCTTTTCAACTGCTTTTCTTCACGGACATGTAACACTATCTCTCTATCAAAATTGTTACTTTTAAAGATATTAGGGGTGTCCATATTGGGTATAAATACCTTATTTTATGAATTTAAACATAAACAACGAGAGAGTTTCATATATTATTTATATATATATATATCAAATTGCATGTATGTATATTATTTGTTGTTGTAGTTATTTAATTTACCTCTGTAAAACACATTTTCATATATAAAAAAATTCTTATTCAGTAAAATTATTTTCATACATTTTAAGCGTATTCAAAAATAAAATCCAGATGTTTCCATAGCAACAAAATCGAATTGGCAATGCTGAACTGGACTTTGAACTTGAAACAATTTTAATTAATTTAAATTTGAATTTAGTTTTAAATCTCAAATTTGGATAATTAAATTTGAATGTAAATACATATAAATGTCAATATAAAAAAATTATACTTAAAACAAACTAAAGCTGACAAAGCCAACGATATTTAATTTATCAAAACATGTTGAACATGAAACTTTTTTCCTTTAAAATGCATTTGACATAAAAAAAAAAAAAAAAAAAAAAAAAAAAGGAATTCTTTTTTATCGCCAACCGATGATAAATCGCCAAATAACGAAATTTTCATTATTTTTTTACGGACAGGGTACGAGGTTCGCCAAATTTTTTTTTATAAACATATATATCCCCATGGGAAGAACATTCTGTAATTTTTACAGATTTTTCTGAATACACCCGTATGGAGACCTTCCTTGTTAGCACAATGTCAAGTTTAAACTTTGAACAAGGGTTTTATGTTAGCTACATTGTAAAAGGAAAAGATTATCACTATGCCGAATTAAGTTTATGAAATGTCAAATGAAGTTTAAATGTGCACTACTTTTATTCTCGGTACTGAATTATGTTTATTATAAATAGATAACTTCTTATCTCTTTAAACCGATATGGTATACTCATTTATACTTTTCTAGTATATACAGCTATAACCAACCCTACGTTCTGTAGTTTTATTATTCTTTTACCAACAATGTTTTTTAGTAATACAGTTAACTCCTTTGCGACCAGAACATTTTACTTAATTTTTAATATTTTACAAGAAGTTTTTCAAAACTGAAAATTTTCTTTAGTTGAATCGTGAAAATGTTTCGATTAAATAAGATAAACTTTACAATAAAAAATAATAGGTGGGAATAATAAAGGATACTGAGAATCGTAAATGACAAGTACTCAGTCGCTCGTCCCAAAAGATTTAATAATTCAAACATTTACTGTACGGAACCAGGGTCGTAGCTAAGGGGGCGCTATGGGCGGCTCAACCCCCCCCCCCCCTTTGAAAACATTCAAAGGTCACTAAATGAATTTCTGTTCCAAAAATTCAAATGAAATTCTGTTTAAAAAACTAATTTAGTTTTGAGACAGTTTCACAGTTTTGCAGAGTTACTAAAGTGTATCTAAAATAAATGTTTCAACACTCCCTCATCCTATTTGTATATATGAAGGTAGCATGATGTTTAATTTTGAACTAGTTATACACTCAAAATTTTCACCATTATATTCTTTTATTAGCATGAAATAAAGTTATAACAACAGTTTAATAAGAAACATAGTACCTACAATGTGAATATGCACTAATTTATCTTTCTGTCGCAGAGAGAGAGAAAAAAAAATATGAGCCCCTCTACATTCTCTTGAGCACCCCCCCCCCCCCCTATTGTTCACTTCTAGCTACGGCTCTGTACGGAACCCTCTAATCACTAGTAATATTCGCACTTGACCGTATATTTGTGGATTCGAATTGTGGATTCTTTATTAATAAAAAACTTTATTTGTAAAAGTCAAGTACTGCTTATAAGTAAATTTATAGCGAATAAATTAAAAAACAGATCCGCATTTTATCTTCAGGAGATAGATAGGATTTTCAATATACACTGCTCGACATTGAAAATGCAACACCAAGAAGGAATGGTCAGAAATTTATGCAAATTTTAGAGTAGACGCACGTCACTGAGTAATGTGAATGATGTGAAATGCATAGGTCTCCGCCGCACGTGATGTAAGATATAAGGGAAGGAACTTGCAGAATGGGCAATATTCATGTCGTTATTTCTGCCAGACAAATTATCGAAGAAATTTTGTTTTTGTGTCGGAGGATACGTGTACAGAAGAGAATGCCAGGCCGCCGTCAACGAAGGCACTTCCAGGAGATAGACGATTTTACGAGAGATATGGTGATGGCACTGAGAAGTGGGGGTTGGTCCTTACGTCAAATCGCAGCTGATACCTACATGAATGCGAGCACGGTGCATCAGCTGTGCCGTACATGGTTAGAAAAGGAAATGTGGCAAGATTGAGGGGTGCAGGTGCAGCCAAAGTGACATCAGCACGCGTGGATCGACGCATCCGCCGGCAAGCTGTGGCGGATCCGCAAGTTACTTGTACCTCGATTCTGAGGCATGTACAAGATACTATGGATGTTTCTGTGTCGACCAGAACCATTTCCCATCGATTGGTTGAACATGGCCTGCATTCACAGCGTCTGTTAAGAAGATTGCCTTTGACTCGACAGCATAGACGCCAGTTTGGAATGATGCCGTACTAGAGTGATGTGGATGACAGAATGGGGAAACCTCATGTTCTCAGATGAGTCACGCTTCTGTTTATTCAGTGGCAGTCGCCGCATACGTTTGTGGCGTCTTCGTGGAGACAGACCAAATCCGGCAGTATGACCACTCCTTCTTGGTGTTGCATTTTCAATGTCGAGCAGTGTATATATTGTTATAAAATTATGGTCAAGGATATAAAACAAAACTATTAATATTGAAACAATGACTTTTTTTAACATGAATGTCTTTTGATGTTTTGTTTGTAACAAATACCACACGGAAGCACTCTGTAGATGAACCTTTCACACTTTTCAGTCGAAATCAACCCTTAGTGAGTTACAAAAAATTTTATATGAAGAGATTATAAAGGTTTCATGGATACAGAAAAAGTAATCAATGGATAGTGCCTCACAAGAAAATGGTCGACAACTTCAAGTGTTAACGATAAATTCTGTCAAATCAGTGTAACATTTTATATTACCAGAAAAACGAAAGATTTGTTTATTTAGATACCCTGTAAAAATTATCAGACAAAGACATGATATTCGTTTTAACTTAGAAATATCTAGTGACTGACTAGTTCAATTTTGCTTCATTTAATAAACTACATAAAATATCGTTCAAAAGCTGTTTGAATCGATCAGTCACATGACTCCTTATATTTTTCGAGTATGATTCTGAATTCTCTTATTTTTACATTTCCAAACAATATTTTATAATTTTGTAAACAGTGAAAATACGATAAGTCAATGTAATTTATCTAAATAAAAATATATATATATTTATTCATTTGGGCATTCATGATTAAAGTTTATTATGTTGAGCAAAACCAAAATCAAGTTGTAGTACATATGAGGCATTCTTTTTTAATATTTAATAATTTTAATAAATATCCGTTGAAACAGAATATCTTTAAAACCTGAAGGCCAATAACTGAAATGTTTCATAGAAAAAATAAGTTCATAAAATTATTAAAATGTCAGAAATTTCCATAAAATATTTATTATTTTTACACGGATACAAACATCAGAAAATTTTGCAGAAAAATAATTTTTTTTTCAAAAATTTTAGGAGAAAAGGTAATTTTCTTTTACTTTTCTTCTTATATATCTAGATGGTTTATCGATCAATTCTAATAAAGAATATAGATCATTTCAATTTATTTGATAAATAGTTAAACGCCAAAGTTTTTAATTTAAGGTTTTAATTACAAAATCTTTAATAAAAAATATATATATATATGGAAGACGATAAATTTTCTTTAATATTAATGAAGAAAATACAAATTCTATAACTTTACCTCTTGAATAAAATATAACTTACGTTAATGAACTCAATTATCAGAACGTTAACAATTTCTGAGAATCACCTAATGCCAGGAACGCTGTTCGAATCCGAATTGGAACCAGGATTTCTCTTCCTGGCACCTTAGACTACTATCACAAACCCTTTCTGAAATAGGACCAGTTTAGAACTGCTTAGAAGGTTTAAACTGGATAAACTGTTCAAAACTGGTTCTACTGATCTCTATTTAAACATTTCTAAAAACATTTATTCTATGAAATTTTTGATAGTTGAACTTTTTAATAAAAGGTGCATCTAAAAATTTTTATAGACATTCATAAACTCTTAATTGTTTTAATTAACTCTTCTATTTAAAATTTTAAAATTTATATATTTTAATATTGTAATAACTTTAGGTTCGCCCAGAAGAAATTGGGCAACCATTTGTGAAACAATTGTATTTTTAAATATATACAGGACAGTTGCACCATAAAATTTAACTAATAAGAATGTATTTATTAAAATACAACACATTGCTCAGTGGTGCATAAAACAAGAATTTTAATATGCATTTGTACAATTAAAATAAAATAAAACTATCAACGTTTCGCGTCGTCTTCTGCGGGCGTCTTCAGGGAAATGTGATAATGGAAGGACTAAGTTTGCATCTTGATCGAGAGATAATATTTCTAGTAAATTAAAATCTAAATGAATTAAAAGTTTAAAAACGTTGCCACTTACACGTGAGTAAAAATTAAAATATTAAGATTTTATGATGATATTTTCATAACTTTGATAAGGCCAAAATCATAGTTCCGTGCAATAACCCAGTTTAAGGTAAAATAAGGGAATCTATCGAAATCATTGCACGAGAAAATAAACCATGTAATGATAATTTATCCTACAATATACCAAAAATATGGCATAACATCATAAAATCTTAAAATTTTTATTTCGTTGCAATATTTTAATTTTTACTCATGTGTAAGTTGCAACATTTTTAAACTTTTAATTCATTTAGATTTTAATTTACTAGAAATATTATCTTTCGATCAAGATGCAAACTCAGTCCTTCCATTATCATATTTCCCTGAAGACGCCCGCAGAAGATGGCGCGAAACGTTGATAGTTTTATTTTATTTTAATTGTACAAATGTATATTAAAATTCTTGTTTTGTGTACCACTGAGTAATGTGTTGTATTTTAATAAATACATTCTTATTAATTGTATTTTTATTTTTTAGTAAATGTTAGGTGGGGCTTGTTGAGCTCAAGCCATATGGTAGGCCTCCCCACCTCACTGAATTTGTTTAACATCAGAAATGAATATTAAAGGACGCATTGCACATGCTCAGATAAACCGAAATCCGATTTTACCAGATTCCCATTGCATTCTAAATATATTAATAATTTTATATTTAATAATTTGCAATTTGCAACGTTTTTAATATTGAATTACAATTAGTAATGTTTTTAATATTTAAGATTAAAATTTTAATAAGATTTTCTGTGGAAGAGCTTAGTAATAGCACACGTTAGCATTTGAAACATAAATAAAATTGTGACAAAAATTTTCACATCTATTTTCTCGAAATTTAATTTTTGTTGTGTAATACTTTCTTCCCCCATGTCTTCAATTCAAATGAACAAATTAAAAGCAATCTGTCAATATTTATTCATTTAATCCATAGAAAACAGCTCTATTGGAGGAAAATTAGTTATTAACTCAAGCTAATCTGTTTGTGGAAAATTACTGAGAACTCTCCTCCTTTTGCCTTGAATAATATAATCCGATAGCAAGGAATTCTTGGTAGCTAATACATTTCATGGATTCAAAGTTGCACATCCCGCATGTTTACGTACGTCAAATAGAGGACATTGTTTAAGTCTTTAAATTAATTACAGAATGTAAATTTCCACTGCATTGAAATACGATCCAAATGTTTCTGATATCAATTTAGTATAAATTGCGAAAAATAAATTCCAAATAAATCTGTTCAAAAAAAATGTTTAAAAAACGAAACGATTAAAAAACAATTAAAATTAAATATTAGCGACAAAAGAATAAGTTACATTTTATTAAACAGCATTTCTGGATTTTATTATGCTTATTTGATTTGTGTAATATATTAAATATATTCCGAGAACTTTTGTTATCGCACCAAGTAACTATGATTTTTATCGAGTTTTGTGGCTGCGTATGTTTTTTAAGTAGCGATCATGTCATTGTAGTATTTATATATCGCATGTATATATGTTATATAATATATGGGTGATTCTCAAAATAGGGGACAATTTCAAAAATGAAACCTTAAAAAAATTACTGTTAGCAAAATTTCTGAAAAAAATATGTGTTGTTAATATAGTATTGGGCATACTTTACATGTAGTCAGCAGAGCTAAATATTTAAAAATTAACTTTAAAAAAAATAATTAGTATTTTTTGAGCCATGCTAATGACAAAACAAATTGCATGGAATAAATATATTAAGAAATTTTTATTTTCTTCCTGTTTAAATATTTTTTTTCTACGTTTATTAGCCTTCCTTTCCTACAAATAGTTTCCATTTTTACATATATACATATAAGGAGAATAAAAACATTACCAAAGAGCAAACTTTGTTTACATGAACAACATTCTGACACTAACAGTGTAAGAAGCTGTCTTAGTGATTTTCTGATAGATTTAATGCATATTATAGGGATAATAAATGTAATACCTAAATTTATATGTAAAATTAAACTTTAAAAAGGATACAATATAAGTACTGGTTACATTTATGCACATAGGAGTCTTTAGCATGGACAGAAAAACCATGCTAATGACACTGATATTTGTCCATGCTAATGACAAATTTTAATTTAAATAAGATTATCAGCCATAATATAATCACATTGCAATAGTCCTTTCTGGGGCTTTTTAAAACACAAAAGTTCTATGTAAATAAATAAAATAAAAATTTTAATTATAAAATAAACATGAAAATTATTATCCATTCTAATGACATACAATTGATGTACGCCCCTAATATTCAACTTCTATACTTAAAATACAATACATGCTTTTATTTTCAGGCTGGGATAAAATGGCTACTTGTTGCCATGGAGAAACTTTATATTTTCAAAATATTGTCATATGTGAAAATAAAATTTTGATTAATAACCAGCTGTTATAGTATGACCTTGTTTTGAAAATAGAATATGGAGGACAAACTTTAATTCTTTTTTTATATACTATAATTTTATTTTTAAAAAGAAATTTATTGAATAAATCCTCTCCTTGATTAATTTAAAGAAAGAATAACATTTGTTTTATTTTATAAACATGATATTAACTCTTGAAAAAGCTAGTATATACAAGGCACAGCTGCTGTGGACATCCATGCTAATGACATTTTGAACATTTATTCTCTTATTTTAAGGTGTTTTTAACTAAAAAGTGAGTAGTTCTTGAGTGCAAATAATGAATAATATTAAAACAAACATATCTAAGTATAAAAACATGACAGAAAACCTCTCAATTTTTTTTTGTATGCTGAAAGACATAAATTGTCCCCTATTTTGAGAATCACCCATATATATATACTCGCAATATTCCTTAAATTATATATTTTTCCGGAATATTCAGTATTTTTCTATTTTTTAAAAATATCTATTATTTATAACAAATTGCACACTCATTTGTTAATTATTCTTGTTCGGATGATTTTGTTTTTCCTGATTGATTTACAATCGATCTTCAAAATTCATTTATCACACCATCCAAAACAAGTTGGATATTGCACATGAAGCGTAGCAAATGAGGTGCGTTTGTACGATTACGAAGTTTTAAAAATATCAGTCTCATATATCAATCTCATAAAATTGTAAATAATTACAATTAAAATGCGCACCAAACAATATTCTCCCTGTACCATCATGCAATGGAATGCTTTTGTGTGGACTTGTAAATCAATAAAAAATATTCTTTGCACCACAGATTATGCAAAATGTATATTATAATATGTACTTTATAGATGCATATCAATTTTATTACGTTCGAATGAGTGTAACACCATTAAAATGCATTTGAAACATTTTTCCCCATTAACTGTAATGTAGCCGAACACTTTTGATTGTCCCTGTACTTGAACTATGCATCCGATTTTGATAAAATTTGAAATAACTCGACAAATTATGTAATAATTATGTATTTAAAATTTCAAACGATTAAAATGCATTTGAAACTTTTTCCCCCATTGACAGTAATGTAACGGAATTCTTTTGATTGTCCCTGTAATTGATCTATGCATTCGATTTTCATAAAATTTGAAATGACTCGACAAAATTATGTAATAATTATGTATTTTAAATTTCAAACGATTCAGTTGGGTAGTTTTTGCGTTGTTATATGCGGACAGACAGTCAAACGGACGGACGGACGGGCGAACTGAACGACAACAATAGGTGCTACGTATTTACATAATTACGAACGCACCTAAAAAGTAATAAGTTAGTTAATTACTCTTTTAATGTTTTCTTAGGGTTTGTTTAGATGTGCAGCGCAAGTCGCGCTCGTGCTCAGACGATTTTGCACTGTCAAGGAAGATCTCCATACGGACATACTCAGAAAATTCTGAAAAAATTACAGAATGTTCTTCTCATGTGGATATATATGTTTGTAAAAAAATTTTTGGCGGAATCCCGATGGAAAGTTCGTAAAAAAATTATGAACATTTCTTTTATTTGGCGATTTATCATCGGTTGGCGGCAAAATAAAATTTCAAAAAATACTTTTTTATGTCGAATCCTTTTTTAGGTTAAAATGTTTTATCATGAACTTATTCAAAGAAGTTTTATTTATATGACGTTAGTTTTGTCAGCTTTAGTTTGTTTTAACTATACTTTTGTCATAATGTATTTAAAATGAAAATTAAGTGTGAAATTTTATGAATTAAAACAAAATTCAAATCAATTAAAATTGTTTCAATCTCTAAATTAACTCCAATCTAATTGAGTTCTGTCGATTCAATTTTGTTGATATGAAAACAAAAACTTCTCCGATATTGAAATGCATTACTGCAGCATTCTTCATCTGGCCTTAATTTTGTCATACGCTTAAATATATGGAAAAATACTTTGCAATATGAAAGTATTTTTTATATAAGGAAATATTTCTAAAGTAATAAAATTAAATAACTGCACCAAAAGCAACAGAAATATGTAATGTAAGATACATCTACGTGTCATACTCTCTGATTGTACAAATTTAAATTCATTAAATACTATTTACACGTATTCTAACATTTAATTGACAAGAAATTTTCAGGTACATTAAAATCGTTTGATTTTGGCGAGGGCAGTGGCGCCGGAACTTTGTACAAATAGGGGGAGCCCGGGCACACTATAGAAAGTCAGTGGTGGGGATTTTTTCATTCATTTAGGAGGTTTCCTTCATAGTGTTTTGCACTTTTCCCAAACAAGAGCATACAATAGAAACATATCAAAAGATCACCAGCTCTTTAATTCAGTTAAAATAATTTTTATTAGATATACTTAATGCATAGAAACTTAGTTTATGGACGATCCCGAATACAATATTCAAATTCAAGAATTCTCCCACTCTCACTTGCCAAAAGGTAAAAGTTCTTTCTGTTGGTTTGCTTGCAAATTCTTAACAAATCTCTTCCAAATCAATTTTCAAGGCAACCTCTTTATAAATACATAGTAGCATCAAGTAATTGAGATTTTTGTAATAAACCTTTAAGACCTCCTTTCTTTTTGCCAATCAAGAGGGTTTGAAACAAGGAGAAAAAGGATGAAGGCACAATCAAGTGTGCTCACCCCCCTCTTCTCTTTGCTGTTTATTGTGTGAATTTCCTTAAAAAAAGTAGGCTCTTTTAATTCAACAATGTATCGTAAACAGATCTGGCGTGAGAATTTCTCCCGGGAGAGCTGAGCCCGTCTGAAATATTCTAGGGAGAGCCACAGCTCCCCTAGCTCCCCCACTTCCTACGCCTATGGGCGAGGGAAAATGCTGCTCGCCAAATCGCGTGACGCTTTTGTCTTTTCGCGCCAAATACTCGAAAGTATTTCATTTTTTTTTTACTGAGTTTCTTCTGTAATTCCGCCGCTAAATTTGACTGATCCTTTATTACATACATGACTAGTTTAATCAGTATTTTTTTCAAAAAAATCTGAGTATGCCCAGTATGGAGACCTTCCTTGTGAGTAGGTCTTATTAAAGAAAAAAAAAATAAATAATTCAATTGCATTATTTTTGTGGTTCAAAACAGCTAAAATCAACAATATTTCTTTATCCTTCCAAAACATGGTTTTCGTATCAGAAGTACATACCGGTGCTCACTCAGATAAAATTTAAAATATATTCTAAAAATTAAATAGTCTTCAGATAAAATTTAATTTTTTTTTTCTATTTTGATATGAAAGGGGATTTCAAATATTCCCAGTTTGTTCGAAAACATCTCTGATCCCAGGCAATACCGGGCGGATCAGCTAGTATTTCTATATTTCTGTAGAGGTTCTAAGTAGCTCCTATTTAATTAGTCATATATAGAATCTATCCAAGTGATATTGCAGCACAAAAACCTAAGGTATCGAACACAAGAAAAAAAAAACTTTATTTTATGGAAGAGTAGTAACACTGGGGAATCTAACGATCCATGTCTGCCGGAATCGACATTGTGCTTAAGACAGAAATTAATACCATTAGTGGTTTACTCGTAGGCTTATCATTGTGTTTGCCGTATCATTTCATACCTTTGGTTGTACGGCAAACACAATGATAAACCTTCAAGTAAACGATTAGTGGTATTAATTTTCGGCTTATACACCACTTTAATTCCGGTAGACATGGATCATTAGATTCCCCCATTTCTACTCTTCCATAAAATAAAGGGTTTTTTCCTTGCGCTCGATACCTTAAGGTTTTTGTGTTATCGGCTCTTGGACTACATTTCACGATAAATGTGATACGCACTGTTCAATGGCTCCTTGTGACTGATTTTTAGATCTTTCGGGGATATGTTTTCTTCGCCTAAAACAGTGAACGAACCGAAGCGCATACAAAATACACACCAACATAGCAATCTATGTTTACAAACATGCGTCACAATATCCGACTCGAAATGGACCGATTGATTTATTTCAGGACTGTTTCGTGTGTCAATAAAAAGAGCCACATAGATCAGTTATGAAGCACGCAACGCAAAACTTTGTGCTTTCATCTGTTTTGTATTAAAGGTGTTTCTTCCAATCGCTGTTTACAACAAAGTTATCACCATTTGATATCGGGTCATTCTTTTTAAAGTATTTTGTATTTTCAAAACATCCTGTATCGTAGCGTTACCCGCTTGGTCTGCTTTTTTTAAAAAAAATTCCGAAGTCTCACCAGAAATAACTAATAATATTTTTTTTTTTTTTTTTAACTTTACTGGATGAAAGACGTTTCGAGATTACATAAAGATTTTCCTTTCGAAATTTCTTAGCTACACTGGAAACCCTGCTGTATAGACTGTTTACAAGTATGATCCTTTCTCAGAATATCGGACATAAATTAGAGATGCGACGATTATTCGGCCTTGGCCAAATAATATTGTAAGAAAAGTTTATTTATTTAAACAAAAAAATAATTAATTTGACTATTTTTATCATGTATAATGAAAATTTTATTTAAATTAACTCACTTCTTTTATTTTCCTTAACTTTCTTATTCTGAAATGGTTTTATCTATCCATTTTTATATAAGAGCGTAATTTAAGAGTCATATTTAAATTTTTATGCATTTTTAACAAAAAATATTCGTAATAAACTAATGTAATCTATTAAATTTAAAATTAATTTATTAAGAATTTTCCTAGTAGAGCAATACAAACAAATGCAAATTTTTAAGGCATAATGGACAGTTTTATAATTATACCATGTTACATTAAAAAATATATATATATTTCTTTCAACGATATTTTTTATTAGACCTATAAAGAGCATAAATATAATACGATAGATTAAGCATAGTTATACGGTACGTATAACATAAATATTTAAATCGTGTTTGCTTCAATACTTACGTTTTTTTTTTCTTTTTTTTTTTTAGTAAAATGTGCTTATATGTAAAAAATAATTTAAGTAATTTTATTAAGTGTGTTACTATTTCTTATTAAATTATGAAATAAATATAAGTACTAAATTCTTTTAATTAGTATGTATGTTTTACACCACTATCTAATTTAGATTTTTTTTCATGCAAAACTTTAAATTTAAATTGTTTAGTACTTTTAAAATTTTGTGATATAAAAAAGCAACAGAAACAACTTACAGAATATCTGTTAAAATTCAACAATACAGTACCCAACATAGTACTAAGTAAACATTTTGAAATTTATTTTCTTTACATATATTTCCTTCTTCTAAATCTAATATAATTCACAATACACTTAATAATGCTGTAACTGGCATAATAAAAATAAATTGATAAATAAAACAGACTTTTTTGTTAAATGTGAGATTTTAAAGTCTACAGTAATTTTTCCCCGCTATTTCAGATATTTCTTTCTAACAGTGACTTTTTTAACACATTAAGATTTTTTTTCATCTGAAAGTTAAAATTTCTAGTTTCTAGTACTTTTAAAATTTTGTCATTTTAAAATGTAACAAAAACATACATAATATCTTCTGAAATGTAACTAGACAACAATAGTAACTCATAAAGATATTTTTTGCTAACATTTTTGAGGAAGGGGGGGGGGGGGAGTAGAACTGAGACATTTTTTTAAACCAAACATAATCAAACATTTTTTCAAAATAAAATAAAGTTTTAAAATTTTAAATTTTCATATAAATAATTTAAAAAAAAATAATAATGTACTTTAATTCTGAAATATACAAGAAATTATTAATATGATATATATACTATATTCTGATTTTAGTCAAAAACGAGTTCATTATTCGGCGGCCGAATAAGCCGAATATTTGGCCATAACTAGGCCGAATAATTGGTATTCGGTTATTCGGGCAAACCATTATTCGTTGCGTCACTAGACTAAATTACAATTAATAACTTTCGAGAAAACCACCACATGCACAGACTCTAACAAACTGCCAAAATTGAAGCAATTATAAACTCCTCCACCTTGGCAGTAAATTAAAACGATCTATGAAGCCTAATCCATTATTTCGAAAACTTCCTCGGCAAAGGGGATGCAATTGCAAGAAACAATGAAGGCCAGCTAAATTCCGCGGAGTTAATATGACAAATTCAGCAGGAGAATATTAACAGCCAGAGGAAACACTCGCGTAGCTGGTGCTTTTCCCGTAAAGAGGCATTTAATAATTCATAAGGGCAAATTGCAATCGTGCTTGCTCATTGATTAGCTGCCCTCTGTGAGATAGCTCGAAAGTTAAGAACCAATGTTTGTCTTAACCATGTGAATTAAAATTCGATTATCCGCTGGCAGAGATTTTGTGTCAAATTGGAATCATCTTGGTAAAGTCATAAACACAGACTGTGATTACTTTGAGAAATTATGTTTTAAAAATGTACCATTCAGTAAAGCACAGCCATGGGAAAAGGGTGCAAAGGAAATAACCATTACCTTTCCTCGATTTTGAAGTTTAATGAAAACTTTTTTTTCTTACTTTCTTATATAATTAAGATGATAATATTGGAACTATTAAAGTTTCTCGCTTCCAATTTTTTTATGATTTGTGCATTTCAGAATGTCCTGAAGACAATTTAAGTTTGAAAAATGCTTGATTTTTCTGAATGCATGTCACACAAATTTTTCTGCACATTCTGTATCAGGACGTAATGCACAAAATTTCTTCGTAATCTGTTTGATCTTGACAAAAACAAATGTTCGCCATGTTTAGATGTAGATAGCTAATCAGTTGGTGCTTTTACCTGTATTTATCATCATTACCATGACTAGGTGATATAACCCAGGATTAACGGGTTACCAAATATTGGTGAAATCCTTTTTTTTTAAATTAAAACGTCTAATAGATTTATTTCAATTAATAGTTTTTTTTTACATATTGCTCCACTAACAACACCCAAAACATGCAAATATAAATATCTGTCTGTCGAGGTTTTGTACTAGGATATGCACAGGCAGACCAAAATATTCTTAAAATACTTTATTTTACCTTTAATTTGGCATCAATTTCATCTCGTAACTGGATGACGTGATAGTGACGCCAATACGGCGAAGTGGCGCCCGCTGTTACTCGTATCGTACCAAAAAATGCCGAGACAGACCAGTCATTCCTTAATGTACACCTAATAATCTTGTCCTACATCATGATTTCAACCCGTTACTCAATGACGTAATCATTCAGTTGTTACATTATAACGTCATTTTTTTTTTTTTTTTTTTTTTTTTTTTGTTATAAAATTCAGTTTGCCTAGGGTTTGTACCAGGATATGCGCAGGCAGACCAAAATATTCTTAAAATGTTTTATTTTATTTTTTATGATTTCATCCCTTAACTCGATAACGTAGTCATTCATGTCGCCACCGCCCGGTCTATGGTTGGTGTAGTCGAGAAAATACAAAAATTAAATTTTTATACGATGCCCGTAAAATAAAATTTCCAAGTAGGAAATTTTTCCTTATTCATTCTTGAATTAAACAAAAAAAATTATCTCGATATCTACAAATGTCGCAGAGACTTTAAAATCCAATACTCTCCAAAATTTGTGACTTTACATCACTTAACCATGCCTCTGAGCGACGAGTTTTTGACTCATTTTGATTGCAAGATACGGATCATCCACAAACTGCGTCTTCTAAAATATCTATTTAAGACAATGTCTCTTCTTTGGACATAAAATAGCAGCATATAGATTTTGCGTTAAACCTGTATTGCAAATATATTGATAATCTGCAATAGAGGTTTGCATGAGTCGAAATATCTAGGTTTAGTGTTGAACCGATCCAAAAAATAAAAATGTTCGATTCCGCCTGAAAAAAGTTAAAATCATAGCCCAGACCGGCCTAACTGAGTTTCTACGTAGTTTTTTATATCGATATCGTTAAAAATTGTTTCGTATGAGTGATTTCCGACCAAAAATACTTTTAGCTTTTTCTTTTTTCATGTTTATCTATACTAATATTATAAAGAGGAAAGATTTGTTTGTTTGTTTGTTTGAATTGAATAGGCTTCGAAACTACTTGAGGGTTTTGAAAAATTCTTTCACCGTTGGAAAGCTACGCTATTTCCGGTGAACATAGGCTAATTTTTAATTGATTTATTCAAATATTTTCCTTAATAAGTCAAAATTTCATTATTTTTCATACAGAATCAATTAAAATTTTTCTGATAAAAAGTAACCATTTTTTTTTCCCGTTGCCAAGAAAATCAAAATCTAGAATAATTTCTCCTCGGCAATTAATTTTCAATTGAACAGTATCCACGTGAAAAATTAAATGAAAATAATTCAAAGGAAAATATATATGACGTCATACTTGGAAATAAAAGGTACTTTATTATGTAAGACGCACGAATATCGGTTACGTTAATAAGAAGTTCTCTGTGGAAAATGGCGACATAATTAGAAGTAAAGTGAACAAGAAAGAATTAAATTATTAATAAAATATTTGATTTGGAAAAATATGACGTCATAGTTTAAATAACATAGGAATTTTGAAGTATTTGTTATAAGAATAAGAGACATGGGTATATGTAACTAATAAAAATCGGTAAATAATGACGTCACATCTATACCATATTATATAGAGGAAAGATTTGATGTTTGTTTGTTTGAATTGAATAGGCTCCGAAAGTACTTGACGAATTTGAAAAATTCATTCACTGTTGGAAAGCTACACTATTTCCGGTGAGTATAGGCTATATTATATTTTAAAAAAAATAAGAATTCTTACTAAAATGCCAATAATGTAACCCAAGGTGTAGAAAAATGACCTTAAAAACTCCTTACATTGCGTGCGCTGCGAATACTATTGATTATAAAACAAAATAAGTACTACGACTTTTCAGAACGTATAATTATGTACAAAAAATGCTACATGAAAAAGCCCAAGATTCCCCACGACTTATGTCCGAAACTATGGAAGGCCAGACTTATTTGTCACTTTTACGTCTAACTGTGAATGGCCCGAAATTAAAATGGAACTATTATCTGGTTAGCGTCCTTTCAATCGCCATGACATAATTTCAAGAGTATTTCATTTAAAGATGAAGAAATTCATAAAATTATTCACAAAAGATGAAATATTCGGCAAAGTAAAATGTTATATGGCAAGTGTGGATTGGCAGAAGTGTGGATTACCACACTGTCATTTGCTGTTTTGGCTGGAAAGAAAAATTCAGCCAGACGAAATTGACAGTGTCATAGTTGCGGAACTGCTCAATCAACAAAACGATCTGATGTTGTACGATATCGTAACTAAAAATATGGTGCACGGACCATGCGGAGAGCATAACTTAACAGCACCATGTATGGAGAATGGTATTTGTACAAAAAGTACCCTCGACGTTTCGTCAACGATACCCAAACCAGAGAAGACGGCTATCCAGTTTATCTTCGCCGTGACACCGAAAATGGAGGACAGTATGTTGGCCTATCGCAGGTCGGAGCTCCTTTAAATCATTTACAGCGAAACCTCCAAATAAGGGACATCTATGGGACCGGAAAATTTGTCCCTTAAATAGAGGTTTCCCTTATTTGGAGTTTTTATAACATTGAAACACCCAAATGGGACCACAACTTTTGTCCCTTAAATAGAAGTGTCCCTTATTCGGAGTGTCCCTTATTTGGAAGTTTCACTGTATTTTGTTGCCACAAAATAAAACAACATCTAATATCGCTTAAAGGGAAGCTCTGAGCAAATAAATTTAATGGCTTTTGTTTTGTAGGTGTAAAACTTTTTACAAACATTATTACAAATAAATAAAAAATAAATTTTCTTTTATCATTTTACACTTTTTAGCTCACAGGCTATCATAGCCTGAGAGCTTATGTGCCCGCCCGTTCTGTATGTATGTTCGTACGTAACGCGATAACTCATGATAAAAATATCCAATCCACTTGAAATTTTGTATATAGGTAAATCCTGACAAGGCGCTTCCCTGATTAGTTTTTGGAGTTCATTCGATATGTATAAGAGGGGGAATGGGCGGCTCATGCCCCTCCCCTTAATAGAAATAAGTGGGGTTTTCATGAAGAATTAAGTTTTCGTTCAAAATTTAGATATAAGATCATTCTGATGAGGCGATTCCGTGACTGTTATTAGGTGTTCATTTAATAAGTATAAACAGGGGGAACGGGGGTTCTAATGCCCCTCCCCTTAATTTATATAAATGGGTTTTTCAAGCAGAATTGTCAGATTTCGTTCAAATCTCTGAATAGTTTTGGAAGCTTAATGGTTAAGTATAAAAGAGGGGGATAACTCCTCTTAAATTATGCAAATGCTAAATGGGTTTTTATTAAGAATTATCCGATTTGCTCTGAATTTTGGATATAGATTTTTTATATGATAAAGCATGTCCTTGATAGTTTAGGAGGTTCAATGATTAAGTATAAAAAAGGGGAAAGGGGAGAGCTGTTTCCTCTTCTTAATTTCTTTTTCGAACGGAATTAACCCTTGAAAATATAAGGCTGTAATGTACAATTAGTATGCGTAGCCTGTGAGCTCAATGCCATCAGTTTAACTGGGCAGTATTCTTTTTATTTAGTAACTCCGCGCACAAAGAAGAGAGTATGATTGTGTGTGTAAAAATTTATAAATTGAAATTTTTTTTAATACCCGTGCAAAGCCGGGGCGGGTTGCTATAATCTATATCCATAAAACAAAGTCGTGTTAGTTATACCATTTATAACTCAAGAACGGATGGATCGATTTTTATGAAATTTTGTATAGAGGTATCTGACACCTTAGATTAACATATAGGCTACTTTTTACCTGACTACCTAAAAAGAGGGCAATGCTTTTAGCATTTGAATTTAATGGGATGAAGTGGTAGTAACAATTTGTGGTGTCAGTAGTGACACGGGACTGGGTGACTTGCTCTATCCGAAGCAAAGCGATGGCGGGCCGCTAGTAATTTATATTTTTAAGGAAGCGCCAAACGTTGTGTTATTAATTAATCTCTATTTATATACAAATGTTTCACTTTTCGTGTAATATTGTTAATCCATATATTCCATGTTTTGGAGGCTTTGAAAAATGCAATACAGTAAAATCTTTTAAGATGGAATCTCATGGGGGAAGAAAAAATGCGTTATAGACAAATTTCCTTCTTAGGAGGTGTAAATGTGGTCTATTTCTTTTCAGGCATTATTATCAAGGATCTTTTACGTTTAACACAGAATTCCATCATAGACAGGTTCTTTTTCACTGGTTTTACTGTAATTTTATTTTTAACACTTTCCAACAAAGTTGAAAAGTGTTTATGATTTCGGTTTGTCTGTCCGTCTGGTCGCGCTCTAACTCCCGTAAATATACTCGGATTGCTATGAAATTTTTATACGTTATTGATGTTTACCATAGCACGAGCCATATTGAAAATGAAGTTTCTACCATAATTAGTTTATTTACAGATATAGTCAAAAGGTTTTCGATACTTTACGACCTATGGGAAAAGAATGTTTTAGATGAATTTTAAAGGTGTTACACCCTGTCAAACATACTCAAACTTATATGGATTCGCAAAGTGCACTAAAATATACATTCTGTAAAATATGCAGCAAAAATAATAGTTATTATTTATTTACAGAACCACTCAAAAGAATTCCATTACACAATAAAGGGGGGGAGGATTGTTTGCGACATATTTCAATTATGTTAAACGACTTCAAGTATCATAAAAATGAAAACGCCACTGAGACTTAATATTTCACGGATAATGTGAAATGCATAACATTTACACGGACACACAAAATATTTCAAACAGTATATTCTATCCGAAGTACTGTATATTATCGATGATAGCTGATGGATGTTTGAAATGCATTTTCAATAATGACATGCGCTTTTATGTTTTACTGAATTTCTGCATATTATAAGATGTGTATAAATGCAATAGTTGATACACAGGGTTACACAAATGTGTTCATAAAGGTTACAAAGTATGGGGGTAATTTACTTAAAAGTGGTTTTAAAAAAGGTATGCATTTTTACGTTGAACTGCTTTCAGTTCAATAAGAAATGTTTGTAGAATATAGATAAAATGATATACAGGTTCACGCAAAGGATTATCAACATGGGCACCCAAAGATGATAATTTCTGGCAATATGATTTAAGTTGTTTTAAGATTGTTTTTGATTGAACTAAATTTTAGCAAAATACTGGCGTGTAATAAAGGTACTAGGTAAATTACAGGGCTGTATAAAAGTATTCAAGTATGTTTCCATCGATTAGAATAAAGTGTAGAAAGAGAAATTTCAGTTAGGCATTTTCTTGATAAACTAAATTTTCCTCTAAATAGTATACATATCAATTAACAGATCAAATACAGGGCTGTTCAAAAATATTGGAATACATATTTGGCTACAGACAGTAGCAGTTTATTTTCCTAAATAACAAAGTTTTGTTAAAGATTTCAAGAAGTGTTGGAAAGTGTTTCATAATCTATGCTTAAAGCATGAATTTTCTTATTTGTTTTTTTCTCATTTAAATCTATGTTGTTTTAAAAAAAATGAATTTTAAAGCTTTTATTGCAAAATAATGGCAATTTAAAAATATATGCAGTTTTTGTAAAAAAATTTGGGGCTGAATCAAATTTTACTTATTTTTTTTACGGATTAGGTCAGTCAGACATAATTATTTTAATGCGTGTTGTGTCGAGACGGGAACTGAAAATTTAGTCCCGTGTAGACCTAGGAAGAAGGAAGCCAGTCCCGGTTCGGAATGAAAAAATATGGCCGAGTCTTCAGAAAAAAGTGAAGTCGGGCTCTTCCTGCCCCAGAATGTAAACTTTTTTTAACGGCCTCACCGAGACAGTAAAAAGCCTGAAGTTATGAGGGCTAAAGTTATGAAAAAACTTCGAATCGGCATATAAGAAAAAGCATTTTTTCAAATAATTGACGGACATTTAACTACTACAGAAAAAAGTGGAAACAGCAAAAGTTAAATTGAATCGGGAGTTTAACAGTTCCAACCTCCAAATTATAGCTCTTTCTTCAGAGTTATTCATTGTCATAGTAGATTCATTCAAATTAGTATAAGTTTCAAATTTAAATTTGGCCCGTTTTGCTTTTTTACTTACCCATCATACGTAGTATAGGGTAAGTCTTGCAATCGTTTTGAAAATCGAAAATTTTTTTTTTCCAAAGAGCTAAATTCGAATTATACTCATCACATTTCAACAGTTCATCTTCTAATTCATCTAATTTAATAGATTTTTGAATTTCAGTATCAAAATAATGAAGCTCTTTTTCTTTAAAATCCAAGTGATCGAGGAAGGGTTTTAATACCTCTTTATCACAAATATTTTCTAAAATTGCCACTTCTATTTTAATATTAACTAGCCGCCCTTGGAGACCAGTTTGGCCTCCCTTGAATGTAGACTAAGCATTAAATCATATTGCTTGTATTCATGATTTATTTTAATTGCTCATGTTTTTGCCAAATTGGAAGATTCTGAAAGAGAAATAGACACAGATATCATATACGCATCACATTCGCGCGATTGCAACAAAATGGCAATTATATGTGCCTCACATGGTAACCCGGCTATTGTTAATTATTTATTAATCAACTGTTTGTTTACTATTATTTTCTTTTTTAAAATGATATAAATTGTTTTATTCTGTAATTATTAACTAAACATTTTTTTAAATTATTATTTCCTTTTTAAAATGATAAAAATTAGTTTAGAAATATATATGTATTTATGTATGTATTTGAAAACGAAGTTTTCGCCAAACTGGCGTCAGAAAAATAACGCGCCAATGTGTTGCATATATGGCATATGGACTGAAAAATCAAGAATTCAGTAATTTTATGCTAGCCCGGAGCAGATAATAAATTGCCAAATATTCTACCCATGGCATTTTTCCGTATTTCATTAATTATTTAAAATAAATAATAATATAATCCTTTCAATTGTTTCATTTATAATAGGTAACTTTAATTTGAAACTAAAAAGTTTAAAATGCATGACTTTTTTTTTTTTTTAGGAAAAAGAACAAATAATAATAATAATAATAATAAAATAATAATACTAATAATAATAATGACAATTTTGAAGTTCCATAATTGCAGCGAAGGAACAAAACATAAATAAAACCAGTTTATCACAGCCTAAATGTTACCAACGGACTTTTGCACAGTAACCCATGAGATGCGTCTCAATCGGGCATTGCCTATACAATTAACAAATAACCTGATTTTTGTGCCACATACGTTAGCGTAATATATATATACAGATTTTGTAGTTCGAGATCTAACAATAGTGCGTTTAGTTTTATTAATTGCATCTTTTATGATAAATCAATATTATGATTGCAAATTTATGAAAATAAAAACTATAGCTATTATCTCTTGTGAACAAAGCTCTAAGAATCAGATTCTATTTTAACTCAATAAATTCTAATTGTTCTGATTAAAATTTTTAGTCAGTCTTTGTATCGGGCGTCACTGTTTTCCGATACACATTAAATAACACCATGCAAAGCTATAAATGTAAGTAAGAAACACTTACGTTTACAGGTGAGCCGCCTTTTTAGGTCACCTGTATTGTCTACTGTAGGTCACCTTTTAATTATGTAAATACGTAGCACCTATAGTGTTCGTTCAGTCCGTCCGTCTGTCTGTCTGTTCGCATATAACAACGCAAAAACTACCCAACCGAAACTTTTGAAATTTAAAATATATAATTATTACATAATTTTGTCGAGTCATTTCAAATTTTATGAGAATCGGATGGATAGATCAATTACAGGGACGATCAAAAGTATTCCGTTACATTACGGTCAATGGGGAAAAATGTTGCAAATGCATTTTAATCGTTTGAAATTTAAATTACATACTTGTTACATCATTTGGTCAAATCATTTCCATTTTTTTTTTTTTTTTTTTTTTTTTTTTTTTTTTTTTTTTTGAAAATAGGATGCATAGATCAAATACAGGGACAATCAAAAGTACTCCGTTACATTACAGTGAATGGAAAAAAAGTTTCAAATGAATTTTAATAATATTACACTCATTCGAACATAATAATATTGATATGCATCATAAAGTACATATTATAATATAGATTTTGCATAATCTGTTGTGCAAAGAACTTTTATTATTGATTTACAAGGCCACACAAGAATATTCCATTACATAATGAGAATAGAGAAAACATTGTTTGTTGCGCATTTTAATTGTAATTAACTATTTACTATTTTATGAGATTGATATATGAGAGTGATATTTTTAAAACTTCATTATCGTACGAACGCACCTCATTTGCTACGCTTCACGTGCAATTTCCAACTTGTTTGAATTATAACTATACTAGCGGCCCGCCCTCGCTTTGCTTCGGGTAGTCCCGTGCCACTACTGACACCGCAAATTGTTACTACCACTTCATCCCATTAATTTCAACTACTAAAACCATTACTCTAGGGTTCAGCCTGCGTTTGCAATGTATAAGCAGAAAAAATGAAATTATTTACGACATCACATTAAAAAACTCAAAAATAACAGCATTTCTCCACTATTTAATGGATGTTATTATACATATAAACCTTTCTCTTGAATCACTCTATCTATTAAAAAAAACCGCATCAAAATCCGTTGCGTAGTTTTAAAGATTTAAGCGTACATAGGGATATAGGGACAGAAAAAGCGACTTTATTTTATACTATGTAGTGAAGACCTTTTTAATGTGTACAATAATTAGCACATTATTTTGATAAATCTTGTAGGGTTCA
The DNA here is from genome assembly GCA_964019185.1 of Maratus speculifer. Classification (NCBI taxonomy): domain Eukaryota; kingdom Metazoa; phylum Arthropoda; class Arachnida; order Araneae; family Salticidae; genus Maratus; species Maratus speculifer. The sequence continues at coordinate 217,509,860 of OZ025294.1, forward strand.
GCCTGCGTTTGCAATGTATAAGCGGAAAATATAAAATTATTTACGACATCACATTAAAAACCTCAAAAATAACAGTATTTCTCCACTATTTAATGGATGTTATTATACATGTAAACCTTCCTCTTGAATCACTCTATCTATTAAAAAAAACCGCATCAAAATCCGTTGCGTAGTTTTAAAGATTTAAGTGTACATAGGGATATAGGGACAGAAAAAGCGACTTTGTTTTATACTATGTAGTGAAGACCTTTTTAATGTGTACAATAATTAGCACATTATTTTGATAAATCTTGTAGGGTTCAGCCTGCGTTTGCAATGTATAAGCGGAAAATATAAAATTATTTACGACATCACATTAAAAACCTCAAAAATAACAGTATTTCTCCACTATTTAATGGATGTTATTATACATGTAAACCTTCCTCTTGAATCACTCTATCTATTAAAAAAAAACCGCATCAAAATCCGTTGCGTAGTTTTAAAGATTTAAGTGTACATAGGGATATAGGGACAGAAAAAGCGACTTTGTTTTATACTATGTAGTGATAGTAAAGACCTTTTTAATGTGTACAATAATTAGTACATTATTTTGATAAATCTTGTAGGGTTCAGCCTGCGTTTGCAATGTATAAGCGGAAAATATGAAATTATTTACGACATCACATTAAAAACCTCAAAAATAACAGTATTTCTCCACTATTTAATGGATGTTATTATACATGTAAACCTTCCTCTTGAATCACTCTATCTATTAAAAAAAACCGCATCAAAATCCGTTGCGTAGTTTTAAAGATTTAAGTGTACATAGGGATATAGGGACAGAAAAAGCGACTTTGTTTTATACTATGTAGTGAAGACCTTTTTAATGTGTACAATAATTAGCACATTATTTTGATAAATCTTGTAGGGTTCAGCCTGCGTTTGCAATGTATAAGCGGAAAAAATGAAATTATTTACGACATCACATTAAAAACCTCAAAAACAACAGTATTTCTCCACTATTTAATGGATGTTATTATACAAGTAAACCTTCCTCTTGAATCACTTTATCTATAAAAAAAAAACCGCATCAGAATCCGTTGCGTAGTTTTAAAGATTTAAGTGTACATAGGGATATAGGGACAGAAAAAGCGACTTTGTTTTATACTATGTAGTGAAGACCTTTTTAATGTGTACAATAATTAGTACATTATTTTGATAAATCTTGTAGTGTTCAGCCTGCGTTTGCAATGTATAAGCGGAAAATATGAAATTATTTACGACATCACATTAAAAACCTCAAAAATAACAGTATTTCTCCACTATTTAATGGATGTTATTATACATGTAAACCTTCCTCTTGAATCACTCCATCTATTAAAAAAAACCGCATCAAAATCCGTTGCGTAGTTTTAAAGATTTAAGTGTACATAGGGATATAGGGACAGAAAAAGCGACTTTGTTTTATACTATGTAGTGATAGTAAAGACCTTTTTAATGTGTACAATAATTAGTACATTATTTTGATAAATCTTGTAGGGTTCAGCCTGCGTTTGCAATGTATAAGCGGAAAATATGAAATTATTTACGACATCACATTAAAAACCTCAAAAACAACAGTATTTCTCCACTATTTAATGGATGTTATTATACATGTAAACCTTCCTCTTGAATCACTCTATCTATTAAAAAAAACCGCATCAAAATCCGTTGCGTAGTTTTAAAGATTTAAGTGTACATAGGGATATAGGGACAGAAAAAGCGACTTTGTTTTATACTATGTAGTGATTTGTCTTAAGGATAGAAGCTGGCATCTTGTAAATTTTATAAGATAATACTCCAAATGAAAAGGACATTTTAGTACATTCTATTGCTTTACATCATACTAGCAATCTTCACCCGCTACGCTGGTCGGTTTCGCTAAAGAAATTTTGAATCAAACGAAGTACATTTAGTAAAAATTAAAAAACTTAATATCTAATCAAACATTCATAATTGTTATCTTATTCATACAAGGTAGAGCCCGTCGAATTCCTCGACGAAAGAAGAGGCTTGAGAAGAATCTGTTTCATCAATTTATAATAAACCTACAAAATTAGTTGCAATAAAAAATTCATCTTATTTTGATAAGTTTTAACTCTTGAAGAAATTATATTTAACCTTAAATTAAAAAAATACTATTTCTATAAAACTCAGTTGTAAAAATTATTAAAATTAAACCTTAATCGTATCTTTTTTGGTAAAAAAAAAAAAAACTAGCCTTAAAAGGAATGACTCCTAGAATGATGCTTATGTGTAAGATTTCCGGAAATAATGAATCCGGGCGGACCACACCTTCCATGAGTCGAATAGACCAATCAGGAAAGGGCTCCGTCTATGCATCGCCGTATGGGTTACTATAAAGAGGAAAAGGTTACCATCGCCAACAATCGCCAAGTTTGTCGCCAACTTGGCGATATATCGCCAAATTTGGCGACCAAAATTAGTCGTTAAAAGTGACGCCAACTTGGCGATAACTGTAATATTTCGCCAAATTTTTAATTTCTTTACATCACCAGTCGTGTGACACATCATTTGAGAGGTCTGCAACTGCTTATTCATATTATGGATGTCTTGTGTGTCACCCTCCACTCTGCCCCCCCAGGGGGCACATTTTTAATTTCTTTACAACACCAGTCGTGTGACACATGATTTGAAAGCTCTGCAACTGCTTATTCATATTATGGATGTCTTCTGTGTCACTCCAACACTCTGCTCCTCCCAGGGGGAGGGCACATTTTTAATTTCTTTACAACACCAGTTCTGTGACACATCATTTGAGAGGTCTGCAACTGCTTATTCATATTATGGATGTCTTGTGTGTCACCCTCCACTCTGCCCCCCCCCCAGGGGGCACATTTTTAATTTCTTTACAACACCAGTCGTGTGACACATGATTTGAAAGCTCTGCAACTGCTTATTCATATTATGGATGTCTTCTGTGTCACTCCAACACTCTGCTCCTCCCAGGGGGAGGGCACATTTTTAATTTCTTTACAACACCAGTTCTGTGACACATCATTTGAGAGGTCTGCAACTGCTTATTCATATTATGGATGTCTTGTGTGTCACCCTCCACTCTGCCCCCCCCCCAGGGGGCACATTTTTAATTTCTTTACAACACCAGTCGTGTGACACATGATTTGAAAGCTCTGCAACTGCTTATTCATATTATGGATGTCTTCTGTGTCACTCCAACACTCTGCTCCTCCCAGGGGGAGGGCACATTTTTAATTTCTTTACAACACCAGTTCTGTGACACATCATTTGAGAGGTCTGCAACTGCTTATTCATATTATGGATGTCTTGTCTGTCACACCCCCTCTGCCCCCCAGGGGGAGCACATTTTTAATTTTTTTACAACACAAGTCGTGTGACACATCATTCGAAAGGTCTGCAACTGCTTATTCATTCCACGGGGTATTGGCGAGCGCAGCAAGCAGGGGTAGCCTACAACTTTGAATCGCGAAGCGATTCCAGACGGGATCGCGAAGCCATTACGCGGGGAATTGGCGAGCGTGGCGAGCAGGGGGGCGGAGCCCCCCTAGTATGTAAAAACATAGTATATAATAAAGATCTTCTATTATTATACAGTTATCAATTAAGGCTTTTATGCTTGGTATTCCAAAATGAAAAATAGCCAAATGTATTCCACTTTGACACAATCATAGAATTTTTTAGAATAGAATAATAATAAAATAGAATATTAATAGAATATTAATAGAAATATTAATAAAAAATCGAAATAAAAATCACTTAATGACATTTTAAACACGTGAATCGCATTTAATGTCATTGAATGCTACATTCTCGATCATCAATTATTGGCATTTAATCTTATAGTTTGGCGATAATTTTTTGGTCGACGGGATAACGTAGAATTACCAATCGGCTTTTGTAGTTGTTCTTCAACTGATATCATATGTAAGAGTATTTTTTCATGCTGAATCGAATGGTACTAAGCAAATTCTTTTAAATCCATTAGTTCGTGAGATACTTCACATTTTCCAAATTTGGCGATTTTTTCGGCGCAAAAACCTGAAATTTTCAATATTTATCTATATTTATAAAAGAAAGTCTGGATTTCGCATTAATCACGGCACAAAAAAATCTACCGAACCAAAAATCTTTAAAATTGGGGTAAAAATACAACGTATAACATCAAGTGCCGCTAAGAAGGGATTTTCGGTAATTCCACCCCTAAAGGGGGTTAAAAAAAGAACGAACTTAAAAAAAATTCCTTAAAAATCGGCTTTTTTTAGCTGTTCTTCAACTGATATCATATTTATGTGTATTTTTTCATGCTGAATCGAATGGTATTAAGTAAATTCTTTTAAAACCATTAGTTCGTGAGATACTTCACATTTTCCAAATTTGGCGATTTCTTCGTCGCTAAAACCTGAAAATCTCAATCTATATATATAAAAGAAAGTCTGGATTTCGTATAAATCACGATAAAAAAATCTACCGAACCAAAAATCTTTAAAATTGGGGTAAAAATACTACTTATAACATCGAGTGCCGCCAAAAAGGGATTTTCGAAAATTCCACCCCTAAGGGGGTAAAAAAAGAACGAACTTTTAAAAAATTCCTTAAAAACCGGCTTTTGTGGCTGTTCGTTAACTAATATCATATTTTAGTGTATTTTTTCATGCTGAATCGAATGGTACTAAGCAAATTCTTTTAAATCCATTAGTTCGTGAGATACTTCACATTTTCCAAATTTGGCGATTTCTTCGGCGAAAAAATCTGAATTTTTCAATCCTTATCTATATATATAAAAGAAAGTCTGGATTTCGTATTAATCACGACACAAAAAAATCTATCGAACCAAAAATCTTTAAAATTGGGGTGAAAATACTACGTATAACATCGAGTGCCGCTAAGAAGGGATTTTCGAAAATTCCACCCCTAAGAAGGGTAAAAAAAAGGACGAACTTTAAAAAAATTCCTTAAAAATCGGCTTTTTTAGCTATGCTTCAAATGATATCATATTTAAGTGTATTTTTTTTTTCATGCTGAATCGAATGGTACTAAGCAAATTTTTTAAAACCATTAGTTCGTGAGATACTTCACATTTTCCAAATTTGGCGATGTCTTCGTCGCTAAAACCTGAAAATTTCAATCTATATATATAAAAAAAAAAGTTTGGATTTCGTATTAATCATCGTACAAAAAAATCTATTGAACCTACAATTTTGAAAAAGAGATCTATAATCAGGTTAACATGATTATATGGGTGATTCTCAAAATAGGGGACAATTTCAAAAGTGAAATCTTAAAAAAATTACTGTTAGCAAAATTTCTGAAAAAAATGGGTGTTGTTAATATAGTATTAGGTATACTTTACATGTAGTCAGCAGAGCTAAATATTTTAAAATTAACTTTAAAAAAAAAACTAGTATTTTTTGAGCCATGCTAATGACAAAACAAATTGCATGGAATAAATATATTAAGAAATTTTTATTTTCTTCCTGTTTAAATATTTTTTTCTATATTTATTAGCCTTTCTTTTCAGCAAATGGTTTCCATTTTTACATATATACATATAAGGAGAATAAAAACATTACCAAAGAGCAAACTTTGTTTACATGAGCAACATTCTAACACTAACATGTAAGAAGCTGTCTTAGTGATTTTCTGACAGATTTAATGCATATTTTAGGGATAATAAATGTAATACCTAAATTTATATGTAAAATTAAACTTTATAAAATATACAATATAAGCAATGGTTACATTTATGCACATAGGAGTCTTTAGCATGGACAGAAAAACCATGCTAATGACACTGATATTTGTCCATGCTAATGACAAATTTTAATTTAAATAAGATTATGAGCCATAATATAATCACAATGCAATATTCCTTTCTGGGGCTTTTTAAAACACAAAAGTTCTATGTAAATAAATAAAATAAAAATTTTAATTGTAAAATAAACATGAAAATTATTATCCATTCTAATGACATACAATTGATGTACGCCCCTAATATTCAACTTCTATTCTTAAAATACCATACATGCTTTTATTTTCAGGCTGGGATAAAATGGCTACTTGTTGCCATGGAGAAACTTTATATTTTCAAAATATTGTCATATGTGAAAATAAAATTTTGATTAATAACCAGCTGTTATAGTATGACCTTGTTTTGAAAATAGAATATGGAGGACAAACTTTAATTCTTTTTTTATATACTATAATTTTATTTTTAAAAAGAAATTTATTGAATAAATCCTCTCCTTGATTAATTTAAAGAAAGAATAACATTTGTTTTATTTTATAAACATGATATTAACTCTTGAAAAATGCTAGTATACACAAGGCTCAGCTGCTGTGGACATCCATGCTAATGACATTTTGAACATTTATTCTCTTATTTTAAGGTGTTTTTAACTAAAAAGTGAGTAATTCTTGAGTGCAAATAATGAATAATATTAAAACAAACATATCTAAATATAAAAACATGACAAAAAACCTCTCAATTGTTTTTGTATGCCGAAAGACATAAATTGTCCCCTATTTTGAGAATCACCCATATACGCTATATTTAATTACCTCAATCTTATACTATAATGCGAGCAAAAATGGTGTGTGTGTGTGTGGGTAAATTTTATCTCAAAAACGGCTCTAACGATTTTCGCAAAAATTTGGATTTTACCATTTTTGGGCACGAGAACACCATTGGGCTAGGTCCCATGTTCGGGAAAATTCGATTACAGGGTCATTTTGGGTCACAATGGGTCAGGATCAAGCTATTTATATCTAAAGAACGGCTGGATGGATTTTAAGGCAATTTTGTATCCAATCGTTTTTTTGGCACGCGAAAGCTATTGGGCGGGGTCACATGTTCGAAAAAGTTCGATTAGTGGGTCATTTTGGGGTCATTATGGGTCAAGCCATTTTTATCTAAAAAACGGCTCTAACGATTTTGACCAAATTTTATATTGTATCGCTTTGGATTACAAGAAGACCATTGGGTTAGGTAACATGTTCGAGAACATTCGGTTAGTGGGTGATTTTTGGGGTCATTGTGGGTCATGCTATTTTTATCTAGAGATCTTCTGACGCAATTTTGACTAAAAATTGCATTCTATGGTTTTCGGGCATGAGAAAAACATTGGCCTAGGTTACATGTTCGAGAAAAAATTTTAATGGGTCATATTGGGTCATTAAGGGTCTGGGTCAAACTATTTATATTTAAAGAATGGCGTGATCGATTATAACGAAATTTTGTATGTAACAGTTTTTTGACATGAGAAAACTAATGGGCTAAATCACATGTTTGAGAGATTTCGACTATGTGGGTCATTTGTGGATCATGATGGGTCATAATGGGTCATGGTCAAGCTATATCTAAAGAACAGGTGGATCGATTTTAACGAAATTTTGTATGCAACATTTTTTTGGGACTATAAAATCATTGGACTAGGTTACATGTTCGAAAAATTTCGATTAATGGATCATTTTGGGTCATTAAGAGTCTGGGTCAAGCTATTTATATTTAAAGAACGGCGTGATGGATTATAACGAAATTTTGTATATAACAGTTTTTTTGACATGAGAAAACTAATGGGCTAAATCACATGTTTGAGAGATTTTGACTATGAGGGTCATTTGTGGGTCATGATGGGTCATGGTCAAGCTATATCTAAAGAACAGGTGGATCGATTTTAACGAAACTTTGTATGCAACATTTTTTTGGCACGATAAAATCATTGGACTAGGTTATATGTTCGAAAAATTTCGATTAATGGGTCATTTTGGATCATAAAGGGTCTGGGTCAAGCTATATATAATTAAAGAACGGCAGGATCAATTTTAACGAAATTCTGTATGTAACAATTTTTAGAAACGAGAAAACTAATGGACTAAGTCACATATTATAGAGCTTTCGATTATAAGGGTCATTTGTGGGTCATGATGGGTCATGGTCAAGCTATATCTAAAGAACGGGTGTGGATCGATTTTAACGAAATTTTGTATACAGCATATTTTTGGCACGAGAAAATCACTGGGCTATGTCACATGTTCGAGAAATTTCGATCATTGGGTCATTTTTGGGTTATTCTAATTTTATCTAGACAATGTCTCGCGCAAATTTGACTAAATTTTGTATTTTATTGTTTTCGGGCACAAGAAAATCATTGGGTTATGACAGATTTTTAAGAAAATTAGATCAATGGGTCATTTTGGATCATAAGGGGTCAGGGTCAAACTAACTATATCTAAAAAACGGCTGAATCGATTTTATCTAAATTTTGTATCTAATGTTTTTCGGCATGCTAAAACTAATGAGCTAGGCCCAACGTTCGAGAGATTTCAATTATAAGGGTCATTTGTTGGTCATGATGGGTCATGCTAATTTTATATAGAAAATGGTACTCACCATTTTGACTATACTTTGTATTATATCGTTTCTGAGCAAGAGAAAACCATTTGGCTTGGACACATGCTCGCGAAAATTCGATTAGTGGGTCATTTTGGGTCTTAATGAGCTAGGGTCATTCTAATTATATATAACAACGACTCAATCAATTTTACCTAAATTTTGAAACAAAACGTTTTTTGTCACGAGAAGACTATTGGGCTGAGTCGCATGTTAAACAAAATTATATTAGTGGGTCATTTCGCTTCATTGCTGAATGCTGTCAAGCTAATTTTACCTAAAAAATGGCTTAAATGAATTTGATTCAATTTTATATTCTACTGTTTTTGATTACCTGAAGACGATTGAGCTATGTCACATGCTTGATCAAATTTGATTAGTGGCTCATTTTGGGTAATACGGGTCAGGGTCACGAGAATATGGCAAAAGCCAATAACTTGGCGAGATTTGACAAAATATTGGCGACATATGGCCAAAAAATCGACTATAAAAATTACGAAAACCAAAACACGTATTTGGATCCAAATGAAAGAATGCCTCCAAATTTGGCTATATCAAGCAAAAAATACTGTCATTCAGAATGTAAAGAATTTTTTTATACATTCTTAAGAGGATTCGAGATGCATGGTTAAACCAATCAGAGTCGAGCTTAAAAAGTGATTTAGATCGATGTCCCTTCGTTATAAACATGCGCATAAAAACATAGTTTTCTTATTGATTGTTTTTCTAAATAATACTATTATAAACATGTTTTACAGTAATAATACAGAGTTAATGATACAGTGAAAATACTATATCGAGTTGAACACAAAGTTAATTTTGACCGAGCTAAGCTCGGTCTTCCCTGCTAGTATATATAAAACGCAAAGTGAAATTTCTTTCCGGCCGCTTATAACTTAAGTTCTACTAGATAGATTTTAATGGAACTTACATTGTGGTGTATAATTTTTCAGAAATTTTATAATAAATAAAATATAGCATTCTACGTTGTTTAATTGAGTACTTATGGAAATGTTTTAAATCAGATGAACCCAACTACAAAAGGTTGGCTTTATTTGAAAGGTTCCGCTGAATGAATTTTTATTTGATTAAAACTGTCAACATGTTGACCGCTACGTCAATCATTGGTGACTAACATTGAACATTCCGTTCAGATGACTGACTTTTCACCGATGACAAACAGATTAAAATATGATATAAAACTAAAAATTAGTATGATATAAAAATTTCTCTTGATTCAAAGTTTCTTTAAAAAAAAAAAAAAAAAAAAAAAAAAAAAAAAAAAAAAAAAAGTTTAATGTAGATTTTGCCATTGCAGAACTCGGTTTCGCCTCCGATTAGAAAAAAAAATCGATAGAGGTTTTTTAAGAAGGACGACCCCGTTTAGATTGCAATGAACTAACTTCATTTTTCTTGTGTTTATCAATATAATAGCAAACAGAACGGCGTGAAATACCCAATTGAATAGCAATTTCTCTCTGAGACATTGGAACTGCGGAATAATAAAGAGATACAATTTGACGTGCTACTTCTTCATTGACTAGATTCGTCAAAAACGGATTTTTTCTTTAGTTTAAACGCTTTTTTATAGACTGAGTAAAAGGAAATGCAACTTAACAATAAAACGAGTGGAATCCCGTCGAATTCAACGAATGAAATGTTTAAAAGATCCGATCGATTTGGTTTTTAAAAAAGCAAAAGTAATTACATTATTGAATCAATATATAATAAATATATTTAAAAACTAAATGTCAAGTTTGCCGGTTACAATTTTGCATGCAAATATTCGCACATCTTCAGTTAAAATTGTAATCTGAGTGCCGGCGAAATCCAGAAATTTTATTTTATATGCATTCACAAAAAAAATAGTTTTATTAAAAAAACTAATTTCATTTTTACTGTGACATTATTTTCACTAACTGAAGTCATCTGAAAGTAAAATCTCAATCTCAGTGTCCGTAATGAAAAGAAATATTGAAATTTAATATCGGGTACTACTAGGTTAACCCGCCGACCAAAAAATCATCGCCAAACTATAAGATTAAATGCCAATAATGGATGATCGTGAATGCCACATTCAATGACATTAAATACGATTCATGTGTTTAAAGTGTCATTAAGTGATTTTTATTTCGACTTTTTATTAATATTTTTATTAATATTCCACTAATTATTTGTTTTTTCGTTATTTAAAATAAAAATTATGTCAATATGTATAATTTGGCCATTAGTTTGGCGAAATTGGTCGACGGGATAACAGAGTAGTACCTAATATCGTTATGAGTAAAAATGCGATGTTTTAAATAGTGACGTCATTTTCTCTTCAAATGTTTTTTAAAAGTTACTGTTATTAGTAATATGAAAAAGGCATCCGTAATAATATTGTAATCCCCATTTATCTGGTTGCTGGATGACATCATTTTCCTCATTTGAAATTTTTCTTATTTTGCTTTAGACATTAATTTTATCATAAATTATGTTCTGTTATTTTGTTTACATTTTAATATTATTTCTCAGTAAATATTTTTTTTACCTCAATTAGTGCATAATTATACGCAATCATTTTGGAAAATAAATTTTTATTATCGAGAGAAAAGCTAAACTGAGTTGCCACGATTGTGAAGAAATACCGTAAAAAGCGTTTAAAATTAAAAATAAAATATAAAAATGGAAATAAATTAAAAAATAGCTAAAATGGGCACAACTACAAATAAATAGCTTTTATTTAAAAAAATAACTATCAAAATCGGTTGAGTAGAAAATTCAGGGCTGATGACACGACATTTTTTAGCTTGTCCGAAAGAAATAGCATCGGAGGCTAAAAAAAACTGACCAGCGTAGCGGGCGAAGGCTGCTAGTAATAACATGTTATTATGATAAGGTGGCCTTGATTTGAACATTGTTTCTTGTTGTTGCTGTTGTAGTTTTTTTTTATTCATTGCCACCAAGTTTAAATAAGATCAATTTTTTTTATGTTTGTGACATAATTCATTCAAATTAAATTTCATTCAAATTAAATATATCATGTGAAAAACGTACTTATTTGTTTTTATTGAGAAGCATTTAGTTTCAGTTCTTTGAATAAAGTTGTGAGCGCACTGTAATTATTTTCGTTCGACTCCTTGGTTTATTTTTAAGACATCGTGCATTTTATATGACAAAGCAATAACTTTCTTAATTATTCTAATACAACAATAAAATTTTTGCTGCAAATATTTTACTTTTTAAGATATAAAATAATTTTTAGTTTTTATCAAAAAATTTTAATGACAAGTATTAAAAAATGCTCTGGTGAGCAACAAAATAGGTTAATATGTTTTTAAGTATGAAAAAGTGTTTGATAAATGCTTCTAATTGAGCATGTGAGAGGACAAGGGGTCCCTTCTTGGCTGCAGCTCACTGTCAATGCCAAATTTGAAAAAGTCATATTTGGGATTTTTTCCATATAAAAGAAATTTGCGTAAAACTTTCCGTCTTTATTTTAGTAAAATTTTCAATCCTGCTTTACATATGAACTGCGCTGTTGACTCTGCACTGCAAACTGCACTGTTTACTCTGCATTGCAACGGCATTACAAATCAGTTTTCTGTGCAGTTCTATGCTGCGGGCTTGCTTGGTGGCACTGCATGAGTATAATTCGCTAAAGGAACTAAGATTTCTGGTACAATTTCGCCTTACATTCATGTTTAATTACGCTGCGTTTTTTCTGGCTATGTTTTAGCGCTACACATTTTTATCGTAATTGTGACTGATTTCTTTTACAAAGCATTTTTTAATACTTGTATTCATTTAAGTGTGAATGAAATTTTCTTGCAACTAGCAAAAGCCATGCTTTGTTTGGATTCGCGAAGCATTATTTTATAAAACAGATATTTGAAAGTAACAATATTTTATTATTATTATTATTTTTGCATCTTTATTAAACAAAAACGTTATTTTATGTTTTGACGCATTTTAATTTTTTATTTATGATGTAAAACTGACATAATAAGATATTTTCGAAGCAAACTTTTACAATTTTTTTTTTAAATTTTCAACTAAAAGCTCTTTTAAATATGTTTTTACAATTTCAAGTAGCCACTGGTGTTTTTTAATTGTTTGAAATATGCATGTTTCCAATCTTTGTAATCAACATCCGATAATCTTTGATAGCTATTTTAGAATAATATATTTGAAGAAAGCTTGAAGAAAGTTACTTCTTCAAAATCCTATTTTCTGGAAAAAACATTTGAAATCTGCTTTCGTTGATACTATGAATTTTTAACTGTAAAACATTTTATTTTAATTTCTTCGTTTTTATACATGTTAGCGTATGAGAATTGCTGTAATTCTCTCCGCGTGGGAGAACTTTTTACTTTCTGCGAATGGCAACTCAATTAATGGAATTACCTTTTAACGAAGCGCTCTCTCATTCTCGCAGTGACGTTTTCACGAATAATAATTGTTGTGTTTGCGAACTTATTAAAGTCTTATTTTTCTATAAAATCCTTCTGATTAATGAGTCGATATTATTTAGCCACAATACGACCTTCGCAAAAATATTTATAAAGAGCTTGAACCAACAACTTCACGCAGATCTTTTAATTTTTCATTTACATAACAAATTTAAAAATTAATTTTATTTGTTTACAATTATTTTGTTGCCAGTTTACAAAAAAAAAAAAAAAAAAAAAAGAAAAAATCCATAATACAATTCTTTTGAAATGTTTAAGTGTCATCTGTGCAAACGATTTTGCGGGATAATGAAAACATGTTTTATTTAATAAATTAATCATGATTCTATCTATAATTATTTACTCCATGATTTAAACTTTTTTTTTCTGAAAATATACGCGTTTCATTTTTTATTTATTTGCTAAAATGCGTCCGTATTGGAAATGCATGTAAAATAAATTAATTAAAATAATAATTTCATAATTTATTTTTGTGTTTAATTTGAAGTTAAAATATTGAATAGTTTTTTTGTAAAGCGTACGACAAATTGTAATTTGAGTGGACTAGTAGAGGATTCGCTTCGCTCATCCTAATAAATACCACAAACAATATACCTGTGACGTCAGAGTGTAAAATAAAAGTGTTGTATAGAGTTTAAGATAAGTTTCTAATAAACTAAAAATCCTTTAATTGATAAATAAAAAAGAAAGAAAACCAAGATTCACCGGATTTTATAACTATATCAATAATTCAAATAATAATAATTTAAATTTATTTAATTTAATCATAATTTTATAACTATATGAAAAATTCTTGACATAGCACGTATTTTAATTTCAATATTTTTTCCACTTTTTATAAAAAAAAATGGCAACTAAAGGATACAGTAATCTGCTTTTCTTTCCATTTACTTTTAATAGAAATGGAGTACGTCTGTTGTCACAATTAAAAAACGGTATCAAAAACTGCAAAAAAATAAACAACTCAAAAACAAATAAAGATACAGTTTTGAAACAAATTGCATTTAAAAGCAATTTTTTTCCCTACACGACGGTGTAAAAATTGAAAACGTACGATGTTTATGAGTTCAAAAATTTGTAGTAGCAAAAATTGCAAAACCGAAATATCATTTTTAAATTTCAAAGTGTTGCCATTCATAAATTGACATATGCGTTACTCACAGATACGTTTGGCCTTTATAATATAGATACATAATCCTACATTTTCCAGTTCAAAGTCGATGTTGACAAAATAATAGACAAAACAGCTCTAAAATTACTGAAGTACCTATGTTAAACTATTTTTTAGTAGGTGTATTATCTTGAATTTCCCGCTTCTACCTAAACCTGTTACTGATATATAGCGAAATATCTCACAAGTGCTAGGGGTGTATATTTTCAAATAATAATCAGAGAGCTATTCAATGATATATCACATGAGGGATGTAGGCCAAATTTAGAAAATTGCCCCATCCCCTCCGAGTTTCAATTGTCACCCCGGTATAAAAGCATCCCCCTCTCTTCGAAATTTCTGTAATGATAAAAAGCTACAATTTCAAAAAGTTTCGAAAACTGCCTCCCTAGCGGGGGGGGGGGGGGGGGAATTGGGGTGTAGGAAAAAAGGTTCATAATATAAAAGATCGGTCCGAGGGCTTTCCGATGATGCGTCACATGACGATGTGGTGGTTTCTCGAAAACCCCTGCCATATTTTATTTTATTTTATTTGTATTAACTATTTTATTTCCTATCATCTCCTTTTTATTAATGTTCTCATTTTAAATATTATTTCGATTTCGTCTTTTTGTTGCCTTTCTCCTGTAAATATTTCTTCTTTACGTAGCTTATCGAATGTTCCAAAACGGTAAAATCTTGTTTGAATTCATTCCTTCCGGTTTAGAAGGCTTCTAGAAGCTTCTCCAACGTACTATGGGTGGTTACTTCCGTTTAATCAGGCCCTCCCCTTGGCCTATCAAATTAAATTCTACAGATGACGTGATTTAAGCAGTTATGTGCCTGGCCACCTTTTTGGCTTTCCTTCTTTAAGAGTATTATCATTTTTTTCCTATTAAATTCATATTTCCCTATACATTTGCACGTAACTTGGCTTTTTTTTCTCTCGCTTTCCCCATTCTAACTTTGCCAACTTGGCGTGTTCCGATTTTACGGTAACCCTTTCTCTTTCCTCTCCCCTCGCTCAGTGCCGCTAGTGCAGTTGAGTGGAAGTTAAGCTGTCGAGTGGTTGTTTTGGAATGAGTAAGGCACATTTACCGCCCCGACCTAATTCTTCTGGTCGTTTTACCGACCGCTTAAAATTCGAATAACCTGTCGTGAATATGTTAGTATCATTTATGCTTTTTCACAATATTGATGGCACTCTTCGGTGTTGTATTGGCTATGACTATTCGAATTCTTCTGTTTTCATCTCATATTGTTCTCAAAAAAAATCATTTTTCTTGAAAAGTGATGATGAAATAATTGTTCTTCTTGCATAAAATATTATGAAGTTTTGATTTATGGAAGATGGCTTCTAAAAAAAAGTATAATTATGTTCGCAAATGGGATCCCCAGGAGAAAAGGAGAGAAAGCTCATCACGATTCAATTTCTTCCTTTTATTGATTTGATGATGTTATAAGTTTATGTTCCGATCTTTATTAAAATGATAGATCGAATGTGTCAAGTGAATATATAAAGAAAAATTATTGTGAAAATGAATATCTATATCTATTATCATTCATGAGAAGATTATTATATACTAAATAATGATATATATATATATATTATGCTTCATGAGAAAATATTGTAAGAATATGACATCATTACTTTGCTTCATAAGAAAATATAAATAAAGTTTTTGTTCTTCAATTTTTCAACAATTTGTATCAAGGTAGTTCTTTTTCGTCATGTTGTTTTATTCTTCAGTCGTCAAGATTCAGGTAATGTTTTTTTTTTCTTATTTACTTTATTTTTCTCACAAGTGGCTTTTAATTTAATATTATCATTAAAAAAATCTCTATGAAGAACTATAAAGATATATTTTGTCATGTCCTTTTATTTTGGGTATTTTTGCTGGCCCTCATTCAATGCAATGTTCTTCTAACCATTACTATGATCATTTGGCCTATTTTATGGAATGAAAAATAAAAAGCCTTTTTTTCCATCCAACTCCTTTTCCAAACACAACAATATAAATCTTCTTTGGTGCCGTGTTTCCTTGTGAACCAATATTCTTCTTTTGGCACCATGTACCTCTTTGAATCAATTAATATTCTTCAAGACATGACGATTATTAAATGATATTGTGTTTTCTTTTATCTAAATATGTTTAAAAAAAATAAATTATCTCTTCATTATCTGTTCTTCATACAGTGATCAATATTTTATAATTATTCTTTATTGAACGAGGTGTAATAAATGAATATATAATATATTTTGATTTTATGCTAAAATAATTTTTGAGAGCAGAAGATTCTATATATTATTTAATAAAGAAGGTGTGTCACAGTACATGAATAATATAATTTGATGATATATTTTTCTTGTCTTGATATAATTTATAACTAATATCATATAATATTTAACGAAAGTGCTGGTCAAAATAATTGATTATTTTAATATAAGTTATTCTCTTCTTTTCATAAACATATGAACATATGTATTGCAAGTATGATAAAAAAAATTTTGGGTCTTATATTCTTGATCCCATGCTAGGAGAGATATGTTCCCATTTTTTTCTTCTTTTCGTCATACATTTTTTTTAACATATAAAAATGGTGCATAACGTAAATGAAATTCGTCATTATGTTAGATAATGTGTCAATTTATATGTTGTTTATTATATGACCAGTCTATAACCAAATTTAACCTGTCATTTATTGAGCATTTACTTTAAATATCTCATTATGCCTCCTAAACGAAAATTAAACATTGCAATACAACCGTTTGATGGCAACCCACAGACTGTAGAATTCTTCGTTGATCAATTATCTGATCTACAAGAGTTAAATAATTTTTCTGACAAAGAACTTTTTGTTCTTTTCAAATAAAAGCTTGAAGGTAATGCCTTATCTTTTTTCCTTGAAACACAGTCTCAATTCATGAACACTAATTTCCAGGCCATTCGTAAAGCTTTCATAGACTATTTCTTACCCTCAAAAAAGGCTGTTTCTCTCAAATCCTTGCAAAATTTAAAGTTAGATTCAAATGAATCAGTCAAAAATTTTGCATTTCGTCTTGATAAGCAGCTTCGCCTGGCATATCCCAAATTAGATTCTGCTGCTCTAAATTCACTAAAATTCACTCATTTTCTTGAGGCTTTGCCTAAACAAATTAAGAGAAAGATTCTAGAATAAAACATTTCCTCATTTGATTTAGCTCTTGAACGAGCAAATTTTCTTCAAGATATATATGATTCTCCTCCTAAAAAATCTTATGAGAATTATGATCAAGTTTATTGTTTGGATAGTGAAAAAGGTCATGATAATTCTATGGCTTCTAGTAATGTGCTTCATAAGACTCCTATAAAACATACGAAGGATAAAATTTATGTCAATTCTCAAACTACCTTCTCACCATCTCAAACTCAAAATGAAAATTCTCATACTTATCGTAACCTAAAAAGAAAACCTAGAACGTATTCACCTTCCCCAAATAGACAAGATGTTACCGATAAACATAAAAATCATTTTCGTCAACAAAGGTCATTTCGAAAACGTCCTTTTTATCAACCCACCTTCGACAAATTTTCTCACAAAAAAAACTCTGCATCCTTTTATCACAAACAAAACGTTTTGCAATGTGCGTTTTGCGGAAAATTCAATCATCGTATGGACACATGCTACAAATTTAAAAATCTTATCAATTCTTCTAACCAAAATTCTTCATCTCGATTTTCGTCTAATTCTCACAGAAGGAAAAACTACATTTCTTCTTCTGAAAATAAAAATAGTAACTATCATTTAAACGAATAGGGGAGACTGGTTCTACTGACCGCCTTCTCTCCCATAATTTTCATTCAGGGTCAGTACATTTTAGTGACAAAAACAAACGTCACTTTGACAAGGACTCATCAGTCACCTTAGTATCATCTACTGCTGTACAAACACCCCCTATACCACCTAAACTTAATAAATCTTCATGTTCTCATAAGTCTACGACATCCAAACAAACTTTTGAAATTGATGATGATGTACAAGAAAGACACGTCATCTGTAGTTCCTTTGATAATTCTTATGCTCTTCCATGCATCTTGATAAATATACAACATAATGAAATCTCAACTTTAATTGATACTGGATCAAGTTTGTCCCTTTTGGATCAAGAATGCTTTAATAGCATTAAATCCAGAATTCACTACAAATTCTTATCCAGGAATGTGTCAGTGTCAACTATAAATTCTAAAGTTTTTTTCAAAGGATGCATCGAAATAGCATTTAAAATCGACAAATTCTTTTTCCGTCATGTCTTTTACCTTACAAAGATACAAAATGTCAACTTTCAAGCCATTCTTGGGTTTGAGTTCATCAATAAACATTCTGTAACCATTTCTCCAACTTTTAAATCTATATTACTTAAAGATAAACATATCCCTTTTCACAGTCATAATGAATCTCCTACTTGCTATTTCATGAATTCTGAATGTGCTTATGACAATTTAAATGTACCACATTCTTTAGATGCACACAAAATGCCTTGTTATGAAAATTCTATATCAAATAATCTAAGTAATGGTACTTATATTGATGATGTATATGGAAATTATGGTGACACCAATTTACAATTAGTCAATAATTATGCAACTTATTCCTACAATTATAATTTTCAAAATAGTGATTTATTTACAAATAATGTTGCTAATACTTCTATGAATTTTCATAATCCCTATATGGATGGTAATTTTAATTATTTTCCTAACTATTTTCCAACTGATTATGGTAATGTTGTAAACTATTTATCTACTAATAATAATATGCCTCACAAAAATTTTACATCTGAAAGTACTAATGATGTTAGTTATGTTGGTGAAAAGCAAACTCATTTAAATATTGGTAATAAAATTTTGGTGAATTCCAACATGGTACAAACACTCAATAGAGAATTAATCCCTCCTAATTCCTTTGTTTATTTACATGTCAAGTACTTGAATCCTCCATCTGAATATTTTATTTTTAAACCAGCTTTAAAAAATAAAGGTCTTGTTTTACATGAGTCACTGCATTCTAAATCTTCAATTCAAAATAATTTATTTTTGGTTGTATGTCAGAATATATCAAAGCTGGACATTCATTTAAATAAAAATTCAATTATTGGCGAATGTATCAATGTAGATGAGAAGGATATTGAGGAATACTCTTTTGATTTAGATTTTGAAAATGAATATTGCAATTTAATTTTACCATCTGAAGAAGTTAAGAGAAAACGTGTTCAAGAACTGTCTCCAAATGATTTTGACCTAAAACACTTACCTCCTCATGAAAAAGACTCTTTAACAAAGTTATTGTGTAGTAAAGCTCTAGCTTTTTCCAAATCTCTTGACACTTTAGCTCATACCGACCTGGTTAATCCTCAATTTTCAATGTTAAATTCTCATCCAGTGAAAACCCTACCTTTTCCTGTGCCACAGGCACTCGAGCAAGAAGCTCTTGACCAAATTAATCAAATGCTAAATGCTGGTATTATTGAAAGATCAAATTCATCTTGGGCGTGTCCCATGCTTCTTGTTAAAAAAAAGAGAACTGATATGTCGAAGCCTCAAAAATATCGTTTGGCTCTAGATTTAAGATTGCTAAATTCTATTATTATCCCATCTTCATATCCTCTTCCAAGAATTCAGAATCTATTGGTGCAATTATCAAAATTTAAGTATTATACTACTCTTGACTTGCCCTCTGCATACTGGCAGATAGCTGTACCCAAAGAAATGCAAGATAAGCTCAGTTTTATTACTCCATGGGGAATTTTTACCTACCTTCGTCTCGTTTTTGGCTTGAAGACAGCTGCGAGCACTTTTCAACAATTAATTGATTCAGTTATTCAATTATCTGAAATTGATTCGTGTTATGCATACCAAGACGATATTGTGGTTGGCGCTAATTCATTTGAAGAGATGACCATGAAACTCACAAAGCTCTTAGACACTCTTATTGCTAACAACATTACTCTTTCTCCTGAAAAATGTTCATTTATGAAAACTAGTATTAACTTTTTAGGCTTCCAACTCACAGATCATAAAATTCTTCCTATTACAAGCAACATTTTAAAAATTACTTCCTTTCCAAAGCCTAAAACTAAAAGGCAAACCAAAAGCTTTATAGGATTATGTTCATTTTATAGGTCAATTATACCTAATTTTGCTAAATTGATTACTCCTCTCATCGAAGTCACCAAACCTAAAAATAAATTTTCTTGGAAATCTGAACAAGAAAATACATTTAAAAAATTACAAGACATATTCTTTCAGAAACCTATGCTCAATCTTCCAAGGTGGGATGAGACCTTTTATGTTAATACAGATGCATCAAAGACAGCAATATCAGCTGTTCTTATGCAGAAATTTGATGGTGAACTTAGACCCATCTCCTATTATTCCAAAACTTTATCTCAGTCTGAAAGACAGTACCCTGCCATCAAATTGGAACTTTATGCCATTTACAAAGGCATAACGGCTTTTAAATATTATATTTTTGGTCGACCCTTTATTCTGTTATCCGACGCCAAACCTCTTAATAATTATAAAAAAGCTACATCACCAGCCGGTATTACTACTCGGTGGATGTTAGAACTGTCATAATACTCGTACACATTCCAACATGTACCAGGCAAAGAAAATGTGTTAGCAGATTTTCTGAGTAGAACACCTCACATTCCTACTGAAGATCTCCATAATAATCCAGATCTTATTTCTACACAAGAACCCCTACCAATTGTTGACAATCAGAAAGATTTACATAATGAAATTCCTCACTTTCCATGTGGTTTAGTTGACAAAATGCACCACACATGTCATCATCAAAGTGACTCTTCACCTCCAAATGATGACAATAATGAAGATCCATTATTAGAAATTTTTGATCACACCATCTTCTCTGAACAACAAAATGATCCAAAAATTAAGAAAATTTATGAAGATCTTAAAGCTAACAAAAAATCTAAAAGTTTAAATGGCTATTATATTAATCCAAATAATGATTTACTCTGCTACAATGGACATTTTTCTTCAGAAGATATTGAGCTACATAAAGCTGTTTTACCTTCGTCACTTAGAGCAAAAGCTTTAAGAATTGCTCATATTACTCATACTGGAATTCATAAAACTATTGTTAATTTAAAGAAAAGATTCACCTGGAAAACCCTTGTTTCTGATGCCATTAATTATGTCAACTCTTGTGAAATTTGTTTAGTAAACAAAAATCATAAAAAAAATACTGTTCCATATTTACCTGCACCACTACCTACAGCTCCCAATCAAAAAGTTTCCATGGATTTACTTGGCCCATTGAGAAATCGCCAATATGTCATGACCGTTATTGATCATTTTTCTCGTCATTTAGAATTATATGCCTTGAATAACATCAGCGCTGAATCTGTTACCAAAGCTCTATTACATTACATTTCTACTCATGGAAAGCCCGAATTAACTCTTACTGATCATGGCTCTCAGTTCACTAGTGATATGTTTTCTTATTTTAATAAAAAGCTTGGCATTAAGTTGGAACACAGTTCTGTAGCCCATCCCCAGGCTAACGGATTAAGTGAGAGATGCAATACTGAAATAAAATCGTCTGTGAATACAATGGCTTCCCAAGGATTTGATGTACCAACTGCTCTAAAAATTCACCAATCCATATACAACGCTACGCCTCATCCAGCCACAAAATTCACTCCAAATCTTCTTCATTTTGGAAGAGAGGTAAATGACATTTATGCTAATTACAAAACTCAAGCTTCCTGGAAAATTCTCAACACTGCCTATGAAATCCATAAATTAATGGATGTTATTGAGAAAATATACTATCAAGCTTACAAGAATAACGAATCTTCTAGACAAAAAGTGTACCAGAAATCGAGAGAAAAATTAAAATTTGCCAACATCAATGTTAATGATATTGTTTACGTAAAATTTCCCACTGTGTTTAACAAAAAAGTACAAGGCCCATACAGGGTGAAGAAAACAATTTCTCCTGTACTTATTCAAATTCAAGATCACAATAACAGTCAAGCATCACCAATGTTGATTCACACTAATCGAATCTGGAAACTTCAAAAAAGAAATGATGCATTGCAATATCCCTCTGTTTCTTCTAAAGATGCATCACATAATCAAACAGCTGTTGATAGTCCATCTTCTGCTCCTGTGAGACAACATTTTCCTACTCAAGTTTCTAATCATGATGCTGCTTGTAATACATCTCCTCAAATTCTGTCTTCTTCTAAGTGCCAACAAACATCTTCATATTCGTGTAAATCAGTACATTCACAGGCTCCTCCTGATAGCACTCACACTGCTGTTAGAAACAGGTCTACTCAATACAAAAATTATGATCTTCGCCCTCGCACTCATAAAATGTATAAAAAATGAACTAACTTCTTTTCTTTTTTCAGGATGACTTTTGACTTGTCACATGTTCAGTCAATACTAGTTCGACTGAAATAATCGAGTATGAAGAGTGACTGTATAAATTTTTTTTTCTTCTCCAAGCTGCAGGCAGCTGTTATATTTTTTTTCTCTTCTTTATTTAAGTCATCTTCTCCTTGATGCAATGCAATTGTCATCCTCCAAAAATATGTAATGTATTAATATTTTTCACTATTCACTGTATTCTCTTATAAACCATAATTAGTGTAATATGTATATTCTCTCAAATATGCCATATACTGGTACTTATAAAACCTTTAATTTCAATAGTTGGAGCTAAATTGAGAAAGAATTTGTCTTTTATATACTTGTTGAAATATTGTGTCATTATTTAAATTAGTTTTGACAAATGTTTATTCTACAAAAGAAAAGTGAATTGTAATTGATGTAAGGTAAACATGAGTACTCATGAAATCAATTTCCCTATTGTGACTCTTATAGTAATTTTTACAATGCATGCATGCTCTAACATTTAACCTCTTTTAACATTTAAAAAAAAATGATGAAAATGAATGATAAACTTATGCATACTAATACTTCTACTTTTATTGTTGACCTATAGAAAAATGAATGACTCAGAATAAGTATTTTTTGTATGTTTCTAAGTATTTGAAAGTTCATAAAGATGTAAACAAAAAAAAAAAGATTTTTGTTATACTATAATCATACTTTGGATCCAAAGATATTGGTTGGGTCATTATATATTTATATAAAACAAATACTTGATATATCACAAATAAAATGATCACTTGTTATTTAAAAATGTTTGAATACTACAATTAAACATATTCAAAATATTTTTATATAAATTATTGACATAATAAATTTTTGTTTGTAGGTTGACATTATCAAAGTCATATGCTAGATTGATATATTCATATAAGTTCCTTTTATCAGAGTATAAATATCCTCTGTTTAATTTTTTACTTTGAATATAGTATTAAAAGTATTTATGAAATTATTTTGAATTTATGTTGAAATTGTTCAAGAATATCCTTTTATGAGAGTATAAACATTCTCTCGGTGAAACTTGTTATATTCTCATTGGAAAATAACATTGTCCTTTTTCTAAAAGTTTACATATGCTCTTTTTGAAGATGTTATATTTACATTGAAAATGTTGTTGTTGGATGAAACTAAAATTATTCAGTTAAGATTAGTTAAAATCTTAAAAAGGGTACTATATGTTGATAGATATATATATTTATGAGAGCCTAAATACTCTCTCTTGACCATTTGTATGTATTTTTCTTTTTCAAATTTTCAACTTAGAACTTCATTGAATTTAACATGTGTCATTTGAAACCATCTACTTGTGTATACAGTTATAGTATGGTTCATTTTCATGTCAACTGAAATATATATATACATGTTATTGTTTTATACTCAAATATTTTTACATATGCTAAAGTATTTTATTATCATATTGCATTTGCACAGCTTAACAAGAGACTGCTAATAGTTAAAGACTGTTATTTTTGCAAATATATATATAGACTTTAACTATATTTGATACATGATAGATACCTCTGGAAAAAACTTACCTTTTGTATACCTTCTATTTTAATATTTGCTATCTTTTGTGTATGAGCATAAGGACTACTACTATGATAGTAATTATTATTATTATTTAATATCATGTAAAGCATCATACAATTATTTCTAGTTCATTTATTTTGTATGATTATTTTATATTATTGTAAAAACTTTAGAAAATATTGTCTCGATGAAAAAATTATTGAATTTTTGTCATCTCTCCAATATTTTCTTTTGGGGAGGCCCGGGTAAATATGTGGTGGTTTCTCGAAAACCCCTGCCATATTTTATTTGTATTAACTATTTTATTTCCTATCATCTCCTTTTTATTAATGTTCTCATTTTAAATATTATTTCGATTTCGTCTTTTTGTTGCCTTTCTCCTGTAAATATTTCTTCCTTACGTAGCTTATCGAATGTTCCAAAACGGTAAAATCTTGTTTGAATTCATTCCTTCCGGTTTAGAAGGCTTCTAGAAGCTTCTCCAACGTACTATGGGTGGTTACTTCCGTTTAATCAGGCCCTCCCCTTGGCCTATCAAATTAAATTCTACAGATGACGTGATTTAAGCAGTTATGTGCCTGGCCACCTTTTTGGCTTTCCTTCTTTAAGAGTATTATCATTTTTTTCCTATTAAATTCATATTTCCCTATACATTTGCACGTAACTTGGCTTTTTTTTCTCTCGCTTTCCCCATTCTAACTTTGCCAACTTGGCGTGTTCCGATTTTACGGTAACCCTTTCTCTTTCCTCTCCCCTCGCTCAGTGCCGCTAGTGCAGTTGAGTGGAAGTTAAGCTGTCGAGTGGTTGTTTTGGAATGAGTAAGGCACATTTACCGCCCCGACCTAATTCTTCTGGTCGTTTTACCGACCGCTTAAAATTCGAATAACCTGTCGTGAATATGTTAGTATCATTTATGCTTTTTCACAATATTGATGGCACTCTTCGGTGTTGTATTGGCTATGACTATTCGAATTCTTCTGTTTTCATCTCATATTGTTCTCAAAAAAAATCATTTTTCTTGAAAAGTGATGATGAAATAATTGTTCTTCTTGCATAAAATATTATGAAGTTTTGATTTATGGAAGATGGCTTCTAAAAAAAAGTATAATTATGTTCGCAAATGGGATCCCCAGGAGAAAAGGAGAGAAAGCTCATCACGATTCAATTTCTTCCTTTTATTGATTTGATGATGTTATAAGTTTATGTTCCGATCTTTATCTTATACTATAATGCGAGCAAAAATTGTGTGTGTGTGTGGGGGGGGGGGGGTAAATTTTTTCTGAAAAACGGCTCTAACGATTTTCGCAAAAATTTGGATTTTACCATTTTCGGGCACGAGAAGACCATTGGGCTAGGTCACATGTTCGAGAAAATTCGATTTTTGGGTCGTTTTGGGTCATAATAGGTCAAGATCAAGCTATTTATATCTAGAGAACGGCTGGATCGATTTTAAGGAAATTTTCTATCCAATCGTTTTTTGGCACAACAAAACTATTAGGCTGGGTCACATGTTCGAAAAATTTCGATTAGTGGGTCAATTTTGGGTCATTATGGGTCAAGCCATTTTTATCTAAAAAACGGCTCTAACGATTTTGACCAAATTTTATATTTTATCGTTTTGGATTACAAGAAGACCATTGGGTTAGGTAACATGTTCGAGAAAATTCGGTAAGTGGGTCATTTTTGGGGTCATTGTGGGTCATACTATTTTTATCTAGCGATTTTCTCACGCAATTTTGACTAAAAATTGCATTCTATGGTTTTCGGGCACGAGAAAAAAATTGGGCTTGGTTACATGTTCGAGAAAAAATTTCACTTGGTCATATTGGGTCATTAAGAGTCTGGGTCAAGCTATTTATATTTAAAGAACGGCGTGATGGATTAAAACGAAATTTTGTATGTAACAGTTTTTTGACATGAGAAAACTAATGGGCTAAATCACATGTTTGAGAGATTTCGACTATGAGGGTCATTTGTGGGTCATGATGGGTCATAATGGGTCATGGTTAACCTATATCTAAAGAACAGGTGGATCGATTTTAACGAAATTTTGTATGCAACATTTTTTGGCACGATAAAATCATTGGACTAGATTACATGTTCGAAAAATTTCGATTAATGGGTCATTTTGGGTCATTAAGAGTCTGGGTCAAGCTATTTATATTTAAAGAACGGCGTGATGGATTATAACGAAATTTTGTATGTGACAGTTTTTCGACATGAGAAAACTAATGGGCTAAATCACATGTTTGAGAGATTTCGATTATGAGGGTCATTTGTGGATCATGATGGGTCATAATGGGTGATGGTCAAACTATATCTAAAGAACAGGTGGATCGATTTTAATGAAATTTTGTATGCAACATTTTTTTGGCACGATAAAATCATTGGACTAGGTTACATGTTCGAAAAATTTCGATTAATGGGTCATTTTGGATCATAAAGGGTCTGGGTCAAGCTATGTATAATTAAAGAATGGCAGGATCAATTTTAACGAAATTCTGTATGTAACAATTTTTAGAAACGAGAAAACTAATGGACTAAGTCACATATTCGAGAGCTTTCGATTATAAGGGTCATTTGTGGGTCTTAATGGGTCAAGGTCAAGCTATATCTAAAGAATGGGTGGGTCGATTTTAACGAAAATTTATATACAACATATTTTTGGCATGAGAAAATCATTGCAGTAGGTCACATGTTCGAGAAATTTCAATTAGTGGGCCACTTTTGGGTCATTCTAATTTTATCTAGACAATGTTTCGCGCAATTTTGATTAAATTTTGCATTTTATCGTTTTCGGTCTCAAGAAAATCATTGGGTTAGGACACATTTTTGAGAAAATTTGATCAATGGGTCATTTTGGATTATTAGGGGTCAGGGTCAAATTAACTATATCTAAAAAACGGCTCAATCGATTTTATCTAAATTTTGTATCTAATGTTTTTCGGCATGCTAAAACTAAAGAGCTAGGCCACACGTTCGAGAGATTTCGATTATAAGGGTCATTTGTTGGTCATAATGGGTCATGCTAATTTTATATAGAAAATGGTACTCACCATTTTGTCTATGCTTTGTATTATATCATTTTTGAGCAAGCGAAAACCATTTGGCTTGGACACATGCTCGCGAAAATTCTATTAGTGGGTCATTTTGGGTCTTAAAGAGCTAGGGTCATTCTAATTATATATAACAACGACTCAATCAATTTTACCCTAAATTTTTAAACAAAACGTTTTTTGTCACGAGAAGACTATTGGGCTGAGTCGCATGTTAAACAAATTTATATTAGTGGGTCATTTCGCTTCATTGCTGAATGCTGCCAAGCTAATTTTACCTAAAAAATGGCTTAAACGATTTTGATTCAATTTTATATTCTACTGTTTTTGATTACCTGAAGACGATTGAGCTATGTCACATGCTTGATCAAATTTGATTAGTGGCTCATTTTGGGTAATACGGGTCAGGGTCACGAGAATATGGCAAAAGCCAATAACTTGGTGATATTTGACAAAATATTGGCGACATATGGCCAAAAATTCGACTATAAAAATTACGAAAACCAAAACACGTATTTGGAGCCAAATGAAAAGAATGCCTCCAAATTTGGCTATATCTAGCAAAAAATATTGTCTTTCAGAATGTAAAGAATTTTTTTATACATTCTTAAGAGGATTCGAGATCCATGGTTAAATCAATCAGAGTCGAGCTAAAAAAGTGATTTAGATCGATGTCCTTTCGTTGTAAAATTTAAAATAAAATAAAATTTATAAATATGCGCATAAAAACATAGTTTTCTTATTGATTGTTTTTCTAAATAATACTATTATAAACATGTTTTACAGTAATAATACAGAGTTAATGATACAGTGAAAATACTATATCGAGTTGAACACAAAGTTAATTTTGACCGAGCTAAGCTCGGTCTCCCCTGCTAGTTAAAATGATAGATCGAATGTGTCAAGTGAATATATAAAGAAAAATTATTGTGAAAATGAATATCTATATCTATTATCATTCATGAGAAGATTATTATATACTAAATAATGATATATATATATATATTATGCTTCATGAGAAAATATTGTAAGAATATGACATCATTATTTTGCTTCATAAGAAAATATAAATAAAGTTTTTGTTCTTCAATTTTTCAACAATTTGTATCAAGGTAATTCTTTTTCGTCATGTTGTTTTATTCTTCAGTCGTCAAGATTCAGGTAATGTTTTTTTTTCTTATTTACTTTATTTTTCTCACAAGTGACTTTTAATTTAATATTATCATAAAAAAAATCTCTATGAAGAACTATAAAGATATATTTTGTCATGTCCTTTTATTTTGGGTATTTTTGCTGGCCCTCATTCAATGCAATGTTCTTCTAACCATTACTATGATCATTTGGCCTATTTTATGGAATGAAAAATAAAAAGCCTTTTTTTCCATCCAACTCCTTTTCCAAACACAACAGACGGGTCCAGAAAAATATTGGAATTTCTGACTTTCATTTTAACCCCCTCGGAGGGAAAAATTTTAAATCATTGAAACACATCTTCAGATACGTTTTTATGGATTTCTTTTCTGCCATTTGACGCTTCTACTTAAAACGACTGCCAAAATGAGACCTGCCAAATGCTCTAAACTGTTCAACTCCCCCCCCCCCTTTTTAAACTCCTCAGGAGTTCAATTCCTAAAATCGCTGAAATTATTTAATTATTTTTTTTTTTAGTAGATTTATTTTCTGGAATTTCACGCAGCTTCCTTCAAAGGCTGCTGAGATAAAGGAAGATGTTCCAGAATTTTCGAACTCCCCCCCCCCCCGTTTGCCTCCCTTAGAGAGGGAATTTTAAAATATCCCATCTTACATCATATTTTCTCCAATTTTTATATTTCTATGTTTAGTAGTTTGGGCTGTGTGCGTTTATTATCAGTTAGTCAGGACAAACTATTTTACATACATATAGATTAGTAAAATAATATCGAATACTATTACTTACCCATCATACGTAGTATAGGGTAAGTCTTGCAATCGTTTTGAAAATCGAAAAAAAAAAATTTGACGGATTTATACGTTTTAGATAGTGGAGATTCCGAAAAACATATTTTTAGAAAAAAAAATTTTGCCGTCCGTCTGTCTGTCTGTCTGTAAACGCTCTATCTCCCGAACAAATTGAGATAGAGACTTGAAATTTTGTATGTAGTTAGTATGTAAGTATGGGACGAACCCTATTTAATATCAGCAACCTCGATTATCCGGAACAATTTTTTTCGGACCCTCGAAAAATTCGTTCTGATGAAAGGTATAGAAAATTTTTCGATTTTTTTTTTTTTGTTGTTGTTGTTGTTGTTTTAAGGAATGGACGTAAAAAGCAATAAAATAACACACATTTTGCATATAGAACGAAGTAGATCGGATTATTAGTTGCCGAGATATTTGTAATCCTGTTTTCCACATTCTTCGATTTTTCATGACTCTGTATTTCATTCAAATTTCAATTCAGAGGTATATTTTAATTGGAAATGAGACGCTTAATCCGACACAGTTGATTGTTAGTTAATAGAATTATTATTTTTGGACTTATAAGGATGTTTCTTTTACGCAGTTCGGTACTACTTGAGTAGTTTGGCGTTTTATATAATTTGTCGAAATTGGTACATCAGCAGTTCTTTAATAAAGTATTACTATGTATATTTACAATATTTAAATTTTTTTTATGAATTGCAATGCATTGTATAAATAGTTTTCACATGTTTTATTTTCATATACATATCCATGATGGGTAAGTATTATGGTGGCCCCCAACGACTAGTTACTTACCCATCATACGTAGTATAGGGTAAGTCTTGCAATCGTTTTGAAAATCGAAAAAAAATTTTTGACGGATTTACACGTTTTAGATAGTGGAGATTCCGAAAAACATATTTTTAGAAAAAAAATTTTGCCGTCCGTCTGTCTGTCTGTCTGTCTGTCTGTAAACGCTCTATCTCCCGAACAAATTGAGATAGAGACTTGAAATTTTGTATGTAGTTAGTATGTAAGTATGGGACGAACCCTATTTAATATCAGCAACCTCGATTATCCGGAACAATTTTTTTCGGACCCTCGAAAAATTCGTTCTGATGAAAGGTATAGAAAATTTTTCGATTTTTTTTTTTTGTTGTTGTTGTTTTAAGGAATGGACGTAAAAAGCAATAAAATAACACACATTTTGCATATAGAACGAAGTAGATCGGATTATTAGTTGCCGAGATATTTGTAATCCTGTTTTCCACATTCTTCGATTTTTCATGACTCTGTATTTCATTCAAATTTCAATTCAGAGGTATATTTTAATTGGAAATGAGACGCTTAATCCGATACAGTTGATTGTTAGTTAATAGAATTATTATTTTTGGACTTATAAGGATGTTTCTTTTACGCAGTTCGGTACTACTTGAGTAGTTTGGCGTTTTATATAATTTGTCGAAATTGGTACATCAGCAGTTCTTTAATAAAGTATTACTATGTATATTTACAATATTTAAATTTTTTTTATGAATTGCAATGCATTGTATAAATAGTTTTCACATGTTTTATTTTCATATACATATCCATGATGGGTAAGTATTATGGTGGCCCCCAACGACTAGTTACTTACCCATCATACGTAGTATAGGGTAAGTCTTGCAATCGTTTTGAAAATCGAAAAAAAATTTTTGACGGATTTACACGTTTTAGATAGTGGAGATTCCGAAAAACATATTTTTAGAAAAAAATTTTTGCCGTCCGTCTGTCTGTCTGTCTGTCTGTAAACGCTCTATCTCCCGAACAAATTGAGATAGAGACTTGAAATTTTGTATGTAGTTAGTATGTAAGTATGGGACGAACCCTATTTAATATCAGCAACCTCGATTATCCGGAACAATTTTTTTCGGACCCTCGAAAAATTCGTTCTGATGAAAGGTATAGAAAATTTTTCGATTATTTTTTGTTTTAAGGAATGGACGTAAAAAGCAATAAAATAGCACACATTTTGCATATAGAACGAAGTAGATCGGATTATTAGTTGCCGAGATATTTGTAATCCTGTTTTCCACATTCTTCGATTTTTCATGACCCTGTATTTCATTCAAATTTCAATTCAGAGGTATATTTTAATTGGAAATGAGACGCTTAATCCGACACAGTTGATTGTTAGTTAATAGAATTATTATTTTTGGACTTATAAGGATGTTTCTTTTACGCAGTTCGGTACTACTTGAGTAGTTTGGCGTTTTATATAATTTGTCGAAATTGGTACATCAGCAGTTCTTTAATAAAGTATTACTATGTATATTTACAATATTTAAATTTTTTTTATGAATTGCAATGCATTGTATAAATAGTTTTCACATGTTTTATTTTCATATACATATCCATGATGGGTAAGTATTACGGTGGCCCCCAACGACTAGTTACTTACCCATCATACGTAGTATAGGGTAAGTCTTGCAATCATTTTGAAAATCGAAAAAAAAAATTTGACGGATTTACACGTTTTAGATAGTGGAGATTCCAAAAAACATATTTTCAGAAAAAAAATTTTGCCGTCCGTCTGTCTGTCTGTCAGTCTGTCTGTCTGTAAACGCTCTATCTCCCGAACAAATTGAGATAGAGACTTGAAATTTTGTATATAATTAGTATGTAAGAATGGGACGAACCCTATTTAATATCAGCAACCTCGATTATCCGGAACTATTTTTTTCGGACTCTCGAAAAATTCGTTCTGATGAAAGGTATATAAAAATTTTCGAATTTTTTTGTTCTAAGAAATGGACGTAAAAGGCAATAAAATAACGCACATTTTGCATATAGAACGAAGTCGATCAGATTATTAGTTGCCGAGATATTTGTAATCTTGTTTTCCACATTCTTCGATTTTTCATGACCTTGTATTTCATTCAAATTTCAATTCAGAAGTATATTTTAATTGGAAATGAGACGCTTAATCCGACGCAGGTAATTGTTAGTTAATAGAATTATTATTTTTGGAGTTATAAGGATGTTTCTTTTACGCAGTTCGGTACTACTTGAGTAGTTTGGCGTTTTATATAATTTGTCGAAATTGGCACATCAGCAGTTCTTTAATATAGCATTACTATGTATATTAACAATATTTAAATTTTGTTTATGAATTGCAATGCATTGTATAAATAGTTTCACATGTTTTATTTTCATATACCCATGATGGGTAAGTATTACGGTGGCCCCCAACGACTAGTTTTTCTTTTTGATGGGTAAAAATCCGCTTCCTGCACAAACACTTTTTTCGTTCTGCAGAAATATATAGTTACTGTTGCCAAAAGGCAAAAACAGAAGTCTATATTTGAATAGGAAAAGGTTGGTGGAGATCGATGATTTGCGACATTTAATCATTTAATTCTGAAGTTTTTTCTATTTTTAATAGTCAGGTACAAATAATCATAAGAAAATATAATTATTTGCGTTGTTTTTTTCAAATTGAAAATACAAATTGAAATTACACCTTTTCTAAAATATGGAAAAATATCTCTTGAAATGATATTAATACAAAAAAAGAAAAGGAGATATTGCGATGGAAAAATCAATAATATACCATATATATATGCATACATATATGGCTAAAATTTGACAAAAAATATTGGCTGCTTGCTTTCTTCGTAATTCATAAATGAAAAGGTTGCTTTTGGAGCAATTTTAGTCTTTGTTTAGAGAAACGAATAATTATAGTCTGAAAACTTTTAAAGTTAAAATAATTAGTTTCATTTTTAAATCGTGAACTAAAGTCACGCGCTTTTCGAACGCAAATATAAGTAATAAACTAACTAAACTATTGACTGACTTTTGGCATCAGGCTGTTTTGGATTTTTGTTTTTAAGTACTCCGTAAATTGAAAAAATATAAATATTTAGAGCATTTAAGAAATAGATTTTTATAGATACTTAGCTCGAAAGATATGTCAAGTTTAGGTAAGTAACGATGTACATTTTCTTGTACTAATTACTTTTAAATAACTTTTCAAATCTTTTTATCATGTTCAAATCTTACAGATTTTGGCTTAAACTTTCATTGAACAGGCATATTTTGCATAACACCTTTTCTATTTAGTCTTGATAATATTCCCCTACTATAATTATTTTACGGTACCCTCGAAATTTCTATCATTTGCAACACTGCATGCATAATGTTAGGCTGATGTAAACCCATTGAACCTACTTAATTCCATTTTTTATTGTTATTATTGAAGCAAATTTAAATTACTTGCATCTGTTGTTTTTGTTAGTAAATACGCTTCTGTCTTATAATAACATACTTCTGCAAACAATTAGTGACATTTTAAGTCGACAGTTTGTTATCAAAAAATTGATATTTCTAGATCATCTAATGAAGTCAATTGGGAAGAGTTCCGTATCCTGTTCCGGTTGGCACTATTGGCAAAGAGATCCAAAATGGCACCAAAAAGCCGTTTTAGTATTTTATATTTTTTTAAGATAGCTGAATCCATAGTCTATTAAATGTTTATAAACATGTATATATTTACACAGTCTTTTATACATGTAGTATTATACACAGGCATACTTTTCAGTATTAATATAAGTTATAATACTGGTATAAAAAATTCTCTGGCGAGCACCGAAGAAGTTTAATATGTTTTTAAGTATGAAAAAGTGGGTACTTACGTATTAACGCCACCGCAGCAGAAGTTGTACTGATGCGCCAATAAAGAGCAATCTTGTTGTTTGCAAGCGCACAAAAAATAGCGTGAAAAAATGAGCAAAAAACACTAAAACACTAAAAAAGAACTAAAAAAGGACGTCAAAAATCAGCAAACAACAAGGCAACAAGGAATCCAAAAGATAACTGCGTGCGCTTGCAAACAACAAGATTGATCTTTATCGGCACAATAGAGCAACTTCTGCTGCGGTGGCGTTAATACGTAAGTACCAAAAAGGGTTTGACAAGTGCTTCTATTAATCATTGAGCGTGAGGAAGGACAAGGGATCCCTTCTTGGCTGCAACTTACTTCAATGCCAATTTTAAAAAAATCATATTTGTGTTTTTTCCGTGAAAAGAAATCGAAAACACTTACTATAAAAACGTGTAGTGTAAAGACGTATGCAGTTTGATTAAACATGAATGTAAGGCAAGACGGCATAGTACCAAAAACCTACTCTCATGCATTGCCACCAAGCTCCCCGAAGTACAGAATTGCACAGAAAATTGATTTCTGTGCATTGCAGTTTATATGTAAAGCATGATGGGAAGTTCTACTAAAACATCGCAAATTTCATACATGAAAAAAAAAAAACGCAAATATGTTTTATATAAAGTTGGCATTGAAAAAGTTTCAGCCAAGAAGGTTTCCCCAGTCGTTCCTGATGCGCAATGATTAATAGAAGCGCTTGTCAAATACTTTTTAGGTGCGTTCATAATTATGTAAATACGTAGCACCTATAGTTGTCGTTCAGTCCGTCCGTCTATCCGTCTGTCCGCAGCATATAACAACTCAAAAACTATCCAATCGAATCGTTTGAAATTTAAAATATATAATTATTATGTAATTTTGTCGTTCAATTTTTGTTGTTCAATTACAGGGACGATCAAAAGGATTCCGATACATTTCGGTCAATGGTAAAAAGTTCCAAGTGCATTTTAATGGTCTTACACTCTTTCGAACATAATAAAGTCGATGTGCATCTATGAAGTATGTACTGTAATATACATTCTGTACAATCTGTGGTGCTAAGAATATTTATTATTGATTTACAAGGCCACACTAAAGTCTTCATTGCATAATTATATAGTGAGACATTGTTTGGTATGCATTTTAATTGTATTAAACTATTTAATATTTTATGAAATTGATATACGTTACACGGGATTACACCAAGTTATAGTCATCGTTCAGTCTGTCCGTCCATCCGTCTGTCTGTCCACATATAATAGAGCAAAAACTACCCAACCAAATCGTTTAAGATTTGAAATATATAATTGGTGCATGATTTTATCGAGTCAATTAAAATTTTATGAAAATCGGATGTATAGTTTAATTATAGGAACAATCAAAAGTATTCCATCACATTACGGTAAATAGGAAAAAATAGTTGAAAGTACAGTTTAATGATGTTACACTCGTTTGAATATAACAGAATTTACATGAATCTAAGAGGTAGGTACTAAAATATACATTCTGTACAATTTACGATATAAAGAATATTTATTATTATTTTACATGGCTATTCCAAAGTATAGCACTGCATTATGGTATACGGGGAAATATTTTTTGGGGCGTGTTTTAATTACATTAAACTATTTCATATTTTATGAAATTGATATGCGTTGCTGCGGTTTAACCCTTAAATGCCTGAATTTTTAAAAATCAATTTAAAAAATGTTTTCAGCTTTATTTTCTTAAATAAATTATGGGAAAAATACTTTAAAAAATCATATTTTGTATTAAGTATGATTTATGGCTAAAAAACAGTTTGTTTCCTATCAGCAACACTAGGCTTTAACTGAAAAAATAATTTATCTTGATAAAATTCTATAATATTAAGTACACGTGAATTTTAAGAACTATGATAAGGAATTTTCAGAAAGTATTAAAAAAATAATTAATTATTATTACAAATACAAAAATTTATTGCAAAATATTATAAAAATCAATGTAGAATACAAATTAATTTGTTTAATTTATAATACTTGAGAGTATGAGCACAATTTAAATTGTTAATGAATTGTATGGAAATTTTTGAAACAATTGTTATTTCTATTAAAGCACAGTCCAACACCACATTTTTCACATTTTGTGAAAGTGTATCCTTTACAGTTTGGCAATTTACACCTCAT
This sequence comes from Maratus speculifer, assembly GCA_964019185.1. Taxonomy (NCBI): domain Eukaryota; kingdom Metazoa; phylum Arthropoda; class Arachnida; order Araneae; family Salticidae; genus Maratus; species Maratus speculifer. Next base: position 217,545,715 of record OZ025294.1, read on the forward strand.
CTTTTTGTCTTCTAATACAGGCATATGTCCTATTTGGTCTAGTCGAACATCTTTAGGTGGTACATACTGTGAAGGACCTCTATGCTTTTTTGCCTGAATTTCTGCTTCAATCATTGATGAAGGCCTTCCACGCTTAGGGATGTATTTGCTTCCCACCATGCATAATGATTGTGCAAGTTCTGCTCTGAACTTTGATTGAGGCAATATCTCCGAATGTTGACCATTGGCATTCAAAACTCTTTTGTAGAGAAGCCATGCGTTTACTACAGTCAAGTCAAGCAAATGATAAAAGATTCGTAGATACCATTTTCGACTACGAATATTAATTTTATAACGGGCCATTAAACTATCCAAAAGGTCAACTCCTTCCATATGTCGATTGTATTCTTGAATGACGTATGGACAATCAATATCAATGGTCTTTTTTTTAATCCTATCAAAACGATTGACTTTTTTTACTGGATTTGTTCCAGCGAAAGTAGATAACATCGTGACAAATTTATTGTCTTTCCAAACTAGTGACGAAAGGTCTACAGTTGTGATATATTCAGATGAAAAACCTCGATCTTGAGCTTTTAAGGAATTTTCATCGGGAAGTTTGCATCCAGGAATTCTATTTCTTCTAACTGTACCCAATGTATGGATACCAGTGTTTGCCAAATGTACCATCAGCGGCAATGCTGTATAATAGTTGTCAAAATACAACTTATGATTTACTGATCTTGGTATTCTTCTCGACAGTCTAATGACTACATTGCTTGAAGGGCCAAAGTCGGGTTCGGTAATTGGTCTCGTTAGCATATTTTCTTGACCTGAATATACTTCAAAATTATAAGCATACCCAGAAATACCCGCAAGTACAAAAAGTTTAAAACCCCATTTATGGGGTTTATTCGGCATATACTGCTTCATGTAATGTCGAACCTAGTAGCACACATTTGCTCATCAATGGAGAGCTTTTCCTCAAATGGGATAGAAGCAAAATTGTTGTTTAATATATCAATAATAGGTCGAAGTTTGTGTAACCTATCATGATTCGGATCATCTCAAGGTAGATGTTTTTGGTTGTCATTGAAATGAATAAATTTTCTGATTTTTTCAAATTGATCTCTACTCATTGCATCCTGAATCAAAGGAAAACCAAGTTCATGACTCCAATACAATCGAACACTGGGTAAATGCACCAAAGACATGTATAATATTATACCCAAAAACTGCCTTATGTCTTGTGATGTAAAATTCGTAGGTTTAGAAGGATCTATTTGGCAGGCATATAAGTTGCTTTCATAGACAATTTTTTCAATAAGTTCATCTGAAAAGAAATATTTGAAAAAAGCTAGAGGTGTATCTAGTTCTTTCACTTTGGATGGAATAATTTCATTTCCACTAAACTTTAACTGGTTTTCGTTTATCTTTATATTTCCTTTTTTCCAAACAACATCCCGCTTTGGCAGTTTAGATTTCTTTGACATGCCTTTACTGCATGTAGGAATAGCTATTTCAATATCATTATCAGAGTCTACATTTTGAAGAGAAGTTACATTTTCAGTGGTTTCACTTTTTGAAGTTGTTTGAATATTTGACGCATCTAATTCACTGTCTTCTGATTCATCTGAAATTCTATCTAAACTCACTTTTGCCTCCCAATCCGAATCATCATCATTTGAAATATCGTAGTCATCTTCACTATTCGACTAGTTATTAACCAGTTCTTCTATTTCTTTTTGAGTCAAATACTTTTTTGGAGGCATTCTAAAAATGATAGAGTAAAGTTTTCAGAAAAAAATTGCAGAAAAATCTGTCATATATATATCTTTAACGCTTTCGGGTCTGACTACTATTAATAGTAAATATATTTTCATTGAGTATGATTTCGCCTTAAAAATTATTTTCGTTATTTATCTGTCTTTAATAACAATAGTATATGTCTATATACTTTTAATTATGACTCCTTTTAAGTTTCTGCATTCAGTAATAATAAAAAGCAATAATAGTTTAATTAATTCTCTTTGCCGGTTAACGATTCTTTTATTTTACGCATATTTTTCACTCTTTAAATGTAAAATTAGGGCTCCATTTGCGAACAAATAAGTTGTAACAAATAATAAAAAATGTTATGTATTTTTAACATTCTTATAATATTACATTTCCAAATGTCTTAAAAATGCCTACCTTAGTCTATTGTCACACGAATAGTATACAAAATAATTATTTTTGGTAAATTTCAAAATATAATATGTTCTTTATATTTCAGAAAACGTTAACTTTTACGATTTGGACAGCTACTTTTAAAATTATTAAAGTAAAAGTACCCCCCCCCCCAAAAAAAAAAAAAAAAAAAAAAAAAAAATCGGACCCGAAAGGGTTAAAAATAATAAACTACAGTTATATACTACTAAAAAATAAAGTACTTCTATTGAATATAAAATAAAGCAAAACTAAAACTAAAACTGCTCATTGTTCTCTAGGCTTAACTTAATGCCTGTTGACAATCAGCAACACACGCAAAAAACTACTTACAACAAATATTTTACAGTTAAATATCCAAACAAATTACCAAATACGGACTACATACCTTACTTTTTCATGTGATAATTTTTATTTGATCACTGCAGAATAATATAAAGTATTTCACAACTTTCCAAACAAAAGAACATACCCACATAGCATGCATGTTCACAGTGACGTCACAGTGACGTCACTGTGAGTCACTGTGGTCACGTCACATCTGTGACCAAAATGCCACCCCTCAGTGACGTCACATTGCGACTGAAATGTGACGTCACTTCTGTGACCGAAATGCCACCCCTCAGTGACGTCACATTGTTACTGAAATGTGACCTTCTAAGAAAATTAAAAAATATATACAAAAATTCTTCAAAAGATGTTATTTAATAGAAAAAACATTTTTCTGTCAATTGAAAAAGTTTTTGTGACATCACTGTACCATAAGGCCACCACTCAGTGAAGTCACATTGTGACTGAAATGTGACCTTCTTAGATAATTTAAAAAAAATACATAAATTCTTCAAAAGATGTTATTTAATGGAAAAAATATTTTTCTGTCAATTGAAAAAGTTTTTGTGACGTCACTGTAATGCCACTGCAAATAACGTACGTCACGTCACATCTGTGACCAAATGGCCACCATTCAGTGAAGTCACATTGTGACTAAAATGCGACCTTCTTAGAAAATTTTAAAAAAAATACAAAAATTCTTCAAAAGATGTTATTTAATGGAAAAAGTTCTTTTCTGTCAATTGAAAAAGTTTTTGTGACGTCACTGTAATGTTACTGCAAATAACGTCCCTAATAGCATGAATTCTAATGAATTCTAGTCCCTAATGAATTCTGATTACCTATGAATATTATTATTTAGAAAAAACGGTTTTACAATTTATTTTAACTTGAATTGTTTTGAAACTAATAAAAATAAAAGGTAAAAATACATTAAAAAATTCTTTAAATAAAAAAATTTAATCAAAGACACACTCATAAAATTATTGCATATTTAAGTTCCTAAAATACTGTATAGAAAAAGAAAAAACAAAACGGCCATGCGCGTGGAAATTTAAAATCGTCTGCAAACGAAAGGATCACGGAGTATGAAAATTACTCCGTGGTTTCTTACTCCGTGGAAAGAATAAATAAACGTAAACAGAAATATTTTAAATTGATGATAGACGCAAGAAGTTAGTTGGCGGGAATTTATGGCAGTTGTGGATTGTTTCGTATTGATACGGATTTAATTTAAACAAAAAGGTTTACTACAGCTCTTCCAAGTGCAAAATATAAGTCCGAGAAAATTAATGGGGCTTTGACTGTGAAAATGATTTGGTCTTTGCCACTTTAATTATTATCGGATTTAGTTTTTGCGACAAAAAGAACGAATGACTTCGATGCAAAAAAAGGTATGGAAATTTTTTTTTCATGGTTACTTTTTAATTATTATTGTTCTTAGAACGATTTTAATTAGCTACTCAAAAACATGCTATAAAACATCAATTCTCCATTAACTTTATAAAGTTTAATACATTAATTATTTATTTTGTTGACATAGAACAATTGATTATTAATATTTTGGATTAGGTTGTTAAAGGTAGTGATTTTAATTGCACTTTAATCTGCGTTGTTTCCTTATTTAAAATATCTGGTTAAAATAATATGTTTCCATAAACATAAAAACTTATATTTTTTAATAAAGAAGCTTTAAATAGAATAAAATTATTTGCAAACATCTTTTTTTAATTTTTGTATTAAGTAATCTTCTGAAACATTACATAAATTTATTTAAAAAAATACATGTTCAGAAGAGGAATTTATAAGAGAAGGAGAAGAACAATTAAAAGAAATCGTAGATGTTTCATATTAAAAAAAAATAATGTATTTTTCAAACTGTGAAATGTTATAAAATTTCTAAATGAATAGTGGGTGAAAACGTTTCAGTTTAAATATTCTTATTGGAATGTTTTCAGAAAGAACTAGAAGTCTGAATGAAAATTTGGAAGCTACGCAATCAATAAGAATTTAAACATGATTGTATTTAAAACAAATAGCGCAAATACTTAAACGGTATGAAGCTAGAAATTAATAACTGTATTTTATTATTTATTTTTCATTCTAGACACTTTTATTATTTCCTTTCCTGAATGATTTTACAGAGGTAAATTTCACAATATCCATTATATGTAGTATTAGTATACATCGTGATTAACACTAGAACGCCCGGATATTTTACTCAAGTTTGATAATAATATTTCTCACCAGAATTTTTATTCTATTTAATTGATTTATTTAAAGTTGGTGGTTTAAATTTAACTTATTTCTGGAAAAATTTCTGGCTCGAATTGAAATTTGAACGCATGGTCAGAGTCGAATCGACTCCTTCCGGGCGTTCTAGTGTTACAGTGGGTCTCTTATTTATAATTACTCTCTAATATTATAAATAAAATATTAATAATTACAATTAACGTATTTGTTGTTCAATTTTATCGTTGGAATTTTTATTAGGTAGATGTATTTGTGATGGACAGCCTTCCAGTAATGGATAGCCCCTTAATGTTTTTTGTTCATTAATATACTAATAAATATTTAGCTTTAATTTTTTTTCATAATTCCTCTTTGCATGTTTTAATAGTATTTTAATATTTATAGAAGATAGTATTTGAAGACAGTTTGCGATTATTTTTTTATTTGTGACAAATTTGTCACTAACTTTGTGACGGTGGCAGCGTTGTCAATGTTGTGAAGTCACACTGGGACACAATTATACAGTTATGAACATTATTATGTCGTGTAAGATCACTTACATCTATAATTTTATTATACTTTGGCGATACATCTCAATTAAATCTTGGGAGCAGCTATAAAAAGAATGTACGAAAAGAAAGTTACTGAATAAAAATTTAATGCCATGCAGACTTTAATCTTTGTTACATATATATATATACAGGGGTGCAAAAATCTAGGCGCCAGTGGCTAATCTCACACCACAAAAATTTCAAAGTCTTCTTCGCTCAAAATTTAACAGCAATCTTACTAGAATTTAACACGAAATATTAGATAAAAAGAAATGAAATAATTTTAGTAGTGAGAGACTGCCTGCTGGCGCCCAGATTTTTGCACCCCTGTATATATATATATATATATATAGCAATAAATGAGAATATTTAAGACAATTGAATATTCGATCTATAACAATTATTTCAAACTTAGCAATTTGTTTTTCTAATAAGCATTAAAATTATCTAAGAAACACTTCCTTTAAGGTGCAACCCTAGTCACAGAAAAAGACCCGGATGTTTATGTAAAATCTGTAGGAGCGTTCTTTTCAAATATCTCGGTCAAGTTTTAATATTTTTACATGATTTTTTATATAGGATAGCTGAAAACGATCCACAACCGGCCTAGTTTTTACTTTTTAAATTTAGGTTTCAGACTAAAATATATATATATTTTTTTTTAATTTCAAAACCGGTTTATACCGGTTCCGATATTGAAACTATCAAAATATAAAAAATATATAAGCAAAATTGAAAAGGTAAAAACGAGGCCGTTTGTAGATAGTCCTCAGCTATCCTATACAAAAAAAAAAAAAAAAAAATATTCAAATTTGAAAAGAACGCTCCCATAGACTTTTTATTATCATCCGGGTCTTTTTCTGTGACTAGTTTTGCACCTTAAAGGAAGTGTCTATTTGATAATTTTAATGCTTATTAGAAAAACAAATTGTTAAATTTGAAATAATTGTGATAGATCGAATATTAAATTGTCTTAAATATTCTCATTTATTGCAACAGAAAAAATGGTATGAAAGATTAAAGTCTGCATGACATTACATTTTGATTCAGCAACTTTATTTTGGTACATTCTCTTTATCGCAGCTCCCAAGTTTTAATTGAGATGTATCGCCAAAGTATAATAAAATTATATATGTAAGTGATTTTACACTACATAACAATGTTCATAACTGTATAATTGTGTCCCAGTGTGACTTCACAACATTGACAATGCTGCCACCGTCATAAAGTTAGTGACAGATTTGTCACAAATCAAAAAATAATCGCAAACTGTCTTCACAACCTTGTCACTATCATCACAAAATAGTCACAGTTTTAATAACAATTTTGTCACAAATGACACATTTTTCACATTTTGGTCACACCGTGACTTCACAAAATGGTCACAATGTGACGTCACAAACGAGCTCTAAAACGGCCATAACGACTTCACATTTTAGTCACTGTGACTTCACATCGACGGTCACAAAGTCACAATGTGACTTCACAACTACGTCACTGTGACGTCACCATGTCTTACGGGTAGACATGTAGCAACAATTGAAAAAATTATTCTGCATTTATTCTTAATGGCTGTAGTGTACTTACGTTCTATACGTTGAAAATTGATTTAATAATATTGTGAGTATGTATTTTAAAAGCAACACTAGGCATTAGAGCAATAATATTATTCTAATAGTATTTTTGAAAACTAAATTGGGTTTGTTGCCGAAAAGCAACACACGGCATTTAAGGGTTAATGCAAGTTACTTCCTGTATAAAAAAAGGCGGATAGTATTTACAGGAACACACAAAAGATTTCGACCACTATGCTGTATCCGAAGTATTGTATACTATAACAGCAAGATCTGAATATTTTTAAATTTCGTTGAAGTTCGAACGCACCTCATTTGCTACGCTTCACGTGCAATTCCAACTAGTTCATGCTTAAAAACTTTTTTGGTGCTCGTCAGAGCATTTTTTAATACTAGTATTATATAGAGTGATCGGAAAACCGAATGGAGTCGTTATGAATTTCTTTTTTTTCTTTTGCAGCGTACTATTTCATGAATTCAAATTTGCAATAATAATAATGATAATAATAATAATAATAATAATAATAATAATAATAATAATAGTAATAACATTTACCCCAGAATATTTTAAACTGAATTTTTATGATGAATTTAGTAAAAGAATATTTTATAGCTTAAAACACGATGAAGAAATTAGTTGCAGCGCGTAATTAAGTCACTTGGATTATCCTCTTTTACTAAATTCTTTGTTTCTTGTTCTATTTACATCCCTCCCTATACACAACATAGTCCAAAAATAGAATAAATTAAACATCTTATAAAAGTTGTAAGCTCAGATTCCTGAACTTATAAACTACAGCGAATACAACTAGGGACGGGAGGTGTGGAGAAAAGGGCACAGCTTTTGGGAAGCTAAGTTATAAAGGTAAGAGCGTAGCAGGCGTAGAATATAAACAACTGAGAAACCTGGTCGATCTAATGCTTTTCGTGTGAAAGGGGGGGGGGGAGGCGATTAAGAAATAAGGAGATACATTTAATAATTCATAAGTTGTATAGCATCTCCGAATGCCTGCGTATTGATTAGCATTTATCCCACCCGCTTTTGTGATGCAAAGTAAAGGCTACAGAGATATTTAAATTTGGTTCGGTGGGAGAATGTTGCGGGGCTCTTGGGTTGTATATATGACAAATCCAAGGCGTGTTTGCGAAAGAATCAATACAAAGATTTAAAATAAAGGGATACATGGCCCTGATAATAGCGGTTGTAATTATGGTAAATTGATTCATTACGCGCTAATGCGCCCTCTTCACAAAAATAATTAGCAAAAATGAAGACGAAATGTAGTTTATTCCGTTTGGAGAAATTTGGTCGTCCGGAATATTGATAAGGCGAATCAATGTTTTAAAGAGAGAGGGCGAGTTTGTACGCATTTTAGTTAATCTAAACTTTTGCGAATGTAATTACAGTAATGAAGTTATTTTGACTTTTGGCAGCTGTGTAATGATATTAGCTTTAATTATATACTCAGACTCTGCTATTTTATTTTATCGTGTATCTTAAATATGTCGTCATCAAACAAGGTAGATATAAAACCGACATTTATTTTAATCTTTAACTGCTGTGACAAAAATTACTACATAACTACTGTGAAACCGCTCAATCGAAATATGAATACAAAACTGGATTGAGTCATAGGACATTGCTTCTATACTAAACTCTATTTGCAAGTTTTTTATAATCTAAATTTACTTGTCAAAAGATCTCTATCGATAGCACTAGGGTTCCAAGCGAAAAAAATCACTGATAACTTAGTTAAACTAAACGTTACAAGTAAACAATGAAAACTAAATAAAGCGGCGGACTGCATGACTGCTAACAACAGTCAGAAGTTATTATATATCAAACTTCTTTAACTTGCATTTTGTAACTATTTTCAGGCTATTAGTGCGAAATAAATGTACATTTAAAAAAATTTAAATTCGCCTACACTCATAGCTCTCTACAGTCGATACTATTCATCAGAAAATATTAAATTTGAAATGTTCCTGTAAATGAATATATTCGAAAGACATTTTCAAAAAAATAAAAATAATACTTTTAAAAATTGTTATCAAAGGACTTTTCTGATAAAAAGATCTAGCCAGATAAGCAAAGGGAAATGGCTTCCATAACCGATATTTGAAATAGCATGTGTGGTAATAAGGTTCACCATGAGAATACAATATAGAGTACTTTTAACCCTTGACCTTGAAATGTTCTTGAAATAAGCGGGGAAGTATGCGCCGGGGCTGCCATTTTTCAAATGCGTTTTCTTCAAAAAGTATAAAAGTTAAAAACATGAAATCAACACTAATTATTGAAGAACATATTAGTTCACATTATTTTTTTTTTTTTTTTTTTTTTTTTTACATTTTTAGACGAATTTTAACATACAAAAATAAAGAAAAATATTTTAAGAAAAAAATAATGTATTAATTTTATGATTAAACCAACCAAAAACGTACAGAACAATGTTCAAAGGGTGTATATTTATCTAAGAAAAATTCGTTAAAATCGAAGAAGCGCTTTTTCAGTTATAAAAAAACTAGTTGGATGTGCCAATTCCAAAACTTTCCTCTACAGAAGATGATACATCATACATCTTAATAATTCAAAAATTATTTACACATGTTAATAATTCGATAATATTAGTTAAATATTATACCAACTTTGATTTAAATCTTAAATTTTTGCTTCAGTCATTTAAGCGAAGCAAAAAAAAATATCTAGATCATAATGGGTCAATCCATTTCAAGTGGTCCAGAAAATATTTTTTTGGTCGCTCGACCATTTTTTTAAAAATTTGAATTTTTTTGTACAACAAGCCTAACATGACGGAAGTTCAAAATGACAGTTATTTTAATTTTACTATTTTTTGTTTGTGCATGGCGGCCATTTTTGTTTCATCGTGTTCAGCGATTTTCTCAGATACTAGGATACACAAAATTGTAAATATCTCGTCTTTTATTTTCCCAATTGAAATGGGGTTTGCAGCATTTTCTTCAGAATAAAATAGGCTAAATGTACAGTGGTAGAATAATTTTGAAAAATAAATTTTTACAGGTGAAATTTTAGCACAAAATTTAAGATTTTTTCCAAAATCTATCCATTTACAAGAGGAAATTTTTTATGCAAGGAAAACTGTCAACCTTACACAATTTTTTCTACAAATAGGTCAAAAGTGCGTGTACTCATACACCAAGTCCCAGATCTGGAAGTTAATTTCTCTTTGCGAAAAAAATTCCGAAATTCTTCAAAAATTACAAAAATCGCACTTTTTAGGCTTTGATATGTCTGATGGGGTACGAGATAAAAATCTGAAATTCTGGCCTTTGATAGTATTGTGTAATAGTGTTATGTACAAAAAATTTCAAGAAGGATATTTGACTACAAGCTGAGATATGACATGGACAATATGTGAAAACAATATTGTCAAACTATTGTAACCTACTATATAATTGTTCCACAAGACTGTCAACCTTACACAATTTTTTCTACAAATAAGTCAAAAGTGCGTGTACTCATACACCAAGTCCCAGATCTGGGAATTGATTTCTCTTTGCGAAAAAAATTCCGAAATTCGTCAAAAATTTCAAAAATCGCACTTTTTAGGCTTTGATATCTCTGGTGGAGCACGAGATAAAAATCTGAAATTCTGGCCTTTGATAATATTGTGTAATAGTGTTATGTACAAAAAAAACCGCGACGGAACACTCAGGTTTTTACTGAATTCATAAAAAATTTCACATATTTTATTTTGTAAAAAAATAATTTTATCCATACGAAAGTTCCAAAATTTTTGTAAGTAATGTAAATCTGGTTTATTGAAAGCCTCTAAAAATTGTACTAAAATACAGACATTTAGTAACTTTTAGCGTAGGAAAAATGTATTCTCCATCAGCCGGGATGTGATTCGTGTTTGCGGTGTCTTTGAACGGGTTAAATCTCGTATTTTATTTAAACAAATTGCCCCATAGATTATAAAAGTGTTTTAGCTTTAAGAAAATATTTTCGGTTTTTCAGGACGTATACAATTGCGCCATGCAAAGGAAAAACTGCAATGAAACGATCTGGTTTTCATTGATTTCGTCAAATTTTTCGCACTTTTTATTTTGTAAAAAATATTTCTACTCATCTGTATGTTTTAAAATTTTTTTAAGAGGGTGTAAATTTGGTCTGTTGAGTTGCTTTTAAAAGATTGTGCTGAAATATGTACGCTTAGATACGTTTAACGTAGAAAAAATATTCTATTTGTGAGTTGCAAAGTGACCTCCTTTTGCCGGTGCATTTGAAAAGGTTAATCCTATATTTTAAAAACCGATTGCGTCATAGATTATAAGAATGCTTTTAAGCTTTAAGAATATGTTTTTTGTTTGCCGTACCTACAGGATTGTGTTTTGCTAAGGCAAAACCGCAATGAAAACGATCTGTTTTCATTGATTTCATCATATTTTTCGCACATTTTATTTTGTAAAAATATTTCTATCGGTCCGAAAGTTTCGAATTTTCTGTAGGGTGTATAAATTTGTTCTATTGAGAAGATTTTAAAAGATTGGGGTGAAATATGTATGTTAAAATAATTTTAACATGGAAAAAATATCTTCTGCGAGTCGCAAAATGACCTTCTTTTGCCAGTGTATTTGAAAGGGTTAAAATCGAAATATTTTAAAATCAATTACACCATTGGTTAGAAGAAAATTTCAGCTTTAATATCTTTTATTTTGTTTGCTTACATTTTAAAAATTACACCCTGGAAGAGCATTGACAAAAGGGAGAAAAATGGTTTTGGAAAAAATGACTCTTTCTGAATATTTCTTTTTAAATCGTTAACTGCAACATTATTTCAAATTAATTATAGCATTTGAGAGCTAAAAGTATGATCTTTCGAAATATGTCTGTTAAGTTTAACTGCGCTGAGCAGTTCGATTGATTTGGATTTAAACAAAATGATCCAAAAACAGAAATAAACGCCGATAAATGCTTTTTCTTTCGTTTAAGTGCGTAAAAGGGTTTGTGCGCATGTGCAAACGATTTCTTTCCCCGAATATTAAAAGAATGACTTTTTGAAGAAAGTGAGTTCCACTTCGTAATTAATATATCTGAAATTAATCAAAATATCAAAGTTCTGAGTTTCAGGTGCATCAGGAGAGATATTGGGCTACTCTCATAGAAATTTTGAGCCTCGTACGTCCCATAGATTTTGCTAGCTATCGCACACACACACACGCACAGACAGACAGAGCGATTTGTTCTTTTATTAGTATAGAAATAGTTTTTGCTCATTCTGTTGACATCAACTGATTGCAAATAGCCGGCTTAAAAGGGCGTAAGTTCCCGTCTCTGCCATGAACAATAAAAGTACGAAAAATCGATAAAATAATTCAAAAATCGTTATTAGAGCGCTCCTTTCACACTGAACACTTCCAAATTCAAAGAAAATCTGTCAGACAAAAACCTGTGCTAAAAATTTGGTTCAATTCCACGCAAAAATTTATATGCGTTTCGATGGCACAATAATGAAAATGGAACAGGCATCGCAATAAAAGTGCCCTCCATTTGCAGAATATTTCTAAACATAGGATGGATCTGCTGGTCATAGTCAAAAATATATACACAAAAAAATGGTTCGATTCTTGTTCATAACTTTATACACTTTTCGATGGTACAATAATAAAAATAGAACAGAGATCTCTATTACAGCACCCCTTTCCAGCATTTTTTTTTTTTTCAAAATCAGGGAGGATATACTTACTACAGCCAAAAACATGCACAAAAAATTTAGTTCAGTTCTATTCATAACTTCATACACTTTTTAGTGGTACAATAATGAAACTAGTGCAAGCATCGCGATTTTACGGCGATTCTTTTTTTAATTTAGGGAGGATTTATATGCCATAGTTAAACACTTACACAAAAAATTTGTTTCAATTAGAAAGTGTATGAATAAATTCGTGCACTTTTCGGTAGTACAATATTTAAAATGACACAAAAATCACTGTTACAACGCCCCCTTCCAGTGGATTTTTTTCAAATTGAGGAAGTGCCTACTAGCCGTAGCTAAGCACTTACACAAAAACTTCAATTCTATGCTTAACTTCATACAGTTTATCTTCAAACAATGTGAATTATCACCAACAATAGATAAACATGATGTCACTTTCACTATCGTTAATAGTGGCGCTGCATACCCGATGTATATATATTAGAACTCTTAAACATATATAATAATAACTTTAATGTACAGATTCCATTTTTATTTATTTTGTGCGCAAACAAAATTGTCAGCTTGTTTTCTATACCATCACCGTTTCGTTAAAATGATACGGATGCTTTGCCAGCCGCGGTAGATAGTAGACTTTTTTTTCTTTCTGAAAGGACATATAATACCTTAACATCACATATTTAAAGAGAAACTTAGGAACTCTTACTCTCTTGACTATCGGGACTATTTCTTTCTTAGGTACGAATGAAGATAGCGAACAAAAATCTTGTGAAAGTTTCAGAGCTCACCCCATCCGGAAGTATTGCAAAGTTTGTCAGAAACCGTGGGAGGATCATCCTTTCACCGAAGATGACGCCGATAATATGAAGACGCACCTCAAGGTCTTTTCGGAGCATCCAGAAATGAAACAGCACACAGTATACGCTTGGACACCGCCTAACTGCCCTGAAGATCGAATAGACGAGTATTTCCAGAAATTTCCAGAAGATAAAGTGAGATTTTTCATTCACTTTAAATTTATTTACGAAAAAGAAATCTAGACTTTCTGAAAGATATTTACAGAATGTTTCAGATACCGTTTAATAACTATCTTCTCATTATAAGCAAAAAGAAGTGCCTACTCAAAATATGAATTTTTACTTTCTTCTATCTTTACAAGAAGAAAGTATTGGATTCATGAAAATTTTCGACTTCCGGTTTTCGACGGATTTATACGTTTTAGAAGGTCCTGAACACGTTTTGACTATTTTTAGAAAATGTCTGTCTGTGAGTCTGTCCGTCTGTCTGTCTGTCTGTCTGTCTGTCTGTGTGTCTGTCTGTCTGTATGTGACAAAAAATTTGTGGGCGCTCTATCTCAAGAACTAATTATCGAAATTTAATAAAATTTTATATTCAGTTAGACCTTGATATGAATTAGTGCCTATTGGTTTTTGGTGAAAATTGGCCTGCAGGTGGCGCTGCTATACTACGTTTTTCATGATTTTCAAGATTGCTATATCTCAAGAACTAATGCACAGAATTTCACCAAACTTCAGATTCTGTGACCCCTTGATATACATAGACGCTGATTAAGTTTTGGTGTAAATTGGCCAGCAGGTGGCGCTGCTATGGCACGTTTTTCATGATTTTCAAGATTGCTATATCTCAAGAACTAATGCACAGAATTTCACCAAACTTCAGATTATGTGACCCCTTGATACAAATAGACGCTGATTAAGTTTTGGTGTAAATTGGCCAGCAGGTGGCGCTGCTATGCCACGTTTTTCATGATTTTCATGATAGCTATATCTCAAGAACTAATGCACAGAATTTCACCAAACTTCAGATTCCGTGATACCTTGAGATACATAGCCGCTGATAAGATTTTGGTGTGAACTGCCCTATAGGTGGCGCTGCTATGCTACATTTTGCACGATTCTGCGATAGCTATATCTCAAGAACTAATGCAGAGAACTTCATCAAATTTTAGATTCTGTTACCCTAGAATATATAACATAATTAGACGCTGATTACATTTTGGTATTAACCTTGTAACAGGTGGTGCAGCTATGCTGTATTTTGCACAATTTTTCCGATAGCTATATCTCAACAACCAACGCAAAGAATTTCATCAAACATACATTGTTACAAAATGACATATAACATAATTACACGATGATTACGTTTTGTTATAAATTCTTTAACTGATGGTGCTGCTGTGCTATATTTTACACGGTTTTTTTTAAACTAGCTATATCTCAAGAACTAATGCACAGAATTTCATCAAACTTCAGATTCTTTTACACCATAACATAATTAGACGCTTTTTTACGTTTTGGCATAAATTGTCCAAGATATGGTGTTGCTGTGCTACGTTTTGCAAATTTTTTGTTATAACTCAAGAACTAATGGACGAAATTCCATCAAATTTCAGATTCTGTTAGGTCTTGACATAAATAGATGCTTATTAGGTTTTAGTATAAATTACCCAACATGAGGCACTACTAAGCTCATTTTCTCAGAATATTAATTAAATTTTGCGTTTTAGGATTTCGGATACCAGAATCTCATTAGGCTAGGTCAAATGTTCGAGGAAATTCGATAGTGGGTAACTTTGGCGTCACCACGTTTTTTTTTTTTTTTTTTTTTTTTTTTTTAATATTAAAAATGTACTTATGAGATAGAAGAAAGTTTTGGGATTGACACATCCAACTAGTTTACATTGTTAATGTCTTTTAGTGACATGTTTTGATTATCGATTTGTGAGTTAGTACTAAAATCAACTATCTTCAAAATTTCTTACCTAACTTAATTTTATTAACTTAATTTATAAAAGATAAATGCGTGAAATTTACAGTATTACTACATGTATGTAGTAATGTTTATTTAGTATATCAGAGATATTTCGACACTAAATCTCAATTATTTTTAGAATAAAGAGAGAGACAAAAGGTTAGGAAGATTAAATGCAATAAATTAATAAATATTTATTTAAAAAATGAAAATTAGAAAAAAATTGACAAACATTTAGTGATCAAAATTTAACGAAGTAAAATGAGAATTATATTTAATTGATATATTATATGTACAAATTAAATATCTATTTCGACAAATTGTATGTTTTAATGCGAAACAATTATCTATCTTTGACAACCATTAATGTATTGTTAACATACACTGTAGCCAAAACATTACAAAAGTTGCCAATTTACAGGTTCTTTTATTTATTTGCTTTCTCTCTGTAATCAATCCTGAAAACAGTAGTCAGCTATCGCTACAGAGGTGAATGCGAAAATTTCCTCAGTCAAAGTAAAATGAATGAAAATCTGATTACAGATCTTCGCTAGTCATGATATTTCGTTTCAATCATCCATAATCGAGTAATCGCTTTAAAATAGGACAAATCAATATGTTTTTACAACCTAAAAGCCACGAATAATGACTGACAAGCGTAGTGGTAGCTTTTCGAAATTAAAAGAATATCTTCTGTTATTTTTATCTCTCTCTTGGGTTACATGAAAAACTTCTAATTGCCAATTTTCTAAATAACCAAGCAGTTTGTAGGCTTTGATTACAGATTTTATAATCAGACTTTGAGTGAATTCAAAATTAACTATTTCTGAAATTCTACGCCTCAGAATTCAAAATGCGTGGATTTTAGAATAGCGTGTAATTATCTTATTATGTCAGCAAATTTCCAATCTGAATATGATGAGAATTTTGATATTTTTGTGTAAATGATGCATTACGATAACAGGCTTCCTTTTATCTGGCTCTGAACGAGTACTATGGTGAATGATATTTCAGATTCATTATATCCGAATCTACAAAAAATTAAAAATAAAACATTGAATCAGTGTAAAGAATTCACACTTGGCTACTCTGCTTCTTTCCATCATCCCCGCATATTCCCAATTTTTAATTTAAGCGAAATTTCAAACATACAAATTTCTTTATCAAAAATTCACTATGCGATCTCAGATGTTTGCAAAAAAATCCTATCCAATGATACTTTCTTAATCGTTGTAATACGTTGCATATTAGTTGAGAAAAAAGAATATTGACAACAGAAATAATATATGCTTTTAACGCGCACAATACTGACGATAACATCAGATTGGGGGGAATTTTATAACCTAATTTGAGTTATCTTATGTTTATCGGTGTTATTTCATTATCTTCTGAATTACTGCTGGATCGAAAAGAATTTGTATCGAACCGCATAAATGTAGTACAAGACGTGCTAGTAGTTAGTCCAAGAGCCGACAGCACAAAAAGCTATGTTATCAAGCACAAGCAAAAAAATCTTTATTTTATGGAATAGTAATAGGGGGAATCTAATGATCCATGTCTGCCAGAAATGAAGTATTGCATTATCCAAAAATTAATACCACTAGGGGTTGACTCGTAGGTTTAACATTGTGTTTGCCGTACAATCAAAGATATGATAAATGCAAAACTGGGAGCAGGAAAACACAATGATAAACCTACGAGTCAACCCCTAGTGGTATTAATTTTTCGCTTATGCACCACTTCATTTCTGTCAGACATGGATCATTAGATTCCCCTATTACTACTCTTCCATAAAATAAAGGAGTTTTTCTTGCGCTCGATAACATAGGTTTTTGTGCTGTCGGCTCTTGGACTATGTAATATATGACCAACAACCAAGAATTTGGCCTACTTTCTGTCATTGTCAGGATTTTTTTTTTTTCTAAGCAGCTTCTGAGCACCAATAGTTTGTTTAACAAGTATGAAATGGGAACTTATTCTTACACAAAACCTGCAAAATCTTTTATTAAATTTTTATGTCATCAGACAAATCTTATACTATAATGCGAGCAAAAATTGTGTGTGTGTAAATTTTATCTCAAAAACGGCTCTAACGATTTTCGCAAAAATTTGGATTTTACCATTTTCGGGCACGAGAAGACCACAAGAAGGCACGAGAAATTCGATTATTGGGTTATTTTGGGTCATAATGGATCAGGATCAAGCTATTTATATCTAGAGAACTGCTGGATCGATTTTAAGGAAATTTTGTATCCAATCGTTTTTTGGCACGAGAAAACTATTGGGCTGAGTCACATGTACGGAAAATTTCGAAAAGTGGGTCATTCTTGGGTCATTATGGGTCAAGCCATTTTTATCTAAAAAACGGTTTTAACGACTTTGACCAAATTTTATATTTTATCGTTTTGGATTACAAGAAGACCATTGGGTTAGATAACATGTTCGAGAAAATTCGGTAAGTGGGTCATCTTTAGGGTCATTGTGGGTCATGCTATTTTTATCTAGAGATTTTCTCACGCAATTTTGACTAAAAATTGCATTCTATGGTTTTCGGGCACGAGAAAAACATTGGGCTAGGTTACATGTTCGAGACAAAATTTTAATGAGTCATATTGGGCCATTAAGGGTCTGGATCAAGCTATTTATATTTAAAAAACGGTAGAATCAATTTCATCGAAATTTTGTACATAACAGTTTTTTGACTTGAGAAAATTAATGGGTTAAGTCACAAGTTTGAAAGATTTCGATTAAAGGGGTAATTTGTGGGTCATGATGGATCATTATGGGTTATGTCAAGCTATAACTAAAGAACATGTGGATCGATTTTAACGAAATTTTGTATGCGACATTTTTTGGCACGAGAAAATCATTAAGTTAGGTCACATGTTCGAGAAATTTCGATTAATGGGTCATAAAGGGTCTGGGTCAAGCTATTTATATTTAAAGAACGACAGGATCGATTTAACGAAATTTTATATGAACAATTTTTAGACACGAGAAAACTAATGGGCTAAGTCACATGTTTGAGAGATTTCGATTTTAAGGATCATTTATGGGTCATGATGAGTCATGGTCAAGCTATACCTAAAGAACGAGTGGATCGATTTTAACGAAATTTTGTGTACAACATGTTTTTGGCACGAGAAAATCATTGGGCTAGGTCACATGTTTGAGACATTTCGATTAGTGGGTCACTTTTAGGTCATTCCAATTTTATCTAGACAATGTCTGGCGCAATTTTGACTGAATTTTGTACTCTATCGTTTTCAGGCACAAGAAAATCAGAGTATTAGGTCAGATGTTTGCGAAAATTCGATTAATAGGTCGTTTTGGGTCATAATGGGTTAGGATCAAACTAATTATATCAAAAAACAGCTCAATCGGTTTTATCTAAAGGAAATGGGTCAATAAGGGCTATTTTTCGCCCGTTATATACCCGGAAAAAAAAGTTCCGAATTCAGATGATTGTTCTGTGGCTTTGTATAGTTAAATATATGTACTTTTGTTTAATATAAGTTTTACGTGATAAATAAAATAGTAAGTCATGGAAATTATAGCCCGAAAGTAGAGTGTTTTGGCTTTTTTCTGCATTTTTGACGTTTTTTGTGTCTTTGAATTAATTTTTTATTAAGAAGCGCTCGATGAACCCAATTAATTTTGACATGCAATGATTTTACTCTTTATAAGCTTTTATATGAGCATTATTTTATTTGGGTTCAGTGTGCGCTTCTATCTGTAAAAGAAAAAAATGTATCATGTGAGAAAATCAAATGCACTACTATTGGAGCGCGTTCAGACTTCTTTTGCCGTACTTAAAAAGTATTAACGTTGTTCAGACGTCAATGTTGTTTTCTAAAATTGTTTTCGTAAATATTTATCAAAGAAATAACTAATAAATAATGCTTGGATACCAATGTCATTGCTGTAAGGTCTCGCAGAAAACTTTTCGTATCTGTTTTAACAGAAAAGTTATATTGATACTTAGATGTTCGAAAAACTGATATTTACAGAGTGGTTCTAAATAGTGCTCTAAATACAAATAATATGAATTTCGTGCTCTCCAGGTTCTAAATACTTCTATTTCTTCTTCTGATGTAACAATAAGAGATTATGCGCCAACGATTACTGTCGATGAGACCACAAATAAGAAATCTAATATACATTTATCAATATCTCATTTTCACAACTCTAACACTTGTTGTATACTATATAAAGGTAAGAACTGCCTCGTTATTGTAGCAAAAGCTATTGAAACTCAAGCCTTTATAGTAACTAACATCTATATTTTGTCGCGAAAACGATGCTGTAAAACTCATATTACTTGATCGGTAAATTGACTCTACAAGATTTAAGTCCTGTAAGTAAGAATATATTGATGTATGAAATGCGATGCATGAAAATATTTAAACCAATATCAGAAATGTAGCAAAGAAGGCCTCGATTTTGATACACCGGGACACTTTTCCAAAATCTATTATTATATTCTCATGGGTATATTTATGTCTGATTTATAGGTATATTTATTCCTGATCTAAGTCCAAAAGACGTTTCTCAATAAATTTGTCATATCGTACTTACTTTGCAATGTTACTTGTAAAACTTAGAACTGGTCTCTATGATGGTGTTCTGTCTACATTATTCAATATAAGAAAAATAATAATATCTTCTGAAAAATATGAAAACCAGACTTTGATTGAGAACATTGTTTTAAACACCGTTGAATAGAACGCATCACCAGAACACAAGTTATTGAAAAATGTACGAGGCCTTCAGCAGGAAGATTGTTTATTCCGAATGACAATAATGATACTGTGATGATTGCTTTCGATAGCACGTACGTTTATATCCAGAAGAGTGTGAACTATTCCTTTCAGAGACTCTGGCTATATAAATGAAGACTTTTTGTTAAGTATATGGTATTCCTCATTGCTTCAAATTACATTTTGGATGTCTTCGTTCCTTACTTCGCGGAAACAAAGAACAATTACCCTAACATACAAACAAACACATTAAAAAAATATTCATATAATATCAGAGAGTGGCTGAAGCCAAATGATATTGAGAGTATCGATAGATTTTACAGGGATTGTTTGGAACTTCTGCACGAAATTGATATTGAACATGAAATGCCAAGATTCTTAATTAAGCAGCAACAGTTTTCAACAGATGATGCTAAGGGACACCTCTCGTAACTAAAATTTGATTTTTCAGCGCATAATTTCTAAAGCCTATAATATTTGGATAAAAACACAGCGAAACATTATAACATAATGGTACTTTCAGTGTGAAGTACGCGAAAGTGTCGTAGATTGCTGGGTACATGTTGGTTTCATATTATGGTTTCTGGCTTACAATACTACTGTAATATACCATCGCTCCATCAAAATTAAACTAGTTGGATGTATCAATCCCAAAACTTTCTTCTATCTCATAAGTACATTTTAATATTAAAAAAAAAAAAAAAAAAAAAAAAAAAAAAAGTGTTCCCTAAAGTTACCCACTATCGAATTTCCCCGAACATTTGACCTAGCCTAATGAGATTCTGGTATCCGAAAAGCCTAAAACGCAAAATTTATTTAATATTCTGAGAAAATGAGCTTAGTAGTGCCTCATATTGGGTAATTTATACTAAAACCTAATAAGCATCCATTTATGTCAAGACCTAACAGAATCTGAAATTTGATAGAATTTCGTCCATTAGTTCTTGAGATATAGTTATAGCAAAAAATTTGCAAAACGTAGCACAGCAACACCATATCTTAGACAATTTATGCCAAAACGTAAAAAAGCGTCTAATTATGTTATGGTGTAAAAGAATTTGAAGTTTGATGAAATTCTGTGCATTAGTTCTTGAGATATAGCTAGTCTTAAAAAAACCGTGTAAAATATAGCACAGCAGCACCATCAGTTAAAGGATTTATAAAAAAAAAAAAAAAAAAAAAAAAAAAAAAAAAACGTAATCATCGTGTAATTATATTATATGTCATTTTGTAACAAAATCTGAAGTTTGATGAAATTCTGTGCGTTGGTTGTTCAGATATAGCTATCGGAAAAATCGTGCAAAATGCTGCTTAGTTGCACCACCTGTTGCAAGGTTAATACCAAAATGTAATCAGCGTCTAATTATGTTATATATTCTAGTGTAACAGAATCTAAAATTTGATGAAGTTCTCTGGATTAGTTCTTGAGATATAGCTATCGCAAAAATCGTGCAAAATGTAGCATAGCAGCGCCACCTATAGGGCAGTTCACACCAAAACCTTATCAGCGGCTATGTATCTCAAGGTATCGCGGAATCTGAAATTTGGTGAAATTCTGTGCGTTAGTTCTTGAGATATAGCTATCATGAAAATCATGAAAAACGTGGCATAGCAGCGCCACCTGCTGGCCAATTTACACCAAAACCTAATCAGCGTCTAAGTATATCAAGGGGTCACAGCATCTGAAGTTTGGTGAAATTCTGTGCATTAGTTCTTGAGATATAGCAATCTTGAAAATCATGAAAAACGTAGTATAGCAGCGCCACCTGCAGGCCAATTTTCACCAAAAATCAATAGGCACTAATTCATATCAAGGTCTAACTGAATATAAAATTTTATTAAATTTCGAGCATTAGTTCTTGAGATAGAGCGCCCACAATTTTTTTGTCACATACAGACAGACAGACGGACAGACTCACAGACAGACATTTTCTAAAAATAGTCAAAACGTGTTCAGCACCTTCTAAAACGTATAAATCCGTCGAAAACCGGAAGTCGAAAATTTTCATGAATCCAATACTTTCTTCTTGTAAAGATAGAAGAAAGTAAAAACCAAATATCGAATATGTTCATATACTGTACAAGACGCGGCCGCTGGGTGGTCCATTAGTGATCTGGTGAAGCAATCAATAACGAAAATAATCGAAAACACATTGTTCAAAAAGTCTGAAAATGTATGATTATTATTATTATTATTATTATTATTATTATTATTATTATTATTATTATTATTATTATTATTATTATTGTTATTATTATTATTACTTGTTATTTGTTATTTATTATTTCCGATATTTCATGTATTGAAATAATAATTTTAGTAAGCTCCATTTATCTTAACTAGGGGGGCCCCGCCCCCCTGCTCGCTATGCTCGCCAACCCCCCGCGTAATCGCTTCGCGATTCCAAATTATTGGCTACCCCTGCTTGCTGCGCTCGCCAATATCCCGTGGTATGAATAAGCAGTTGCATACCTTTCAAATGATGTCACACGACTGGTGTTGTAAAAAAATTAAAAATGTGCCCCCTGGGGGGCAGAGTGGGGGTGACACACAAGACATCCATAAAATGAATAAACAGTTGCAGACCTTTCAAATGATGTGTCACACAATTGGTGTTGTAAAGAAATTACAAAATGCGCCCCCCTCTGAGGGCAGAGGAGGGGGGGTTACACACAAGATATCCATAATATGAATAAGCAGTTGCAGACCTTTCAAATGATGTGTCACACAACTGGTGTTGTAAAGAAATTAAAAATGTGACCTCCCCCCTTGGGGAGAGCAGAGTGTGGGGGTGACACACAAGACATCCATAATATGAATAAGCAGTTGCAGACCTTTCAAATCTTGTGTAACACGACTGGTGTTGTAAATAAATTAAAAATGTGTCCCCCCTGGGGAGCAGAATGGGGGATAACACACAAGACATCCTTTAAATGAATAAGCAGTTGCAAACCTCTTAAATGATGTATCAAACGACTGATGTTGTAAAGAAATTAAAAATTTGGCGAAATATTACAGTTATCGCCAAGTTGGCGTCACTTTTGACAACTAATTTTGGTCGCCAAATTTGGCGATATATCGCCAAGTTGGCGACAAACTTGGCGATTGTTGGCGATGGTAACCTTTCCTCTCTTTATGGTAACTCATACGGCGATGCATAGACGGAGCCCTTTCCTGATTGGTCTATTCGACTCATGGAAGGAGTAGACAACCCGGATTCGTTAGTTCCGGAAATCTTCCACATCAGCATCATTCCAGGAGTCATTCCTTTTAAGGCTAGTTTTTTTTTATTATAGAAGGATTTTACACTTATTGTTGTATTTACTATTGATTATATGGAATAAAACTAATGACAATTATGTTTATGCTCATTAATACACATAATATTTACTTAAATCTATATTTTACTTTTCCATCAATTATTAAACTTTCATTCAAGATATTATTATTTCCTTACTTGTTACGAGGTATACTAATGAAAAAATGTGTGTCACGTCTAGGTGCTGATGGGCGAAAAATGGCCCTTTTGTATCTCACATTTTTCGGCCCGCAAAAAAAATGAGCTAGTTCACATGTTCGAGATATTTTTATTATAAGGGTCATTTGTGGGTTATTGATGGGTTCATGGTAATTTTATGTAGAAAATGGTTCTCACCATTTTGACTATGTTTTGTATTATGATGTTTTCGGGCAAGAGAAAACCATTGGATCAGAACACATGCTCGCGAAAATTCGATTAATGGGTCATTTTGGGTCATAATGGGTTAGAGTTATTCTAATTATATATAACAACGATTCAATCAATTTTACCTAAATTTTGTGACGAAACGTCTTTTGTCACGAGAAGACTATTAAGCTGAGTCCCATGTTAAACAAAATTATATTAGTGGGCCATTTCGCTTCATTGCTGTATGCTGTATGCTGTAAAGCTAATTTTATCTAAGAAATGACTTAAACGATTTTGATTCAATTTTATATGCTACTGTTTTTGATTACCTGAAGACCATTGAGCTAAGTCACATGTTTGATCAAATTTGATTAGTGGGTCATTTTGGGTATTACGGGTCAGGGTCACGAGAAAATGGCAGCAACCAATAAGTTGGCGATATTTGACAAAATATTGGCGACATTTGGCCGAAAAATTGACTATTAAGATTACGAAAGCCACATCATGTATTTTGTGCCAAATGAAAGAATTTTTCCAAATTTGGCTATATCTGGCAAAAAATGTTGTCTTTCAGAATGTGAAGAATTTTTTTATACATTCTTAATAGGATTCGAAATACATGGTTAAATTAACCAGAGTCGAGCTAAAAAAGTGATTTTGATCGATGTCCTTTCGTTGTAAATTTTAAAATAAAGTAAAATTTATGAACATGTGCATACAAACATAGTTTTCTTATTGATTGTTTTTATAATAACATGTTTTACAGTAATAATACAGAGTGAATGATACTGTGAAAATACTATATCGAGTTGAATATAAAGTTAGTTTTGACCGAGCTTAGCTCGGTCACACCTGCTAGTGAAATTAATTTTTGACTTAATGGCGGGTTACTATTTAGAGATGACTATTTTCAATTTTCTGCTTGCAGGTACCAAAACACCAATCAGAGGGGCAAAAAAGTAGACTCAAACGGCTCGCATACCAGATTCCTTTGTCCGATGTGTCATTGGAGAAATGCCGCTTTTTAGATCCCAAGTATAAAGGAGATTTTGAAGAGTACGCACAAAAAGTGCAGAATACTATTCTGAGAATAGGACAGGTTAAGGTAAGAACTCACTGATTTTTGTATAGCACAAAAAATGCACAGCAACAGTTATCGGCACCGCAAAACAGAGAAAGCAATGTTTGTTTCTTCAGATTGCGTGATAATCGGTAACTATAGATCTCAGTCTTCCTCTTCCAAAATGCTAACTTTGATGTCATTTTCTGAAAAACCATCTATACCTATAAAATAACTAGCTAGCCTACCCGGCGTTGCTCGGGTTCGTCAAAAAATAGAAAGAATCGTGAAAAAATTTCGAAAATACAATAAAAAATCTCGAAAAATTGAATAATTGCTGCATGAATTTCGTCTAAACGTCATCGAAAAAAAGAAGGGCTAAAAAAATTAAACTGGATTCTTTTTACTGATGTTGAAAAATCTTACGAAATCGTGAAAACACATTAAAAATCACATAAAAATATAAAAATAAAAAAAAATTGTGTTTCAAAATCCAAATAAACTTATGAATGTTAAAAATAATTGAAAAAAAATAATAGGCCATGATCCAGATTAAATAATTGTACTATAGATAATGACAAAAAACATACTCATTTAGCTCTCATGACACAAGCGCAAGCGAGCGCGGTAGACATCAACAAACACTGACTGTTGCCAAATTGGGTTACAAAACTTCATCTCAAAGGTTGTTGCCACTTAACAAAATTAATACATTATACAAGTTAAAAATGCAGTTATAAATTAATAACATTTAAAATATTATGAATAACATACTTTAAGGGGGGTCCTTTGCTAATTACACTATTTTAAATAATTAGAGTTTTTCAATCTAACAATTTAAAACTATAATTGAGGGCATAATAATATACGACATAATACTTCTAGAGTGCATAATATAATGCATAAATTAACATCTTACCTGTTACACTGGTATAAGATTAAAAAAAAAAGAGTAAAAAGGAATATATACATTATGAAAGGTCAGAGTTCAATGTTAATAGTTCAACACTATGTCCTTATGTACAGTTCATAGCACAGTTGAACTTTGACAATATCTTCTTGGACACTGGTTTCGTCAGTAAATCAGCATAGTTATTTTGGGACGACACATGTTCAAACTGTATCACTTTGTTGATTACTAAGTCTCTTAGGAAGAAATATTTGATGCTAATGTGCTTACTTCTTTCAGATGTAACGGGATTTTTTGAAATAAAAATAGCACCTTGACTGTCAACATGGACCTTTTGAGGAGTATTCAGAAACTCCGCACAAATCTCTGCGAGCAAGTTCTTCATCCATATTACCTCTTTCGCTACATGGCACATTGCAACATATCCGGCTTCAGTAGACGACAGAGCAGTGACAATTTGCTTCTTACTTGACCAGGAAATGGGTGCACCTGACAGAAAATTTGCATATCTGCTAAAGGATTTCCTATCAGTTTTGTCACTACCCCAGTCAGCATCTGAAAAAAAATTGTAAACCTTGGCTATTCTTCTTGAACCTAAGTTTCTTGAACATTGTTCCTTTGAGGTATCTCAACATATGCTTGATTCCCCTCCAATGTTCTTCAGTTGGTTTTTCATTGAATTGGCTCATGTATGTAGCTGCATATGCTAAGTCAGGGCGGGTACCACATATTAAGTGCAGGAAACTTCCAATTGCTTGTCGGTATGGTATCTTGCTGCTTTCTTCTTTAATCTTCTCCCACCGACAATCATCAACATGCTTGTATTTTATGTTTGAGTCTAAAGGTGTTGCTGCGGGTTTGGCTTCTGACATTTTGAATGTATCGAAAATTTCAGTAATGTAGGAAATCTGATCTAAAGTGATGGAACCATCAATATCTTTGTCTATCTTCATTGACAAAATTTGGCTATCTGGTCCAAGATCCTTAGCAATGAATTTTCTTTTGATGTTTTGCTTGAATTCTTCTATGTCCTTCAAATTTCCAACAATAAGAAGATCATCGACATAAACACCAATGATGAGATTCCTCTGGGCATTGTAATAAATACAGGGATCTGCATCAGATCTTTTAAGGCCACACTCAGTCAAGAATTTATCCAAATAATAATTCCATACTCTTCCAGATTGTTTAATACCATATATACTTTTCTTTAAGTGACACACTAGGTGTTCTTTACCTTTCTCCACACAACCTACTGGTTGGGCCATGCAGATGTCTTCTTCCAATGTTCCATTAAGGTATGCAGCTGTCACATCCATTTGATGGACTTCAAAATTCTTTTCTGCAGCTATGGCGAGTAATAAACGTATGGACTTGAGCTTGATGACTGGTGAAAATCTGTCTTGGAAATCTACACCAGGTATTGGAAGATAGCCCCTTGCCACTAATCTGGCCTTAAACTTTACTCGTTTTCCAGTCTCATCCTTCTTCTTGCGAAACAGCCATCTGGAGGATATTACCTTAACACCGATTGATCTGGTAGTAAGCTCCCATGTTTGGGCTTGAGTGAGGTTTTCTATTCCTTCATTCATGGCCTTTTGCCACATGTCTGCTTCGGGGGATTCCAGGGCCTCTTTTACTGTCACTTTGTCTTTCTCATAATGCTGGCATATCTCTTGAGCATTGTAGAGATAGAAATCTTCAAGGTGTTTGGGAGGTTTGACAGGTCTTGCTCCTTCACTTCTCTTGATTGTACGAGTAGGGTTATCTGTCATCACTTCAGCTTCAACGTTGCGTTCGTAGGCACTTCTATCTCTATAGTTGATTTTGGAATGTTTTGAGGCTGTTGGTAAGAACATTCTTCAGGACTTGGTTCATATAATTCCCGGAATGAGTCAAGCAATTGATTTAGATCATCTGTGTCAATATTAGATTGCTCTTGGGGTGAATCTTCAACTTCTGCTTCAGATATGTACAAGTTGTCCTCTTCAAAATTTTCAATACTTAATGTGACTTCTTCTGTGGCATTATGATGATTGACAGTCTTCAGTGGAAAAACATTTTCTTCAAAGATAACATCTCTGCTTACAAAGAACTGTTTTCTATTCAGGTATATAATTTTTATCCCTTGGTTCCACTAGGATAGCCAACAAAAACACATTCTGTTGCCTTAGGATCAAGTTTGCTTTTTCTTGAATATGAGCGCACATGGCTCCAGGCTCTACATCCAAATACCTTGAGATGATCTGTTTTGCTTTTAGAATTTGACCATATTTCTTCAGGGATGTTGCCATTTATTGCACAGGATCGTCTTTTATTATGTAGGTATGCTGCAGTGGCTATTGCTTCGGCCCAAAATCTGTGTTCTGCTCCTGATTCAATGAGTAGGACTCTTGTTGTGTTTACCAGGGTCTGATTCAGCCTCTCTGATTTGCCATTCTGCTGTGGTGTTTCAGGTACACTTAGCTGCCTTTGTATTCCATGCGAAGTGAGATATTTGTCAAAATCTTCATTCCTGAATTCTTCACCATTGCCGCTTCTCCGAAATTTTATCTTCTTGTTATGAAAAGTTTCAACTATTCTTCTGTACTCATCAAATTTTTCCAATACTTCACTTTTGGCCTTCACAGTGTACAATGTAGTGTAGTTTGAAAAATCATCAGTGAATGTCACAAAATATCTTGAGCCACCAAAGGATAATGGGGAAATTTTGCCAACGACATCTGAGTGTATGATTTCAAGGAGATCCTTAGCTCGAGTATTGGATTATTTTGGAATATTCTTCCGCTTCATTTTTCCCTGAATGCAGGTAGAGCATGGTGCATTCGGTAAAGCTGTCAGTTCTTCGTCTTTGTCAATTGACTCTAAATTTCTTATTGCATTATAATGCGGGTGACCAAACCTGCGATGCATCAATTCAATGCTGTTGGTTTTTGTTACACAAGCCATTGATGCCTGCCTGCTCGTCAATAATGTAGAGTCTTCCTTTCTTCTTGGCTGACAGGAGTGTTTTGTCCTTGTTGTCAATCACTCTGGCCTTACCATTTGCAAATTCAACTTTTAAGCCTTTCTCTTCAATTTTTGCAATTGACAGCAGATTTTGTTGGAATGTTATTCCATCAGGCGTGAGTAAGTTCCTCAATAATAAAAAAGAGTTAAAAGCTTTACCTTTTAGTTGACACACATTTATTTGAAGAAATAAAGTAGAATAATGATGAACAAATACTTGGAATATTTCACAACACAAAAGAACAGATGCACAGTCTTCACAATATTTACAGAAACACAACAAATAAAGAAAAAATAACTTTGAAACATATATTAGATTCAGTTTGAAGCAGTTCTTGATGATAGTTAATTATTCCTTTGGAATCATAATGTACAATAATGGATTCTTAATCCTTGACAACATTTTGCTGTCTACTACCACTTGAGTCACATTTTAAACTAACTGTTCTAAAGTTCTCTTCTAGTGAAAACAGAACAATGTTTGGTGCTGCCATCTGGAGGCAATGTTCTGGTAACAAAAGAAGAAATTGTCTAACATCTCTCCCGTTTTGTGATAGAATCTGACACCAGATGGATAAGGTTTCTGCAATGTTCAAATTTGACCTTTGGCAATGGCTTTGTCATTATGTCTGCTACCATTTCATTTGTTGACAGATATTTCACATCTATAACATTTTTCATTTTCAAATCTCGTATGTAGTGATACTTTGTATCGATGTGTTTAGTTCGCGACTTGAACTTTTCACTTTCAACCAATTTAATTGTTGATTGATTATCTTCAAAAATTTTAACTGGGTAATGTTGTTGTAATGTGAGATCTTTACATAGTTTTACAATCCACAACACTTCTTGAGTTCCTTGTGACAGTGCCACATATTCCAACTCGGCTGACGATAATGTAACACATGTTTGTTTTCTTGAGAACCAAGAAATGCAGCTATTGCCTAAGAAGATTACATTTCCTGAGGTAGATTTTCTATCTGTAGTATCTTGACCCCAGTCAGCATCTGAGTATGCAACTATATTAGGATAATCTTCTGAAGAAATATGAAGTGCAAGATCTTTTGTGGTTTTTAGGTACTTTATTACTCTCTTAACAGCATTCCAGTCCTTTTGTCTTGGATTATTGCATCTTCGACTTAGGATATGTGTAGGAGCTGTAATGTCAGGTCTTGTGCATGAAGAAATATATAAAAGACTTCCAATAGCTTGTCTATAGTTATCATTTGATGATAAAAGATTTTCTTCTTTTTCTAAACTATAATAGTTTGTTTCCATTGGGGTATAAGTTGGTTTGGCTTCTTCAAGCTGAAAATCTTTAACTAATTGATTTATTTTATTTGTTTGTGACAGCAGATAACTTCCATCTTCTTTTCTATGAATCTCTATACCTAAGAAGTATTTTGCTTCTCCTAATGATGTTATGGGATAAGACTTCTTTAAATAGTTTATTACTTCATTGACTTCATCTTCATCTTCTGAGCTTATCAACATATCATCCACATATAGTATGAGATGAATTGTCTTCTTTGATTTTTCTTTTGTAAACAAACATGGATCTGCTTCACTTTGATTGAATCCGTATGCTTTTAGAGTGTTTTCTATTTCTTCATTCCAGCACTTGGCGGCTTGCTTGAGACCATATATGGCCTTTTTTAATTTATAGACTTTGTCTTTATTTTCTTCATCTTGAAAGCCTTCTGGTTGAAGCATGTATAATTCTTCATTATCTAATTTACCATGTAGAAAGGCTGTTTTAACATCTACTTGGAATACTTTGGCTTTACGATGAGCTGCACAGGTCAGAAAAGCTCTAATAGTTGTATGTTTGACGACAGGAGAGAAGGTTTCATCATAATCAGTGCCTAGTTGTTGAGTGAAACCCTTGGCAACTAATCATGCTTTGCATTTTATTTCTTCTCCATGTTCATCACATTTTGTTTTATAAACCCATTTACAGCCAATTGCGCGCTTACCTTTTGGTAAAGTAACAATCTCAAATACTTCATTTTCCTTTAAAGAGTTAAATTCTTCTTTCATAGCTTGAAACCATTTCTGTTGATCTTTTACAGGTAATTTTAGAACATCTTTAAAAGTTTCAGGATCTTGATTTTTAGAATAACTGTCTTCAGTTTTGTAAGAAAATCTTTCTGGTGGAATTCCTTTTGTTTCTCTGTTAGAAATTCTTCTCTGTGAATTAGCTTCACTTTCTTCTGTTGTTGGGCTATCTACTGATTATTCATCAGTTTCTATTTCTTCTGCAGTATTTTCTATTGGAATAGATTCACAGTCATTTTCAAGATTTTCTTCTGAAAAATTGAAATGGATTAAATCAGAAATTTGTTCTTTAAGATTTTCTGTGAAAAAATTTTCACCATTCATATTTTCAAAAAACTTTACTGTTCTGCTTATCACAATTTTTCTTCCGCCTGTATAAATTCGATATCCCTTGCTTCTTAAATCATAACCAACAAAGATTCCTTCAGTGGCTTTTTCATCAAATTTTTGCCTCTTCTGTTTATGAACATACACATATGCTTTGCATCCAAATACTTTAAGGTGACTTAAATTTGGCTTATGCCCATTCCACAGTTCATATGATGTCTTTTCAGTTAATTTTGTGGGTAATCGATTTTGCAAGTAAGCTGCTGTAGCTATGGCTTCTGCACAGAATGTTTTTGGTAATTTAGCATTTATAAGCATGGCTTTACACATTTCAATTAGAGAGCGATTCTTTCTTTCCGCAACTCCATTTTGAGACGGCGAATATGGCGTTGTTGTTTCATGATGTATTCCTAAGTTCTTTAGGTAGTCACTAACATATTCATTGCAATATTCTGCTCCATTGTCAGTACGCAAGGATTTGATCTTTAATCTAAATTTGTTTGTTGTTGATGCAACATACTCTTTTAATTTATCAAATACTTCATCTTTAGAGGAAATGAAATATACCTGTGTATAACGAGAATAATCATCGATAAATGTAACAAAATATCTTTTTGATCCCATACTATTTGTTTCAGCAGGACCGCAAACGTCGCTATATATCAGATCAAGTGGTTTTCTACTTCTATATTGTGTTTATTTTGGAAATGATTTCTCTGTCAGCTTAGCTTTTATACAACTTGAACATTGAGTATTATGAGAACAATTATTCACAGTAATACCTAAAGCTAAATCATCCTTTTGAATTTTTTTGATGGATTCCAAATTTCTATGACCCAGCCTTTGATGCCATTTTAGAATGCAGTTGACATTAGAACAAACAGGTAATATTTCTGAAGCGCTGTATACTTTTTCATTTGTGGGTTTTATTTTTAATCTGTATAACCCCTCATCAGCTTTAGCATCTGCAACTAATATGTTACCCTTTTTAATTAAACACCTATCATCTCTAAACGTTACAACAAAACCTTTCTCAGTGCAAGACTGTACAGACAATAAATTACTGTCTAACTCAGGAACATAAAGCACATGATCTAGTGTAACTTTATTTGTTTTACCATTAAGTGTTTCAATATTAAAAGTGCATTTACCCTTTCCTTTTGCAGTTAATTTAGTTCCATTAGCAATTGTAATTGTATCTTTACTTGAATTCTTTAATTCTGAGAACAATTCTAAAGAATTAGCTAAATGAACAGACGCGCCTGAATCAATAACAAAAGTTAACTTTTGGTTTTGATTTCTATTTTGTTGAGATTTCATAACAAAACCTGAAGAATTTGATTCTTTCATTAATTCATGATAGTTTTGAGAATTTGATGTATTTTCATTTTGACTAGCAGTAGAAGCAGAGAAATTGTTTTGTTTTTTTAAACTGCTGACGTGATCTTCAGTAAAATTTGGTTTTGTTTTGTTATTGTTGTTATTCTTTAAGTGAAAACAATCTTCAAGGTTGTGATTGGTTCTTTTACAATGAGAACAAAATTTTTGTTTATTCAAATGTTTTGGTTTATCCCTATTACCCTTTAAAGCAATAGATTCAAATTTTGTTGAAATTTGTTTAGTTTCAACTCTTCTAAGATATTCATCAATTAACTTGTTTTGAACATTTTTTAATGATAAATCTGTTTCATATTTACTTTCAATAGCAGTTATAAAGGTACTATAAGAATTTGGCAAAGAACAGAGCAAAATAGCTATTAAATTATTATCTTGTATTACTTCACCTATACTTCTTAATTTTTCTGCCAATTCTAAAACAGAATTTATGTGTTCCTGCATTTTAATACTTTCATTATATTTAATGGAATACAACTTTCTAAGAAGATAAAGTTTATTTGTAAGATTTACCCTTTCATGAACAGATTTCAATTGATCATATGTTTCTTTAGCACTTTTAGCATGTCTAACATGAACAATTTGAGAATCTGAGATATTTAAACAGATTAATGCTCTAGCATTTCTGTCATTTTTCACCCAATTGTCATCATTTTCTTTTTTAGGTTCAAATACAACATCATATAAACCTTCTTTGATTAACAGTTGTTAAATTTTGAACTTCCATTCTGAATAATTATCATCAGTTAACTTATCAATATACTGAGATTCTTTAAGACTAGACATCATTATATAATATTTGCTTATTTGACAGAAAATAAAAGTGTGTTTATCTTATTAATTTACAACAATAAAATATTATAAACTCATATATAATGCTAATGATGAATTAAGAACATAATAGAATTCTTGAGAACAATTTTAAAAGTTACTTCTGGTTTCAGAAATTTTTTCTTAAATATTCAAAATTCTTTGTTTAAAACATATATTTGTATTTTCAACTAATAAATTTCAATAAGAAACAAGCAAAATAATTTCTTTTCATATCAACAAATAATAGTTTTGGTTTCAAAACAAGAACAATTCTTTGAATTTTCTTTTCTATCATTCACTTCTAAAAAATACAATATTCAGAAAATAATCATTTCAAATTATTTCTTTTGAATTTAAATATTGCATTTTCTGTTTTGATATTATTATATTTAAATTTTGAGACTCATTTCTCAGTCTCATAATCAACAATGTTGGAATGTTATTCCATCAGGCGTGAGTAAGTAAGTTCCTCATTAATAAAAAAGAGTTAAAAGCTTTACCTTTTAGTTGACACACATTTATTTGAAGAAATAAAGTAGAATAATGATCAATAAATACTTGGAATATTTCACAACACAAAAGAACAGATGCACAGTCTTCACAATATTTACAGAAACACAACAAATAAAGAAAAAATAACTTTGAAACATATATTAGCTTCAGTTTGAAGCAGTTCTTGATGATAGTTAATTATTCCTTTGGAATCATAATGTATAATAATGGATTCTTAATCCTTGACAACATTTTGCTGTCTACTACCACTTGAGTCACATTTTAAACTAACTGTTCTAAAGTTCTCTTCAAGTGAAAACAGAACAATGTTTGGTGCTGCCATCTGGAGGCAGGTTCTGGTAACAAAAGAAGAAATTGTCTAACAGATTTCCTCCTAGTTTTGGGACATAAAGAACATTTTGGATTGTAATATCTCTTTCTTCATTTTCTTCATATACCTTGAATGATATACTACCTATTCCACTGACATCTATTCTTTCTGAGTTTGCAACTTCAACTTCAGATGAATATGGTCTAAGGCTTGAAAATTTTATTCGGTCTGAGGTCATATGTTCAGTTGCTCCACTATCAAGGATCCAAAGATTTTTCCTCTTTGACTCACTCATTGATCAAATGCTGTCTTGGCATTGTTTTGATGTTGTTGTCTAGCTCCTTCAGAGTTTCTTTATATGTGTCCCCACTGGCCACAGCAAAAGCATTTTGTGTTTTTTCTTCTATTAAATTCAGCGTCTTCGTTGGATTTTCTTGGAATAAATTTCTTCATCGGTTTTGCTGCTGCAGGTCTTCTCTGATTTGATGGGAAACTTCTGGTGTTGAGGGCTTGTTCTTCATTGCATGCATTAGGTAAACTGTCATTTCTTGCAATCTTTTTTCCTCCAACTAGCAGTCTAGACTTAACAAATGTGGTTGTTAGGCTTGTTTCATCTTTTTCAAGATTCAGGATCAGCGATTCATAGGCCTTGGGTAGTCCTAACAGCATCACTAGAGCCACTTCTCTGTCGGTGAATGCATAGCCTCCATTGGCTAACTTTCTGTGTAAATCCATCAATCTTGCTAGGTAGGCTTGCACAGACTCATTAGGCTTCATTACAATGTTTAAAAATTCTCTCATGAGTTGTAGTACATGTAATAATCCAAACTTCGTATGCATTTCTTTAAGAGAGTTCCAGACGTCTCTGGCTTTAATGCAGTCTCCAATGTCATCCAAAAAGGTATCTTCGACGATAAGAAATAAGAGGGTGAGTGCTTCGTCATTTTTCTTTCTCTCGGCTTCACTCATGTCAGTTCCATATCCCGGTTCTATCGCTTCCCAACACCGCTTCTGGACTAGGATAGCGCGCGAACGAATTTGCCAAGTGTAATAATTGTCGCCGTTTAATTTCGGCATTTTATATTCTTCAGAGGCCATTTTTTCTGCCTTTAAACGTTAAAATTTGAATAAAAGTCCATCAGCTAATTATCTTCTTCAAGCGGTAGTGAAGTTTACTCACTTCGCCTTAAAATGTGGTTAGGCTTAAGATTGACCTCGTGCTACAACTTCAAACAATCTTTCATACTGGATCGTAATCAGCTTTCTAAACAGAAACATCGTGCTGATAACGTGTTAAAAATAAATAAAAAGAAATAATTGGCCATGATCCAGATTAAATAATTGCATTATAGATAATGACAAAAAACATACTCATTTAGCTCTCATGACACAAGCGCAAGCTAGCG
Source organism: Maratus speculifer (assembly GCA_964019185.1). Taxonomy (NCBI): domain Eukaryota; kingdom Metazoa; phylum Arthropoda; class Arachnida; order Araneae; family Salticidae; genus Maratus; species Maratus speculifer. The sequence goes on from OZ025294.1 coordinate 217,581,292, forward strand.
CGGTAGACATCAACAAGCACTGACTGTTGCCAAATTGGGTTACAAAACTTCATCTCAAAGGTTGATGCCACTTATTAAAATTAATACATTATACAAGTTAAAAATACAGTTATAAATTAATAACATTTAAAATATCATGATTAACATACTTTAACAATGAAAAGAGGTCAGAATTAATTATTTTGCCTAAATCTCAATATTTCTAAAGCAAAATTTTACTCGAACAACAGCTAAAAAGTTTACGGTATTAAAATTTTAAAGGACTAGCGCATAAATAAATTTACTTAATTACTTAATAAGAGTACGCAATCTTATGCCTATAGGAATTATTTTATTTTCAAATTGATTATCCCGCCGCTCACCTAAATATGAAAAATTCTGATCTAAATTTATACTCGATCATTAGCAAAAACACTGGTAAGTAATGTATAAAAGTTTCAGAGCAAATACCGGAAAGGTCGTTTTAAAATAAATGGACGTACGCTTAAAAAGAGGGGCAAAGGGGGATCATTAGTGATGGGCGATTCTGGAAATTTTGAGAATCGATTAAAATCGATATCGTATAAAACAACATCGATCATAATAAGAATCGATTTCTCAGTTCTAGAATCGATACTAGAATCGATATTTCGATATTCAGGTTCACACAGAGAAGATCCAAATTACTAATTCCAAAACTTAGACAAAACTTAGAGTCGGATAATAAGAATTTTAAATTTTAAAATGATTGTCACTTATGGTTGTCATTTACACAAAAACTTTGACAAATTTGAGAGACATAACTGAACTAACAACAACACTGAGTAACTTGGCATTCAACCGAGTATAAAGAGTGCCAAGAGAGTGTAACTAGGATGGGGAACAAGGAGTATAGACAAAAGAAATTTTTTTTCCTAATGCCAACCAAATGTTACACGAGATAGTTTGGAAGAACAAAAAATATGCCCCATTCCCAAGGGGGCAGGTAAACCCCACTCTTGACGGAAAGGCGACCATAGCCCAAATGTATCTTTTGTCGAAGTTTCAAAATGAGGATTTACAATAAAATAGAACGAAAATGGGACATTTTAAAAATTGCATGCATATTTTGAATGGCCCATTTAGTAAAGATTGGCGAGGAAGGGGGGGGGGGCGAAGGATTAGAACGGACGAACTTGAAAAAAAACATAATTAACTAATAATCCAAATAACTGGGCTTCTAAACAAAAATATAGTGTTTAACTTAGTGTTGAATTCATGGGGTGGCCCGCGGGGAACATGCACTCTTTGAAACTATAAAAAGTGCCAAGAGCATGTAACTAGGTGGAGAGAGGGGTAGTAACAGAAAAAAACGAGGAGATAAAAGCTTTATAACGATATGTTACATGAGATGGTGTGGAAGAAACAAAAAATATGCCCCCCACCCAGGGGGGCAAGGTAAATCCCAAACGGACAGAAGGGCGACCCCGGCCCAAATGTATCTTTTGTTGAGGTTTCAAAATATGGATTTATAACAAAATAGAACGAGGATTAGACTTTTTTAAAATCGCAGTCATAATTTGAACGAACCTGTAAGTTAATATTGATGAGGAAGGAGGGGGGGGGGCGGTAGGACGGGCGAACATGAAAAAAAAAATAGTGGCATTCTGAGAGTGCCGATAGAAGTGAAACCTTGAACAATTACGTGTGTATTTTTTGAATCGTTAGGATACATAATTTTGAATCGCCAGGAAATAATTTTAAATGAATTAAAAAAGATTCTATAATATTAAAGAATATATTAATATCTATAAAAAAAAACGCGCGATACTATATGTCCAGCTATTGTAGTTAACTCATTATAACTACTTTCTTACATTTTAAAACGCGATAAATACACCAACCAAAATTAGACCATACTATCGATACCTTAATCCTTATCCAAATAAATCATTTTGTATTAATGCCTGTTACAATATCTGTAGATTACTTTTTGAATTATTAAAATCGGACATTCCATTCAAAAGATATTACGAATTTCAAGATGACAATCTAAATAAATAATAGCGCTGCTGAGTACTCGGTGGCCAATAAGCTTAGGAATTACGTGTGCAATCAAAGGATTGCGGGTTCGTTCGAACCCCAATTTCGCTGATATGTATCAATGTTTTTTTTTTTTTTTTTTTTTTTTTGAAGAAGTTTGAAAAATTAAAATTTTAACACATTATGGGTCCATAACGTGACCTGAAATAGTGGGAGAAAATTTCTTATGCTAGATTTGTAATGTATGAAGCATAAGCTTTCAATAGACACATTGTATCAAAAAATGAGAAAAACCCCTTCTGCCCCCCCCCCCCCAAAAAAAAGGTCCTATAGGAAGAACCGGGAAACTGGAATAGCAAAAAGAACGGCGAGAAATGGTTAGCTATACTAGAATTTTTCTCATCACTGTAACTCCTATAGAAGCAAAGTTATAGCCTTTTAAAGATTGAAATGAAATGAAGAAATAAGCAAAATTAGGTGAGTGATCGACAGGGGGGGGGGGGGGTTCCACAGCTCTTGGGGTGCCATGTAGCTTAAACGTTTAGGTTAAAAATGGTAGAAAATTAAATGAGAGAAATTTTAAGGTGTATATTGGGGTAGGGTGCAAGCCCCCCCCCCCTCAAAAATTTTTTTGTTTCTTTTGAAGAAACAAAAAAAATATGCCCCCCGGCGGGGCGCAGATAAACCCCAAAGGGGCGGAAGGGCGACCCTTTATTTATCTTTTGTCAAGGATTTAAAATGTGGATCTAAAATAAAATAGACCGAGAATTGGTTATTTTTAAAACTGTAGGGGGAACTGGGGTACATTGATACAGTTTTTTTCTAAGATTTTTTTTGGTGTCAAGAAGGTAGAAAATTCAAGTTTTTTTTCCATGAGGTGACAGCAAAACTTGTGTAGTATGTTATAAAAATGTACAATCATTGTTTTATATAGTATTTTTGCATGTAATTTTAAAAAAATCAAAAAAAGTCATTTGTATCAATGTGCCCCATCCCCGGGGCAGATTGATACGTTTGAGAAAAATGACGACAAAATAATACCAATGCATATTTTTCATAGAAAATGAATTAGAAAACCATTTTATATTTATTTATAAAAATTCAAATCATCCACAATTTATTTTTAAGCAATATTAAAGCAATCAAAATTAAATATATTATGACCTGATGTTCTGGCTGTTTCTTGTCTGATTGTTGGCTGTGGTAACTTTGTCATATCTAGCACTTCAACCCCAGCATTATCTTCTTTCTTATGAAAGATGAAAAAATTACCAGTTTTTCTGTTTATAAATAGGTTCATAAACAGAAAAATAAGGATAATTATATTAAAAATTCTGTTTATAATATAAGTATCATTTTCTGTTCTGCAGTTTGTTTCTCTTACTTAACATTTCGCATATCGAAAATACTTTTTTCTCTGGAGAATCGATATAAATTCGAGATTTGCCAGAATAGCGTCCTTTTCTTTTATTAGTTCTACTAGCATTAGATGCTGGGTAAGTTCCTACATCTTCTGTTTTCAAAAATACTATAAAATGTTCTAATATAAAGAAATTAGAGCTATTTCAGTTCAATAAAAACTAATATTAGAAATTTTTCGTGAAAAAAAAGGTTGGATTAAGGAGTGTATGGTAAAAAAAATAATAAAAGATAATGAAAATATGAACTATTAAAGGATTTAGGCTGTATCAATGTGCCCCGTCATAGACTGTATCAATGTGCCCCATACAGCAATTTTGAATAAAATGAGTCTCAAATCCAACACTTCACAATATATCTAACAATAAATAATGAAGAACTGATAAAAAGTAGCTGTACTTACCGGGGAGAGTATTCATTTTGGTTGAAAATACTGGAACAGTTGTATAATACCATTTCAATTGTACAACTCATATTTACTTTTGAACAACAAAAACAATAAATCACCCGTCCCATTTCATCAAACTACTGAATCATTCCAAGATTTTCTGTATGTAGTTGAATACACTAGCATCATCTTTTGGAGCTGTTGTGAAACTTCCTGTAATAACCCTGTGAGCGGTAGAGGGGGTGTATCAATGTGCCCCATGTATCAATGTACCCCAGTTCCCCCTATGCATATTTCGAACGGCCCTGTAAGTTAAAACTGACGCGGAAGGGGGGGGATTAGAAGAGACGAGCTTGAAAAATAAAACGTAATAAACTAATACTTCAAATAACCGGACTTCTAAACAGAAATATAACGATTTAACCTAGCGTTGAGTTAATGGGGTGGCCCGCAGGGGATTACCCCCCCCCCCCAGAAGTTATGAGATTTTATGCTTTTTAATGCACAAATTGCGATTCCCCCTCTCTTACAGAGCTGTAAAACATAATGCCTTCCTCCGGAGTCGCAGAAAAATACATGCATTCAAGCCTAGAAAAAAAAAAAAAATCGAAATCGAATCTAAAGATCGATCTTACGGGCAGAATTGATTTTACATTTTTACTTTCTTTTGTAACTTTACAAGAAGAGAGTATTAGATTCGTGAAAAATTTTGACTTACCATTTTTGATGGATTTATATATTGTAGAAGGTCTTTAACACGATTTCATGGTTTTTAAGAAATATCTGTCTGTGTGTGTGTCTGTTACTCTGTGCGTTTGTATACGACAAAAACTTCTGACCGTTCTATCTCAAGAACAAATGCACGGAATTCCACAAAACTTTAGATTTAGTTTGACCTTGATATAAACTGAATCTAATTAATTTTTGGTGCATGTAGCCTAACAGGTGGCGCTGCTATGCTGCATTTTTTGTGATTTGCGCAACAGCTATATCTAAATAACGAATGAACGGATTTTCATCACATTTTAGATCCAGTTAGTCCTTGACATGAATTGATGTTTTTTGCATTTTGATGTATATAGCTTCTCAGATGGCGCTGCTATACTGAATTTTTCACAATTTCCAGTCAGCGCCATGTGAAAGGGGGGGGGCGGCGAAAGGAAGCGGTCGTTCCGAGCACGGAAATTTAGGGGGCGCCAAATTTTTACTAGTAACATCACTTCTAGCCTATCACAAGAAAAAGTTAATAGGGGGGGGGGGGCTAAATTGGAACTTTGAACCAGGCGCAGTTCTCTTTTCGCACGCCCCTGTTTCCATTTTAGCTTTATCTCAAGAACTAATGCACGGACTTTCATAAAAATTTAGATTCAATTAGTCCTTGATATTATTTGATGCTAATTACATTTTGGTGGAAATCGCTTACGAGATGGCACTGCTATACTGCATTATTCATGATCAACGCAATAGCGTTATCTCAAGAACGAATTTTCATCAAAATTCAGATTCAGTAAATCTCTGACATAGATTAGTGTTATTTAGTTCTTGGTGTAAATTGCCCTATAGGTGGCGCTGATATGCTGCATTTTTTATGATTTCGCAATAGCTGTATCTCGCGCTTTCATGGATTTTCATCAAAATTCAGATTCAGCTGGTACTTAATAAAAATTGATCCTGATCAATTTTTGGTGTACATCACCCAACAAAAAACGCTATTTTGCAGGAGGGGAGGGGGGTTCTGAGGTTTCTTTAATTCTTCTATTTTAGAAACTAATACACTGAAATTTTGGAATTGGCACATCCGTCTATTTTATCTTCGACTTTTGAAGGAAAATGAAAATTATATTACCTTCAGAGAAATCGATTAAAAATTTTAAAGTATCGATTAAATCGAGTTGGCCGTAGTATCGATTAAATTGATTTAAAAAATCGAAATCGCCCATCACTAGGGATCATCCAACCGGGGCACTCACCAAAAACTTGTCATAGGTGTTTAATCCCCGGAGGAAATTTTCCACTACCAACCAGCCAAATCACAAACAGCGGGCCATTCCTTAACATAAGTAAAATATACAGCAATAATGTGCCATGCACTAAAATACACAAAATGATAAAAATGAATTGTTCTTTTTATATTTTGTTTTTTGAAGCCGATGCAGAGTTTTAAAGCATACAGGTTAAAAACGGGAATCACTAAAATGGCTTTCGAAAAAGAATTTTTTTTTTTTTTTTTGAAAAGTTATTATTTTTTAGACAAATTGGGAGGGGCTCCATAAAAATATAAATGCTAAATAAGTTTTTTTTTCTTTTCTTTTTTTTTTTTTTTTTTTTTTTTTTTTTTTGATATTTTGATCCAAAACGCGTATGCAGACATTAAGGAATGAAAAAAAAAAAAAAAAAAACATTCAAAGACAGCGAAACATTGTCCGATAATGATTTTTTTTTCTTTTTAACATTGTTTGTATTCAATTTTTTTAAAAACAGATTGCACTGTCGAAATTAAGAAGGCACCAACTTTAAACGAGTATTTTTTAATTTCTTGTATTTTGAATGATAAAATTTATGCAAGAAAAGGGGAAAGGGGCGCAAAATGGGTGTTTCCAAAGAACTTTTTAAAGGGTTGATATTAATATTTTTTTAATCAATTGCATCCTTAAAAAAATAAAAATGCGATAATACAGCGAATGTTTTTTTTTTTTTTTTTTTCTTTTCAATTCCCGTATCTCACTTTTAGGTAGCTTTCATTACAAAAAGTAAAAAGCTACCTATTGTAGCCGTCCGGAGGAAAGCACGTCCGGAAAATTTTGGTATATTTTCACCGATCATGACCCCTAGACCCCAAAACCACCCTCCGTTCAAATGTTGACATATATATATATATATATATACAGGGTTGTTATAATTAAAGTTCGCCTATTTAGAAGGCTCTGGAGTCGGTTCTATTGCTCCAAACGAAACAAAATTCCGCTAGTACATAGTTAAAGAGATGCGCTCTGCGAAAATCGAAAAAAAATAAGTTAAAATTTTTATCACTAGGTGGCGCTGCGCCAATATTTAAGGCGATGTTTGCAGATTCATTATATCAATATCAGTCAATCCAGACGAAACACACAAATTTAAAAGTTTCAACAAACTTCAACGAGCTGCGAATTGTTATAATTAAGTTCACCTAATCAGACAGCTCTAAAGCCTGACCTATGACTCCAAACAATACAGAAAAATGAATATCATTTCATGTGATGTAATCTGCATCAACAATAATAAAACATGTCGCTCGAAAGTAAGGAAATAACGAAGAATAACATGATGCATGCTCAATGAATCCTCCGCCATTTTTAATAATGCATTCCATTCTCAGAATTGTGCTTTCTACAGCATTGTGTAAACTGTCCTGTAAGATTGAGTGAATGTGAAGTCTAATGCTGTGTTTCAGATCAGAGATTGTCTGACATGTGTTTTTAAATACAGAATCTTTCAAAAATCCCCCCAAAATAAAGGAATCTGAAAATATTGGCTTAAATATTGGCGCAGCGCCACCTACTGGCAAAAATTGTAACTATTTTTTTCAATTTTCGCAGAGCGCATGTCTTCAACTACGTACTAGTGAAATTCTGATTCGTTTGGAGCCATAGAACCGGCTCTAGAGCCTTCTGAATAGGCGAACTTTAATTATAACAACCCTGTATATATATATATATATATATATTTATATTACAAATTAAAAATTTTTTCGCCAAAACTAACCTTTATACTATCTTAATTTTCTTATAATAATATTCCGTACTTACTTCAAATTATTAAATTAAAATCTTGTTTCTAAATCTAATCTGTTAATCCTTATGCAGACGATATAAATTCTTAATTTGCCTTAAAAAACATTATTCCAGTATGCGTAAATTTAAAAAGATGGCTCTAAATTAAAAATATTCTTAATTAAAACTTTATTTCTTAATATTCCAAATAAAACTGATTTCTTCTATGTTTTTATCAACCCTTTTTAAGAAAGTCTTATTAAATTTATTCCAAAACCATACCTTTCAAAAAATATCATTATTTTATTTTATCTATTTATTTATTTTTCCTACGTCAACCTTTGATGTGTGCATATTAATAAATTCATTTCTTTTCTTTTTCTCTTAAAATTAATCATTTATAAAAATCGTCTGCCTAAGATATTTAAAATTCTGAGTCAATTATAAATTGGTTAAATAATATTTTTTTTAAATAAATTTATCGTTTGTGGAAAATAATCTCGTAGCTGGACAAGAATTCTGTTTACATAAAAGAATGATGGTTTGAGGTTACAGAATGTTCCAGAACTTTCTGTTTAGTTTAAAAAGGTGGAAGTCTCGAGATGAAAAAGAAGATTTCTTGGGTTGCTTCTTCGATGAGGACAGCTCGCTGAAATAATGATGGAATTTTTGCAAAAGGAGCTTTTCCTTCCTCATTATTACGAATTTAATAAATGAATTTACAGCAGCCCATGACTAATTATTGGATCTTCTACATTTATTTATTTATTTTGTTTTTTCTCTCGCTTGCCATGACTGTGTGTTTCTTTTTAACCAGTGGAAATAATTTGAGTTCTCCTTAAATCGTCACATATACAGGGTGTCCGAAAAGTCTGGAAACGGCCGAATAACACGAGAAATACATATGAGATTGAAAAACGTAAATATACGAGTTAAATATTTTTAAATAAGCTACTCTGTGATACTAATATAAATAAGCTACTCTGTGATACGAATATCCAAATTTGATATTCGAAACCGACCCCCTGGGGGTCAGAGGGGGTCCAACTTTGTAATCTTAAATTATAACCCCCATTTTTTATTGCAGATTCGGATTCTACGGACAAAAATACATAACTTTTGTATTTGATGTTTATTTCAAATCTTCGTTTATCACGGTGTAATCTAGCATATAAAATCGATACATATTCCCGCTTTTCCAACGGGATTTTCCCTAATCGAAACTGATTGGGCAGAATTTTTGACGTCAAATTCCTCGTCTTTTGTAGGAATAGCGTTTCCTGAAAATCACCCGTGGCGATTATTTCAATAGTGCTACACTGTTAAAAATTTGACCCATTTGCTGCAGCGTCACTCCACAGCTATTATAGAATATCTCTTTTGTGACCAATGAGAATGCTCCATAACACAGTAAAGTAATCGTTTTCTATAAAAGCGGTGGAGTGACGATGCAGCAAAAGGGTCAATTTTTTACAGTGTACTTTACTGTGTTATGGAACATTCTCATTGGTCATGAAAGAGACATTCTATAAAAGCTGTGGAGTGATGCTACAGCAAATGGATCAAATTTTTAACTGTGTAGTTATATAACGAAATAATCGGCACGGGTGATTTTCAGGAAACGCTATTATTGCAAAAGACTAGGAATTTGATGTCATAAATTCTCCCCAATTAGTTTCGATTAGGGAAAATCCCGTTGGAAAAGCCGCAATATGTATCGATTTAATATGCTCAATTACACCGTGATAAACGAGGATTCGAAATAAACATCAAATACAAAAGTTACGTATTTTTGTCCGTAGAATCCGAATCTGCAATAAAAAATGGGGGTTATAATTTAAGATTTCAAAGTTGGACCCCCTCTGACCCCCAGGGGGTCGGTTACGAAGGTCAAATTTGGTATCACTGAGTAGCTTATTTAAAAATATTTAACACGTATATTTACGTTTTTCAATCTCATATGTATTTTTCGAGTTATTCGACCGTTTCCAGACTTTTCGGACACCCTGTATATATATTAGGTAGCTTTCATTACAAAAAGTAAAAAGCTACCTATTGCAGCCGTCCGGAGGAAAGCACTTCCGGAAAATTTTGGTATATTTTCACCGATCATGACCCCCAGACCCCAAAACCACCCTCCGTTCAAATGTTGACATATATATATATATATATATATATAACCATATATATATATATATATATATATCTGATTTTTGTCATGCGATAACTAACGTAATTATGAACCGATTTGAATGAAACTTGGTATATACATAGTACATACAAATGTCTCGACCGAGTTCGTTGGTCAGCATCATCCGCCATTTTGTTTCAAAATGGCGGCCATTTTAAATTTTTTTAAAAATTTAAAATTTTAAATTAAATGCGAAAAAATTAAAAGTTGAAAAATATTTTTGTTTTACGTGTTAGAACTTAAAACAAAGATTCCAGAACACTTTTTATTTTGTCTATATCTTACAAAATGATTGAGTTATAGCACTTTGAATTTTTCTTATGGCTGACATTTTGAAACGATCTGATTTTTGTCACGTGATAACACGCGTATTTATGAACCGATTTCAATGAAACTTAATATGTACATAGTAAATACAAATGTCTCGACCGAGTTCGTAGGCCAGCATCATCCACCATTTTGTTTCAAAATGGTGGCCATTTTAAATTTTTAAAAAAATTTAAAATTTAAAATTAAATGTGAAAAAATTAAAAGTTGAAAAATATTTTTCTTTTACGTGTTAGAACTTAAAACAACGATTCCAGAACACTTTTTATTTTGTCTATATCTTAAAAAATCATTGAGTTATAGCACTTTGAATTTTGCTTATGGCTGACATTTTGAAACGGTCTGATCTGAACGATCCACAATGTTGCTTTAAAATGGCATACACTTTATGATATCGTGGAATTTGGTGACTCTCTAAATTACTTAAAATAAAACCAGGTTGAATAAAAGATGATTAATTTCTAAAAATTCCTATTGTCTTGACAAAAACTAGTATTCAATCTTATAAAATCACTAATTTTATAAGATTATTTCCACTAATTTGAGCTTAGTATTTTTGAACAATGTAACTTACCTTAAAATAAATAAATAAATATATAAGTATATGAAAGCTACCTCTTCCTCCCGGCATTGCCGGAAGGACTTTATATATATATATATATATATATATATCTGATTTTTGTCATGCGATAACTAACGTATTTATGAACCGATTTGAATGAAACTTGGTATGTACATAGTACATACAAATGTCTCGACCGAGTTCGTTGGTCAGCATCATCCGTATTTTGTTTCAAAATGGCGGTCATTTTAAATTTTTAAAAAAATTTTAAATTTAAAATTAAATGCGAAAAAATCAAAATTTGAAAAATATTTTTCTTTTACGTGTTAGAACTTAAAACAACGATTCCTGAACACTTTTTATTTTGTCTATATCTTACAAAATGGTTGAGTTATAGCACTTTGAATTTTTCTTATGGCTGACATTTTGAAACGATCTGATTTTTGTCACGTGATAACACGTGTATTTATGAACCGATTTCAATGAAACTTGGTATGTACATAGTACATACAAATGTCTCGACCGAGTTCGTTGGCCAGCATCATCCGCCATTTTGTTTCAAAATGGTGTCCATTTTAAATTTTTTTTAAAATATAAAATTTAAAATTAAATGCGAAAATATCAAAATTTGAAAAATATTTTTCTTTTACGTTTTAGAACTTAAAACAACGATTCCAGAACACTTTTTATTTTGTCCATATCTTAAAAAATGATTGAGTTATAGCACTTTGAATTTTGCTTATGGCTGACATTTTGAAACGGTCTGATCTGAACGATCCACAATGTTGCTTTAAAATGGCATACACTTTATGATATCGTGGAGTTTGGTTGACTCTCTAAATCGCTTAAAATAAAACCAGGTTGAATAAAAGATGACTAATTTCTAAAAATTCCTATTAATATTCAGTCTTGACAAAAACTAGGATTCAATCTTATAAAATCACTAATTTTATAAGATTATTTCCACTAATTCCCGGCATTGCCGGAAGGACTTTTTTTAGTTGCTGTATGAGAGAAAAGTATGATTAATCCATTCGTCCCAACTTTTAAAATTGAGGAATGTGATTGCCATCACCTCAGCGTTACTTTTGGTGCTATTTTGATATTTACTGTGGTTTTTAAATTACATATCGGCTAATTAACAAAAAATAAAAAATATGAGGCTCAGGTACATCAGAACTTGCTTTGATTATCCTCACCTACATTTTCAGACCTAAACATGTGGTAGTTATTACTAACCACCCCAGACACAGATTTATTTTATTAATATAGATTACTTCTGGATAGATTGAATTAAGTAAGGTCTATAAACTACAACAAGAATCAGTGTTGATTTTTTTTTTTAAATTCTGCCTTTGTAATTATTTAAATCTTATTGTAACACTAGTTATTAATTTCTGTGAGTGTCATCGGGAATTCACATAATTAGTGTGAAATGCATGATTTTTTTCTTTATTAAAATTTAAATGAAATATTTTCTCTTTGACATGTTGTTATGCAATCTATATTCTATATTATATACAGTAAAAAGCTTTCACGGGATAAGAGAAAAAAAAAATTAGATCGCTTTTTGTCTCAGAAAGTACATCGTTCCTAATTTGTTTTGTATTGTATTCTTTTCCCCGAATCACAATTTTTTAAGAGTTTGGCTGTAAAATACTTCGTTATATATAGGTTACGTCATAATTCATAAATGATTCATTTATAGACAAGTTATGTTCTAAACGATTCCTGTACAGACAGGTCCATTTTCGCAGATTTTACTGTATTTCAATTATAATTAATTTTCCAATTAATTACCGGCAGTGAAAATGCGCTTGAAATTGTTGAATATTTAATAAGTGATGATAAACTAGCAATGTGATAGTCACTTATTAAATATTTACTATATTTTGTATACACAAGCGATATGGATTATTAAAAGATATTAACCCTACAAAAATATTTCAGACTTCCTCTTGTCATTACTTGCTTGTTACGACTCTGTTAAAATGTCAAATTTGATAGCATTTTCGGAAGGATCCTTTGTATCAATAAGATATGTATATATATATATATATATATATATATATATATATATATATATATATGTATTCAATTTCTCAACATCTGAATTGAATGTGTAAATTTTATATGTGTACGAATGTACCTGCAAATTATATGCATTTATGAATAAAAACGAATTATAAAGCAAGTAGTCTGGAATTATGGACAAATTTTAAATATAAAAATTGCTAATGAAGAAATGTGACCTTATAATAATGAAATAAAATGTAGTTTTTTTTTAGGTGAACAGAAAAAAACTTCATTCAAAACTTTATTCAACTCTATTCTAGCGTTGTTTCAGTTCAGAATTCCTGATCTGATATAAGACGAGAAAATCAGTTTTGTCGCTAGTGCTGCCATCTATTGATACAACAATCACATTTTATTTGAAACATGGAATATTCTCAGGTTTTTATTTAAATTTTATCCTATCGATAGTGTGAATTTTCCCGATACGTTTACGTACATACAACGATTCCTGTGCATGCATTACATTTTAGTGTTTTTCCATTCATTTTCCAGAAAATTTAAACAGCTTTTATTTTGCGGATGCGTGGACGGTGAATGTTTATCCTATAACGTGTGAGAAAAAGAATACATAGAATCTTTTTGTAGAAATAAAGTTGAAACATGTTTCGCCTTAGGTATGAATTTTTGAGCCCTTTTCAATCTAACGCAAGTGTATTATGCTTCTTACTTTTTAAGAAATTGTTTTATTTGTTAGACTATCTAAACAATGCATAAAACTCTCACAAAAAATTATTAAATTAAGGCACCGATCAACTCTAATTAAAACAAAGTGCGCACCCCTTTCTAAAAGAATAAGCATTATAAACATGACTAGCAGCTTTATGTGCAGTTGAAAATTTAAACCATAGCTTTATATAATAAATATATTACAGACATAAGTATTTATTAAAAAGTAAAATCGTCCACACTGCTATTCAGAGTGAGATTTTAGAAATAAGAGATAGGATGAAATATGTTTGATGTAATATCTATACTATTGCTGGATTTTGAAATTTACATTTCATTTCATTGTCATTAATGAAGAACACGACCATACTTTAGTATGCATGAATAGTAAAATGGATTTCAGCGCAAAGAATCACCGTGTAATACAATAGAACCTTATGTCAGCAAAGGCCTAACATTCTTTGGATAAACAGATTCACTACTTCGCGAAATTGTCTGCTGTGAGTCGAAAATCTAAACTTTACGCTACACAGAAATTCTCATCCTTCTGATGAAGTTTCAGTTTACAACGTTTGTGTAGAAGATTGAGAAAATCTCTGATGGCGTCATTTTATATCCAGAATATTCGAGATAATGCTTTTGAATACTAAAATACTAAAAGTTGAATACTAAAAACCCGCCTGAAGTTAACTCCAGTAACCTCAATTGCTCAGCTTTTACTGTGCATCTAAACAAGGTACACACTGGGACGGCAAGGGTTACAACGCACAAGTCTGGAGACAAATTCTTAAATTCAAATTTTATTCATGTTTCCATCATGTTAACAAAGAAGAAAATGTTTTGAATTTAAGAATTTGCTTTCCGACTCGCTCATTGTGTCGCTTATCGTTCCGGTGAGCAGCCTACCTAAAGTTGCTAGTCATTTCCATTTAGGCTTAATTCAGCCCACCAGCGAGGCATTATATTCGAATGCATGAACAAAGTCTATAACTCTCACAAATGTCCAATACATCTATGCCGAAAAACTGTCTGAATTATTCAGACTTGATACATTTCAAAACTGTGTTGTGATTTTATTTTCCTTTTTAGGAAATGACCCAAGGAATGCCCATTCAATGCCCGAAGTGTCTGTTAGTACTTGAACCGGACGAGTTAGTGGTCACTTCTGACAATGGAAGCCAAGCTTTCCATCCAGCCTGTTTTGTTTGTTTCCAATGTAGAGAATTTTTAGCGGATCTCATTCATTGTTGTGACACAGATGGACTTGTATATTGCTTGCGTCATTATAGTGAGAATACAAAAAAACGGTAATTTTATTGTCTCATTATGGGGAGTATGACTACACAGCATAACATTTATTTTGTTCTCCAAACGAAATTAGTTGTTTTAATTTATTTTTTGGCTAAAATTTTAAAAAATTTTCTCTTTCCGATTCTTTATAAAGTACTATTTTTAATGCATTTATTAGGAAATTTACAATGCATGCGTTTATTTAAATAAAATTACAAAATTCATTGCCTTTTAATGCTTTCAGGGGCAAGTATTTGTTTTTCTATAGATTCACACTAGAATCTTTGAAAAATGTTATTTAAAAATTAGAAAATTCAATTTTATAACTTTTTTCATTAATTTATAAAAGAAAAGTGGTATTCAAAAATTTCTTCTATAAATCTTTATTAAAATGTAGTATAAAAAATATATTGCCACCCCTTCAAAAGGTTAAATGTATTGTTAATTTTTTAACGAAATCTTGTCCTGAACGGAAAACTTCATGGCCCCTGAGCGAAGAATATATGGTAAGCTGGGTTAACTGGATCCACGAGGTAATTGGGCCATAGATTCTTTTATAAAAAAACCGTTAATGACTTTTAAGTTTTAAATTTTGTCAACATTGCATCTCCATTCCTACTTCTTAAAACAGCGTGTGCCAACTCAATCAAAGCTCTGTATTCGTTGTAATAGATTACCGAAAATTCAGGTTTCCTTTTTTACAAACAATGTCAATTTGGTTGAACTTCCAAGACTTTTTATTCAAATACGGTAAGTACCTTTATTAAATAAATCCATTTGATTAACAATTAGGCTTATAAATACAATAACATTATTATTTACATAGCAAACGCGGTAGCGTTTGATATAATATATTTAAGAAATGGAAAATGCAAACGTCTTTTTGAAATTTCTGGCAAATCAGTTGACGTACGACAGTGTTCTTTTTTTTTTTTTCAAATGATAAAACTCGACGAGACAAATAAAATGATAGCATTAAAAAAATTATCGTGGTTTACTGTGGTTTTTTATTTAACTTTTAACCAAAAACATGAAGACGTAAAATTCAACAAGCGGTAGCTAACGATCCTGTGGATGGATTAATTCCATTTTTGGTTTATTTTAATCGTTTTGGTAAAATTTAAAATAGAATTTTTTTTCTTCTTTGTATGTATGATGATCGTTGAGAAAATCGAATTTGTATCTTAAAGCTTCAGTTGAACAGTGTTTCTTGTTGTGGCTGTTGTAGTTTTTTTTTTATTATTATTATTCATTGTCAACAAGTTTTAAAAAATATAATTTTTTTATGTATGTAGCATAATTTATTCAAATTACATAAATCACGTTATAAACATAGTTAGTTGTTTTTATTGCGAAACATTTAGTTTAAGTTACTGTAATTTTTTTCGTTCAACTCCTTGGTTTATTTTTCAGACATCATGCATTTTGTATGGCAATGCAATAACTTTCTTAATTATTCTAATACAAGAATAAAATTTTGACAGCAGCAAATATTCTGCTTTTCAATATGTAAAAAAATTAATCAGTTTTTATCAAAAAATTTAAATTACAAATATTAAAAAATTCTGTAGTGAGCAACAAAAAAGATTAATATGTTTTTAATTATGAAAAAGTGCTTGACAAGTGCTTCTAATTGTGCATGAGAAAGGACAAGGGGTGCCTGCTTGGCTGCAGCTCACCGTCAATGCCAAATTTGAAAAAAATCATATTTGCTCTTTTTCCATAAAAAAGAAATTTGCGTAAAACTTCCCGTCTTTCTTTTTAGTAAAATTTTCAATCCTGCTATACACGTGAACTGCGCTGTTGACTCTGTAGTGCAACTGCACTACAAAGCAGTTTTCTGTGCAGTTCTACGCTGCGGGCATGCTTGGTGACACTGCAATGAGTATGATACGCTACACGAACTAAGGTTTCTGGTACTATTTCGCCTTACATTCATGTTTAGTTACACTGCGTTTTTTCTGGCTACGTCTTTGCACTACACATTTTTATCGTAATTGTGACTAATTTCTTTTATATGGGAAAAGCGCAAATATGATTTTTTCAAATTTGGCATTGACAGTAAGCTGCAGCCAAGAAGGGACCCCTTGTCGTTTCACATGCTCAATTAGAAGCACTTGTCAAACACTTTTTCATAATTAAAAAAAAAAAAAACATATAACCTTTTTTATTGCTCAGCAAAGCATTTTTAATACTTGTCGATATACAGGGTGTCCAGTAAATGACTGACCCATTTTGAATGTACATAACAAAAAAAAACGGTTTGAGATAAAAATGCGCGGTTTACTGCATTGCCATTAGAAAGTCGATAAATTTTTAGATACACACTTTCTTAAAATAGTTCGAAATTCAACCAACAGATGGCGCTGACGGCGGCAACAGGCTGTCGAAATTCTAACATTACTCTAGTTTTCATACACATGTGCTTTTCCACTGATTTCGCAAAGTCGAATCTCAGTCCACATGTTAAATCGACACTCCACTCACCTGCAGAATTGAGTTTGTTGGATGGAAAGAGATTTAAAACAATATTTATAACTAATGTCTATTCACTTAATAAAAGCCAAAAAAGTATTCATTGACTTTTCACACATTTACCTTAAGTAAATTGTATTAAAAAATGTTTTTGTAACCAGTTAACTGATTCTCTTTTTATATACAATAAATTGAAAATTTCGGATAAACACCGCTTTTTTACGTTAAAAATATCTTGCCCAACTTAATATCCAACGGCAAAATGCTATATTTGGAGATGTGTGGATGTAAGATGGCGCTCCTCCACATGTCGGGTCTTCAGTCAAACGTGTCTTAAGTCAACAGTTTAGCGACAGAGTTATCTCTCGTCATTTCCAGTTTCCGTCGCCACCAAGCTCTCCTGATCTGACAACAATGGATTTCTGGCTGTGGGGATATCTTAAATCCAAAGTGTATCATTTTCGTCCGAAAACTGAATCTGATTTGAAAGATGCCACCAGAACTGCGATTCAAGAGATTCCTATTGTCATGATACGTGCTGTAGTGCTGTCCAGCATCAGCCGCATGAAAAGTCTCATCGTGTGTGAAGCAAGTCATGCGGAAATTTTGTGAAACACAATAAAATGCTTTATTTTATGCTGCCTCTTTGTTCTTATTGATTATCCTCACTTTTAGCCTATCTACCGCCGGTGATTTTCATGATACAGTTGCCATTCCAACACTATATAAGGTTTTTTACAATTGAGATCACATTGCAATACAAAAAACTGGGTTTTGCCATTTGATTTTTTCGAAATGTTTTCACTGTAACCGTAACTGTTTAAGTGACACTGTTGTTTTCCATATTATTCTTGAGCGCATACCGCAAAATACCTTTTGCCAAAACTTCATTCAGTTTCTGTGAATGGTATGAATATTAGGAGAACAAATATCGGGATAGTTTTTTTTTTTTTTTTTTTTTTTTTTTTTTTTTTTTTTTTTTTTTTATCACCCTGTATATTTCCCTCTAATACGGTATCATAAAGATTTAAATAAGATTATTATTGTGCTATTTATTTATATACACTTAGATTAAAACCAAAAATTTAAAAATGACTGTGATTTAAAAATTCCTCTGGAATTGATGCTAGATTTGTGATATGTAACGGCTTTAATTAGCTGTTTCTTTTAGTTTTTGAAAGTGACGTAGTGATTATCCTGCCTTTACTATTACGCCTAGTAAAGGCAGGAGGCGTGCTGCTGATTCTACGTTTGTTTTTCTCTGCGAACACAATTTCATATACAGTAATAATAGTTTATGGTGTTTTGTTTTTCCGTTATAGTATCGAAACTTTCAAAATTATAATGAAGCTTTCTGTGGATCCAACATGCTGCAAAATACATATTTTTATTTGAATATTGGAATAAAATAGAATAAACAGCGGTTAGAATTCGAATGAGTGACTGATAGTGGTAACAATACCTAGCAATTAAACTATCATAATCAAATATGCTGGTTGTTCCATCAAGTTGATCACGTAACCTTCCATGTGAACCATAGTGATTGAGCGTTTAAACAAAGGACTACAATCCGAAAGTCGGTCGCTGAAGCACTGTCGTGTATATACCATGGACGTGCACCAATAGGCTTCTCTTGAATAGTTGTTCTGCGGAAGAGAGATACACTGCTGTTAGATCTCTTTCCTTTCCGGTGACGATCAAAATGGAAAGGAATCTCTTGGCAAAACAATTTTAGTCTTAAACATGAAATTTGGTTGCTCTTGCAGTAAGACAGCCGCAATGTTCAATTGCAGCAATCCTCTTTTGCAAATTCAGTAAAAAAATAACCTGGAGAATGATGTGGGGATCTTCTATGCCGGTTATGATGTGCATTCAATCATTTGTTTACTTTTCAATTCAATTGTAAATATGCTTTCGATTGATGCAGTTGTCTCGTATTGAATAGTTTCCCGCTGATGATTAATCAATAACATTGCGTCATCAGCTGGAAATGATTTCCCACATTTGGACGACATGATTATTCAAAGCTTGATCTCAAAGCAACGATTTTTTTTTTCGCACTTTGATAGACTGCTTCCAGTTCCTGATACCTGATGCCATAAATTCGGGGCTAAGTCTTTATCCTCCGATTGTAACGATCGAACAGACAAAATTTCTATAAGTCGTCCGTATTTATTATTTATTAAACTCTAACGAATCTTCGATGCTTCTCTCAAAATAAATCTTTTAATAATATTCTCCTCTTGAATAATTATTTCCCCACGCATTTCCTGTTTATTTAATGACTGACAAGGAAGGTCTCCATTGGGGGCATACTCAGAATTTTTTGAAAAAAATACGAATTAAACTACTCATGTAGGTAATAAAGGTTCAGTGAAAATTAGCGGCGGAATTACATTATTAGATATGTAAAAAAATAAAATAGTTTGGAATAATTGGCGTGAAAAGCTGAAAGCGACGCGGGATTTGGCAAGCAGTGCATTTCCTCGCCAAAAGCAGACGATTTTAACGAATCTGAAAATTGATTTTAATTGACTTCACTGTTAAAAATCTGCAGCATTTACTGCAACGTCACTCCACTACTTTTATAGAATATCTCTCTTCTGACCAATGAGAATGCTCCATAGCACGGCGAATTGACCGTGTCATACACTGTTAAAAATCTGCTGCATTTTGTTGCAACGCACTCCACCGCTTGTATATAATATCTCTATTTCAACCAATGAGAAAGCTCCATTTCACGGCCAAGTAATCGTTTTCTATACAAGCAAGGGAGTGCGTTGCAACAAAATGCAGCAGATTTTAACAGTGTATTTTTCAATTTGGAACAATTTTAATCAATTTAAATTGTGTTTTAAATGATAAAATATATTAATTTCATTTTGTTATAAGTACATATAAACGTATATGACAAAATTACACTTAAAGTAAAGTAAAAATGCAAAACTAAAATTACTTAAACTAAACTTATTTAAATAAATTGAACATAGAAAGTTTTTTCTTTAAAAAGTATTCGAAGCGTAAAAGCGTATTTTTCAAAATTTCGTTTTTTCGCCAACCGGAGATAAACCGCCAAATAAACGAAATTTTTATTATTTTTTTACGGACGTTATAAGGAGGTTCCGCCGAAATTTTTTTATAAAAATATATAACTATATGAGAAGAACATTCTGTAATTTTTTCAGATTTTTCTGAGTATGCCCGTATGGAGACCTTCCTTGTGAGTATTGTACTTACCAAAAACAAAAGCTCTAATAAAATTGTGTATGTTTTATGGCATCATTTAAGTGTTTAATTATTTAATACGAATGCTGACTTCCAATAATAAGCTCATGTTATTTTTCAGATGCCATGCATGTGACGAACTCATTTTTTCAAGCAAATTTGCGTTAGCAGGCAACAAATCCTACCATAAAGAACATCTTTTATGTTTCGCTTGCGATTGCTCATTGGAGGATGCTAAAGGCTATACGAAGAGCGGAGAGTTATACTGTGCAAATTGCTATGAGACAAAGTTTTGTACTGATTGCATGAAATGCCAAAAAAAGATCAACGTAGAATCGAGGCATGTCTCATTTCGTGTAAGTAGAATTGACATAAATTTCTTTTATTTCCTTTTCATTCAACTGCAGCATGAGGGTGACAAAGAGTCATGTTCTAGTCCGATTTCTATTTATTCCATCATCAATGATATTAAAAACATTGAACAATATTTCTATCTAAAGATTTCAAGCCATGATGCCAAAGGCCGGAAATGACAGAAAGAATTGATTAATTTATCTTTTTACAAACTTCATGAATAAATAAATAATAAAATAAAATAATCTACATACAAATGGCCAAAATTAAGGTTATAAACATAACATGTGTGAAAACTGATGAGCTATTTACAGTGTTGCCACAAAATTTATCACAGAGGTATATTACAATAGGAGAAATGATGTAGCAACATAAAAATATGAAAAAGGTTTTAATTGTAAATTAAGAAACTGTGTACACTGTTAAAATTTTCTGTTAAAACACAGAAAAAAGCGAAACTCTCTGTAAATTTACACTAATTTTCAATTAAATGTATTCGATCGAATTTCTTGGTCATCATTTTGCCGACATTTTCCTTACATTACATCTAATTCTCTGTAGGGATTTCGTCTTTATTTAAAGATATTTTTATCTTTGTTAAAACTTATAATCCAAAATACACACTTATAAACTTATTTTAAATTTTATCAGAAATTAAAAAAAAAATAGTTTAAAAATTGGTTTTTATTATTACTAGTAGATCGAACCCGGGCTTCTCGGGTTACATAGTGAAGATAAAAACCATCTTTTTAAAATTAAAATTGAAAACTCTAATAAATTTTCTACATGTAATATGCTTTTTTAAATTACTATCTAACAGTGAAAAAGCATTTTTAATACCTTAATCGTCTTGCAGATATTTTCATTCAAGTTTAACTCATAAAATAATAACTGTGAAAAGTATTGTTATGAAGAATTGTATTTGATAACTTTACATATCTTTTATCTTATACAATTAAACTAGTTGGATGTGCCAATCCCAAAACTTTCTTCTATCTCATACGTACATTTTAATATTTTTAAAAAATAGTTACTCATTTTAATGCTTTAATAACTTTAATTCAATACCATACCAGCTTTGATTTTCATCTTAAATTTCTGCTTCAATCAATTAATCGGAGTAAAAGCGAATTTCCGTCTCTGCACGAGCCGATGGACAATAGAATGATAGGCAGATTTTTTTTTTTTTAATTCAGGAAGATCAACTTGTCTTACCAAAAAATAATCATATACAAAAAATTTAGTTCAGTTCTAGAACTAACTTCATACACTATTATGTGGTGCAATATTGAAAATGGCATAAAATTCGCTATTGCAGAGCCCCCTTCCGGCGGATTTTTCTTCGATTGAGGGCGATCTAACTAGCCATAGCCATACACTTACATAAAAAATTTCGTTCAATTTGATGCAAACTTCATGTACTTTTGGTCCGTACAATATTGAAAATGGCACAAAAATCGCGATTGCAGCGCCCCCTTCCGGTGGATTTTTTTTCAAATTCAGGGAGGACCAACTAGCCATAGCCATACACTTACACAAAAAAATCGGTTCAATTCGATGCATAACTTCATATACTTTTGGTCGGTACAATATTGAAAATGGGACATAAATCACAATTGCAGCGCCCCCTGCCGGCGGATTTTTTTCAAATTCAGGGAGGACGAACTAGCCATAGCCATACACTTACACAAAAAATTTGGTTCAATTCGATGCATAACTTCATATACTTTTGGTCGGTACAATATAAAAAATGGCACAAATATCGCGATTGCAGTGCCCCCTTCCGGCGGAATATTTCAAAACTGAAGTAGGACCTGTTTGCCACAGCCAAAAACATTCACGAAAAATTGGTTCAATTCTATGCATAATTTCATACACTTTTTGATGGTAGAATGGCGACATACACACAGACAGGCACACATGACAGAGACACAGACAGACATTTTGTAAAAACATGTTTTTTGGAATCTCTGACCCTTGAAACGTGTAAATCCGTCGAAAACCGGAAGTCGAAAAAAAATTTCGATTACAATACTTTCTTCTATTGAAGATAGAAGAAAGTAAAAAGTTAGCATTAATGTCAATCTTGTGTTAAATAAGCTTTTGCATTGAAACATTGCACGATGGAAAAACACGGCTAGACTGCTTAAAGGATTAAACGGAAATATTAATTATGGTATCAAATAAAGCTTTGAATTTAGCTTTTTTTGAAAACTTTGAATAGAGATTAAAATGAAATGCTTGAAAAATATAAAGTCGTAATAAGTGAGTTTTTAATCAGTTTTTAATCAAATTGCATTTGAAAGAAAATTTATTTTCCTATACGAAGGAATAAAAATTGAAAATGTACGATGATTTAAAGATTAAAAAATTGCAATAACGAACATTTGCAAAAAAAAGAAAAAAAAAATTCTTTGTGAAATGTGGCCAAAATGACGTCAGTGCTACCCACGGACACTTTTGTTAGTTATAGTACAGATAGATATGTTGCGCATATGAAAAATCCTACGCGCATAGTAAAATGCAAAAGTAAAGAAACAACAGCTCATGCACATTTTCAAAGAAAGTTTGTTCTAAAGTTAACTTTATGACAAATTTAAAATTCGTTTCGTAAATTAAACACACAAACACTGCCTGACGTTAATTCAATGTGCAAATCGGATGCCATACACGCATTCATTGATTTTTATATATGTTGACAAAACAAATATTCAATTGCAGTTAAAACCTCAGATAATGGTGAATTATAAACTCTCATTTCATCATTTACATCTTTTTTTTTCCATTTCGGATCAATTTTGTATGTGAAAAATGTACACTTTTTTTTCCCTTTGTTTCCGAAAACATATTTGAAAAATAAAAATGGTTCGACAAATAAAGTAAAAAATAAATTACATAAAAAAAATCCAAAAAAGAAAGAAAAAATAAATAAATTTGTTTTGAATTTTCCTTCTGGTAAAATAACAGGTAACAAAAAAGAACTAAAAAAATCGTCTGTTCTAGTAAATTTAACTGAAAATTATAAAATATTACATTATGCAAATTATGTTATTTTGATAAAATTACAGTAGAATGTTTGAAAAATAGCAATATTTTTTTATTGCAGTTGAGAAGCTTGAGGGAGATTAGTACCGGTTAGTTTAGATCCAAACACCTCAGGATCAGGAGGCGAGGGCGTTAACCGTTGAGAGAAGGCAAAACCAGTTACTCGCAGGTAGTAACTCGCTTTATACTGATCCTGTTAGGTGAGATGCTCTACACACTCCATCCCCAGTGAGACGGTCATGCAACTGTCGAGCGATGTGCTGCCGTGCGCATGTGTGATGCGCGGAGTGAGTGGCAGGCTTTTGTGCTGTCGTGTTGCCGTGCGCAGGAAGCGTGGCGTGAAGTGACAGGCTTTGTTGATGCTGGGAATGGTTTGTTTGGTGCTGCCATCTCTTGGATGTGAGAGCAGATGATTGCTGTGCGCTGGAGAAAGTTGTTGCGTGCGTGTCCGCGTCACCAATGAGGTGGATTGGTGCCGGTTGGTTTTGATCCAAGGACCTCAGGATCAGTAGGCGAGTGCGTTAACAGTTGAGCAAAAGGCCAAGGTGAGTTGGAGCCGGTTGGTTTAGATTCAAGGACCTCAGGATCAGTAGGCGAGTGCGTTAACCGTTGAGCAAAAGGCCAAAAGCCAATTACTCGCAGGTAGTAACTCGCTTTATACTGATCCTGTGAGGTGAGATGCGCTACAAGCTTTTGGACAAAAATTTAGAGGCCCTGATATTTTTTAAGCCTCTAATTACTGTCAAGATCATCTTTGTTTGCTTAATTCGGCAGTGAAATTTCAACCTAGAGAGTATCGCCAAGTTCTGTAATATAAATTGCTGTATTTTGAACAGACTTCCATTCCGAAGATTCACACTGCATGTTACAGCTTTTCCATAAACACGGGCTATTTTTTTAAAACATTGCGTTTAATCAGTGTATGATTTCAATAATGTTATTTTCAAAAATAAGGCATTCCCACCTGTGAAGAATTTCAAAGTCACTGGAGCGAAAATGATGTACTTCTACAAAATATATTTTAGTTTTAAGATTTTAAACACACGTTTATATAAACATATATTGACATCATTTGCATCCGCTAAAGCATTCGACTTTTACGATCAAGTCTTATACAACATATATAGAAAAATATGCATCTGACGTCAGAAATCCAACAAAAAAGCGATTTCATCATTTTAAAAACTCAGCAAGACATATCGATAGTAAAATGATTCACATGCCTTCATTTTTTTCTTTTAATAGTTCCATGTGTTATCAGATGTCATTATTATTTTTTTTTTTCCAAAATTCGAAAAATGTTATTTCACAGAAATTAATGAAACTGTATTCGTTCAGATTTTTTATGTGAATTAAACAAATGCTGAGCAAATAGTCCACAAAAATATTCATTAAAATACATTTTTGTAAAGAGAAATTTATGTTTTTTTTTTTTTTTTTTGTAAAGTATGTTTGCAATAAACTAAGAATCATTTAATTGATGCATAAAAACGAAATAAAACCAAAAAATACCGGGTTTTATAGCAGAGTAGCGGATAGAGACAGCTTAATGCAACAATGTTAAAACTTAGACTGCATAACTAAACGGGGAAAAAATCAAAAAATCCCTACATGGTTTCGGCGAGTTGTTTTCTTGGTATTGATATTAAAGTGATATTATACTTATAAACTTAGACAAAGGTTATAATAAAAGTAATATTTCTTCAATTTCATTTTTAATGGTTATTTTAATTGCTATTTTATAGAAATGTACAATGAAAGCATATTATAATCTTTTTAATATTAGAATATTAATAATTATAACGCATTCTATTCAAATTATAATGACATAATCCTAAACCAAACCAGACACTGGATTTTGGCGATTTTAGTGACAAGCACTCTCGAATGAACTGAATTTTCAGAAATCTAAAAATTCTCACGAATTCTCAAAACACGGAATTTTCGGCAGACAATTAACGACGTGAACAGTTCCAATGATGATTCCTAAACGCTGCGCGCCTATTAAAACGAAACAACAACAAAAAAAAATCATTGGGCACAAGAAACTGAGTGTGCAGCAGGCTCTAAAATGGACGATACTCGTCAATGCCGCTGTCACTAACGTACGTATGAGCGCTGCGCGCCTATTTAAACCAAAAAAACACCACTGGATGTACGAAACTCGCTGTGTAGCAATCTCTAAAGTGCACGAAACTCGTCAATGCCGCAGTCACTAACGTACGTATGAGCGCTGCGAGCTCATTTAAACCAAAAACATCACTGGATGCACGAAACTCGCTGTGTAGCAATCTCTAAAGTGCACGAAACTCGTTAATGCCGCAGTCACTAGCGTACGTATGAGCGCTGCGCGCTCATTTAAACCAAAAAAACATCACTGGATGTACGAAACTCGCTGTGTAGCAATCTCTAAAGTGCACGAAACTCGCTGTGAAGCAATCTCTAAAGTGCACGAAACTCGCTGTGCAGCAATCTCTAAAGTGCACGAGACTCGTCAATGCCGCAGTCACTAACGTACGTATGAGCGCTGCGCGCCCATTTAAACCAATGAAACATCACTGGATGCATGAAACTCGCTGTGCAGCAATCTCTAAAGTACATGAAACTCGTCAGTGCCGCGGTCAACGCTCTTATGAGCTCTGCGCGCCCATTTAAAACCCAACAACAACAACAACAACAACAACAAAAAATTACTGGATGCACGCAGCTAGTTGTGACACAACGAAACTCGTCAAAGCTGCTGTCTCCAACGACTCTAAAACCCAAAGAAACATCTCTGAATACACGAAAGTCGCATTGAAAAAATTTCTAAAATGGACAAAACTGGTTAATGCCGAGGTTACTAACGCCGGAATCAAACTATTAAAATATGCATGCGTTTGTTCAAAAATAGGCGATAAAATATTGAAATATTTTTCTAATGTTTATAAGACATAAATATTATGCTAATTTTTAAATAAGAAAAAAGTATTTTTGATATAGGAATGCTCTATCGTATTAACATTTCACGCTATAATATTAAGAGTAATAAAATTATGAGAAAAAGAAAATATAAATGCACAATACAATGTAAAATACAGGGAAAAGTAACCGAAATGAACATCAGTACCAAGAAAACAACTTGCCAAAACCGGGTAGGGATTTTTTGATTTTTTCCCCGTTTCGTTATGCAGTCTAAGTTTTAACATTGTTGCATTAAGCTGTCTCTATCCGCTTTTTTATAGCAGACGATACTCTTGAAATAGCGATATTTTAATTAATTTTTTTTATTATTTTGAAATAAGAAAATTGGAACAAAAATGTATAGTAATCTGCTATTTTCTATGAGGAAAGAGATAGATGGAGGTGCAGTATAACGTAAAAACAATTTGAAATATGATGCGCGTTATCACTAAATTTAAATGCAGGTATTCGACCTAAACAAAACAATCGCATAGAACAGATACCGAATTTTTTAATATCAACTGTTCATTTTTTTTTTTTTTTTTTTTTAACTAAATGAAAACGATCTGTTTATATTGAAGCATTCTAAAGTAGCGTTGCATTTTATTATAAACTATAACTGTAAATAACCGTAAATTATAAACTAAAAACCGTAGTACTAAAAGTTTTCTTCTTTTTTGGAAAGCACAAGGCTGCGTTTGGGCTTTTTGCAGAGGATTTCAGGTTTACATTTTTTGCATCACTCCCAGCTACTATAAGTCCTGTCTACACTTTCTTTTTACTTTATGGCTATTTTCTCTTTCCTTCGCATAGAAATGTAGTACTTAAGTTGCTACCTCCAGAAAAATTGAATTAAAAACTACAAAAAATCAATATCTCAAAAACAAATATAGATACAGTTTTCGAACAAATTGCATATAAAAGTACATTTTTTTCTCTCTACAACGGTGTAAAGATTAAAAATGTCCGATGTCTATAAGTTTAAAAATTTACTGAAAATTGCAAAAGCGAAATTTCATCAGAAAGTGTTGCCATTCGCAAAATGACGTATGCGATACGCAGAGATATGTTTGGCCTTTATAATATAGATTGTTATTATTTTAAGTTAGTATAATGCAGAAAGGGAAAAATCATCTCGGTGTTAGTGGGGATTTTTATCGATTTTTCTCCACTGAATCATAAAATACATGTTTTGAACATATTAACGAAAACTCTTATAGTTCATTCAATAGCCTGCTCTTCGACTGTCAAGAGATCTTGGGTTCAAAACCCAGAACGTCTGGAAACAAATCCTTATATATATATTTAAAAATAACGATTTGGAAATGAACCAATAAAAGTCTGCGTAGATACCGCAAGGGGCAGAATGTGGTTTTGTCGCCAAATGTCATCAAGTTTATCGCCAAATTGTTGAT
Source organism: Maratus speculifer (assembly GCA_964019185.1). Taxonomy (NCBI): domain Eukaryota; kingdom Metazoa; phylum Arthropoda; class Arachnida; order Araneae; family Salticidae; genus Maratus; species Maratus speculifer. Next base: position 217,609,418 of record OZ025294.1, read on the forward strand.
GTATTGCCACATTTGGTGACCAAAATTACTGGATTAAAGTGACATTTTCATACATACTTATTAAGACATTATTAATTAACTTGTTTCAGGATAATAATTGGCACGAAGGATGCTTTTCTTGCACCAGATGTGACACTAAGCTTGCAGATATTCCTTTTGAGGTAGTCGATGATGATAAATTTTTGTGTTTCGAATGCTATCAAAAATATTACGCTCCCAAGTGTGAAGGCTGTAAAGAATGTTTTGAGCCACAGTCTCAGGTCGTAACTTACGAGGTTAGTATTATTTAATTGCCTTAGTTAAGTAATTATATTGTTTTAGTTAATTCCATCAAACTATTAAAGCATTATTAGTAAATTCGGTTTTAAGCTCACGGGTTATCAAAACCTAAGAGCTAATGTGCCCGCAGATTCTATATGTACAGTGGCGTAGCTATGATTTTTGGCGCCCGGGGCCAGCAAGAAATTTTGCGCCCCCATTCCAATATAGATATATAACAATTTCTCTCAATTTGGCGCCCCTAGGCCTCGGCGCCCGGGGCGGACGCCCCCCTTGCCCCCCCTTAGCTACGCCACTGTATATGTATTCTATATGTATTCTATGCACGGCAGTCCTATGCTTTATTTATTTCCAGTGTGACTCCGTAATGTTATTTTAATACGGAATTTAACATTGAACGAGTTATTTACTAGACATTTTCCCACATTTTGTACCCGCTGCCACAAATTTTCTTCAAAGGATCTAATTGTTTAAAAAATAATTTCTTCCGATCAAAAAAAAATTTACAGAGGTCAATGGACATATTTCCTGTAGCAATTAATCATTTTTACATAATAAATGAAAAGTTTTTTTTTTTTTTTTTTTTTTTTGTAAGAATTAAAAATGGTATATTTACGACGTCATATTAGAAATGAAACGGAGATTTGCAAACATTTGGTACAAAGACAAGAATCGTCAACAAAAAGCAATATGAAGCATGATTTTTATAATAAAAGGACATTTTCAAGCATTGATCAAGAAGCTTCTAACTGAAGAAATATAGAAAATAAGTAAATTAAACTTTTTTCTAGCTATTGTCTCTACAAAATAATAGAAAATAACTTAAAAATATATGGTACTTCTAGGTTATCCCGTCGACCAAAAAATTATCGCCAAACTATAAGATTAAATGACAATAATGGATGATCGTGAATGTCACATTCAATGACATTAAATGCGATTCACATGTTTAAAATGTCATTAAGTGATTTTTATTTCGACTCTTTATTAATATTTTTATTAATATTCTACTAATTATTTGTTTTTTCGTTATTTAAAATAAAAATTATGTCAACACGTATAATTTGGCTATTAGTTTGGCGATTTGTACAATTTGGCGAAATTTGTCGACGGGATAACCTAGAAGTACCAAATATATATGTAACTGATATTCGAAAGCGAATTTTTTGACACATTGGCATCAGAAAAAAATCGCACCAAAACCAATGAATATATGATATTTGCGCCGGGATTTCATACTTATACTGATGTACCATGCTTACAGTGACCCCAGATGGCAGAATGCCAAGCCGAATCCATTCACTCAATAGGGGAGATGGCCCAGCGAAAGCGGCCGAAATATTTTTCACGTAACCAAGGCAATGGTTTTAACTATTATTTTGAATTTTTTATTTTGAGTAACGTTTTATTTTCAATAAAATGGATCGTGCACCGTCTATTTCTCGGATTAGACCTTTTCGAAGTGATTGCAAACGTAATTAAATTTTGCTATAAGGAAGCATTAAAAAGAAAAAACTGTTGTTCCAGTTACACAGTCCATAAAAGGGGCGAGTGAATTAACTGGAGTATCGAAATCCAGTATAAAAAGAATTAGAAAAGAATCAAAGGGAGAAAAAACTCCAAAATTTACATCGCCCATAAAACGGCAGAAAAGAAGTACTATTGCAAACATTGCTCTTGACAAATTTGATTGTGATGTAATTCGACAAACAATACATGAATTTTATACTGTTCATGAAATAGTACCTACAGTTCGTAAACTGATTCCAGTGTTGAAAGATAAAATAAATTTACAAATAAACAAATTATACAAATCGCCAAATTAATAGCCAAATTATACATATTGACGTAATTTCTATTTTAAATAATAAAAAAAACAAATAATTAGTAGAATATTAATAAAAATATTAATAAAAAGTCGAAATAAAAATCACTTAATGACGTTTTAAATACGTGTATCGTATTTAATGTCATTGAATTGACCAAGGCTAACTTATCATAATATATGATAAGGGGATGATATGATAAGGGGTAATATCATGATATTATGATAAGGGGGCCTTGGAATTGACATTCACGATCATCCATTATTGGCATTTAATCTTATAATTTGGCGACAGTATTTTGATCGACGGGATTACATAGTTGTACCCGTTTATTAAATAAAAAAATCTTTATAAATTATTTTAAAATATTGTTTATCCACCCTCTTGAGTTGTTGTTATTGTTGTTGTATGTATGTCGGCCAACTATCTACACTATGGGATATGGGCCCTAAGGGGTGGGATGCCCTCCGTGGGGGGTCTTTCTAAGGGAACCTAACCCGTATTTACGCAAGGTTCGAAGAAAACCACGGAAAACTCCGAACGGTTAGGCCGATGGTCGCGATTGGGTTCGAACCCAGCACCTACCGTCTACCAGCCACCCTCTTGAGAAATCTAATAAGTTGCTAAAATGTCTTTTTGTCGCCAATTTCAATTTTTTCGCCAATCGCGCCAACCAAAACAGAATATGTGTCTCTTCGCTTGTCTACAATCCATTTAATAAAAATATCCATTGAATAATGATAGGCATAGATGTCATATACGCATCACATTGGCGCTATTGCAACTAAATAGCGACTTTGTTACTCACATCGAAACCCGGCTATTAGTTGTTTATCTGTTAATAAATTGTTTATTGACTATGATTTTCTTTTTTACAGAGATGTAAATTGGGTTTTTTTTCTATAATTATTAATTAAACTTAGTTATTATTATTTTCGTTTTGACATGCAAATATCTCCTGTCACATTGCGTTTCCGGATAGTTCAGAAGAAATTGGCGACAGAAAAATCATGTGCATGCCATCATGCACATGATTGGCATGACATCCATGAAATTTTTTTTTTTTTTTTTTTTTTTTTTTTTTTTTACTATTAATAAATGTATTTTTGTTGTTACATATCTTTAAATAATCTTTTTTACTACATTTGTCTTTTTGTAACTTATTTTAATATGATAGTATTCCAATATATTATTTAAAAATATGTGATTGAATGACAAAAAGAAATAGGTATTTTCAGGGGGGGGGGGAGAATGCGGCATATCCGTGATGTTTTAATAAGTAAACACATCCCTCCCTAGATGGTACGGACTTCCCTATTTTCGACATAGACTAGCCTTTTCCGGTCATGCGCAGTTCGCTTCTGGTTCCTATCAAACGTGATCAAAACTGCATATATTTCAAGCGTTCCAACTTCTATGGAAGAGATGTCCGCAAGATTAAAGGCGTGGTGGGCGGGGTCAAGGCAGATACCATCTAGTGGCAGGGGTGCATAACTAGAAGATTATTAAGTAGATTGCAGTTTCTTTTGTGTGAATGGCAACAAAACTTTTTTGTTTCTATAAAATGTTACTTTAAAATATTGCATAGAATAAGTTTTAGGTTTGAAATGTTGTAAATAAATATAGAATAAATAAGTGTAGTACGACTAAATATTAACATAAAATATACTAAGATGAAATATCATTTAACTATGCGATACAAATATCGCTGATCTATAAAATATGTTCGATTATAATTATGTTTTTAATGTAATGAAAGATGACTCATATAATTTAGTAAGTAGATTACAAGGCTAACTTATCATAATATTATGATAAGGGGGCCTTGGTAGATTATATAAATGCAGAATTTTGAGGTAGTGTCACATTTTACTAAATCTTGATGAGCTAAGTTATACAAAATTGTATACACCTTAGTATTTCCTATGATAATATAATGTTTAGAAACGTATAGAATTTAATACTAAATAAAATATTTAACTTTAGCTCCATTTTTAATTATCAATTGCAGACGACAAAAAATCCAATGTTTTCTTGGTCCTATCGACTTTTATTATTTAACTTGCAAACATTTCATTATTTTAATTTAAAAACCTATTTCATTATACACTCTCAAAAAAACTTCCGTCTTTTCACAGAAAATGCACTGGCAGCACTGCTGCCAGAAATTGTCTGTATATTGACGATTTTCTGTTTATTTTTTTCTCTGTCAAAAGAGGAAAAATATCCGTCACTTGAAAAAAGTTTGGAAAAAATCAATGCGGAAGAGGCGGGGATCGAACCAAGGATCCCAGGATTACCAGACCAACGCTAATCCACGGCGCTACGGCTGCTCATGATGATTGTGCGTTAAAATAGAACCCTTCATTTCATATGGTGTGGGTTGGTGTATTTCGTTAAAAAGCTTTTAATTATGCAGTTAATCTCGGAAAGATTTCATCTTTAATGAAACTGTGGCTGGGTTTTTTTTACGTTTAGTATTAATATAGTATAAAAATGTGAATTTTAAATATATTACGTAGAATGTTAGAGAAAAAACATGGATGTTCTATTTGTGAGAATTTTTGAACGAATAAAGAAAGTAATTGTTATTTATTTTTAAATTCGAAAACATTTTTGTCTTTTAAAACTAAATTAGACATTTTAATCAATAGAATATTTTTGTTTTTCATTTTAAAAATAAATTCGAACTTATTACTAACAGACCCAATGCGCATGCGTGCTGGATATAAACGGAAACTTTTCCTCATTTTTCGACGCTCGGAATGAACTCACAGAACAAATACGTTTTCTGGGAGAACAGAAATTATTTGTGAAAAAATAACGATAACTTAGTGTATATTGACGAATTTTTCTGACAGTGTACGTATATTCGGAATAATTTTAAATGTATGTATTAAATGTTGTTTTGTTAAACAAAGAAATATTGTTAATTTATTTGTTTAAATATTTAACGTTCTAGATCTAGACAATAATTTTCTTAAAATCGTAGATTATACACTCTCTCTTTCTCTCTTTTTTTTTGTAAACAGACAAAGCTATTTCGAGACTTCATATTAAAAATTCAATCACAAATTTCAAGCTATTCTCTCAATCATGACAGATTAATCAAGTCTACGAGATATATTGCAAAATATTTTTGTTACAGTTTGTATCGATAAAATCATGTACATTTAAAAAAAATAGTCACAATATCATCTTAATTTCGGGAGAAAAAGTACTAATTAGTACTCATAAGTACCATATAATGCTACGAAAAATATTGACTTTTACCCTAAAATTAAAATAACAATGCGACTTTTTTTAAATACATATATATTTAATAAAAAAAAATCTGGGTATTTAAAAAAAGTCGCATTGTCATTTTAATTTTAGGGTAAAAGTCAATATTTTTCGTAGCATTATATGGTACTTATGAGTACTAATTAGTGCTTTTTCTCCCGAAATTAAGATGATATTGTGACTATTTTTTTAAATGTACATGATTTTATCGATACAAACTGTAACAAAAATATTTTGCAATATATCGCGTAGACTTGATTAATCTGTCATGATTGAGCGAAAATTCAGAAAATATGCGCAAGAGATGCGGAGGTAATAAACATCTGCGCATATATGACGTCAAACCCGCGCATTCATTTGCACCCCTGCCACCAGCTGGCGCAGCTTCTTAACTTACGACAGATTCCAGCATTAAGTTGGTACGCTCAAGCAGCTCCAGAGCTGCTAGAGCGTACCAACTTAATGCTGGAATCTGTCGTAAGCAAAAGGCGGGGTCAAGGCATATGCCATCTAGCGGCAGGGGTGCATAACTAGAGGATGACGTGGTTTGACGTCATATATGCGCAGATGTTTATTATCTCCATATCTTTTGCGCATATTTTCTGAATTTTCTCTCAGTCATGACAAATTAATCAAGTCTACGAGGTTTATTGCAAAACATTTTTGTTATAGTTTGTTTCGATAAAGTCATGTACATTTAAAAAAATAGTCACAATATCATTTTAATTTTATTTTGGGAGAAAAAGTACTAATCAGTACTCATAAGTACCATATCATGCTACGAAAAATATTGACTTTTACCCTAAAATTAAAATAATAATGAGACTTTTTTTAAATACACATATTTTTAATTAAAAAGATCTGTGTTTTTTAAAAAAGTCTCATTGTTATTTTAATTTTAGGGTAAAAGTCAATATTTTTCGTGGCATGATATGGTACTTATGAGTAGTAATTAGTACTTTTTCTCCCAAAATAAAATTAAAATGATATTGTGACAATTTTTTTTAGATGTACATGACTTTACCGAAACAAACTATAGCAAAAATATTTTGCAATAAACCTCGTAGACTTGATTAATCTGTCATGATTGAGAGAATAGCTTGAAATTTATGAATGAATTTTTAATATGAAATCTCAAAATGGCTTTGTCTGTTTAATAAAAAAAAAAAAAAAAAAAAAAAAAAAAAAAAAAAAAAAAGAGTCTAAGCAATGATTTTAGGAAAATTATTGTCTAGAACGTTAAATATTTAAACAAATAAATTAACAATATTTCTTTGTTTAACAAAACAACATTTAATACATACATTTAAAATTAAAGTTATTCCGAATATACGTATAATAAAATAGGTTTTTAAATTAAAAGAATGAAAAGTTTGCAAGTTAAATAATAAAAGTCGATACGACCAAGAAAACATTGGATTTTTATCGTCTGAAATTGGTAAATAAAAAATGCAGCTTGTTGTAAATAAAAGTTGAATATTTTATTTAGTATTAAATTCTATACATTTTTAAATATTGATAAATATTATATTATCATATGAAATACTACGGTGTATATCATTTTGTATAATTTAGCTCATCAAAAAATTACTAAAATGTGACACTATTTCAAAATTCTGCATTTATATAATAAGTACTTACAAAATTTAATGAGTCATCTTTCATTACATTAAAAGCGTAATTAAAATCGAACATATTTTAATCAGCGATATTTGTATCGCATAGTTAAATGATATTTCATCTTAGTATATTTTATGTTAATATTTAGTCGTACTACACTTATTTATTCTATTTTTATTTGCAATATTTCAAACGTAAAACTTATTCTACGAAATATTTTGAAGAAACATTTTATAGAAACAAAAAAGTTTTGTTGCCATTCACACAAAAGAAACTGCCATAATCCTCTAGTTATGCACCCCTGCCGCTAGATGGCATATGCCTTGACCCCGCCTTTAATCTTGCGGACAGCTCTTCCATAGGAGTTGGAACGCTTGAATATATATGCAGTTTTGAGCAGCTCTGAACGTGGTTCATCTACCACATTTTTAAAAATTTCTTCGCCTGATATGTTCGAAGAAAATCAAAATAAATTTAGGTGAATAAAAGTTTTCAAAAATAATAGTACTTGAAAATAATAGTATTTCATCCTTTATATGTAATGAAACGGGTAAATCTGCAGAACTAGAACTTCAAACGTATTAATTTTTTAAGGCTAAACCGCAGAATTATCAACTACTTGGTGTAAGACTTTTCGGCACTGCAATAAATTCGCCAGTTCTATCAACCCTAAATATTCAAATCCAATGTAAACAAACATAAACAATAATGTTTACAAATATATTTTTTCCCCGATTTGGAGATTTTTTTAAATCGCGCCTAAATTTGTAATTTTACAAATAATTAATCATTGGATAAAATCAATTTTGAATCAATGGTACTACTTGGTTATCCCGACGACCAAATACTATCGCCAAACTATAAGATTAAATGCCAATAATGGATGATCGTGAATGTCGCATTCAATGACATTGAATATTTACGTATTTAGAGATGTCTTCAAATGATTTTATTTCCACTTTTTATTAGTATTTTCATTAATATTTTGCTCATTTATTTGTTCTTTTGTTATTAAAAAAATGCCAATATGTATAATTTGGCTATCAGTTTGGCAACTTATATAATTTGGCAAAATTGGTTGACGGGATAACCAAGTAGTACCGTTGTTGTATTAAATTCATTATTCCGATGATTTTAATATAATAAAACACTAATTTTTGAAATATCGCAAAGAGTTTCTGTTGAAAAATAGTTTTTTTTATACTTTAAGTTGATATTTTTATAAAGCTCTTTTTATTCACTATCTCTATAAATTAATAAAATTTAAGCACATTTGGAATATTCATAATGGGTCACCTTTTGGCATAAATGTCTAATACTTACCATGTTGGCGCAATTTTTTTCTCACGCCAGTTTGGCGAAAATTTCGTTTTCAAATATCAATCACATATATATTTTTAAATTATTTTCTAATATTTAAAAATGGAAATAGTGATAAATAAAAAATAAGTTTATTAATAACTATAGAACAAAACTATCTACATCATTTTTTAAAAAAAAGTAATATAAAATAAACAATTTATCTTATACTATAATGCGAGCAAAAATTGTGTGTGTGCGTGTGTGTGTGTGTGTGTGGGTAAATTTTATCTGAAAAACGGCTCTAACGATTTTCGCAAAAATTTGGATTTCACCATTTTCGGGCACGAGAAGACCATTGGGCTAGGTCACATGTTCGAGAAAATTCGATTATTGGGTCGTTTTGGGTCATAATGGGTCAAGATCAAGCTATTTATATCTAGAGAACGGCTGGATCGATTTTAAGGAAATTTTCTATCCAATCGTTTTTTGGCACAACAAAACTATTAGGCTGGGTCACATGTTCGAAAAATTTCGATTAGTGGGTCAATTTTGGGTCATTATGAGTCAAGCCATTTTTATCTAAAAAACGGCTCTAACGATTTCGACCAAATTTTATATTGTATCGCTTTGGATTAGAAGAAGACCATTGGGTTAGGTAACATGTTCGGGAAAATTCGGTTAGTGGGTCATTTTTGGGGTCATTGTGGGTCATGCTATTTTTATCTAGAGATTTTCTCACGCAATTTTGATTAAAAATTGCATTCTATGGTTTTCGGGCACAAGAAAAACATTGGGCTAGGTTACATGTTCGAGAAAAAAATTTAATGGGTCATATTGGGTCATTAAGGGTCTGGGTCAAGCTATTTATATTTAAAGAACGGAGTGATCGATTATAACGAAATTTTGTATGTAACAGTTTTTTGACATGAGAAAACTAATGGGCTAAATCACATGTTTGAGAGATTTCGACTATAAAGGTCATTTGTGGGTCATGATGGGTCATAATGGATCATATCATCTAAAGAACAGGTGGATCGATTTTAACGAAATTTTGTATACAACATTTTTTGGCACGAGAAAATCATTGGGCTAGGTCACACGTTCGAGAAATTTCGATTAATGGGTCATAAAGGGTCTGGGTCAAGCTATTTATATTTAAAGAACGGCTGGATCGATTTTAACGAAATTTTGTATGTAAGTTTTTTGACACTAGAAAATAAATGGGCTATCTCACATGTTTGAGAGATTTCGATTATAAGAGTCATTTATGGGTCATGATGGGTCATAACGGGTTATGTCAAGCTATATCAAAAGAACATATGGATCAGTTTTAACGAAATTTTGTACACAACATTTTTTGGCACGAGAAAATCGTTGGGCTAGGTCACACGTTCGAGAAATTTCGATTAATGGGTCATAAAGGGTCTGAATCAAGCTATTTATATTTAAAGAACGGCAGGATCGAGTTTAACGAAATTTTGAGTGTAACAATATTTATACACAAGAAAACTAATGGGCTAAGTCACATGTTCGAGAGATTTCGATTATAAGGGTCATTTGTGGGTCATGGAGTGATGGTCAAGCTATATCTAAAGAACGGGTGAATCAATTTTAACGAAATTTTGTATACAGCATATTTTTGGCACGAGAAAATCATTGGGCAATGTCACATGTTCGAGAAATTTTGATCAGTGGGTCACTTTTGGGTTATTCTAATTTTATCTAGACAATGTCTCGCGCAAATTTGACTAAATTTTATATTCTATCGTTTTCGGACACAAGAAAATCATTGGGTTAGGTCAGATGTTTGAGAAAACTCGATTAATAAGTCATTTTGGGTCATAATGCGTCAAGGTCAAACTATTTATACCTAAAAATTGGCTCAATCGATTTTATCTAAATTTTGTATTTAATGTTTTTCGGCACACAAAAATTAATGAACTAAGTCACATTTTCGAGAGATTTCGATATAAGGGTCATTTGTGGGTCATGCTAATTTTATCTAGAAAATTGTTCTCACCATTTTGAGTATATTTTCTATTATATCGTTTTCGGGCAAAAGAAAACCATTGAGATAGGACACATGCACGTAACAATTCAATTAGTGGGTCGTTTTAGGTCTTAATAGGTTCGGTCATTCTAATTATATATAACAACGACTCAGTCAATTTTACCAAAATTTTGCAACGGAACGTCTTTTATCATGCGAAGACTATTGAGCGGAGTTGCATATTAAATAAAATTATATTAGTGGGTCATATCGCTTCATTGCTGAATGCTGTCAAGCTAATTTTACTTAAGAAATGGCTTAAACGATTTTGATTCATTTTGCACTCTACTGTTTTTGATTACCTGAAGACCATTGAGCTAAGTCACATGTTTGATCACATGTGATTAGTGGATCATTTGGGTTATAAGAGTCAGGATCACGAGATTATGGCAAAAGCCAATAAGTTGGCGATATTTGACAAAATACTGGCGAAATTTGGCCGAAAAATCGACTATTAAGGTTACGAAACCAAAACACATATTTGGCGCCAAATGAAAGAATGTGTCCAAATTTGGTTATATCTGGCAAAAAACATTGTCTTTCAGAATGTGAAGAAATTTCTTACACATTCTTAATAGTCTTCGAGATGCATAGTTAAACTAATCAGAGTCGAGCTAAAAAAGTGATTTGGATTGATGTCCTTTCGTTGTAAATTTTAAAATAAAGTAAAATATATGAACATGTGCATACAAACATAGTTTTCTCATTGATTGTTTTTCTAAATAATACTATTATTATTCACCCCTGCTAGTTAGTAAATAAACAACGACAGCCCATGTTAGCATGTGAGGCATATAATTTCCATTTTGTTCCAATCGCGCCAACGTGTTTCATATATGACATCTATCCCCAACTTTTCTACGCTGAACCCTGCCCAGAACTCCGATAGCGATTTGAAGTTCTGTCGAAGTTAAATTTCAATTTTGGGCAGACTTTCAATTCAAACATTAATTAATTTATCAAGAAACTTCTAAATGAAGAAATACAGAAAATAAATAAATATGACGTAATACACAAAATAAAAAAATAAATACGTTTTATTGATTACTATGTCTTGAGGTATTGTTGGAGGACAATATTATACACTATATTGCCATTGATTATGGGACACTTGCGATTTTAGACATTTTACTAAATATCTAGAAAAATACATGAGGAATCATCTCGAAACTCTTAGTGTATAAATATAATAGTATAAGTCATACATCTCCGTGAAGATTTTTTCCCGAAACTCCAAAGAAGGCCGTCAACAAATTAAAAAAGAATGAATATCTTTTGAATAACTCTGTCAAAACTAATGTAGCAAAATGGCTCAAACTCTAGATTGTAATTGAATGCCTTATTGTAATAAGCCTTGTTCATTTTTATGCAAATAGTATGCATACTCGCAGAGTAATTAAGGTTTTTATAAAAATGATCCCAAATTTTTCCAAGTTTTTTCCTTATAATTTTCAGAGTTCTTAATATAAAATATTATTTTTTTCAGAAAATATGACAAACAACATTGCACACAGTACCCTGTAATCAGAATTAAAAAATAATGAAAATTGTATAAAAAATGAGTTGGTTTACTAAATAATTTTTTACTGCGCATGCGTCAACGATATGAAAATTTCATTTGCATATTATGTTAGCTAAATGTATAGAGCAACTTTTGTGAAAGTCACAAAATCATAATTTGAAAATTCTGACAATAATCGTCAATTGAATAAGTCGAAAATCCGTTATTCTCAAAATGAAGCAAAAACAAGAGGGGTTGTATCCATATATTCATTGATTAGTGTCAATATAGAATACACAATATGGGATGTACTACTGCATTTGGATAAAATCCCTAATTTTTTTGCTTCATTTTGGAAACAACGGATTTTGTCCTTTTTCTATAGACGATTACTTTCAGAATTTTCAAGCTATGATTTTGAGACTTTTACAAAAGTTGCTCTATGCATTTAGCTAACATAATATGCAAATGAAATTTTGATATCTTTGACACATGCGCAGTAAAAAATTATATAGTAAACCTACTCATTTTTCATACAATTTTTATTATTTTTTAATTCTGATTACAGGGTACTGTGTGCAATGTTGTTTGTCATATTTTTTGAAAAAAATATTATTTTATATTAAGAACTCTGAAAATTATAATGGAAAAACTTGGAAAAATTTGGGACCATTTTTATAAAAACCTTAATTACTCTGCGAGTGTGCATGCTATTTGCATAAAAATGGACACAGTGTATTACAATAAGGCATTCAATCATAATCTAGAGTTTGAGCGCTTTTGCTACATTAGTTTTGACAGGGTTATTCAAAAGATATTCATTCTTTTTTAATTTGTTGACGGTCCCCTATGGCGTTTCGGTAAAAAATCTTCACGGAGATGTATGACATATACTATTATATTTATACACTAAGAGTTTTGAGATGATTCCTCATGTATTTTTCTAGATATTTAGTAAAATGTCTAAAATCGCAAGTGTCCCATAATCAATGGCAATATAGTGTATTGTCTTGAGGTGAAATTCTAGAACGATACTTCTACGCAATGTATCAATACTGATTGTTAAGTATAAATATCAGTTACATGCAGAAGATACTTTTCTGATTCATAAGAAATTAATTCGCGGAAGAAAAAAGTGATATCTATTTTTTTTCGTAAAAAGTGAAATTCATTTTAAGAATTAAAAAGCGCACATTTATGACGTCATATTGGAAATGAAACAGAAATTTTGAAATATTTGGTATCGGGACAGGAAGCGTGTACAGAATACAGTTCTACACTGTAAAAAATGTCAGATGTTTCTGAATATATAATAATGAACTGTAATCAAAAACGAAAATGTACGGTGACCTCTTCTAACTCACCTAAGGTTTTGAAAACTGTTCCTTTACCTTTAAAAATCCCGGAAAATTATTTGTTTCCGAAATTTAAAGAAGAATTTATAAAAGATAATTTTTATTAGCTGCCCGTTCTTTTCAGAAACGTTTCTAAATAGTTTTTATAGTACAAAAATCATTTTTCTCAAATCAAAATATCACTTTTTCGGATGCTACCAATTCATACGAAAATATTTTGATATTCAGAGAACATGTTTAATAGACAAACATACAATATTAACAGTATTAACATTAATATGAAAATTAATATTATTTTGCTACAATTGCATGCACAAAATCAGTTAAGCAGCTGAAAATTTTTACTTGAGAATTGATAGAATCCTAAAAAGTGATATTTTGATTTGAGAAGAATGGTTATTGTACTGTAAAAGCTACTTAGAAACGTTTCCGAAAAGGACGGGCAGCTAATAAAAATTACTTTTTATAAATTCTTCTTTAAATTTCGAAAACAAATAGTTTTCTGGGATTTTCAAAGGTAAAGGAACGTTTTTCGGAACCTTAGGTGAGTTAAAATAGGTCACTGTACATTTTCGTCTTTGATTACAGTACATTTTTATACATTCAGAAACATCTGGCATTTTTTACAGTGTATATGTAAAAAAAAAATAATAATAATAACAATTTGAAAATGAGGCAAATGATTTGGAAATGGATCAATGAAAATTTGTGAAAAACCCAATGGAGAAATGAAAATCTACGCAGATACGGCGGGGAAAGATAGAGTTTTAATTTGGGGTGGTTTTGGAGTCTGGGTATCATGATCGGTATAGATCTGGAAAAATAAATCAGAAATTTCTACGTAGGGGCGAACGTACTAGTTAGTATTTCATCAAATGAAATTTTGTTCAAAAATCTAATTTAATTTTGAGGCCCTTTCATAGTTTTACAGAATTGCTAAATTGTAACTAAATTACAGGGGCGTAGCTTGGAATTTTTATTGGGGGGGGGGGGGGGAGAACCAAAATTTGGCGCCTTTTAATGTTTTGCCGCCCTTGAATTATTTGCACACTTTTTAGGGGAGGGGTAGTTATGCTACTTTTTATCTTTAGTTATTTATTCATGGCAATGGCATCTATTTAGGTGATGTAAGTGATGCAGCCATGGTTAAATTCCCATTTTAAGCGTGCATGCACATGTGCTGATAAAATATTTCTCCCAGCTCTTGTTTTTTCAAGGTCTAAACAAGCAATGTAGAATGTTTAAAGAGAATCCGAATCCTGAATCCTTAAATTCATTTTCCTAACATGGTAAGAACAATTGTATTTGGAAGAAAAATAAAAATACAGAACGTAAAATTAATTACAATAGAGTTATAGTGGTTTCAAAGCTGCAGCTCCCGCCCGAAACTTGTTGGTCAATATAATTGAATTTAGCCTTCAATTTTTTCTGGTGAGATCCTCCGAGATCGGGCCAACTACTGTCACTCCCACCAATATAAAACAAGTTGGAAATTGCACGTAAAGCGTAGCAAATGAGGTGCGTTCGTTGATAACGAAGTTTTAAAATATTCAGATCTTGCTGATATAGTAGAGCGTACTTTGGGTACAGTATAGTGGTCGAAATCTTTGTGTTCCTGTAAATATGCAGGGAGTAATTCTTATTATACTTCGTTAACGTATATCTTATTCATAAAATGTGAAGTAGTTTAATATAATTAAAACACCCCCCAAACAATGTTTCCCCGTATAACATTATTTAGTGGAATGCATTTGTGTGGCCCTGTAATTTAATAATAAATATTCTTTGCATCACAGATTATACAAAATGTATTTTTAGTACATATTTCATAGATTCATGTCGATTCTATTATATTCAAATGAGTGTAACACCATTAAAATGCATTTGAAACTTTTTTCCCCCTTGACCGTAATGTAACGGAATACTTTTGATTGTCCCTGTAATTGATCAATGCATCCGATTTTCATAACATTTGAAATGACTCGACAAAATTATGTAATAAATATACGTTTTGAATTTCAAACGATTAAAATACATTTGAAACTTTTTTCCCCATTGACCGTAATGTAACGGAATCCTTTTGATTGTCCCTGTAATTGATCTATCCATCCGATTTTCATAAAATTTGAAATGACTCGACAAAATTATGTAATAATTATGTATTTTAAATTTCAAACGATTCGGTTGGGTAGTTTTTGCGTTGTTATATGCGGACGGACAGACAGACAGACAGACGGACAG
Organism: Maratus speculifer; assembly: GCA_964019185.1. Classification (NCBI taxonomy): domain Eukaryota; kingdom Metazoa; phylum Arthropoda; class Arachnida; order Araneae; family Salticidae; genus Maratus; species Maratus speculifer. The sequence continues at coordinate 217,624,874 of OZ025294.1, forward strand.
GCAGACAGACGGACAGACAGACAGACGGACGGACTGAGCGACAACAATAGGTGCTACGTATTTATATAATTACGAACGCACCTAAAAAGGAATGTTAAATCTTTCGATGAACATTCGACCCCTTTTTAAGGAAGTAACGGTGTCTATATACCAAATATACTGAATATTCCAGTTTCTGTAAAATGGAATAACACATTTTCCATTTTATTATCTTAGTTCCCCAGAAAATACATATAAGTAAAAAATAATCTGTATTATAACACAACTGCAATTATAACACAAAACTTTAAAGTAGTTATTTTTTTTCTAATGTGCATGTTTTAAATCGGTTGCACGATTATTCTATTAATTATACAGTACATTAACGATTACCGTTTTTTCCTGTCACTTTTTAACATTAAGATAGTCGTTCAAATTAAATATAATTTTCTCTTTTGACAATGGTTACTTTAAAAGCAAAAATCAATTATTTCCAAATCCCTTTATCCAATCACTAGAATAATAAAAACTTATTTAACCCCTTAAGCAACATGTTCAACTTAGCAATAGTATGCTGAATACCGGATATCATTAAATTTTGTCAAAAGTAATTTATCACAATAGCAATTAGCGACGCAAAAGACTTAGATGCATAGAACATTTCAATCTCGATTTAAAACAAAGACATATACACATATATTTTGGAATTTCGGATAGAAGAGTTCACTTTGCACGTCGGTACATCGTGATGTTTATATAGTTAATTGAAAACTGTTATTTTTCAGATAAATCAAATTTAAGCTGCAATGTCCACCGCAAGGCAGAAAAAAGACCTATCAGAATAACTTGAAATGTATATGTACAATTGATAATATATAACAAAATTATATTTAGGAATTACATTATAAAACAAAAATAGAGCCAAAAAAAATCTATTGCTCAGTTGGAAAACATTTTTGAAAAACATTTTTTTTCCACTTGAAACATTTTTTTTTTTTTATCCTTGCAAGAATGGAATCGGTGCCACTTGATTAGTAACAATGCATTTTTAATTATAATGTTACAATTTTAAATACAGTATTATATGCAATAAAATCTGCGAAAATGCAATATGTGGATACCAAAAACTTTTTAAAAAATCATGTAAAACTGAATATTTGTTTGGTTCCATTCGATTGCATCTTACTATATTTGATTGCTTTTTCGAAAAACATTTGTAAGTAAGGGTGTATTCCGATCCAAACTGCTTATTTTCGCATTTAATTTTGAAATCATTTTTGCTCTCAAATGCATCAGACTGACAGATTCTCTTATTCAGAAGCTATACAAGGTACCGTAAAGCTCGATATTTTGGTAAAGGCAGAAAATAGTGTGGAAAATGTTGTCAAAGTGGGCGTTGTGAGCCGAATTTTCCGGAGCGGAAGAGCTGGAGACGGAAAAAAGGACCATGCTGAAGCAATGATTGTTTATCAATCAAATTCTAATAAATGGAGCGAAAAATGCGATCATACGGCACCTTGTAAATGTCTTCGAAAATCCCTCCAGCAAGTTTCATGTTTCTATTTTTAAAAATGAGTCTGAAATTCTATCAGAAAATTTCGAGGTGTTGAAGGCGGAAAAGCATGTTTTCGAGTACACCCTTAAACATATATTTCTTTTAATTTGGGGGAAAGCTTTATTCCTGCCCAGTCCTGGGTTAAAACTAGGCGATTATTAATAATGTAAAATTTTCAGAAATCACCATTAATCAAAAAATAGCCATCTGATTAGGAAATAAATAATAAAAATCATTAAAACTTAAATTTACATTAAAACTGAGAATGTTATTCGATTTTTTTTCATTAGTAACAGCAATGGTAATAAAGGAACTCACAATTGCGTCAGAAATATAAACATTGTACTTTAAGAACATGCTCAACTAAAGGAAAATATGTACATTTTTTACCTTTGACTGCATCATCGTTTTTCATCCACTTTTTCATAAAATTTGCATCATTTTTCCGCTTCATAACTTCTTTTTCTGTTTTGTTCTCTATAGTAAAATCCTGGTTCTCTGTTTTTATGTTTTATTTCAGTCAACACTCCTGACTGAATTCCTTCTCTCTGGAAGACTAAGAAAGACAGCTTTTTAATTTTATTTTAAAAATTGAACAAATAAAATCGCCAGTTTTGAAAAGTCGCGTTATTAGCTTCAGTACAATCTGACAACACTAGATACTGGACAACAAAGATGTATGTAGGCGATGCCCGGAAATTATCTAACCTCAGACAAGGAATGACATAAGAGGGGAGTTAAAATAGTCAGATGACCCTGTCGAGGATCACCAACCTTGGATTGGAAAAAGGGGAGAGCTTTTCACCGAAAGATCAAATTACATGTAGTGATCGAACAATGTCCATTTCCGGAATGTGTTCTTGTTTTCGTACTGGGGATAGCGCCTGGTAGTAATCTTAAAATGTCTCAAATGTAATGGATCTCCTATATTTTTTTGAAAACATAATTTATTTTCTTATAAATTTTCAATAATATTAATTCCAAATCACGTTACTGCTATTTCATTATTTTTTCCTTTTTGTGTGTGTGCGTAAAAAATAATCTAAGAATGCCACATTATTAATAAAAATTTTAGGTGCCTAACGGCGCCCTTTTTGAAACCCTCTTTTTTAAGTGCCTGACTGCGCCTCTAAACCTTCTGTGGCGCCCTACTCTTAAAACATATTATAGAACCATTCAAACGCACTACAGTCGTTCCGCACTTCTTTTCCCTTTCTATCTGTTTCTAAGGGTGACCAACAACTATTATAAGAAGGAAATAATTGTACATCTATCCTTAAATTCATTACAAATCTGGTTTTTAAATTTTATATCGGTTGCATAAATTTTCTTCGGGATAGGAGTGGGGGAATAGAGGTAGTAACAAGGCTAAAATTAAGTACCTTTTTCATGTTTTGTAAGTGAACAATAACTAACTTTGCAATTTTACATTTAAAATTAAGTTATTTTATAATTACTTGTTACTGATAACAAAGCCTTTTTCGGGCGCCTGACGGCGCCCTTAATTTTTTTTTTGGCGCCCTACTACATGAACATATTGGGAGGGGAGGCTCCCCTCCCCCCCCCCTAACGCTACATCCCTGGTGCTTCAACACTCGCTCATCTTACTTGCACATATGAAGCCAACAAGATGTTCAATCTTGAACTATACTCTCGAATTTTTCATCACCATATTCTTTTTAGCATAAAATGGAGCTATTACAACAATTTAATAAGAAACATGGTACTTACAATGTGAATTTGCACTAGTTAATTTTTCTGTGTCAGAGAAAGAGAGAGAGAGAAATGTGCGCCCCTCAGACGTACTCTTGAGCGCACCACCCCCCTCATAGTTCACTTCTAGCTATGGCCCTGGGTAAATTACATCAATAATTGTGATACAATACCGCATAAAGGAAGTCCTGGTGTGGTACCCTCAGTTAATTTTGAAATGAGTTCATCTGAATGCAGTAGTTATTAAAAAACTTCAGGTATTAAACAAAAACATAATTTGCAGAACAAATTAAAAAAAAAAAAAAAAAAAAAAAAAAAAAAAAAAAAAAAAGAAATATTTCCTGTACCATTTAAGCCCGAGAAGGGACAGATATTAAGATATTTGATTTAGTTTTTTCTACATTTAGTATTAAATTTTTGTATCAAATAATTTAAATTATGTGTACATTAAAAAAATAAAAATGAAATTCAAACAATATGATACTTAAAAACCCTAAATCTTAGATGCCGTTCAAAGGAAATCGAAATAAATCTGAGACTTTTTTCCAAACTTAACTTGCAAATATTTGTTTTGCAGATTTTGTTTTATGTTTATAGCAAGTGTAAACAAAATGAATAGGCAATCTAAAAAGCAAATGTTCTAAAAAGTCTGAGAAATTTCGATATCATTTGAGCGGCATCTAAGATTTAGGGTTTTTAAGTATCATATTGTTTGAATTTCATTTTTATTTTTTTAATGTACACATAATTTAAATTATTTGATACAAAAATTTAATAATAAATGTAGAAATAACTAAATCAAATATCTTAATATCTGTCCCTTCTTGGGCTTAAATGGTACAGGAAATAATTTTTTTTTATTTGTTCTGCAAATTATGTTTTTGTTTAATATATGTATGTAAGTATGTACGTAACACTGATAACATTGATAGAAATATCCGATTTGTTTCAAATTTTGAAAATAGGTTCATTTTGATAAGGTGTTTCATTGGTAAGTAAAAAGGGAAAAACGGGCGACTAATCCATCCCTTAATTTAGATAAATAGGTTTTTCAAGCAGAATTGTCCGATTTATTTCAAATTTGGTGTACCGAATTATTATGATAAGGCATAAGGCGCTTCCCTAATTGAGTTGGAGGTTCATTGCTTAAGTAATAAAGAGGGGAAATGGGGAAAGTAATCTCCCTTTAATTTAGCTAAATGGGATTTTTTGTCGATTTCTTTATTTTTCGAGGATCATTATTTTGAAATAAGAGCATTGGTGTGAGCACGAGCAGCTTGTGAGCTCAGTGACATCTGTATAACTGGGTACTTTTTTTTTCTTTTTTAGTTCAAGTTGAAATCACCCCTTTGTAAAGGTTTAATCAATTACCTCCCTAAAATTTCATGCTTATTATTATTATTATTATTATTATTATTATTATTATTATTATTATTATTATTATTATTATTATTATTATTATGTCTATATTTATAGCTTGCCATACTTGAGTGATGTCTCCTCCTCAGTTAGGACATGAACTTTTTTACAAATGCTAATTTATAGTTAAGGACTAAAACAAAATTGTATTAATTTCCTTTATAAAGTTATATACTACTTGCTAAGATTATGACATACGTAAGACCTTGCTTGGTTTTACTTCAAACTGCAACAATTTTAAGGAAAAATGGAATATGTCAACTACATAAATAAAACTTCATAATTCTATTATGCTATTATTAACTCCATTATTATTATCATCAAGCATAACTCTATTGCGCTTGCTTGAAAACAGTGCTTATCTTATCACAGTTTAGATCAGGCGTGTCAAACACGTGGCCCGCCAAGCTATTGTGAGTGCCTCCCCCACAACCCTCTGGCATTATTTTTGAGTTTTACTCAGTTTCATGAATACTCGCACGCAAAATGGAAAAGGGATGAGATTTCTGAAAACAGTATTTTCCTGTTTACATTTTGTTAATAATTTAATACTTGATTCATCATAAATTATTTATTGTATTTAGCATTAAGAATATAATAAATTAAAAATATATTAGCAATAATGTTTTTATTAAAAACGTGGTCTCATAAACCACACAATTTATAAAGAAGCTTCAAATCTTTTCCCTTTTTTTTTTTTTTTTTTTTTTTTTTTTTCAGACCGACTGTTTTTTATTCAAACATGAAGGGATTCGGATTCGCTCATTGATACATAGTCAAAATATCTCCAAGTAGATGGTGCCTGTCTACCTCCGTACTGCCTGTTTAAGTCATGGGAAAAATTAACTTAATGGCTCCGTGACATTTCTCCCTATCCAAATTAATTTTCGATATTTAGACTACTAGTGAAGGATTTAATATATATATAGTAATAAATTCAGATTATTGAAAAAGCTGTGATAACATTAAATCTTACGAAAATAGATCACTTAATATTTTACTTGCCTATCGCATTCATACTTTAATGTTCTCGTCAAAAGTTTCAAAACATTTATTCAAATTCATTTGGGATTTATTAATGGGGAAAATGTTACGATCATTAGAGAAAATTTGAGGGAATATTTGAATATCACTAGTCGTATGTTCTACAAAGAATTTGCACTGCAGCAATAAATTGTATTAGCTGCTTGTTCTCTATCGAATCCAGTCTATAATTTCTAGTGCATTTTCTGTTATGAAACATATAGTATTTTCTTAAAATAATTAATGATTTTCAAAAATAAGATCGACATTTTTTATCACTATGAGTACAGATTGATCAAACGAAAAGCATCGAAGACTTCAAGAAAGATGGGAAATGCAATATTTTTGCATTCAAAACAAAAACAAAGTTTTATGTTTAATATGTAGAAACATTATTGCAGTCTGGAAAGAGTATAATGTTAAAAAACATTACGACACGAACCATAAAGTAATGTATGAAAAATATACTGGCAAACTTCGGGAAGATAAATTGTTAGAATTAAAGTTGAAACTTCAAAACCAACAAAGTACATTTACTAGGCCAAATGAGGGTAACATAGCGGCTGTAAAAACAAATTGTTTATTGGCGCATTTAATTGCAAGCAAGTCAAAACCATTCACAGAAGGGAAATTTGTTCATAAATTAATACTTAGTATAGTAAGTGATGTGTCTGGTAGAGATGAGTTCGGGCTCGTTTTTCGGGGCGTGGACCCGCCCGATCCCGACGATTTTAAGTCCGAGCCCGCCCGAGCCCGAAGTTTTTTTTTTTTTTTTTTTTTTTTTTTTTTTTTTTTTTTTTTGTCACCAGAGCCCGAGCCCGATACCAAAAACATACAAAATAAAATTGTATTGTATTTAAAAATTGTTTCAAAAGTAATATCTCATTTTTAAAAACTTCTTACATAGATAAGATTTTTAAATGAAAATTTAAATTCATTGTTATCAAAATTTGTATAAAATAAAAATATACTTCATATGTAAAAGTATTCTCATAGTCTTTCCTCCTTTAACAAGCAAATTTGATGGAAACTTTTTTGTTTAATGAATAAATGCATGAAATTTGCAGAAATTACTATTTGTAAGCTAGCGAATCGAACAACGTTTTTCAGTTTTCTGTAAAAAGTGTACATATTTCATTATAATGTATTATTGTCTCATAACAATCTTCCATGATTGACAGATACCTGAAAATCAACGTAAATTAAGAAAGTGACATTGTTATTTTAAAAGTCCTATGTTTTTATAGAAAAAGAGGAAACACTGACCGATTGTTTTCTGTTGGAATAACATGGTAATTGAAGATTCTTATTATCCTTGTCGTCGCGTCGTTCGAATTATAATATTTGTGTTCTACTCATCAATCATCCATTTCTTTGAACACATACAGTTTATAATTCACAAAACACATAAACATACTTTCGCGTACAATAATAAAATATCATACAAACTAAAAAAAGGTAAGTAAAATACTTACCATTCCAGGGTTATTCGCCTTCAGAAAAGACCAGAACATTAATATGAAATCTGAGTCAAGCAACGAAATCGAAACTTTGTGAAATAATCGGCAGCTTCATTCTTTTTCTAATTATTTATATGACACTTAAACTAACAAAACACTTACTATTTACAGTATATACAAAAGTTAATTTTCATTTAAATTCTAACAATCATATTCTGTTTTTCTAGAAGGGGAAAATAAACCCGCTTCTTCTTAACATCGTAAAAAAAACATTCTAAATCTGAAAACATTAAAAAAGTGGCTGTTGCCAAAATTAAAAGAGAAAAGTTAATGTTCTAAAATAAATGTTCATGGAGGCTTGCGTTTTGCAATATCCTCCCACCTTTGAGATTCAGGTCTAGTGAAGCTCAAAACAATTCTATAAGTTCAGTCGTTGCGGCTGCTTCAGCTTTCTTCCAGATCGTGATCTTCGGTTCTCATCATCAGGCAAGGAAGACTGGTGAATAGGAGCAGGATCGGTGGCATGGTCCACAGGCTCAATCGGAGTTGTAGAATCTGAAGTCTCAGGCACAGGATCATAACTAGGAGTGCTGTTCACAGGCTTAACTACAGATGCAGAATCAGAAGCATGGTCTACAGGCTCAGCTGGAGTTGAAGAATCTGAAGTAGGAGTGCTGTTCGCAGGCTCAACTACAGATGCAGGATCAGAGGCACGGTCTACAGGCTCAGGAACAGGCGTGTCATCTAGAGGGACAGGAATTCTACGAACTAAAAAAGGATGCATTAGTTTATCATCAATTTCGAGACAGTATAATTTTTTAATAGGTCTTAGTGAAGAACCGGTTTTTGTTTTCATATCATGCATTTCATCTTGGAGCTTCTGTATCATAATCAACTGATTTTTTGACAAATTTTCTGCAGCCTGACATTTGTTCTGAGTACATTTGAATTTATTCTGTAGGTCTTCAATGTATTTTTCATAATCTAAAGCTTTCTTTTCTGGTAGCTTTGAATTTATTTTATGCTGTAATTCACCGATCTGTTCTTCAAGTTTTTCTTTGTTTGCTCTTTCAAAAGCTAAAAGTTTCTGCAATTCTGTAAGCATCAAAGCATGATCTGGCTGCTCCTTCTCTCGTTCTCTTTGTTGATTGCCAATTTTCCTTTTTAAATCCTGAATAAGATTTTCACACTTTTCTTCCTCAAAATACCATTTATTTTCATTTTCAACAACAGTTCGTTCTAGATCTTCTTTTTCTTGCAATAATTTTTTACGATCTGTTCGAAGTTCATTTTCTTTTCGAGCTTTGACATCAGAGAGCAAAGAAGCAGATGTTTTGTTGTATTTCTCTTTAAGAGCATTTTCAGCTTTAGATTTCAGAACTTCTAACTCTCCTTTTAACTGTAGAATTTCAGCATGGCATTGAACATGGGCATTTTCTGAAGGTTTAGAACTAGAATCAGGCAAAGTCCCAGTACAGGTATCAGGTTGATGTTGGACATCTTTTAAGCAACTTTTATGAATACTTTTACCTTCAACTCTAGACTGCTTATACTTCCAAAACCTAAAAATCCAGGCAGTTGCTTTTATCATTTTCAAATATGAAGATGTATTTTCGTATAATTCAATTGGGCTTTGAGATATATTTACCGTATTGTTCACTGTCTTTCTTTTTTCTGCGTTAATGATTTCTATGTCGGGATTTAAATTATCTTTAGGCCAAAATTCTTGAGGTTTTTTCAACCAATCAGGACCCTCCCACCAGAGGGATTGTTTAAGAGATTCTGCAGAACATCCACTGGAAGGTAGATCGGCCGGGTTCAGAGTTCCGGGCACATAGTGCCAATTTTCTGGATTACTAACTAAGTGATTTGATTTCTTTTACCCGATTGTACACGAAGGGAGCCCAATTTTCACTTTTCTTTATGCAATATAATGCATTACTAGAATCTGACCAGAAAAAAGTTGGAAGATTTCCTAATTTTAAGTCGGACTTAACCCCTTTAGACAATCGAGCACCAATCGTACATGCGAGGAGCTCCAATCTGGGGATTGTAATACATTTCAGTGGGGCTACTCTGGATCGTGCTTGGATTAATTGACATGATGTTGAATTTTCATTTTCATTACGTAAATATATGCATGTAGCATATGCTACTTTGCTCGCGTCACAGAATACATGCAAACTTAAATCGCCGATGTTATCGGGATCGTCTAACAAACATCTTGGTATAACAATGTCTTTAAGAGAGCTCAGTTTATTTTTCCATTTCTGAAATTTTTGGGCTATTGATGTTGGTAGTTCAGAGTCCCAAGTTATCTTCTGTTTCCACAACTCTTGTAATAATATTTTGGGGAAAAAAGTTACTGGACAAGTATAACCGATGGGGTCAAAAATCTTATGAACATCTGATAATATTTTCCTTTTTGTGACGGGTTCATCATATTTACTAACTTCTCTTACATCTATAGAAATAACATCAGATGGTAATAGCCAGCGTAGGCCTAAAACTGGGACAATTTAGTTTTCTAATGGGAAAGTTGAGGAATTAGAATAACTATGTTCCCATCCTCTCAGGTCAAATTTAGCTTGGCTAAGAATATATTTAGACTCTGTTATAAAATTATTGAGTTGTTCCTCATTGTCAACACTAGTGACACAATTGTCAATATAAAAGGATTCCGAAAGTCTAGAAGCAGTTTCATGCATAGAAGGAGGTGACTTTTTTAAGTGGTATTGCAAAGTTGCTCCTAACAGATAGGGACTGCAAGTAAACCCGAAAACTACTCTTCGGTGTTGGAAAGTTTTTTGATTTTCAGAATTTCCCTCTTTCCACCATAAAAGTTTTAAAAAAGCTCTATCATTTTCATTTAAACTGATCTGTAAAAAGGCTTTTCTTATGTCTGATATTACACCAATTTTCTTCAATCGGAACCGATTTATCAATGAGGGAATAAGTTCAACTAAATTGGGACCTTTCAATAAACAATCGTTAATTGAGGGCAAGCCCTTTTCCCTAGCAGATCCATCAAAAACTGGGCGTATTCGGGTTGTTGAATTTTCTTTTATGACCACTCTGTGTGGCAAATAAAATTCGGCTTCCGTTCCTGGAGTTGATTTGACCTCTTCAATAATACCTTCTTGTAGCCAGTCATTAAAGACCGCTTCATAGGCATCTAAATTGTCGGATTTCTTTAAGGAATCTACGCAATTTTTCAATCTACGTTCTGCAATTTTCCGACCACTGGGGAGAGGGGGATGACCAACAATCCAGGGAAGACTAACTTCATAACGTCCTTCATTGTTTATTCGAATATTTCTGTTGAAATGATCTTTTACAATATCTTCAAGTTCTAAACTGGATTCTTTATCACCTGGATCAAGAATTCCTAAAGTATCTAATCTCCACAGATCTGTTAATTTGACTTCACTTACGTGCAGCGATAAAACAACTTTCGTGGAATCATTTGTATCTTCTTCATTAGTTTTTCCCATTAATGTCCACCCTAGTTTTGCCTGTATAGCAGTTAAATTACGGTTTAAGGATTTAATTTTCCCCGTCAATAACTTCCCATAAATATCAGCTCCAATAAGTAAACTTATTTCCTGTTGATTTGTAATTTTTTAATTCCCTGTATATGCATCATAATCTGAGAATATTATACCATTTCTTTTAGCTTCCTTTATCCAAGGCCCATTTCTTATCTTAGGAACTTCGGTACATATTTTGTCTTAATCATAGACATCAAAATTGCATTTAAAGGTGTTTTCTAAATTACTTAAATGTATTTTATATCTCTTATGAAGGTGTGTTTCTTGAATCCCACCAAAAAGGCCGTGAACCATTTTTTCTTCTCCCACAGCTTTATATCCCATAAGATTAATAACATTCTTACTTAAATAAGACCTTTGAGATCCAGAATTAAACAACGTACTAACATGTGTTTATTTTGATCTTTAAGCTCTAAACGTACAATTAAGGTCTGCATTAACACAGCACGATTACAAGTTTTATTTGACAAAGACGTGCTTTCATTATTTTCTTGTGATTTACCCTTTTCTTTTTCAGGACATAAAATTCTATAATGCCGTTTTGAGCAATTAGTGCATTTAACGAATTTTCTGCAATTTTTGGCTATGTGCCCTGCATTTTTGAGACAAATAAAACAATAACCATACTGCTTTAAACTTTCCTTCTTACCCTGTAATGATTTATTTTTAAATAATTCACATTCAGTCAAGAAATGTTTTCCTTTACATTCGGGGCATGTAATTTGTTTAGAAAATGATACAGTTTCATTAATCAAACCAGAGGCGGTAGGAATCGTTTTTGGCGATTGCTTGTCGCAAACTAACTTTCCAGATGTAATATCTACATTCGAAGATTCTTGATTAGAAATTAAAAAAATAGTTCTTTCTCGCGAAATGACTTCCATTTTCAAGCATTCTATGATATCTGTAACTTTTAATTCTTCATCATTACCGCATTTTTTTGTTATTTGTAACACTATGTCAGAAGGTAATAATTTAATCAGAATGGGGCGAGTAACGCTGAATAATTTTCAATCTCTATTCCTAAAGAATTAAGACTACGGATTTCGGTTTGGCAAGTGTCCAATAATCTGCGAAGTGCATAAACATCATTGGATTTCTTAACTGAATTTAGTGATAACAATTTATTAAGATGTGAGTTTATTACCAAATGTTTCTTCCCAAATCTTTCTTTTAGAGTTTCTATTGCTGATAAATAGTTACTGTTAGTTAAGCAATATCCCTTTATTGAATTAGCAGCATTAGAAGTCAGATATGACTTTAAATAGCTAAATTTTTCTACGTCAGACAATTCAGAATTTTTATGAATTGTTGTTTCAAATTGATCCCAAAATCGTTGCCAATCCGATGGATCGCCGTCAAATTTTTCAATTACCAACTTCGGTAAATTTATACGAATGGATTCCAATCCCTGAATTACAACTCTTTCTTGAGAGCTATTAATTGTCGTAGTAAAAACATTCATATTAGATTTAGTTTCTAATTTTAATTTGGCCCGTTTTACTTTTGTTTTCCAAATTACTAAATTCGAATTATATTCATCGCATTTTAAAACGTCAGCTTCTAAATCTTCTAATTAAATAGTGTTTTGAATTTCAGTATCAAGATAATGAAGCTCTTTTTGTTTTAAATATAATTCAGCAAGAAATTGTTCTAACAATTCTTCATCGGCACTATTTTCAGAAATTGCCGCTTCTATTCTATTGATTAATTTCGTTGTTTGACTTCTCACGGTAGTGCGTTTTGTTTTGTTAATTGCATCCATTATTTAAATCAATATTCTAACTATCAATTTATCAAAATAAAACAATTGCAATTATCTATTATAAACAAAGCACTAAAATAATTCTATTTCATATTATTCAGTTCTGATTCAAGTATTAGGCAATCAGTCCGTGTTCTCGGGCGCCATAAATTTCGGATACAATAATAAAATATCATACAAACTAAAAAAAGGTAAGTAAAATACTTACCATTCCAGGGTTATTCGCCTTCAGAAAAGACCAGAACATTAATATGAAATCTGAGTCAAGCAACGAAATCGAAACTTTGTGAAATAATCGGCAGCTTCATTCTTTTTCTAATTATTTATATGACACTTAAACTAACAAAACACTTACTATTTACAGTATATACAAAAGTTAATTTTCGTTTAAATTCTAACAATCATATTCTGTTTTTCTAGAAGGGGAAAATAAACCCGCTTCTTCTTAACATCGTAAAAAAAAACATTCTAAATCTGAAAACATTAAAAAAGTGGCTGTTGCCAAAATTAAAAGAGAAAAGTTAATGTTCTAAAATAAATGTTCATGGAGGCTTGCGTTTTGCAATACATACACTAAACTTCACAAACATATTAAATAATAGTTTTCTCGGCTTTTCGCCGGATCAAAAAACATCTTCCATCCAAGCGGGAATCAAAAAAACATTCTAAACTATTTTTTCCCTCGGGACGGGATGATGTCACGACAAAATCCCCATAGGGATCATTTCTTTCCCCAAGGAAGGAAGTCGTAACATCCTCCCGCCCGATGAATACATTCATCAAATTTGGTAGTTTAATCATTATGAAATATGTATAAAATATCACTAATCATTTACTAATACTTATGAATACAATACAATTACTATAAAATCACACTACATTACAGTTCAATTATATAGAATTAAGCAACAATAATACTAAACTAATACTAATAATGCTAACATAATGGCAAAATAAAATAAAGGCAAAAATTATATAAACAATAAAAAGAATATTGCCCAGTTAAACTGATGGCATTGAGCTCACAGGCTACACATACTAATTGTTCATTACAGCCTTGTATTTTCGTTAATTCCGTTCGAAAAAAAATTAAGAAGGGGAAACAGCTCTCCCCCTTCTCCTTTTTTATACTTAATCATTGAACCTCCTAAACTATCAAGTACATGCTTTACCATATTAAAAAATCTATATCCAAAATTCAGAGCAAATCGGATAATTCTTAATAAAAACCCATTTAGCATTTATATAATTTAAGAGGAGTCATTCCTCTCTTTTATGCTTAACCATTAAACTTCCAAAACTATTCAGAGATTTGAACGAAATCTGACAATTCTGATTGAATAATCTATTTATACAAGTTAAGGGGAGGGGCATTAGAACCCCCGTTCCCACTGTTTATACTTATTCAATGAACATCTAATAACAGCCACGGACTCGCCTGATCAGAATGATCCTATATCTAAATTTTGAACGAAAATTGTTAATTCTGCATGAAAATCCCGTTTACATCAGTTAAGGGGAGGGGAATGAGCCCCCCCCCCGTTCCCCCCGTTTATACTTATTCAATGAACACCTAAAAACAGCCACGGTATCGCCTCGTCAGAATGATCCTATATCTAAATTTTGAACGAAAACTGTTAATTCTGCATGAAAATCCCGTTTATATCAATTAAGGGGAGGGGCATGAGCCCCCGTTCCCCCCGTTTATGCTTATTCAATGAACATCTAATAACAGCCACGGTATCGCCTCATCAGAATGATCCTATATCTAAATTTTGAACAAAAACTGTTAATTCTTCATGAAAATCTCGTTTATATCAATTAAGGGGAGGGGCATGAGCCCCCCGTTCCCCCTCTTATACATATCGAATGAACTATAAAAACTAATCAGGGAAGCGCCTTATGAGGATATACCTATATACAAAATTTCAAGTGGATCCGATATTTTTATCATGAGTTATCGCGTTGCGCACGAACGAACATACGAACTTACGAACATACATACAGAACGGACGGGCACATAAGCTCTCAGGCTATGATAGCCTGTGAGCTAAAAACCGAACCAAACCCAAGTTTGATATGTTAGTCGAGTTTTATAGGAAAACCATCTGGACCGCGCGTTTGAGAATTCCTGTGGTAGTCTTCCATGGTTCGTACGGGTCCTGGAATTTTATGAGCAGTAAATTCTTTAATACCAGTATTTTCTTATAGAAAATTCCTAATTAAATAAAACGAAATTTCACTCTTTTGAACGATATTTATTTTTCTATAAAGAAATACTGGTATTTCACCTGGAAAATAACGGTACCCGTACGAACCATGTCTTCAGAGTTAAGCTTCTTACTTTTCCATCGCGGCCCTGATGAACTTCTAAGACTTTTCCGATTTTCCACATTTGTCTTGGCAACTTGTCTTCACCTATTAAAACTATGTCATCTACATAAAAACATTTTACAACATTTACAGGTTTAGAAAAATGTACACTTTTAAGTTGGAGAAGATATTCTCCCTTCCACTTATTCCAAAATTTATTTAACAAAGTTTCGCGATACAAATATCTTTTAAGGAGTAATTTTTTATTACTTTTCATAATTTTATCATCTTTGACAGCCATAGGGGGTAATGTAGTCAACCTCTTTCCTGTAAGGAAATTGGCCGGAGTGAGAGGGAATGGTTCATCCGGTTCGTTATAAACATAAGTTAGGGGTCGCGAATTTATTATTGTCCCTATTTCAATAAGAACTGTTTCAAGTTCTTCCCGAGTAACTAGTGCCCGTCCCAATACTTTTCTTAAAGCACCCTTGGTGATTCGAACCATTCTCTCCCAATATCCACCCCACCATGCTGCACGTTCCACTATAAATTTCCAGATTATGCCTTTTTTACTAAAATAATTTTGTACAAGTTCAGAAGTTAAATTCGAGTACAATTTCTGAATTTCACGATCAGCATTTTTAAAAGATTTGGCATTATCAGAATAAACAGTATTACAAAGTCCTCTTCTTGATATAAATCGTCGAAAGGCTAATAAAAAGTATTCAGTACTTAAGTTGGACACAATTTCTAGATGGATGGCACGAGTCACAGCACAAGTAAATAAGGCAATGTACAGTTTATTCATATCTTTAGTATATAACGGTCCAGCGAAGTCCGTACCAACGATCTCAAAAGCACTGTCAGCATAAAGTCTGTCCGCAGGCAATGGAGTTACAGTTTGATTACTTGGTTTTACCTTGTAGCGTCTACAGATGAAGCACTTATTGAGGCACGATTTAACTGTCTGTCTGCCCTTCAGAATCCAGAATTTTTCACGAAGTTGGATAAGTGTATCTGATACACCAGCGTGGCACAAGTTCTGATGCTTCCTCATTATTAATAGCTCAGTAAATTTTGAGTTCCCTGGAATTATTAAAGGATGTCGTTCTGAAAATTGGAAATTAGAATGTTGGAGATGTTCACCCAGAACTATAAGCTTATCAGGAGTCATACTGGGATTTAGACTATAAAGTCTTGAATCGTTGCTGATTGGTGAATTGTTCAACAATTGCAAATATTCCCTTTCAAATTCAGTTTTTTGAATGAAGTGAATCCAATAATTTAGAGCATTGGCCAATTCTTCTGCAGATATGATGGGACCTGTCCTTTTCTCAGATTTATACTTACAGTTTCTAATAAAACGAATAATATAAGCAGTGACCCTCAGCATTTTATTAAGGCTACTATACTTGTTAATATCCAACAAGGGATCTCTAGGTTCCTGCGAAATTTGAAGGAGAACTTTAACATCCTTCATTTCTCTTTTAAGTTCCATTATTTCATCATCAGATTTAAGTTTAACTGGTATTTCATCAGAGGGCAATTCGTTCATTTTCAACCAAGCTGGACCTGAAAGCCAGACTTCGTCCTTTACGAGAGTGAAGGAGTGCATACCGCGAGTTAGTTTGTCAGCCGGATTTTCCTTCCCACTGCAATAACGCCAGTTGGAAGGGTTTGTTTTTTCTTTGATTTCAACTACTCTATTTCTCACAAACTGTTTTAAGTTTTCAGAAGCACCTCGTATCCAATGCAGACAAATTTGGGAGTCACACCACAAATATACATCGTTCTCCTTAATAATTGGAAAATATTCCTGAGATAAGATGCTGGTCTGGCCGAAATTAACGTACCTAATAATTCAAGCCTGGGTAAAGTTATTGGTTTCAGGGGAGCAACACGTGATTTAGCTATCACAAATTTTGTCGAAATTTTGGTAGGATATTTTATTCTAAAATATGCAGCTGTACCATAAGCCTTTGGGCTCGCATCAGAAAATAAGTTCAGTTCCAAGTTTTCAAATTTAGAGTCATCGAAATATTGTCGAGGAATAGTCATGGCTTGGGTTTTCATGACTTCGTCAAGCCACTCCTGGAATATAAGGTGAAATTCGTGTTTGAGAGGCTCATCCCAGGGAATTCCAATTCCCCAAAGTTGTTGCATAAGCAACTTTATACGAATTGTAAAAGGGGCAAGAATGCCCAAAGGATCGAATAACATACCGCAGGCCTTTAGAACAGTTCTTTTAGTTGAAGGGTTGGCACTTATGGCTTTAAAATGCTTCGTGGCAACAGTTATGTTATCATTCACATTATCCCAAACGATTCCTAACACTTTAAATGGGATTCCTAGTACTTCAGTTGCTTGTTTTAGAGGTCTGCACGGGCCGGAATTTCCAGGCCCGGCCCGTTTTGGCCCGTTACAATTTCTACGATTTCTAAAAAATTCAGATTTTTATCATATAACTAAGATTCCTTTAAAGAATACTGCATACATATCTATGGAATGATTTTACAGTATATTTTACAGCAAATACACATTAACAACATTAATAATTACTTAGATTCTTAGGCTTTCAACATTCGAATAAAGATTCATTAAAAAATTAATATGGCTTAGAATAACAGAAAAAAGAAAGAAAGCTAAAAACATCGTTAATTTTGAAGCTGTTTAATAACAGAAGATTTATAAATATATTTCTATATCATTTTATTATAGATTTTAAATCCAAATTCATTCTTAAATTCAAAGAAGCTCCTTTCTGATACATTTCTAAATTCATTTTTTTTCTCAGAAACGCATAAGATTAGCAGATATCTTTATTCAGAAACTATATAATCGAATGGCGTTATCCA
Source organism: Maratus speculifer (assembly GCA_964019185.1). Classification (NCBI taxonomy): domain Eukaryota; kingdom Metazoa; phylum Arthropoda; class Arachnida; order Araneae; family Salticidae; genus Maratus; species Maratus speculifer. Next base: position 217,642,507 of record OZ025294.1, read on the forward strand.
TTTTTTGATACAAGCAATTTAAGAATACTGCAAACAAATAAAATACTGTCATAATTAGCGTTTTGAATAGAATTTCCGGAAGCAATAGCAAGGGAAGGGAGAAAAACCTTCAATCATTTGAGAAACTATTATATCTCAACAAGGTTATACAAGCATTTTATTTACCAAAAATGAAAAACGCTATTCGATTCCAAATCCCTTCAATAGTTAGGCTTATCACTTTTATACTTTTACAATTTAAAATTAATCACAAAATGTGTCAAACTGTCTCATTATTGAGAAATTAATTTAAAAATCATCAAGAAATATATATCCGAAGACTAAGCTAACATAAGTTCTTTATCGCTGTTAATAATTTTACAAATCATGTTTTCAGCCAATAATTAAGTCTAGTACCGGTCCGGCCAGTCTATATGTAGAAAAATAATGCAAGCGTGATCTCGGACCGGCATGAGTCAGCTAAAAAATATATTAAAACGGGTTACACATAATGTAATTCTTCGATGCCGATACACTGTGCATTTTTATATTGATGCTGTCAAACTAGTATGGCCACATTTATACTTATTCTCGTTAAAATCATTTTTGTTGAAAATAGCTCATATTTTATCGTTTCTGCTTAAATCTTCAGAACGGGCCGGCAGGCCCGAAAATTTTTTTTATCGGCCCGGCCCGTCTGGCCCGTTCAATTTTTTTGCTGGCCCGGCCCGTTTATGTTGTTTGTCGGCCCGGCCCGTTGAAAAAACTATTCTAAATCTGCCGGCCCGTTAGAAAATTCGAAACGATTTCTCCGGGCCGGGCCGGGTACAGGCCACGGGCCAAGCCCGGGCCCGTGCAGACCTCTAGCTTGTTTGCAGTCAATATTTTCGTTTAACCACATATTTCGTAAAATTGGAGAATTAGTTACCCATTTTCTTAAGTTCATAGAAGCTTGATTCATAATGTGAATAGCGTCTTTAGAAATAGGGAAAGCATCTTTAATTGTTTCGCAGCCACTAATAAAATCGTCAACGTATAGATTATTCAACAGCTCTGAAACATCTTTGAACTTGCCTTTGAATTTAGAAAGATGTAATCTGATAGTTGCAGCTAATATAAATGGGCTGCATTTTACTCCGAAGGGAGCTCGAGTGAGCTGCAGGACTCTGATATCATTGCGGCCCAAACCTAAATTTGTCCCCTGATCCCTTCCCCACAAAAATTGCAAAAATTTTCTATCTTGCTTAGCGATACCTATTTCCAAGAATGCTCGTTCAATATCCGCGCAAAATGCAATTGGGTTATATCTAAATTTCAATGTAATTTTAAGCAAATCGGGATTCAAATTTGGGCCGCTCTCTAAACAATCATTTAGGGAAATTCCCCCCTTTGCCTTAGAAGAGGCATCGTAACACACCCTGAGTTTAGTAGTTTCTTTCGACTCGCTAACAACTCCGTGATGGGGCAAGAAATATGATTGTCTGTTTTCATTCGGATAATAATCTATTTCCCCGATAATATTAGCCTTTAACTGATTTTCGATAATATCTTTATATCGCAAATATAAATTTTCATCTCGCTTAAATGTATTATTCAAACTAAATAAACGTTTCCTAGCAATTTCATAATTACTATTTAATTCCGAAAAATCATTTTTCCAGAGCAATCGCGTTTCATATCTTTTGTCGTTATACGTTGTATTCTGACTAAATTGTTCTAAAATATCTTCAGTTGTTCGTGAAACATCATTTTTTACATTAATTCCTATCGATTCCAGTTCCCACAAGTCTTTAATTCTTTCATAATCCGGTTCACTACCCGCATGTGTTATTAAATGATTAACGTGAACTTCCTTGGCATTTGATTCTCTTCCCTTACCTTATATAACATACCCGAAAATGCTATCTGTCGCTACCAATCTATTACTAAGTCTTAAATTTCTTTCACTTAAAATTTCCCATATTTGATCTGCAGGGCCGTAAATCCCGGGGGGGGGGTTGGGGAGGTGCAACACCCCCCCTAGGAGAAATCAGTCAGAAAATTCCCAGATCTATCGGAAAAAGTATGTTTAGTCGGAAAAAATGGTATTAACCAATAAAATCTTATAAACTGGAAAATCATTCGGAAAACTTCCCGTTCCATCGGAAAAGGCGTGTTTATTTGGAAAAAATAGCATTACATATTATCCTATAAAAACTTATAAATTGGAAAAACAGAAAAATGAGTCGGAAAAATTCGTGTTTGATCGGAAAAAATGTTCTTAACTTATAAAAACTTATATACTGGAAAATCATTCGGAAATTTTCCTGTTTCATCCGAAAAAGCATGTTTAGTCGGAAAAAATAGTATTACGTATTATCCTATAAAAACTTACAAATTGGAAAAAGGAAAAATCAGTCGGAAAAATTCTTGTTTGATCGGAAAAAATGTTCTTAACTTATAAAAACTTATAAACTGGAAAATCATTCGGAAATTTTCCCGTTCCATCCGAAAAAGCGTGTTTAGTCGGAAAAAATAGTTACTTATTATCCTATAAAAACTTACAAATTGGAAAAAGGAAAAATCAGTCGGAAAAATTCTTGTTTGATCGGAAAAAATGTTCTTAACTTATAAAAACTTATAAACTGGAAAATCATTTGGAAATTTTCCCGTTCCATCCGAAAAAGTGTGTTTAGTCGGAAAAAATAGTATTACGTATTAACCTATAAAAACTTACAATTGGAAAAAGGAAAAATCAGTCGGAATTCTTGTTTAATCGGAAAAAATGGTATTAACCTATAAAAACTTATAAATTGGAAAAACGAAAGTATCATTCGGAAAATTTCCCGTTCCATCGGAAAAGGCATGTTTAGTCGGAAAAAATAGTATTATCCTATAAAAATTTATAAATTGGAAAAACGAATAAGTCAATCGGAAAAATTCTTGTTCGATCGGAAAAAATGGTATTAGCCTATAAAAACTTATAAATTAGAAAAACGAAAATATCATTCGGAAAATTTTCCGTTTCAATCCGGAAAGGCATGTTTAGTCGGAAAAAATAGTATTACGTATTAACCTATAAAAACTTGTAAATTTTTAAATCGGAAAAATTCTTATTCGATCGGAAAAAATGGCATTCACCTATAAAAAAAATTATAAATTGGAAAAACGAAAATATCAATCGGAAGTTTTCTGTTCCACTGGTAAAGGCATCTTTAGTCGGAAAAAATATAGTATTACGTATTAACCTATAAAGATTTATAAATTGGAAAAACGGAAAAGTCAGTCGGAAAAATGCTTGTTCGATCGGAAAAAAGTAAATTTTGCCGAAAAAAAGGGTATTAATCTATAAATATTTATGAATTGGAGAAATATTTTTGTAGTTTTTAATTAAATAAGAAAAACAAGTTAGATCGAAGAAAACCTATAAAATTTTATCCTCAGTCGGATTTATTTCCGCTTGCAGTTTCTGGTAAGAAAAATAAGAAAAAAAAAACAATTTAGGACGAAGAAAACAAATTTATTCTTAGCCGGAACTATTATTAATTAATTTAACTAATTGCTAATTTACTATTTACTTTAATTTACTATTTAATTAATATAACTTATTAATATATAGGATTTTATTTTTCTGATAAAACTATTCAGAAAAATTTTGATTTGTCAAATATTGTGTTCTCGGAAACTTCGATATGACGAAAAAAAAAAAATATTCTTGTACATTTTCTAGTAATGTTAAAGTTATACCGTTAATTATAACAGTGATATTTGAGTAAAACCTTGAAATTCCGATTTTTTTTTTTTTTTTTTTTTTTTTTTCTGTGTTTTTTGACTTGGATATATCGAAATCTACTTGTATTTTTTTACTGTTGGAAAGTTTTTAGTTTAATCTCGAAATTTTAAGATATACTGATCGAAGTGAAGAAACTTCTATTTTTTTAATCTAAACTTTAAATTTAATTAGAAATATGTATCACGGAATTTAGGTGGTATACGATGAAAATTCATTTATAGAAATACAAATATTTGGTATTTTTTCATATCAAAATCTGGATTTTTCCATTCTATTCAAATTTTACCTTTAATTGAAAATAATTATAGTCTCATTTTTTCCTACTATCTAAATTTGTGCTTTCTTTTTATTTTATTAAAAAATAATAATAACTTAAATTTTTGTATGTTTAACCTCTAAATAACGGACATTCCGAATAGCGGACACTTTATTCGGTGATAAAGGATGAAAAAGTATTTTTTAAACAGAAAAAAGTTATAAAAGTAAAAAAGTCTCTAAATTTATCAGGGCAACGTGTCACAAATTTTGTTATTATTGTTAAATGCAGATAAAGAGTCCCTTCCCCCCCCCCCCCCAATTTTCAGTGCTAAATTCTGGGGTTTGCCCGAGAGAAATAATCTCCCAGACTATTGAAATGTCATCCATGAACATTTTGAGATTTTATGCTTTTAAAGATCAAAAAGTGTAATCCCTCCCTCCTCGCCCGGAATTCTACAATGTCCAATAACATAACACAGAAAAATAAACTTTTGTAACAGATTTTTTTTCACAATAATTTAATAAACAGTGGATAAAAGTGTGCATAATTTTATTTCAATTTTATTGTTTAAAAAAAATTTAATTTCTGATTTATTATATAATAGAGGTTTTAGGACATATAAAAGTAAATTAATGAAACATTAAGCATTTTTAGCGGTTTTTGAATCTCTGAGGTTTTCCCAATAGCAGACACCTCCGAATAGCGGTCAATTTCTGCGTTCCAGAGGTGTCCGTTATTTAGAGGTTTTACTGTACTTTGAATTTTCATATCGAAATAATCTGGATATTTTACAGCCTATACGAGTTTACTTCTCTCAGAAGTAATACTTTCGTTAGCCTTTTCCTCTGTCAATTGTATTATTTTTTTTTTTTTTTTATTATTAATACTACTTTTTTTAGCCAGAAAAATGAGTTGTAACACCAAATTGTTACGCTGCTTTTAAGTTAGTCGTTAGAAAGAATTAAAACTTATATTAAGAAATCCCGTATTTTTGACAATTTTTTGTCTCTGAAATATTCCCCAAGCAAACAGATTTCAATTTTATTTAAAAGAAAAAAAAAAACCGCCAAAGAGATTTTAACTGAATGTTAAAAAATAGAAAGATAAAACAAAAACATTGTTTTCTCTTCAACGTAAAGCTTGGGCACCTAAATGACTGGACGTTGCACCTCCCGCCCTATGTGTCAGTTACAAAACAAACTGCGCCTACGTTAACTCTTTGTTTAAACCGTTGGTATTCTGGCTCATAGTACGAAATCATTCAATTAAAAAGTGTTGATGGGAGAATATTTTGGTATATAGTTACTAGTTCAATATTTTTTTTATCAGTTATGCCCCCACCTAATGTAAGAGACAAAAAGTGCAATGTGGGTTATGTAATTATATTTTCGATAGTGATTACAGGAACACACTTAATAAACAAAAGCATGCTGATAAAATTTCAGCCCATATACCAGGCCCGTAGCCAGGATTTCCTTTCGGGAGGGGCTGACCCTTGAAATTTTTTCTGATCATACAAAAGTAATTTGTATAATTTACGGCAAAAAATTTAAACAAACCTGAAATGTATTTCTGCATAGGATACTTGATACCATGTCAAAAATTGTTATTTCGTATTTAATTTTTTTTTTTTTCAATTTCTGTTGCAATTTTTGACATTTAAAAGCACTTCCAGTTTCCAAACCGGTTCAAAAACCGGATAGCTTTTAGGGAAAAATTCCGCGAAGCTTAAAAAGCCCAAAATAACAATGTTTGAGATGAGCCTCAAGTATCCTATGAGAGAAAAAAAAAATACTGAAATGCAAACAAGTAACATGAATTGATTTAAAACACAGGATTAATACCAGCGTGGAAGTGTCTGTCAATACGAGTGCGAGATCTTGAAACTATTGATCCATAAATGAAATTAATTTCTTTTACATTATTTTTTTCTTCTAAAGAAAAATGAATCGCTACAGTCATATTTAATCATAAAAACTATCTTTGTATTTTACATTTTCTGATTATAATAGTTATAAATGCAGTACTCTTGGTATAATAAATTTACTAATGCAATGGAAGCAATCATCGTAATTTCTTCTTAGCCATGATGCTGATTAACTTATCAAGATCTTCTGTAATGTCCGAATGAATGGAAATCATTGCAAAGCAACTCGGTCTCTCATCGGTCATAATGATTCGAGGCAAAGATTTAGTTATTTTCATTGTTGAAAAAGATCTTTCTGCACTGACTGTTGTTACTGGGTTTTTAACCAAGACTGCGAACAAGTGTTTGATATTATTGTAATACGTCACATTACAGTACTAAAACTTTTAGAATCTCTGTGTTGGTGTCAATAATTTGTTTGCACTCTAATTCATATTCAGCTTTCACTTGCTACATTGACACATTATTATGAAAATTTTCAATAATATTTTCTACACGGGGAATAAAGACCGCGATACTCTTCTTCGGATGTATTTTGAGGGTTTCTATGTGTTGTCTGTCTAAATATTAGTCTTGGGATCTTTATTTCAGTTTGGAAGATGTCTTCCCGAAGTTTTGATTCACAATAAAATATCTTACAAAAGATTTCTACTGCATTTTTTCTATATTTATGTAAAAAAATTAGGACATTTTTAACATAAGTTACAGCCGATATCATGTCACGAAATTTTTCTTGAAGAACTCACTATGATTTTGTCAGACAGAAAACCTTCTCACAAACAGACTGGCATATGAGATCTTCTCCTGACTGCCAAAAAAAGCTCTATATACCAAAAAAATCTTCCACGTATTTTTAAAAATGTTTTCTGAGCTAATGCAAATGTATGTCACTCAACAAAAGCTAATATGATAAATGCAGAGGTCTCTCTCTCTCTCTTTTTTTTTTTTTTTTTCTTTTTTTCAATGGGGTATACTATGAAATTGCTTCTTGAAGCGCTAAATTTGCCTTTAGGTGATTTTTAAAAACTTTGTCACTGCTTGAACAAGTTCATGATACTTTCGAATTATGGGAATCAGCATGCTGTTGGAGAAGGCAAGATTTAACAGATAACTTTCAAAGTGGACGTATCTAATTTTTGGATACTCTGAGAAATTTTAGAATGGACCCCACTAACATGGCGAGACTTATTAGCGGTTTCATCATACGCCTTTTTGACGCATTTATACATGTCAAGGAAAAATTAATCACAATGTTGTAATATTACTTTTCCTGAATTTTTGGCAGAGAAGACATTTATTGGAATAAAACCTAAAAGAATTTTTTTGAATTATTGGGTTTTGTAATTTTTTTAATAGTCCACACATCTGAAACAAAGGTCAAGCTGTTCTGCGCTTGAGTTTCAGCAATTAAGATACGCGTTTTGTTTGGCAAACAGATCACATTACTTATTTTGATAATTAATTCTTTGGTAACTGTATCCGAGGATATATGAGTGATTTTATTCTAAAAGTCTTAGGTTAAGTAAATGGCATTTCTACGGATTATTATTATATCGCGTTTCAATTCATTCTCTCCAGACTTTGCACAAAATTTAAGACTCTTAGCTAATCGTCTTTTAGGTAGATTTCGTAAGAAATACTACCTATTGCAATCGCACCAGTTTATATATATATATATATATATATATATATATATATATCACTTTTTTATGGACACGATAACTTCTATAATTCTTCACCAATCTCCACCAAACTTGTACATAAAATCAAAGGGGATAAAATCTTGGCTAAGTTCGTTAATGGGCAAAATCGGACCATGGGGGTCGGAATAGGGGGCGTTTTTGTGAAAACCGAAAAAACGCCATAACTTCTTAATTAAAGTAGATATCGAATCGGTTTAAAGTTTATATTACTTCTTAAAAATAGGCCAAAAGTATATGCATGACAGATTTTTGATAAATTTAGAAGTGGGCTCAAGGGGCGAAAAAAACAGGGATTTTGAGAGAAAAAAATTCATAACTTCGTCAATTTTCAAGATATTAAGTCCAACTAAATTTTTTGTAAATGTTCTTAAAATTATCTAAAACTTTTGTATTTACAAGTTTTTGATAGGACCAAGTTTTATCGATGAAAAGAATTAAAAACGAAAAGAAAAAGGACGCTGAAAAAAGAGAAAAATCCATAACTCCGTCAATTTTTAAGATATCAAATCTGATTAAATTTATTTTGCATCTTCTCAATAATACCTACAATTTTATATTGACAAGTTTCTTATAGGACTAACTCGTATAGCAAAAAGAAATTAAACAAAAATAGGAGTTGGAGAAAAAAATCTCAAATCCAAACTGCTTATATTCTGACTCATTTTTAAATTTATTTTTGATTTTAAACGCATCCAAATGGTAGATCCTCTTATTTAGAAACTGTATAAAGTGACGCATTGGTCAATTTTCTGATAAAGACAGAATATATTTAAAAAAAGGCTACCAAAAAGGGTATTTTGAGCAGAATTTCCGAAAGTCATCGGGACTGAAAATTGAAGCAAGTATTCAAATAAGAAATTGCGTTTTTTTCCAACTCGTTTTTAAATCCATTTTTGTTCTCAAACGCTTCCAATTTACAGATCTTCTTATTTAGGAACTATATAATGTGATACATTGGTCAGTTTTTTGATAAAGACTGAATATATTTCGAAAAAGGCTACCAAAAAGGGTATTTTGAACAGAATTTTCAGAAATCATCGGGGCTGAAAATTGAAGGAAGTATTCAAATAAGAAATTGCGTTTTTTTCTGACTCGTTTTTAAATCCATTTTTGTTCTCAAACGCATCCAATTTACAGATCCTCTTATTTAGGAACTATATAATGTGATGCATTGGTTAGTTTTTTGATAAAGACGAAATATATTTCAAAAAAGGCTACCAAAAAGGGTATTTTGAACAGAATTTTCAGAAATCATCTGTGACTATGAAAATTTAAGGAAGTGTTCAAATAAGAAATTGCGTTTTTTTCTGACTCGTTTTTAAATTCATTTTTGCTCTCAAATGCATCCAATTTACAGATCCTCTTATTTAGGAACTATATAATGTGATGCATTGATCGGTTTTTTGATAAAGACAGAATATATTTTGAAAAAGGCTACCAAAAAGGGTATTTTGAACAGAATTTCCCGAAGTCTTCGTGATTTGAAAATGTTAAGGAGAAGTTGAAAAGGAAGTTTTCACATAGCAAACTGCGTTTTTATATGACTCGTTTTAAAATCCATTTTCGCTTTCAAACGCATCCAATTTACAGATCCTCTTATTTAGGATCTATATACTGTGTCGCATTGGCCAGTTTTTTGATAAAGATAGAATATATTTTTTAAAATGCTGTCAAAGTGAGTATTTCGCACAAAATTTTTCGAAGCAATCATGATTAAAGAATTAAGGATGTATTCAAACAACTAATCGGTTATTTTATGACTCATTTTTAAATTCATTTTTTTTCTCAAATGCATTCAACTGACAGTTTTTTGTTATTTAGGAACTGTATAATGTACTGTTTTGGTCGATTTTTTAATAAATTCAGAATCTATTTCAAAATATATTGTCAAAATAGGCATTTGAGCTGAATTTTTCTTAAGATGATTTTGATAAAACCAGTTTTTGCAGAAAAATGAAATTAAAAATTTTTCATAAACGGCCAAATGAAGTTATTAAACTGGGTTTATCTCTAATCATATTTTTTTTGTTGTTGTTGTTGTTGAAATGAGCACTCTTCGAAATCTACCTCCGCCTATAGGCCCAGCCGACAGGGGTTTTTTATATTGATTTCTCTAACATTAGAGGATCATCATCATGGTAATCTCAAAATGGCATATTTTTCTCTCCACAAAATAAGATTGTTTCAAGTATTGGTCCAAGAGCTGCTCTGATTTCTTCTTTTCCTTAAAGCTCTTTGAAAACTCAACAATGAAATATTAATTTGTTGTATTCCTAAAAAATCTTAATTTTGGTTGCTAAAATAACATACGGTTTGTGATAATCTAATTGCATATTTTATAAGAATTCCATAAGAAAACACATTTAGCATTTTTCTAATATCTGAAACATGTAGAAACGGGTCTTCTTGGTTTTTTGTGTTCTTTCTGTACCTATTTTTTCGTGAAAAAACAAAAAACAAGGTTTACAATTAATGCATTTTAGAATATGTAAGAAAGGGAAATACTATTTCTGGATCTTTCTTACATTTTTCTTATTTTTTGTTTCTTTCCTACAATTATTGGAAAACTATATGGCTGTTTGGAAAGTAAAATGGAACCAAAAATGTTTTTCTTCGTGGCATCATCTAAGTCATCTTTAGTTACATATAGCACTATCGAATCGAATTGCTTGTCATACTGTAGACTCATATCGAGTACTTGACGAATCCCTACCAAAGTCAAGTTGTTTCGAACGCTAACATCCAAACAATTCTAAATTTTAATTTCTAAACAAGATCTGTTGTCAGAAAAAGGTGATATTATTGGAATTGGTTTCATGTAAGTCAGTTCAAGATTTAGTACGCCATTGGTGCTGTTTTGTAATTTTGCAATTGAAAAAAAAAAAAAAAGAAAAGAAAAGAAAGGATACATGTCTGAAGAATTAATTTTGCCATTTCATATCATATTTTCTAGTTACTTAAAAGATTCCATTAACAATCATTAACATTTATCTTTCCATCTTATCCAGTCATTTGACAAAATAATGTATCTTCCGTCATAAAATTCGCGGCTTAAAAAGTTCATTTTAGACACAGAAATTATATTTGATAAAATTCGTTTTTTTTTTTTTTTTTTTTTTTTTTTTTTTACTCAGACTACACTTTACTTCAATTATTAAATTAAATTTCTGGCTGTAAAATGAGCCAGTGTTGTTGTTTAAATTTTTTTCTTCGTCCCTAGACACAATTCAAAATGTCTTTATACTGACTTCACAAATAGCACCCCTTAGATCGTCAGCACACCCCGCCTACATCTGTAAGATTGGCCTCACAGTGTAATTGAGGAAAATTTGATCCAAATACGTGTGCTGACGGGATATAAAACTCTCTCCGGTAAAAAACTTAAAAAAAATCCCTACATAGAGCTATCCATCCCTGAAATTGATAGTTCTACAAAATACAAAGAAAGTTAACCAGACAAAGCAGCTACTTTACGTACATTTGCACATTTTCTTACTATTAAAGATTCACATGCAAACAATTCGCAGAAAAGTTGATCAGTGAAGAGACTGTAGGATGCCGCCATGGCTTTTTTTTTTTTAAGGTTTTTCGAAGCCGTACCGTTTTTCTTCGCATCTTTCTTATTTTTCTTTTCTATCTCATTTTTCAAAAATACATTCTAATAGTCTCTTTTTAATAAAAAGTGTTTTACAGTTAGAACATCATTAACAAAAATACTTTCTTTAAAATTATATGTTTTTCACATGATTTTACATTATAGGCGGCTATTAAAGTTTTTTGCCCCCTTCTGCGCAAAACATTCATTCGGCATATGTGTATTACACTAAATATTCTTAGTCAAATTAATGATACGGAATTACACTTGATCTAATTTTACTGCACATAAAGATAGTTAAAATTGCATTATAGAAATAATTTATACTTTTTGTGGTAAATTTCTATTAAAAAAAAAAACAATATATCCAAATGACCGATATAATGAAGGATAACTAACTGTAATTGAATAAATGGATATTTTTACAGCTAAAATACAATTAATTTTAATGTAATGGAAGATGAAAACAAACAAAACTTTTTTTTATTGTCATAGAGATAGTTTTGTAAAGTCTTTTTAAACTTTCGGGGGGGCTTCAATCCCCTTAACCCCCTCCCTGGCTACGTGCCTGCCATATACATATACATTGCCACCTAGACTAGGTGGCCTAGTAGTCTAGGTGGCAATGACATATACCGTTTTGCATTGTTGGAGCTCTAAAAAATCGTTTTGAAGTAAGCTAGCTATTTTATTACAGAAAATTTTAGATATGTAAAATGTGTAAATAACTGAATTGTTTTCATATTTAAAAATGAATTATTTTATTTTATTTAGTTATTATTTTTTTATTATTTATTTATTTATTTATTAAGGGGGCAGATATATTATTTAATAACTTGTAAAAATGTACTGTTACTCGATATATATAATTTTTTTTTTTTTTTTTTTTTTTTTTTTTTTTTTTTTAACAGTTAGTATCTCAATTCCCTGACTATTTGCTAGTTTTGTTATAAACTGGAGATGACAAGCTAGTTGTTATTTAAATTTCATGAAATTATTATCATTTTTAAATACATTTTTTTTCTTTCAATATATTTGCCTTCTTTTTGGCCAACCATTTTACAATTTGCAATTGCAAGTCAATGTATTTCGTATTATACACGAAGTTAAAATTGTATTATAGATCTTTTTATGTTTTATAAATTTTATTTCATCATTATTTAAGAGTAATGTAGTATTTTAATAAATTTTTGCCTACATGGCTTTTCATTTTTATTATCTCAAGGTTCAACAACTAAGAAAGTTCATTTATTTTTTGAAGTTCAAATGTCAATGTATGTAAAATATTCTATATTTTTAAAACTTTGTTATAGTACAAGTATAATAATTTTGTCTCCCTGCATAACAATATTTTGATTATTATTTTATGGATAGATTTTTTTTTTTTTTTTTGTGTGTGTATATATATATAGATAAGAATCAAAATTTAATCATTTGAAACTTGAAAATAATTTTAGCCTTGGGGAAGTATAAAACAGCGCAACTTTTGACTGTTTAAAGCTAATTGATGATTAAATGGATCTTTAAACCTCTTTTGCAATTTGAAATTTTAAAAAGGCATTTCAACTTTACTGGTACATTTTTTGTGCCTGATGTGCCTGTGTGTCTGGGGGGTAGATGAAAAAGGAACCAGAATTTTACTTTTGGCTTATGCATATCGTTTATTTGTTTGGTATTTTGCGCATGTTTTCTCAAGGAGTCAGAAAAACTATATACAATTGCCTTATTTATTAAAAAATTTGACTATAATTTGAAAACCCTTTGAATTCGCTCCTGAAAATTTACTTACTCTGCTTTAATAATTTATTTGTTATTTATCTATACATTGCATCTAATATATTTATATGATGTATTTAATTATATATTTTATCTAATGCCGGGCAACAACGAACGGGTCAGCTAGTAGAGATAGCTATAAATATATAAAATAGTTTGTCTTGACAGACTGATAATCAACGCACACCCCAAACTACTGAATCTAGAACCATGAAAATTGGCGAGAAAGTACTTCTTATGATGTAAACATGCACTAAGATGGAAGTTTTGAAATTACCCCCCTTAAGAGGGACAAGCGGGGGGAGGTCAAAAATTCTGGAACAAATTGCCGTATCTCAGCAAACATTTAAGGTAGGAGCGTAAAATTCCAGAAAATAAATCTACTTAAAAAATTATTAAACACATAATCCAGTGATTTTAGAAATCTCACCATAAGGGGGTTTAAAGGGGGGAGTCGAAAAATTTAGAACATTTGGCACATCTCAACAGTCTTTTCAAATAAGAACGTGAAACAGCAGAAAATAAAATTTTTAAAAACTAATTAAATACGTGTTTCAGCGATATTTTAAAATTTCCACCCCCGAGGAGTTTAAATGGGGGTGGAAAAATTCCATATTTTTTTGTACATATCATAGGAAAGCCCTCAAATCACTCTTTCATATAATAAATCTTTCTCCCTCTCCCCCTGCCCCCTCTTATCCTCTATTGGGGAAAATTTTCGATCTTTTTTAAAATTGTAACGTTTTATCATTTTAGACCTTTTTTTTTTTTTTTTTCGGGGTCTTTCGATAAATATTACTTATAATATATGAAAATTTTATAGTTAGGGGAAGGGTTCATTCTGAGAGGGAGGACAATTTCCTAAATTTGGAATACATCTCTCTTGTGATATATCGTTGTATTCTTATTTTGCCCTCACGGGCAACCACTTTTCTAATTTTAGCCAATAACTTTCATGTGATATATTGCTGGAAAGCCCTTTGACTGCTTATTCGTATTATGCACGACTCGTGTCCCTCTCGGGTGGAACGGTTATTGTATTCCATCAGGAGATCGCCTAATAATGGGGGAAATATATTATATAAGACTAATAATAACATAAGATTATTTGACTATCTCGATACACTAACAAGGAAGGTCTCCATTGGGGGCATACTCAGAATTTTTTGAAAAAAATACGAATTAAACTACTCATGTAGGTAATAAAGGATCAGTGAAAATTAGCGGCGGAATCACATTATTAGATATGTAAAAAAAATAAAATAGTTTGGAATAATTGGCGTAAAAAGCTGAAAGCGACGCGGGATTTGACGAGCAGTGCATTTCCTCGCCAAAAGCAGACGATTTTAACGAATCTGAAAATTGATTTTAATTGACTTCACTGTTAAAAATCTGCAGCATTTACTGCAACGTCACTCCACTACTTTTATAGAATATCTCTCTTCTGACCAATGATAATGCTCCATAATACGGTGAATTGACCGTGTCATACACTGTTAAAAATCTGCTGCAGTTTGTTGCAACGCACTCCACCGCTTGTATGCTTGTATATAATATCTCTATTCCAACCAATGAGCAAGCTCCATTTCACGGCCAAGTAACCGTTTTCTATACAAGCAAGGGAGTGCGTTGCAACAAAATGCAGCAGATTTTTAACAGTGTATTTTTCAATTTGGAACAATTTTAATCAATTTAAATTGCGTTTTAAATGATAAAATATATTAATTTCATTTTGTTATAAGTACATATAAACGTATATGACAAAATTACACTTAAAGTAAAGTAAAAATGCAAAACTAAAATTACTTAAACTAAGCTTATTTAAATAAATTGAACATACTTTAAAAAGTATTCGAAGCGTAAAAGTGTATTTTTCAAAATTTCGTTTTTTCGCCAACCGGACATAAATCGCCAAATAAACGAAATTTTTATTATTTTTTTACGAACGTTATAAGGAGGTTCCGCCGAAATTTTTTTTATAAACATATATAACTATATGAGAAGAACATTCTGTAATTTTTTTCAGATTTTTCTGAATATGCCCGTATGGAGACCTTCCTTGTAAGTTATCTTGCGAATTATGATATATACAAGGTGTCCGAAAAGTCTGGAAACGGCCGAATAACTCGAGAAATACATATGAGATTGAAAAACGTAAATATATGTGTTAAATATTTTTAAATAAGCTACTCTGTGATACCAAATTTGACCTTCGAAACCGACCCCCTGGGGGTCAGAGGGGGTCCAACTTTGAAATCTTAAATTATAACCCCCATTTTTTATTGCAGATTCGGATTTTACGGACAAAAATACGTAACTTTTGTATTTGATGTTTATTTCAAATCTTCGTTTATCACGGTGTAATCGAGCATATTAAATCGATACATATTCCCGCTTTTCCAACGGGATTTTCCCTAATCGAAACTGATTGGGCAGAATTTTTGACGTCAAATTCCTCGTCTTTTGTAGGAATAGCGTTTCCTGAAAATCACCCGTGGCGGTTATTTCAATAGTGCTACACTGTTAAAAATTTGACCCATTTGCTGCAGCGTCACTCCACAGCTATTATAGAATATCTCTTTTGTGACCAATGAGAATGCTCCATAACACAGTAAAGTAATCGTTTTCTATAAAAGCGGTGGAGTGACGATGCAGCAAAAGGGTAAATTTTTTTACAGTGTACTTTACTGTGATATGGAACATTCTCATTGGTCATGAAAGAGATATTCTATAAAAGCTGTGGAGTGACGCTACAGCAAATGGATCAAATTTTTAACTGTGTAGCACTACCGAAATAATCGGCACGGGTGATTTTCAGGAAACGCTATTATTGCAAAAGACGAGGAATTTGATGTCATAAATTCTCCCCAATTAGTTTCGATTAGGGAAAATCCCGTTGGAAAAGCCGAAATATGTATCGATTTAATATGCTCAATTATACCGTGATAAACGAGGATTCGAAATAAACATCAAATACAAAAGTTATGTATTTTTGTCCGTAGAATCCGAATCTGCAATAAAAAATGGGGGTTATAATTTAAGATTTCAAAGTTGGACCCCCTCTGACCCCCAGGGGGTCGGTTACGAAGGTCAAATTTGGTATCACTGAGTAGCTTATTTAAAAATATTTAACACGTATATTTACGTTTTTCAATCTCATATGTATTTTTCGAGTTATTCGACCGTTTCCAGACTTTTCGGACACCCTGTATATATATGTATATTAGTCTTCATGTTGACCATAGTACTCGGAAATTTTCCTTCTTGGAGTCGGAATTTTTGAGCCGACACCCCCCTACGCGATTAGGGTGGTTTACGCCCCTGTTGATCTGCATCAATTAAACAATGTATTTCTGGCGTAGTGCCAAGATCAGCCAATTCAATTTCCTTCTCAAGGGCAAGATGTCTTACCCAATTCGAAGGAACTTCAACCTCTCCACACGTAATAGAATTTATGACAACTGCATTTATTTTCTTTCTTTGATCGGGATTAATTCTGCTTTTTAGAACCAATTCTACGATATCATACATCTGTTTTTTGGATTGTTTATTTCTAAACGGATAAATTACAAGTGATTCTCTGTTAATGATTTTTAAATTCAAGAAATCAGCAATTTCCTTTTTTATGAAAGTCCTCGTCGCCCCTCCGTCTATCAAACATCTAATTAATGTTCCATCATTTGATCTACTTTCTACCAATGCGGAAAGCGTTTGCAAAAACACTGTATTTGAAATTTTGTCGTTTACCTTTTTCTCTTTACAAAATAAACTATTTTCTATTGCCAAATCATCACGTTTATCGTTTGAGGAAGGGGGGTTACAATTTGATCACAAATTAAAATGTTATGAGGTAATTTACAATTGCAACACACATTATTTTTCTTCCAACACTTCTTCATTACGTGCCGACGTTGGAAACAAATAAAACAACGGCCCTGTGCCATTAAAGCTTTTTTCCTTTCTGAAACATTTAAATAACAATTTTCATTCGAATGAGAATTATCGGAACAAAAAATACATTTATTCCCGGCAGTCGCCAGAAAGGCGGAGGTTGTAGACATTGGTTTCTTTTGCGGATTATTACCATATCTGGATCTGTTAAAATTAGTAGGATTGTAAGAATTATTACTCGCTTGTTTTTGTTTCAAATTTTCTGAACCGCTACTCTGTTGATTTGATAGTAAAAGTGATGTTTCACGACAATAAATTTCTTTCCTTAAAAATTCCATTAAATCACTTATATCAAACTGATCTTCTGAATTTCGTTGTCGATTATATTGAAGAGTTATTTCATCGGGAATTTTTTGTAATATTACGGGGCAAAGTAAATTACTGTATGTTCCGGCAGCTACGTCTAGCGATTGTAGAGATCTAACTTGAATTTCAATTGCATCATACATTTTCCTGAGGGCCTTAATATTACAAATTAACTTAACTGGTTCAATTAATAACAATTTATTCATATGTGAGCTAGTTATTAGGTCTAAGCGACCAAACCTGTTTTTAAGTAACTGAATCGACGAATCATAATTCTCGTTAGTTAAAGCAAATCCTGAAACTGCGGATAAAGCAGTTCCTTTTAAATAAGTTTTCATATACGCGAATTTCTCTATCTTACTTAAGGACTTATTATTATGTATCGCTACTTCAAATGAATTCCAGAAACCTAACCATTCACTACAATCTCCATTAAATACCGGTATGTTTAATCGGGGTAAGTTAAGTGTTTGGTTTTCATGCGAAACAGGTAGTCTTTCATCATGTCGGTTACTTTCTGTTTGCGGTTTCTTTTCTAAAGATTTTAGACATCTAATTTTGTTTTAAAGGTTGTACCCATTTCCCGATATTTATCACTACCTGTGATTTCTTTTTTCAGTTCTTTAATTTCAATTTCAGATTCAATCGAACTGTCTAACTCTTTCAATTCTTTAAGTTTTTCATCTAACTGATTTTTTAAATCGTGTAAGTCTTCAATTTTAGCTTCGACTAAATAAGTTTCATTAACTGGATTTTCTAATGTATTATCTATTTTCGTGGTTAATTTAGTGAACAATTCTCTTACCGCGGTTCTTTTTAATTTAGTTCGTTCTATATCCATTATCAATGTTATTTACAGAATTCAAATTAAATAATTAAAGGGACTTACCTCAATCAGGTCGCACTGACATCAGAGTCGTCGCGTGTAATCAATAATCTTAAATCAAATAATAAGATAATAAATCAAATATTCGAAAGGTCGTGTTCCATCGGGTCTGGCGTCACCATGAAGATTCTTGTAATCCTTGTCGTCGCGTCGTTCGAATTATAATATTTGTGTTCTACTCATCAATCATCCATTTCTTTGAACACATACAGTTTATTATTCACAAAACACATAAACATACACTAAACTTCACAAACATATTAAATAATAGTTTTCTCGGCTTTTCGCCGGATCAAAAAACATCTTCCATCCAAGCGGGAATCAAAAAAACATTCTAAACTATTTATTCCCTCGGGACGGGATGACGTCACGACAAAATCCCCATAGGGATCATTTCTTTCCCCAAGGAATGAAGTCGTAACAGTAATAAAATTTACTTACGGAGAAAAGTGACTTCGAGAAGGAACAGCGTCCTCAGCATTATCAGAATTCATATTCATGATGACAAATGCATATAATAATCACCAAAGTTATTTTCATAAGAAAAACGACTATGTTTCATGCACAATCGAGTATTAAATAAATTTGAAAACCTCCAGCTAATTCTTGTCTACCAAAAGCAGAAGAAAATGTTATCTTCGTGTTATGTAACTAAATAATAAATAAATAAACGATCCCATTAAAAATTATGTTCTTCAAACGAAAAGCCAACAAAGATTAAATTTATTGTTCTATTTGTTATGATTGGCGCCATATAAACAGATCGTTGGAGTAAGTTCCGCATACATAAATCTGTAATTACCACAAATTTTCATTTGAAACTGCAATGAAATACTAAAATAAATAAACAAACATTAAGTTCTCCCGTCATTTTGATAAAAAAGAAATAAAATGACTTGAAAAGGAATAAGTAAGCAATTTTAAGTGGAAAAAGTTATTTCAATCTTTTCTACACATGAGTAAATAAAATTTTCCGGCTTTAGAAAAAATGAGCCCGGGCCCGCCCGAGCCCGAAATCTAAAATAAAATTAGAGCCCGAGACCGTGTCTGGCCCGGGCTCGGGCCAGGCCCGTAACCAGATGGGGGCGAAGGGGGCTGAGCCCCCCCTAGCTTCCTCCAGAGCCCCCTCTAATGCTTTCAATATTTTTTACTTTTTTTTTTTTTTTTTTTTTTTTTTACAAAATATATATTTTAACTTTCCTCAAGAAAAAAAAGAAAGGGAGAAAAAAACTGAACTTCACTTTTAGATTTTTAACTGCTTTGAATGCAATGAAATATGTCAAACATTACCATCAGAACCCTATTAGATCAGTTATTTTACCCTATAGGCTATAATCTAGTTTGCTGCAAAGAAATTTGCGAAACTGGAAACGCGTTCTAGATCGGAACATTTCTTTCTCCTCAAAAATTAAATCCAGATGCGCTAACTAGCTACCACATGTTTCGTCGGTATGGAAACAGGCATTCTGGTCAAGCTGGTCGGCAATTAGTGAAGAAATGGGGGAAACGTCTTAACTAAACGTAGTTAATTAAAAATACGTGTTTCTAAATTTTAATGATTTACCTATTGGCAATATATATTTGGCAGTAGATTTAGTTAATGATGAAACATCAATTACAAAACAGATTATCGAAGGAAATTAAAAAGAGAAAAATATGTAAATTTGAATGAACAAATGAAATAAGAAAAATAATTGCTTGAATACTCGTAATTGTTTCATCCTGGGGGTGTAGGAGAGGGTATATAAGAAAAAAGAAAAAATATATCTTTTTTTGTGTGTGTTTCATAAATTTGCAAACCATTTTTTTTTTTTTTCAATTTGTTATATAATAATAAAAAACATGATCAAGGCTATTTTAAGATAAATTATCTTAATATCTTACATTAAAATATCTTCAATTATTTGTTATATGATGCATTTAAATTTATTTTCAAGCTTAAATCCGCTACTTTCTGACACATTTGCGAAATAATTTTTATTAATAAAGGCATAGAATTTACAGCTATGGATTATTCAGACTCAAAGAATTAAACTGCGCAACTGAGTTTTGTGTTTTATAAGACTGTTTACCAATTTAAACAAACTACTTTCTGTTTTTTTTTTTTTTTTTTTTTTTTTTAAGACGTTTGCAATTATTCAGACAATACAATACAGAATCGAGCAGCGTTTAATGTTTTTCTATAAAAGAATAGAAAAATAAATAAATAAATAAATAAACTGATAAAAAAATAACGACAAATTTGACGCTGTAGGCTGATTTCTTGTGGAATTTAACGATGAAATGTTAGTCATAGAGTAGCTAATGATTATAACTTATGATAACTGCTCCTCTCAACAAGCGCAAAACGTTTTGACACATTTACAAATTCATTTTTTAACAGAAATATATAAAATTGGAATGCCTGAGTATGGAAGCGATTTCAAATCGAACTTATTTTTCTATTTTTTAATAATTAAATTACCTATCCAGTTCTAAGCTATTTCGACTACGCGATCACCCGTTTTTCCCCTGCTTTTCGACCGGTTTTTCTGCTTTCGTCGGGAAATGTGCTCAAAAGTGTCAACTTTGAAGGCTTGTTATGAAAAATCTACTGTGTTTTTTAAAAAACAGAAAACTGAGTGCAATTAGGCAGTTTCTGAATAATAACACCTGCTATTTTCATGCATTTCCGAACAAAATAAATTAAAGAATATGTCAAAAAGTTGCCCTTTTTTAATTTAAGAACACCCTTAGGTGAGAAGCTGATGTTTTTAAGTAAATGCGAAGAAAATTCTTGAATGCATCATGAAAATTCATCATGATATTGAGTGAAAGAAGAACATTTTTTAAGACCCTTAGAAACAGGGGAAATGCATAACAATAAATAGTTGCTGTCATTTAATGAAAACTGTTCACTTGTTTAGAAAATGGAAGTTCATGTCCTTGTGTTTTTTTTTTCCTCTGAAATGAGTTTGGACCAACTTCAGGAAAAACATGTAAAACGTATACGGTTAAGGGGGCACAGTGCCTTTGAAAACATATCTTTAATTTTGAATAGCATTGTAATACATCTGGTGGCACAATACTTAATAATAAAAAATAAATAAAATTATTATTATTATTATTATTTCTAAAACAACCTATTTTACAAAATTAAATTAAAAAAATAACTTTTTAAAAATCCCTACTACATTTATAAATATGAATATATTGTCTTTGATTTTTTTTTTTCTTTATACTATATATAAAACTGTGTATAAATTTTTAGATGTATGGGATTTTACATTTAATATGAATTTTTTCTCTAACCAACCCTAAACTTGAATGTTAAATCCATAGAAAAAATATTCATTACTCCATGGAGAACAACTAAAAAAAATTTCAAACCTCTATCTAAATTAACAAAAAAATCTTTACAGATTTATTATTTTTATTTATTATTATTATTTTTTTTTATGAGGATGCTTTAATTTTCCAAACCGGTTCCGAAAATAAGTCTCCTCACAAAAGATAAACGAAATTTAAAAATTATGAAACGACCTTTGTATGGATCAATCTGACCTATTCAATGAAAAAAAAAATAATCATTTTAAAATGTGTAAATTTAAATGAGATACTTTTTAAAATCTCTTCCATAGGATTAGTATTAGGGAACGAATTTTTTCGCTTAACTGAAGTAGCCTCTTAAATAATTGTGTGAATAAGAGATCTGCACGAACCGATTTCCAATAACGGCTTTCAGGCCGGGCCGGGCTCGGGTCTTAATTCTTTTCCTGGAGTATCGGGTCGTGCCGGGCCTAACTTATTTTATCTGTAGGAAGCTGAGACTGATTTCATTCTTCCTAGTCTTCAAGGAGCGAAGTAATTGGTTACTATTGAATTATTCCGTATGAAAATTCTTTTCTCGACATGGCCAAGTCTGTCATAAACCGGTAAAATTTGGCTTGGTCCAAAAATTTTTGCAAAATAGGCATATACTTTTAAAATTTGATTATTTTACAATTAAACATTAGAATTTATTCTTTTTAAAGAATCGTAGATTACTAGGCTTATTAAAATAGAGTTAAGCACATGGAAAAAAAACTTTTTTTAAACTGTTCATCCATGCAAAATGAATACATTAATAAGCGAGAAAAAATAAATATTAAACATTTACACCTGTACAAGGGAACGTATTTCTTCTTTCCAATGCGATTCCGTCTTACAAGATTTTACTTATACCATATACCATTTTTTAGATTTTTACGTCTCCATTACATGAATTACAATTAATAATACTAATGATAACTGAAACATATACATACAACAAACAAAGATTCATTAAAAGCATAAATATCCCAGCCTACGACACTCTGCATAAATGGAGATTATAAACATGGAAAAAAAATAAAAGACAAAGATAATTTTTTTTTGGTCTGATGTCTTCCGTAAGAATAAAGGTCAAAGTTCTGTAGAAATTCACTCGGGCCGGGCCGGGTTCGGGTCGAACTTTTAACCTTTTTTTCGTGCCAGGTCGAGCTCGAGCCTTGTTTTTAGCTATTATATCAGGTCGGTCGAGTCACTAAATCTTCTCTACAAGCTGGGCCGAAATTTTTTTCTCTGGATCGGGCCGGGCTTGAGCCTGGAAATTTCGGCCGGTGCCGATTTCTAGTGTGAATTTTCTAATGTAGATTCAAAAGTTCACAAAAAATACTTTAGAAAATGAAATTTTCATGTATTCCTTGATTTGGGACATAAAAGGGTTCAGGAGTACACAGCCCCTAATTGTTTTATATATATTCATTTTCCGATGATCACGAAGTATTTCCCATTTAAGAAGGTTTTCGTCATAGAGAGGTTACGCTTTAGTCGGGTTCGTTTATAGACAGGTGCATTTTACCATAGATTTTACTGTATTAAATTTGTTTACGTACTGTATAAATTGCTAAAAGATGTCAGCCCCGCAAAAAAATTTCGGAGCCCCCCCTAACATGATTCGCTGGTTACGGCCCTGGCTCGGGCTCGGGCTGAGCCCGTCTCATCTCTAGTGTCTGGAGCAAATAAAAAAAGTCAAAAACATTAGTTTAACGCGAAATACAGTTGCAAATCGTATTGATGATATTGCTGAGAATTTAAGAAAACAACTGTAAATCTATAATTACAACATTTTAAACCTATTTCTACCTAAGTCGAAAAGGATTTTTTTTTCTTCTTTACCTTTTTAGGTAGACTTCGTATGAAATATTACCTATTGCTGTCGCTCCAATGTTGGAATTTCTGAAAAAATTTTGCAGCCTGACTTACTTACAATTTTTATACCATCCTCTTTGAAGCCATTCAAAATTACCTCTTGTTTGGACATACCGACTTCAACACCGACAAATGTGCGCACAAGCCAATTTTCGCGGAAATTACTGCTCGCTAAAAATTAATGCTTTTACAGTGCTTTTTTTAAAATAAATAGATACTAACAAGGGCACCACCAAACATGGTGCACACAGATTTTAATGATTTCAAAGTATGTTGTAGGGGTCATACCACTAATTATTCAGCTGAAAGGATTCTTTCAAATGGGCCTTAGTTTTTGAGAAATTGGGGGTCAAAGTTCAGCGTATATTTCAAATACTTATTAGTACGAGCGCCGCATGTGAATCGGTGGCGTCGTGGTAACGAACGAGCCTGCAAGTCGAAAGGTTGCGGGTTCGAATCAGTCCTCGGCCTTTTACATATTTTTATGTTTTTTTACACTTCGCAAATTATAAGCAGAATTGAAAATTCGACAGCTTTGAACCTTTTGATATTTTCTGAAGAGGACAGTTTACATTGTCAACATTTTTTTATTATTATTTTTTCAAAATATGGTGAACTGACTGCACTTCAGGGTTCAATTAAACGTACATTTTGCAACAAATAAATTAATAAAAATTTGTATTTAATTAAAATTTTGAAAAAGTATAAGAAAATTTCAATATTTTAAAATCTCCACTACTTTAAATATTAATATTTTTAGATTAATCCGTCACTTTTTTTTTCTTTTCAAATGTGTATTACACAATATTGTGCTTGGATTTTTAGATAATTTAATACTGCATTTAATGTAATTTATATTACTAAAATACTTAATTCGTGATAAATATGTTTAAAAATATATTAAAAGTAAAAAAAAAAAAAAGTTTCATCATCATTTGTAAAAGTGCAAAAATAAGACCAATAACAAGAAATCTTCATTTATTCTGATAATTACGGAGGAAAGCAGACGATTAAAAAAAGTATTTTTATATGTATTATAAATTTTATCTCATTAAACAGATGATACGGAAAGAGTATTTTGATTTGTTATAAAAATAGATGTAATCTGTCATTCTTATTTGTGCAAACGATAACTTATGTTTATGTTGAACTTTGGAGATAAATGTATTTACAGAAAATTGGAAAATTGAAAACTTGGATAACTAGCAACAACTTGCATTTTAACATTACTGCATTAATATTTTATTATTTTTTCGAAGATACGCATTACTTGAATAATCTAATCCTAAAGACATTTAAAAAATTGCACCCGAAAATTATTTTGTATTATTTATACATATACAAAAAAAGGCAAGTTTTCATTTAGAATGCTATAAAATAAAAAAGCGATAGGGAAAAAAAATCATTATTTCAGGATTGTGCTTAAAATAAAAAACACGAATAATAATTAATAAAAAAAAGTTCTAGGCGTAAACTAGTTTTGTAGTTTTGTCAATAGAAATATTCGTTTAAAAATAGCAGAAAAAAAATAAATTTTCATGAAAAAATTTAAAAATGTAAATGTAATTTATTAAGAAAATATCAAAAGCTGTAGAAATTTTGTAATAAAAATACTTAAAATTTGCAACGTGTAAAAATACAAAAATAAATAAATAAAAGCCGATGACTGATTCGAACCCGCAACCTTTCGACTTGCAGGATCGTTCGTTATCACGACGCCACCGATTCACGTGCGGCGCTCGTACTAATAAGTATTTGAAATATACGCTGAACTTTGACCCCCAATTTCTCAAAAACTAAGGCCTATTTGAAAGAATCCTTTCAGCTGAATAATTAGTGGTATGATCCCTACAACATACTTAGAAATCATCAAAATCTGTGTGCACCATGTTTGGTGGTGCCCTTGTAAGTGACTCGGCGGCCCACGGATTAAAGACTGCTGTGCTAGAGCATCTTCTTAAATCTCCTTATGTAATATTTAAAAATTTGTTTTTAGGAGAAAGTCTACCACGTTTCTTGTTTCAAATGCGTTGACTGCCTGTATAGTATTGGTACGGGTCCATTTGTGCCGCATGACGGTCAAGTGTACTGCAAATCCTGTCACTTGCGCAACTTCGGTGTCCGGTGCTTTCGCTGCAAGTATGCCATTACAGATGACAGCGCCCTTATGTACAACAAGGAACCTTATCACAACTCTTGCTTCACCTGCTGCATGTGCGAGACGAGACTGTCGAGGAGGCCTTTTAAAACCATCGAGGACAAGTGGTATTGTTTCAATTGTTATGGAAACACTTTCTGCCAAAAATGCCACCTCTGTGAAGAACCGATTGTGTTAGGTAAGAAAAAAAAGTCCTTCCGGCCAGTACCGGGAGGAAGAGGTAGCTTTCATAACTTACTTACGTACTAACTAACTAACTTAAATAACTAACTTACATACGTAGCTTTCACTTACAAAAAAAAAAAAAAAAAAAAAAATTATTAATTAATTAATTTAAAAAAAAATTAAATATATTCTTTAAACATGCAAAGCTCAAATCAGTTTATTTCACATAACTTATACTTATTTTGTAAAAAGTGTTTCTATTCCTAGAAAAATTTTGAAATTTTTGTAGGTGATGTAAATCTGGTCTGATGAGGTTTTATTAAAAGATTGTATACGGACATATAACGTATAAAAAATTTCCTCCCAAAAAGCCGTAAAATGACCTGCATTAAATTTAAATTTGAAGTTGTTGAAATTCATATTTTAAAAAACTAATTGCCCCATCGTTTTGAAAAAGGTTTCAGCTTTATAAGCATATTTTTGGTTTTATAATAAATGCAGTCGAAATTGCTTCTTCTTTTCGTTTCCGGTGCGTAAATGCATTTGTGCGCATGTGCAAGCTTTCTAGTTTCCCGAGCATCAAAGAATTGACTTTTTGATGAGGGTGAGTTGTCTTTCGTAATTTTTATCTTGCAAATTAATAATAATAATAAAAAAATCTGAACTTCAGGTACATCAGAAAAGACCTTGGAATAATTTCACAAAAAAAAAGAGCCTTTTACGTGCCGTAGATTTTGCTAGCCATCGCAGACACACGCACACACAGATACACACGCAGACATACAC
The DNA here is from genome assembly GCA_964019185.1 of Maratus speculifer. Lineage (NCBI taxonomy): Eukaryota > Metazoa > Arthropoda > Arachnida > Araneae > Salticidae > Maratus > Maratus speculifer. Next base: position 217,668,981 of record OZ025294.1, read on the forward strand.
ACAGACAGAGCGTTTTGTTCTTTTATGAGTATACATTGTAAATCTGCCAACAAAAAGACATACAGTGGAACGTCCCTTTAACGAAGTCTCTATTTAACGAAGTTTTCTACTTAACGCAATTTTCTGCTGAACCTTGACTTTAAACACTATCAACATATAAATTAATCTCCATATTACGAAAAAAAATCTATATAACGAAATTTATGCCACTTTCGTGCGTGTACAACATTTAAACTTATAGAGATAAATTTGGTGGATGTATGAATTTATTTCGGAACATTCTATGAAAACGACATTATTTATTCTTTTCCATTCAAAAGAAGAAATGTTAAAAGCTTTCGATGCTAATGGCATTCCAGTATCATCAAAATGTTACAGATAAAGTTTCCGGATATTAAAAAAAGCACGAAAATTTTCATGAATAGTGTATTTTTAAGAAACGTGTACAAAGTAATTACAGGCATTTTTTAGTGTTAAGGATTTGAAATCCCGAGAAAAGGGGAAAGGTACGCAACACGTCAGTTTTGGTTTACTTCTCCTTATTTTTTTATTTATTTTTTAAGTACTTAACTGATCAATATTTTTGAAGAAAGATTTTCAAATAATGCCTATTTTTCTCATGTTTCTGACAGAATTTTTCACTTTTTATCACCGATTTTTCAAAAGAGAAATTTTTCTCTAATTGAATCGAATGCTGAGATTAAAAAATGCAGAATTTACAATAAAAATTTACTGGTGAATATAATAATAATTCATGATTGGAATATGGATGCAACGTACGACGTACGGGCAAATGAGAGAGGCGGTTAAAACTTATTTTAATTTCTCTCATATGTCTGTATTTCATTTTTAAAAAATGTCACTGCCCGAATTAAAATACATTTTTCCAATATTTCCATTGTATGTGCATTTCTCATGTTAAGCATGTGTATTTTATTACAATTTTTTTATGAATTTAAATTGATTTTTATGTAACGAATTTTCTTCATAACGAAGTATTGAAGTGTAACGATGAAACTTCGTTAAATGAAAGAATACAAAAATAAGTTTACATAAAAAAAAAAAAAAAAAAAAAAAAAAAAAAAAACAAGTTGAATGTAGATACTGCCATTGCAGAATTCAGTTTCGCCTCCGATTAAAAAAAAATAATAAAATAAAATAAAACCGATAGAGGTTTTTTAAAAGGGTGACCCCGTTTAGAATGCAATGAACTAACTTCATTTTTCTTGTGTTTATCAAAATAATAGCAAACAGAACGGCGTGAAATACAGAGTTGATTAGCAATTTCTCTCTGAGACTTTGGAATTGCGGAATAATAAACAGATACAATTTGACGTGCTACTTCTTCATTGACTGCATTCATCAAAAACGGATTTTTTCTTTAGTTTAAACGCTTTTTTTATAGACTCTGGGAAAAAGGAAATGCATTCTAACAATAAAACGAGTGGAATCCCGTCGAATTCGACGAATGAAATGCTTAAAAGACCCGATCAATTTGGCTTTAAAAAAAGGAAAAGTAATTACATTATTGAATCAATATATAATAAATATATTTCCAAACTTAATGTCAAGTTTTCCAGTAACAATTTTGCATGCAAATATTTGCACATCTTCAGTTAAAATTGTAATCTGAGTGCCGGCGAAATCCAGAAATTTTATTTTATATAACTACAAAAAAATTAATTTATTAAAAAAAAAAGAAAACTAATTTCATTTTTACTATGACATTATTTTCACTAATTGAAGTTATCTGAAAGTAAAATCTCAATCTCAGTGTCCATAATGAAAAGAAATATTGAAATGTAATATCATTATGAGTAAAAATGCGATGTTTTAAATAGTGTCGTCATTTTCTCTTCAAATGTTTTTTAAAAGTTACTGTTATTAGTAATATGAAAAAGGCGTCCGTAATAATATTGTAAATTCATTTTATCTGGTTGCTGAATGCCATCATTTTCCTCATTTGAAATATTTCTCACTTTGCTTTAGACATTAATTTTTATCATAAATTAATTTCTGTTATTTTATTTACATTATTAATATTATTTCTCAGTAAATATATTTTTTACCTCAATTAGTGCATAATTATATGCAATCAATTTTTTGTGGTTAAATTTTACGAAAACAATTAACTTTTTTCTTTTAAATGCGAGGACATGTTCACTGATGAAATAAAGCTTCTGACTTGTGGAAAATAATAATGGAAAATAATTTTTTTATTATCGAGAGAAAAGCTAAGCTAAGTTGCCACCATTTTGAAGAAATATCGTAAAAAAGTATTTAAAATTAAAAACAAAATATAAAAATGGAAATAAATTAAAAAATAGCTAAGATGGGCACAACTACAAATAAATAGCCTTCATTTTAAAAAATAATTATTAAAATCGGTTCAGTAGAAAATTCAGGGATGATGACACGACATTTTTAGCTTGTCTGAAAGAAATAGCATTGGAGGCTAAAAAAAATATTCCTATTTTATTTTATTTATTTGCGAACTGTCTATTTCATTTTTTTTTTCTTCCAGAGAAATAATTTTCGGAGTTTTGCTCATTTATTGTTACTTTTTATTGTGTCCCCTAGTTTTGCTGTATATTTATCTAAACATATTTTTCTGCAGGATCAGAAGAAGATGTAATGTTTTCATACCAAGACTATCGTTGGCATGATTCTTGCTTCATGTGCTCACTCTGCTGCCAGTCCCTTGCTGATAAACCATTCACAATGAATGAAAAAGTGTTGGTGTGCAAACAGTGTATCACAAGACACGAAGAGAAAGAAAAAGAGGAGAGAGAAAAGGAAGAGAGAGAAAAACTACAGAAAGACAAAGAAGAGGAAGAAAAAGACATTTCAAGCGCAGAAGATAAAGAAGCCGGAGAAATCCCAAAAGCAGAAAATAAAAAAGAATAACCGAAAACTGTAAAAACAGTTGTATACAAATTAGCTGTCGCAAGATTCAACTTTGAGGAATACTTAACAAACAAAAAGAGAAGAGGGGGAGGACTAATAAGAATTTAAAATTTTACTTATTTTCGGTGCAGACAATAAGAAAAATGTGTTCAAATAAAACACTTTTTAAATGACTTTGAATTTGTCTTACATGCCTTAATTTATAATATTTTCCATAAATTTAAATAGGATACTGCTACTACTGTAAAGCACAAATGTACCTTTGTAAAACATCACATATTTATTTTCGTTCTGCTGTATCCCCCTCCCCCCCCCCACACACACACTCGCACTCATTCTTAAGAAAACAAGTGAATCGCATTATCCAATTAGTGTTGACTCTGAGCCACTTTAGCTGGGCCCAGCGCCAAGCGGCCCATTATATCTTTTTCATGTGCCCGGCGGCCTTTTTAACCCTTCTGATGCGTCCGACGACTCTTTTAAACTTTTCCTATGTACCCCACGACCTTTAAGAGGATTTCATAGCATTCAATTGCTCTTCTTTATAATCAAAATCCGAAATTTTATTTTCTTCCATTAGCATTTGCAAAAAAGCAAGTGCATACTCGGTCCCATTCTTAGCGATACGTTAACGAAAATTTGGAGCATGGGATGTGAATTAATCAATAATTGCCTGTGTCATTTTGTTGATAAAGAACTTTTGTCCAAGGCAATGATTTTTTAACTCACCCCCCCCCCCCCTTACATACACACACACACACACACACAGAAAAAAAAAAAAAAAAAAAAATTCCAAGCTTTACATTTGAAGCTAAATATTTTAAATGTAGAAACAGCAGACAAGCGACAATAATTATTGGCTCTTTGACATTTTTTAAATCTTAGAATAACCATTATAAACTAATTTAGATAATCAGCTATTTAATGATAAAAACAGATATAATGTCACTGTATGACTTAAAAAGCGAAAAATTGTCATAAAGATGTGTCGTAGGTTCTTATTAGATGGATCATTGCACAAAAATTCGAGAATGCAAACCCATTTAATATGCAAATTTTGATCGGACTTTGATTGGCCTATTAACAGGGTTCGACTGTGTTGCGAATTCGTCAATTGGTAAAGGAAACAAAAATGTTTAGTTCAGCATTCAATCATGAAAAAACATAATTACATTCTTCAGTCGGTTGGAAAAAATAATTGCGAAATTTGTCGATACGTTGCCGAAAACAAATCATGAAATTCGTTATTTGATGGAAGGGGAGGTTAGAATCGCGAAATTCATCGCGGAAAAATATCGCAAATTTTACTAGGGGAATCTAAACAAACCAATTCAAAATATTTTTTGAAACAAAACACAAGTGTACCCCTTTTGAAAAATTTCCGTCCGTTGGGGTTGGCCCTTTTTTCTAGAGTTAATACAACTAATGAAATGTTATTCAACGAGTTGTCGAATATCGCGATGTATTTATTAAGTCGAATTTTCAAACTCATGAATATGACCGATTTTTTAAAACTTTTGGAGTCTCATGCCTTAATTTTCGGAAAATTCAGAACAATATTGTCCCTCCTCCCCCCTTGGTTACGGCCTTATTGTCAAAAATGATTTCTGTTTACAACACAATTCAACGTGTTTCGTAAGATATAGAACATTCTGAAAATTTAAGTCAGCCCCCCCCCCCTCCCCCGAAATAAAATCCTGGATACACAACTGTTTTTTCGCAATCTTTTGATAAAATTTGCATGTTTTTCGAGATATTTGGGTGTTTTTTGCGATATTAGGGCAAAATTTGCGTGTTTTTCGCGATCTTTCGACGGAATTTGCGGGGTTTTTTCTTTTTTTTCTTTCTTTTTTTTCCTTTCTTTTTTTTTTTTTTTTTTTTTTTTTGTAAGTTTTTGATAAAATGTGTGCTTTTTTTTAATCTACTGGTTTTTTTTCTTTATTTTTCGAGTGCATTTTGTTCGTTTTTTTTTTTTTCTTTTACAACTAGCCGCTCTTGGCGACCAGTTTGGTCTCTTTTGAATGTATACTAAGCATTAAATCATATTGCTTTTATTCATAATATATTTTAATTGTTCATTTTTTTTGCCAAATTAGAAGATTCTGGTTAGAGAAATCGACACAGATACCATATGCGCACCATATTGGCGCGATTGCAACAAAATGAGAATTATATGTGCCTCACATGTCAACCCGGCTATTGTTATTTATTTATTAATAAACTGTTTGTTTGTTTTTATTTTCTTTTTTAAAATGATATAAATTGTTTTGTTCTATAATTATTAACTAAACTTTTCTTTAAATTATTATTTTCCATTTAAAATAATAGAAATTAGTTTAAAAATATGTATGTAACTGGTATTGAAAACGAAACTTTCGCCAAACTGGCGTCAGAAAAATAACGCGCCAATGTGGTACGTATATATATGACATCTGTGCTCATAAATCAAGAATTCCGTATTTATATGCTAGTCCAGCGCAGATAATAAATCGCCAATATTGCACCCGTGGCATTTTTTGGTATTTTATTAATTACTAGCAGGCTATGCCCGCTTCGCTGGTCCATATTTCCAAACGAACCTTGACTAAAAAAAAATGGTGATTTAAAAATTTATTATTTTTATTTTAAAGCAGTATAGACCACCCTGGAATGTTCTTCCGTATTGCTGAAAATCATGCCAACGCCATTGCAATATTGTACTATTGTAAGTCTTGGCGAAAATTTGGGCAATTAAGCACCCTCTCTTTTATTTTATCATTTATAGTAGAGTTTCGTATGAACATGAGACCGTTATGACAACAGGAATCAAAATGCTCTCGAGTCATCACACTATTACATTAGAGGGCATTGCAATGATTAGTGAGATTGATTATCAAACTCTATTAACTTTCGGATTGTACATTATCATTTCTTAGTTCTTAAAATCCCGACATCTGAACTTGCACTATGTGTAGTTCTGATAGTCTACATACAATGTCATTTCACGTTACATTTTTTAATAAACGTCCTCTTTTAACAGGTCTACTGTAGATTCCTATCTACCTTAATCTGTTCCAGCAAGAATACATAGAGTAAAAAATTTAAAGAATTATTGACAGATAAAGAAGAGTTTTTGTTTGTTTGTATTTATGACGGCCATTTATCTACACGTGGGATATAGGCCCTAAGAAAAGGATGCCCTCCGTGGGGGTGTCAGACGAAGAAGGGTGTTTCACTTATATATTTAGTAGAACAATGAAGCATAAAAAGTGTGTTTTAAAGCTGTATTATTTGAATAACATTAAAATTACATCAGTTTCACTGCTTCTTCCTTTTATAAAACAGTTGCTAACATGTAGCCGTTAAATCAGAATAATCTTGATGACTAAATTTTGTAGAAAAATAAGTCTTTAGTTTGCATCTTTCTACCTTCTGTAATCGATTCCATTATGATTTTTAGTGTCAAACATTAGAAGTGCTAGAAACGATATTGTTACAAATGTACCAGACTTATTTCATGTTTGTCCTCAAATAAATGTGAAATTTACGATCATCCATTATTGGCATTTAATGTTATAGCTTGATGATAGTTTTTTGTTCGACTACTTGATTATTCCGTCGATCAATTTCGCCAAATTATACAAATGGACATAATTTTTATTTTAAATAACCAAAGAATCAATAAATTACTAAAATGTTAATAGAAATACAAATAAACATCGAATTAAAATTGGTTGATGAAGTAACAATTACGTATAACAAATTTAATGTCAAATGAATATGACATTTACGATCATCCATTGACATTTAACCTTATACTTTGGCAATAGTTTTTTGGTCGATGGGATTATCAAGTATTACCAAATTATATAAACAAATTGTATAAACAATAATATTGCCAATAATATGTAGGTGCAGGTGTCATCTAAGGATCCCGTTGGCGCGATTGCAGCAAATTGCGATTTTATGCCTCACGTGGTAATCCGGTAATAGTTGATTATTTTTGAGTAAATTATTTCATTATTTTTCTTTTCTCTTTTAAAATTATATAAATTGTTTTGTTCCATAATTATTTATTGACTTAGTTCATTATTATTATTTCCTTTTTAAAATAATAGAAAATAAATAAAAGTAATATAAATGTAATTGGTATTTGAAAACACAGTGTTCTCCAAATTGGCATCATAAAAAAAAAATCACGCCAAAGTGATGCGTGTATAATAGTGGAAAAATGTTTGCAATAACATAAATAAAAAAACGTAAACAAATAATTAAAAATTCGCCATTTCGATAGTTTATTAAATTAACATCAAGGTTAATTCTCCAGTCGGGCAGCAATAGTAAATTTTCTTTTCTTCGCCTGTTTCATAATAAAAAAAACATAAATTTAATAACTTCTAATTAAATAATCTGACTAATTTTCTGTAATCGGATTTATGTTGTATCGGATATGTTGTATATCGGATAAAAGTATCCTTAATACATAAACAAAACAGTGCAGTTGTCATGTACTGATAATTTTTTACACTAATTTGGCGGAAAAATCGTTTTCGAATACCAGTTTCATATATATATTTAAATTATTTTCTATTATTTAAAAAATAATAACAATTAGTATTTAAATAATAAGTATAGAACAAAACAGTTTACATAATTTTAAAGAAGAGAAAGGAAATAAAAAAACATTTTATTAATAATTAAATAACAATAGTCGGGTTGCCATGCCAGGCAAAATAACATCAATTTAGTGTCCATTAGTTACCTCGATGTGTATATGATATCTGTGCAAACGAAACTTCCGATAATATAATAAATGACGTCATATTTATTTTCCTTTGAATTTTTTTTATTTTAATTTTTCATGTGGATACTGTTCAACTAAAAATTAATTGCCGAGGAGAAATTATTTCCATATTTTGATTTTTTTGGCAACGGGAAAGAAAATGGTTATTTTTTATCGGAAAAATTTTAATTGATTCTGTATGAAAAATAATGAAATTTTGAATTATTAAGGAAATTATTTGAGTAAATCAATTAAAAATTAGCCTATGTTCCAAGGAAATAGTGTAGCTTTCCAACGGTGAAAGAATTTTTCGAAACCGTCAAGTAGTTTCGGAGCCTATTCAATTCAAACAAACAAACCAACAAACAAACAATCAAATCTTTCCTCTTTATAATATTAGTATAGATTTAAAACATCAAGCAGGACGGTCATTCTGCCAAGCCAAGCTAGAAAAAAATAATATGCCCGCCAAACGAACAAACGCCAAGAACATAACGACCGCTTAACTGCTTAATATACTCGAGACAACTTTCCCATGTTAAATCGACCAAACATGGCATTTTAAAATTTCGGATATTTAAGAAATGAAGTATTGCAGAGAAATAAAACAAAAACTAGAAGAATTTAATGATGAAAAGCTTCAATTTGAGATCAAACTCATCTTTATAAAATAATTATTGAAAGAGGTACAGGATTTTTAAAAAAAACCGACGAGATACTGAAAATGATCACATTTTTCTTCGTCAAACAATTTTATTTCAATCAAGGTACAGACTTAAATAAGGGACAGAAAGAAGTATGGAATGCTTTTTCGGATAGGTAATTATTCAAGCTACGTGCTTTTGTAAAATTCAGTTTAAAAAAATAAAATTTCTATACTTAATAAGCAAAAAACTGCTAATTAATTAACAAATTATGCCAAGTGGGATAAATTCGCCAATCGTGTACTAGCTACATTATAGTAAAGCAAATCATTTTAAATGCTGCCACTTCAAGTTTCATATGCCAATCAGATATTTTTCTTCGAGATTATTTTTTCGAATAAAACTGTGTATAGATACATAACATTTTTAGAGAGATCTTTAAAATAAAATTAATTTTTGAAGGAAGAGATAGTTTCTAAAGTGTAGTCATCTAAAATTATTAGCATTTAAAATTTCATTCCTAATGTAAACAAAACTTTTGAAAATAAAATTGAGTTGAGTGTAATTTTTATATAAAAAGAGAACCATGGTAAACGATATTCGCTTTGTGTGTTGTCATATATGTAACGTAAGTAACTTGTACTCACGACTACTCAACTCGGCTCGAGAGATTGTTCTATGTTTCAGTTTTGTCTGTGATCGTCCTGAATAAATGTTGTGTTTGTGAACTCCGGTTATATTCATTTATTTGTTCCAATTATTATATGGCGCAGCCGGTCCAAAAGAACATTGCTTTTTATGAAAAAGAGAAATATTGAAGGAATTCTCCATGGTAATTATTTAATTTAAAATGCTAACTATTTAATTTTTCTTTTGTTTCCTATTACCTGAAGAAATGGCTACATCGGGATTAAATCCTCCGAATCCACTTTCTATGGATGGTAATGTTGCAGAAAATTTTAAAAAGTGGAAACAAAAATTTGAATTGTATATGTTAGCGAGTGAAAGTAATAAAAAACCGCCGGAAGTTCAAGTTGCAATTTTATTGCATGTAATTGGAACAGATGCTTTGGAAGTATATAATACGATGGATATTGCAGAAGAAGATAAGAAAGATGTCTCTAAAATAATGCAGAAATTTGAAGATTTTTGTATTCCGAAGTCAAATGAGTCAATTGATAGACATTTATTTTTTAACCGTACGCAACATTCTCATGAAACATTTGATGAATTTTTAACTTCCTTAAAGAAACTTTGCAGCACATGTAATTTCGGAGAACTGAGAGATAGTCTAATTCGTGATAGAATTATAAGTGGTATAAAAAATACACAGCTGAAGGATAGACTATTACGCGAATCTGATCTCAATTTGGAAAAGTGTATAAAGATGTGCAAAACACAAGAAATTGCCGAAATACAGATGAAAACTCTGAATGAAGAGAAAACCGTGGAAGCACTTAGAATAAAACCAAAAGCAGGAAGAAATCGTCTGCCATCAAAAAACTTTGAGAATAAAAATGAAAATCTAATAAAGAAGAATCGTTTCCATGGTAATGAAAATTATCGCAAATACAACAACTCAGAACTTGGAGTACAGAAATGCCTAAGATGCGGTAAGTGTCACTTTAAAAATTCTTGCCCTGCTTATAATAAAACTTGTTTTATTTGTAAAAAATTGCATCATTTTGCGAATATGTGTAGATTTAAAAAGAATGTTAATATTTTGAGAAGTTATGATACTGACGAATTCATGAGTGTTCCACCATCCCAAAATGATAATTCAAATGAATATGTGTTAGGAGCTATAAAAAATAATAAGAGTAAAAATAAACAAGATTGGTTTGAGAAACTTAAAGTAAATGTTTCGAAGTATTTATTTGTAAAATTAGATACGGGTGCTCAATGTAACGTATTACCATTACATAAATTTAAACAATTAAATTTAAAAGAAGGTATAATTGAAAATTCAAACATGAAGTTAACTAATTATAGTGGTTCAGAAATCAGTGTTGTTGGTAAATGTTCGTTAATATGTGAAACATCTAAAAGTGCAAAAGCAGTAGTAGATTTTCAAATAGTTGATTGTGATAATAAGGCTCCTGCTGTATTAGGATTACCTACCTTAGTTGATTTAAATTTAGTTAACAGAGTAAATTCAATTACTTTTGATAAAGACATGCCAGAAATTTTGAAAGAATATTCTGATCTTTTTAAGGGAATTGGCAATTTAAAAGGTTTTACTTATGATATTAAACTGAAACCTGATGCCGTAGGTAAAATTGAACCTTGCAGAAAGGTACCAATTAGTTTAATGGAACCATTGAAAAAAGAATTAAATGAAATGATAAATGCCAAAATAATTAAAAAGATTGATGAACCCACCGAATTTGTTAATTCCTTAGTTATAATACGTAAACCTAATGGTAGTTTAAGAATATGCTTAGATCCACAATATTTAAATTCTAATATTTTGAGAGAACATTTTTATCTTCCAACATTTGAAGATATTGCTTCTAAAATGGCTGGTGCTCAAGTTTTTAGTATTTTGGATGCTAATAAGGCTTTTTGGCAAATTAAATTATCAGAAGAGAGCTCAAAATTAACAACATTTAACACCCCATTTGGCAGATTTTGTTTTTTAAGGTTACCATATGGTATTTGCTCAGCTCCGGAAGTGTTTCATAGAAGTTTTAGTGAAGTTTTTGGGGGAGAAGAAGGAGTAGAAATTTACATAGATGATTTATTAATTTGGGGAAAAGATAAAAAAGAACATGATATGAGGCTTAAAAAAGTTCTTGAGAAAGCTCGTGAAAGAAATATTAAATTTAATTTGAATAAGTGTAAAATTGGAGTAACAGAAGTCAAATATTTAGGACACAAATTTTCGAAAGATGGTCTTAAGCCTGATGAAGATAAAATTAAAGCAATTTTAACTATGAAACCTCCAAATAACGCTAAAGAACTAGAAACTTTTTTAGGTATGATTACATATGTTTCAAAATTCATTCCGAATGTTTCACAAAAAACTGCAATTTTAAGAGATTTAATTAAAAAAGGTAACATATGGAATTGGAATTCTATTCATGATAAATGTTTTTTGGAATTAAAAAATATTTTGGCGAAAAATCCGGTTCTGCAATATTTTGATGCGTCGAAACCAATCACCTTGTCAGTTGATGCCAGTAAAGATGGGTTAGGAGCAGTGCTTCTCCAAAATAATTTACCAGTTGCATATGCATCTAAAGCTTTAAATGATACTCAGAAAAACTATGCACAGATAGAAAAAGAGACATTAGCTGTTGTTTTTGGCTGTGAAAAATTTCACCAATATCTTTTTGGAAGATCATTTAAAATCGAGAGTGATCATAAACCACTTGAAGCAATATTTAATAAACCTTTTGATAAGTGCCCTGCTAGATTGCAAAGAATGAGAATACGTTTACAACCATATGATTTTAAACTTTATTACAAACCAGGAAAAGAATTGTTTTTGGCAGATGCTTTATCTAGATCATTTTTGGAAGAGACGTGCGACTTTTTTGAAGGTGATATCGAGGCATATGTTGGTATGATTACTGAAAGTATTCCTATGTCAAATGAAAAATTTAAAATTTTTCAAAAAGAAACACGAAATGATCCTGAATTACAAGTTGTATCTAACTTAATTTTGGAAGGATGGCCGGATGATAAACTTAAAGTTCCTGAAATTGCAATGCCTTATTATAGTTTTCGTGAAGAATTGACAGTTGCAAATGGCTTAGTTTCGGATTTGAACTCTCTACCTTCTACAATAACTCAATCCAACACCGATAGCTCTAAATCTCCAACAAAAACATATTCTAAATTTGGAAGACTAATTAAAAAACCATCCTACTTAAGTGACTATGTTACCTGATTATTATTTTATTAATTACTATTGTATTTGTATTTTTCAGATTTTTTGCTTTAAAAAAAAGGGGAGATGTCATATATGTAACGTAAGTAACTTGTACTCACGACTTTTCAACTCGGCTCGAGAGATTGTTCTATGTTTCAGTTTTGTCTGTGATCGTCCTGAATAAATGTTGTGTTTGTGAACTCCGGTTATATTCATTTATTTGTTCCAATTATTATATGTGTGAGCAAAGAATCAACCTGGATAACAACTTTGACGTCATTGTATGATGAAATACGATTTTACCATAAAATGTTTATTTAAAGAGGGTAATCTCTGGAAGTACCAAACCAATTATATCAACCGAACTAACTTTGTACAATTATATTAACCAATAGTATTTTAGGTACTCACGGATTAACGCCACCGCAGCAAAAGTTGCTCTAATGCGCCAAAAAAGAGCAATTTCGTTGTTTTCAGTTCACGCAGTTATCTTCTGGAATCCTTGTTGCCTTTGTTGTTTGCTGATTTTTGACGCCATTTGTTAGTGCTACGAAAATGCGTATTTGGGATTTGCTAAAAAAGAGATTGTTTTGAATATATGTTAAACTCTATATCAACTCATTTTCCACCGAAATCCGATTGACTATATTATTTTTAACCCCTTAATTGTTTTTTTCCTTCAATAAATTGAAAATAACAGATTTACTCCACTATTTTTTAAATAAATATTCGTAAGCTTTAGTCTAAACATTTCCACCTTTAAATAGTATGAAATTATTAAAAAAAAGAAAAAAAAATAGTGGTGTCAAAAAGCTTTAAATGATGAATTAAACAAATTCGTCTTACCCGAACGGCGTACGGGCAAATCAGTTAAGGGGTTAAATAAAGTGTTTTGAATTTTGAAAGTGTTTTATTTTATCCCAATAGCAAAAATTTTAGGTGTAGATTGGTGGTAATTAAAACCGTCATATCTGTAGCTGCGGTGGCGTTAATACGTAAGTACCGTATTTTATATCATATCGATTTACGGCTATTTTTCTATATTTTACCCAAATTTCTATCCAATATTTAACACGTTACCATCCAACGATTCCATATAGATTACCTATAACTGGACAAAACTTTTAAATTTCCACACCATTATTTAAGTACGGAAGTGTCTGCTATCTAAATGTCTGAATAAGTAACAATTTTCGATTCTAACAACGAATTTGGGTACATTAGAATTTAATGTCAAATGCGAAAAGATGGCCTCCCAAACCATTATCAACCAGTTATAATCATCAATAATTAAATCACAGGCATTTCTTTTGCGGAAAGACAAACCAATCCGAAAATATGTTTGGTCCCATTTTCCTAGGAATAATTGAATTCATGTTTTTAGCACTTTCCAACCAAGTTGAAAAGTGCTTATGTATTCGGCTTGTCTGTCCGTCTGGCCGTCTGTCCGCGCTCTAACTCTCGTAAATATATTCCGATTGCCATGAAAATTTTGGACGTTATTTAGATTTACCCTAGCACGAATCCTATCAAAAATGAAGTTTCTACCGCGATTAATTTATTTACAGGGACAGTCAAAAGTTTTTCACAACATTACGGCCTATTGGGAAAAATCGTTTCGAATGAATTTTAACGTTTATAACACTTTCCAAAAAGTTTGAAAAGTGCTTATGCATTCGGTTTGTATGTCCGTTTGCCCGTCTGTCAGTTTATCCGTCTGTCCGGCTTTCCGCGCTCTAACACCTGTAAATATACTCGATTTGCCCTGAAATTTTTGTATGTTATTGACGTTTACCTAGCACGAACCCTATTGAAAATGAAGTTTCTACCATGATTAATTTATTTACAGGGAGAGTCACAAATTTTCCATTGCATTATGGCCTTTGGGGAAAAATCGTTTCAAAGATGTTACACCAGTCAAACATATTAAAATTCACATGCATTTGAGAGGTGCACTAAAATATGCGTTGAAAATATACTACAGTGGAACCCCGATAATTCGGATTAATTGGGACCAGGCCCAATCCGGATTGCCGAAAATCCGGATTATCCGGAGAATGTGAACAAATGAAATAAAATGATGTATAATATTCAAAGAAAATCACCTTTATATTGAACATAATCAATATTTACCGACAGTAAAAATGTTTACTTTGTAATTATAAAATTTGTCATATTCTACCATTTTTGAAGACCGCATGGTCGCGCATTCTTTTGAGCATTCTTCCTCCTTTTATTTCAATTTTCTGAAAGTGATTTGTAGAAGGGTTTTGGCACGAAGACAAGGAAACAGTCTCAAGAAGATTGTTTCCAAGAGTAGTTGATAGATAGAGGTCCTATGAAATGGTTGACAAAGATCGGATCACGATCCGTATCAGTCAGTGTGTCTATACGGACTATTTTACTTTGCTTTCTTGCAATGCTCAAATGAGTAAAACTTCATTAAGCAGTGAGCTTAAGACGACATTTTCAAATGGAATAAATAGAAAAGTGTGAAAATTGGAATTGGCAAAGCTTAAATGATGTTTAGTTGTTTCTTTCATAGATAACATTAACGAGTTTAAATAAGAAAGCTTGAGGTATTCTTCCTAAAAAATTTCAGAAAATACTTATTTATTCAGAATATGAGATCGAAATAAATTTATGTTATGGAAATTTGCCGATCACTTCTCAAACTTGAAAAAAAAAAATCCACCAAATCGATCCGGATTATCCGGAGATCCGGATTAACGGGGTCCGGATTTGCGGGGATCTACTGTATTATTCCTTTATATGGCTACACAAAAGAATTCCATTGGATAATGATAAAGGGGGTAATAGTGTGCGACTCTTTTAAAATATGTATAACAAAATTAATATAAATTATAGCTTAGGCTTAATATAAATTATACGATACTGTCTTGCATAATATGAAGTACATTGCATTTACAGGGACACACAAAAGATTTCAAATAGTATATTCTTTCCGAAGTACTGTATATGTGTCCGATGATGGCTGATGGAGGGATGAAATGCATTTCAATTATGATATGCGCGTTTATATTTCGCTAAATATATGCACATTATATGGTGTGTATAAATGTTATAGTTGATATACAGGGCTACCCAAAAGAGCTCACCAACGTTACTGAATATGAGCGTAAATTATTTAAACGTGGTTCTTAAATAAACTATGCATTTTTACACTGAGCTTCATTCAATTTACTGAGAAATGTTTGCAGAATATAGATAAAAGGATATACAGGGCCACACAAAGAATTCGGTACATGGACGCTTATGAATGATGATTTATGAGAATGTGATTTCAGTTATTTTAAAAGTGTTTTAGTTTACAATAAATTTTAGCCTAATGCTGACGTGTAATAAAGATACAATGTAAACTACAGGGCTGAACAAAAGTATTCAAGTATGTTTCCATCTAATAGTATGAAATGCTGAAAAAGAATCAAACAGACCCCCCATGGAGTTGCATCTTAGTGTATTCCTTCCGACGGACTGTATATGTTTCCGATGGTGGCTGATGGTGGGATGTAATACATTTTAATTACGATTTAATTACGCATTTAAGTTTCACTAAATCTTTGTACATTATAAGGGTGTATATAAATGTTATAGATGATATACAGGGCTATCCAAAAGAGCTCTCCAACGTTACTGAGTATGAGCGTAAATTACTTAAAAATGGTTCTTAAATACATTTTTACGCTGAACTCCATTCAATTTACAAAGAAATGTTTGCAGAATATAGATAAAATGATATACTGGGCCACGCAAAGAATTGTGTACATGGACACCTATGAATGATAATTTATAACAATGTGATTTCAGTTGTTTTAAGAGTTTTAGTTTAAAATGAATTTTAGTTTCTTACTGACGTATAATAAAGGTACAAGGTAAACAAAAGGGATGAACAAAAGTTTTCAAGTATATTTCCCATTTATTAGTTACAATTTGCTCAAAAAGAAATTTTAAGCTTTTTTCTTGCTAAACTAAATTTTCCCATTTTATAATATGTAAATTAACAGACAGATCCAATACAGGACCGTTCAAAAGTGTTGGAATACATATTTAGCTATATACTCTTATTTCCCTAATTAACGAAGTTTTTTTAAAGATTTCATGAAGTGTTGGTAGTTGGTACTTCATAATCTATGCTTAACGCATGATTTTTCTTACTTGTTAAATTAGCTATGCATTTTTATGCTGAATTATATTTAGCATACTAAAAGATGTTTACTGAATACAGATAAAACGATTTACAGAACCACGCAAAAACTTAGATATATGACTGTTCCGGCTAATTAGCGAGCATCGTATTTTGCCAGCTGGGACGTTCTTTAAAGTATAGACTCTTTTATAAACTGAAATGAAATAATCTTGTGGTTGATATTAGATTCTTAGATGTAATAGAATGTCGAATATTTCTCAAACTTTTATTTTATGTTTTCTTTAATTAAATGTTTTGTTTCGTTTAAAGATTTGTGATTGATCTAGATTTAAATTACACTGAACCACAATATTAGAACTGTTGATTGAGAATAATTAATAGAATAGAATAATTTCGTAACATTGGTGCATCGGCCGGGAAGAATTCGGGATTTCAAGCTATTGCGCAATTAGAAAAATGCTTTCGTTTTGATGACAGATTGGTGAGTTGACTTTTTGTTGTATTTTATTTTATACAATGAATGAAAATAAGGAAAGAAAGATGCGTGACACGCATCGAAATCTTTTAAATAAGTTAATAGAAGATATTGATGATTATTTTTCGAAATCAGAACATTCTGTGACATATTTTGAGGAATTACTTGATAAATTAAATACAAGATTTAATGTTATTAAACAGCTAGATAATAACATTTTAAGTTTATTAAATGCTAAAAATGTTGAAAGTGAAATTTTAAATATTGATGAATACGATCAGAAAGTGATATCGTATAGATGTAAATTAAACTTCAAGATTAAAAGTTTGAGTACAAATGCAAATGTTGTTAATGCTAATAATATTGATTCAGTACGGGCATGTCCTGTTTCTACCGAATTCAAGAAAATAAAGCTGCCTAAACTACAAATAAGTCGATTTTTTGGTGAACCAGATAAATTCCTGGAATTTTGGAATGAATTTGAAACAGCTATAGACAAAAATCCAAGTCTTACCGATGTTGAGAAATTCACCTATTTGAAAAGTTTGGTAGCAGGATCGGCTGCAAACACAATCAGTGGATTTAGTTTGACAGAAAATAATTATGCGGCGGCTGTATCGCTCTTGAAAGAAAGGTTTGGTAGACATGATATGCTCGTACACGCTCATCTAAATAATTTATTAAATATGAAATGTTTGAAAAGTTCTTCTGACACTTATGGTTTAAGATGTTTGTATGATAAATGTCTAGTACAAATTCGAAATTTAGAGTCGTTGGGTGTAAAGTCTGATACATACAGTGGGTTGCTTTGCCCAATATTATTGAAGTTAATACCTCCAGATTTAACATTAGAATTTAATAGACATCTAAAGAATGGTGAAATGTGGAATATAGATAATCTTATGAGTTTTCTTAAAAATGAAATTGAGAGTAGAGAAAGGGTATTAACTATCCATGATTTAGATTCTAAAAAATCATTTTCTAATGATAATAAGAATGAATACAAACCCAAATTTTCAGATAAACAATCAAAATTTAAGTCGAAATATCAATATACTACGAAAGGTTATAAACAAAATAATGTTTCAGCTGAATTAATGGCTTCTGTAAACAAAAATTCATGTATATTTTGTAATAGTGTTGAGCATAATAGCGAATTCTGTGAATCGTTAACCTTGGCTGAGAAAAAAGAATTACTAAAAAAGCAAGGAAGATGCTTTTTGTGTTTAAAATGTAAACATAGAATCAAGGACTGTGGAGAAACCAAAATGTGTGATATTTGCGGTAAAAAACATAGTAGGGCTATTTGTTTCCAATTAGAAAATCATTCAAATGTAAATGTTGATAAAAGTGTCGTATCCATTTCTCATTGTGATAACACTTCCACTAGTAAGGTACCAGACGAAAACACCCATTGCAATATATTTTTACAAACTTGTTCAGCAATAATAAAAGATTTGAAAACTGATAAAAATGAACCAGTTCGTATTTTATTAGATAACGGCAGTATGAGAACATTTATAATTCGCGATATTTCAAAAAAGCTAAAATTGCCAGTTATTAGAAAGGAAACCTTATCAGTTTATGCTTTTGGAGCCGAAAAGCCGACTGAGAAAACATATAATGTTGTAAAAGTAAAACTAGAAAATAGGGATCAACCCTCTTTGAACATTGAAATCGAAGCCCTTGAAACAGATCAGATTTCAGCTGCTTGCTTACCCACTCCTGATAAATACGTTCGAAAATCATATAATAAATTGAAAGGTTTACAACTAGCTGACAGTCATGAATATAGTAATCAACAAATTGCAGTTTTAATAGGTACCGATAATTATTATAATGTTGTAACTGGTAGAATTAAACGACTAAAGGATAATCTCGTAGCTACTGAAACTCTTTTTGGCTGGTGTTTGCAGGGTTATATGGGGTCAGCCAATGAATTATTTAGCATGAAAATTATAGTTGAAGAAAAGGATTTATCTGAACAAATTAGAGAATTTTGGCAACTGGAAAGCTTAGGAATTGAATCCGAAACTCAAGCTATTTCTAATGTAGATAATGACGTCATATCTGACTTCGAGTCTAGTATTGTTTTTAAAGATAATCGGTACAAGGTAAAATTTCCATGGAAGAAAAATTTAAAAATGTCCCTCAATAACAATCGCGAAGTGGCGCATCGACGATTTTTGAAGTTGAGAACAAACTTTAGAAACGATCCTTTGTTATTCTCAGAATATAAATCTGTTCTGGACAGTTATTTAGCAGAGAATATCATCGAACCTGTTGAAAACTCATCTGATGTAAATACATTTTACTTGCCCCATAGAGCAGTGATTCGAGAAGATAAGTCCACAACTAAACTTAGAATTGTGTTTGATGCAAGCGCCCATTCTAAAGGTGAATTATCACTAAATGACTGTTTATATACTGGTTTAAATCTTATCCCCGATCTGTTCAGTCTTTTAATCAAATTTAGAAACTTTCCAATAGCAGTTACCGCAGACATTCAGAAAGCTTTTTTGCAGATCGAAATTGATGAAGCAGACAGGGACTTCACAAGATTTTTTTGGGATGATGAGCCATGGGTTGAAGATCCAGGTAAGGAATTTAAAATATTTAGACTCAAGAGAGTACTTTTCGGTGTGAAGTCAAGCCCCTTCCTTCTTGCAGCTACTATCAAGCATCACCTACGAAAGTATGTAGAAGCATTTCCTGAATCTTTTGATATTTTAAATTCATCCTTATATGTTGATGACTTTATCAGCAGTCAACCAAATGTTGAATCAGCTTTTAAAATTAGTAAGGAAGCTTATGAAATCTTCCAAGAAGCTTCAATGATATTTAGAAAATGGAAAACTAATTCGTATGAATTACGTCAAAAATGGGAACAATATGGTTTGCATACTGATGACGCAACTGATAATTTTAATCTTAGTAATCAGCACTTGGTGAATTCAAAAGTTTTAGGGGTTTCTTGGGACCCAGATAATGATACATTGTCATTTAAAATTCATAATATGGAAAATTTCCTCTCGAAGAGACTTAATACTAAACGCTATTTATTGCAAACTGTTGGTCGTATTTTCGACCCAATTGGCTTTCTTAGCCCCTATACCATTAGAATCAAATGCTTAATTCAAGAAGTTTGGTGTTTAGGCCTCGATTGGGATGAGAATTTACCAAAGCATTTGGACAATTTATGGAATGCATGGTTTGAAGAAATAAAGGAACTGAATAGTATTAACATCCCCAGATATTATTTGTCTGATATAGCTCCTGATGAAGTTGATTGTTTTGAATTACATAGTTTTTCAGATGCCTCAAAAAAGGCATATGGTACAGTAGTATATCTTAGAGCAGTTTTAAAGAACAAGAGCATAGTTACCAGTTTTGTAGCAGCAAAAAGTAGAGTTGCCCCTTTAAAAACTGTTTCTATACCTCGTCTTGAACTTTTAGGAGCCCTTTTGTCTACTAGACTTTGTCATAAAATTGCTAAAGAATTAGTTTTTCCCGTAAGTTGCTACTTTTGGACTGACTCAACTATTACATTGTATTGGATTAAGGGAGAGTCAGAAAGATTCAAAATGTTTGTTAGAAACAGAGTAAAAGAAATCAGAAATCTTAGTGATCCATCAAATTGGTTTCACTGTCCTGGACAAGATAATCCTGCCGATTTTGTTACTAGAGGCTTGAAAGTTCCAGAGTTGAAAAATAGCCATCTTTGGTGGGAAGGTCCCCAATGGTTAAAGCAAGACAGATCTCTTTGGCCAAAATTGGCTAGTTCATTTGATACATTAGACATTGCTGAAACTAAAGATGAGTTAGAACTGAAGAAAAATGCTACTGTAAAATCAACACTTGTTGATAAAAATCAAGCAAACATTGATTTAATTAATCGATACTCGTCTTTTATGAAATTAATAAGAGTTACTGCATATTGTTTAAGATTTTTGAATAACTGTAAATTAGAAACAGGAAGTAGAAAATATGATTATTTAGATACTTCTGAGTTACAAAATGCAACCAAGAGACTGATAAAGATTGTGCAAAATTCTGCATTTCAAACTGAAATCCAGTGTTTAAAGGGAAAACGTCCTCTCCCAAACAACAGTAAACTCTTAAGTTTAAACGTATTTCTAGATGCTGATGAGCTGTTGAGGGTCGGCGGAAGATTGAAATTTTCGAATTTAGCGGAATCACAGAAACATCAGTTAATTTTACCAAAGTCTCATTATTTCACTGAACTCTTGATTCAACATTTTCATAGAAAATTCCTGCATTCGGGTACTCAGACAACCCTATCATTATTACGACAGTTTTATTGGATACCATCTGGTCAAAGCCAAGTAAAAAAAATTATAAGTAGGTGTATAACATGTATTCGGTCCAAGCATCAAACTATTCAACAAATTATGGGTAATTTACCTCGTGATAGAATTGTACCATCTAGACCATTTGAGAAGACAGGTGTAGATCTAGCTGGTCCTATTATAACAAAACCTAACTTGAAGCGATCAAAGATTAAAATAAAATCATACATTGCTATATTCATATGTTTTTCTACTAAAGCAGTACACCTGGAAATTGTTTCAGAATTGACCACAGAAGCATTTTTAGCCTGTTTAAGAAGATTTGTTTCTCGACGATCGAAACCCTCTGTTATATGGAGTGATAATGCCACCAATTTTAAGGGTACTTATGCTCTTTTAAAATCCTTCTACCAAATTTGTGCTTCGGAAGAAATTCAGAGATTTAGTGTAGATGAGGGAATAAAATGGAACTTCATACCACCTGCATCTCCACATTTCGGTGGACTATGGGAATCGAATATTAAAGCTATGAAAAGAATACTCTTGAAAATAACTAAATCCTCTGTCTTAAATTTTGAAGAGTTGACAACACTTGTAACCCAAATTGAAGCCGTCATGAACTCAAGACCATTAACTTCATTATCTACAGATATTAACGATTTAGAGCCATTGACACCTGGTCACTTCCTTACTGGAGGTCCTCTTCTAAATATTCCTGATAATAATGAAGTTTTGGATTCTTTGCCTTTATCTTCTAGATGGACCTTAGTTCAACGAATAAAAGAGCAGTTCTGGAGACGCTGGAACCGAGAATACTTAAATGAGTTGCAAGTTCGAAGTAAATGGAAAAAGACCTCGCAAAATCTTCAAGATGGTCAACTCGTGTTACTGAAAGATAGAAACGAAGAGTTCAACAACTGGAGGTTAGCAAGAGTTTTGAAAACCTACAAAGGAGACGATGGACATGTCCGCGTCGTCGATCTCAAGACCTCTACAGGTATATTACGTAGGAACATCACAGGAGTTGTTCCATTGCCTATTTATGATGATGTTGGACAGTCGTCCAACGCCGGGCGGGATGTTCCGGCTAATTAGCGAGCATCGTATTTTGCCAGCTGGGACGTTCTTTAAAGTATAGACTCTTTTATAAACTGAAATGAAATAATCTTGTGGTTGATATTAGATTCTTAGATGTAATAGAATGTCGAATATTTCTCAAACTTTTATTTTATGTTTTCTTTAATTAAATGTTTTGTTTCGTTTAAAGATTTGTGATTGATCTAGATTTAAATTACACTGAACCACAATATTAGAACTGTTGATTGAGAATAATTAATAGAATAGAATAATTTCGTAACAATGACCGTCAAAGGATGATAATTTTTGGAAGTGTGATTTTACTAGTTTTAAGAGTATTTTAGTCTGAATTAAATTTAAGCTAAATAGTAGTGTGAATGTAAAGATAGCAGATAAAATACAGGGCTGTAGAAATGTATTCAAGTGAGTGTCCGTGTACAGGCACAAATTGCTGAAAGAGAAATTTCAATTTATTACTCGTTTGCTTGCTAAACTAGATTTTCGTATCATACCTAACTAAAATAGCAACTGTAGATCTATAATTTATTTCGATTCTATCAGTTTTTTACAAAATTTTCATACTTATAAATGATAAATTACTCTAAGAAATAAATGATATATAAATACAATGTGCACATATATTTCTTACTTCCTACTTACAGAGGTTCTACGAGAACTCATTCCAATTTAAGTGAGCAGATTATTTAATTTTTTTATAATCTCTTTATAAAAAAAAGAAGTGATATCTACTAAAAAACACTTTTCAAAAATAAAAAAAAAAGTCAAGCAAGAAAAAAAAGGATGTAAGTAGTGTCTAAAAAATGGTCTGATATCAAATTTCCAAGCTTATATTATGCTAATTATTTAACATTTTCCATTAAAAAAATTACTATTTCTAAGTCAATGCCTTTGCATATGTTGATAGAAATCCTTTTCTCTTGTACTTAATACATCGTAAAAGTGTTTTGAAAATTCAAATGTTTTAAAATTATGCATGATGGGCTTGGCGGCCATCTTTTCATATTTTACACAAATTTCCAAGCACCAAATTTGTAAAGGAAAGCGTAGTAAATTCGCATTAAGTGAAATTTAGAGCTTCTGATTTTAACTATGGACAAATATATTTAACAGATTACCATCCAGCGATCTATTTATAGATTGCCTACAACTAAACAAAACTTTTAAATTTCAAAACCAGAATTTTAAACGGAAATGTCTGCTTAAGTAACAGTTTTGAGTTTTAAATTTTAACTATGGATTTGGATACATAGAAATTAGTATACAATATGGAAAGATGGCCGCCAAGCCCATCATGCATAATTTTAAAACATTTGAATTTACAAAACACGTTTACGATGTATTTAGTACAAGGGAAAAGGATTTCTATCATCGTATGCAAAGGCATTGACTTAGAAATTGTAATTTTTTTAATGGAAAATCTATATAATAAAGGCCAAACGTATCTGTGCGTAACGCATACGTCATGTTTTGAATGGCAACACTTTACGATGAAATTTCGATTTTGCAATTTTCGCTATTGCAAATTTTTAAACTTCTAGACATTGCACGTTTTCAGTCTTTATACCATCGTTTAGAGAAAAAAATGCACTTTTAAATGCCGTTTGTTAGAAAACTGTATCTTAATTTGTTTTTGAGATATTAATTTTTTTGTAGTTTTTGGCTCAATTTCTCTATTGGTGGCAACTTGAGTATCGCATTTATGTGGGAAAAAGAGAAAAAATAGCCATAAAGTAAAAAAGAAAAAAAAAATAGAGATGCAGTTTAGTGGCTGGAGGCGACGCACAGTGGGGCAAAATCCCGAAAAGCTGGCCAAAATATGAAAATGTTATTCAAATTGTACCAAAATTCGTATACAGGTGTTTTTCAGGATGCTAAGTAAGAATACAAAATTAAAATTTAAGAAAACGGCGGATACAATATGGCGGAGCAAAAATTAAAAATGTCTCGAAAGTTGTTCAATTTATATGCAATTTTGTAAACTTTTCAGGATGCTAATTAGGATTCAAAAATTAAACTTTAAAAATAAATAAATAAATATTATTAAAGATTAAAAGGAAAAACAATTAGATTTAAATAAAATTTAAAATTTCGAGGGCAAACTTAAAAAACAATTTTCAAAAAACCAAGGCATATTTAATCGAAATTTAAGTACGTTAATGGAAAGTAAAATATTAGACTATTTAATTTTTATATTATTAAAACAAAAACGAAAATATATTCCAGAAATTCACCTTCAGTATCAACTGTTGTAATAATAAAAAGATTCTTCAGAGGTCAAAGTGTCGAAATATTTAGCAGAACTTGTTGGCGGTATTGGAAGATCCTGTGACTCTTTGGATCAATGATTTTAATTTCTTCTACGATAATTTATCTAAACTGGAAATGAAAGAATCTAATGACATTAAAAGGCGTAAAAATATTTTTTTTTCTCGCTACTGCATCTTTGCGATAAATCTTCTAGATAATTTTTTATTAGTTTGTTGTATGATTCTTGAGTATCTTATACCATTTGACAAATTGGCAGGAAAGAAGATAATGTTATTTCTTTGTCATTAATAAGTAGTTTGTGTACTGAAGTAGGCATATAGAGCCAGGGGTGCAACTCAAATCTACGGGCTATTTGTAAGGAAAAGTCTACGAAATTTATCAAGAAAACGACATGACTACAAGAAATTACTTATGATATAGAATCGTTTAATAAAATCTTCGTATACGATAGTTATAGAAACACATATAGTTGAGTTTTCAAATAATCGTTGAATTGCATTGCCATCATTTCTGCTTCCAAATCTGGAATTTAGTTTCTCGATGAGAAGTCTTAATTGTAAACGAAATATTTTTTGCATATTTTATTTTGCAATTTCAGTGTTTTTCTTTTCATGCAGAGTACGAGCTTTTCATTTTTTCTATCCAGTTTGTCTTCCAGGTGTAAGCCCTCTCTAAACGTTTTTGCATGTAACTTAGATATTCTGAATTCTAAATTACCTCAATCCAATTTTAATAAAAAATGTCAGATCGGTAAGATGCTGTTTTGATGCTGTCTGAAATAGGTAGCAACGTTGAGTATTAGACTAATTCGTTCTTGACGACTATTTCTTCTCTTATCATTGATTGTATTAAATGAAATAAGTTGATTCTCCTGGTGTTTAATACAATCCACCTCAATGACATTCATTGACAGTAGCATCTGTATTTCTTGAAAAAGAAAAATGGATCTTGATTGGCCCGATAAAACCATTGAAATGGAAATCTCGGAATTTTGAAATTGACGATTCATGAATTTTTCGCAACATTTATGTGTTCGAGTAGCACGGGAGAAAAGAAAAATATATTAGACCTCCTGCAATCTTCATAGCTAATAATTTGTTTAAATGTACTCAGAATAGATGTTCCATCACATCCTCACTTGCAAATCAAATCCAAATTACTAATATATTCTAAAGTGATATTCATAATGATTTTTACTCGCATTAATGGAATACGCTCAGTAGTTTGATCTACAAATATTGCCATTCACAAAATAATTCTTCTAATTACAATAGAACAAACAAAATTACTACCTATAAAGATAAGAAAATGTATTCTACCGGATTAATAATAGAGAATTATTTTCATTTTTTCATTACTAAGCTTACTTATCAAATTAATGTAAATTTATGATTTTAGTACTTATTAACAATATAACAAGAAATAAACTATAATAAAATTGAATAATTCAAAAATTTGAAAAATATTTATCAGCTAAATTATGTGAAAAGTAGTCAATTTCAAAATTTTTGAGGCGGCCGAAAAAAGTGGCATTTTACTTGAGGTTACTAAAATATGCGTGAAATGCAGAAAGGCAGTTTTAGGCAGCTGGTTTTTTATGAATCACTAGACAATAGCCCAAGTTATTATTTCCATTAAATTTCGTTGCGGAACACTGTGGAACATTTAAACTTTTTCATGTTTGAAAGTAAACAAAATGAAAAAATATCTAAAATTTTTTATCAAAAATGACAATGAATTTATTAATTTTTATGTGCTCCATATAAATTTTGTAATACATGCAAATAAAGTACACACTATCATAGTGTGAATCCATTTCAAATCATTAAAATCGGATAATATTATAAAATGTAGCACGCGTTCAAAGAAACTGTTGTTTTGCTGTTTTTGTTCGATCTATGTGATATCCCTTCAAGCATCATTTTCGAAATAATGATGCTTGTAAGGGTAAAGCAAAAATCTTTTTATAAATACAGATCATGACTCTCCAAACATTATTCTATCCAACTGTACAGTCAAAATTCCCTAAATCGTAACTTCATTTTTCGACTTTTGGCCAGCTTTTTGGGTTTTTGCCCCACTGTGCGACGCCAAAAATGTAACTCTAAAATTCGCTGCATTGCATCAAACACAACGGCGTGCTTTCACAAAAAAGAAAAACTTTTAGCGATGCAATTTTAATTCATAATACAATGAAATGCTATTTTATAATGCTAAAATATATTCAGATCTTTTTCATTTAGAGAAAAAATAATGTTAAAAAATTCAGTCTCTGTTCCATGTGATTGTTTTGTTTGGGTAGAATGAGAGACTTATATTGGAAGAATAACGCCCATCAAACCTTTTAATCGCATACTGCACCTCCATCTATCTCTTTTCTCCATGGAAAATAACAGATCACTGTATATTTTAGTTGTCATTTTTTCATAGCAACTGAAAAAAATAGTAATTAAAAACCTGTTATGTCAATATATCGTCGGCTATAAAACCCGGTGAATGCTGTTGGTTTTATTTCGTTTTTATCTATGAATTTAATGACTCTTAGTTCGTCGTAAACTTACTTTACAAAAGATACATCAATTAATCTTTACAAAAATGTATTTTAAAGAATATCCGGTTGTCATATTTTCTTAGTTGTTTTTAAAAACTGAGAATGCAATTTTATTCTTTGGCGAAATCTTTGACTAATAACTGCTATCTTGCGTCTAATACGCATGGCCGTTGTGAACAATAGGGCGGGCTCATAGTTTTTTTTTTCTCTCTCTCTGATGCAGAAAGATAAATTAGTGCATATTCATATTGTAGGTACTCTGTTTCATATTAAACTGTTAAAATAACTTCATTTTATGATTAGAAAAGTATATGATGATGAAGTTTCGAGTGTATAACTGGTGCAAAATAGCCCATCATGTTAGATTCATATGTACAATTAGGATGAGGGAGTGTTGAAACACTTATTTTAGATACAATTTAGTAACTCTGCAAAACTGTGAAAAGGTTTCAAAACTTAATTAGATTTATAAACGATATTTCATTTGAATTTTCGGAACAGAAATTCATTGAGTGACCTTGGAATCTTTTCCAGGGGGTGGGGAGGGGCTCAAAATATTTTAGGAGGGGCTGAGCAGCCCATAGCGCCCCCTTAGCTATGGCCCCGCTAATACGGAAGTACCAATAATTTTTAAAGCTGTATATGATTACATAAATAATATGTTTCATATAAAAATTTGGATTTCATATCTATTTGGAATGTGTTGGCAGTTTAAAAAGCCTATTACGCAGAAAAAATTTATTAGACTTTCCAATTTTAAATTTTAAAAAAGTTTTTCACCTTTACTTTGTGACCCGGGAACCCCGGGTTCGGTGTACTAGTGTTAAATAATTACCATAATATAAGCTTGGAAATTTGATATCAGACCATTTTTTAGACACTACTTGCATCCTTTTTTTTTTCTTGCTTGGCTTTTCTTTTCTTTTTTTTTTTTTTTTTTTCTTTTGAAAAGTGTTTTTTAGTAGATTGTAGTAATCCCTTCTCTCATTTCATTTATAATGCATAACTTTAACTTGAAACTGAAAAGTTTGAAATTCATAATTTTATTTTTTTAAGTAAAAAGAACAGAAAAAAATGATAATAATGATATTTTTAAGCTCTATGATTGCAGCGAAGGAACAAAACATAAATAAATCCAATTACCACAGCATAAATGTTACCAAAAAAATTTTGCATAGTAACCCATATAAGATGTGTTTCATTAGGATGTTGCCATTAAACAATTAACAATAATCGTGATTTTTGTGCCACATACGTTAGCGTAATGTATATAAATACCATGGAAGAACTAATGAGAACTTCCTTAGTTCCATGATAAATACTAACACTGACAAAATTCAAGTTTTTTTTTTTTTTTTTTTTTTTTTCGGAATCTTTCAGAGGAATTAGTGTGTTTTTTGCGATCTTTAAACAGAATTTGCTGTTTTTCGCGGTATTTTGACGAAATTTGCGGGGGGGGGGGGGGCTTGCGATCTTTTCACGAAGTTCGTGTGTTTTTTCCCGATCTTTTGACACCCTTTTTGTTTTTTTTTAGCAAATTCACTTTTTTTTTCGCGATCCTTTCACCGAACATGGCATGTTTTTCGCGATCTTTCGATAAAATTTCGTATGCTTTCTGTAATTTTGACATCTTTGGGTGAAAATCCCGTATTCTTCGTGATCTTTTGGCAAAATTCGCGAGTTTTTGGCAATCTCTTAACGAAATTTGCGTGTTTTTCGAGTGCGGTTTTTTCATTTTTTTGACAAAATTAGTAGTGTGGAAAAAAGTTAAAAATGGAACTTTCCATTGTTTTTTGGATGTTTAATTTCATTTTGATAATACGTAGTTTGGCGCAAATTTAAGGCAAAATGTTATTTTGACGCAGATATGCGCAGCAATTATATTTTGGCGCAGATGTGTGCAAAATGCGCGGCACCTGATTTCATGAAGAAATTATGCATTTTTATAAACGCTGTGTACACTATATGGCCAAAGATGACCGGCCACTTGCGATTTTAGACATTTGTTAAATATCTAGAAATTTACATGAGAAATTATCCTAAAACTCTATGTGTTTAAACGTTATAGTACAGGTCATATATTTCTGTAAAGATTTTTTTCCGAAACTTCATAGGGGACCGTCAACAAATTGAAAAGGAACGAGTATCTTTTGGATAACCCTGACAAAACTAATGTAGTAAAAGCGTCGAAACAAATTATTTATGATCAAGTAGCTTACTGAAATAAACTGTGTTCATCTTTATGCTGATAGCATGTAACTCGTAGAGAAATTAAAGTTTTTATAAAAACAGTCCCAAATTTTTCCAAGTTTTTTTTTTTTTTTTTTTTTTTTTTTTGCTTATAATTTGCATAATTTTTAATATAAAATAATGTTCTTTTATGAAAATATGAAAAACATCATTCTACACAATACCCTGTAATCATAATTAAAAAATAATAAAAATTGTATGAAAAATAAGCAGGTTTACTAAATACTTTGTCATTGCGCATACTTGACCTCTACCGAAATTTCATTTGCATACTGTGTTAGCTAAATGTATAGAGCAACTTTTGAGAAAGCCTCAAAAACATAGCTTGAAAATTCTGAAAGTGATCGTTGATAGGATAAGCTCAAAATTCGTTGTTCCCATATGAAGAAATAAATGAGGGATTGTATCCAAGTATAGTAGTACTTGCCATATTGTGTTTTCTATATTGACATTAATCAATGAATACAGCCCCTCATCTTTTTGTTTCATTTTTGAAATAACCGATTTTGAGCTTATTCTATTGACAGGGCTCGACTTAAGCAGGAGCATACAGGGCAATTGCCCCGACCCTCCCCCCTCCCCCATGAGAATAATTAGGATTTTCACTAAATGTGACAAATGATTAAAATTACACAAAACGAATCACACTTCATATATTTTGAAACATTTAGGAAGGTAAGAGTGATCCTCCTTCCTCTCTTTGTTCAGACAACCTCATTCACCTATGCAAAAAACAAACTACTTCTACATGATTCAAAAAAAATTCTATGGATAGACGGAAGCCCCCCCCCCCCCCCAGAATTACACTTGCCCTGGGGATCCCCATAGCCTTAGTCGGGCCCTGTCTATCGATGATCAATTTCAGAATTTTCAAGCTATATTTTTGAGGCTTTCACAAAAGTTGCTCAGTACATTTAGGTAAAATAATATGCAAATGAAATTTTGATAGCACTCACACATGTGCAATGGAAAATTATTTAGTAAACTTGCTCATTTGTGATACAATTTTTATTATTTTTTAATTTTGATTAAAGGGAATTTGTACACTATTGCTCGTCATATTTTCAAAAAAGAACATTATTTTATATTAAGAACTTGGCAAATTATAAGCAAAAACTTGGAAATCTTTCGGACCGTTTTTATAAAAACCTTAGTTTCTCTACGAGTATACCTGCTTTCTGCATAAAAATAAGCAATCAAGTGCGAGTATTACTCGCACTCAGAGGGTACAATAAACATATGCATTATTATATGTGCCATTTTTAAGTTTTAGAATCCTTCATTATTCCCACCAGTTATTTTTTTATTGTAAAGTTTACCTTATTTAATTGGAGCATTTTCGCGATTCAAAACTATATATATATATATATTTTTTTTTTTTTTTTTTTTAACTGGTGGTTAAAGATTAAGAACTAAGCAAAGTGCCTTCATCGCGAAAGAGTTCATTGCATTATTAAAAGAAAATCGTTGCTGAAAGAATAACAGAAATTTGTAAAAAAAAAACCACATAAAATAAAGTCAGTCATAGCTGTCTATACCAGAAAAGTATGAATGAATATACCATAAAAGTTCAAAGAGATAGATGTGGAGCCTAAATAATGTCAAATATTGCTATTCTGTAAATAAAATTCTTTTTTAATCTTATCATTATTTATTTATAAGGAACTTGAGGAGATTAGCACTGGTTGGTTTCGATGTGATCAGGAAGCGAGAGCGTTAGCGTCAAGCAAAAGGCCAAGCCAGTTACTTTCAGCTAGTAACTCGCTTTATACTGATCGAGATCGCTACAGGAGTATCCCCCCAGTGACAAAGACATATTGTTGACGTCTGACGAGCGATATGTACTCGTGAATGAATGCTGTCGTACACATGTGATGAGTAAATGACAGGCTTTACATTGAGAGATTTGTGTTTGGTGCTGCCATCTGTTGATGATGAGGTGAGTTGATTGCTGTGCGCTGGTTGTTGAAGAGCGTTGCGTGTTTGTCCAGAGCCACCAATGAGGAGATTAGCGCCGATTGATTCTGATCTGGGGACCTTGTGATCAGGAAGCGAGAACGTTAGCGTCAAGCAAAAATCCAAGCCAGTTACTTCAGCTAGTAACTCGCTTTATACTGATGGAGATCGCTACAAACTTAACTCAGTACTGTGTACTGAGAATAAAAGTTAGTACCTATTTAAACTTCATTTGGTATTTCACAAAACTAAATTCAGCATAGTAATAACCTTTTCTTTTCCCAGTGTAGCTAACACAAAACCTTTGTTCAATGTTTAAATTTGACATTGTGCTAAAGGAGCTAGCGTAGGAAGAATCTCACAAATCTGCAAAGCCGCCCGAGATGCGTTTTTCCAGACAGGTTTTTAATTAACTTTTAAATCACAAGAGTCATAATGACAGACTCACTCAATGCAAACCTTATAATATTCATGAAGGGTTTGCACGCATATGGAATAATAAAAAAAAAAAAAAAAAAAAAAAAAAAAAAAAAAAAATAGACATTTTAATACCAGAAATTTCGTAATGTAGTGGATGATCCAAAGTAAGGAACGTTGTCCATTAAATAAGCAAATACTTTAAAAAAAAAAAAATCTTGGCACTAGAATGTATGTATATTTTTTATGCATACAAACCCTGATCTGTGTGATTAATTCTAAGTACATTAGTATGTCTGCAACAGTATGAAGTTTATTGCTTTTACATTGCTACTAGGTATTGCACATAGACTTCTTATATAACTGGACTCAGAAATAACAACCTTTTCTTGAAGCATGGACCAAAATATGTTTTTAATTAAAAATTAAATCAGCATTGCTTTCAAAAACAAAATGAGAGGTTTTTCTCAAATCAATCACAAATGTAAAATACCCAATTATTTCATACTCAGCATGATTATAAAAAAAAATAATAGTACAAGAAAAAAGAAAAAGAGGGACGTCTCTGCATGGTTTTATTTTATATTTATAAATAAAAGGCAAATTTGAAAGGGAAATATTTAGACAGTGCTGTAGTTGGTAAAAAATATTTGTGGGAACTCTAATTTTTATAGATCATGATGCTACCAGATTTTTGCTAACCCAAAAGCCATTTTGAAACATTTAATCAAAAGCCGATTTTTTTTTAAACTAACAGTTTTAATTATTGTATGGAAGTTTTTATAGTAATGTAATTTGCTTTCATTCAGTAAGAATAGGGCAACTGACGTCAGTTCAAAACTTCCACCCTCTGAATACTAGGCATAAGTGCTAATTTTTTGCAGCGTGTGTAGTCTCTTCAGTTTTGGTACCAATGATTTTTTTAAGTTTTTTCGCTTTATTTTTCTGAGATTAAAGAAGTCTAAGAAAGCTTTTATAAAATACTGGAGTCAAAATTTAGTGGACTGTGCACACCTAAAAATCAGTCTTTGGTAGCCATCATTTTAGTGTCAGCTCTCAGGCCTAGTATTCAAAGGGCAGTGGCAGCATGACTGCTTCAGAGCATCTGTTTGGTCGAAGTATTTCCTTTCTTGATAAATGGAAACGAATCTCCTTAAAACTAGCAGAAATGAACGTTTTGCTTGAAGAAAAAATGAGTTGCGCTCGTACACGATTTTTTTTTTCTCTTTTTTTACAGTAACAAATCAAATATTTCCGGGAACGGCTCTCCCAC
Source organism: Maratus speculifer (assembly GCA_964019185.1). Taxonomy (NCBI): domain Eukaryota; kingdom Metazoa; phylum Arthropoda; class Arachnida; order Araneae; family Salticidae; genus Maratus; species Maratus speculifer. The sequence continues at coordinate 217,701,937 of OZ025294.1, forward strand.
GTGTTCCCGCCCAATTACAACACTGTATTTAGAAGAATAGTTATCATCGATCGGTCAAAGTAATGGTGTTTCACGTTTAGCTTGAAATCTGTGCTAAATTGCATTTTCTATGTATTAAATTTATTTTTCTTTGCCCATATTTTTCCCAAAGTGATGACATCATGCTTGAACGCAATTAAAATACATTTTGTTAATTGTGTATCTCGCATACCTTTTTTACTACCTTAGATTATTTTTTACTGTAACTATGATGGAATAAATGAGATGATATTCTGGGTTGAGTAATATTTCTTGCATATACTTTTATCATTAATTTTCCTTTAAAGGTGAAACCTGCATTTAAAAAATATTAGATATTGCTAAAAAAATATTAGAATAAAGTATGAAGTGTGTCCACTGTCCTATACTTTATTTCCAATGTAAACTCCTTTTTTTCTATGCACATACAAAACACACAATGATGAATGAAGTATCATACAACAAGTTTGTCAGCAGTTTTTTAAAATAATAAGTTTCATTAAAAAACATTACTTGGTTAAAAAATAGCTCTGAATTAAAAATTAAGGAAAAAAGTATCATCAAAAATTTTTTTAAATAGAACTGTGAAATGCGAAAGTTTGGTAAAATTCACTGCTATATTAAAAACAAAATTGTAATTTCATTACACTCTAAAATTGGGAGGAGTGAAAAATTCACTCTTGAAAGAGTGACATGCATTTTTACTCTTTTTGGAAAAATTTTTAATAAAAATACACACCTTTAGAGTGAAATTTTTCACTCTAAAAAAGAGTGAAATGTGTCATTCCATTGTCAAGAGTATTTCACTCGCAATAATTATAGGGGAGAGATGGGACATCAGCAACAGGGAAGTAGTGGAGGGTATACATGGGTATATGCATATACCTTCTGGATTTTTTTAGAGAATACCATATACCCTCCATTTCTCAAGAAAGCTATTAGTATATACACTTTAGGGTTTACCCTCTGAATTGAGCATATATTGTCTGGTTTTTCTATGACTAAACCACTGATCTGCAATAATTCTTAAAATAAGCTTTATTTTTAATTTATGATTTTTCCACCAGATGGAATAATCATTGCCTTATACTTGTTGCTATAAGTCTGTTTAGTTGAAATCAACTATAAGTTTGTGACTTAAAAAGGCTATATTACAATACCAAAAGTAAGAATTACTCTGATTTTTAATGTACATTTTCAATATCACTGTTTGTTGCTAACTTAATTGTTTATAATGCTTTATAATTTCAACAATATGCCTTTTATAAATAAACAGTTAAGTTAAATCTAAAAATCCCATGCTTGTTATAAAAACCTATTTATTTTTATGCTATTCTAAAGGAAGGGGTGAGACACTTTGATTCAGGGAGGGAAGGGACAAGTCCCATTCTTCCCAAATGATATCTCTAGCCAAATAATTATGCTTAATAATACACAATTTTTTGGTATTTTATATTTATAAGATTATTTTATTTTGAAATTGAATAGTGTAACAACTAAAGCATTATTTTACAAGTTCAAAAATTGAAAAATTAAAGCATTGAAATTTTTTAATTTCTGGCTTATACATTATTTTGCAATATCAACCTTCAAAATTAAAAATTTACAATTATTCCTATAATACCAAGTTTTGTAGATTTTAAATAAAAAATTGCTGTTTTGAACCATACTACATGAAATATATAAACATTATTGAACTCAAACTGCAAACTTTTATTCTAGGGATGCACCAAATAGTGATTTTGCCCGAATACTGAAAGCCAAATAGTAATTGTGGGTCGAATACCGAATATTCGGCTTTCCAAATACTTTTTATATATCAAAGTTAGGCATTAAAATGTAACTTTTTAAAACAATTTTACATAATATTTAATAAAAGAAACTTACATTTTGATAAACCAGAGTTTTTATAAGAACATTTAGTATTGAAAAAAATCTGCCTTGAGTTATTTAAGAATCACAATAATGGGACTTTTTTAACTAATAAAATTTTAAATTTCATGGTTTCTTCTATGAATTAAAACAAACATTTTAAAATCAAAGAGAAATAATGAAAAAAATGGATGAAGAAAAACTTAAGTCTCTTAATTGTCCTTTTACAATAACTCAAGGCGGTTTCAAGGCAGATTTTTTTCAATATAAAGTTCAAATACTTAATTCTGAATAAAGGAATATCTAGCTCATAGTTCTTTTCTTATGAATGATTTTCCACCCTTCCCATCATATCATATTTTACAGAAATCAAAGCATGTGAGTTGAAAATACAGTTATGGTATCCTATTTATTGTTAATGCAACAAACGAAAACACAGTTTGATCTAGAGTGAGATGAAATACAAATTACAGTATGGAACCATTTATCTGGAATGATATTTCTAATAGACTGATGTTAGAATCTTTTTAGAAAAAAGCATCCTACACAATCAGTTTGACATATACATTGCTTGAAACAATTGTATAGTTTGATAACAGCATCTAGTATTTGAAATAGAAGAATATAATCATATTATAGATTAATAAAAAATATTATAGATGTTTTCATTTTTATGCCGAGAAAACAGAATTTTTGTTCAAGGAGTTCCCATAAATTATCTTCTTTCAAACTCTAACAATTGATCTTACTTGCATCAGATTCTTGGTTCAAGTAATCTAATAATTAATTTAAAATTAGAAGTAATACCACAACTACATATGTTTCACAAAATTTATCAAATGGATGCTGCTTTAATGCCCAACCTGTTAACCAGAAAAACCAGTTATCCGGAATACATCTGACCCCAACCATTCCGGATAAATGGTTCTGTACTGTATTATTTATGACACAATAAATTTATTATTATTGCGGTTTCATGAACAAAAATTGCCTTGATAGTTATTATTATTCTCAAAAGTTTTTCTTTCTTGTTTAAGGAAAATATCATTTTATTTGGGAAAGCAAGAAACTGATTATTTACGAAACAAAATTTAGGAACTTGCATTTGCACATCATTTATTTCTAAGGAGAATCCTAATAAATCACCGTTTTAAACCTTCTCATGGTTAATTTTCTTAAGTTATACTTTACAAAAAAAAAATAAATAATGTAAAAATATTCTATTTTATTTAAATATGATTTTCTTTTTAATTATTTTAAATATATTTATAAATTGAGAGTTAAAAGTAAAAATTGTGAAAAAAAAAAAAGTGTTTTAAAAGGTTTTATTAAGTTTTGGATTCGGCCAAATAGTTTCACATTCAGCTTAAACAGTGTTCTCGCTGTCACTCGCCATTGCGCCAAATTGCGACTAAATTCTTCATTTGGCGAGTAAACAAGCGATTAGATTCGCCAAATTGCTAGTACTCAATTTTTGCCTTTTTCTTACTTCTTCCTTTTCTTTTTCGTTTTTCATGAGTATGCACATATATTTATATAATATTTGCAGCAGATTATTTTAATATTTGTAGCGGATAGTTGAAATTAAATTAATTGCAATCGCTGTTGCATTTATAAAGTTATTTTAGAACATATTGAAAAAAGGGGGTACATTAAATGATTAAAGATATTTTTTTGTTGTTTTTTTATGTTACACAGCGAATTTATTTTGCGAATGTTTTCTATTTTTAACTAGCCAAATTACTAACGATGGTCAGATGTCAGCGAGAACACTGGGCTTAAACGAATAGTTTGACATTCGGCCTAACCGAATATTCGGTAACCTGGTCGAATAGCGAATATTCCATGCATCCCTATTTTATTCTTACATGGCAATACACAATTTCTTTTTAAAAAATAAAAACAAAAAATAAAAAAGAAAGGAAATTTCATTTTCTTGCATGAAATTGAGGTACTTACGTATTAATGCCACTGCAGCAGAAGTGACTATATCTGCCCATTTTTTGCCGAAATCCGATTCACTACTTTGTTTTTAAATAAATTGTTTTGAATTTTTAAAATGTTTTGATTTTAAATGTAAGTGTTTCATTTTATGTTTTCTCACAAAAATTTTAGGTGTAGATTGGCATTAATACGTAAGTACCAAAATTGACTATTCAATGACTGATGAACAAGACAATTTGAAAATTTACACCCACTAAAATTAATTGGTAACATTAGTCGTGCACAAGCATATTTTTCATTTGATTTCGATTTTACAAAGTATAATATGATACAAAATAAACGTGATTTACAATAAATGTTATTAATGTAAATGTCACACTATTTTTACACACATTTCTTGAAATTATTTTAAATTGATGAAATCACTTTGTGTGGATGGTGAATTAATTCCAATTGAAGTTAGACGAAAATAAAAAGTTTTGGTTATGAGCACAAAATCAACTTGGGCTACCCTTATCCTTAATAATTATGTAGATTTACAATGCATTAAAATCAGGGTTCGCCCAGGTGGGCCCAGCCCGAAAAAACCCAGCCAGGATTTTTTGGCCGGGCCCACTTGAAAAAACCTATGATAAAACCCTTTGTGGGTTTTTCAAATTTTTTCATGATTTTACAATGGTATCATTATTTAATTTAGGGTATCAATGCAAAGATAAAGGCCAATTTAAATATATGTCAAAAGAACCAGATTTAAGAGGAATTTATAAGCATTTATAAAATAAAAAAATAAATTAGCTTTAAAGAAGAGGGAAAAAAGTTTTCTACTTATTTTTTATTTGAAATTAATGAAAGAAATAAATTTAGCATATTTAAAATTTCAACTTTAAATTATGTAAGGTTAATTTCTTAATATTATTATTAAGATCTTAATGCTGATATCAAGATATATTTTTTAATAACAATACACCACTCGTAAAGTTTTTCTCCCCACAACAAGGAGATAAAAATACCTTAATTCTGCCAATGAAAATTTTTAAAAGAAATAATTGTAACTTAATTTTTTATGTATCACAAACACAAAAAACAATTTTTTCCTATAAAAAACTGATATAATTTATTCTATGTTACATTATACAATTGAAACTCATAACAAAATACAGTAGACTCCCTCAAATCCGCACAGCTTCGGACCAGAGGTTTTGCGGATTTTAGAAATTTGCGGATTTCTGGTCATTGCTTTGTTTACATTTTTTAAAAAGTAATTTGAATGTAATTAATAATGAAATCAAAAGTATAACGAATGCTTACAATATGATAAAATATTAAAATAAGTAATCAACTAAAATAATAAAAAATTAGATAGTTTTTAAAATGATAAAAATACTAAAAGCAAAGGTCAAATTAATAATCAATAATGTACAATTAAATATTCATTATAGAGATGAAATGTGTTTTTCCTAAATTATTCAATGAAACTTGCCTCATAAAGGTACATTACTAATTCACATCAAGATCATAAAATAATGAAGCTTTATTTCAAGTTTAGTCAGATTTAATAACTAAAAAAGCTTAATTAATACATAAATATATTTGGTAAGATTGTAATTACCAATGAAATCAGCAATATCTTTATTTTTTCAGAAATAAGTTATTCTTTCTTCATGAAAAAACATGAATTCAATAACCTTAACAAAAATTACAAATGAAAAAATATATGGAATTGATATAAAACTAAAAAAATCAAATTTTGCACCTACATCTGAACTGAATGTTTCATTGTTTACATCCTTAAAATATGTGCGAATTTTAGAGAGTTGCGGATTTTAGGAGTGCAGATTTGAGGGAGTCTACTGTACCACAAATTTTGGGAATCCTAATTTATTGAAGTAAGTAGCTATGTAAAATTATTTGGTTTATTCTATTAATTAATTACAATAAAAAGTACTTACTAATTCCGATTCAGCATTAGTAGTATTAATATAGTATTTTAATGATAATTTCATCCGCAAAATAATTACTGATAATAAATTTTTGTAAAAGCAAAATGTAATTTGATCATCATTTATTTATCTATATTTTTGTAAATATTTCAAATTGTATTTTGTAGTAAGTACATTTTTTTCAAACATTCTGAACCTTCTTCGTTAACTCAAAAAATCCATTTATATAGACAGAGCCGTCCTTAGGGGTGTGCGACAGGTGCGGTCGCACAGGGCCTCGCACTCGGGTAAAAGAAAAAAAATCAATTCAATTTTAAGAACATTTAAATATACTTTTGAAAAATTTTTGCAAGTTATTTATTTTCCTATTAAATTTAGATATTTATAAATGGTTATTTATAAAAAGTAAAACTTTTATTAATTAAAAGCAGGGATGTAGTGGAGGATATACGCCGTATGACTTCTGGATTTTTTTAAAGAGCACAGTATACCTTCTGTTTCACAAAAAAAGCTACATGATTTACGCTCTATGGTATACCCTCTGCCTTAAGTGTATGCCCTCTGCTTAGAGCGTATATCCTCTGCTTTTTTTATGACTACACCACTGATAAAAAGTTAGGCGCGGACATTCGAAAGCAGAAAATATTGCTCATAGTCATCTAATCTATTCTCAATATGTAGCCATAGGTTATACTTTAATTTTGTAAACATGTTGTAACATTGTTACAGAATATGTGGGATAAAATTTTCTTGACAGAAAAACAAAAATAAAACTTGCCGCCACCCTGCGAGTCTCGATTAGACAGCAGCTCTGAGATTTCCCTCCCCGCACCATCTCTTCCTCTTATTGCAGATTGCAGACATATTGGCGTTAATTCAAAGATCAAAGGGCCCTCGGCCGGGCCCTATAATTACTCAGGAGGCCCCCAAAGTCTTATGTGTAATGTTAAAACTTGAAAATATCGAAATGGAACAGATATCCCAAAAATGAAGATCAAATTAAATGGAAGCAATTTATTATCACAAAAACTTAAAGTTACCCTGAAACGGGCCCCAACAAAAAAATAAAAAGGCGAGGATAGCTAAATGAAGAAAGGTCCCTCAAAACGAAGATGATTTGATAAAAAGGGGTCAAGTTATTAACAATTAGGTGCATAGGGGCATTTGGGCCCTGGCCCTTAAAATATGTTTTTCAGGCTTTTTTTTTTTTTTTTTGCATTATTATTAATTGAATCCTTGCGGAATCATTTAGTACAACTTAACACTATTGACAAAAATTAATCGTGTAAATTTTGCATTTGATTACAAGGCGAAACTTCAAACCCATTAATTTCAGAACCTAATTTTTTAAGTTGTGCTACTATTGCAGTCCACAAGTGATATATCAATTGAATTCAGAGAAAGAAAGGAGGGAAGAAATTTCCCCCTATGCAGCTACGAGATATCCCCCCCCCCCCTTCAGAATATTTAAAATTTTGTGTTTTCAATGGTCAAAAATTGCAATTTTTATTCAGAAACTCAAATGTCACTTCCCCCTTTCTACTCACACATACATACACTGTAGCCATAGAAATCCCTTTCGAAGAAAAGTGTCTAAATTCAATACTGATATATTTTTTCATATAAGAGTGTTTTAGTATTTATTGTCAAAATGTAAATATGCATAACAGTTCATATATAAGATGTCAGAAAGCCTGAAAACGATTGAATAACTCGATAAATGCATGACAGATTGATCAAGTAAGAACAGGCATGTGTTAAGTATAGCTTATGAAACACTTTCCAACATTTCTTGAAATATTTAACAAAACTTCGTTATTTAGGTAAATAAGATGTTACTGTCCATAGTCAAATATATATTCCAATGCTTTCTAACAACCCTATATTTGATACGTCGATTGGTGTAATCTATATATAAGGGGAAATTTAGCTTCACAAGAAAATGCCTAACGAGTTGGAAAGTCTCTTTCAGCAATGTATACTAATAAATGGAAAAATACTTGAATAATTTTGTTCAGCCCTGTAGTTTACCCAGTACCTTTATTATATGCCAGTATTTAGCTAAAATTTAGTTCATAAAATATTTTTAAAACTATTGAAATCACATTTCCAGAAATTATCCAAATGCAATCATGTATCCAATTCTTTGTGTGGCCCTGTATATCACTTTATCTATATTCTACAAATATTTCTTAGTAAACTGAATATAGTTCAATGTAAAAATTCATAACTTATTTAAAAAACACCTTTACGTAAATTACGCTCATATACAGGAATCTGCTGAAAAATAAATAAATAAATACAGTGATGCCTCTGGACTTGAAAAATCCTGGGTCCCGGGGACCCAGGACTTCTAAAATTCTGGGTCCCTTTTTCAAAAAAGCGGGTCCCCACTAATAAGTCATATTTTTAGACGCAAAAATTGAACTTGTTCATTTGCAAAAGAAAAGTTAAATGCAATAACTATTGTTTTAATTAATGTATAATTAATTAAAGCCATTTTTTTAAAACTATTAAGAGATATTTACTTTACTTTTTTAAAATATAAATGTGCAAGATACAAATTATAAAATAATACTTATTTGAGTGTAGAAGATAAGTATCACTATTGTTCACATTTCTTTTAAAAAGGGGTAAAACTGATTTATTGAAAAGACATTTTTTCTAAAAAAAGAATATTTTTCAAAATAATCAGAACAATCAAAAACAGATTGTGAAGCAGGAAAATCTGTTTTTGAAAAAAAAAAAACTATTTGGAAGCAGCGAAGTTAGTTTTTGAAAAAGAAAAATTCTATCCTGTTATTAACTTTTTTTTCGTACCCCTTTGACGAAAATTGCATTTTAAAGCTATTTTTTCACGAAATTTGCTGTTTTTTTCGCGATCTTTTGACGAAATTTGCCGTTTTTTCGAGATTTTTTAACGAAATGAGCCGGTTTTTCACGATCTTTTGACGAAATGTGCTATTTTATCACGATTTTTTGATGAAAATTGCTGTTTTCGCGAATTTTTTGACAAAATTTGTCGTTTTATCACGATTTTTGGATGAAATTAGTCGTTTTTTCGCGATTTTTTTTGAGGAAATCTGCTTTTTGTTCGAGATTTTGTAATAAAATTAGTTATTTTTTGCGAATCTTTGACGAAATTCGCCGAAAATTATTCGTTATTTCGCGATTTTTTTAACGAAATGTCTTTTTTGCGATTTTTTGATGAAATGTGCCGTTTTTCGCGAATCTTTAGACAAAATATGCTGTTTTATCACGATTTTTGGACGAAATATGTTGTTTTTTCGCGATTTTTTGAGGAAATCTGCTTTTTTTTCGGGGATTTTGTGACAAAATTAGCCATATTTTTAGCAAAATTTTTGACGAAATTTACCGGAAATTATTCGTTTTTTCGCGATTTTTTTAACGAAATTTGCCTTTTTTGCGAATTTTTGTCGAAAATTACGCGTCTCGTCACCGATTTTTTGCGTATTTTATGCGCTATAGCGCGTCCGCGGCATCCCTGAAATAAACAAATAAAAAAATAAAGTTTTGTTTTAAAATTGAAATCTCAGAAATGGTCGAATGGGATTAAATGAATCCATTTAATTAAGATTATTTAAGACGTTTTCGCATTTCTATGATTTGCACGTGATTGGAGGCATTCAACTATAAGTATGCAACATTTAAATTCTCTAATATACACAGTTTCCGAGTATGAACTCTGAGAAACAAACAGAGGCATGAGACTAAAAGAGTTTACTCAGATATACGAAACCCTAAAAATTAATGTCAACTGAACCTGGTACGATTTGATATAAGACTGTAGAATGAAAAGGCCTCGCAAAAGTTCTCACACCCGGCCTCGCTTTCGCTAGGGACGGCTCTGTATATAGGCCATTAATATCCATTTATATAATCCATCCTTAATATATATCCTTAATGCAAGAAACTATAGTTGGGGAACGTTAAAGTTGCGAGTACAGTTTATACTATGAGTGTTATACTTCCGCGACAAGAAAAAGTGCGTTGACTATTTCAATAAAATCTGCTTCAATATCTCTTTTTTCTTCAAAACGTTAATGAAAAAACAATTTATTGACTAAATGCAACTGATTTAAGTTAAAATTTGTCACTATTAGGATATGTACTTATAAAATTTATATAAAAATGCATTTATTCGCTTTGGCGAATTTTTTGTGCGAATAAGCTTGTATTGTACAAAAATTACAAACCTTTTTCAGATAACGACTCCCTGCATTTCCCCCAATTTCCGGTCAGTTAAGAGATAATTACTTGAAGAATGCATTTTTTAATCTGCAATATATATTTTTTATTTTTGAAACTTTTTAAAATACAGAAACAATTTTTATGGATTTGAACTTATCGGAAAATTTTACCTGAAATGCATGCCAAATATGACAATAAAATATTAAAGCAAAATAAAATAAATAAAAAGGTTTCTATTTAAATGCTGAGTTTAAGGATAGAGTAAAGCAGATTTTTAAGGTCAAAACTGAAACCGAATTTCAGTGATCTTTCTATTTTCAGCCGGAAACAAAAACAAATGTAAAATTTTTTAAAGTAAGGCATACATAAATATACATAATTATTAATTAATTAATTATATGCATTTATTAAATATGCATAGTTATTAATTAATTATACATATTTTTTTAAATATACATGATTATTATTAATTAAATGCATTTATTAAGTTAGCATAATTATTAATTTACTAACTATACATATTTATTAAATTACATAATTATTAATTAATTATATACATTTTTGTTAAATATACACAATTATTAATTAATTATGAATGTGATTCAACTTGATTCGCTATGTCTTAAACTCAACACTTTTTATTTTTATAATACAATAAGTAATTAATTCAACCACGGCACAGAAATATTTTCTATTATCGGAATTTCATTAAATTTATAATTCCCCCTCACGTCTTGAGTCAATGATGACTGATAAATTGTAAACATTGAAGTTCATAGCAAAAAATAGTCTCATTTGAGCCAATATAGTTCAAATCGATGAGTAATGTTGAAGGCCGAATCCATGTCGATTCAGGCAGGGGGGTTACCTTCATAGTCTCAGAAGTTCTTTGATTGAACATATGTTAAAATTCAGAAAAAAAAATAAAATTCCCGTAATTTTTGGTTTTCCCTAAAAAAATTTCTGGACCGAGATACAGGGTGCCAAAGATGGCATCCCGAACACCTTTTCCCGTTTGCGATTTTCGAAAAAAAGTTTAAAGTACTCTATCTCTGAAACGATGCAAGATATTTCATTGCAGTTTATTTTATTTTAAAGATAATATTTTTCTGCTTAAAAAGATATACTCTATTTTAAAATATGTATTTAATTATTTTTGCAACAGCTTTCTAAAAAAAATTTTTTTTTAATCAAAAATAATTTTTTTTCTCAAAAATGCCAATGTAAAAAATTTTGATTTTTTTACTGTTAGTCAATACCATTGAGTACTACCTTCACTGTAAAGGAGAACTTCCACTTTTGAGTTTAACAAGTTTTAGAATCATTTCAAGAAATTTAGAGAATTTTACAGGAACTGCATATCAAAAGTTCCAGTAAAAGTCTCAATTTTTGTTTATTTGCATCATATGTAGCCTATTATATATCCTAAACAAGTTAGAAATCACATGTCAAACATGGTAAATGAGGTGCATTCATACTATGACTAGTTTTATAAATATTTAGGTCTTGGTGCAATAAGTATTACACTCTTGTGAAAACTGGCATGAATACAAAATTTATTATGTTCCTATATATTAAATTCAGTAATATGGAAGTAATATGAATCCATCTTAAAAATAATGTAACCACCAGGGCAACCTAGAATCATTACCTATCATGGGATATGTTTGAATTATACGTGATAGGATTTAACATGATGAATAAAATATTTATGAGTGTCTTTTTTTCAAAGTTTTAATTTGACTTTCATAACATTTGACAACCTTTTTCAACATTTTTTTTTTTTTTTTTTTTTTTTTTTGAAGGTAACATTTTTTTGTTTGAAATGATATATTCAATTTTAAAAATGTATTCATATTTTCTGATGCAGCCTTTTGATTTTTTTTTTTTTAATTAAAAGAAATCAAAAATGCCAATCCTAAATTTATTTATTTATTTTTTTTTTTTTTGCTGCTGATTAATACCATTGAGTACTTACTGTCTTCCTTATTTCAGAAAACTTCCACTTTTGATTTTGACAAGTTATCGAAACACGTGTAAAATTATGCCATATATTTTACCAGTTCCTGTCAGGGGACTCGCTAAGGGGGGGGGGGGGCAGGGGGGAGCCTCCCCCCCCCCAAACATACGAAAATGTTGTTACACTTGGCAAATTTAATTAAAAATTTTAATAAAAACTGTAACATATTTCCTATTTTCGATAGAACTTGCAAAAGTTACAACTCTAATTGGGAATATCATTAAACTTTTTACAAATAAGAATTGTATTTCATTGTCTAAATGTGGTAACTTGGCAAAATCATAAAATGAGTTGGCAGATATGGAAATTTGACTTCGCAATTTAAGGTCTTCTCCCCCACCAATAAAAAGTCTTAGCGATGGCCCTGGTTCCTGTATGACAATCACATACTGGTCTAAGGAAATCAAAATCTTAGTTTTGTTTGACATAGGATTTTATTTCTTAATAAGTATAAGAAACTGGCAGCTTTAAAAATAGCTTACAAAAGAAAAAAAAACATACACTAAAGTTTACAAAACATGTTACTTCCAGTGTACTCTGCTTAGAACTGATTAGAAATTCATAGACTTTATAATTTGTTGAACAGTATCTGTATCTTCCATTGATATTTAGTGATGCCTTCCTGTTTAACTAGTAGGGTCTGGGGCTTCCATAATCCTTAAAACATTGTGAATAGGAAGTCAACACTGGTGGTGCTGTTGCTGTCTTGCAGGTGGAAATCTATATCCAACAGTTGATCCATGTGGAAGCACAAAGTTAACGACAATTTCATAAACAACTGATATGATTCAGGGATGGGACGAATATTCGGCCACTATTCGGTATTCGGCCCTTTTGCCGAATATTCGGTTGGCCGAATATTGAAGGCTTGTTGACCGAATACTTCGGCCGAATACCTGTAGCCGAATATTTAGAGATATCTTGCCGAATACTGCTAAAATCTCACCGAATAGTGAAAGATATCTTGCCGAATAAATTTCGGATTTAAAGAATTTCATTCTTGCAATTTTTTTTTTCTCTAATCCAAATTGACTACTTCATTTATGAAGTCATTCTCATTCTTACTTACAAAATATAGAGTTATTCAGATACTAAAAAAAATACAAACAGTCTTTCTGTATTTTCTATAAAAGTTAGTGATATTCTAGAAAATGCTGCCCAAGTTGGAGATTTAATTGTACGGGAAATGTCATCATTAGAGAATGATATATTACAATTCAAGATATAAAAACACTGCCTTATTTTAAAACGCTCGAATATTTATTAATGTCTGCAAATTCCATGCACATATAAAAAAGGCTCTTATGAAATTCATAACTTATTTTCTATAAAGTAAGAAATGAAAAAAATTTATTCACTAAGTGTGTTAACGAAGATTCAATTTCAAAATTAAATATAATGTATCACCATTCCAAATACAACAATTTACTGAAAGCAGAATTGGTGTCAAAATCGATACACATTAGATGACAACTTGCTTTATAAAGATGGTTTTATAAATATTTTAATATAAATTCTGAATACTCAACAAAATAATTTTTTTATTCTATAGTTTTTACATTTAAATAATTTTTTGCATAATTACTGACTTAAATATGTAACATTATGTATATATTTTTAATTTAATCTTTCTTCCTTCATGTTGTTATCAATTTCTGTTTATCCTTTTAATGCTTGTTGAATAAGTGGAATATTTAAGTTGAATATTGTATGTGCCAATTCAAATGTCAAAGATTTTATTAATATATGCATTCTACTTTAAGCATAATCTTTTGCTTTAACGTAATTTGTAATTTAAAGCTTGACATCTGATTTCAGAACAGTCTCATTCTTACAAATTTGCTTATCACTAGGGACACAAACTCTTAATGATCAAATTTACTTCATTAAAGGTTATTTCAGAAAATATGTCCTTGTGAATTCTGAGAGAGAGAGAGATTAAAAATATTATTGATTTTGGATGCAAGAAGTATCAATTGATAGTAAAAGTGAAGTACATTCTTCATATTTTAATGGAAATATTTTCCCATCTTGACTTACTGAAAATCAATTTGATGTACATTAGAATAAAGGATATAATGCAATTTCATAATTTTTTTGTGTTAAAATAAGTTTTTCAAATTTAAAAATACATTTAAAAACACATTTAAGAGTAATAATTATTAATGAGCTCATATTTTTTAAATTATATATAATCAAAATTTATTTTCTTTATTGGAAAAATTTTTTTTACTATTCGGCTGGCCGAATATTCGGTATTCGGCCTAAAATTTGGCCGAATATTCGGTATTCGGCCAAATCACTATTCGTCCCATCCCTATATGATATCATTTACCTTTGCAATCCACCACTCACAGTAATATATACAGGCAACAAAAATTCCTTTTTATATATTGTGAATCTGAATATTTTGCAATTGTTTCAGAGATCTTGGTTGGACAAATGAAATTTCTTCTTGCTTGCTGTTCAAAGTTTGTGCAATATAGGTACTAGGATATTAATAGATGAATATACCCATCACTATGATATTAATAGATGATTGTTCATTCTATTAAATCATAGGCGTAACTTGGGCTCTAAAACTAGGGGGGCAAAAGTTTCGAAGTACTTTTCTAGAAAATTATTCCCCCCCCCCTCTTTGCAGTCATTGCGTGCACACATATTAATATTTAAAATTTTTAATATTAAAAAAAATTTAAATGTTTAACTATAAACAAACAAACAACAACAAAAAAAAAATCCGAAATTAGTAATTTTATGTCTTTAATAAGATATTTTCAAGTATTGAATGCACAACCGTTATATCTCTTATATTTGATGCATTGTTCAAAAACTAGGCTTTAAAACTAGGGGGGACAAAAGTTTTAAAGTACTTTTCTAGAAAATTACATCCCTCCCTCCCCTTTGCAGTCATCGCATGCACACAGACACCTTAATATTTAAAAATTTTAATATTAAAAAAAATTAAATGTTCAACCATATACAAAAAAATATGGAAATCCGAAATTAATAATTGCATGTCTTTAATAAGAAATTTACAAAAATTGAATACACAACTGCTATATCTCTTACGTTTGATGCACTGTTCAACCGGGAAAAAAAGTTCAAACAAACTTAATAAAAATTTGTCAAAGCCTTCTAGAAATCTGCACTAGCCGGAAACTCTTGCCCCTGGCCGGCCGAACGAAAGTTATTATGGCTCAGCCACGGCCAACTTTATTAGAGGCCTCGGAAGCTTTTGCTTTTTAGGCGGGTCTTAGGACGGAATTAATGACGTAATCTCCGTCTATCCAATCTCGTGAGGAAGTTGTCCTTGTAAGGGGCGTTACAAACAAGAGTTGTCTTTGCCGATTGGTTAAACATGATATGATGTCATAAATTCCGTCCTAACAGCCAAGAGCTTCCAAGGCCTCTAATGAAGTTGGCCATGGCCCAGCCCAGTGTAAAAATTAAAAGTTCAGGCCGAGCCCGGAAGGACCCAGCTCAATTTCTACAAAAATTTTGGATTTTACACGATTCTTTTAAAGAATACTGCATGCACATTTATGGAATAAATTGACAGTATATATTTTTAAATTATTATGTGCAAAATAGACAACCCACAATAGAAACACTAATGATTACTTAAATTTTTAGACGTTTCAATACATAAATAATGAGTGTTTGTGGTGTTTTGCATAACGACCCATTATCTGCAAGAGGGATATAGGCCTTAGGGGGACTGCCCTCTGTAAGGATCTTTCTAACGAAACCTAACCCGTATTTACGCAAGAGTTAAAGGAAACCACGAAAATTCCGAACGTTAGGTAGATGGGCACGACTGGGTTCGATCCCAGCACCTCTTGTCCCCCAGCTTCGAGAATAGAACCTCTCGGTCACTTTTGAGGTGCATTTAAATAAGAATTTATACAAAATAATTTAGTTTAAAATAAAAGAACAATAAGAGGATTAAAAATATCGTAGTTTTTGAAGCTATATAATAAAAAGTAGATTTGTGGAAATATTTCGTTTATCATGGCTATTCTCAAATCCAAAAGCGCTACTTTCTGACAACATTTCTGAATTCATTTCTTATCGGAAACGCATAAGATTGGCAGATATTCTTATTCAGAAACTATGTAATGGCATTATCCATTTTTCAATAAAGACAACGTATCTTTGAGATAATATTAATAAAGACAGCGTTTTGAATCGAACTTCCAAAAGCAACATCACAAGAAACTGTAAAAACCAGAAGCCGTAACAAGAATCTCTTAATTGTGGACAGGTAATTTATCAAAAAGGAAAAACGCTTATTCATTTCAAATCCCTTCAATAGTCAAGCCTCGCAATTTTAAAACTTTGCAGTTTGAAATTAATTAGAAAATGTGTCAAAGTTTCGAGTTATGCAGCATTGAATTTGAGAACCACCTAAAAGTATATTTCCAAAGATTATGTTAACAGAAGTTCATTACCTCTATTATAATTTTAACAAAACATGTTGCTTACCCTATACTTCCAAAGAATAATTCAGCTCAGTTCCGACTCGGCTCGACTGTGTAGGGAAAACAAGCAAGAAATAAAAGACTGATGTCAGTACGGTATGAGTCTGCTGAAGATAAATAAATAAGTAAAAATAAAATAAAATGAACTGTCTCAGACACCATCAGATAATGTATGTGAATTATTTTTTGTAACTCCGTATATGATCTATAAAGCCATAAGCATACCACATAAGTAAAATTTAAACTAAAATTTAAATCAACTGAAAAACTCGTAAAACTAAAAAAAATTCTGCGGAATTATGTAATAGTTGACAATGTATCAATGTATGAAAAATACAGTCAAATTTGGTTCAGCGAAAAAGCGTTTAAAACAGTTGAAAATGCATTTTTAGGAAAAATTTCCATGGACGTCAATGCGATTCCTTTTTCGTCGAAATTTTCACATTTTTTTTCTTGTAAAAAATGCCTTTATTCGCCGGAATGTTTCGAAATTTTAGTAGATGATTTAAATTTAGTCTGCTGAGATGCTCTAAAAAGATTGCGTCGAAATGCAAATTTTTAGGCAATTTTACAGTAGAAACAAGTCTTAAATTTCAGGTCAAGCATAGCAAATGAGGTACGTTCGTACTATAACGAAATTTTAAAACTATTTATAGATCCTGATATAATAGTATGCAGTACTTCAGTTTCAGTTACAGTACAGTAGCTGAAATCTTATGTGCAACCCTCTAAATACTATATATTTGCTTTCTGTTATATAGGACGTAACTTGTAATAAACTTTAATAAAAAGTAATGAAATACTTTTGATTGTCCTGTAATTAGACTATTCATTCGATTTTCATAAAATTTGAAATGACTCGCCAAAATTATACAACAATTATATATTTTAAATTTCAAATGATTTGGTTGAGTAGTTTTAGCTGTGTTACATGCGGGCAGATGGACTAACTGAAAGATAGATAAATGCTAGATATTTACATAATTACTAACGCATCTAAAAACGATCATCTGAAAATGACCTGACTGAAAATGAAGGTCTCTATTTTTTTCGAAATGCTTAAGATTGGTGTTTTTAAAAACCAATTCCATCTTCGAAGAAATGATATCAGCTTTACATATTTTTTTTTTTTGTTAACCCGCATCTCCAAAATTGCGCCCTAGGGATGCAATGCTATATGGGAGGGGAAAAAACGATACATTTAATATATATATGTTACAGGCCAAACCCGATTTTAGGCCAAACTAGTCTATCCTAATGCCCATCGGATAAACTAGTTTTTCCTAGGCCAAACTAGTCTATCCGAACACCCCTCGGATAAACTAGATTTTCCTAGGCTAAACTAGTTTGGCCGAACGGTCATTAGGATGAATTAGTTTAGCCTGCTATTCATTGGTTTGAACTAGTTTATCCTAGGCCGAACTAGATTGTCCTTGGCCAATTCAATTTGGCTTGATTTTTTTTAATCTAAAGACCGCCACAGCGCCAACTTTCTAGTTTTGATCTAGTTTATCCTAGGCCGATGCAGTTTGACCCGATTTTAGCTCACAGACTATCAAAGCCTGAGAGGTAATGTGCTCGCAGATTCTGTGCGTATGTATGTAACCATGTACGTATTTATGTACGTAATGCGATAACTCCTCATAGAAATATCCAATTTGCTTCAAATTTTGGACATAGATTTATCCTGATAATAAACTTTCCTGATTAGTTTCAGGGGTTCTTTGGATAAGAATAGGGGGAGGAGAAGAAGGGCTAATCCACACTTCCCCCTCCTTAATTTAGTTAAGTCAGTTTTCCATGCAAAATGATCAAATATTATTAAAATTCTAGGTATAATATCATTTTTATTAGGTACATCCATGATCAGTTGTGGGTATTCATTGTTTATGTATAAAGAAAGGAGGAATGGGAGGTAACATTCTTAATTTATATAAATAGGTTTTTCACGGAGAATTTACCGATTTGTTTCAAATTTTGGATGTAGGTTCCTTCTGATAAGGCGTTTACCTGATTAATTTTGGGGGTTCTGAATTTTAATATAAACGTTGAACGGATTATTTTTTCAATCAGATAGATACTTTCGGTTTTATGAAAAGATTTTTAATTAGTAACAGATATTGGTTTTTGCACAGATCACTTCAGGCAAAATTGTTCATATTAAAAAACTAAATATCCGAATCCTTTTAAAAATAAGAAAAAGCTTAAATAAAGCATGACACTCGAAATTTAGGATGGAGGGGTAGAGTAAGGGGACGCTAGATTTTTTTTCAAAGCTCAGCGTTTTGTACGGTTTTAGCTGCTAATTAAATATTACCATTATTTGAAACTTTTAGAAACATGACAAAACATGATGTTAAATATTTAAGAAAAAAGATGGCGCGTCAAATACCACTATTTTCTATTAGTAATTTTTGTAAAAATGTTAAATTCTTGTTGGAACTGTTTGAAACTTTGTGATAGTTTATAACACAGG
This sequence comes from Maratus speculifer, assembly GCA_964019185.1. Classification (NCBI taxonomy): domain Eukaryota; kingdom Metazoa; phylum Arthropoda; class Arachnida; order Araneae; family Salticidae; genus Maratus; species Maratus speculifer. Next base: position 217,720,903 of record OZ025294.1, read on the forward strand.
ATAAAATTTGTAAAAAAAGTCCCATTACGAAAGTGAAAGAGGGGGGGGGGGGGGCGAAGAAAATCAGGAAATATAACGGAAATTCTAGATTGATCTAATTGAAACTTTGAGATAGTTTATGACACATGATATAAATTTATAAAAATATGTTGCGCGTTTAATGCCACTATTGACGAATAGTGATTTTTGCAAAAATCTCAAATTCTTGTTTTGCAGCACCGCGACATCGAATAATATATCTATTGATAAATTTTTTAACGGAGTTTCCTTTATATACAGTTTTGTTGGCAATAGGGTGCCCTCCCTGGTGATGGAATGTGGGACTAATATAATGCGAGCACCCTGGTGTTGGAATTTGGGACTAATACAACGCGATCTAGTCAAACAAGTTGGCTTCGCCTGCTATTGGGCTCATTCTTTTATATAAAATCTCGAAACGGACGTATGTTAAGCGAACGAACCTCGAAGAGAAAGAAACATGATGATAAATATTTAAGAAAAAAGATGCCGCATCGAAATACCATTATTTTCTAATAGCAATTTTTTTTTAAATGTTAAATTCTTGCCGGAACTTTTTGAAAAATCTATAACAACGTCTTTCAAATTCTAACTCAATCTGAAATTTGATTAAAATCTTTGTATTAGTACTATTTGAGATAGAATTATCGCAGAAATCATAAAAAAACTGCATAGTGACAGGAAATATGAGTATATTTCCCTCCTATTCTTGTTCCTCCATTCAACCTCTCATGTATTCATCCTATTTCAATCCCTAATATTTATCATTAAAGTTTAAAACCATTTCTAAAATAAATTCTATTTTATTTTTCCATTTATTAAATATCTAAGTTTAAATAAATTGAAGTTTCAGTTTAAACATTCTTTTTATTTATTTCAATGTTTAAACATCAACTTAAAATAAAATAAACCTTTGCTTCATTACTTACTTATTTATTGCGTGCTGTCAACTTCATAACAACTAGCGGTATTCGAACTCAACGTATTCCCTCAGCCTGCCTTGTCAACAAACGCCGATATTATCAAAGTTCAGACTGACAGATTACCGGGAGCATCGATAGATGGCGTAGCATGTCTGCTATCTCCGACGCGTGCCTCTCCTTCACAGCAGAATACCATTGGTCCGTTTTTCCCCAATCCTTCTAGAGATCGGATGTGACGTATGACCAGAAGGAGGAAGTCACGTGAGGGGGAGTTGCCCAAGACAGGAGTCTAAACTATTTATATTCCCGGCGGAACTTTCGTTTTTCAACTTTGACGGCGGCCAGTGTTGACGTGTTAGAAGTTTGTCTTTTTAATTGAAATGTCCTTTTAAGAGTGCCGATTAGAAACGTGAAGCAATGAGTATCTTTAAGGAAAGTAGATTATATTTTAAATGTTTTTTTTTATTAAAAACTAAACTGGATTTTAATTGGAATTTGAGTTTTATCACGACTGCTACTATTCTACTGTGGACTTAGTCACGGAGCTCGCATTGGAAAGATGGAATCTTCAGAACGGGATGTTTGGTCGTGGAAATGACCATGTGAAAGAATAAACCTGGGAAGTCAGCCACCGGCAGTAAAGGTTCAGAAAGGCCCTTTTATTTTTCAGATTCCTTTTGAATAATTTTTACAAAATGTTTTTAATCTCTCTTCTTTAAAGTCTTTTTCAGTCTAGTTTTAATTAAATGTATTCTAAATAAATCTGGCCAATTCATCTAGTTTTTAAGTGAATCTTTTTCTATGAATGTTGCTAGACGGTTCCAAAGGAACCGGGAAATATTTCTTTCCGTCTCCGCGTCACAATATCGATATGGGCAATAGTGGTCCGGGATCTAGGATATGGACGACCATGCCAGATGCCTGGAGTTGTTTATTGGCGGTGACGTGTGAGATTCTTTTTGAATATTTTTTTTCTATCTTTTCCTGAACCCGAAAGTCGGTAACCGCTGCGAGGTTCGTTGGAAATTAACTTTCTAGATGAGAGGTTCACTTAGCTTTTCTTTTTCTCCTTAATCCAAACAGGTGTTGTGGCAGAACACTAGTTTAGGAATACACACTTAGTGGCAGGAAGTGTTGTATTAGGGAAATGCTAGAGTGGCAGTTTAGCTTTTCGAGGAGACCAGTAAATAATAGAGTTGGCTTGACTAAAGTCTTTTTTTGATAAGTCTTTGAGAGAGAGATTTAACATGTAAAAATTTAAATAAAAATATTTAAATTTCTTTTTGGTCTTTAAAGTGGCGTCGGCATGTTTTGAATATGTTTGGTCAATATGATGAATTGAGATGGATTGGATAAGGTATTTAAACAGTTTTTCACTTTAAATAGATAATGTTTTTTTGGACAATTTGAATTAACATTTCATATAATTAAAGTAAATTAAATTGAAAGTTAAATTTGATTTAAAGTTAAAACATATTTGCATATATTTTATAATTTGAAATACCTTTTTCTTTTTGGTGCTCTAGTTCATTAAATATAGATATAGAGTAAGCAATGGATGTCTGATTTACATTGTGAAGAACTTATGTCATATTTAAGAAATAGATTTTAAATATTTTTTTGTTTTACTTTTAATATTTCTCAATAAAGTTGTTATTTGTTTTTAAACTTGCTTAGTTATTGTATCAATACATTTTTACATAAAATCCTTTTTCATAGTTGGAATAAATTTGGTAGGGCATTCTAATTCAGCTTTCGCTCCATTAGCGTGGAGACTCTGCAAACACATTTTTAACACGATAGTGACACCTATCTTTGGTGTTCACTATCACATAGAAGCGCTACCTATTGAGCCATTTATTCTAAAAACAAAAGAACATTAATTTATATCAGGGACTAACTGAATATGAAGTTTGATGAAAATCCGTGCATTTGTTCTTGAGATAGAAGTATTGCGATAATTATGAATAATGCCACATAGCAGCGCCACCTGTTGCACGATTTACTCCAAAAACTAAAAAGTACTTTTGTAATTTTTATAACAAGGACTAATACAGTCTGGAGTTTGATGAAAATTAATGCATTAGATCATGAGATAGAGTTATTGCAATGATCACGAATAATACCGTCTAGCAGCGCCACATTTCGAGAGATTTACTCCAAAACTACAGAATACTAATTTGTATCAGAGACTTACTGAATCTAAAGTTTGATGAAAATTCGTGCATTATTTCTTGCAACAGAGCTTGATGGAAATTTGTGTATTAGTTATTAAGATAAAGCTGATGCGTAAATCATAAAAAATGCAAAACAGCAGCTCCACCTGATGAGCGATTTACACCAAAAACTAATCAGCATCAATTTAGATCAGAGACTACCTGAATATAAATTTTTATTAAATTTCGTGCATTAGTTCTTCAGCCGCGTCCCCACAGCTTGCGGTAGCGCATAGCAGGTGTGCTGCACACGCACTGCCGAATGCCCTCTTCCTTTTTCAACGAACTTCGAAGCGAACGAAATTCAAATAGTAGCAAGCGTGCTGAGTAAGCACCGCCGAATGTAATCCTCCTTTTCGAAAGAGCCCCGAAGCGAATGAATTTCGAACCATAAATCCGCTGTCCACACCAGTCCGATAGCGGGCGAAACCAGCAAGTTTTAACTAAGTCACGTTATATTAGTTTACATTCCAACACTAAGGAGCGCACTTTATTATTAACAAAACTGTATCTGAATGAAACTCCGTTAAACAACCTATTCGTAGATATGTTACTTGACGTCGCGGTGCTTTAAAAGCTAGAATTTCTGTCATATTTCCTGACTTTGTTCGCAATCACACCCTCTTTCACGCCGAAATGTGACTTTTTTTTTTTTATAAATTTATATCAAATGCCATAAACTGTCACAAAGTTTCATCAAGAATATAACATTTTTACAAAAATTTCTATTAGGAAATAGTGGTATTTCGATGCGGAATCTTTTTTCTTAAATATTTATCATCATGTTTTTTCTCTTCGAGGTTCATTCCCCTCAACATACGTCCGTTTCGAGATTTTATATAAAACAAGGGGCCTGACAGCGGGCGAAGCCGGCTGGTTTGAACTAAATCGCATCTAAATTCCAAATTCCAACACTTAGGTGCTTGTGCTATATTAATTCCACATTAGTCCGTTATATTAATCGCGATATATTAGTCCTTACATATGTACGTACATAATTATGTACATACATAAATACGTACATGGTTACATATACACACACAGAATCTTCGAGCACATTAGCTCTGAGGCTTTGATAGTATGTGAGCTAAAAGTGAGTCAAATTGCATCGGCCTAGGATAAATTGGATCAAAACTAGAAAGTTGGTGCCGTGGTGATCTTTATATTCTATAAAATCATGCCAAATTGAATTGGCCTAGTTCAATCTAGTTCGGAATAGGATAAACTAGTTCAAACCAATGAATAGCAGGCTAAACTAGTTCATCCTAATGACCGTTCGGCCAAACTAGTTTAGCCTAGGAAAATCTAGTTTATCCGATGGGCGTTCGGATAGACTAGTTTGGCCTAGGAAAAACTAGTTTATCCGATGGGCGTTCGGATAGACTAGTCTATCCGATGGGCATTAGAATAGACTAGTTTGGACTAGGCTAATCTAGTTTGGCCTAAAATCGGGTTTGGCCTGTAACATATATATATATACAGAGAAAATAATTGTGGGTTACTTTTCAAAACAGACTGACAAAAGCGAGGTTTCTACTTCATAATAAATATTCCCTGACTTTCAGGTTTCCCCTTATTTTTCTCAAAATTCCGCTAGAAACTCTCCACAATGAACAACTTTAATCTAAATGAATGCTAAAAAAGTATGCGCTGTAAAAATTTCCAGTTTTCAATATTGTTAATATTTGTCTATTTATTTATTGTCATATAATTTGCCTCAATTTTAAGTAAAAAGTTTTAGATTGTATGAATAATTAATTCAAAATTTATCTCATTTACTATGATAATCGACATTCTGGTGCAAAGTAATGCATAAAAAATTGCTTGACTTTTCACTGACTTTTTGCCTAAACTTTGAAATTTCCTGATTAGTAAGACCCTGGAAAGTATTTTCTCCTGTGACAAATTGAAAAAATTCGCAATCTTTTCAATGTATAATCGACGGAATTCACAAAAATAATGTTGACTAAAAAAAAAAAATAAATAAAAATTTTACCACAGTTTTTTTTTTTTTTTTTTTTTTTGAAAGGTTACATCAAATAGGTAAAGAAAAAATTATTTACCCGATGTTAATTATGCGTTTTTTCCGCGATTTCTTGACGAAATTAATCTTTTTTTTTTTGTCTATTCGTCGACAAAATTTGTGTTTCTTTTTCATGATATTTCGACAAGATTTTTTTTCCGCGATCTTTTATCAGATTTTTTTTCACAATCCAGCAACAAAACTCACATTTTTATCTCGATTTTTGACAGAAATTTGCGGTTTTGCGCGATCTTTTCAGAAATTTGCATTTTTTCCACGGCCCTTTGACAAAATTACATTTTTTCTGCGATCCTTATGATAAATTTGAGTTTTTTTCGTAATCATTTGACAAAATTCACGTTTTTTCCGTGATCCTTTGAGAAACTCCTTCGACGAAATCCGCGTTCGTGATCCTGTCACAAAGTTCGCACTTTTTGAAAAAATTCGCGTTTTTCCGTGATCTTTTGACAAAATTTGCATTTTTCTCTTGATTTTTTTTGACAAAATTTGCGTTTTCTGCGCGATCTTTTGACAAAAACGATTTCACGTACGTTTACAATATTAAAAAAAATGTTCGTTATTTTACCAATTTTTTGTCGAAATTCGCATTTTTTCTACCATAGTTTGGCAAAATTCGAATTGTTTCCCGATATTCAACAAACTTTGCGGTTTTTTCGCGATCCTTTGATGTAATTTGTGTTATTTCTATTTTGCACTCAAAATATAATACACACTTGGTTAAATAAAAAAGAAAAGAAAATCGAAGTATAAAATTGGCCTTTAACCACAGAATAATACAAAAAACTGGAGGGGCAAAAGGCAAATCTTGCCCCTGCTCCTGGAAAAGTAGGGGGGCAAATGCCCTCCCTCGCCCCCGCCAGATTACGCCCATGTATTAAATTCTATCATACATAATTAAATATCCCATGATAGGTAATGATTCTAGGTTGCCCTGGTGATTGCGTTCTTTTTAAGGTGGATTCATATTACTTCCGTATTACTGAATTTAATATATAGGAACATAATAAATTTTGTATTCATGCCAGTTTTCACAAGAGTGTAATACTTATTGCACCAAGACCTAAATATTTATAAAACTAGTCATAGTATGAATGCACCTCATTTACCATGTTTGACATGTGATTTCTAACTTGTTTAGGATATATAATAGGCTACATATGATGCAAATAAACAAAAATTGAGACTTTTACTGGAACTTTTGACATGCAGTTCCTGTAAAATTCTCTAAATTCTTGAAATGATTCTAAAGCGTGTTAAACTCAAAAATATTGACTAACAGTAAAAAAAATCGAAATTTTTGAGATTGGCATTTTCGAAAAAAAAAATTATTTTTGATTAAAAAAATTTTTTTTTAGAAGGCTGATGTAAAAATAATTAAATACATATTTTAAAATAGAGTATATCTTTTTAAGCAGAAAAATATTATCTTTAAAATAAAAATTGCAACGAGATATCTTGCATCGTTTCAGAGATAGAGCACTTTAAACTTTTTTTCGAAAATCGCAAACGGGAAAAGGTGCTTGGGATGCCATCTTTGGCACCCTGTATCTCAGTCCAGAAATTTTTTTGGGGAAAACTAAAAATTACGGGAATTTTATTTTTTCCTGAATTTTAACATATGTTCAAAGAACTTCTGAGACTATGAAGGTAAGATTTTTTCTTTGGCTGCCTGAATTGACATGGACTATGCCTGAAGATTTTTGAAATAAAAATATTTTCGATCAGGCCGAAATATCAGCAGCATTGTCGCCGAAAACAAATTTCCAGTGAAACTCAGGTTTTCAGCCAAAAACGAATTATCGGTCAGTTACTATTAGGGTTGTTAAAAAAAAGTTGGGGAAAAGTTATTCTGCTCAAACATGAATCTTTCTAATTTCAAAACCGAGTCATTTTTCACAGAATTGGGCAAATGCAGGACAATGAGGGAGGGGGAGGAGGGGGGGGGGGGAGATGGGGTCTAAGTAATTGAAAAAAGAAAGACTTATTAAAAAAATTACTGTTTAATACTATTTGTTGATTTACTTTTTTTCTTTTCTCTTTAAATCCTGAAAGAAATTTATTTCTGAATATTAAATATTACTTAATTGTTAAATTTTTAAGTTACTTTTTATTCTTTATTTTTTTCATCCTTTTACTGCCAGTAGAAATTCACGTTTGAATATATATTATCATTATCATTATTATTTTGTACTTTAAATTTTGAAGTTGCTTTTTTTATTGACATGTTTTTAAAAATGTCCTTCACAGATGTTTTGATTAAATATAAAATAAATAGTTTATCGCATGTCCTCTTTATAGTCTCCTTTTTGTAAATAAATTTAAAAAAAAGTGATCAAGGCTGCAAACCACAATCATACCCGTTCTAAAATCTTTTTGGGTACTTACATATTAACGCCACCGCAGCAGAAACGCACACAAAAAATGGCGTCAAAAATGAGCGAAAAAAGCACTAAAAAATGATGACAAAAATCCAAACAAGGCAACAAGGAATCCAAAAGATAACTATGTAAAACTTAGTACAACTTCTGCTGCAGTGGTGTTAAATATATATTATCATTATCATTATTATTTTGTACTTTAAATTTTGAAGTTGCTTTTTTTATTGACATGTTTTTAAAAATGTCCTTCACAGATGTTTTGATTAAATATAAAATAAATAGTTTATCGTATGTCCTCTTTATAGTCTCCTTTTTGTAAATAAATTTAAAAAAAAGTGATCAAGGCTGCAAACCACAATCATACCCGTTCTAAAATCTTTTTGGGTACTTACATATTAACGCCACCGCAGCAGAAACGCACACAAAAAATGGCGTCAAAAATGAGCGAAAAAAGCACTAAAAAATGATGACAAAAATCCAAACAAGGCAACAAGGAATCCAAAAGATAACTATGTAAAACTTAGTACAACTTCTGCTGCAGTGGTGTTAATACGTAAGTACCTCTTTTTGTTTTAATAGTATGTTTTTTCATCGCAATTAAAAAAATACGAATAGATTTTATATAAAATACAAATGGGAATTCGTGTGTTTCTTCAAAATTGCACATTGAGCAATGTTAGATACCTGGTACAGCATGACATACATATAACTTTAAACCTGATTATTAAAAACATATTTATCAAAGAAAGAATTGCGCTTCCTTTACAAAATAATTAAAAAAATATAGGTGATGTTAAATTGTAACAATGTTTAATTTTAGTTTTTGAAATATTTTAATTCAAAAGATTTCTTTCTAAGATGAAAAGTTCCTGGAAAATATGTATATTATTCTAATTTAAATAATGTGCTTTGATAATAAATTGTCAATAACCAATTATATTTAATCTTTCAAAGAAACGATTCGAAAAAATCTTTGAAATAAGATTTTTGCAAATGCAAACACAATTCAAAATTAATATTATGTTGCCAAAATGAAGTGCTATAACGCCAGATATTGCAACCTTGTTAAGCCAAGCCGCCGAAGCTAACGGAGTGAAAAGTCTGTATAGGCTTTTAGATACTAGCTTCTTCAACGTTCCCCGACTATAGCCATATCAGACACAAATCTACCTTTTAAATTAACTTGATTTTTTAATATATTCATTTTGTTGATTCATTCTTAATGCAAAATTATACCCAGGTTTCACTGATTCATGAAGAATTTAGCTATTATGTATATGAAAATTTAAAGTTAAAAAAAAAATTCAATAAAACCCGAAAAAGCCCGGTTTTTTTTCAGAACCCCCCCCCCCTCCCCCCCCCCCAAAAAAAAAAAAAAAACCAGGTTTTAGACTAGTGGGCCAAGTGGGTTGGGCTTTTTCCAAAAAAAAAAAAAAAAAAAACTCAGGGTTTTTTCAAACCCTAATTAAAATTACTCAAAAAAAAAAAAAAAAAAAAAAAAAAAAAAATTACACTTTTTTATTTTTGGTTGAAAATAGGAAGATGACCAAAATTCGGCTTTATTTCCAGTTTTGATTTACCCTTAATTAGTATTATGTGCATTAATAGCATTTTAATTAAAATGCTAATGAAAATTATTTGTCGAGTTATATGTTCTATAAAAGTCCTATGCAAAATATAACATTTGGCAAATATACCTACAGCACTGAAATGGAATTTAAAAAGCAATGTTGCTTTTTTATTATTCATGAAGCTTAGATGAAAGAAAAAAATTATTTTTGTTTTTCTTATTCTAAAAAACATTTTAGATATGATTTAAACACTTATTTTATTCGTTATTTCAGAATATGATGAACAGTTTCAGAAAAATATATATAGTTTACATTTGAAGAAAAATTACTTTTTTTCCTTCTTAAAAACAAAATATAAAAAATAAGAAAAATTTTCTATCTTTAAACTATACATATAAAAAATAAATAAATCTATATAATAATATATACATTTGTGCAGTTATATATACATTTTGTGCTTCCGCACATTTAAAGTGAAATTATTTCTTTTTAATCCAAATATTAAAAAATATATTAATCATAATTAAGGAACATAACGTTTTTCATGAGATTTTTGATGAAATACAAAAGTGACACCGGTAGCCCAACAGGTTTTTAATACATGGTCAGGCACATTCTTTTTATCTTTTGAGTGATGCCACTGTGTTAAATCATTATTGCAAGTCGCATTTTCAGGAGGAGGACTGACTTGAATCCACTTTATGCACCTATCACATCTGATTTTATCATGAGTATCACTATAAGTATCAGATTCTAAACGAAACAAAGCTTTTAATTCAGATAAACTGAAATGTCTTTGAACCTCTTCTTCATCAACAACACAACTACTAAGACCTTTTTTATGAGTTTGTCTAAGCAAAATTTTTTCATCAATAGTTCCAGTGGATAACAAGCGGTATACGAAACATTCTTTCTTTTGACCATCCCGCCAAACTCTAGCCATTGCTTGAGCATCGTTAGCAGGATTCCAATCTGGGTCAAACATGACTAAACGATTAGCTCCAATCAAATTCAAACCACAGCCTCCAGCTTTACTGCTTAACATGAAAATAAATATATTGCTAGCTGGATCATTGAATTTTTCTACAATTTTTCCTCTCTTCTTCACACTCATTGTACCATCTAAACGTACAAAATTATAATTTCTCAACTGGCAAAGTTTTTCAAACAGATCTAAAGTTTGGGTGTAATTTGATACTAAGACAACTTTATCTGTGGAAGTAGTTTTTACAACAGCTAAAATGCCATCTAAAACTTTCATTTTGCCAGAAAGTTCAGGTATTAAAGTTCTTCCATCATGACCTTTAGGAAAATATTTTAAACAAGTACCAAGTCCATCTTGGTTCTTCTTGGCAAGTTCAAGAATTAAATCAGGGTGGTTACAAATTTTTTTAAGACTTGTTACAGCAGACAAAGCACTGATTTGGCTGTGAGAATCGAGAGCTTTTGACACGGCTTGAGAATTAACATAATGAATATACAAATTTTTCTGCAATTCTGTCATTTCACAACAAACAACTAATTCAATTTTCACAGGCAAATAATTTGAAAGTAACTGAGAAGTTCTGCGAATCATGCATCTATTAACTAAAGAAATCAATTCTTCTAATTTTTGCTTTCCTTCCTCTTGATCCTTTTGAGTAGCATCAATATCACGACAACGAAGAATGGGTCTTTCAAATTTCTTTTTGAATTCAGCTGCTGTACCAAGAATATCTTTATTTACAAATTGTATAAGACTGAAATATTCTAGAAGGTCATTTTGAATTGGAGTACCAGATAATAAAACTCTGCGTTTGGCATTTATTTTATCAAGAGCTTGATATGTTTGATTATCTGAATTTTTCAGTCTATGTCCTTCATCACATATAACTAAGCCAATTTCAGTCTTGTACAAAACTTCAGCATGCAATCTGAATGTTTCATAAGAAATAATAAGAATAGGAGTGCAAATTCTACCAAATGTTAAAGCAAAATTTTCTAATTTTTTATCAATTTCATCTTTACCTCCACCATCAATTGCTAGTGTGTTGACTCTACTACCAAGCCATTTATTAACTTCTTTTTCCCAATTTTTAACTAAACTACTAGGCGCAACAATAATGGCTTTTTCAATTATGGGTTTGGCAGCAGGTCCTTGTTTCAAACCGGTATACAGTAATGTGATACACTGTAATGTTTTACCAAGTCCCATTTCATCTGCCATAATACAGCCATAACTGCCTTCAATTTGTTTTCCAGTAATACAATCCCACATAAATTTCACACCTTCACGCTGATGAGGACGTAAAATTTTTGAAAGTAAAGGATCAACAACGACATGGACATCAACTTTCGCTGTAGATGAATTCAGCTGATCATGAACAGGTATTTCGCTAGGTTCATATAAAACTAAAGCTCCTTCTTCATCAGGATCATGTAAGGCAGTTTTAACACCAGAGCGTCTTAAACCTAGTGATTTATGCCTATAACTTCCATTGTAATTAGGTATAGGTACTACAAAAGGCTTTGAAAGTATTTGTTTAATCACATCTTCATGACTAATATTTTCTTTCCCTGCAATATCTCTCTCATTAGAGCTATTTTTGTCATTTACATCATCTTCACTTAATTCTTTAAAACGTCCGAATTCCCGACTTTTACAACGTCTATTAGGCAAATTACTCGATGGAATATTAAATACTTTTAAACTATTTATGTCTCCGTTTTTATACCTTTTTTCAGGCACATCAGGAGGGGATATTTTTCTCTTAGCCAGCTGACTTGGAGCCGAACTTCTACGCATATTTTTGATTCAACAGAACATAACAAAAAGCAAAATATTGCATATAGATGCAATTGGAACCACTACAATATTCATAATCACAGGACTAACACAAACCCAGATCTACTGTCATACCGAAAACCTAACAAAGATTAGTTTTATTTACAATTTTCAATTCACGCGGGAAACAAGAACTGATCACGTGTTGCCAAATTTTTGGCTTGCGTAAAAAAAACAATAATAATAATAATAATGAAATGAATACTTTGTAATTCATATGTTGAAATGTTTAATATTTAAAAAATTTTGAACAATCAGTTCAACTTCATTTTCAAAATTTAACATTTAAGTTACAAGTTTTACATTTCACGGATTCTAATGTGAATCAATTCATCAATTCATTCATCACTCATTCATCATTCCGGCTTTCCAGCTCTTTGTTTCTGTAATTTTCGGGCGGACGACAAAATTATTAGTATATTGTTTATTTTTTATAAAGTTTTTCTTATGTTAATTGGATGAATAATAATATATTATGATGGGGATGCTACCTTCACCTTCACAGGTACTTCCGTCTAAAATATTTGTTATTGTAAAGCTTAGATGATTGATATAGTCGTCATTTTAAAAGTCTACCTGTCAAATTTAAAGAGAATTTGAAATTCAATATTTTAAATCTTCGCCTTCGAATTGCTACATATTTCATCACTTTAATTTTTCATGCACTCATTTATGTTTATTTTATTATGTATATGTATTTATATGAATCTGTGATAAAACTCCTGAAATATTTTCGTGTATTACCTTTAATTTTAAATCTGTTTTTATTAATTTCATAAACATTTGCGCTATTTTTAAATGTTTACCTTTGGATTTAGCTAAACATGATAATGTTTGTTATTTAATTACAATGAATTTATTATGTAAAATTGAGCAGAGTATTAATGTAATTTTTTTTTTTTTTTTTTTTTTTTTTTTCCAATGATACCTTAATCAATGCTTAGATAATAAGACATGTCCAATTGAAAGAGGTTTCTCAAATATTGCTATCAACCGATATCTTGTTCCATCAAAGAAAAAAAAAAAAAAATCCGGTATAATTTGAATTTTGTTTAATTCTGTATTGACATCTAGCATTTTAGTAAACCACTGTCTAAAATCAAAAAACTTTTAATGTGCAGATATTTTTAGTTAAAAAAAAGTACATAAATTACATTTTGCTTTTTATAATATTTTCCTTGTGTATTTTAACACAATCAAATACGATTTGCATTCTAAACTCACTTCTAAAGTATTCAAAGAAAAGTAAAAGAAAAACATTAAGAAATTTATGTGCAAGCAGATATTTTCATACAATACTTATTTTGGAACAGGTGCTTGGCACCATTTTGACATGGTTACCAGAATTGCGGGTTCCTCGCCAAATTTGGCGAGATTTTTTTTCCATTAAGTTTGGCCGAACGCAAAAGCACCTTAGCCCTTATTTTTTCATTTGCTTAATATATATTTAAATCACTTTAAAACATTATTTTGAATATTTAAAGGGGTTCAAATGTAAAACTTTTTATCACGGAATATCTCATTTTCTTGTATTTAAATAAGTATTTTATTTTAATAGAAGTACATGTGCTTCTATATCATTAATGTAAGAATTTATCTTTATCAAAAATACCTTATTTATTAATACAATACAAAGCAACTAATAAGAAGAAAGAAAGAAATCATAAACAGGCCATTTTCACCATTCGCTTACATTTCAGAATTTTATTTTTCAAACTTAATTTCTTTTCAAAATGGAGACAATTATGGTAAATGTTTAATATAGTACATGAAAAAGTAATTGATTGTGCACTTTGGCCTATAATTTAATATGAAAATGCTATTTCAATGTCGACTTATAAGGCAAATTGTCAAGTCTGTTACTATACAAAATTATTGAAAGTACTCAGCTTTAAATTTATTAAATTTTTTAAAATTAACTTACTTTGAAGTGACTTATATTACAAAAAGGAGTTAAATTTCCTCATGAATATGCCCGTTGGTTCAAAACTAGAGGAAGAAACTTCTAGGAAGTACACCTATATGATTTCAAATACAGGGTTGGAAATGCAGTCCTGATAAGATAGGGGTGTTGGGTTGTTAGGGGTTGAATCATTGTAATAGAAAATTATTATTTAAGGACTAAAAGCTCAAAGTTGTAATATAAACGCACACCGTGAGCAAAAAATTTTATGAGCTTTGCAGAAATTTTAGAAAAAGGACAATTTTTATTTTGTACCTTTTTTTAAATACCAAAAAATTAAAAAATATTCTCCCAATTTATGTACGACTTATTTACTGTTAGTGTACAATTAAAAGCAAGGCTGATTTTTTGAAAATATAACACATTTCATGCTGAAAACTTTAAAAATTCATCAGTCCAAGATTTCGGACACCAAAAATTGAAAATTTTGACAAATGGTTGTTGTAAAAAATTAATTTTGTCAATCATTTTCAGAAAAGAAATCTCCAATTTTGCCAAATTCTCGCAGAAAAAAACACTAATTTTGTAAAAATTCCGTAATACCAAAATAGCATCAAAGAGCCATGGAAAAATGCAAATTTCGTCAAAGATATCGAGAAAAAAACTCAAATTTTGTCAAAAGACCTAAAAAAAAGTCACAAATTTCAACAATAAATGTGCATATCAACAAAGAATTACATAAAAACGTGCATATCGGCAAAAAACTCGTATTTAAACAAAGGATCACACAATAAATGCGAATTTTGACAAAAGATATGAATTTCATCCAAAGGCCGCCCGAAAAACGCAAATTTCATCCAAAAAACATGCAAAAAATTCAAATTTCTTCCAAAGATTGCACAAAAAACACAAATTTCATTCATGAATGGTATAAAAATTTCATTCATGAATGGTGTAAAAAATGTGAATTTTGTGACAGATCATGCAAAAAACATGAATTTCATGCATTAATTGTGTAAAAAACGTAGATTTTGGAAGGATCATAAAAAAAAAAAACTGCAAATTTCATCCATGTCTATATAATGTAATTTTATTAAATATAAAGTTAGCAGAAAGTTTATGTGCACAGAAAGTTTTTGATTTTATAGAAGTCTGCATAAGCTTATAGTAAGTCACAACTTTCCTGCTAAAGAAGTTGACTGATGTTTTGTAGCATGGGCACGGCATTGAATCTTGGATATTTTGAAATATGCAGTGCATCTGTTGCAGAGATGAAAAAACAATTATCTTTTGTTAACAGGTTCTATCATTACACCATTAGTTTGGTAACATATTACAACCAACCTAATAAATTTTTAATGTTTTAACACAGGCTAAAAATTTGTTTAAATTCGCACTTCTAAGAGTCCTTTTTAAAATTTAGGTCATTTTTATAGATTTTGGAGAAATATTTGCAAATAAAGAAAATTTTTTTCATGTTTGAGTAATATTTTGCATAATTAATGTTTGAAAAAGGGTCACGCTCAAATTTAAAATGTAGAGTTAAACAAAAATTCAAAATAAGTTTTCGTACTTCAGCATTGGAGATAAGACACAGTATTCAAGGATCTGATTAGAAAGAAATTGGGTCCTTCAAAGGACCTTTCACAAAATCTTTCACCTTCAAACAGCACCTTTCACAAAACTTTTCACCCTTCAAACAGGACCCTTTTCAAAATTCTTTGTATTAAAAATTGGCCTTCCACGAATCATTTCCATCTCCAAATTGAACTTTTTTGTAAATTTAACCATTTAAAAGTAAAATCTGACGTGTCACTTTTACGTATACAATGAAAATATATGTTTTTTAAATGCATATACCGTCTAACAAAAACCTAAATATAACGATCATTTAAAATTCCCAAAATTATGACTAGATTTTTCACAAATATAAACAAATTTCCAAAGAAACAGAACCTTGTGTGGAAAGTATGATCAGAACCCTTATATTGTACATTTTTTTAACATTAGAATCTATTTTCAACATGATTCATTGGTTACAAACATATATCCATTTGACATTAAAAGAGGATGTTTTTAGTATCTATAAAAGAGACCAAAATAGAGAAATTACATATTATAGTCCCACTGTTTACATATATTCAATAAATAAGACTGATCATACAGCACCTTTCACAAAACTTTTCACCCTTCAAACAGGACCCTTTTCAAAATTCTTTGTATTAAAAATTGGCCTTCCACGAATCATTTCCATCTCCAAATTGAACTTTTTTGTAAATTTAACCATTTAAAAGTAAAATCTGACGTGTCACTTTTACGTATACAATGAAAATATATGTTTTTTAAATGCATATACCGTCTAACAAAAACCTAAATATAACGATCATTTAAAATTCCCAAAATTCCCCATACTAAAGTAAATGGTTTAGTCTGTGTATTCTAAAGTAGGGATGCACAACCTGTGGCCCGCGGGCCATTTTTGGCCCGCGATGGGTAAACGTGTGACCTGAGAACTTCGTCAATTTACAACTAGAAAAAATTGCAATTTTTGTTCTAAAGTCACAGAAAGTTATTGCATACTTCGTCTAATTTACCGCGGGAAAATATAAAGCTCCATTAGTCACTTAAGAATCGCGAATTTCATTGATTAAGTGCGAAAAAATTGCACATTTCGTTCATCAGGTATTAAAAAATCGCAAATTTTGTCCATGAGGCTCGGAAAAAATAGCAAATTTAGCCGACCGGTCACAGAAAAATCGTGAGTTTTGTTGATCAGGCACGGAAAAATCGCGAATTTTTTCGATTGGACGCGAAAAATCTCACATTTCGACGATCGGGCAAGAAAAAAAATCATCCGATTTGTTGATGATGCATGAAAAAATTGCAAATTAAAACTCATCGCCTGTGGAAAAATTGCTTGTTTTCTCGGTGCATAGCGTGGAAAAAAAAAAGAATTTCGTTGATCAGGCGCGAATTTTGTCGATCAGGGATAAAAAAATCACAAAGTTCGTTGATAAGGTGTTTTAAAATCACAAATTTTGTCGATCAGGGACAAAAAAATCGCAAAGTTCATTGATAAGGTGTTTTAAAATCGCGAATTTTGCGATGATGCGCGAAAAGTTGAAAATTTTGCTTATCGGTTGCGAAACAATTGTGAGTTTTGTAAGTTTATCAAGAGAAAAATATCGTTAATTTCATCTTGCCGCGTAAAAAATTTCGTCAGTTAAAGGCGGAAAAAGTGCAAATTTCATCTATCGGACATGGAAAAATAGCGACTTGATTGGGTTCCGAAAAATCGCAAATTCCGTTAGTCAGACACGGGAATATCGCGAATTTTGTCGATCTTACGCAGAAAAATTGCAGTTTTGTCGATCAGGCTCAAATAAAATCGCAAATTTTGTCTATATGGTGCAGAAAAATCAGGAATTTTGCTGAGCAGGCGAAGAAAAATCGCGAATTTCGTTGATCGGCTTTGCAAAAATCGCAAATTTCGTCGATCAGGTTTGTAAAAATTACGAATTCCGTCAATCGGCTTTATAAAAATTGCAAATTTCGTCGACAAGGTTTGTAAAATTCACAAATTTTATCAATCACGCCAGGAAAAATTGCAAATTTTGTCGATCAGCTTTGTAAAATTCGAGAATTTTCTTGGTCAGGCACGGAAAGACCAGTTGGTAACTGCTGAATCAGACTTGGTCAGACAAGAAAATCATGGAAAGATCGTAAATTTTCTTGATCGGCTTCAAAAAAAATTGTGAATTTTGTTGATCAGGCTCGAAAAAATCGCAAAATTCATCGATCAGCTTTATAAAATTCAGTTTTGAAAAAGAAATTTGCCGATTGCCTTCGTAAAAATTGCTAATTTTGTCGATCAGGCTTGAAAAAATCGCGAAATTCATCGATCAGCTTTATAAAAGTCGGTTTTGAAAAAGAAATTTGCCGACTGACTTCGTAAAAATTACTAATTTTGTTGATGAGGTGGGGAAAATTTGAGTTTTCTCGATCAGCTTGGTAAAAATCACGAATATCGACAGTCATACAAAGAAAAAGCGCGAATTTTGCCGATAATCTTTGTAAAAATCGCGAATTTCGTCGAACAGCTTTGTAAAAAATTGCGAATTTTGTCAATCAGCTTTGTAAAAATCACGAATTTCATCCATCGGCTTCCTAAAAATAGATAATTTCACCAATCAGATGCAGAAAAATTAAAAATTTCGTTTATAAATCGCGAATTTTATCGATCATGTGAGGAAAAAATGCTAATTTCGTCAATTGGCTAAATGAAAATCGCGAATTTCGTCGATCGACTTCGTAAAAATCACGAATTTCGCCGATCGGCTTCGTAAAAATCGCGAATTTCGCCGTTCGGCTTCGTAAAAATCATTAACTTTGTCGATCGGCTTCGTAAAAATCGCAAATTTCGTCGATCAACCACAGAAAAATTGCAAATTTTATCAATCATGCGAAGAAAAATTGTGAATTTCACCGATCAGCTTTGTAAAAATTGCAAATTTTGTCGACTGGCTTCGTAAAAATCGCAAATTTCGTCGATCGGCTTTATAAAATTTTGTGAATTTTGTCGATCGGTTCTGTAAGAATCGCAACTTTGTTTGATCAGACACAGAAAAATTCGAATTTTCTCAATCAGTTTCATGAAAATTGCGAATTTTGTCGATCACTTTTGTAAAATGCCCAAATTTGGTCGATCAGGAACGGAAAGCTGCAAATTTTCTTGATCAGGCATTGAAAAATTGGGAATTTCAGTGATGAATCTTTTTGGTTGGCTCCTTTCTTCTCCTTTGTTCATAAAGTTCAGATTTTTTCTCAGCATTACGCACTTATCTTTGTTTTATAGCACTTTCAATTAAACAAAATTTACACTCCTCTATAAAGTCAAGGAATATTATTACATCTTGAGAATAATCCTTGCTATATTTGTTATATATACAAATGTAAAAACTGCTGATTCGACTTTACCAACTAAATTGGATATTTTGACTGGTTAAGCGAACCTAAAGGGGTATCCCCCCACTTATCTCTGAAAAAATATTTTTTATCCATTTATAGGCCACACACAGATCACCTTCCAAATTTAATTCTCTCCTTGTTATTGATGTGGCCCTCGACTACCCAGACATATTTGTAAGTGGCCCTTCTCTTGAAAAGGTTGTGCACCCCTATTCTAAAGCATTGTTTCCTTTTTCATTTAAAAGTGTTTTTCGTTAAAAAGAAAAAACTAAACCTGAAACAAATAAGGTGCATTAAAAATCTTCAATCATTGCCTTTTGGAACATACTTAAATTGCAGTTTTTTCATTATGTATACTAGCTGTTCTGCCCGGCGTTGCCCGGGTTCATCAAAAAATAGCAAGAAGGCTCTGTTGTAACAAGATCCAACGACGATGTATTTTCTGTTGTAATCATAACATTTCTTTTCATTCAATCTGTGAAGTCTCTGTTCTTCGTTCTCTTCATATAATTTTCTTTTCTTATACTCATCATTTCTGGACAATCGCTCTCGACGCTTTTCTTCTGATTCTTCGCTGAGAATCTTTCGATTTATTAATCTTTGCTTACTTAATCTTTCTCTTCTCTTTTCTTCAGTCTCATCGATGAGAATCTTTCGATTTATTAATCTTTGCTTACTTAATCTTTCTCTTCTCTTTTCTTCAGTCTCATTTTCTCTTCTTTTTCTATTCTGCTCTCTTTTCTTCGCCAGTCTTTCTTCTCGGTGTTCTGGGGTTTCGTTTGCATATCTTTTTTTATTGTTAATGAAGAGGTCTTCCATTTGTTCTTCCATCTGTTCTTCTTTCTGTTCTTCCATCTGTTCTTCCATTTGTTCTTCCATTTGTTCTTCCATTTGTTCTTCCATTTGTTCTTCCATTTGTTCTTCAATTATATTCGACGATTCACTGTTTGAGAGCCTATCTGTCCTTTTATTTATAGAAGTTCAAAATGAAAAAAGATTTTCTTAGCAGACGATTTTTTGTGATAAATACATTATCTGTTTTATATTTCTTCTGCTTTATTCCTTTTATTTATAGAGTTCAAAATGAAAAAAGATTTTCTTAGCAGACGATTTTTTGTGATAAATACATTATCTGTTTTATATTTCTTCTGCTTTATTCCTTTTATTTATAGAGTTCAAAATGAAAAAAGATTTTCTTAGCAGACGATTTTTTGTGATAAATACATTATCTGTTTTATATTTCTTCTGCGTTTACCTAAGCTGTGTAAAATCTCTATAAATAAAAGGAATATAGAGGATGAGGGCCTATCTGTGCCTCAAATAATTATTCAATTATTCAATTAATTATCCTCGGAATTCCTTTTATATATATAGATTTTGATTTGATAAATCATACAAAGGCGCCTATTCATATTTATCCTTATAAATATCATAAGGATATTCTCAATTGCACATCTTTAAACTTGATTTTTTTTTTCTCCTTCAAATTTAAAAAGTATGAAATCTATTACTAAAGGTAATATTTTGTTCCATATTTTATATCAAGAGCAAAAATTTTCAGTGGTTTTTTTAGTCATAGAAATGTTTTTCTGAAATAAGAGAACTGTGAAAATTATAGTCAATGTAATTTTTTATTAAAAGTTTCTTAAGACAAAGCATTAAAATAATGTATTTGTGTATAAATATAATATTCTAATTATGCTTTTTTTTTCTTACAGGTGGCAAAATCACACTTACCCTTGTATGAAGCATTTTATCGGCAGGTAAGATATTACAGATTTTGTATATTTAAGTTCTTAAATAAAAGCTAAATTTTATTTTTATTTAAAAAAAATAAAAATAAATGGAACATGTTTTATAATAAAAGCTTGAATTTAAAATTAAAATATCTTGCCTAAAGTGATGCGGAGGAGATTGGGATAATATGTAATTTTTCAAAAATTTATGTTAGTAGAGAAATGCTTTGCAGGCTCTTTTTTTTTTCTTTCTTTCTTCAAGACTAAACTTCTTGTGTTTATTATTGTTGATTTGATGAAAAAATAAAACTTCTTAACCAATAAATAAATACTAGCAAAAGCCATGCTTTGTTTGGATTCGCAAAGCATTATTTCATTAGATAATTATTTGAAAGTAACAATATTTTTCTTATATTATTTGGTACTACTTGATTATCCCGTTGATTAAAAAGGTACCGCCAAGCTAAAAGATTAAATGCCAGTGCTGATAAAAAATGTCACATTCACATAACATTTAACTCGTATCAAATGTTCATTACGCCATCAGGTAATTTTTAATATGAAGTTTTATTTGTATTCTTATTAATGTTTTATTAATTTATTTGTTCTTTCGTTATTAAAAAAATAAATAAATAAAGATAAAAAATACGTCAATTTGTTTAATTAGGCCAATAGTTTGGCGATTTGTATAATTTGGTGAAATCAGTCGACGGGATAACAGAGTAGTACCGATTTTTTACATTTTCCATCTTGTCTTCTAACAAAAATGAGTACTACTTGGTTATCCTGTCGACTAATTTCGTCAGATAATACAAATCGCCAAACTATTAGCCAAATTCTACAAATTGAAGTTTTTTTTTGTTTTTTTTTTTTTTACGGAAAAGCAAACAAATTAGGGAAACATTAATAGAAATACAAACAAATGTCCAATTAAAAATTACTTGATGACATAACAAACACATTATTTGCGTTTAATATCAAATGGCTGAAGCCGCCAATGTGCTACCAAGGTACAGCATTGGCGGCTTTGGCCAATGCATCCCTGGTTCGAATCCTGGCCCTGACTTTTTTCACCCAATATTGAAAAATGGAATAAATTACTTCTGTTATAATTGATTTACCGATTGAATAATCATGTTCAAAATTAATCTATTGTAATTTCCTATGCAGCGATTTTCTGCAGTTCCATATACTGACCTTCGATTTATTCTGCTGAACTGATCCAGAGTATCAGACCAGATAAAGTGATCGTTGAGGTCAATTGGGTGAAATAGTCCTCCAGTGTTCATGTCCGGGATAGCTCAGTTGATAGAGCATTGGCGGCTTCAGCCAATACATCCCTGGTTCGAATCCTGGCCCAGACTTTTTTCACCCCATATTGAAAAATGGAATAAATTACTTCTGTTATAATTGATCTATTGTAGTAATTATAGAGCAAAACAATTTATATCATTTTAAAAAAGTTATTAAAACTAAATAAACAGTTTATTTTAACAACGGGTTAACAGCTGGGTTAACATGTTAGGCATAAATTGACACTTTTTTGCAATCGGGCCATTGTGGTGCTTATATGACATCTGTGTCAAAAAAATTTTTAATTTATTGTTATTCCCCTTTAAAAAATATATATGGTAACTGGTATTCGAAAAAGAGGGTTTTGCCAAATTGACGTCTGAAAAAATCGTGCCAATTTGGTGTGTATATGACATCTGTTCTGTCGTTTTTACGCTGATATCTAGCTTCTTGCCTTAAAGCTCTATCATATTCGCGTTCTTTTCAACCAGTAAGTGTATGTTTTCTTGACATTTTTTATAATAGAACTAATACATTCTATAAATTGTTTTTAAACGACAAACTATTTAAAAATAATACTTCATATACCAAGATAATAATATATATCTTTCATTTTGTTTAATTTTCAACTTTTGAATTCAAATAACTCTTTATGTAATGAATTTAACAATTAATTTTATTCGTTTACAACTTTTTTGTTGCCACTTTACGAAAAAAAATAAATAAATAAAATACAGTATAATTTTTTGAATATGCGTAAGTATCATCAGCGTAAATGAATTTGTCTGAATAAAGAAAATACATTTTATTTATTTAATTAATCATGATTCTATCTATAATTGTTAACTCCATGAACTATTTAATCTTCTGACAAGATGCATGTTTCATTTCTTATTTCTAAAAATGTGTCCGTAATGGAAATACATGCAAAATAAATTAATAAAATAATAATTTTTTAAAGGTTATTCTGTAAAAAAATTTATATTGTGCAAATCCACAGGTCATAATTTATTTTTGTGTTTAATTTCAAGTCAAAATATTGAATAGTTTTTTTTTGTAAAGCGTACGACAAAATGTAATTTGAGTGGCCTAATAGAAGATTCGCTTCACTCATCCTAATAATCTTTTCAGACCTACCAACTATAACGAAAAAATCATAAATGATTTGGATCTATAAACTAAGATGCTATGAAAATCGATTTTTTTCGACCATTTTTTTTCAACACAAAAATAAATAAAAATGCATAAATGTTGCTGTTTTAAAATGATTTCTGATTGAAGTAAATGAAAGAAATTGTATAAATTAGTCTCTTTAACTTAAGTAAGATTTATATAAAGAAATTCAGTTGTACTTGGCTTAATATATCATTCTTACAGTAATCTAGTAATCAGTACTACTCTATTATCCCATTGACCAAAATACTATCGCCAAATTATAAGATTAAATGCCAATAATAGATGATCGTGAATGTCAATTCAATGACATTAAATATGATACACGTGTTTAAGATGTCATTAAGTGATTTTATTTCCGACTTTTTATTTGTATTTTTATTAATATTCTACTAATTATTATTTATTTTTTTTATTATTATTTAAAATAAAAATTACGTCAATATGTATGATTTGGCTATTAGTTTGGCAATTTGTATAATTTGGCGAAATCGGACGGCGGGATGACAGAGTAGTACCCAGTAGTCTAATTGCATGAGATACAAAATAATCTTTTTAAATTAAATACACTTTATTTTTATTTTATTTTTATATATTTATTTTGTTGTTAATTCATACTTATGCAAAATTTAGATGAATCAGTGAAACAAATTTCAGTGATAAATGAAAAATTTAGGTATTATGCATATGAAAATTATAAGTTTAACATTTTTAATAAAACTTGAATAAACACCTATGTAATTATGTGTTTTAGACTACTGGGACCAGAAAGGGTACTTACGTATTAACGCCACAGCAGTAGAAGTTGCAGTAATGCATCAATAAAGAACAATCTTGTTGTTCGTGCTTTTTTAGAGCTGTCTTTTTTTGCTCATTTTTGACACCATAATTTTAGCACTTTTTATGCTCATTTTTGATGCTATTTTTTTGTGTGCATGTGAACAACAAGATTGCTCTTTATTGGCAAATTAGCACAACTTCTGCTGCAGTGGCGTTAATACGTAAGTACCCCAGAAAGTTGAGCTTAAAACTTTTTTGTTTGAAGAAAATTTCAAACCCTGGTTTGAAATAGTATATGGATGGAATCTTGTGATTTGCTCTCAGAGAAGGAAGGTCCTGCATAATAAAATTCTTTGCAGTATTTCCCTTTCTACAAATTCTTCCATAAATTTAAATTTCTTCTGCATGTATGTTTTAAAATTTCTTGGAAGTCTGTGAATTTTTTTTTTCTTTTATGAAATTTCCTAAGGTTAATTTGTGAATTATTTGTGGAAAAAATTGAGAATTTTTTCAAACGATCATGGAAAAGTATCAGAAATTTCTTCAAAGAACAAATTGATATCTTCAATTAGTCACTGAATGAAATTACTAATTTCGTTAGGAGCTCAGAAAGAAACTGTGAATTTCATCAAACGATTGCACACAAATTCGTTGATTGCACATTAAACCACAAATTTTGATAAAATATAAAGGGGGAAATATTGGTAAATTTGTCAAAGTCATGGAAACACAGGGGTGCAGAAAAGATTCCTACTCTCAACATTTCCCCCAATCCATATGGAAATTTCTCCTAAATTTTACGGTATGTATGTCATACATAAATACTGTACTTATACCATGTGTATCTAAAATCCATTTTTTCATTATTTCTCAACTTATGCACAAGTATGTAAGGCAATAGAGATTCTGAGTGAAAAAAAAAAATTCTGAAATTCACACCAAATTTTTTAAAAGGTTACAGTAAGAAGGGGGGGGGGGAATGCACTCTCAGCATTAACTTTTACCCTTTTTTCGCAGCCTTTTGACTAAATTTGCTATTTTTAGTGATCGTTTGATGAAATTTGTAGTTATTTCGTGATCTTTTAACAAAATTTGCAATTCTTTCATGATCCTTTGACGGTATTTTTGTTTATTTTGTGATCTTTTGACGATATTTTAACGAAATTTGCAGGGTTTCTTCCCTGCTTTGACAAAATGTGCGGTCGTTTAGAGATTATTTTTTTTTTTGACGAAATTTCTGGTTGTACTGCGATTTTTTGATAAAATTTGCAGTTTTTTTGTAATTTTTAGGTGAAATTTGTGTTTTTTAGCAATCTTATAACAAATTTTATGGTTGATTTGCCATGTTTTAATAGAATTTCGATATTTTTTGACAAAATTTGTGGTTGTTTTGTGGTTTTTTTTTTTTTGACTAAATCTGCATTTTTTTTTGCGATCTTTTAGAAATGAATGTTCATTTTACAATCTTTTGACAAAATTTGTGTTCATTTCGTGATTTTTTGACAAAACTTGAGTTCTTTAAACAAAATTCATATTCAAATTTTCAGATTAATGAATGTTTTTTGAATTTTCAGAAAATTTATAACAGAATCACCCATGACTTACGGTACACATATATTTTGTGAAGGTCGCCATACGGATCTTTTTGTTTGTAATGAATTTTCTATCTCAGGGAATTATGGAATTCGTTGTTAAAATTGAAATCAATTCTATATGTTTCTACGAAATTTCCCCAGTTGGTTAAAATTTCCACCGATCCTAGATTGCCGGATCAGACATATTCTGCACCCCTGTAGAAACAAAACATGAGTTTCGACAAAGGAACATAATAAGAAACACAAAATTTATCAAATGATCATAGAAAAAAAATCACAAATTCCTTCAATAGGAAATAATAAGTATTGAAAATTGCTGTTTGGCATTCAATTTTGTAAGTAGTTTTTCAAGTACATTCCCTTTATAGATGCCATGGTTTCCCCCAGTCTTTAGAAAATAAAATTTGTTTCCAAATAATATAAATTTATTTTAAATAGCTATAAAAAGAAACTTCCTAATCTTTTGTGCTTATTTATATATGTATTTATACATATACTAATTTTATTTATGGCATATGTTATTGTGTTTATATACAATTTACTTCATTTTATAGACCAGGTGTTGATCCAGGAAAAACTTAGCATATTTTGGGCTCTTTATGAAAATCCATTTTATAAATCAGGCCTTTCGGGGATGTACAAAACTGTGTTATCAACTTTTATGTAACATAATTTCTCCATAATTTTAATAACGGAATTTCCTTTTTCACAATCCTCTGTCAGAATTAGTGTATTTCCCAGGATTCTCTGACTAAATTGGCATTTTTTCCCCAATAATTTACTTTTTTTTGCAATCATTTGTCAAAATTTGCAATGCAATTTATGTTTGAATTTTCGAAGTTCTGACCGACTTTTTTAATTTTCAGAAATGACTGACCCAATTTTTCTTGATTTTTTGGGAAATCTGATAGAATCACAGATTTAATTCTAAGCAAAAAAAAAAAAAAAAAAAAAAAAAAGAGAAAAAAATTGACAGCAAATTTTCTGAAAAATACAACAGAGGAGGGGGGGGGGGGTGCTATTCCACTCCCGGCACAACGTATGTGCTTTTTTTTTTTCACACGGCTATTTCGAAATTTGAGTTTTTTCACGATCGTTTAACAAAAATTGCAATTTTTTCATGATTTTTTGACAAAATTTTCCCTTTTTTTAATTCTTTTAACAAAATTTGCTGTTTTTGCATGATTTTTTAACAAAATTTGCTATTTTTAGTGATCGTTTGATGAAATTTGTAGTTATTTCGTGATCTTTTAACAAAATTTGCAATTCTTTCATGATCCTTTGACGGTATTTTTGTTTATTTTGTGATCTTTTGACGATATTTTAACGAAATTTGCAGGGTTTCTTGCCCGCTTTGACAAAATGTGCAGTCGTTTAGAGATTTTTTGATGCAATTCTTTCATGATCCTTTGACGGTATTTTTGTTTATTTTGTGATCTTTTGACGATATTTTAACGAAATTTGCAGGGTTTCTTGCCCGCTTTGACAAAATGTGCAGTCGTTTAAAGATTTTTTTTTTTTTACGAAATTTCTGGTTGTACTGCGATTTTTTTTATAAAATTTGCAGTTTTTTTGTAATTTTTAGGTGAAATTTGTGTTTTTTAGCAATCTTATAACAAATTTTATGGTTGATTTGCCATGTTTTAATAGAATTTCGATATTTTTTGACAAAATTTGTGGTTGTTTTGTGTTTTTTGACTAAATCTGCATTTTTTTTTTGCGATCTTTTGGAAATGAATGTTCATTTTACAATCTTTTGACAAAATTTGTGTTCATTTCGTGATTTTTTGACAAAACTTGAGTTCTTTAAACAAAATTTGCAGTTATTTTGTGATCTCGTGATGAAATTTGTGTTTTTTCTGTAATTCTTGAACAAAATTCATATTCAAATTTTCAGATTAATGAATGTTTTTTGAATTTTCAGAAAATTTATAACAGAATCACCCATGACTTACGGTACACATATATTTTGTGAAGGTCGCCATACGGATCTTTTTGTTTGTAATGAATTTTCTATCTCAGGGAATTATGGAATTCGTTGTTAAAATTGAAATCAATTCTATATGTTTCTACGAAATTTCCCCAGTTGGTTAAAATTTCCACCGATCCTAGATTGCCGGATCAGACATATTCTGCACCCCTGTAGAAACAAAACATGAATTTCGACAAAGGAACATAATAAGAAAACACAAAATTTATCAAATGATCATAGAAAAAAAAATCACAAATTCCTTCAATAGGAAATAATAAGTATTGAAAATTGCTGTTTGGCATTCAATTTTGTAAGTAGTTTTTCAAGTACATTCCCTTTATAGATGCCATGGTTTCCCCCAGTCTTTAGAAAATAAAATTTGTTTCCAAATAATATAAATTTATTTT
Source organism: Maratus speculifer (assembly GCA_964019185.1). Lineage (NCBI taxonomy): Eukaryota > Metazoa > Arthropoda > Arachnida > Araneae > Salticidae > Maratus > Maratus speculifer. The sequence goes on from OZ025294.1 coordinate 217,748,704, forward strand.
AAATAGCTATAAAAAGAAACTTCCTAATCTTTTATGCTTATTTATACATGTATTTATACATATACTAATTTTATTTATGGCATATGGTATTGTGTTTATATACAATTTACTTCATTTTATAGACCAGGTGTTGATCCAGGAAAAACTTAGCATATTTTGGGCTCTTTATGAAAATCCATTTTATAAATCAGGCCTTTCGGGGATGTACAAAACTGTGTTATCAACTTTTATATAACATAATTTCCCCATAATTTTAATAACAAAATTTCTTTTTTCACAATTCTCTGTCAGAATTAGTGTATTTCCCAGGATTCTCTGACGAAATTGGCATTTTTTCCCCAATAATTTACTTTTTTTTTTTTTTGCAATCATTTGTCAAAATTTGCAATGCAATTTATGTTTGAATTTTCGAAGTTCTGACCGACTTTTTTAATTTTCAGAAATGACTGACCCAATTTTTCTTGATTTTGGGGGAAATCTGATAGAATCACAGATTTAATTCTAAGCAAAAAAAAAAAAAAAAAAGAAAAAGAAAGAAATTGACAGCAAATTTTCTGAAAGATACAACAGAGGGGGGGGGGGGGCTATTCCACTCCCGGCAGAACATATGTGCTTTTTTTTTCACACGGCTATTTCGAAATTTGAGTTTTTTCACGATCGTTTAACAAAAATTGCAATTTTTTCATGATTTTTTGACAAAATTTTCCCTTTTTTTAATTCTTTTAACAAAATTTGCCGTTTTTGCATGATTTTTTAACAAAATTTGCTGTTTTTTTTTTTTTTTTAATTTATTAGCAAAATTTGATCCCCCCTTTTTTTTTTTTTTTTTTCAATCTTTTGACCTAATTTTTGGATGTTTTCACAATTTTTTCATAAAATTTGCATTTTTTCAAGGATTTTTTTGAATTGAGATTCTTTTTTACCTGATTAAAGATTTTCCCAATTAATTAACAAATTTCCCCTCAATTAAATAACCACTTTTTCATGTAATAAATAGACATATTTTAAGATTTTTTTCCCTCTTTGCTACTAGAAAACGAAATGAATCGAACAACTTCATCAAAAAAAGCAGTAAGATTCTAGATTCAACTCTATAAAAGTGCCCTTAAAAATCAAAAAGTGGCCTGAAGAATGTAGAAAGTGCCTTTTCCACAACAGTAGCGCCCTGCCCCTTATTTAACCCGGGATAAACTCTGGTACTATACAGTGGCGCCGACTTCCGGGTCTGCGGGTCTGCCGCGCAGACCCTGAAAAAAATCTGCAGACCTTGCAATATCTCAGCAGACCCTGCAAAATGCAAAGACCCGGCATAAAACTCGCGATTTACTGTTTTTTACTTTCCAATTTTTTGCTGTTTTGCACGGGAGTGATTTGTTCCAGAATTTAAAAAAAAATTGGTCATCAATCTGAAAATTTGTAGATAAGATCGCGGAAAAAAACTCAAATTTTGTTATAAGATCGCGTAATAAACGGGAATCAAAGAATAGTGGGCGAGGTGAAGGGGGGGGGGGAGGGAATGTCAATTTCGTCGAAACATCGTTGAAAAACGCCACTTTCCTCAAAAAATCGCGAATAAACATCAATTTTGTGAAAAGATAGTGGAAAAAACTTGAAAATCGTTAAAAGATCGCGGAAAATTTTGTAAAAAATAGCATGGAAAACATGCATTCTGTCAAAGAATCACAGAAAAAATGCAATTTTCTTTCTAAGATAGTGGAGGTAAATGCAAATTCAGTCAAAGAATCGAGAGAAATACGTGGATTTTCAGAAAAGATCGCAGAAAAATACGAATTGCGCAAATAGCGAGAAAAACATGGATTCTTAAAAAAAAAATTGCAGAAAAAGTGCAAATTTTGTTGAAAATTTTCGAATTTTGACTAAAAACGCGAATTTTGTCAAACAATGGTGAAGAAAGCGCAAATAATCGCTAAAAAAACTCTTTAATTTCGCTCAAAGATAGCAGGGAAAAAGTAAATTCTGTCAATCGTTGGAAAAACGCAAATTTAGGCAAAAGATGGCACGGAAAACGCGAATTTCGGTAAAAGATTGTGATGGAAAATGCAAATTTCGACAAAAGATCTGGAAAAAATGCAAACTTTGGCCAGAAAAAAAAAAATCGCAAACTTTGGCAAAAAACGCGAATTTTATCAAAAAATTGCGGGCAGAACCCAAAGAATATAGCGGAAAAACTCGAATTCTGTTCAAAAACAGCAGAGGAAAAACAAGTTTTCTGTCAAAAAATCGTGGAGAAAATCGGAATTCAGGCAAAAAATTGGCGGAAAATGCAAATTTCGGGAAAAAAGATCTGGATAAAAACGGAAAGAATCGCAGAAAAAACTCAAATTTCGTTCAAAGATAGCAAGGAAAAAACAAATGAATTAAATCAAAAAATCATGGGAAATCACTAATTTCAGGTGAACATCGCGGGAAAAACGTTAATTTCGGCAAAAGGTCGCGGGGAAATGCTAATATCGGCGAAAGATCGCAGGAAAATACTAATTTCGGCAAAAGATATTGCGAAAAAAAAACGCAAATTTCGGTGAAAGATCGCGAAAAAAATGTATATTTAGGAGAAAAATCGCGAGAAAAATACAAATTTCGGCAAAAGATCGCAAGAAAATGTAATTGCCACATTTATTAACTGATGTTTTAAGTAATGTACACTGTTAAAAATCTTGCAGCATTTTGTGCAGTCATGCACCGTTTTCTGAAAAACCAGTAACATAACCATAATTTAACTCTATTCTGACCATAAAATTGGTAATAATAAGTTCAGAATAACGTAAAAAGACGGTTGTTTTATTTTTTTTTGTAGAAAACGGTCAAATGACTGGATAAAATGCTGCAGATTTTTAACAGTGTATATGAACATGTGAATTGGACAACTAGCAAAGATTTGCTGTGCGCAAAACATTGAATCAGAATTATGGACTTAAAATAGAAACTTTTAGTTTAAAATTACTTGTGTTTGCATAAATTATTGATTCCCCTTCCTCCCACTTGAAATAAAGTGAATAGTATATTTTCTTTTTAGTCTCCGATACTATTTCTTTCAGACAAGCTAAAAAGTGTCGTGTCAAAAATTGTGGCCCACTTTTTCATAATATGGCCGTTAAAACGAGACATTCATACAATCTATATATTTAAAAGACCTGGTTGTTTTTTTAGTCATCAGCCCTAAATTTTCTTCTCAACCGATTTTGGATTGATATATATATACTCAGAAATAATAATAATGTAAATAAAATAACAGAAAATAATTTATGATAAAAATTAATGTCTAAAGCAAAATAAGAAAAATTTCAAATGAGGAACATGATGTCATTCAGCAACCAGATAAATGGGAATTACAATAATTACTATTATTATTGTGGATGCCTTTTTCATATTACTAATAACAGTAACTTTTAAAAAATATTTGAAGAGAAAATGACGTCACTATTTAAAACATCACATTTTTACTCATAACGATATTACATTTCAATATTTTTTTCCATTATGGACACTGAGATTGAGATTTTACTTTCACTTAACTTTAGTTATTGAAAATAATGTCACAGTAAAAATAAAATTAGTTTTTTTTTTGTGAGTGCATATTAAATAAAATTTCTGATTTCGCCGGCACTCAGATTACAATTTTAACTGAAGATGTGCGAATATTTGCATGCAAAATTGTAACTGACAAACTTGACATTAAGTTTGGAAATTTATTTATTATATATTGATTCAATAATGTTATTACTTTTGCTTTTTTTTTAAAACAAATCGATTGGGTCTTTTAAACATTTCATTTGTCAAATTCCACACATTTTATTGTTAAAATGTGTTTTGTTTTTCTCAGAGTCGATAAAAAAAATGTTTAAACTAAAGAAAAAAATCAGTTTTTGATAAATCTAGTCAATGAAGAAGTAGCACGTCAAATTGTATCTCTTTATTATTTCAGAATTCCAATGTCTCAGAGAAAAATTGCTATTCAATTGGGTATTTCACGCCGTTCTGTTTGCTATTATATTGATAAACACAAGAAAAATGAAGTAAGTTCATTGTATTCTAAACGGGGTTGCCCTTCAAAAAAAAAAACCTCTATTGTTTTTTTTTTTATTCCCCTAATCAGAGGCAAAACTGTATTCTGCAATGGCAGAATGTACATTCAACTTGTTCTTTCTTTCTTTCTTTTTTTTAAAAATAAAATAATTTTGTTTAATGTAGCACATGTTTAAACACAAACTATTTTAAGTAATTTCTCATTTTCCCGTTTCATGCGCTTTTCCTCTTTTTTTTTAATCGTTTTGAAATCGCCTGTCTCAAAATGCGTTTAAAATATCACTTAAAATCCAATTTACTGTGCTTTTTTTTAAATAATTATTTACGACAATCGAATCAGTTGACCGTCACATACATATGTATTGTGATCATGGGTGCAAGTTTTCCGTCCACAGGACAGAATTCTGACTTTCCCGAGGACGGAAACAGAATGAGACCCCCTACACCCAGGGGTGATTCAATTCCGAAAATTTAAGGCTCCTCTTCCGAAAATTTGAAATTGGGTTATCAGTTCCACATATTTGCCAACTTGTACAATTTTGCATGCAGAAAAAACGATCGCGGAGAAATGCAAATTTCGTGAAAGGATCGCGGAAAAAGCACACATTTCGTCAATGTTTTGTCAACAAACTTTGTCAAAAGATCATTGAAAAATGCTAATTTCAAATGCAGATTGCGGAAAAAACCGCAATTTCACCAAATATCGCAGATAGACCGCTGATTTCGTCCGAAGACCGAAGGAAAACGTCTATTTCGTCTAAAGATTGCAGGTATAACGCCGATTTTGTTAAAAGATCGTGGAAAAAATGCCGTTTTCGATAAAAGATCGCTTAAAAAGATTTTGTCAAAAGATCATTGAAAAAAAAGGCCGATTTCATCAAAAGATCACGGAAAAAATGTAGATTTTGTCAAAAGATCGCGTGGATAAAACGTCGTTTTCGAGAAAAGATCGCGTAAAAATGGAAATTTTATCTAAATATCGTCGAAAAAACGGCAATTTCATAAAAGAAAAAACACGGAATATGCCGATTACGTCAAAATGTCGCAGAAAAACAGCCGATTTCGGCAAAAGATCGCAATAAATCGCCGCTTTTGGTAAAATATCGCCAATTTCGTCTGAAGACCACTGAAAAACGTAGATTTCGTCTAAAGATTGCGGATATAACGCCGATTTCGTTAAAAGATCGCTTAAAAATATTTTGTCAAAAGATCATTGAAAAAAAGGCCGATTTCATCAAAAGATCACGGAAAAAACGTTGATTTCGTCAAAAGATCGCAAGGATAAGACGCCGTTTTCAAGAAGAAAAAAAAAATGCGTAAAAATGCAAATTTTGTACAAAGATCTTCGAAAAAAAAGCTGATTTCATTTTTAAAAAAAAAAACCCACGAGAAAGCGCAGATTTCATCAAAAGATCGCGGAAAAACCACCGATTTCGACAAAAGATCGCAATAAATTGCCGATTTTGCTAAAATATCGCTGATTTCGTCTGAAGATCGCGGACAAAAAAAAAATCTCGCGGGGGGGTGTGGGGGGGGGGGTACTCACGGAATTCAATAAAAGATCTCTTAAAAATATTTTGTCAAACGATCCTTGAAAAAAGAGGCCAATTTCATCAAAAGATCACGGAAAAAGCGCCGATTTCGTCAAAAGATCGCGGTGATAAAATGCCGTTTTCGAGAAAAGATCGCATAAAAATGCAAATTTTGTCTAAAGATCATCGAAAAAAACATCGATTTCGTCAAAAGATCGCGGTAAAACCGCCGATTTCGACAAAAGATCGCAATAAATTACCGATTTTACTAAAATATCACTGATTTCGTCTGAAAATCAGGGATAAGAGAGGGGTAACTCGCGAAATCCCCCCCCCCTTTCCCCGCCGATTTCCGAAAATGCGATGTGAATTTCCGAAATTTTTTTTTACCCAGAATCTCACTTCCCCCCCCCTTCAAACAACTGCTCTTCTGGCAGGCCCAGCTTTCGGACCAAAGTTGGCTCCTATGGTACTATATATATGATTTCTTGAACCTTTATTACATATGCATACACATAAGAAAAAGAATAGGCGTGTCAAACGTTTGAATGTTCCATATTTTAGAATTAAATAATTTTATAATAATTTAGTGATTTTAATAATATCTCTGTATTTTCATAAAAAAAAGTTACCATGTTATTTTGTACCAAAGACCATATTACAAATAAACTGAGAAAATTTCGATTGTATCAAAAATGATATTGATATCAAACAAGTTGGAAATTGCACATGAAGCATAGCAAATGAGGTGCGTTCGTACGATAATGAAATTTTAAATATATTCAGATCTTGCTGTTATAATAGATAGTATTTCGGATAGAGTATAGTGGTTGAATTTTTTTTTTTTTTTGAGTTACTGTAAATATACAGGAAGTAACTTTTATTACTCCTCAGCAACGTATATCATATGCTATACTGTATGTTTTGTTTTATACAGGAATAACTTGTAGTATTACTTAGCAACGTATATCATTCTCATAAAATGTTAAATAGTCAATTACAATTAAAGTGTGCAAATTACAATTAAAATGTGTTAAAATCTCCCTATATCATTATGTAATGGAATACTTCTATGTGGCCTTGTAAATCAATAACAAAAGTTTTTTGCACCACAGATTGTGCAATATGTAAATTTTAATATGCATTTCACAGATGCATAAAAATTTTATTGTGTTCGAATGAGTGTAACACCATTAAAATGCATTTGAAACTTTTTCCCCATTGACCGTAATGTAACGGAATACTTTTGATTGTCCCTGTAATTGATCTATTCATCCGATTTTCATAAAATTTGAAATGACTCGGCAAAATTATGCAATAATTTTATATTTCAAACGATTAAAATGCATTTGAAACTTTTTTCCCCATTGACCGTAATGTAACAGAATACTTTTGATTGTCCCTGTAATTGATCTATTCATCCGATTTTCATAAAATTTAAAATGACTCGACAAAATTATATAATAATAATATATTTTAAATTTCAAACAATTTAGTTGGGTAGTTTTTGCATTATATGTGGACAGACGGACGGACAACTATAGGTGCTATGTATTTACATAATTACAAACACTCCTAAAAACTACCCCATCCCCCTTCACTCTCCTTTAAAATGCTAACGTTATATTTGCACAGCCCCTTTCACAAAATTTCTTTTAATAAAAGAGGCTCATTAGCAAAATTCATCTTAATAACAGAGGCCGAATTCACAAAATTTTATTTCATAAAAACACTCTTCATTAATTTTTTTTTTTATTTTGTTAGGTTTTAAAATATATGATTTTCAAGGAAAACAAGTTCAACAAAATCAGGAAGGAAAACTTCAGTAAAGGACTTAATAAATGCTTGGTTGAAATTTAAGTAACTGAATTTTATGTTTTACTACTAAAAAATGTTTTTTTTTTTTTGTTTTTTGTTTTTGTTTTTTTTTTCCCCCCAAAAAAGGTCCCCAGGGGGGAAAAAAACCTTGATATATATTATACATAAATAAGCACAGTAGTTCATAAGTTTTATCTTATAGATGTTTGTATCGTTTTGTAATAAAATTTAACTGTATCACAGATATACTGAAGTAAGATGTATAATTTTTTTTTTGTTCCATTTATTACTTTATCTTGGATGGTTATAATTTCATTTTATGATTTGTAAATATTAATTTTATTGTTATATATTTCAGGTTGATCCTGCTGAAACTGATTGTGTTTCTGCTGTAGAAGCAGCAGCATTTCTTAAGCGTTCAGGGCTTCCAGATTCTATTCTCAGTAAAGTGAGTTACTCTTTTTTTTTTTTTCTTTGTATATTCTGAATTATATGCAGAATATTAACATCATACTCATAATTGTTTTTCTGTATCTGTTTAATTGCCATTCACCTTGGAAGTGTTAAAACACTGGGTTATTTTTAAACATCTTTTTGTTTGAAATCTATATTGCAGAAATCGAGAAAAATGCAGCATAACAGCACCACCTGCTGAGTGATTTACCTCAAGAGCTAACAGCATCAATTTATATCAAGGTCTAATTGAATCTAAAGTTTTATTAAATTCCACACAGTATGTCTTGAGATAAAGAATCTACATTTTTTTTTTTTTTTTTTTTCCCACATACAGACTTAGACATTTTTTAAAATGGTTAAATTATGTTCAGGAAGTTCTAAGCTATATAAACCCATTGAAATTTTTCACATATCCAATATTTTCTTCTTGTAAAGACAAAAGAAAGAAAAATTATCCATAATCATGCAAAAAAAAAATATATATATATATATATATATATATATATATATATATATAAATTTTGCCATTTTTAATATCATTTTATGTTCTGAATGATTTTACTGTAAGTATCCCTAATTAAATGTGTATTTACTTACACATATAGCAGATCATTAAGATTTTTGTTGTTCAACTTTTAACATAATTTTAAATATATATATCAAGAATTTAGAAAACTTGTAATATGGCCATTTATGCATTGTTTCAACATTCTTTTAAAAAAAGTATGCCAAAAAATTGTTTTTATAGTGACATTTTAAATGTCATTTTATGATTTAAATATTTTTATGGTATGTATCATCTTATTATTTGCATATTTATTAAATTAAACATTCCTTGCCAGTGATGATAAACATTTTTGTATTTCATCATTTGACATATTGTAAATATTGTAACATATTTAGAATTAATCAAACATTAAAAATGTATTTCACTCTTACTAATTTTTTTCCTAGTCAATTAAATAAATTTTTTCATTGAATATGAAAAAAAAAAAAAAAAAAAAAAAAAAAAAAAAAAATATGGGTTTTTTATAACTTTGTGTTTTTTAAATTTATTTCGTCTGTTATCATTAGAATATGACTTAATATTAAATTAAAATATATAAATACATAAACTAATTAATGGATTAGAAACAAGGACAAGAAATTTGAGGTGTCACTGATGGGCAGACAGAGCAGTAGGAAAGTGGATATCAAATGCATAGGATTATATATATATTCATTCGGAACATTCTTGCAAAAATCAAAGAAAGTATTATATTCAAAGGATCGGAAGTCTGTGAGAAATAAAAGAAAAGTGAAAAATCTGAATTCTCAATAGTTTGAATTAAACGAAATCAAGAGAAAAAGATTTCGAATAAATGAAAAATTTTAACGTTATTGTGTCATTGAAAACTTTGCGACTTCATGTTTAGTTCAAATTAAGCAAAGATTCGATTTATCCGATTTCGAATTAACGAGAGTCGACTGTATATCAATATGTCAGAAATTAAATCTGCAATCACTATAACAAGAGTTCCTTAGTTTATTTAAAAGATTGGTTAAAGATTTGCACTTAAGTATAAAATTATACTAATTCAAGATTCATTTGCAAAAACAAATCAAAACAATGTAGCATGTCTGGTATGTGCTAGCAAAGGCAGTGGGTGACCCCAATAGTGGATTCATTTATGTAGATTTTTGTTTAAAATATCATGTGATGCAAATTTGAGAGTGCTGAAGGCAATCCCCCTCCCCCTCCAAAAAAAGCTCCCCCCCCCCCTTTTTTAAAGAAGTATTTAATGTTGTTATTCTGGGTTTGGACAATGTCAGATGTATCATCAAGTGTATAAAGAAATGTGTATCCATGTTTTAAAACAAAACAAACAATATTTTTTTTTTGCAGTTTGTATATTGTCATATTTCTTTGTAGACTTATAAGATATTGCATCTTTAGTATGATATAATAAGATCATATGGAAGATTGAAGGTTTGCAGAATACTCAAGATTGCTGTGCTAAAAGTTTAGGCACTTTCTGGGGAAAAAAAAAAAAAAAGAAAATAGATTACCTCAGAAATAAGAATAGATATAGAATAGAAACCTCAGTTAATCGGGGTTCCTATTGGTGAAAACTGGTAAATTTGATTAGTAGCCAGTGGCCGGTAGACCCAGTTTCATTAGTGGCCACTTTTTAAAAGTTAGTAGCCACTTTTCAAAAATAGGTCAAAATGGCTTTTTTTTATTTATTTAGCAGCTAATGAATTACAAAGTTACACATATTTGGTTAAAAATAAAACTGTCATTCCACTTAATGGAAAAATAGGAATTGGTGATTATTAATAATATGGATAAAATTATAAATGATAAACTATATTTAAATACATATTAATGCATTGTAGAAAAGAAACAAGGAAATTGTATTGTTAAATTTTAAATTTAAAAATAATTTCACATCTTTCTTGGATATTTTATTCTTACTTAAAATTGATGGTAATTATTAAGTTTGGCGAGTGTACAGATAAATATAAATATTCTTTGCTTTGGCTGAGATTTCAAAACTCCGGATGGCAAAACCAGAGAGTGACAATGTGTTGGTGAGGTGGAAGAAGTCTGCTAGGTAGCAATAAAGTCAGATGCTAAATTTGCAGTATTACTCGCCTAAGTGGCGAGTGCTAATTTTGTCCTATATTTTAAAGTAATTGGCTATAATGTTCCAATCTTTTTTGACACCTACATAAACTTTAATCATAAATTTAAAAAAGAAATTGTACCAGCCAACTATTACTGGTACAATTAGTGAGCATATGTGAAAAGTGAAAGATATAAGATACAGCAATGTCCTTAAAATCTCCTTGCATCCAGAGGTAAAAATGGTATAATTTATTTGAAATGCATGTGGAATTAAAATTGATGACTATATTATGTAGGAAAAAAACTATTTCTTGAAAACATAATCCAAATGAAGAGTTCAAGGTAAAAAGTCAAAATATAGAAAATACAACAAAGTTGTTAAATATGCTTGCATCCGATAGAAACAAAGAATTAACCAATTCACTAATTAGATGCAAACAAAGAAGAGATGCATATATTCATGAAAAAAGCTGTATTTCACAAGGCAAATTAATAAGATTTTTTAATCGCCGAGTGGCGATCGATGGCCGATTTTTAATTTAAAGAATTAACCAATTCACTAATTAGAAGCAAACAAAGTAGAGATGAATGTATCCATGAAAAAATCTGTATTTCACAAAGCAAATTAAAAATATTTTTCAATCGCCGAGTGGCGAATAGGGTGGCGATCGATGGCCAACTTTTAATTTAAAGAATTAACCAATTCACTAATTAAATGCAAACAAAGTAGACATGCATATATCCATGAAAAAAGTTGTATTTCACAAAGCAAATTAATAAGATTTTTTAATCGCCGAGTGGCGACTAGGGTGGCGATCGATGGCTGATTTTTAATCGCCACTTTTACAACTTTAATCGTCACGTGGCAAGTGGCGACCATTAATTTACACCTATAGGGGTTCCATAGGAATTTTCAGACAACCAAGATTCCATAAGAATTTTCGAATAACCAGGGGGCTTATGGATTAAACTTGTTTGATGAAAGGCTGTGATTGTAATTTAGAACATAATTATAATAAAAAGGCTGTGACATCGTATTTAAATTATTCTGAATGACAAAGCACAAAGTGACGTTACTAAAATCTTAGATGCGACACTTCGATATATTGAAGTACAAGAAGATGCAATAGCATGAAATGTGTTGTTATTTAAAAGGTCACATGATAAAGCAGCATTGAAACAATAATAAGCAAAAAAAAAAAAAAAGAAAATCACTATATATATATATATATATATATATATATATATATATATATATATATATATATTAATAAATTGTTATACATGACTATTTAATAAAATGTAAACAATGGACCACATACGAAAATTGACTCTGTTTATTTCATACAGAACATGTTTTTTTAATACTATTTCTATCAGTGTTCAATAACACCTTTCAAGGGTTTGATTTTTACTCATTTTGCTTCTAATTTTTAAAGCTAAGAAGTATTAAAACATCTCTTCATTGTATAAAAAATTATTCGGAATTCTTTTGATCTAAAACTTAAAAACAAAATAGTAATTATAAATCAAAATATGTTGGAAGATGTCATTTGGCATCGATAAAAATAAAATTTTCACATTTAAAAAGGACTTTAAGGAACTTTTAAGTCTTTCGGTTAAGCCGATTTTTGAATGACCATGAATCAGATAACCGGTTTCTACTGTATATATATATATATATATATATATATATATATATATATACAGGGTGTTTCGCTACCAGACCGACAAACTTTGAGGGATGATAGTAGACATGAAAACAAACATTATTAAATAGGGAACCATGGGGCGCAAACGTCTTCTGTAGGAGCTAGCGGCCATTAAAGTTTGAGGTCCAAAATTTCGAACGATGATAAAAAACGGAAAAAAGGGTCGATTCGTTTGCGGTTTTCACTAAAACATTCTTTATATCACGTTTTTCTTAGAAAAAAATTTCAAAGGTTATGTTCAAAAATTGTCGATAGAGGGCGCTTTAGACTTTAGAGTAACGAACAGTTACTTTTTACAGCTATTTTGTGTATGGGGTTGAAATTATTCTAAAGTTTAGACTTTAACTTAATTTTTAAGCCTAAAATCGGAAACATTGGGATCGGGTAACTAGCAAATATTAAACTGTGAACAAAGGGGAAAATTTTAAACTCTCATAAATATTGGACAAACAAATCGATTTTGTTGCAGTTTGCATGTAAGTCATTAACTTGGTAATTATTTCATTCAAAATGATGTACAGCTTGCGTGCCCTCATTTTTTGATAGAGGGCGCTTCCGACGCATCTCTGACATTTCAAAGGCATTACTCCTGGGTGTTTTACTACCAGACCATCATACTTCCAGGAAGTGTTAGGGATACAAAGATGACTTGGAATCGCAGAAAAAGGAACGTTGGAAATGCATTTTTTGCAAGTTACGGTTACAGGAAGCAGAGAAAAAAGTAACAGAAACAGAGAGACACGTTAGTGCGAGAAGAGTGACACGTTAATGTGACAGAAAACAGTTTATTTAAAGGTTTCAGGAGAAAAGGTGTTTAAAATTACAACCAGAAGTAGCCCGGTATGCTTGACAGCGGCGTCACGTGGAATTCCTCATGCTTTGAAAGTTTCCTGGCATCTCTGATAGTTTTCTGGCAGCTACAGAATACCAGCTGCGAGGTCTTCAACTGATGGTACGGGAGTCTCATACACCCAATTTTCTATTTGACTTATGCAAAAGAAGTCCATACATGATAGATCCGGCGATCTGGCCGGCCAATGAACCGGGCTACCACGACATGTCCACCACTGTCCATATGTTACTTTGAACTGTCGGTAAACGTCATTGGTAAAATGTGGAGGAGCCCTATCGTGCTGTTCATCGTTCAAATACTTCATTCTGCTACCTTTGGAACCGGTTCGCGAATGATCACTTCAAAGTGATCTTTGCGCAGGCGCATTACCGTTTAGCGCCATCTACCGTCCCTGTCAAACTTGCCGGACTACTTCTGGTCTTAATTTCAAACACCTTTTCTAGTAAAACCTTTAAATAAACTGGTTTCTGTGACATTAACGTGTCGCTCTTCTCGCACTAACGTGTCTCTCTGTTTCTGTTACTTTTTTCTCTGCTTCCTGTAACCGTAACTTGCAAAAAATGCATTTCCAACGTTCCTTTTTCTGCGATTCCAAGTCATCTTTGTATCCCTAACACTTCCTGGAAGTATGATGGTGTGGTAGTAAAACACCCAGGAGTAATGCCTTTGAAATGTCAGAGATGCGTCGGAAGCGCCCTCTATCAAAAAATGAGGGCACGCAAGCTGTACATCATTTTGAATAAAATAATTACCAAGTTAATGACTTACACGCAAACTGCAACAAAATCGATTTGTTTGTCCAATATTTATGAGCGTTTAAAATTTTCCCCTTTGTTCACAGTTTAATATTTGCTAGTTACCCGATCCCAATGTTTCCGATTTTGGGCTTAAAATTTAAGTTAAAGTCTAAACTTTAGAATAATTTCAACTCCATACACAAAATAGCTGTAAAAAGTAACTGTTCGTTACTCTAAAGTCTAAAGCGTCCTCTATCGACAATTTTTGAACACAACCTTTGAAATTTTTTTCTAAGAAAAACGTGATATAAAGAATGTTTTAGTGAAAACCGCAAACGAATCGACCCTTTTTTCCGTTTTTTATCATCGTTCGAAATTTTGGACCTCAAACTTTAATGGCCACTAGCTCCCACAGAAGACGTTTGCGCCCCATGGTTCCCTATTTAATAATGTTTGTTTTCATGTCTACTATCATCCCTCAAAGTTTGTCGGTCTGGTAGCGAAACACCCTGTATATATATATATATATATATATATATATATATAAATACTTTTATAAATACATCCAAAGTTATTCAGACAATACCAATAAAAGAACCAATGAAACCAGTATTGTTACAATCATATTGTTAAAAACAGTTGAAGTTTGAAGAGAAATAGAAGGCAGATTACCAAATTACTAAGAAATATGTGGATAAATGGACATTATATAACCAGAGTAATTCATATATTACCATACAATAAACCAATGAAACCAGTATTTTTACAATTATCTTATTGAAAACAGTTGAAGTTTGAAGTGAAATAGAAGGCAGATTACCAAAATAATGAAAGATAAATGGATAAAAAGGCAGTATAAGGCTTTTCTATTAAACTACTTCTTCAGGGGTGTATAGTTCAACAAAAAAGCAAAAACATCCAACCAGTTTCTGTTATGAGTCGTGCTGAAAGCTAAGAATTCGACTCACAATACACCCGACTGGCTGGAAGCTATTCAGATGACAAATTAGTAGAAAGATACACATAGAAGAAAATAAAATCAATATGACAAAATAACAATAATACATTATTCCATTAAAAAAAAAAAAAAAGGATATACATACGAAGATATTTACCATTACCCATATCCTAGCAAGATTTGTAGTGCAATCAGATACAAACTACATGTAACTTAGTAACAGTCAAGGTTATGGTCATAGTATAAATCACATAGATAATAAAATAAAGTTGTAACAATAATTATAAAAATTAGTAAAACATATATTATACTATATAATTCATAATATATTTAGAAAAAATAGATGCTACTATTAGAAATATTATATTTTTATTTTTTATCAATTATTAATATTACTATATTAATTAATTAACTAGAATATATTACTACAACTTCTAGCAGAAAATTATTTTAGTGCTGCCATCTAAAGGATTAATATATTAATTAAATTATATGCTTATGGTGCTGCCCTCTATTATAGGAAAAAAATAAATTATTTATTAGCTAAGAATTTCCAAGAATAATTTCTATTCTAATATTTTACAAATAATTTCTTTAAGACAAATACAATAGACAACCATATCTTATCTCAATAACTTGATCATTTTTAAGTTATGCATATTAGTTTTTAGGAAAACATAAACTTTAATACTATGTGTAAAGTTAATTTTTTTTTTTTTTATTATTAAATATATAATAATATATATATATATATATATATATATATATATATATATACAGGGTGTCCCATAAGTAATGGGACAAACTTTAAGGGGAGGTAGGGCACATCATAACGATTCAGAATTACATAGGAACCCATGTTCCCAAACGTCATTTTAACCCTTTAAGAGTCAGTTTTATTTGTCGATTTTTCCACATATGTGGGCGTGGCTTTTGAATGTCGAATTTTCAACAAGTGTATTTTATATGCTAATAGTTAAACAAAAAGAATATAAAAAATGAAAATGCTGCTTCTACTCGACGTATTTAACACACCGATTGTATTAATATACAATTAAGTATAGAATTTTAAAATGTCGGAACATAGAAGATTTTAAAAATGTACAGTAGGCGGAGTTATCATAGGAAGGCGAGAATAAATACTTTAAGAAATAAGTATCCACACCGGAAATTGTATTCCAGAATTTGTAGGACAGGAAATTTATAATGCGTTTAATCTTTAGACTTTGCTTTTCTTTCCACAGTAGCCTTGCAGAAATTACGCTGATTGGAATTGTCACCACCCGCTGAAGAGTATGCAACGTTTCACCAATAATGAACTGGCGGATATGCACTTCATATATGGCTTGGCCGAGGGAAATGCAAGGGCTGCACAAAGATTATATTGCGAAAGGTTTCCACAGAGAGTTGCACCGGACCGCCGAATATTTGCTTATTTACATTACAATTTAAGTAATTATGGTTCACTTCGAGGTGATAGGAGTAATGTGGGACGGCCACGACTGTCTCGAACTCCAAGTATGGAACAAAATGTGTTGGATATCGTTGGTAGCAATCCAAGTACCAGCGTACGAAACATCGCTGCTGCCATACGAGGATCTCGAAGTACAGTTCATCGTGTTTTGCGACTTGAAGGATTACACCCGTACCATCTGCAAAGAGTACCATCATTGCTTCCTACAGATTATCCTGCACGTAAAAGTTTTGCAAGTTGGTATCTCGACCAATGTCGTCTAGATCCTCATTTCCCATCCAAAGTTTTATTTACGGATGAGGCATATTTCACTCGAGATGGTGTATTCAACCATCACAATACGCATTTATGGTCTGATGAGAATCCCCAAGGAATGAGACCACATGCTGCCCAACATTGTTTTTCAGTGAATGTTTGGGCTGGTATTGTTGGCGACTTCTTAGTTGGGCCTTATTTGTTGCCAGCGCCTCTGACATCTAGAGATTACCTTATTTTTTTGCAAGAGATGCTACCAAGGTTACTTGACCCAGTACCACGTGATATGTGGTTTCAACATGATGGGGCACCTCCGCATTATGGAAGATGTGTTCGTCAGCATTTGAATCAGGCGTTTGGTCATCGATGGATTGGGCGTGGTGGACCGGTTATCTGGCCACCACGCTCTCCTGATTTAAGCAGCATCGATTTCTTTCTGTGGGGTGCATTGAAAGGTGCTGTTTACGCAACACCGATTGATACAGACATGGATCTGGTTGCGAGAATCGCCTGCGCTGCTGCAGATATTAAAGAAAATCCAGGTGTGTTTGAGCGAGTCCGCCAGTCCATGGTCCGACGTTGTAACGCTTGCATCACTAGTAATGGTGGAAACTTTGAACACCTTTTATGACATTCTTACATGTCACTTACCAAAGTACGTATAATATTTATGACCAATAAATATTTGAGATGATCTCAGTCTTGTGTCTCTTTCTTTAAGTATTTTTGATTTATTTAAAACTCCGCCTATTATAAGTTGTTTCTACATTCTAATATTTTACATTTTCATGGTTATTATTCTTACTAATACAATCAGCGCTCTAAATATTCGAATAGATGCAGCGATATTATACTTCACAATTTTTTCGTCAAACTATTATCATAGAATATCTTTTTTAAATTTAACATACATAAACCACGCCCACATGTGTCAAAAAATAGCCAAACACAGTTAAATTTTACATGGTTAAAATGACGTTTGGGGACATAGGTTCCTATGTAATTCTGAATCGTTATGATGTGCCCTACCTCCCCTTAAAGTTTGTCCCATTACTTATGGGACACCCTGTATAGCCAGTGTTCTTGCTGACATTTGACTAACATTAGTAATTTGGCTAATAAAAAATAAAAACATTCGCCAAATGAAAAAGTATTAGCAAAATAGATTCACTGTGTAGCACTAAAAAAATTATCTTTAATCCTTTAACGTACCTCCTTTTTTTCGATATGTTCTAAAATAATCTAAAGTTATAATAACTGCGATAATGATTGTTTTTAATCTACATTCAATTAACTATCCGCTACAAATATATTAAAAATATATGTACTCTAAATATCTTGCTTAATCAAGAAAAAAAAAAATTTAATAGATTTATCTCATTAAAATGTTATGAATTCATGTGGTACAGTGCAATTAAACATGATAAGCAACACATTGAGTACTAGCAATTTGGCGAATGTAATTGCTTGTTTACTCATTAAGTGAAGAATTTAGTCGCAATTTAATATATTGGCAAGCGACAGCGAGAACACTGTATATAACCATTATATTATAGTATAGGAATCATTGAATTTAATAGAATATATATATATATATGATTCTAAAAGAGACTAATGGATTAATTTAATTCTAGATATGGGATTTGTCAGATCCCCAAGGAAAAGGTTTCCTAGACAAACAAGGATTTTTTGTTGCATTAAAATTAATTGCTCTCCAGCAGAATGGGAAAGAGCTTTCACTGTCAAATATGAGTCTTGATGTACCTCCACCACAAATGGTAATATTTTATAATTCATTATAAGTAAAAAAAAAACTTTTATATGAAACATGCTATACATAAATTAAGTTTCACGTGTCAAAAATGTTTTGTCATCAATGAATTTTATAAAAATATTGTGAAATAAAATGAATATGTACATTAAAATATCAAACATGTCTAATGTTAAATTTAGTTTTGTAATTTAAAATACAATTGGAATAAACAGATTTTAATTCTGATATTATGTCAGACTAACAAAAATTTCAATGTCATTTTAAAATAATGCATTGTTTTCTTTTATGTTGTCAAGTTTATTGTTAGCAATACTTTTTAATGACCTAGTCATAGTTTTGGTTGGTTTAGCTATCTTTTGAATTTTTAATCAAGTGCAGAACCAGTGTAAAATCTCATTTCTTCATACTTTTTCTTTCTTCATCCTAACTTCTGTGGCAAAGTTAGCCTTCTCCTTTGACCCAATAATTTCTAACTGTATATTTTAACAGTTTAAAGTGGCAGATATCTAAAAAGCTGAAGGAGTACTGTCAAACTTCATGTTTTATTGATTATTATAATTAAAATATATTTTAATCATTTACTATGTGGGTGGAAGGATTGTTCCAGAAAGGCAGTCTGGAATATTAAAGGTTGAAAGCTAATTGCTCCCATTTTTCTCCTCATTCATTTTCAGCAACCAAAGTATAAGTCAGTAATTTGCAAACTTTGGGTTGCAACCCCTTTTGGGGTCCATCTTTATTTGTTGCCAAATTCAAAATTTGACATCAGAAAAAAAGAAAGTTTTCTTTCAATAAATATTTAAATTAATGATAATAATACCTTAAAATAATCAATGAGATATCTTTTTTGGGTGAAAACAGTTGCCTACATTAAAATATAATACTTATAATTCGACTATCGGCAGAAGAACAGACAATTAAATTTAAAAAATTTCAATTTGAGGTGCCTTGTATTTTCTGTCTGTTTGTATTCATATGCAACTCGGATCAATCTGATGTTCAGTAGTTAGTATTTTTGCTACAGCTTTTTACAATCTTGGAAATCTACTCTTGTTTTGTTCGATTTTTATACTGTGCTTATAGAGAGAACTGCGCAATTCTTTCCCTCAGTGCCACAATATTTCGGATTTGCTGCATCTTAGGTTCATAAAAGTGCATTCTATAGTAATATATTTTTATTAAATAGATGTTGCTATTATAATTAATTACATTAAAAGCAATTGCTAAACAATTATCTTTTTTTTTCTGAAATGATATGGTTTTCTGTGGTTCTTTTTTTATATAAGAGACATTACTATTGTATACTGAAATATATGTATATATTAATTAATTAACTTATTTATTTATTTTTATTTATTTTTTATTATTTATTTATTTTATTTTTTATTTATTTATTTTTTTATTTATTTATTTATTTATTTTTTTTTTTTTTTTTTTTTTTTTTTTTTTTTTGTAGAAAACAAACATATGCTAGCAAGTTTATGCATTGATAAACTTTTACTCTGAAAACTCAGTTACATAGCTGACATTTTCAAAAGCAGTTTGAATTTAAGTCTGCAGGGATAGAAAACAAACCCTTAGCACCAAGCAGTACTGAAGTTTTTAAGAAAAAGCTGATACATTTGCAAGAGTATTTAGTGAAAACTAACACAGATATGTTCCTGAATGTGTCAGAATTTACTAAAAATAAAACAATATAGATTTTTTGTTATTTAAAAACATCGTTTTCAATTCCATGATAAAATTAAGAAGCAACTTTTCAAAAATTTTCCATATAATGAATTAGATTGGATAAGTAAATTCATTTCCATTTGTTGTTTTTATATTTATTATCTGTCTTTATGAAAACAAATAGTTAATGTTTCAAACAATGAAACATTGCTCATATTCAAGACTCTGACTTGTGTTAATTATAATTCTGTTTCACTCATTTATCTGAAAATGTTTTTTTCAAAATTAGTCGCTATTAAAATGAATTATTAATCTCGATTGGATTCCAAAGATGACTTTTAGCTTGCGATTTCTGATGCAGATTCAAACATACAAGAATCATGGGCTCTTTTCAAGCATTGCATGACATTGAATTTTAATGAAGTAAAGTTTTTAAAGCATTTTTCAATAAAAAATATTTATAGCTATGTCCATAAATAAAAACTATGGCTTAGTAAAATTATATATTTTATAAGAACCATGGCTTCATAAAATTATATGTTTTACAAAAATCATAGCTAAAAAAAATTATATATTTTATATAAACCTCTAATAAAGGGAAAACATTTGTGTATATTGCAAAATGAACAAATCCCCAAAATTGAACTACATTGACGATTAAAAAAATTATACTGCCAGGGGTTACAAAAATTTATACAAAATTGGGGCTCCGGAATGAAAATAGTTTGCATACTTCTGGTATGTTATTTCCTAAAATTTTCATCTTTAGAGTTTTATAATAGCTCAGCTTTTATAAAAGTTATATACTTAGTTTCAGATCTTATTAGTATTATTAGAAAAACAAGATTTTTAATATTAGTTCTCTTCATTTTGATAATAAAAAAAATATTTAATGTGTTTTTTAATGATTGTACAACTAAGCATTTTTTTTTTTTTTTCTTTAATAGCAAACTTTAAGCGGAAGGAATTCACCTGCAGCTGACTGGAGTATTAAGGTCAGTGTAAAATGTGAATTTAATTATATGCTTCACTTTAATGCCTAAATTCTTGAATAAAATGAAGCAAAAATGATAACACTTAATTACAAAAATTACATTACAAATTATATTACAAATAAAAAAATTACATTATAAACTTTAAAAAGAAAAAAAAAAAAATTGTGTTTGTTTTTGTTTATAATACAAAAAGAACATGTTATTTTTTCTGTATCCTGGCCCTTTGAGAGAATGTGAGGTTGGGGGGGGGGGGGGGGGGTAACTTAAAGCTGGGCCTTTTTTATTAATAAAACCTATGAAAATGATATTGGGACAAAATTTCATTTTAAACCTGTTTACCTTATGACAAGTGGATTTGTGGGATATTTGTTTACAAAGTCCATAAAATTTTTTTGTTTAAGAGATTGTTCATTGATTGCGTCAAATAAAATTTACATTTTTTGCTGATGTTTGTTAGTTTTTAACTTATTATCCATTCCTTTCCCTGTGTCACAAGTTGTTACACTTGAGGGATACTCTCCCCACTATTGTGACATCTCATATTTTGCAATTCTTAATTTAGAAAGAGTTTTATAAAATAAAAACATATCTGCTGATATAAATACAATACAAAGTCCAAAATCCAGAATCTTCTGAACATCTTAATTCCTAATTTTAATCAGTTGCAGTTTGTCAAAAAAGGAAAAAGAGGAAAAAAAAAAGTTCTTTTAAAATTTTGATTTTGTCTTCAATTGACAAGGCTTTTCTTTTAATTGTCTTGTATGACATTTTTTGAGGAAAAAAACCAGAATTTCTCGTTTGTGTACTTCTAATGAGTAAGCTTTCATGTTATGCACTTTACACTAACTTAAAAACTTCCAAATGATTGAACCCTTTCGTTCCTTCCACTCGTTGAAGGGTGTGGAAGAAAATTTTAACAGAAAATAACTATTGAACTGAAAGAAGTACCACTCGATAGAACAGACCAATTCTATTTTCTTCTTATCTGTCATTATTGTTGGAATGACAAGGGATCCCCTATCCACATTCCATCATATTTGCTAGTTTAATTGAAACAGATTTTAAGGTAAACATTGACCTTTTTATCTAGCGAAGAATATAAAGAAAGACAGTTTCAACATAGAATGTAAAATAATATTCAAAACGACAAAGTAAACATGCTATGAAAGTAAAAATGAAAGAAAAAAATAACTTTTTTAAGCAGGAAAGAGTTTTGAAATAAACTTTTTAAATAGGTTATTTTAACATTGTAATAATAGGAGAAAAATAGAAATTGAAAATATTAACTTATTAAGCAGATTTTACTGTATACAATACTATTAGATTTATTTGAATAAAATAATATTTTTCTTAAGCTAATTCCTCTTTACCTCCTTTATAAGTGTAACATAAATTATAGCTGTACCCTAAACAAGATTTTATTATAGAAAGTTTTTGTTATTACCAAAGTTATGTTACATTTATAATATTGAAAGCATATTTTGTAACAAATCATAATCTCTCTATATACTTTGAGAAAATTATACATGATAAAATTTTTATGCTGCATTTTTAGGTTTCTTGTAATTTGTGAGATTTTAATAAATCTTGAAACAGAGTTTCCCCCAGGTTTTAAAAGGGGCAGGGCGCTACTGTTCTGAAAAGGGCACTTTTTACATTTTTCAGGGCACTTTTATAGAGTTGAATCTATAATCTAGAGGTTAAAAAATCGTGCAAAAACAGAAATTTGATCAAAAAATCGAGAAAAAATAAAAAATTTCATAAAAAAAGAAATGAAAAAACGAAAAAAAGGCCGATTTTGCTAAAAAAAATCGTGAAAAAACGACAAATTTCGTGAAAAGATTGCAAAAAATTGCTATTTTTGTTAAAAGACCTCAAAAAATGGCAAATTTTTTCAAAAGATATCGTTCAACTATTGTTGAAAGGCTGTGTTTTTTCAAATGCGGGCGCTATTTTTTGAATGAGTGACAAGAGGGCGCTAGTTTTTGGATGAGGGGCAAGAGGGGCGCTATTTTTTAAACTAAAGGGCAGGAGGGGCGGAGCGCCCCCCTGAAACCCTCTGGGGGAAACTCTGTTGAAAGTTAGACACAGAATGTAGCTTTTGGTAAAGTAAAATCATGAAATTTCTCTAAAATTGGTTAAAATTAGGAATACAAAATTTATTTAAGGGCTGTCCATAAATGATCTCACTCTTTTTTCAATATTTTTTCCCCTACTTACTGAAGCCTATTACTTGAACATATAAAATAATTCAGAAATAAAGCACTACACTATACATCATGTTTCAAATTTCATTTTGAAACTTTAACAATGTGTTTTAATGACATTTATGAGCATAACAATGAAAATGATTTATGTGCTTATTTTGTATGAAATAAGTTAAAGATTTACAACAAAAAACATTATTAATACACAATAGTAATAAAATACAGATTACATACATATTAATACAAAAGAGCAATTGAAAACTGTAGTTAAATGTTTTAAATTGGATTTTGGCTTAGTAAAGTCTGGTAGCATCAATCAACATGTATTCTATTAAAAGGTAAGCTCTCACAAATATTTATTCTGCCTACGGCATTGATTGTTATTAAAATTTACACCATGTACAAAGTTGCTAAAATATGTCAACATTGAATGTATATATTTTGGAGAAAAAAAATTTCCGTTTTCATTAAAATTTATGTATTTAAAAAGAAATGTTTTTCATATGTGTTTGTAACTTGTTTACTTCATATTTTTTTTTATGTATATCTTCAAATTTGTAGGCATCTGAAAAAAAGAAGTATGAAGAAATGTTTTATTCCATGGGTCCGATTGCTGGGAAATTGCCTGGTGACAAAGTTAAACCAGTAAGTTTATTTCACTGTGTAAAATTTTAGGATTATTAAGATGAGCAAAGTGAATCCTCTACTAGGCTAAACAAATTGCATTTTGTCATACACATTAGAAAAAAACTATTGAGTATTTTGACTTGAAATTAAACATTAATATAAATTATCTGTAGATTTGTGCAATTTTATTTTATTTTATTTTTTCTTTTACAGAATAAGCTTAAGAAATATTTATTAATTTTATTTTACATATTTTTCCATTACAAATGTATTTTTGCAAATAAAAAAATGAAACACGTATATTTATAGAAGAAAAGATAAATCATAAAGTTTGTAATTTTAGATAGAATAATGATTAATTAAATAAATAAAATATATTTTCATAATTCTGCCAAAATATTTTTTTAAATTTTTGGAGAATTTGGGATTTAAATATTTCTGTGTAAAAAATAAAAATAAAATAGTTTGACAAATTAAAAAAAATAATAATAATATTGTTTGAAAAGTATAGACATAACCCTTGTATTACATATTTGTTTAACATTAGATTCTATTATCAACATGATTCTTCGGTTACAAACATATCCCCATTTGATATTAAAAAGTGATCTTTTAATATCTATAAAAGAGACCAAATTAGAGTAATCACATATTATAATCCTACTGTTTACATATATTCAATAAACAAGATTGATCATATTTAGAGATGTAAATTTTCCGGAAAAATATAAGTGGCGGAAAATAACTGGTTTTTTAACGGGTTTTTTTTTTTCGGAAAAAAATGGAAAAATTGTTTTTTTATGACAATTTCTCCCAAATAAATTATATTTTCTTAGAGAATATTAAATAATAAACATTTTTTCCCATTTATTTGTATTAAATAAAAATTATTTTCACTTTATATTACAAAATAAAAAGAAAGTAGCAAAGCCTGCTTTTAAATTTTAGTTTTTTTTTTTTTTGCCACAGCCTAAGAGTTTTTAAAACACTATTGTTTGTTATATCATATCTATCTTGAAATGATTTTTCAGTTACATGTTGAACTACCAATTGACCTAATGTAAGAACCTGAGCCAATATGTCTGCAGATTGGAATGAAATAAATTATGCATTCCATTTACATAAGTATAGTTTTTAAGTAAATGATACTAGTTTAAAAAAATTGTTGCAGTTTTGTCATTATTATCAATATTAATATTTAAAAAATTCTATTGTTTGTTTAAAAATATGTATATTTTTACATTATTACACTTTTTTCTTACAATTGTAATTTCATTTCCTTTAAAAATATGTTTAGTTTTATAATCTAAATTCAAACAAAACTAAGTTTTTGTTTCGCTTACTCAGGTCTGCAACTAAAAAATAGCATAGGATTTATTGACTGGTAGATTTTTACTCACTGAAACCAGAAAAATATTTTTTTAAAGTTTAATTAAATGTAATTTTTTTTCTTTTTATCCTGAAATCTGGTATTCTATTCTTGAGTAGGAAACCATATTCAATAATGTTTCCATATGGTAATTTCATATTTCTAAGAATGGAACTCAAAAGTTATGCAAACAGAACACTACAAATAGAAAATGCTCGTGAGGAATTAACAAAAGCAGTTACATACAGAGATAAATTTCTAGTTTGCTTTAAAAAACTACAAAAATTCAAAGTTTAATCAAAAGGGAATGTATAATTTGGAACATAGTTACTTGTAATAAAATATGGGTTTTTTTTTTTTTCATCGCAGTTGTACTTTTCTAATGCAAACTGCCCATGTTTTTGCAACATTACTGTACATTATTGAGGTAAAATGGAGGTCAATTTTAGATTCAATACCTTGAAAAAACATTCAATTAATCAGCTATTACGAAATCTTGAAAAATGCAGCATAGTAGTGCCACCTATAGGGCAATTTACATCAAAAACTAAACAATCTTAATATATATCAGGTACTGTCTGAATCTGTAGTTTGATAAAAAATCATCCTTTAGTCCTTGAGATAGAACTATTGCGATAATCATGAATAATGCAGCATAGCAACATCATCTGTTGAGCGATTTACACCAAAAAGTAATGTGCACAAAGTTATATCAAAGATTAACTTAATCTCTGAAGTTTTATGAAAATACATACATTAATTCTTGAGATAGAACTATTGTGGAAATTATGAATAATGCAGCATAGTGAATAATGAATAATGCAGTTGTGTGATATACACTAATAACTAAACATCTCGAGTTTATATCAAGGTGTAACTGAATCTAAAGTTTTGTAAAATTATGTGCACCAGTTCTTGAGATCGAATGCCCATAAAATTTTTGTTCCATACAGACTCACAGTGTGACGGATATTTTCCAAAAACTATCAAATCGTGTTCAGGACCTTCTAAAATATTTAAATACATCAAAAACTGGAAGTCAAAATTTTCACCAATTCAATACTTACTTCTTGAAAAGATAGAAAAAAAAATAATAAATGCATGCTTCAAATTTTATGTTAATTTTTTAATTTTACCATTTCTATTAATCGGCATATTATTGAAATAATTTTGCACATGAATTAAAAATTTTTAAAAAAAAGAAGTTGCATTTAATTATGCATCTAGATTTTTTTCATGTAATCCTGTTCTTGTGAAATTTTGAATTTTTTGTATATATACCTATACAAAATATATTCAGAATTTGTGAACAAGAAATTATTACTATTTTTAGAGTCCTATTTAGACCTTTTTAATAAGGTTATTTATGCATATATACAACTTGATAAGATTCAGCTGCTATATGGCATGAGACTTTTTTTCTTCAATCACTGCATCTGCGAAAGATTTAATTTGTAGATTAAACTTTTTTCTGAAATGTCTATTTTTAAGAAAATTTTTGCAAAGGGTCTTGTGTTTCAAACAAGAAAAAAATGTGAAGGATCTTTTCAAGTCTTCTCAAACAGATTTCTGCTCAGAGATCAGATTACCCACATTAAAGTTTTCATGTGGGACACTCAACATAAAAATTAATAAAATAAAAAGTATGAGAATGTAGCTATTACAAAATTTTCACTATATTATTTCATAAATGAAATTTCAATTTTTCCAGTTCGGAAAAAAAACGTTTTTTTCCCAATTTTTCCAGTTTTTTTCCAAGCATTCCCATCTCTAATCATATTAAAGTAAATGTTTTATTTTATATATTTTCAAGCACTTTTTTTCATTTAAATGTGTTTTTCGCTTTTTCTAAAAGTCTTCAGTTTTTCATTTGTGCTATTTGTCAAATAGTGATGATTACGATCAACCACGGGCGTACGAATAGAAAACTACACCCGGGGCAAAGTTTCAATTTGCCCCCACCCCCAACTTCTTGTGACAGGCCAAAAAAACAACATTGGTAGTAGAAATTTGGCACTCCCTAAATTTCCGTGACCAGAGAAAACATTCCCCTTCACCCCCCCCCCCCCCTTTTCGCACGACACTGCGATCAACTGTGTATTTTAACTTATCCATTTACGACATCCACTAACATTATGAGATATAGAATGAATTATTTAAAACAATTTATTAAAATCCTTTAGATCTGATTAGGTTTAAGACAAAATTTGTTAATTAAAATATCCCATTATCAAAATTACATGAACAAGTAATTTTTAAAACGTCGTCTTTGCTTTCATATTGGCAACAATGGTATTATTTTTTCCAAATTGATTAAAATATTTTTTAAGTTTTAACAAATTGCCCAATAAAAAAAAATCTTACTGCTTTAGTAAAATTAATTCCAAAAAAAAAAAAAAGTTTTCAAGTAATCATAGTTATGACAAAATATACAATACATAAATAAATAGCTTCACTGCACCTGCTCATAGCATCAACAAATATGACCTTCAACACACAATCGAAAACTTACTTTACTTCAGCTTTAAACATCCCCAACAATGAAACAAACAAAATATTAACCTTACTAGCTATCTCAAAATATCAGCAGCTACCAAACGATGCGCGATTCTAACTTACATGCTTTGAAAAACCTTTCCTCGATAACATTAAATTCTCTACCAGTCTAGGTGAACAACGTATTCAAAGCGACAATATATTTTTAGAATAATATTGTTTCATAGTTATATATTACAAATAACTGCAATCTCTTAGAGAAGTTAGTAAAGTTTTTTTATGCATTGAAATTGAAAGGAATACTTATATCATACTGAAAGCGAATATAACATTTGAACATTTAACAACTGGTATAGAATATTTGATACAAACAGATAATGAAAATTATAAGGTAATTTTTATTCCCAACAACAGCAGGAGGACAAAGTTTTCATTTTTAGTAAGCTTTGCAGGCGCCCAGACGAGGCAAATGGGTTTTAGGACGTATCTATTATTGTTAATGGGGGGTGGGTAATGAATGAAATGAAAGAGATTTTGAGTTGTGGATTTTGTTTTTCATTCATAGAACGGTTGATTCTTTTTGGGTTTTATTTTTTTCTCTGAAATAGGATTTAATTGACTCGTTTCCAATAGTAAAATCGTTTTCAGGGGTTTTTTTTTAGAAGATTATTGACAACTTGAAAAGAGCTTTTGCAACTTAATTTTGATTACAGTAAAAAGTTAAAATAAAACTTTTTATTTTTTGTTTTATTTTCAGATTTTTTGCAATGCAAATAGATATATCGTTATAAAATTAATTGGGAGTTTTTGATATTCTGTTACTAAAAAACAGACTTCAAAGCAATAACAGTGTTTTTTTAACTGTTATGTTAAATAATGCCCACCTCTAAATAGTACCATATTAAGCATGTTTTCATTTCATACTTATCATAATTCAAACTTTGGATAATTCAAACATTTCTGGTGGTCCCGAGTTCAAATTAATGAGAGCCAACTGTATGAGATTGTGTGATATTAAAAATATAATGAATGGTAAGCAGGTGTGAATAATGTGACTCTTTGTATTTTAGATTACTGGAAATAACTGCAGAATTTATACTTCAAACCATAAAAGAACATTATTATATTAAAAATTATAATAGATAAAATACATTTCTTATATTAAAAATGTATGTTATTTGAGAGGAAAAATATACATTTTAATGAAATATTATATTAAAAAAATAATTGGAAATGTCACAAAATTTGGTGCTCATTCCTTTTAATCATATAATAAGTTCACATTTTATTTTATAAAATTTTTAAAATACCTTTTTTTTTATAAAAATTGCACATATTTATAATGAATTTAAATTTGTGAAAATTCAGTTATTTACATTCAATTATTATAAAAATATTTTTCAGTGTTCGGGAGTAAAAGCGCTGTTTTCCTATATGCTGATGAATGGTTTAGAAATCAAACACACAATTTATCATGTAATATAATACACAATCAAATAATATATAATAATATTATTTATATTGCATGTAATACACAATGTTAATTTCCCCATCCCGAGATAAGTTGGGGGTAAAGTACTGTTTTCCCATCCATATCGCTGGTGAAGTGGTTAAGAAATGAAATACTGTATGGGATCATTTATCCAAAAACCACTTAACCAGAAAAACAGTTACCCGGAATGATATTTCTAATAGACTGATGTTAGAATCTTTGTTGAAAAAAGTGCCATACATTGCTAGTTTGACATATTCGTTGCTTGAAACATTGTATAATTTGATATCAGCAACTAATATTTTGAAATATAAGCACCTTACTCCCCTTACTCCAAAAGTACAAAATGACAGAGAATAGACAAAGAAGCAAAAAAAGATTATGCCTGAGACTCAAAAATAGAAAAATGTATGTAATTATTATTATTATTTTCTGGTACAAAAAAAAACTCTGAAAAGTATGGATGATTAAATTGGATATGTTAATAATTTTTTTTGTTTTTGCCTTTTTACTTTTAATATATTTTTTAATTTAATTAAACTTACTTTTAATTTTTTTTTTAAATTTTTTTTAAATTGGATATGTTAATATATTTTTTTGTTTTTGCCTTTTTACTTTTAATATTTTTTTTTAATTTATGTTTACCAAATAATCTTATTGTTTAAGATATAAACTTTAAATATATTTTTATTTATTTTCATTTGCAAATATAAAAATTTAAATTTCTCTATTAATCTGCATAGATACTTTTCTAACTAATCTCTTTTATTAATATTAAGAAATATCTTAACTGCAACTAAATAAAACACTTCTGTTGTAGAAAGCACAAAGAACAGCCATTTAATTTAAAAATGATAGCATGCCCATTAAAGGTTAAATGGGAAAATCTATGCTTTTAATTTTCTATATTTACAGCTATGTATGTATTTAACTAAAAACTTTGATTTTGTTTTATTTCTCACAATTAACATTTTTTATCTATGTAAAATCGCTAAATAGTAGACACCTCAGACTGCAGAATTTCTACACTATTTAGAGATAATGCAAAAATAAGAAATACTCATTCTTAAGAAGTATCTGTTATGGCACTTTTATGTATTTTCCATAAATTTGTATTGGCATTTCAAGTCTTCACTGAAAAAAACAAGGCAGCTCCATTTTTTACACTTTCAAGAAATTAAAAATTATCCTTAATATTGAAATTTTAAAGTTTTACCTAAAATATATATATTTCACATGTGTGTTAGCCCATAAAACTATGAATGCATTGCCATCAATAATATCCAAAAATATCTAATCTGGGTGATCTTTTTCTAACAAGAAAGTGGGCAGCTGAAAAATGAAGCTATCTCCTTTTTGTAGCAAATCCTTTATTTCCTAAGTAACCTATTTATTTTAAGTTATTCTAAAATGGAATAAATTGTCTTCAACACTCTCTGAGTAATAAATTTTTTAAATAAAAATGAAAATTATAAATAAATTTATTAATTATTGTAATCTATGTATTTTTAAGATGGTGCTTTTGGTGGTCTTAATTAATTTTATCTCTTGTATGTTACTATTTATAATTAATAAATATTAATTTATCATGAGTAATTATTCATTGTTTAAATTAACTAATATACATTTTCATGCATTTCTATCTCTAGGTTATGCTGAATTCAAAACTTCCTTTAGATGTTCTAGGAAAGGTAAAAATTTTCCATCTTTATAAATTTTCCAAAATATTTTTTCTGTTTATATTTTTCAATATTTTTTATTATTCCCAATTATTATTATTATTAATTCCATTAATATATATATATATATATATATATATATGTTACAGGCCAAACCCGATTTTAGGCCAAACTAGATTGGCCTAGTCCAAACTAGTCTATCCTAACGCCCATCGGATAAACTAGTTTTTCCTAGGCCAAACTAGTCTATCCTAACGTCCATCGGATAAACTAGTTTTTCCTAGGCCAAACTAGTCTATCCGAACGCCCATCGGATAAACTAGTTTTTCCTAGGCCAAACTAGTCTATCCGAACGCCCATCGGATAAACTAGATTTTCCTAGGCCAAACTAGTTTGGCCGAACGGTCATTAGGATGAACTAGTTTAGCCTGCTATTCATTGGTTTGAACTAGTTTATCCTAGGCCGAACCAAATTGTCCTAGGCCAATTAAATTTGGCGTGATTTTATTGAATTTAAAGACCGCCACTGCGCCAAATTTCTTGTTTTGATCTAATTTAGCCTAGGCCGATGCAATTCGACGCGATTTTAGCTCACAGACTATCAAAGCCTGAGAGCTAATGTGCTCGCAGATTCTGTGTGTGTGTATGTAACCATGTACGTATGTATGTATGTACGTAAATACTTATGTATGTACGTAAATACTTATGTATGTACGTACCAATATAACGGACTAATGTGTAACTAATATAACGCGAGCACTCAGGTGTTGGAATTTGGACACGATTTAGTTCAAGCCAGCCGGCTTCGCCCGCTATCGGGCCCCTTCTTTTATATAAAATCTTGAAACAGACGTATGTTGAGGCAAACGAACTGTGAAGTGAAAAAAAACATGATGATAAATATTTAAGAAAAAGGATTTTGCATCGAAATACCACTATTTTCTAATAGTAATTTTTGTAAAAATGTTATATTTTTGCTGGAACTTTTTGAAACTTTGTGATAGTTTATCGCATATGATATAATTTTATATAAAAAAAAAGTTACATTTCGGCGTGAAAGAGGATATGGTTGCGAACAAAATCAGGAAATATAACAGAAATTCTATGACCTCAAGTAACACATCTACTAATAGGTTGTTTAACGGAGTTTCATTCAAATACAGTTTTGTTAATAATAGAGTACGCTCCCTGGTGTTGGAATGAGGAACAAATATAACGTGGCTTAGTTAAAACTTGCTGGCTTCGCCCGCTATGGGACTGGCGTGGGCAGCGGGGATATGGTTCGAATTTCGTTCGCTTCGAGATTCTTTCAAAAAGGAGGGTTACATTCGGTGGTGCGTGCTCAGCATGCTTGCTACGATTTAAATTTTGTTCGCTTCGAAGTTCATTCGAAAAGGAAGAGCGCATTCGGCAGTACGCGTGCAGCATACCTGCTACACGCTGCTGCAGTCTGTGGGGACGCGGCTGAAGAACTAATGCACAAAATTTAATAAAAAATTATATTCAGGCAGTCTCTGATCTAAATTGATGCTGATTAGTTTTTGGTGTAAATCGTTCATCAGGTGGGGTACTGTTTGGCATTTTTTACGATTTACGCATGAGCTTTATCTTAATAGCTAATACAATCAAATTTCCATCGAACTTTAGATACAGTTCGTCCATGACATGAGTTGGTGTTGTTTATATTTTGAAGTAAATCACTCAACATGGCTATGATATGCTGCATTTTTCACAATTTTCACAATAGCTGTATCTCAAGAACTAATAGACGGAATTTAATAAAAATTTATATTCAGATAGTCCCTGATATAAATCGATACTGATTACTTTTTCATGTAAATAGTTCAATATATAGCGCTTCTAAAATGCGTTTTTACTGATTTGCATTAACACTATTTTAATAACTATTTTACGGGTTTTCATCAAACTTCCGAATCAGTAAATCAGTGATATGAACTAAACCTTTTTACGTATTCGTGTTAATTGCTCAATAACCGCTGTTGTGCTCAATTTCCCCGATTCCTGAAATAGTTTTGTCGCAAGAATTAATGCACGAATTTTCATCAAAATTTAGATTTAGTAAGTCCCTGATATAAATTAGTATTCTGTAGTTTTGGAGTAAATCTCTTGAAAGGTAGCGCCTCTATACGGTATTATTCGTGATTATTGCAATAGCTCTATCTCAGGATCTAATGCATGGATGTACATGAAACTCCAGATTCTGTTAATCCTTGATATAAAAAAGTACAAAAGTACGTTTTAGTTTTTGGAGTAAATCGTGCAACAGGTGGCGCTGCTATGTGGCATTATTCATGATTATCGCAATATCTCAAGTAGAAATGCACGGATTTTCATCAAACTTAAAATTCAGTTAGTCCCTGATATAAATTAATATTCTTTTGTTTTTAGAATAAGTAGCGCTTCTATCCAGTTTTTTTATGACTTCTGCGATAATTCAAATATCTGAAATAGTATTAATACACAGATTTTCATCAAATTTCAGCTTGAATTAGAATTTGAAAGACGTTGTTACGGATTTTTCAAAAAGTTCCGGCAAGAATTTAACATTTTTACAAAAATCGCTATTAGAAAATAGTGGTATTTCGATGCGGAATCCTTTTTCTTAAGTATTTATCATCATGTTTCTTTCTTTTCGATTCAATATTCGTAAATACCTAAATCGCGTTGTATTAATTCCAAATTCCAACACCAGGGTGCTCGCATTAGTTCCACATTCCATCACCAGGGAGCGTACCTTATTACTAACAAAACTGTATCTTAAGAAAACTCCATTAAAGAATCTATCAGTAGATATGTTACTCGATGTCGCGGTGCTTCAAAACAAGAATTTGAGATTTTTGAAAAAATCACTATTCTTCAATAGTGGCATTAAATGCGAAGTATATTTTTATAAATTTATATCATATGTCAAACTAAAGTTTCAAATAGATCAACGTAGAATTTCCGTTATATTTCCTGATTTTGTTTGCCCCCCCCCCCCCCCCTCTTTCCCTTTCGTAATGGGACTTTTTATACAATTTTTTATCACATGTTATAAACTATCACAAAGTTTCAACAATTCCAACAAGAATTTAACATTTTTACAAAAATTACTAATAGAAAATAGTGGTATTTGACGCGGCATCTTTTTTCTTAAATATTTAACATCATGTTATATCATGTTTCAAAAAGTTTCACAAATTTGGTAATATTTAATTAGCAGCTAAAACTTAAAAAAAACGCTGAGCTTTTTAAAAAAAAATCTAGCGTCCCCTTACTCTACCTCCCCGCCGTATCCTAAATTTCAAGTGTCATGCTTTATTTAAGCTTTTTCTTATTTTTAAAGGATTCGGATATTTACTTTTTTAATACGAACAATTTTGCGTGAAGTGATGTGTGTGAAAACCAATATCTGTTACGAATTAAAAATCGTTTCATAAAACCAAAAGTTTCTATCCGATTGAAAAAATAATCCGCTCTATCTTTATGATTAAACACAGAACCTCCAAAATTAATCAGGTAAGCGCCTTATCAGAAGAAACCTACATCCAAAATTTGAAACAAATCGGTAAATTATCCCTGAAAAATCTATTTACATAAATTAAGAGTGTTACCCCCCATTCCTCCTTTCTTTATATGTAAACAATGAACATCCACAACTAATCATGGATATACCTTATCAAACTGATATTGTACCTAAATTTTTAATAAAATCTGATACTTTTGCATGAAAACTGACTTAACGAAATTAAGGAGTGGAAGGGGGGGGTGCGGTTTAGCTTTTTGTTCCCCTTCCCTTATTCTTATCCAATGAACCCCTGAAACTAATCAGGAAAGTTCGTTATCAGGATAAATCTATGTCCAAATTTTGAAGCAAATTGGATATTTCTATCAGGAGTTATCGCATTACGTATACATACTACGTACATTCGTACATACATACGTACATGGTTACATACACACACACAGAATCTGCGAGCACATTAGCTCTCATACTTTGATAGTCTGTGAGCTAAAATCCCGTCACACTGCATTGGCCTAGGCTAAATAGATCAAAACTAGAAAGTTGGCGCCGTGGCGGTCTTTAGATTAAAAAAAATCATGCCAAATTGAATTGGCCTAGGACAATCTAGTTCGGCCTAGGATAAACTAATTCAAACCAATGAATAGCAGGCTAAACTAGTTCATCCTAATGACCATTCGGCCAAACTAGTTTGGCCTAGGAAAATCTAGTTCATCCGATGGAAGTTCGGATAGACTAGTTTGGCCTAGGAAAAACTAGTTTATCCGATGGGCGTTCGGATAGACTAGTTTGGCCTAGGAAAAACTAGTTTATCCGATGGGCGTTAGGATAGACTAGGTTGGCCTAGGAAAAACTAGTTTATCCGATGGGCGTTAGGATAGACTAGTTTGGACTAGGCCAATCTAGTTTGGCCTAAAATCGGGTTTGGCCTGTAACATATATATATAGATGATAGATAGATATATTTTA
Organism: Maratus speculifer; assembly: GCA_964019185.1. Classification (NCBI taxonomy): domain Eukaryota; kingdom Metazoa; phylum Arthropoda; class Arachnida; order Araneae; family Salticidae; genus Maratus; species Maratus speculifer. Next base: position 217,783,956 of record OZ025294.1, read on the forward strand.
TTTTTTATTATTATCAGGGTTGTTTGGTTTAAACCAAGTGGTTTTTTTAAAAAAAACCATGCTGGTTTTTTTTAATTTGGTTTTTTTCCCTTTTCTCTAATGTTTTCATTTATTTTACACATTATTAAAATGTGCAAAATCAAAGTTATGGAGGAGCTACAAGCAAAGCTAAAGACAAATTAAATTTTTAAAGTGACAAACATCTTTAATCAATCTAATTTTTCTTACTAGCTATAAATTGACATGGCAAAATATTTTTCTACAGTGAACTGTGGAGGATTAAAAAAGATAGTTAGTTTTAATTCTTTTTTAAATTTTTTATTTTTTTAAAAAAGCAAAAATGGCATATGCCAGTGGCCAGCCAAAAATACAATTTTACTGCTTAGATAGCTTGATTAGGATTTACTAAGGATTGCATCATGTATCAAATCATCAATAATGACATAATCATTAGTCATTCTTTCCACTGGTTACTCTTGTTCTGTATGCTAATGAATGATTGGCTATGAATTTTCTCTGTTCTATAGCTATTGGTTTTAGTAAGCTTTGGTTTTTCTTAGATTGGATTTGCAGTTTTTACATTATTTTTTTCTGTTTCTAGTTACTTTGTATTGTATTTTATTTTAAGAAAGCTACTTATATATACTGAAATAAAAGAATGTAGAAAAACGGAAAATATAATCTGGTTTTCATTTGAGGGAATAAGAAATACACCAAAAACATGTTTAAAAAGCCAAATGTAAAAATTGCATGCAATGTAAATGCTGTCAAATTAGCTCTCCCTTATAATACTAGGTGTGATTCATTTTCAGATGCTTTAGATGTTTACCTTAAAAATTGCCCCACTTTACTTAAAATTTGTGTAGAAAATAGGAATGTTATTGATAAAAAAATTCAAAAGCTCGTATCTGTCTAATTTTTATTTTAAAAGAAATGTTGAAGATATGTTTAAACTATTAAATTCTATTGCAGTTGCCCTGGATAATATCTAAAGTAACAAGTTCCATTACTAATGCAGTTTTATAATTGGACAGGTCTTCAAAAAATATTATGAGAAAAAAAATGTAAATAAAGAAGTCTCATAGTTTTTTAGTCCAGGTATAAAATAGCCCTAACACCCATGCCCTTTTAGGTATACATGCTTGAACCACAATACAGTCAAAGTGAACTATGTGAACAAGAAAAAAAGGATACATTAAATTTTACAAAACAAAAATATCCATGTAACTCGATGCTTGCACAGATAATAAAATTTAATACTAAATCTTCACCTTATGAAGAACAAAGAAACGGAAAAAAAAATTTGTATTTAAAAAAATAATAATAATAATAACTTTTCTAAGTCTATGTCTCAATTTGTGTAAGCATTACATTCGTTGATGTATCAAGTAAGTCAATATACATGTATTTTTTAGCATTAATAAAATGCATATTGATATTTTTTAAGTAAATATATGTAGTAAGAGATTAATAATCATTTGTTGATGTTAATGTTACTGTAATCATTTGTTGATGTTAAGGTTACTGTAAATAATTTCTAAATTATGCACAAGAAAATGTTTTCTATTTCAGCTTATTTCTGTTAATTTAGTAAAATATGTTTGTTTGCCCTTTACTATGTTCTTCATTATCAACCTGCATATAATTATTTCTTAAATTATTATCTAAAAGGTTTATATAAGTATACTAATAAATTATTAGATTTTTTTTTTTTTTTTTTCCCCTCACAATGTATATTTCCCTATAGAAACCTAAACTTATAAGATAATTTAATTATAATTTTTTATGCTTTAGTTATTTAATTATCAAAAAAATAAATACTAATGTGAATGTTTAACATTAATTAACTATTAATTACAAAAAATCCTCATGACTTTCTAAAACTCAAGTTATTTTTCTTGCAAATGCTATTTAAATAATGATTTGAAAAAAACCCGGTTTAAACCAAAAAAACCTGGTTTAAACCAAAAAAACCCGGTTTTTTTGGGGTTTTTTTTTTTTTTAAACCGGTTTTTATACCAACCCTGATTATTATTATTTTCCATTGCAGATTTGGGATTTGAGTGATACTGATGCTGATGGCTTCTTGAATAAAGAAGAGTTTATTTTAGTGAGTGGTTTTCTTTTTTTATGTAAAAGTTATTTCAGACAGGGGTGATTCTCGTCCGAAATTTCCGAAAATTTAAGGCATCCTCTTCCGAAAATTTGAAATTGGGTTATCAGTTCCGCATAATTGCCAACTTGTACGGTTTTGCGCGCGCAAAAAACAGTTACGTAGAAATGCATATTTCGTGAAAGAATCGCCGAAATAGCATACATTTCATCAATATTTCGGGGGAAAATGACGATTTCGTGAATGTTTAAGTAAACGAACTTTGTTAAAAGATCAATAAAAAATGCGAATTTCCTGTGCGGATCGCGGAAAAAATGCCAATTTCACCAAATATCGCAGATAAAACATTGATTTCTTCTGAAGACCTCGGGAAAACGGCGATTTCGTCTAAAGATTGCGGATATAACACTGATTTCGTCTAAAGATTGCGGATATAACACTGATTTCGTCTAAAGATTGCGGATATAACACCGATTTCGTTAAAACATCGCGGGAAAAAACGCTGTTTGCGATTAAAGATTGCTTAAAAATATTTTGTCAAAAGAATATTTGAAAAAATACGCAGATTTCATCAAGAGATCACGGAAAAAACGCCGATTTCGTCAAAAGATCGCAGGAATAAAACGCCGTTTTCGAGAAAAAATCGCGTAAAAATGTAAATTTTGTCTAAAGATCGTCGAAAAAAAGGTTATTTCACTTTTTTAAAAAAATGGCAAAACACCGAATTCGTCAAAAGATCACGGAAAAAACACCGATTTCGGCAAAAGATCGCAATAAATCGCCGATTTTGCTAAAATATTGCTGATTTCGTCTGAAGATAGCGGAAAAACGCCAATTTCCGAAAATGCGATGCTAATTTCCGAAAAAAAAAATTCATCCAGAATCACCCCTGATTTCAGAGTTTCACCCAGAGGGTTTCAGGGGGGCGCTCCGCCCCTCCTGCCCTTTAGTTTAAAAAATAGCGCCTCTCTTGCCCCCTATCCAAAAACTAGCGCCCCTCTTGTCTCTCATTCAAAAAAAAAAAAAAAGCACCCTTCTTGCCCCACATTTGAAAAAACGCAGCTCTTTAGTGATGATGTGAACAAATTTTCCTGCTTAAAAATTGTGCTTTTATTGCTCCAAAAGCGGATTCGCAATTATTTTCGCGTGAAAAGAAAATTGCATTTTTTGATGAAAATTGTCGTTTTTTGAGATTTTGTGATGAAATCTGCCATTTTTCAAGATTCTTTGTCGAAATTCATGAATTTTTTTTAACCTTTTTTTTTCCTAAATGAAATTTGCATCTTTTCACGATCCTCTGTCAAAATTCGCGTTTGTCCCGCAGTCCTATAACGAAATTGGTGATTTTTTCCCACTAATTTCCGAAAATGATCTTTTTTTTTCGAGTATTTGTCAAAATTTGCGATATATTTTATGTAAGATTTTTAGAGTTACGGCCGACTTTTTTAATTTTCGGAAATGACTGCCTTAAATTTTCATAATTTTGGAAAAAACTGACAGATTTACAGAGATGATCTTAAGCAAAAAAAATTTTAATCCACAGCAAATTTTCTGAAAGGTTTCAGCGGAGGTTGGGAGAAAAGACGGGGCAATTCCACTCCTGTTACAAATCCGTTACTTTTTTTTTGTTTTTTTTGTCGCGCCCTTTTTTGAAGTTTGCATTTTTTTGTGTTTTAAAGTGACAAAATTGGCAGTTTTTCTAGATCTTTTGAAGAAATATGCCCTTTTTTTAATCATTTTTAAAGAAAATTTGCCATTTTCGCAATTTTTTCTCGAAATTTGTCGCTTTTTCATGATTTTTAGCAAGATTTGCCATTTTTAAGCAATTTTTTAACAAAACCTGCTCTTTTACAATTTTTTAACAAAATTGGCCAATTTTCATGATCTTTTATCAATATTTGCCTGGGTTTTTTGCAATCTTTTAGCAAAATTTATCTTCTTTTTCATTTTTTCAATTTTTTGAAAAGATTTTTGGATTTTTGTTTTCTGGATTCTTTGACGAAGTTTCTGTATTTATATGAATTTTTGAACCGCTAGATTCTACATTTAACTCTATAAAAGTGCCCTTAAAAATCAAAAAAGTGCCCTGAAGAATGTAAAAAGTGCCCTTTTCAGAACAGTAGCTCCCTGCCCCTTTTTAAACCTGGGGGAAACTCTGGTTATTTTATTGATTCAACTCTTTTATCATATATTATTAATACATACATATCTTTATATTGATTTTTATCCTTAAATGTGTTTTGAGAATATTTTAAAAATAGCCTTTTTCTTTTGAAATTCCTGTTAAAACATTTGATACATGATTGTGTTATAAAGTAGCATATTGTACAGTTTTTTTTTTTTTTTTTAATTAATCCAAAGGATATCTTATAATGTTTTTTTTATTTCTGTTTGATTTTTTTTTTTTTTTTTTTTTTTTTTTTTTTTTTACAATTCTGCTTTTGTAGTGCATGTATGTGACCTAAATTTTCTCTTCAGTAATGTTCAACAAATTTTCTTTATATATATATATATATATATATATAGATATATATATATATATACATATATATGTTACAGGCCAAACTAGTTTATCCTAATGCCCATTATATAAACTAGTTTTTCCTAGGCCAAACTGGTCTATCCTAATGCCCATCAGATAAACTAGTTTTTCCTAGGCCAAACTAGTCTATCCTAAAGCCCATAGGACAAATTAGTTTATCCTAGGCCAAACTAGTTTGGCCTAAATCTTATAGGATAAATTAGTTTAGCCTGCTGTTTATTGGTCTGAACTAGTTTATCCTAGGCCAATTCAATTTGGCATGATTTTATTGAATTCAATGACTGCCTCAGCACCAACATTCTAATTTGTTCTAGGCTGATCTAGTTTATCCTAGGTCAATGTAATTTTATGTGTTTTTAGCTTGCAGGCATCAAAGCCTAAGAAATAATAGGCTCACAGGTTCTGTATGTATGTATGTATGTACGTATGTGTGCGTAACATGATAATCAGGGCCATAGCTAAGGGGGTGCTATGGGCGGCTCAGCCCCCCCCCCCCCCTGGAAAAGATTCCAAGGTCACTCAATGAATTTCTGTTCCGAGAATTCAAATGAAATTCTGTTCAAAAATCTAATTTAGTTTTGAGATCCTTTTACAGTTTTGCAGAATTACTTATTGTATCTAAAATAAGTAATTCACCACTTCCTCATCATATTCGTACATATGAAGCTAATGTGATGTTTAATTTTGCAACAGTTATACACTCAAAATTTTCATCATGGTATACTTTTCTTAGTATAAAATGAAGTTATTATGACAGTTTAATTAGAAACATAATACATACAATGTAAATATGCACTAATTTATCTTTCTGTTTCAGAGAAAGCGAAAAAAAATTTATGAGCCCCCCTATAGATCACTTCTAGCTACGGCCCTGGCGATAACTCTTGATAGAAATATCCAATTTGCTTCAAATTCTTTCTGATTGATATGTAGGTTCATTCTGACAAGGTACTTTTCTGATTAGTTTTGGGAATTGATTGGATAAGAATAAAGGGGGGCGAATGAAAGACTAATCCCCCGCCTTTAATTTAAAGAAATGGATTTTTCATGCAGAATTATCAGTTTTCATTTAAAAATTTAGATATAGGATCCTTCTGACTAGGTGATTACTTGTGGATGTTTATTATTTAAGTGTAAAAGAAAGGGCAATGTAGGTAATTCCCCATAATTTAGATGAATGGTTTTTGATGCAGAATTTACGGATTTGCTTCAAATTTTGGATGTAAGTTCTTTCTAATAAGGTGATTTCCTAAATAGTTTTGGGGGCTTAATATTTAAGTATGAGGGGAAAAATGAAGGATTACCCTCTTACCTAGGAAAAACTAGTTAATCCCATGGGCATTTAGATAATCAAGTTTGGTGTAGGAAAAACTAGTTTATCCAATTGGCGTTATAATAAAATAGTTTGGGCTAGGCTAATCTAATTTGGCTGGAAATCGGGTTTGGCCAGTAAAAAACATTTGTTTCACTAGAATAAGTATAAATATGTGACAAAAGTAATTGCTTATAAATGAATACAGAAATTTAACATGTCCACCGTAGAGACATGATGCATTGGACATGGTGTTTGCTTATTTTTTTTTCTGCAGACTCGTGCCAACTGAGACAGGCATGAAAGAGTTCCTCCTAAAGGAGGAATTCCACCTTTTTTAAAGCAATTTTGGTCATTCTCTAGATTGATGTAAAAATGCAAAGAAAATTTTGGAAGGATAATTGGGGGGGGGGGGGCTAGAAAATTTACTACTTGGACATTTTGTATACTAATTGTTGCGCAAATGAGGCATAAAGTGAAAGGTGAGCTTCTACATATAAGCATCTAAATGTCTTTCAAGAATTGAATCTTTTTTAGATTTCTGAAACTCAAAGTGAAAGGAAATGTCTTTTTGGAATAGAATGTTTTATGATAATTATATAAACTTTTGGATAATTTCTGTGATTCCTTTTGTGAGATGTATTTCTAAAGCAAAGATTAATTTAGCAGAAAGATTGTTTTCTTAAAAAGGGAGAGGGAATTTAACAGCTAAACTATACAGAATAGTAATTTTGGAAAATTAATGACTACTTCACATTACTTCATCAGATATATTTGGTTTTATACCTTTAGCGTTATTAATATTTTCTAAGTTGAAAAAGAAACAGCATCATACATACAGTTATTCAATTTTCTTAAATAAGTAGCTGGTAAAATGACACTTAAATTATAAGAGTTTAGTGTCGTTGTATGGATGGGAAAAATTTTCCACCTTTTTTCTCGTTTGCCACTTTCATGCCTGATCAGACTTACATTTATTATTATTATTATTGTTTTCCTTCATATTTGAGTCAGATCAGAGCTGAACATAATTTGGAATCGAACATTTTCCATTTTTGAGAAAAAAAATCATTACCTGTCAACATATAAGCTACTCTTGTCACGGCGTCAAGTTTTCCTTTTCCGTGAAGTTGTAACCAAAAATTTGATTCAAAATGTAGCTTTAATAGTATTTTATCAAAGATACATTGCTTTTATGAAAAAAGTTTAATACCGTTCAATTACATATTTTCTGAGAGAGAAAGCCTGTTAATCTTATGCATTTCCGAAAAGGAATTAGTTCATAAATGTGTTAAGATGTAGCTCTTTTAGATTTGAGAATAGTCTTAAGGAATGACCGAGAAATATTATTTACAAATCTACTTTTTACTAAACAGATACAAAAGTTATGATGTTTTTAATTCTCCTTTTTTTTCTTTTATTCTAAACTACATTAATAATTTAATGAATCCCTATTTGAATATTGAAAGGTCTAGGAATCTAAATAATCAATAATACATTGTGTATTTTTCATTCTGCAAACAACATTAATATTCATTCTTGTCCAGCTTTGTTTTCAGAAATGTATTTTTTTCTGAATAATAATAATTGCTGAGTAATTAATTTATTAATATTAAATCATGTATTATTGTACCGTTTGATCTTGGTTTTTATTACTATTATTCTTGATTTATAGTAACTTTTTCATTCATTGTAATTGTTTAAAATATTGTCTATTGTTAGGCTATGCATCTTGTATATAAAGCTCTAGAAAATATTCCTGTGCCATCTGTATTACCTCCTGAACTAATCTCTATCTTAAAAAGGAAGCACAGTATAGCGGGTATGGTTCAGGTACTGCCTGATGTACTGCCACAAGGAATAGATAATTCAGTTTCAGCTCGAATTAGAAGATCAAGTACACCTTCTTCTGATGTAAGTTTCATTCAGTTTTAATTTGCAGAATTTTAAACATGTTAGGGCTTAATGTAATAAATAATGTTTGATTATTACTATGTATTTACAGTTTTATCACTGTAATTAAATATTTCTTTTTATTTGTCTTGTCACATCCCATAAGCAGGATTGCTATTCTATCTTCTTTCTTGTAAAAAGTCTGAGATGCCAGAAAAAGTTGGACAAAATGAAAATCCTCTGATTTTTCATATGTTTATCAGTGATGCCGCTGGACCGGAAAAATCCTGGGTCCCAGGGACCCAGGACTTCTAAAATTCTGGGTCCCTTTTTTACAAAAGTGGGTCCCCACTAATAATAAGTCATATTTTTAGACGCAAAAATTGAACTTGTTCATTTGCAAAATAAAAATTAAATGGGATAATTTTGTTTTAATAATATATAAATAATTAAAGCCAATATTTATTTTTTTTAAACTATTAAGAGAAATTTCCTTACTTTTTTTAAAAATAAATGATACAAATTAAATTATAAAATAATGCTTATTTGAGTGTAGAAGATAACAAGTATCACTATTGTTTGCATTTCTTTTAAAAAGGCGCAAAACTGATTTATTGAAAAAGACATTTTTCCTGAAAAAAGAATTATTTTGTTGAGTAAAGGGGTGTTTTTTGTTTAATGAATGGGTTTTTCAGAAGTTACATTCACTCAGATAGATTTGGAACAATCAAAAACAGATTATGAAGCAAAAAAATCTGTTTTTGGAGCAGCAAAAAAATAAATAAATAAATAAATAAATAATAATAATAATTTGGAAGCAGGAAAGTTAGTTTTTTGAACAGAAAAATTCTATCCAGGCATTAACTTTTTTTTCGTGCCATTTTGACAAAAATAGAGTTTTAAAGTGATTTTTTGACGAAATTTGTCATTTTTTCGCGATTTTTCGACGAAATGTGCCGTTTTTTCGCCATCCTTTGACGAAATTTACCGTTTTATCACGATTTTTTGATGAAATTTACCATTTCTCGCGAATTTTTTGACAAATTGTGCTGTTTTATCATGATTTTTGAACAAAATTTGCCGTTTTATCGCGATTTTTGGACGAAATTTGCCGTTTTTTCACGATTTTTTGAGCAAATTGCTTTTTTTCGGGATTTTGTAACAAAATTAGCCATTTTTTCGCGAATCTTGACGAAATTTACCTGAAATTATTCGTTATTTTGCGATTCTTTGACGAAATGTGCCGTTCTTTCGCGATCTTTTCACGAAATGTGCCGGTTTTTCGCAAACTTTTGACGAAAGTTATAGTTTTATCACAATTTTTGATGAAAATTACCATTTTCGCGAATCTTTTGACAAATTTTGCCGTTTTATCACGATTTTTGGACGAAATTTTTCATTTTTTCTGGATTTTTTGAGGAAATCTGCCTTTTTTTTCGGGATTTTGTAACAAAATTAGCCATTTCGCAAATTTTTTGACGAAATTTACCTGTAATCATTCGTTATTTTGCAATTTGTTAACAAAATTTACCTTTTTTCCGACTTTCTGACAAAAATTACGTGTCCCGCGGGACGCGTAAGCTCCATTTTTTTGCATCCCGTCGCCGCTTTTTTGCGTATTTTATGCGCTATAGCGCGTCTGCAGCATCCCTGTTTATCATATAAAATTATTGCTATGAATGTATAGAATTATATTCCTACATTATTAACAATAAAATATATAGATACTTGATTAATAATTTAATTAAAATAGAATAATTGCATATTAATCAGAATCTAATAAATCCACAAAAAATACTAATCACATGTTGGTACATGCCAGCTCTCATTTTATCGTACATGCTGCATTCAAAATACATACAAATGATCAAGAAGTAATAGCAAGGAAGTAAGAGAATGACATTGATAATTTTTTTTTCTATTGATTGTTAATTTTTCCATTAATACTTCTCTATTTTCTAATACATATTTTTTTTATTCAATTATAAATATCTATCACAAACAGAATAATAAGAATCACTGAAACGATGTAAAGACTTAGAATATACGTATCAAAAACATTTCATATTTTTTTACTTAGAACAGGTGTCACAAATAAAAAATTAAAAAAATTAAAAAGTTGACATGTTTCGGTTCATTCATAAGAACCGTATTCATAACACATAAAATCAGTAGAAAACTAAATGACACTGGATATAAATATAATTTAAAAACACAAAACATTGCGCCCCCTATGATCATGAATAGCCATTGCCACCGTGGCATATAAATATAATATATTTTGATTATATATTAAATTTAATATGTAGAAAATTAATATTAATAAAAGTAGAAAACTAAATGACACTGGATATAAATATAATTTAAAAACCCAAAATATAAATTATTGCGCCCCCTATGATCGTGAATAGTCAATGCCGCGGTGGCATTGGCACCTAAAAAAAAAACCTAGAAAAAAACATTTTAGCATAATAAAACCAAAACTAAATACGGGGTCAATAAAAATTTTTTGTGTTTTTTAAATTCTGGGATAAATCTTGCAACTCTACTACCAAGCCACCCTCTGAATTCAACACTGTTACAAATTCTTCATTTTTTTGGATCTATTAAAAAATGTATAATATTTTGCGATATAATTGTCATATGGCTAAAAATGAGGTGTCAAAATATTCATAATGAAAGAAGCTTTCAATTAATATTAACAATATTTTGACCAATTTTATTGTAATGGCCCTTAATTAAATTATGGTTATAATACATTTTGAAAAAAAATGACAATTTTGAATAGATTAGGGATGCACAACCTCTGACCCGCGAGTTTCGTCAATTTACAACTGGAAATAAATTGCAATTTTTGTGGATATGTCGGAGGAAAAAATCATAAATTTCGTCAATTTACCGCAGAAAAATATAAAATTTCATCATTTAAGAACTGCAAATTTCATTGATCAGCACAGAAAAAATGCGAATTTCATTGATCAACTGCAGAAAAAAACCTGATTTTGTCGATGAGGCTCGGAAAAATTGCAAATTTTACTCCTCAGATATGAATAAATCATGAATTTTTCCCATAAGGCTCGGAAAAAAAAATTCCCCGATTGGACACGCAAAGATTGCGAGTTTTATCAGTTAGGCATAGAAAAATCACGAATTTTATCGGTTGGATGCAAGAAATCGCAATATTGTTGATAGAGAAAGAAACAATCAGCAATTTTGTTGATAATGCTCGAAAAATTGTAAATTAAATTCATCAGTTGCCCAAAAAAAAGAAAAAAAGCATGTTTCCTCCATTTATCGCGTGAAAAAAACATGAATTTCGTTGATCAAGTACGAAAAAAATCGCAAATTTTGTCGATCAGGGACAAAAAAATCTCAAATTTCACTGATAAGGCACGGAAAAATCATGAATTTAGCAATGACGCTCAGAAAAAAATTTAAAATTTTGTTGATTAGCTGCTAAAAAATTGTGAATTATGTTCAGTTTATTACGAGAAAAAAATTGCAAGTTTCATCTTGCCACATAAAAAATACAGAGTTAGTAAAAAAATCACGAATTTCGTTAATAGTCTTAAGAAATATAGGGTGGTTTGGTAAAACCACGGGCTCAAAATGTAAAGGAAGACAAAGATAGTGACTTCTGAATAAAAATGGCTAAGTTAAAACTAAACTATTTACTATATTAAAAGCATAACAAGTAAACTAAGCCTTGCTACTTGCAAAGGCATAAACTAGCATGACTAGTGCAGCACACGTCAACACATGGTGAAAGAAAACATAAGAGAGAGACTCAGCTCTTCAAAAGTACTTATAATGCTTTCAAGCAGCTCAAAGCATGCACAGTCTCAGCATCCAATCAGGAACGGCACGTGGCGAAGATGTAATACATACGTAATGAATAGACACTTCCTGCAACCAGAAATTACGTCAGAAGATGGAAGGAACTAAAAACATGAAAGATTGTTTACTTTAGACACCACGCATCGGCGATATTAGGATCGCGATCAATGTGCTAAGCAGGAAAACAAAGAATACATCTCAGGGACGCGAGACCTAAGTAATACACAGATGAAAGATTATCTTTTTCACGACATTAGGCCCCCCCCTCTCGCGATCACTGAGATCCCAAAACTTAAAAGATGTTCCATAAAAAGTAAACCTCAAGAAACTAGATCTCATACTATAACAAAATCTCAAACATCTTCAAAGCCACTTCCGATTAGAAACCAAGACTGCTTGCACTACTCATCCCAATGGAAGAAAAATATACATATATAAATAATAAATACATTAATTCAAAAACAATGACAACATTTTAAATACATATATATCCCAGACAGCAAAACAACCATCCCAATGATGACAATCTACATTAAAGTAAGTTCCAATCATACCTGTAGTCCAATGATTTAATAAGACATCCAACTTTAGTGCACCATTGCAATAAGGCATTTCAAAAATTCTTAGAAAGTTAAAACTATTCTTAGAACATGCATAAAAGTTACAAATTCATAACACTTAAGATATCACATAAAATACTAGAAGACATATCAAAGACCTGAAAAATTACTATGACTTTTTAAAGTACACAGTTTAAAAATTCAAAAATTGATAGAAAATATTAAATGCATTTATACAAACAGTTTTGAGATAAAAGTTTGAAGAGACACTTTAACCAAAGCTTTAGTAAAAACATCTGCCAAATTATCATTACTTTTAACGTAACACAAATTAAATAACTTCTCAAAGACCAAATCTCTTAGAAAATGCAATCTAACATCAATATGTTTTGATCTAGCATTTTCAATAGGTGATTTACAAAAATCTATGGCAGATTTATTATCGCAATAAAGCTCATAATGTTTTGTTAATAAAGCTCATAAAAGCTTTAAACAAACCCATCTCAAAACATTCACCGAGTATGTGTCTAACCCAAGTGATATCCTTTGCAGCTTCAGTAAGAGCAATAAATTCTGCCTCCATAGTAGAAAGGGCAACAGACTTTTGTTTAAAAATCTTCCAAGAAACAGGTGTCTGACCAAAAAGCAATAAAAAACCTCCCATACTTTTTCTATCGTCACAATTAGTGACATAATGTGCATCACTAAAACAGCTAACTTTAAGGTTATCAATATTAGATAAATCAAGCTTTCTCTCTCAAGTAGCATATAAATAACCAAGTAGCTTAATTAACCCGTTTCAATGAATTGGTCCAGGATTTTCCTGAAACTGGGAGAAAAGATTTATTGCAAAATAAATGTCAGGTCTAGTCCTGTTAGCTATAAAAGCAAGACATCCAACAAGACTACGATATGGAATATTCTGCATTTCATTAAGTTCTTCATCATCTTTTGGAGAATCTGACTTAGGGTAACAACTCCTTTAGAAATTGGGAGAGATGTGATTGGGGAGTTATATTCCTTAAACATATTGTAAACCTTTTTAATATAACTCTTTTGGTGAATGAAAAGATTACCATCCCCCTCATCAAATTCCACACCTAGGAGTTTCTTTGTGCATCCCAATAATTCAAGATCAAACTTAGATTTTAAAAGATCTGTGACTTCAGAAACTAAAGTTTCTGTTTGCCGAAAAAGTATAATATCGTCCACATACAACAATAATAGAACTTTTCTTTTAAATATAAAAATACAATTTGCCCACTTCAATTTCTTAAAATTTAATTCCTCAAGTACATGCTGAAGCTCAAAGGACCACTCACGTCCACTTTAAGACCATAAATAGCCTTCTTGAGACGACAAACATAGTTAGGCTTTTCACTATCGACATAACCTCGAGGCTGACTCATGAAAACCTTTTCTGATAAATTTGCATACAAATATGCACAGTTTATGTCAATTTGACGATGAAACTGACTAGTATACTAAAAAATAATCTAATAAGAGAAAAATCAACCACTGGGCTATAAACGTCCTCGTAAGATATTCCTTTTTCTTGCCTAAAACCTTGAGCGACAAGTCTTGCTCTATAACGAGCAATTTCGCCTTTCTCATTACATTTAATGGAGTATACCCAGCGATTACCTAAAACTTTCTGATCTTTAGGTTTGGGGACAAGCTCCCACACACGTCTTTCTCTCATGGTTGTTATTTCATCATCCATCACCTTAGACCATTCCTTTTTAAAAGGAGACTCTACAGCCTCAAAATAGGATGACAGTACTTTTACCTCAGTCATGTTAGCCTCATGGTGCTCAACTTTGGGACGGTGTTCTACACCAGAATAATTATCTTTCTTTTTAAAACTAAAAAATTCTTTCTTGTATTCAATATTTCTAGCTCTACAATATTTTCCCCCATCTCCATGAGATCTAAGCCTAGTATTTGTTCCCTCAATACCATAATATATATCATTTTGAGAGTTTTTTTTTTTTTTTTTTTTTTTTCTCATAACAGCTTTTCTGACCCACTTAATAGCCTCACAAGGAGTTTTTTTCGAAATATAAATTATCCTGCACTGGGGATTCATCCTCCGACTCTTCTGTTTCAGAATGAGCTAATACCTTTTCAGGAGTGCCTAGAGATTTAACAGATTCAGATTGTTTAGTTTGATCAGGTTCTGATTCAGAATCAGATTCATCTGTATCAAAATACTGAACCTTACTCTTTGGCAAAACTATCCCATACTCAGGATTACGACCCATGGTGCCCAGGACACGACCACAAAACATCTCATTTTCATTAAAACTAACATTTATAGTCTCCTCAACAGCACCTTTTTCAGGATTATAAATTCTATATCCCTTAGTCTGTCCTGCATAACCAACCATGATACCTTTGGTAGCACGCATGTCAAATTTCTTACGGAGTTGTTTGGGGATCCCTATAAATGCAGTGCATCCGAATAGTTTTAAATGACTTATGGAAGGATGTTTTCCACCATATAATTCAAATGGTGTTTTAGATTGACCCTGGTGGACAACTCTATTCCAAACATATGTGAAACAGACTGCTGCCTCAGCCCAAAATTTTTGGTCTAAATTACTATCCTTCAACATCGCTCGAATCCCATTATTTACAGTGTTATTGAATCTCTCCGCAGTTCCATTTTGTTCAAGTGTATACCGATTTGTTTTTTCATGATGTATCCCCTCCTTGTCAAAAAGTTGTTTAAATCTAGCATTACAATATTCACCTCCGTTATCTGACCTTATACTTTAAATTTTGTTTCCCATGAACCTTTTTGCTCTATTTTTAAACCTAACAAAAGTTTCATAAACCTTATCTTTACTCTTAATTGGAAAAACAACAGCCTTTTTAGAAAAGTCATCTATAAAAGAGACGAAAAAACGAGAACCACCCACTGAAGGGACTGGCATTGGTCCACAAACGTCTGTGAAAATAAGCTCGAAAGTCTTACGTGTTCTATTCCCGGGTAATGGTTTAAAACTTATCTGTCGATTCTTTGCTAAACGGCAAGATTCACAATTAAGTTCCTGGTTTTTTAATCTTGGTAACCCTCAAACTCTATCATTTTTACTTGTCTCAACTATATAATTTGTGTTGATATGACCATATTTCTTATGCCAAGCCTCAAGGTCAGATACCATAGACTGAGTTAAATGTACATGCTCTTGGACATTAGGGTAATCTGATCGGAGAAAATACAAGCCATTTTCTCTTTTTGCAAATAAATCTAATTCCCCCTTACAATTATACACAAAAATTTTACCATTTTTGCCAACAAATTTGCCCTCCTTTTTATCCATAGCATATCCAGCAAACAAATTCCTTCTTAATCTATGAGAATAAAGAACATTATTTAGAGTTATTTTCATTTGTGTACCTTTTACATTTACCAAAAATTCTACCTTACCTATACCTTCAACTGGGCAAGATTCTTCACCTATAGCAACTGATACCGTTATATCTCCTGCTGGTCTAAGTTTAACAAATAAGTCCTTATTACGGCAAAAATGAGAAGAAGCAGCGGAATCTACAACCCATGACAAATCATCAGGACTCTTACTACCTTGACTGTAGTTAGCTTCTACACTATAACTCAAATTGTCCCTGTTGAAATTCCCCTTTGGCTTCGACTTTTTACCCTGAAATTTAGTAGAATTTGGTTTCTTTTCTGAACAATTAGAGGCAAAATGGTTTAAACCAGAACAATTAAAACATCTAATTTCTTTTCGTTTATTGGATTTGACACTATTATTTCTATGCCCCTGTTTATTAACTTTAACTTTATATGCAGATGCATCCACACGTTCAAGGTCACTATGACACTGTCTCAGTCTATCCTCTACTAACATGTCTTTTAAAACATTATCAAAAGTAAATGCTTTATCATCCCACCTATAAATTGATTGAACAATTCCTGAAAACTTAGGGGGTAAAAATCTAATAAGTTGAAAAGACTGATACATTTCATCCATTTTATGGTTAGCATCTGCTAGTTCATTAACTACCTTTTTAAGGTTAGCAGCATAAATACTAGAGATGGGACGAATATTCGGCCACTATTCGGTATTCGGCCCTTTTGCTGAATATTCGGTTGGCCGAATATTGAAGGCTTGTTGACCGAATATCTGTGGCCGAATATTTAGAGGTATCTCGCCGAATATTACTAAAATCTCGCCGAATAGTGAAAGATATATTGCCAAATAAATTTTGGATTTAAAGAATTTTGTTTCTTGCAATTTTTTTTTTCTCTAGTGAAAATTGGCTACTTTCTGGTGCATTCATGAAGTCATTTTCATTCTTATTTACAAAATATACAGTTATTCAGATACTAAAAAATATACAGCCTTTCTGTGTTTCCTATAAAAGATAGTGATATTTTAGAAAATGCTGCCAAATTAGAGATTCAATTGTACAGGAAATGTGTTCATTAGGGAATGATAAATTACAACTCAAAATATAAAAACACTTATTAGAAGAAAAAAAACTACCTTATTCTAAAACACTCGAATATTTATTAATGTCTGTAAATTCCATACACATATAAAAAGGCTTGTGAAATTCATAACCTATTTTCTATAAAATAAGAAATGAAAAAATTCATTCACCAGATTTATTAACGAAGATTCATTTTCAAGATTTAATATCAAATACTACTATTCTAAGTACAATGGTACATCTGAAAACAGAACTGGTGTTAAACTAGACACTCATTAGATGACACAACTTGTTTATGAAGATTGTTTTATAAATATTTAAATATAAACTGTAAATATTGAACAAAATAATTATTTTATTCTATTGTTTTTACTTTTAAATATTTATTTGCAGAATTACTGACTTTAATGTGTAATATTATTTATGTATATATTTTTAATCTACATCTTTCTTTTTTCAAGGTTGTTATCAATTTCTGTTTATCTTTTTAATGTTCTCTGAATAAGCAGAGTTTTAAAATTGAATATTGTACGTGCCAATTCAAATGTCAAAGATTTTGTTAACATATGCATTCTATTTTAAGCATACCTTTTGCTTTAACTTAATTTGTAATTTAAAACTTAGCTGCTGATTTCAGAACAGTCTCATTCTTAAAAAAAATTTTTATCATTAGGAGCACAGGTATTCAATGATAAATTTTACTTCATTAAAGGTTATTTCACAAAATATTTCCTCGTGAGTTCTGAGAGAGAAAAACAAACTAAGAATAAAATTGATTTTGTATTCAAGAAAGGATAAAAGTATCACTTGATAGTAAAGTGAAGTACATTCTTCATATTTTAATGGAAATATCTTACCATCCTGATTTACTGAAAATCTATTTGATAAGAATATAATGCAACATCATAATTTTTTTGTGTTTAAATAAGTTTTTCAAATTTAAAAATACATTTAAAAGCACATTTAAGAGTAGTAATGATTAATGAGTGCTATTTTTTAAATTATGTATTCAAAAGTTATTTTCTTTATCGAAAAAAATGTTGATATTCGGGCGCCGAATATTCGGTATTCAGCCTAAAATTTGGCCGAATATTCGGTATTCGGCTATTCGGCCAAATCACTACTCGTCCCATCCCTAATAAATACTAATATCATCTCCAGTACTAAACCTCAATGAAAAAAAATTTATCCAATAAACTAACAATCCTGCTACGAGATGTTGGCTGGTATCGATCTTTTAATTTTTTTTCATGCTACATAAGCATCTTTAGTGTCACTTATTATAGAACAATATGGCTTCTCAATGTTCAAATAAATTGTGGTATATGCTCTATCTCTACGCAACTAAAAATTTCTAAGTTCTTTCCCAGTCAAATCAGCAGGTGGTTTAAGATCTGGTTTCTCAACAAATTCCCAAACACCACGATCCATTATATAGACCTGCATTTCTTCTGCCCAAGTGGTATAATTTTTGCTATTCAGATTTTGAACTGAAAATTCCATTTTGTATTTAGGGGAAAAATTCAATATTAATATATTTCAAAACACTTTAAAAATATTTAACAATATTGTATGTATAATAAAACAATGTTAGAACACTCTTAAATTTGCAATAGAATATTAAAAAGAACCATTCAACAATAGTATATACTTTAAAATGTAACATGCATAAACTACCAATAAATTTCATTAACTAATTCAAATTAATATTTAGTAATTAACCATTTAATTATACACAATATATCAAAAATGTAAACCTTTAAATTCAAATTATTTCAATTAAATACCTGTAATTAAATATTATCATTAAATCTTAACAAAATTTAACTTTTACAAAAAAAAAAAAAAAAAAAAAAAAAATTCAAAAAAAAAAATAAATAAATAAATAAATAAAATATTTAAATTTTTAAAGTTCCAAAAAGTCCTATTAACTAATTCAATAAAGTAATATATTGAAGCAATCTATTAAAGTTTAAATAAAAATAAACTTGAGTCCAAATCATTCAGTGTCTATCTGAAAAAAAAAAAACTTCTATCATGATGAGTAAGTTTCATTGGCACACCGTAAGCACTCAATACTTCACACTGAAACAACTATCCAAAATGGAGAAAACATCATCAACTTTCTTTAACAGCTGTAATGAACCACAAGTAAACACAAACATCACCGGCAGCAAAGCACATCGTTATCAGCTGCAAAACACAACACTCAAAAAAAGATAAATTGTCTTGCAACTATCTGATAACACATCCACTTAATCTTCACCAGGAAAAAGAAACAAAATGGAGCTTTTTCATGAAGTGCACTATCAAAACTGCTGACTGCATTATCAACAGCTGTCTTGAGTCAACATTGAAGGCGTAACAGCCCCCCCCCTTCTCAAGTATTCTTGCCAATACATCAGAGTCAAAACTTATCTTATCTCACTTAATTTAAAACACATATGGCCCATAACTGAATCTTAAGAAATATAGGGTGGTTTGGTAAAACCACGGGCTCAAAGTGTAAATGAAGACAAAGATAGTGACTTCTGAATAAAAATGGCTAAGTTAAAACTAAACTATTTATTAAATTAAAAACATAACAAGTAAACTAAGCCTTGCTACTTGCAAAGGCATAAACTAGCATGACTAGTGCAGCACACGTCGACACATGGTGAAAGAAAACATGAGAGAGAGACAGCTCTTCAAAAGTACTTATAATGCTTTCAAGCAGCTCAAAGCATGCGCAGTCTCAGCATCCAATCAGGAACGGCACGTGGCGATGATGTAATACATACGTAATGAATAGACACTTCCTGCAACCAGAAGTTACGTCAGAAGATAGAAGGAACTAGAAACATGAAAGATTGTTTACTTTCGACACCGCACATCGGCGATATTATGATCGCGATCGATGTGCTAAGCAGGAAGAAAAAGAATACATCTCAGGGATGCGAGACCTAAGTAATATACAGATGAAAGATTAACATTTTCAGAACAGATAGGGCACAGGAAAATGTGTATTTTGTGAATTAATAACGGAAAAAGTGCACATTTCGCCGATCGTATAGTGAAAAATCGCGAGTTTTACTGATCGGATTCTGAAATTTCTTTGATTGGAGACAGGAATATTGCTAATTTTGTCGGTCACACACAGAAAAACTGATAGTTACATTGACCAGGCTATAATAAAATGGCGAATTTCGTCAATCGGGTAAAAATCGTGAATTTCTTCGATTAGCGGCAGGAAAATCTCAAATTCCGTCCATCAGATGCGACGTGTGATTAATCGTGATGAAATATCGTGAATTTTCTTGATCGGCTTTGTAAAAATGAGAATCTTGTTGATCAGGAGTGGAATGATCGTGAATCTTTTCGATAGGCTTTGTAAAAATTGTGATTTTTTTTTTTTTCGATCAGGTCGAAAAAATCGTGAATTTCGTCTATCAAGTGCAGTAAAATTACAAATTTCGCTAATTGGCTTTAGAAAAATTGTGGATTTCGTTGACCATGCGAAGGAAAATCACGGATTTCATCTATCATGCGAAGGGAAATCACAGATTTCATCGATCATGCGAAGGAAAATCATGAATATCGTCGGTGATGCGAAGGAATATTGTGAATTTCATTGATCAGCTTTGTAAAAATCACTAATTCTGCTGGAACTGTTTGTAAAAATCATGAATTTTGTTTATCAGGAGCGAAAAAATCGCGAATTTAGTTGATCATGTGAAGGAAAATCGTGAGTGTCATCGATCTGCTTCGTAAAAATCATAAATTTTGTTTACCAGGAGCGGAAAAAATGCGAATGTTGTCGTTCATGTGAAGGAAAATCGCAAATTCCACCGATAATGCGAAGGAAAATCACGAAATCTTCGTAAAAATCGTGATATTCATCAATCGACATCGTAAAAATCACGAATTTTGTTGGTTGCGTTAAAAAAAAATCGCAAATTTCATCGATAAGGCACAGTAAAATTGAAAATATCGTCGACTAGGCAGCGAAAATTTTAAAATATCGGCGATTTGGTGCCGAAAAATTGAAAATATCATCGATTGGGCACCGAAAAATCAGAATATCATCGATTATGCACCGAAAAATTGAGAATTTTGTCGATCAGGTGACAGGGCTCCCAAATGGTCCCCTTTTTCCCACAAAAGTCCCCTTTTTAGAAAAAGGTCCCCTTTAGTCCCCTTTTTTGTATTTTGGTCCCCCAAGTCCCCTTTTCTGTGTCTGAAAAAAATCACTGCAAAAAAAAAAAAAAAAAAAAACTAAAAATCCCTAAAATCTTAAAAATCCAAGAAGACAAAATTTTTTAAAGTGGGCATAAAAACATTATAATGGGTATAGAAAAACATAGTAAACTGATATTCTTTCATGAATCTAAATGTTAAAAAATTGCAGAACACGAAAGTTACTATATTAAGCTATTGCTTGACCAGTCTTCAATAACGGGCCTTGGCATGCTTCCCTTCCCCCCCCCCCCCCCCCTTTTGCACAAAAAGACTTCGCTTTTGAAATGGCCAGCCCAAGCACCCAATCTGAATACTATAGAAAATCTTTGGAATGAACGTTAGAAACATGTTTGAAATTATTAAAACTCCAATTCAGCATGACCGGAATTTTCCCAAAAATTTCAAGATGCGTGGAAAAACATACTACAAACGATTTTCAACTGTTCATTGAATCGATGCCAAGTCGCTGCGCCTCTGTACATTTTGCTAAAGGTATGACAACAACATACTAATTGTAAATCTAGTTGATCACAATGATTTTCTGTTATAACACAATTTTTTCCCAAATTTTCCAAGATGACCGATAACTTTTGAAAGCATGCATTTTTCTTTGCAATTAATTTTGTCAGTTGTATTTATTGATATTCATTTGTTATTCCATAAATAAATTCCTAACTATTATTTCAATAAATTGTATGAATATGAGATTCTTCTTTTATACGGGTATACTTTCAAAATAACGAAAAATTTTATGCTGGCCGAAAACTTTTGACCGCCACTATAAATTGTTGATTAGTTTTTGGTATAAATTGCTCTACATGGGGCGCTTCTATGCAGCATTTTTCATGATTTCTGCAATCGCTCAATCTCCAAAACCAATGCACAGAATTTTACCGAACTTCAGGTTTCGTTAGTCCTTGACATGAATTGACATTTTTTATATTTTACATTTTTTATATTTTGGTATAAATTGCTCAACAAGTGGCACTGTTAATCTGCATTTGTTGAAATTTCCACAATAGTTCTATATCCAGAATTAATGTACCGAATTCCATCAAACTTTAGATTCAATTAGTCCTTAAGATAAAATTGACCTTTCTTACATTTTGATGTAAATTTATTTACAGATAGTGCTGCTATGATGCATTTTTTTTTAGGATTTCTGCAGTAAATCTAATTTAATGCACAAATTTTTGTCTAACTTAAGATTCAGTTAGACGTTGACACAAGTTGTTACTGATTAAAATTTGATGCTAATCTTTCAATAGATGGTGCTCGTAAGCTGCATTTTGAGGGATTTGCTTAAGTTTAGCGATATTCATATTTGAAGAACTAATGCACAAAATTTCATATCTTTAGAATCTCATGATGGGCATAGATTGCAATTTAATTTTGAGATTGTGATAGCGAATTTTGAAGCATTAACATGCATAAGGTAGAAGAAAGTTTTGGGATTGCCACATCCAATTAGTTTGACAAAGATTGTTCCTGAGGGTACAGAATATTTACATGTACTGCATTTATAGATTTTAAACTTGTGCATATATGTCTATTTTTTTTACACTAATTCTGAATGTGTAATTAAAAAAAAAAATTAAGATTTTATTTTATTCAAATATTGCTTTTTAAAAAGAAAAAGAAATGCCTTTGTATGTCATGTTATTTAAATCTAAGCGTTTCTCCACTAATTATCATTATATTATGTCTGATTTGTTATTATAGCTATATGAAATGAACTTATTGGCCCCTTTTATTTACAAGTGGTAGTAGTTAGCACTAATCCAAATATTAATTTTAGCCAAAGAAAAAAAAAAAAAAAAAGAAGAACAAAATTAAGAAAAGTAATCAAGTCATCGATTTTAAAATCTCGGAAATTTTTTAATACACACAAAAATTTTTAAGAAGTGTATGTGGGGGCAGTGGGATTAAATTTCAAACTTTCTTTTTTAAATTGCCAGGGTCTGACTTAAGTATTTTAAGCAATTTTCTAACTCAACCCCTAATTACCAGACCTAATCCCCAGACAATTAGGGGCATTTCTTCAAGTGCATGTTTGTGGGGAGTGGGGAATCAGAAAAGTGATTTTTACCACACATCCTTGTAAAACTCTTAGCCTAAGCACCCATTTCTTACCATCTTAACTCATTTTTTCATCACTAGCAAATATTTTAATGTTTATTTCCGTTCATTACCACTCCATAAATTTTCTACAAAATTAAGAAAAAAAATTCGCTCAACATATCTTAACAATTAGCATATTTTCATCCCTTTCTGTCGCCAGGAGACGCTATTGAAAAAAATTCTCAAAAAATGTAATCTACAATATGTCATGTAATATCTTAAATGAAGGCCGGGTTATGAATGCTATTCTTCTCTCTCTCTCTCTACCTCCATTCTCACTGCCTTATCTATGTAAGGATTTAATCATTATAAACAATTATTAACTTTTAACAAACTAGCAGTTACCCGTGACTTCGTTCACATAACATTTAAAGAAGAAATAATTGATCAATCAAGCAAAAAATTTCGATGATGAAAAGCATGTCTAATTAACTTTTTATCGCGAATTTATGGTAAAAAAAACTTCTGATAATCCCTAGTTGCTAATTTGTTTGCTGGTCAAAATTTTCCTTTCAGCGATTAATACTAATAGATAGAAACATTCTTGAATTCTTTTGTTCAGCCCTGTAGTTTTCCAAGTGCCTTTAATACACGAAAGTATCTTTCTAAAATTTATTTCAAACAAAAATATTTCTTATTACTACCTAAATTACATTTTCAGAAATTATCATCCGAAGACAACCTTGTATCCAGTTCTTTGCGGAACCCTGTTTATCATTTTATATATATACTACAAACATTTCTTAGTTTACTAAATGCAGTTCAAAATAAAAATGCATATTTTATTTAAAAACCACCTTTAAGTAAATTACGCTCATATTCAGTAACCTTTCCGAGATCTTTTGTGTAACCCTGTATATCTAAATTTAACTATTTATACTATTACCATTTATACTCTCCATTTAATATGCATACATTTAGCGAAACTTAAAAGCACATATGATAATTCAAAATGCATTTCATCCATGCAACAGTCATCATCCATGACATACAGTACTTCGGATAGAATATATAATATTTGAAATCTTTTGTGTGTCCCTGTAAATGCTATGCACTTCGTATTATGCATGAAATAACTTACATTAAGCCTCAGCAACATATATAAATTTGATTATACATGAAATCGTTTATCATAATTAAAATATGTCGGAAACTGTTCCTCCCTTTATTCCTATGCAATGGAATTCTTCTGTCTGACCCTGTAAATGAATAGTAAGTGCCCTTTTCACTACATACTTTTCAAAATGCATATTTTAGTGCACTTTGTAAATGCATTTAAATTTGAATATGTTCCACAGGCTGTAACATCGTTAAATTTAATTAAAACGATTTTTCCCCATAATGCCGTAATATAAGGAAATTTTTTGACTATCCCTGTAAATAAACTAATCATGGTAGAAACTTCATTTTCAATAGGTATTCGTGCTAGGTAAACGTTAATAATGTCCAAAAATTTCATGGAAATCGGAGTATATTTACGAAAGTTGGAAAGCGACCAGACAGACAGACAAACCGAAAGCATAATAACTTTTCAACTTTGTTCGAAAGTGTTAAAAAATCGAGCCAAAAATATATTAATCAGTGATTTTATTTTCCACCTTTTCCCCACAAAAAATTTCTTCCATTGATAATTATGAGTTTTGAATAAAAATATTCATTTGTATGTAACTTATAACTTATTAATTAGTATAAGTAAAAAATATTTCTGATTCATTTTAAATATGACGTCATTATTTATCTCGCTCCATTAGCTACTGATATTACCCCTTGTATTTTTAACGACTGCTATAAAGTACCTGTTTTATTTCAACTATGACGTCACATTTTCATGAGTGAACAATTTTATTAAAAATATAATTCTTTTTCATTCTTTTTACTTTTAATTTATGTCACCATATTTTACACAAAAATTCCCATTAACTAAACAAATATCCTTGTTAAATGTATTATAAAAAATACACCTTTTATTTTTATTTCAAACATGACGTCATATTTATTTTCTTTTAAATTATTTTATTATAGTTTTTCGCGTGGAAGTTTTCTATTAAAAATTCATTGCCGCTGAAAAATTATTAACCCAATTTTTTATTTTCTTGGCAACAGGAAAGGAAAATGGTTAAATTTTATCTGAAAAATGCCTATTGATTTTGTATGAAAAATAATTAAATTTTGAATTATTAAGGAAAATATTTGAATAAAATAAATAAAAATTACCCTATTATTTAATCCGGACTTCTAACTTTACGTCTGCAAAATTTCAAAGCAATCGGTTCAGTAGTTACGGCGTGAAAGCGAAACAAACAAACAAACAAACAAACTCACTTTCCGATTTATAATATTAGTAAGGATTTAGTTATTAACAATTTTGGTTTATTAATTAAAGGTTAGAATGTTTTGAAAGGAATATTAAATAAAACCTTCTGAGTGATCTGTGATCATACTTACCCACTTATTTGTTTTTGTTATAACTGATCACTATTATTTTTTACCTGTAACGAGAATTATCAAGGTGAATGCCGAAGTATTGAAGTTTATTTTTATTATATAAGTATATTTTTCAGTAGGATATTTAAATGTGTTTAAATAAAATTGTGTACATTGTTTATTGAAATCTTATAAAGATAAACATCTGACATATTTTCTGGGGTTATTTTAAAAATTTACTTTCTTATTTAGGAAAATTTGTGCTATTTTTTTACACACATATGATCCTTTTTTTGGTTTCCGTTTTCAATAAAAATGGTCCCCCAAAGTCCCCTTTTTAAGCAAAAATGGTCCCCCAAAGTCCCCTTTTTAAATAAAAATGGTCCCCTTTTCCCCTTTTTGAATATTAAAATGTGTTGGGAGCCCTGAGGTGAGAAAAAAATCACAAGTTTCGTTGATCGGCTTTTTAAAAATCACAAATTTTTTCGATCGGCTTCGTAAAAATCATGAACTTTGTTGATGTCAATTAAATCGAAAATATCGTCGATTATGCACTGAAAAATTCAGAATTTTGTCAATCAGGTGCAAAAAAATCGAGAATTTTGTCAATTCTTTGAGGAAAAATCGCAAGTTATGTCGATCAGCTTTGTAAAAATCATGAATTTTGTTGACTAGATGCAGAAAAATTGAAACAGATTGTGAATTTTCACAATCGGAATTTCAAAATCGATTTCATAAAAAGTGCAAATTTTGTCGATCAGGCATGAAAGAATTACACATTTCATTAATTGAGCGAAGAAAATCTGGAATTTCATTGATTAAGCATGGAAAAATCTTGTTGATCGGCTCTTTCTTTCTCCTTCATTCAAAAGTTCAAATTTTTTTCGCCACCAACCATTTATGCTTATTTTTAGCATTTTAATGAAACAAAACTTATTCTCCTGAATAAAGTCAAGGAATATTTTTGCATCTTGAAAATAATTCTTGCTATGTCTGTTATATATAAAAACATAAAAATTGTTGATATATCTTTACCAACTGAATTGGATATTTTGACTGGGTAAGCGAACTTAAAATGTAATCCCCCCCCCCCCCCCCTTCTCCTCTGAAACCATATTTTTTTATCCGATTATAGGCCACAGATCAATCACCTCCTGTAAATCAAATTCTCTCTGTGTTATTTATGTGGCCCTCGACAGCCCATATATATTTGTATGTGGCTCTTCTCTTGAAAAGGTTGTGCACCCCTAGAATAGATAATTTAAATTTTTTTCTGTTGCCATATCTTAACAGAACAAAAACTATCTTAAAAAAAAAAAAAAAATTAACTGATTTACACTTTCTACCAAGCATAAGCAGTAAGTTTTCCAATGCCAAATTTGTATATTTTGATTAAAAAAAAAGCAACAACATTACAGTCATGAAATTAGCCATTTTAAAAATAAACATTGAATATTAATATATATATATAATATTTTGTATTTAAAACTATTATTATGTACAAATAAAAATAAAACTTTTAATTGTAGCTATATACTTTTTTTTTTTTTTTCTAAATTATTTTCCATAATTAATAGAATTTTCCTATTTATCTAATTTTATCCTTTTTAATACTATTTAAAGCTTTAATTTCACATTTCAGATAATTGGAAGAGGACCCACGTGGATTGTGAATGCTGTAGATAAAGCAAAGTATGATGACATGTTTCACATTCTTGATACTGATAAAGATGGCTTTGTTACTGGAGTTGATATCAAAGATACTTTATTAAAATCTGGATTACCACCAGCTGCACTAGCTCATATCTGGTGAACATTTTTTCATTCTAGAATTGCCTTGTAAAGCTACCCAATTTTAACACTTTTTTTATTATTATTGCTAGCTGCCCTTGGCGACCAGTTTGGTCTCCCTTAAATGTATTCTAAGCATTAAATCATATTGCTTTTATTAATAATTTATTTTAACTGCTCAATTTTTTTGCCAAATTAGAAGATTCTGCTAGAGAAATAGGCACAGATATCATATATGTACCACATTGGTGTGATTGCAAGATAATAGCAGTTATGTACGTCACATGGTAACCAAATTATTATTGTTGTTTATTTACACTTTTTTTTTTTTAGCCTCCGATGCTATTTAATTCAGACAAGCTAAAAAGTGCCGTGTCAAAAATTTTGGCCCACTTTTACTTACCTATCATCCGTAGTATAGGGTAAGTCTTGCAATAGTTTTGAAAATTGAAAAAAAAAAAAAAAAAAAAAAAAAATGACGGATTTACACGTTTCAAATACTGAAGATTCCAAAAAACATATTTTTAGAAAAAAAATATTGCCATTCGTCTGTCTGTAAATGCTCTATTTCACGACAAATGGAGATAGAGACTTAAAATTTTGTATGTATTTAGTAAGTAAGAATAGGACAAGGCCTATTTAATATCAGTAACATCGATTATCCAGAACTATTTTTTTCGGACTCTCGGAAAAATGTTTTGACGAATTTACACGTTTCAGATACTGGAGTTTCTGAAAAACATATTTTTTGAAAAAAAAATTGCCGTCCATCTGTCTGTCTGTAAATGCTCTATCTCACGAACAAATGGAGATAGAGACTTAAAATTTTGTATGTACTTAGTAAGTAAGAATAGGATGAAGCCTATTTAATATCAGTAACATTGATTATCCGAAACTATTTTTTTTCCAGACTCTCAAAAAATTCGTTCTGATGAAATGTATATAAAAATTTTCAATTTTTTTATTTTAAGGAAAGGACATAAAAGGCAATAAAATACACAAATTTTGCATCAAGAATGATGTCGGTCAGATTAATAGTTGCCAAGATATTTGTAATCCTGTTTTCCACATTCATCGATCTTTCATGACCCTGTATTTCATTCAATTTTTGATTCAAAGATATATTTTAATTAGAAATGAGACGCTTAATCCGACACAGTAAACTGTTAGTTAATAAGATTATTATTTTTGGAGTTATAAGGATGTTTCTTTTATGCAATCCAGTACTACTTGTGTAGTTTGGTATTTTGCATAATTTGTCGAAATGGGTTCATCAGCAATTCATTAATGGAGCATTACTATGTATATTAAGAATATTTAAATATACGTTTAAATTTTGTTTTGGAATTGCAATGCATTTTATAAATAGTTTTCGTATATTATATAATGCATAGCCATGATGGTTAAGTATTACGGTGGCCCCCAACGACTAGTTTTGTAATCTGGCCATTAAAACAAGACATTCATACAATTTTATTGTTGAAATGCATTTCTTTTTTCTCAGAGTATAAAAAAGCATTTAAACTAAAGAAAATATTCATTTTTGATGAATCTAGTCAATGAAGAAGTAGCACGTCAAATTGCATATCTTTATTATTCCACAATTCCAATGTCTCAGAGAGAAATTGCTAATCAATTGGGTATTTCACGCCGTTCTGTTTGCTTTTTAATTGATAAACACAAGAAAAATGAAGTTAATTCATTGCATTCTAAACGGGGTCCCCTTCTAAAAGACCTCTATCATTTTTTTATTTTTTTTTTTAATCTGAGGCAAAACTGAATTCTGCAATGGCAGAATCTACATTCAACCTTTTTTTTTTTTTCTGATATAAATTTTGTCTATAATTATTAATTAAATATTTTATTATTATTTATTTTTTATATAATAGAAAATAGTAAAAAAATGTGTATGTAAATGTCATTTGAAAGCAAAGTTTTTGCCAAATTGGCATCAGAAAAAAGTGACGCCAATGTGATGTGTATATGACATCTGTGCCGAGAAAGCAAGAACTCAGTATTTTTATGCTAGCCTGGTGCAGGTGATTAATCACCAAATATTGCACCCATGGCATTTTTTCATATATCATTAATTTCATTTAAAATATAATAATGTAATCCTTTCACTCATTTCATTTATAATACATAACTTTAATTTGAGACTGGAATGCTTAAAATTCATGACTTATATTTATTTATTTTAAGAACAGAAAAAAACAAAAATAGTGATATGTTGAAGCTTCATATTTGCAGCAAAAGAAGAAAATGTAAATAAACCCTATTTACCAAGGCCTAAATCCTGGCAAAGGACTTCTATACGTTAACCAATAAGATGTGTTTCATTTGGCATTGCCATTAACTAATTGACAAATTATCATGATTTTTGTACCATGTACAATAGCGCAATATATATAGATTATTTAACCTCTTAAATTCTGAATCATAAAATTAAGGTAAATTTTTCACGCACTGAAATAATGCAATTTTAAACTTAAATAATAACATGTTATAACACCTGTAATAATATACCAGGTGATCGAAAAGTCGGGACAAACTTTAAAAATGAATAATTCAAAAGCGAATCAAGATAAAAAGATATGGTTTACACCAAACAGATGCAAAAAGAATCAAGTTTTATGTGGCAACAACAGAAAAAATAGTTCTGTTGGGGACCATCAGATCGCTCTATAGTAGGGATGCATAACCTGTGACCCGCGAACTTCATTAATTTACAACAAGAAAAAATTGCAATTTTTGTTCAAAAATCGCAAAAAAGTATCATAAATCTCGTTAATCTACCGTAGGAAAATATAAAATTTCCTCAGTCACTTAAGAATCGCAAATAATTTTCTCCATCAGCTTCGAAAAATCATGAATTTTGTCGATCAGGCTTGAAAAAAGCGATAATTTCGTTGATCAAGTGCATAAAAATCGAAAATTTCATCGATCAGCCTCGGAAAATCACGAATTTTAACGATCATGTGAGGAAAAAGTGCAAATTTCGTCAATTGACTAAATAAAATTTGTGAATTTCGTTGATTGGCTTCGTAAAAAATGCAAATTTCTCCGATTGGCTTAGTAAAAATCGAAAATTTCGTCAATTGGCTTTGTAAAAATCGTCAGTTTTGTCGATTGGCTTAATAAAAATTGCGAGTTTCGTCGATCGGCTTTGTAATAATCACGAGTTTCGTCGATTGGCTTTGTAAAAATCGATAATTTTGTAGATCAGCCTCAGAAAAATCACATATTTTATCGATCAGGAGAAGAAATATCCGTAATTTTGCTGATCAGCTTTCTAAAAATCTCGAATTTCATCGATCAGCTTTGTAAAAATCACGAATTTCATCGACTGGCTTTATAAAATTTATGCATTTTATCGATTGGTTTCGTAAAAATCAAGAATTTTCATGATTGGTATCGTAAGAATCGCAAATTGTGTTGATCAGGTACTGAAAGATAAAGTTTTCTTGATCAGTTTCGTAAAAATTATGAATTTTGATGATCACTTTCGTAAAAAGCCCTAATTTGGTCAATCATGCATGGATATCTGCAAATTTTGTTGATTGGGCGTTGAAAAATTGGGAATTTCAGTGGTGAGGCAAGGAAAAATATCTTTGATTGGCTCCTTCCCTCTCCTTCGTTCATAAAGTTCATATTTTTTTTTTTTTTTTTTTTTTTTTTGGCACCAGCCACTTATCTTTGTTTTTTAGCACTTTTAACAAAACAAAATTTTCTCTCCTGAATAAAGTCAAGGAATATTATTACATCTTGAGAACTATCCTTGCTATATCTTATATATACAAACATAAAAACTGCTGATAGATCCTTACCAAGTGAATTGGATATTTTGACTGGTTAAGCGAACCTAAAAGGGTATGTTCCTTTTTTATCCGATTATAGACCACAGATCACCTTCGAAAACTAATTCTCTCAATGTTATTGATGTGGCCCTCGACCACCCAGATGTATTTGTAAGTAGCCCTTCTCCTGAAAAGGTTGTACACCCCTACTCTATAGTGTTTTATTGCACCAAAATATGATTTATAAATGAAAAAAAATATTGAAAACTTACAAGTCAGTTCAATTACCGTTAATTAGTACTGCAGTAAATGTTCAATGTGCACTGTCCATCATTCAGAAGTACAGCTGTGAGACAAGGCATCACAATGTTCGCACATTTAGTAGCATTTTTTGCATTATGGCAGACACATTTTGATGGAAGGTATCTTGCAGTGCTACTGGTGATGCCAGTTTATCACAGTATATTTTTGAATTCAAGAATTTCCGCAGCCAAAAGTCACAGAGTGTTAAACCAGTCTGTGTGACTTCCTCAGAAAATAATTGACCAATTATGAAATCAGTAGTGAAGCCACACCAGGGTGTCAGTTTTTGCTGTTGCAAGGCTGCCTCAACAAATTCCAACAGAATTTTTTTTTTTGTTGCCATACAAAACTTTCTTTGCATTCGTTTGCATCATTTTTTAATTATTCCTTTTTAAAGTTTGTCCTGACTTTTGGATCACCCAGTACTTCTTTTAATTGCTAAAAAATGTGAAATAAAAACTTTAAAAACAATTTTTAAAAGCTTTATTCAGACATGCTACTTTTCCACGGAAATGCAAAAGTCTGCTTTTTCGGCGATGAATTTTATTATACCTGGAATCTATACAAATATGCATTAAAATTTGTTGACATTTTTATCAAGGAAGGCTGGAGGCGTAACGGGTGAAATACAACAAAATGCACCAAATTAAACAAATTTCTTCAAATGATTGTAGGAAAAAGACCAAATTACTCCCAAAAAATCTCAGTTAAAAAAAAAAAAAAAAAAAAAAAAGCTAAATTCACCAAACAGTTGCAGAAAAAATACTATTTTCCTCAGAGGATCGTGGGAGATAACGCGACTTCCGTCAAAGGATTGCAGGAAAAAACACGATTTTTGTTAAAGGATCACAAACAAGATGTTATTTTCGTAAACAGGTCACAGAAAAAGGCTCAAATTTCATCAAAGAATCGTGAAAAATACTCAAATTTTATCGAAAAATCATGAAAAATACTCTAATTTTGTAGAAAAATCATGGGAAAACATGCGAATTTTGTCGAAAGATTGGGGAAAATATGCGAATTTTATCAAAAGATCAAAAAAAATTCACAAATTGGGGGAAATCTCAATCTTCTCAAGAAATTACGGAAAATATGCAAATTCTGTCTAAAAGGTTGAGGAAAATCGCAAATTTTGCTTAAAGATCATGGATAAATGCAAATTTCATTGAAAAAACTTTGGAAAAAATGCTGTTTTCGTCAAATGATCATGGAAAATGCTAATTTCGTTAAAAAATTACAGAAAAATGCTAATTTCGTCAAAAGTCTGTGAGGCCATGAAAGTTCAGCTTTTTTCTTGCTGTTCCTGTAACATGTCTGTTATTAGATTGTTTACATGTTTTAACTCCATTGAAATTATTATCAAAACAAATAAAAATTTTCTAAAACTGCACGATCTATGATATAATGATTTGAAATGCCACCATTCAAATTTTCATGTACTTTTTCTGATTATGCATATTATTTTTCATTTTTACTTCATGTATATTTCCATATTCGTAGCCATTTGATAGCTTAATCCATAATTGTAGTAAGTTAAATGATGTATGTAACATGTAAAAATCCAATATGTAATAAATGCAACATCTTAGATTGTGCAGTTTTATAATAGTTTTATTTGTTTCAGTTAATAACTTCAATAGAGCTAAAACATGCAAAAAGTCTAATAAAACTTTTTTTGCTGCTTTTAAAGTTTTTATGTTACATGTTTTAGCAATTAGAAGAAATATATTAAATTAATTATTTTGAAATAAAGAATTTTGGTATTTGATGCAGTTAATCAGAAATTCTATCGTTCATTCAGAATATTTTATTTATACTTTTAAAAAGAATGGGGGAAAATAATAAAGGGATATAAACTAGTATTGCTGCCAAGCCAAATTGTCAGAACAATGTTGTAAATTCAGATTGAAGAAGAAAACAAGATTGCAAGTAGTGCGAAGAAAATCAATTTCGTCAATCATTTGCATAAAAATTTGCCGATTTCGGCAAAGGATTGTGGAAAAAAAGCGAATTTTCTCAAAGAATAGCAGAAAAACAATTTTTTTTTTTTTTTTTTTTCCATAGGAGAGAGAAAAAAATCGCAAAATTCTACAAAGGATTGCGAATAAAAATGCTAATTTCATCAAAAAATCATTGGAAAAAATGCAAATTCCATCAAAGAATCACGGAAAAACGCGAATTTCCTTATAGGATTGTGAAAAAATGGAAGTTTCTTACGAAAATCGCTAAAAAATATGCTAATTTCGTCAAAAAATACTGGAAGAAAAGCGAACTTCGTCATAGTATCGCGGGAAAAATCCCGCAAATTTCCACAAAGGTCATGAAAACAAATGTTAAATTCATCAAAAAATCTATATATATTTAAAAAAAAAAAAAAAAGCGAATTTTGTCAAAGAATTGCAGAAAAGAATGCGAATCTTGCTATAGGATCGCGAAAAAATCCTCTAGTTCCATCAAAGGTTCGCAGAAAACACAGATTCCTTCAAAACAAAAAATGCAGTTTTCGTCAAAGGATTGGGGGAAAAAAGCATAATCAACGAGGGGGGAGGAGGTAATCTCAGCCCTTCCCTCTCAGCTGTAACCTTTCAAAAAATCTTCTGTGAATTTCAGAATTTTTATTTTATTCAAAATCACTCCATGATTCAAATGTAGATAATGTAGATGCATTATGTTTAGTTTTTTCTTTTTTTTTTACTAAATTCAACTGTAATTACCAATACTGGATAAAATTTTGTTTCAGTATTGCTTAGAAATTTCCAAGTTTTATTTTTGTTTTACAGATTAAGTGCAGTTTTCTATTAATTTCTAAATATACCAATAATCAAAAAAGCTTTCCGCCAATTTTACAGTTGCTTCAATTATTATAATCTTAGAGATTAAATTATATAATTTTAAGTAAAAATAAGTATTTGTGTTTTTCTAAAAAGTAGTATCAAGGATGATTGTGATCTGAATTTTCCTAAAAATTAAGGTAATCCTTTCCGAAAATTACAAAAAATCATCTTAATTCCGACAATTCGGACATAAATATATTGCGAATTTCGGGAAATGGTCGCCATAAAAAATCAATTTAGTAAATCGTTCTAAGAAAAATTGCCAATTTCTTCAAAGGATCGTGAATAATATTCAAATTTCGGCAAAGAATTGCAACAACAACAACAACAAAAACCGTGAAAAATGGCAAATTTCGTTTTAAAAAAATCACGAAAAACGGCAAATTTAAAAAAAAGATAGGGAAAAAACTCACAAAGTTTGACAAAGGTCACGAAAAACGGCAAATTTCATAAGATCGCGAAAAAAAGTCAAGTTTTGTCAACAGATCGCTAAAAAAGCAAGTTTCATCAACAGATCGCAAAAAAAACGGGAATTTTGTCAACAGATCGCAAAAAAAATGGCAAGTTTCGACATATCGTGAAAAAACAGCAGGTTTCGTCAACAGATCGCGAAAAAACAGCAGGTTTTGTCAACAGATTGCGAAAAAAGCAGCAAGTTTCGTCAACACATTGAGAAAAAAAAAAAAAAAAAAGCCCCAAGTTTCATCAAAGAGGCACAAAAAAAAAAAAAAAAAAAAAAAAAAACAGTGCCAGGAGTAGATTTTCCCCCCTTCTCTGTTGTAGCCTTTCAGAAAATTTGATGTGAATTTCTGTTTTTTTTTTTTTTTTTTTTTTTTTTACTCAGAATCACCCCAGTACCCCCAGTATTATAGTAATGATAATATGAAATTTAGAAACTGCAACTAAAAATCTTAATTTGACGCCTAAAATTTTTATTGTAGTCTGCATTTGAGGCCTGCCTTTTATGTCCCAATTTCTATCACTGAAACAAATTCAGGGCTCAATCTTTCAGAGATATTTTGTAGGATTTTTTTCATAAGTCTACTTTTTCCTGCATTAGGCTTTCCTTGTATAAAAGATTGTTTAGCACATTCCTTATCACATTTAAGTTTAAAAATAATAATAATAATAAATGTGACAAATTTTTGCCAATGTGTCACCAACAACATCTCCTTGTTCAGTATATTTCTACAATATAAATTATAAAAAAAAAATTAACTGATTATGAGCTTATTTAAATAAAATTTTAAATTAGAAATATTTTACTTCAATGTAATGTAGACTTCAACTAATTGATTCTTGTTTAATTTTATTTTTAAAGGAATTTATGTGATATAAAACAAAATGGTAAGCTGAATTCAGAACAGTTTGCTTTAGCCATGTATCTAATTCAACAAAAGCTTCAAGGTATAGAGCTGCCTGCAACTTTATTTCCAGAGATGGTACCTCCAACTCTTAGACCAAAGCCAGCTTCTGAAATTTGTCAGGTATTTATCAGTTTTACTTTTTTCTCCCCCGTAAAACTTCAATATAAATTTCTTTAATGAACCTATAGCCTATTTCCCTTTTTAGGATACCACATTGCCGCTTGCCCCAGAAATTGAATCATCAGGAAATAAAGAATTGGACATGATAACCAGTGAAATTAAAGAGTTACAAATGTATGTTATATTTAAGTTTTTTTCTGTTTTAGTGAAGTTTTTTTAGGAAATGTGCACAAATACAATTTGAACATTTTGAAGATTTTTCTATACAGTACTCTGTTTTACTACTTGAGATTCTGTTACAGATTATTTTTTTACCTTTATCATGTGAATGTAATGGTATACAACCCATTATCTAGTATTCCAAAATCCAAGAAGACTCCTACCCAAAAAAATAATAAAATAAAATAAAATTTTCAAAAATTTTCTAAATTTGTAAATATTTGCTAAATTATTTTTTTAATTTTCAAAAATTTTAAAGATTTCTAATTTTTCCTTTTTTTTTCAGTGTATTGTGTTTCAATATGTGTTCAAAAAATAAAATAAATGTTTTTAAGCTTAATTCCTGAGAACTGTAAAA
The DNA here is from genome assembly GCA_964019185.1 of Maratus speculifer. Classification (NCBI taxonomy): domain Eukaryota; kingdom Metazoa; phylum Arthropoda; class Arachnida; order Araneae; family Salticidae; genus Maratus; species Maratus speculifer. The sequence continues at coordinate 217,820,229 of OZ025294.1, forward strand.
CATTAAGAACAGCAAGCTTGTAAAGGTATAAAAAGCATTTTATTCAGACATTTTGTTTTATTAATGTAATTTGTGATGGCATAATTTCCTTTAAATAATCAGATTTTTCATTTTTTATATAAAATAAGTATGGCAAGTATAGTAAATTTCTGTAAAGTAAGAGAGCAAACAACCAGAATTTTATTTATTATTTTTTTTTTTTTCATTTTATTTTGGTGATAATAAATTTATCCAAATATTAGAGCCAAAGAAGAATGAAAGAATAACATCTACTCAACAGCTTTTGTAAAATACATGCAAGCATGAATTGGTTAAATCATGCCAGTGCAAATGGCATGACGCAAATTTGTTCTTTATAAATTATCTTTATAAATAAAAAACCAGGATGACATGAAGAGCAAGTTGAAAAAGGAACATCCACTGAGGAAGCTCTTCAGTGTCTAGAGATAGCCTTAAAGTGGGTGGAGCAAGTAGAAGAGTGTGATTCTGTTCAACTGCTTTCTTTAAAACATTTAGTAGAAATTTAGTAGTAATGAAAAGAATGTAACCTCTGAAACAAAATAATATTTTGGACTTCTTTTCTTAAAATGTAAGCCTACAGTAATTTGCATTTGATATCAAGAAAATTTCTTTAATCTTTTTTTTTTTTTTTTTTTTTTTTGCTTGGCAGTTTGTTCTTTGTTTGTAGCATTGTAGTACAAAATATATGCATATTTGTGTTTATTATTACTGTTTGTTTCACTCTGCTTATATATTCATACTATTGTTTTCTCTCCCCAAAATGATTGCTTAACTGAAATTTCATTTATCTGAACACTCCTGGTCACCTGTTAGCTTGGATAATTGATGTTCTGCTATAATAGTTAGTTATGCCCTCATTATACATTGAATTGATGAATAAGTTGATTCAATTATATAAATATCAATATTCTACACATAAATTGCTATATTTGTGTTTAGAATAATGTTATAATCTTTAATTTTATGAATATATGTCTATTAAGAATGTTCCATTTACTTCCAACTCATAAGGTTCAACAAAAATAGGCCTAAATAACATGTATGATCGTAACAAAAAATATGTTAACATTATTTTGATTTGCACAGGGATGAGATTCTTCCGCGGATCCGCGGTTTTCAGCTTTTTTGTTATTTTCAAATTTACCAAAAAAATACAAGACGCGTAATTTCGTCAAAAAAATCGCGAAAAAACGGCAAATTTCCTTAAAAGATCGCCAAAAAACGACTAATTTCCAGCCAATTTTTTCAAAAGATTCGCGAAAGGATGGTTAATTTCGTCACAAAATACCGAAAAAACGGCAGATTTTGTCAAAAATCGCAATAAAACAGCAAATTTCGCCAAATGTTTTACCAAAAAATGACAACTTTTGACAAAAAATCACGATAAATCGGTAGATATCAAACGATTGCAATAAACCGGTTGATTTCGTCAAACGATCGCGAAAAAACGGCAGATTTCGTCAAACGATCGTGAAAAAACGGCAGATTTCGTCAAACGATCGCGAAAAACGGCAAATTTCATCAAAATATTTGCAAAAAATTACAAAAAAAAAAACCTTTAAATTTTGCCAAAAGATTCCAACAAATGACAGATTTCATGAAGAGATAATGAAAAAACTGAAAATTTCATTAAAGGGACTCTGAAAAAAACTAACTCAAAAACTAATTTTCAAAATTATTTTTTTGCCACTCCAAATACAGACTTTCCTGCTCCAAAATCCATTTTTCACACCTCTAAATCTTTCTGAATGAATGTGACTTCTGAAAGCACCCATTCATTGAATAAAAAATACCCTTATATTCAACAAAAGTATCCTTTTTTTTTGCAAAAATGTTTCTTTCAATAAATCTGTCTTGCCCTTTTTAAAAAGAAATGCAAACAATAGTGATACATGTTATCTTCTACACTCAAATAAGCATTAATTTATAATTAAATTTGTATCTTGCACATTTTTTTTTAAAATAAAATTCTTCTTAATATTTTAAAAAAAAAATATTGATTTTTATTGTTCATTAATTATTGTTAAAGCAAAAATTATTTCATTTCAGTTTTCTTTTCCAAATGAACAAGTTCAATTTTTGCATCTAAAAATATTGTTGGCTTTAAAAGTTATATGTTAATAGTTTTAGATGCTTTACGTTCGCAACTTTTATCAATTTCGTAGTTTTTCCAGTTTCACTTGCATTAAAGCACAATCTGACGTCATTGCAAGAATTTCAATTGAGTATATAAAGGTATTCTAAACTGTTTGACGTCATTATGTAATCGATGTTCGGCCAATCATAAAAATTGTTTTTTCAGAGATTCTTCGCAGTCCCGTTTTTCCCCACTAGCGGAAATTATGCAAATGTAATATAAGATTTTCTTTGCTTTTTAAGACGTTGGCCGAGGATCGAAGGTTGGTGATGTGTTTTTCTAAGAGCTGGTTTATTACGCATTCATTTAGTAGTGCCGGTATGCTTACCGTGCATATAGATGCTGTTAGCACAGTTAAGATTAGTTAGTTTTTCAACATGTTTAATTATTTTAGCATCAATGTTAGTTTAAACGTTTTTTTTGTGTTGTGTGGAGATTGTTATGTTAAAGTACTGTTAATAAAATATGTCTCCAAGAACTTTTGTTATCTCTCAGACTTCCATTTCACAACTCTGCTAATTTACGTTTAAGTTTATGAAAGAAAGGGGGTCATCAATTGGTTACGGGCCCAGCGCCTGTTAACTTAAACCCCTAGTAAGCAGAGAAACTGAACTGTGTTTGCTGGACTGAATTGTTTCGTCATGGATATAGCTACGTCTATTGCAGTTTTAACTCCAGATAACTGGTCAACATGGAAAGTTGACATAAAAGTATTACTTATGCAATATGGATGTTGGGACTTTATTGAAAGTGATGGTAAAGAATTTGATGAGAGTAAACTAACTTATAAAGAGAAACTTGATCGACAATTACGAAAAGATCGTTCCTATACTCTGATTTATCTTAATATCAGCAGTGACCTGAGACCTTTGATTTCTGCAACTACTGACGGAGCCCAGGCTTGGAAGGTGTTAAAAGATCATTATGAGCCAGTCACAAGAGCCCGAGTGATAAAACTTCTAGATGAATTCTTCGATACCAAGTATAAACCCGACAAAGATATCGGACTTTTCTTGTGCAAAGTTAAAGCAGCGGCTTCACGTTTAAAAGACGCTGGTCACCAGTTGGACAATCTTTATCTCGGTTTCCAAATGATTCGTTATTTACCAATGGAATTTCAAGGTACCGTGCAGCAGATTTACAGATGGAAAGACGCGGAGTTCACGCCCGATAAAATTGAGTCCGAGCTGATCCTGGAGGCTAACAGATTACAGTTAATTAAACAAGACTTGGACAAGACTCAGACGGCATTTTTAAGTGATGATTTCCAGGACGTTGCCTGTTCCAGTCGATTCCAGAAGGAGAAAGTGCCAAGTAGTTTTTGTAAAAGTAAAGGTAAATCAAATTTTAAAAATTTGTACAGTAAAAATTTTAAATTTAAGAAATCTAGTGCTAGTAATATAAATTCTAAGCAAATAGGACCTTGTTTCCGTTGCAAAAAATATGGTCACTTAATTTCAAAATGTAAGGAGAAAATACCTCATCATGGGTCTAAAATAGAAAATAGCAATGTAGAAGTAAAATTGGGGAATACATTTAAAGAATTTGAATGTAGTTTGTTGGAATTCTTTTCCAAACATGAGGAGGCTAATAATGTTTTGTCTGATAATTATAAGGATATATGGGTTATAGATACAGCAGCTACTGCTCATTTCTGTAACAATAAAAATCTATTTTTAAATTTAAAGCCGGTTACAGACATTCATATGACACTTGCTGTTGGGGAAAAGGAAAGTAATGTTGAAGGAATTGGCACAATAAATTTTTTTGTAAAATTAAATGGACAATATAATGAGGTTCTTTTGAGAAATGTACTGTTTAATCCTAATCTAAGACGAAATTTGTTATCTGCTTCTAAATTAGAGAAAGAAGGAGCGCATTTTGTAGGAACTAAGGGTAAACTTGGGGTTTATAATGCTGATTGGCAAGAAATATTTTTTGCAGTTCGGCGTGATAATTTGTATTTTCTAAAACCTACCAAATATGTAACTCGGTTAGAATCTGCTAACATAGTTAATTCTGTAAATGTTGTTAATATTGATAAAGTGCAGATAAGTGAACTTTGGCATGAACGTTTTTGTCACATTAATCAGCATTATTTGGTAGATACTAGTAAAAATGGTAGTGTTAGAGGCTTACCCGTTTTGGCAGAGGTACAAGAATACTGTATTCCTTGTAAATTAGCAAAATCTAAAAGAATTTCGTTTAAACAGATGGGGGCCGTAAGATCAAAACAAGCATTAGAGTTATTACACATGGACTTGTGTGGTCCATTACCTGTACTGTCTCAAGGGGGAAATCGATACTTTTTAAGTATTATAGATGACTACTCTCGTAAAGCAACGGTTTTTCCAATAAGAAATAAATCTGATACGTTTCAAACTTTTATAAGGTATCAAAATCGAGCCGAACGTTTTTTAAAGAAAAAAATTATCGCCGTAAGGACGAATGGAGGACTTGAATTTTGCAACCAGGAATTCGATACGTTCTTTGAGAAACAAGGTATAAAACACGAAAAAACCAATGCGTACAGTCCAGAAATGAATGGAATTTCGGAGAGGTACAATTTAACAGCAATGGATGGTGTTAAAACATTATTAAATTCTAGTGGAGTACCGCAAAAATTTTGGGGGGAAGCCTTGTTGTGCTTCACGTATATTTGGAACCGGGTGTGTCATAAAGGTAATAAACAGACGCCATTCGAATTGTATTCAGGCAGAAAACCATCCGTAACTCACCTAAACATTTTTGGCTGTTTAGCATATGTCGGTGTGCCGAGACAAACTAGAAGAAAATTGGACATGAGGGCTAAATTGGGAGTTATGCTGGGTTATGCTCAACAAACTAAGGGTTATCGCATTTGGTTAAAGGACGAAAATAAACTAATAGAAACTATGAATGTTAGATTCGATGAAACGAAAAAAGGTTTTGAAGTAATTTCGGCTGCAAAAGTGTTAAAAGGTCCAATATGTAACTTTAACTGTTCCAGAATTTTCAGATGACGAGGACATTGATCCGGTAATTGACACATTAATAGATAAACTTGAAAAATTGGATTTAACCGCGAGTACATCTACACAAACTGAAAAATTAACACCGTGTGCTGATATACAGTAGATTCGTAAGGCTGTTCCACGATCAGATAAAAGCAGAACTGACATCTATTATGGTATAAATGGCACAAATACTCGCTTAAGATCGCACAATGATGTACAGACTTATTGTGATAAAAACAAAATTGAATTTGACAAAAAAATGTTTGATTTCAGTGGAAAGAATACTTTATCGGGGAAAGTTTCGGAACTCATGGATAAAGATGAGGCAAATTTAATCGAGGTTCAAATTCCTAAAAATTATAAGCAAGCAATTAAATCACCGGAAGCGTACGAATGGATAAATGCAATGGAACAAGAAATGAAAATAATGAACGATCGTAAAGTTTGGACTTTAGTCGACCCTCCTAAAAATGTAAAAATATTGGGTAATCGATGGGTATACACGTTAAAATATAATGAACGAAATCAAATTGTAGGATACAAAGCCCGTCTTGTCGCTCAAGGTCATAATCAAGTTAAAGGGGAAACATATGATGAGGTGTTTAATCCCGTGGTAAATTTTTCTGTAATTAGACTCTTTTTTACCATATTTGTATGTTTGCTAAAATGGACTGATTTTCAGTTAGATATAAATAATGCTTATTTGTATGCTAATTTAAATGAAATAATTTATATGAAGCAACCAGAAGGTTATGAGGTTAATGAAAGCAAAGTTTGTTTATTACGAAAAGCTATTTACGGTTTGCATCAAAGCGGCCGTCAATGGTTTTTCGAACTGGATGAATTTTTGCAGAAAATGAACTTTGTTAAACTATCTTGGTGTAATTGTGTGTATTCATTTAAAAATAATACCATACTAATGTTTTATGTTGATGATATCATTGTGTTTGGTAAAACTAAAAATGACATAGATGAAATTCTAGAGTTATTGAAACAGCAGTTTAACTTTAAATTAATTGGTAAAACTAGAAAACTCCTAGGAATAGAATTTGAAGAAAAAGAGGGAAGATTATTTATCCATCAACAAACTTACATAGATAGGATTTGCACATTTTTTTCAAAATATAAATTTTCAATAAGTTCACTTCCTATTTCAAAGGGTCATGTTTTTTCTAAATTAGACTGTCCTCAAAATAGTGATGAAGTAGACGAAATGTCACGTTTACCGTATAGAAATTTAATTGGATGTCTTTCTTTTATAGCAAATAGAACGAGACCCGACATCATGTATGCGTTAAACATATTTTCGCAGTTTCAAGCGAATCCTGGTATTAAACATTGGTGTGGTTTACTAAAACTTTTAGGATATCTGCAGTATACTAAATGTTATAAGCTAGAACTTTCAAAGATAAAATGTTTAAGTGTTTTTCCGATTCTGATTTCGCCGCTAATAGAGACGACAAAATTTCAATTGGGGGGTATATCACTTTTGTAGATGAAACGCCAATTTCATGGCGGACATTTAAACACAAATCCATCAGCTTATCCACAATGGAAGCTGAATATATTACACTTACGGAAGCAGCGAAAGAATTAACGTGGTTAAAAAATATACTAGAAAACGAAAGCCTGAATTTAAGTTTAAATGAATGCTTACTCTATTGCGATAATCAAGCGGCAATCAGTTTTTCTCATTCTCCTATTGAAAATGCTAGAACGAAACATATAGATATTAAATATCACTTTTTACGAAACTTGGTTTACGATAGCATATTTAAATTGCAATATATTAGAAGTAACGTTAACCCTGCAGATATTTACATGAAACCTCTCACAAGAGATAAACTTTTGAAGTTTTGTAAAATGATTTTTGAAATTTAATATTGTTTAATTGTATGTAATTGTATTTAAAGTACGTGAATGTAATTGCAGATAAAGGAAAAGAAAAAAAAAAAAAAAAAAGAAAAAAAAAACTAAGGTTTACTTTGGGTTAATGCATTATCAGTTAAAGCATTCCAGATCTTGTACTAAACCAATAAATATTCTTGAATATGAACTTTTTTTGAAATGAGAACTTGGTTATAATTTTTCATTTAAAGGAAGATTCCTTTAAAATATTTTCTGTGTTTTCAAATAAATATTTTGTGTGAAATATTATGTGTAAAATTAATGTTTAAAATCTGTTTAAAATGAATGCAAAAAAAAAAAAAAAGTAATATAATTTAATTTGTTTTTAGCATTGTAGTAAAGTCGTACTACATTTGTATTTGTATCATGACATGCAGTAAAACTGGAAAAAGGGGGCCGATTGTTGGCTTTAAAAGTTATATGTTAATAGTTTTAGATGCTTTACGTTCGAAACTTTTATCAATTTCATAGTTTTTCCAGTTTCACTTGCATTAAAGCACAATCTGACGTCATTGCAAGAATTTCAATTGAGTATATAAAGGTATTCTAAACTGTTTGACATCATTATGTAATCGATGTTCGGCCAATCATAAAAATTGTTTTTTCAGAGATTCTTCGCAGTCCCGTTTTTCCCCACTAGCGGAAATTATGCAAATGTAATATAAGATTTTCTTTGCTTTTTAAGACATTGGCCGAGGATTGAAGGTTGGTGATGTGTTTTTCTAAGAGCTGGTTTATTACGCATTCATTTAGTAGTGCCGGTATGCTTACCATGCGTATAGATGCTGTTAGCACAGTTAAGATTAGTTAGTTTTTCATCATGTTTAATTATTTTAGCATCAATGTTAGTTTAAACGGTTTTTTTTGTGTTGTGTGGAGATTGTTATGTTAAAGTACTGTTAATAAAATATGTCTCCAAGAACTTTTGTTATCTCTCAGACTTCCATTTCACAACTCTGCTAATTTACGTTTAAGTTTATGAAAGAAAGGGGGTCATCAAATATGACTTAACATCAGTGTGGACACACTTTTGTAAAAAAGAGACCCAGAATTTAAATTCTGGGTCCTGGAGACCCAGGATTTTTAAAATCCAGCAACATCACTAGATAACTTTAATGTGTAATCTATATATTTAAAACACCTGGCTGTTTTTTTGGTCATCAGCCCTGAGCTTTCTACAGGCCCGATTTTGATAATTATTTTTTTAAATGAAAGCTGTTTACGTGTAGATGTGCCCATTCTGGCTAATTTTTAATTTATTTCAATTTTTATATTTTATTTTTAATTTTAAAAGTTTTTTCATGACATTTCTTCAAAACAGTGGCAACAGGTTAAGCTTTCCTCAAAATTTATTTTGTTTCATTATTTTCCGCCAATCAGGAGCTTGATCTCATCGGTGAATGTATAATCGCATTTCAAACAAACAAAAAATAAATAAATAAATAAAGGTTTTTGTTAAATTTAATCATAATAAAATGATTTCACATAGTTATTCCCTGCACTACACAGATTATTTACTGAGTAATATTATTAAGTATTATGTAAGTAAAATAACAGAAGATAAACTTTAATAAAATATAATATGTAAAGTGAAATTTTGTCGATGGAGAAAATGTCGTCATATAGAAACCAGATAAATTTATTCCATGAATATAATATGCATTGTTATAGTTTATTCCTGTGTCAGTGATGATGTCATATTCACTGACTTTAATTCCTGCATCTAAATAAAGTGAACTTCTATTAATTTAAAAATCCGTGGTGTGCACAAATGAAAATATGAGCCATTTCTATTTAATTGTAATGAATATTTTATGAAACTAAAGAATTCTTAAATAACTGCATAAATCATGCTTTTATTTAAGAAAAGATGAGTATTTCTGAAGGTGTAAATGATGTCATATTAGAAAAAAAAAAAGAATAAAACCTGTGATATGCCGGTATATTTCTATCTTACATAATATCAAAAAATAATTAAAATCATTTCATTGTATTAAGTTATTGTTTAAAAAAATATTCTGCATTTCAGCAACAAATACAAAACTTTTATTCTTTTTAATAACAAAGATATCTTTTTTTTTTTTTTTTTTTTTTTTTTTTGCCATAACAATAAAATTAATTTTTACAAGTTCATGGAGGATACAAACAAATAAATAAATTAAAATTATTGCAAGTACTGTAAATGTGTAGTGGGTTGGTTAGGCAGTTTAGTAAGTCCCTGTTTCTATTATAATTAAAATGTTTCATTGATATTATAATTATTGTACAGTTATCAAGCGATATTTAAACGGAGAAAAAATAAACTATGCAGATATTTTTGAATTAGTCTTCCGTTGTATAATATTAACTTCCTAAATAATTTGGCATTTAAATAATATTTAAGGTTTAGAAACCGCATTAAAAAAGATTTGTAGCTGAATTTAAGTCCAACATAATAATTTATGAGTTGTTTTCCTTATTTTTTGTTTTTTTCTGAAGTTTGTGTATCTTCATCATGAAAAGCTATGTTATGCCTATTTTAAGAGGTGGTAATTGTATATTTAGCTCAGTATTTTACTGTCTATATAAGATTGATAGATATCTTACCTAATATATATTCTTTTCCGTCGAATTTCAACGGATGCAGCTAGTATCCAAGAAAAAAGCAGGAGAAAGAAATTTACCTTGTGCAAGAGCAAAGCTTAAAAACAAAGAAAATTTCTATTTTCTTTTGCCAAATTCTTAACCAAAAGTGTCTTACTGTTAGAAAATTTCAATAAAAAAAATATTCATGCCAATAACAGGATTTTATTAATGTACTGTATCTTGATAAACTAAATTTTCATTAGAATAAGTATAAATAATTTCTGCAACTCACGTTAATAATTTCCTTTTAATTTAATTTACCAAAAGCTAAATTGTATGTTATATATTAATTCCATTATATTTGTTGCGATTGACATTCCTGTCATTGCTCAAAAGTTGTTTGCGCAGTTTTCAGCTTTTTTGCTTTTTGGTTAATCTCATCCCTGTTTGCATTTAAATCATATCCTTAACATTGAACTAGTCAAAACATAAATTCTCTTCCAACTAAAAATCAGAACAAACAATCAAACAGCAATTCTGAATCTGTACTGACACACATCTGCAAAAATACAAGCTGTTTGCGCATTTTAGTTAATGAATAACAAGAAATGTCACATTCATCCCCATTCTCTCCTCTTACATTTATTTAAAGGAAATTAATAAATGCTTAAATAAGTTAATACACTCTACTGCAGTACTAGTATTTACCTTTATAGGGAGAAGATGACTCTAGAAAAAGATCTTGCTCAGAAAGAAGCAGATGTTAAAATAAAAACTGGAGAGTTTAAAAATTTGCAAAATGAACAAGATGCACTTGAAACGATGTTAAAGCAACTAGAAATCCAAAAAGGTGAAGCCCGCAAGAGATTAAATGATTTAGACAAACAGGTAAATTTTAAGTCTGTTCAATTAAATCTTTCTTCAGTTAAGTCTTTCTAGTGCATGTATACCTAGTTACCTTGAAAAGCCTGTTTTTTTTTTTTCTTTTATGTGTTATACTTTTGATAATAATTTAATTTTAATATTTATTTTTTGCATTATTCCTAGAGCTTGTGCTTGGCTTTGATAATTGTACTTTTAATTTATTTAGGCATATACAATGTATTTTTAATTTAAGAAAAAATAACTTATTTACAATTTTATATACCCCAGCAGATTTAGCATCATTTTAGGGCAATCAGACAACTGCATTCTCTTTCAAAAAAAGCGAGGTATATGCTTGAAAAAATGTAAGTAACAGAGTTTCAAGTGCTGCACAGAAATGCAATTACTGTGCCAAAATAGTGCTTTTCCTTAAATTTGCACCAAAACATATTTAGTACCAGATTGAAATTTAGCATGATTTCGTCAATCCGAGAATAAATGAAAAATTAAATTTTTGAATTTTTTCAGACCACTAATTTCTTCATTAAATGAAAAACCACAGTCTAAAGACTGGTAAAAATATACTAATTTTGTCAAAAAATCCCCAAAAACACACACATTTTAGCCATGGATGCAAGTTTTTCCGTCCACAGATGGAATTCCGTCTTTTAAAAATTCAATGAGATGGAAAAATCTCTGATGCCAAAAAAAGACTCGTTCTTCGTCAAAAGATTGCAGATAAAATGCAATTTTCGTCAAATGATTGTGGAAAAAAGCACTATTTCTGTCAAAAGACCACAAAAAGACGCATTTTTCATCAAAAGATTGCAGAATAAATGCAATTCCTGTTGAAGGATTGTAAAAAAGAATATTTTCATCAAAGGATTGCAAAAATAATACCTAAACAATGCATGTGTTTTCTATGAAAATACTCGTAATCGGCAATTTAGATAAGGATATCAATAACAAGTTATCTCATAGCTGGTGTTATGTTATAAAAACCTTACATAACATTTCCTATTCAAAATTATGATATAATTTGCATAAAATAAATATTTATATTTTATTTATTAAAGTAAATAAGACTTGAAATTCAATCTCTATTTAATAATCCCATATTTCATATAATAAATTACATTTTCCTAAGAATAAATTTTATTTAATATTAATTCACATATTTTATCAGTATTTATTAATTTAATCAATAATATTATTTACTTTTAGCAATCTGCTAACTTTGCTTTTATTTTTAAAGGTTCAAGATGTCGTTTTCTTTACAATATTTACTTAGTTTTAAATATAAAAAATCAATTTTATATATATATATATATATTCATGTTTCAATCTATGTTCAGTCAATAAAACTATTTTTTCTTATTCCTCTGGTAAAATTTCAGCGAGATCAAGCCATTATTTAACCTGATATGCATCATAATATTTTTCTAGATATTTCTCCCTTTAAAATAATGCATGCCATTTTCATCCATTCTAACAATGCCATTATCCTCCCACTCAGCTTTGGGAGCATTTTCTTGTGCTTTGAACGCCATATTGCAGAGGTGGAATGGAAATTCCATTCTCTCACGTCATCCTTTTCTCAGAATTGGTAGTGTCTCTTAAATTCTGCTTGTTTGATGTTGCTACATGCTACTGGTTTTCGACCTAATTCTGATTCTTAATCCCTTTTCACCAGCAATGCTATTGGCAAGCCTTTCTCTGATTTTTCTAATTGGCTCTGCGCACTGAGAATGCAATCGCTTTTGGTGGCGATATTTTCAGTTTCATCTCGGTTGATTCGAAATTTTTGTCTAAAAAGTACTTAATAAAATTTGATTGGGGAATTCTTTTGCCGCAAGGCCTATTGAACATCCCCCATTTACAAGAGAATCATCTTTCCATAATGTGGATTCTTGTATATATAACAGAAATAATATAAACATATTAAAAAATCTTCAATCAGAAATTATCCTTTTCATCTGCAAGTAACATTTATCAATGATGATTGTGGAATTATACCCTCAATCAGCTGCATCTGGTGTCCAAGGATCCAGGGAGAATTTTCAACAATTTTTGATGTCTTTGAAATAGATTTCGAGTCTTATAGGAACTCTTCTCACCATATATACCAACTACCTTCTGAGGATATTCACCAAAGATTCTTTTAGAGCTAAACTTCTAAAAATCGTATAAACCTGTGACCTCTAGCTGCAATCCAAAACTTAGGAATCTGGGATTTTTTTTTTAAGCTGTCCTCAGCAATCGTGTGTGAGAGCGCTTCAGCTGTGTTCAAATCGAGTGTTATCCTTCTACGAAATTGGTTTGGATTTATATTTATAATAAACTTGCCTTCTCAATTATAAAACATTAAAATAACTTTTACACTTAATTTAGATTCATGAACCTCATCATAATTTGTTACATGAACTCTTATGACATTTCTAAACTTAGAAGGGCATTGTGCTTTTGATTATAATTTGTAAAAGGAAAATATAAATATTGGATGTGTAATTATTGATAAATATTTCATTTAATGCTAGGATCCTGCACAGTATAAATTTGTGTTTTGGTACATCAATAAATAATTTTTGTTTCTTTTGTGTTTCTTCATATATCACAATCAGGGGTGAGTGTCCAAGTTTCACTTATTTTTATTTTTGTTAAAATATAATTTAAATAATATCTTATTAAATAATAAATATTAAATTAGAAGTTAAATATTAATCTTTTAACAACGCTTTGTACATTAACCACTAAACAAAATGCCTGTTGTGTGGATTTTGGATGCCGGGATTTATTGGTATTTTGACACATGATTCATTTTAATATTAATTAGCTTGAATTTAAATATCTTGTTAAAATACTGTAAGCCCCAGTTGTCCAGGCATCACATAACATTTATGATGCCGCAACGTTAGCGATTCTGCTTGGGTACATTGCTTTTAACTTATATATATGCATAATTTTTTCCCTGAATAGCCATCTTTTAATGAAATATTAATGAAAGAATACTTAATTTAAGTATGGATTACTTTTATTATATATGTATTAAAAAAAAAAAAAAAAAAAAAACTTAATTTTTTTAACCTAATTCTCATTTTAAATCCCTTTTCACTCGTGATGCTATTGACAAGCCTTTCTTCGATTTTTCTGATTGGTTCTGCGCACTGAGAACACAATCGCTTTCTGCGGCGATATTTTCAATTTCATCTCAGTCAATTCGAAATTTTTGTTTAAAAAGTATGTAACAAAATTTTATCAGGAAATCCTTTTTCCATTAGGCCGACCGAGCATCCCCCATTTACAAGAGAATCATCTTTCCATAATGTGGATTGTTGTCAGGGTTGGGTTTCTTCCGGAAGAAACCTATTTCTTCCAGGACAGTGGAAGAAACTGGAAAAAAACGGAAGAAACTGGAAGAAATGGAAAAAACTGGAAGAAACTACCAGAAACCGAAACAAATGCTCAAAGTTAAAGTACATTAACTATATAAAGAAATTAAAGTATAATTTCATAAAATCTAAATTGAATTTTTTTTTTTTTTTTTTTTTTTTTTTTTTTTGCAAAGATAAGTTATTTTTTTAATTACAAACTTCAGGTTCAGCAGACATTTTCAGGTGATGGATTTTTACTACTCTAGAGGTAGAGGGATTTTTATTATTATTATTATTAATTACACTATTTATCTAAAAAGAGAGAAAAAAAATACCTGAAATTGTTTATTTTTCATATAAAAATATATTATTATTATATAAAAATGCCTTATTTTAAACTGTGCTACATAGTAAATAAATAAATTTGTAATTATTTATACTAAGATCTAGCATGAATATCTCAATGCTGTAGTGTTCTAAAAATATCTATGAGTATGTCAAAATGCTTTTAAACTATTTTGAAGCATAGGACTTGGAACAAAAAAAAAAATCTTAATTTTTTGCATTCGTCAAATTTAAGTTGAGAAAGTAATTGCAGCATCCTATTGCTAAAAAACTTTTTTGCTATACTATGCTGTATTTGCTGCATTATACCAAAAAACATTAGAATTTTTTTAAATACTAGGATTGATCGATACAGGTTTCTAAGGCCAAAACCAATTCTCAGAAAACTCAAAGTTTCAGCCAAAAATGAAAACATCCAAAAAAATTTAAGTAATTAAATCGTGTGTTTTAAAGTAATTAATACATGCATAAATATACATAAATGTAAATTAATTATATGTATAGTATTTATTAATTATGCACAATTGTTAATTATCCAAAAACTTTATTTTCATATACAATAAAACATAATTAATTCATCAATGACACAGAACCATTTTCTAATTATACGAATTTCATTTAATTAAAAAATATTTTAGTTTTAAGTATAAACCTTGATTTTTCTTCTATAATGACCTTTGTAAATGATCATTTATTATTCTAGAACTTTCTCAAAAATATTTGAAACTCTAATGCAGTTTAAACTAAAAATTTTCTAAAAGATGATTGCTAATTCATGACTGATAATTATAAACAACGAAGTTCATTGAAATACATTCATTATAGTCTAAGATCCGGCTGCAGAATCAGTGTACCCATCGAGTGTTTGCTGAAAACCAAATTTTTACACATATTTATGATTAGGAGAATTTATATCTACCAGGTTGCCTATCAAAATGTGGCCGCTAGTATTTTTAATAAATTATTAATAATTCATAATCCGTAAGAAATTTCACTGACTTGTTTTTTCAATAAAATGTCGTCTACTTTACGGCAACATCTATAAAGACTCTGAAAAATCACGGTTGCCTTTGCGCACCTGGCCGCACCTCTTCGCAGCCAGGTATACACAGGTATGATTTTGTTACATTTATACACCCACAACGTACATTCATAATTTATATATCAAATTAAAGCTAATTTTTTTCTGTTTATTATTATATACGGTTGCCTAATTAAATCTGGCCGCAAATAAGGGTTGCCGGCTGTTAAATATAGTAAATATTAAAAGTAGAGTGAAAGAGAGCTAGAGCGTAACACCACTAGTCAGACGAGGATAGCAATTGCGGACGGTTTAAACCCATTGCGCATGCGTCAGATGCTAGTGTTCTCAACGGATCTGTTGCGACTTTTATTCTAA
Source organism: Maratus speculifer (assembly GCA_964019185.1). Taxonomy (NCBI): domain Eukaryota; kingdom Metazoa; phylum Arthropoda; class Arachnida; order Araneae; family Salticidae; genus Maratus; species Maratus speculifer. The sequence goes on from OZ025294.1 coordinate 217,835,835, forward strand.
CAAGGAAGGTCTCCATAAGGGCATACTCAGAAAAATCTGAAAAAAATACAAAATGTTCTTCTCATATAGTTATATACGTTTATAAAAAAAAATTCGGGGGAACCTCCTTATAACGTCCGTAAAAAAAAAAAAAAAATCGTTTATTTGGCGATTGATCTCCGGTTGGCGAAAAAACGAAATTTTGAAAATATGCTTTTACGCTTCGAATTAGCGTTGCAAAGGTTAGAAAAAAGCTGGTTTAAACCTGGGAATAAACCTGGAAAAAACCCGGGATTTTTAGGAATAATTCGGTTTTTTGGGAATAAACCCGGGAATAAACCTAGTCTATTGGAAATAAACCCGGGAATAAACCGACTTTTTGCAACTCTACTTCGAATACTTTTTAAAGAAAAAACTTTCTATGTTCAATTTATTTAAATAAGTTTAGTTTAAGTAATTTTAGTTTTACATTTTTACTTTACTTTAAGTGTAATTTTGTCATATACGTTTAACAAAATGAAATTAATATATTTTATCATTTAAAACACAATTTAAACTGATTAAAATTGTCCCAAATTGAAAAATACACTGTTAAAAATCTGCTGCATTTTGTTGTAACGCACTCCCTTGCTTGTATAGAAAACGGTTACTTGGCCGTGAAATGAGCTTTCTCATTGGTTGGAATAGAGATATTATATACAAGCGATGGAGTGCGTTGCAACAAAATGCAGCAGATTTTTAACAGTGTATGAAACAAACGATTCTGCAGCGTCACTCCACCGCTTTTATAGAAAACGGTCAATTCACCGTGCTATGGAGCATTCTCATTGGTCAGAAGAGAGATATTCTATAAAAGTAGTGGAGTGACGTTGCAGTAAATGCTGCAGATTTTTAACAGTGAAGTCAATTAAAATCAATTTTCAGATTCGTTAAAATCGTCTGCTTTTCGCGAGGAAATGCACTGCTCGCCGAATCCCGCGTCGCTTTCAGCTTTTCACGCCAATTATTCCAAACTATTTTATTTTTTTACATATCTAATAATGTAATTCCGCCGCTAATTTTCACTGATCCTTTATTACCTACATGAGTAGTTTAATTCGTATTTTTTTCAAAAAATTCTGAGTATGCCCCCAATGGAGACCTTCCTTGTGAGAGCTCCGATGATTCAGATTTTTAAAAAAGAGTCACGGAAATATAAAATACATTTTAAAATTTTATAATTTGCTTAAATTGATGAATATGTAAAATAGATGTAATACTTGAATAAAATCAAATCTTTTTTCATACAGTACTAGCACAACACAATTTTTTTACATAAATAACCTTGGTTTTATTCATCATCAATATCCATTTTTTTTTTTTTTTTTTTGTAATTTTTAAATTTGTCATTCATTTTTTAATTTTTTATTTTGAAAAGAAAGACGTTTCTTTTGGAGTATTTATTATTTTGAGGCGTACCTACTATTGTTTGAATCGGAGGTTGAGAACAATAGCATCTGACGCATGTGCAATGGCTTTAAACCGTCCGACAGCTGGCAATTGCTATCCTCGTCTGACTAGTGGTGTTACGCGCTAGCTCTCTTTCACTCTACTTTTAATATTTACTATATTTAACAGCCGGCAACCCTTATTTGCGGCCAGATTTAATTTGGCAACCGTATATAATAATAAACAGAAAAAAATTAGCTTTAATTTGATATATAAATTATGAATGTACGTTGTGGGTGTATAAATGTAACAAAATCATACCTGTGTATACCTGGCTGCAAAGAGGTGCGGCCAGGTGCGCAAAGGCAACCGTGATTTTTCAGAGTCTTTATAGATGTTGCCGTAAAGTAGACGACATTTTATTGAAAAAACAAGTCAGTGAAATTTCTTACGGATTATGAATTATTAATAATTTAATTAAAAATACTAGCGGCCACATTTTGATAGGCAACCTGGTAGATATAAATTCTCCTAATCATAAATATGTGTAAAAATTTGGTTTTCAGCAAACACTCGATGGGTACACTGATTCTGCAGCCGGATCTCGTACTATTAGAGATTAGAGCTGATACAGTTCAAATCAATGACTAATGTTGAAATTTTTCGAAGGAAGAAACAAGAATTTTGGAATACTGAGAGTTTTAATCAAGCTCAATTTTCAGCCAGGTTTATGACAAAACTCAGATTTTGGGCCGAAAATGAAACCATATTTTTGATCGATCTCTATTTAATACAGTAATATTAAAAATTTAATATTAAGCTTTTAAATTACAGTAATTATTGTATATTGATGTAAATTAAAAGCTTTTATTTAAATGGGTTTCATTCTGTCATTGGTAAAGAATCCTTACTATTTACTACAAGTTTCAGAAATTTAAATAATTAAAAAAATATGTTGGTTAAATTGAAATGAAAACATTTAATTTTGTGCATTTTAGTTTTGAATAAAATTTTTTTTCATTTTGCCAATGGTTGAAGATCTTTAGGCAGGCATTGTGTGTGATCTTGGCTAAAAAACGGATTTAATTATTAATTTAGCATATATGGGTCATTTTCAAAAAACTTGTACATTTGGGAAATTTTTCACAAATAAAAAAAAATTTTTAAATGCAACTTATAAAAATATTAGACGATACTAAAACATTTCTTGTATATAAAACTGAAAACAGCAGTTCACTTTTTGATTTGGAATGTCAAATAAAAAATAAAGTATAAACTTGCAACAGTAAAATGTTCCCCTCTGTTACCAACAGTCAAAAATTTTTATTTAAAAAAACAAAACACCTAAAACTGTAAATATCACATTTCCTTTAATTACATGATTGCTTCTTTCAGAAAATTCTAACTGTTATTTTTTTATGATTATTTTTATTTTTGTAAAATACAAAAGATTTCCTCTCTGTTACTTCTTTGGAAAAATCATAAGTTTTAATTAAATGTGCATTCACATTTTTTCAGTTAATTTATAAAAAAATATTACATAAATAAAATATTAGTTAAAGTTACACAATTAATTATTCAAAATAATGATTGATAAATTTTTTAGTGAAATAAACCAGCTTAAATTGACGGTAACAGAGTGGAAAAAAAGTAACCGAAGGGAACGTTGATTGATAATGGAGCGATATTTGATGTGACATATTTTTTTATAAGTTTATATCATGTATTATATACGATCTTAGTGTTTCAAACCTATCCAGCAAGAATTTAAAGATTTTTACAAAAATTACTATTGGAAAATAGTGGTATTTAGCAGGGCTCTTTTGTAAATTTATATCATGTGCTATGACAAACGCACTGCTTAGTTAAAAAAAAAATCTTATCATATATTAGTCGAGGTAGTGGTGCTTTAAAGCAAGAATTTAAGATTTTTGCAAAAAATACTATTAAAAAATAGTGGGATTAGACCAGGCAATTTTTTATATAACTTTTTATTATGTGTTATAAGCTATCATGAAGTTTAAATGTTTCAAACAGATTAAGGCAGAATTTAAGATATTTGCAAAAAACTACTATTCGAAAATACTGGTATTTCATGTGGCATTGTTTTTATAAATTTTTATCATATGTAATAATCTGTGTTTCAATTTCTAACAGCTCGCCTTAAATTTTCAAATTTTAACAAATTAGCGTGCCAATTGGATGACGCTTTAAGCCAAGAAATAACGATTTTTACAGAAATTGCTATTTGAAAATAGTAGTATTTGATGCGGTATATCTTTTTTATAAATTCTTTGCTACTTAAATAATGGTCTTTTCTTCTTTAATAAATTTTTATCATGTGTTATAAAATATTCTAAAATTTGAAACAGACCAAGCAAGAATGAAAGGCTTTTACAAAAATTAATATTCGAAAATAGTAGTATTTCACGCTGCATTATTTTTTCATAAATAAGTAGTATTGATTCATAAATATAAATGACTACAATTAAAGAAGCATTTTGTTTGAGAAAATTAAAGCCTAACGTTTATGGCAACTAGCTCACCACAAAAACTACTATTTTATATTTAAAAAGAAAAATGCATATTTTTAATTCTGTTCTAAGAACATGAAACGAGAATGTGCAGCCTTCAAGAACAATGTTTAAATAAACTTGTTTTTTTAGTAGTTTCTTACTCTCTTCCACTTTGTTCCACTCTGTTACCATAAGCATGGTAATAGAGGGGCATGGTAACAGAGGGGAATGGTAACAGAGGGGAAAAAAACTGCAAATAATTTTATCAGCACAAAGTGAATTAAAAACAAGAAAAACTAATCATATTTATTTAAAAAGCACCATTTGATCTTATGGTTAAAATTTTATAAAAGTATAAAAAAAATAAATTTCACATAAATAAGCTGGTAACAGAGGGGAAACTGAATAAAACATCCTTATCTTGTAAATGCTTTAGTTCAACACCACGGTGAAAATAACTTAATAATTTAAAAAATGGTGGCCTCATCTAAAAATAGACTGTTCGAAGAACTGCAAAACCTTGTGTTGAACACTTAGTAGTAATAATTTATAACCATAAATATGGTAACAGAGTGGAAGTAACAGAGGGGAAAAAATCTGGGGACAACAATAAATTGTTCCATTTTTATAAAAAACAAGTTTTAAAAAATATATTATATGGTCTATGCTACAGATGAGACATACAACAATTGTCACAACTGAAAAAATTAGCACTTTTGACAATTGATTTATAATTTTATAGCAGTTGAAAAAGTAAAAAGGGAAGAGGGGACATAGCATTTTAACTATAGCTGACACATTGAAACCATAACTACACTAATATTATTTTTAATTTTTGATAATATTTAGCCCACATTTACTCTAAACAGTCAGACAAGTAATGTAAATGCTTAAATTTTATTTTTAAAACTTTATTTTAGTTATTAAAAATTCTTAAAGTTGAGGGACATAGAATGTACAAGTTTTTTGAAAATGACCCATATATTTATTTAAATTTGTTTTGGTCTAATGGAATTAATTCATATAAGATTATAGGAAGAAGATATTTAGTATATCCTACAAAATTGAAAGTAAATGGTAAATTCTAGAAGAAAAACAGTTTCTGCCATTTCTTCCACTTGGAAGAAACCTATTTCTTCCAGCCGTTTTTTTTCCATGGTTTTTTCCGCGGTTTTTTCCACTGCGGAAGAAACTTGCCAACTCTGGTTGTTGTATATATAATGGAAATAATATAAAAATATTAAACAATCTTCAATCAAAAATTATTTACCCTTTTTGTCTGCAAGTAAGATTTATCAATGATTGTGGAATTATATCCTCAAGAAGCTGCATCTGGTGTCCTACAATCCTGGGAGAATTTTCAACAATTTTTTGATACCTTTGAAATAGATTTCGAGTCTTATAGGAATCCTCCTCACCATATATACTAACTAACTTCTGAGGATATTTACCAAAGATTCTTTTTGAGCTAAACTTCTGAGAATCACATAAACCCATGACCTCTGGCTGCAATCCAAAATTTAGGAATCTGGGATTTTTATTATAAGTCGTCCTCAGCAATCGTGTGTAAGAACGCTTCAACTGTGTTCAAATGGAGTGTTATCCTTCTTCGAATCTGGTTTGGATTTATATTTATAATTAACTTTCCTTCTCAATTATAAAACACTAAAATAATAACTTTTACACTTAATTTAGATTCATGAACCTCATCATAATTTGTTACATAAACTCTTATGACATTTCTAAACTTAGAAGGGCATTGTGCTTCTGATTATCATCTGTAAAAAGAAAATATAAATATTGGATGTGTAACTATTGATAACTATTTCATTTAATGCTAGGATCCTGCACAGTACAAATTTGTGTTTTCGTACATCAATAAATAGTTTTTGTTTAATTATAAAGTTTGAGTTATCCTTTGTGTTTCTTCATACATCACGATCAGGGGTGAGTGTCAAAGTTTTACTTATTTTTATTTTTGTTAAAATATCATTTAAATAATATCTTATTAAATAATAAATAAATATAAAATTAAAAGTTAAATATTAAATTAATCTTTTAACAATGCTTTGTACATTGACTACTATACGTAAACGCCTGTTGTGTGGATTTTGGATGCCAGGATTTATTGGTATTTTGACACACGATTCATTCTAATATTGATTAGCTTGAATTTAAATATTTTGTTAAAATACGGTAAGCCCCCGTATTCCAGGCATTACATAACAGCTAGCAAGGAAACACAGTTTATCAATTACGAGTATTCTTGTAGTTGGCAGTGAATGTGTTAAATAATAACAACAGTAAAACATTAAGAAAAGCAAAAATTGTGAGGAAAATTTTTTGTGTTTTACAAATATTAGTCAAGCTCAAGCTCTGATTTATATTTTATTTTAAATCCTGCAACCCTAATAGATTTGCATTAAATTTTTTTATTATATTTTTGCATGAATTAGAAAAATGCTTTAGACCTTAACCTATGTGATTTGATGGCTCAGACGGAAGATGAAGTAAATCAGGTAGAAATTGCATATTTATTTCTCGTTTTTCTTTACTCATTGATTAATATGTTTTATTTTATTTCTGAAATATTAAATTAGTGGATTTGCTGAGCAAACAAATAAATATTGGGGTGAATAAAGCAGAGAATTTTTTAGTTTTAATGTTTGCTTCTTTTTTTTTCCCTCATTAAGAGTTTGAATTTAAAAGGAGAATAGGAGTTAAATTGATGAATTTATTTGCAATATTAATCTGCTCCTTGTGCATGAAGCTTGAAGTAAAAAATAAATTTATACTTGAATTTTGATCATATTTTTCATTATACTATGTTACTTTTTATTTTGTTTAAAGATATTAAATTCTGGTTAAATTTTTTTCATAATTTTCTTCATCAAAATTTTGTTTGAAATTATTGTTTATAATAAACTTTCAGTCTTTATCTTAATTGTTGCTTAATTTTCAGAGATATTTTCGTTTTTCTTTGGATTTAAATTGACACTTTTAACTTTAGAAGGCTTCATAATTATACTTCAAGCTTAAAACTATTGATAAATAAAGGCTTCTCATATTTTAATTTTCATTCCATTTCAAAATAACACATGTATTTTTTACAACGGGAGAGAATATAATTGAACAAAAGAATATTTTGAAAAATTATAGCCATTTAATCATTGCAAAGATTTTATGTTTGAAATCCTGGTCATCTTACATAATTTTAAAATTATTGAATGCCATTTTGGGTCAAAAGTTTTTTAAATCCGGACTTCAACAACAAACATAGCTAAGACTTTTAAATTTTGTTTTAACTTTAATATGTATAGCTAGTAAATAGATATGAATAAATTTCATGGATGTACTTCAGTCATGTTCAAAAGGTTAAACAATAGAGTTATTGATTATTTCTTACTTTATATTCATCTTTATATATATAGAAACAAAAGAGAAAAATAAATAAATAAATAAAATTCTAAAAGGCTTCTTAACGTGAAGTATCTGTGTTCTAGGCCTGGATACACTAGAAATGAGACGGGTTCAGGCTCTATTTTTTTTTTTCTAGTCTTCGGGCTCGGACAGGCCCAAGCTCATTTTTTCTGAACCCGGAAAATTTTATTTAATCATTTGGTAGAAGAGATTGAAAGAACTTTTCCCATTTAAAATTGCTTACTAATTCCTTTTACACTCATTTTAATTCTTTTTTTAAATTAAAATGATGGGGGCACTGAATGCTTGATTAGTTATTTTAGTATTTCATTGCTCTTTCAAATGAAAATTTACGATAATTACGAATTATGTCTAAAGAATTTCCGTCGACGATGTTTTGATATGATGCCAATCAAAACAAACACAATAATGAATTGGCTTTTAGTTGGCTTTTCGTTAGCAGAAGATATTTTTTAATGGGATCATTTATTTATTTATTATTTAGTTACATAACACCAAGATGATATTTTTTTCTGTCTTTAGTAGACGAGAATTAGCTGGAGGTTTTCAAGTTATTTAATCTTCAATTGTGAACTAATTATACTCATTTTTCATATGAAAATAATTTTAGTGATTATTATATGTATTTCTCATCTTGAACTCTGCTCATGCTGGGGACGCTGTTCCTTTTCGAAGTCACTTTCCTCCGTAAGTAAATGTGATTACCATGTTATTCCGATAGAAAGTGATCGATCAGTGTTTCCTCTTTTTCTACAAAAGCATTGGACCTTTAAAAGTCACAGAAGATTGTTATGATAAAAGAATCAATTATAATGAAAGATGTCAACTTTATATAAAAAATTGAAGAACGTTGTTCGATTCACCAGCTTTCAAATAGTAATTTCTGCAAATTTCGTGCATTTATTTATTAAACACAAACGTGTCCATCAAGTTTTTTTATTAAAGAAGAAAAAAATATGAGAATCCTTTTAAGTATGAAGTATATTTTTATTTTATATGCATTTTGATAAGATTGAATTTAAATTTTCATTTAAGAATTATATCTATGTAAGAAGTTTTTAAAAATGAGATATCACTTTTGAAGTAATTTTTAAATACCATACAATTTTGTTTTGTATATTTTTAGTATCGGGTTCGGGCTCTGGTGACAAAAAATCTTTCAGGCTCGGGTGGGCTCAGACTTAAAATCATCGGGCTCGGGCAGGCCCGGGACTCGAAAAAGGAGCTCAAAGTCATCTCTAGTATACACCATTCCATGTAATATAATTCGGAGTAAAGTAAAAATTGGATGACTTCTAAATAAATTATGAAACTTGCTCAATTACCAGCCCTGATGTACTATTCAATGAGAATTATTGTCCTGTGTTTGAAAGTTTTAAGTATTGATAACCGTTAGTTAACTTTTTTGCCATTTATACCTTTCATAGTTAATCTCTATCAGCAGACTTTTTTTTTGTTATTTGTTTTTTTTTAATTGTTCTCTCTATAATATTGATTTTTAAAGTATCGAAAATCTTCAAATAAAATGCAAAATCATGCTCAATATAGTTTTCAAAAACTAAATTTGTACTTTGAAATGATTAAAGGTAGTATGCTGTAAAATGTCATTTTCTTGCCATTTATTTTAAAGCACTTTGAAATTTTATTTAAAATCTTATATATACATACAGTAAAACCTCTGAATAGTGGTCACCACTGGGGGTGAACATGTTTAGGACGTTGCCATTATTCAGAAGTTCCACATTATAAAAGATCAAAATTGCATTAAATTAAAATAAAATAACTGTCAAAATTAATTTTTTTACAGTTAAAAAATACACACTATTATTTTATATTAATAAAATCATTGTTTAGCATCTTTTTCTCTAGATGCATAATCATTTCCATAGACTTATTATAAATTTCGTTATAATTTTGAGAGAGTGCAATTTTTTTTTTCTCTGAAGCTATAAAGATCATCAGAATACGATTTTACGCTTCAATTTTGTGTTAATTCCATATTATCTTCTAATTCATTTTTGTCATAAATTTTGCTCTCATTAACCTAGCTTTCTATCAAATCTACTGTCATATTAAAAGTATAGCAACTGCCAAACCATTGTCTACATTCATGTACTTGCTGTATTTAATGCTCATTCCGACGCTATTTAAAAAATCATTTAATTAAGCAGCAGCTATGATTATTTCTGTATTTTCATATTTCTGGTTTGCAAAAACCTGTCATTAGAATTAAGTTAAAAAAAAACTGACAACTATATAAAATTGCAAAAAAGAAATATTTGAAAAAAAAAAAATGCTGTGGGGTGGCCGTTGTTTGGAATTCATTGTTCAGATGTTTAGCGTAATGTTATTTCTATGAAAATGATTTGGTAACGCTAATATATGACCGGTATTTGGAAGTTACCGTTGTTCAGAGTGACTATTGTGGAAAATTTCACTGTATATATGTTTTTTTTTTTTGTTTTTTTTTTTTTGAGGGGGGGGGGGGGTTAAGGAGAACAGTGTAATAAATATGTGTTATTGTTATTTTCTTTTCTAAAAATATCTAATTATTTATTGTTATTTATTATTTCCCCTTTGCTTTCAATAATAGATAGATGCTATGAAAAAACAAAAAGAAGATCAAGAAAAAGAATTAGAAGTATGTATGTGTACAGTCTTGTTATATTAGTTTTTATTATTCAAGTCATATTATCCATTTCAAATATAATAAACTTATGGTTATACAAATAAATTATTATTTTAACATCTAAATGTTATTGTTTGCATTTTTTTATAGTCAGTTTTGAGATTTTTTCACAATTTGCTTTTGTAGTATTATTATAATCATATTAATTTAAGCATATGTGGTTTATGAATTGGTATCGGAATACAACCAACTTAAACAATTTGGAATACATAATAATTCCTATAATTTATAAATTAGAAACATGCAAAAAACAGTTATAAGTTTAAATCAAAAATGCAAAAATTGTTTTTGTAATTGGGATGTACAAAAATTTGAATCAAAGAACTCCATGAAATCAAATTTAAATTTTCAGGTAAATTAGTTGCTTGATTTACATGATTTTTCAACTCCTGGTTGTTACTATTAAGGTTATGCCATTTCATTCTGTAGCCAATGAAAGAGCAACTCGCTGCTTGAAGTTACTGTGTGTGCTTAGATCAGTTTTTTAATTGATATTGCATTAGAGATGCTATATTTAATTGAAAAATACCAGTGGAAATTTTTGTGTGAAAAGAAATTTAATAATTAAAAAATATTTTTTATATGTGAAACAAACATCATATCTAAAATAAACACTAACTCTTTTAAACTCTTCAAAATTTAATTTTTAAATTTACTGTCTTTTTTATTAAGTTTCATTTGTGACTCAATATGGTAAAGGTCATTCACATTTAAAAAATGTAAAATAGTAATTTTCATAAATAAAAAGACCTATAAAAGCAGCAAATATATACTACTCTGGGCTTTTCATTAAAAAATAAGGCATACCCAAATCTGATTCACCAGAATCAAAATCCTAATTAAAGACAGCCTGAAACTGGGTCAATCTGATTCGCAGCTAAAACAAAAAATTTAGAGCCAATGAATAGTGAACACGTTCCGGTAGAATAGGTTATCTGACTGTGGTATTCTAAATTTTGCTCTATGTGCACTATACAGTAGTCCAAAATATACATTCTCTAAAATTTATGTATATTCCAAATAGGCCAGGGCCTTAAATCAATTTATCTCTTAAATCGATGATCGCGATTTAGACAGTTTCTTAAATCGCTACATCAGAAATCGTGATTTAGCCATCGCCTTGCATCATGATTTAGCCATTGTCTTACATCTTGATTTAGTCTGTCTTAAATCGTGATTTAGCCATTGGTTTTAAATCAATTTAAAATAAAGTAATGATTCAGAGCTAACATCAGAAAATTGAGTTATCTACTTTGGTGTATATACTGCTTGCATTTTAAACTAGTGTTAAATTGATTTAGTGATTTAAGCAAACTTTGCAAGTGCAATCCTTTCCGATTTAGGAAAAAGGCAATGTAAGAAAAAGATGATTTAGGGAAAACAGAGCATGTTTGTGTTGAATTGATTTAGTAGGATCTGATTTAAACACTCATCACAAACCTCAATGTTTTCTGATTTAAGAAAAACATTGCTAGCTGGTGTTAAATTGATTTAGTAGGATATGATTTAATACAAGTGAAAATTAGCAGCGATCACTTGTCATGTGGTTATTAAAGATGTAAAAGTGGCAATTAAAAAATTGACCTTCGATTGCCATCCTAATCATCATTCGCCAAGTGGCGATGAAAAAATCTATTTTCGGTTGCCAAGTGAAATGCAGTTTTTTCCATGGAAATATGCATCTCTACATTTATTACATCTAATTAGAAAAGCAGTTATTTCTTTTTCCTGCTGGATGCAAACAGATTTCAATAACATAGTTGTATTTTTAATTTTTTGCTGAGTTCTTTTATTGTGTTCAGTGTGGATTATTTTTTCAAGAAATACAGTTTCATTATGTTCATCAGCTTTGATTCCACATGCATTTCAAGCAGGGTTCGATTTAAGCGGTATCGCATCGCAGTTTGCGATTCAAATTTAACTAAAATGCGATCCAAGAAATGCATTAAATCGCAATCATTGCGATGCATATTTCCCACACCCTTTGTTTTGTCATGTACACTTAAAGTTAAAATTTAAAGATGTTTTTAGATGACATACATTGTGTTTTCACTCTCCCTAGGTGTTTATTTACAATGGAAGTACAGCGAGACACCATTGCTGGGTGCAGTTTTCCCAGTAAACACGTGATTTGTTCCCGCTCTGACGCTGTGATTGATTACTGAATCACTGTTACTTGCTAATCACGGCGTTTGCTCATAGAAGTTTGACGTGCGTGTTGTAGAGGTTCTAAAATGAACACTCACTACGATCCTTTTACTTTATTTATGCATCGAAACAGACAGCGCAGATTCTGGCCCCACTTCTTTGTTTCCGACCGTACTTCGCTTACCGTACGCGTTTGTTTGTTTGTTTCTCTCTCTTTTTTTTTTTTTACTTGCTATACAAAAGTGTCTATGTTACTTGCTATTCAAAACTGACTTTGTATAGCAGTTACTGCTATGCAAATTTCTTTTTCTAAATCGACCCCTGATTTCAAGTAATTTATTCATCATCGATGATCGATCGCCACCTAGTCATCACTCGCGAAGTGATGATTTAAAAAAATAATTATTGATTGCCAAGTGAAATACAGTTTTTTTCATCAAAATATGCATATCTACATTGATTACATCTAATTAGAAAAGTGTTTTCTTCTTTTTCCTACTGGATGCAAACAGATTTCAATGACATAATTGTATTTCAATATTTCAGTTTTTTGCCGAGTTCTTTTACGGCGTTCAGTTGAATTATTTTTTCGAGAGAAACAGTTTTATTTTGCAAAATATATTCATCAGCTTTGATTCCACATGCATTTCAAGTAATTTGTTAGCTATCAATCACCACTCGCCAAGTAGCGATTTAAAAATCTATTTTCAATCGCCAAGTAAAATGCAGTTTTTTTTCATGGAAATATGCATCTCTACATTGATTACATCTAAATAAAAAAGCGGTTATTTCTCTTTCCTACTGGATGCGAACAGATTTCAATGACTTATTTGTATTTTCAATATTTCGTTTTTTTTTTTTTTTTTTTTTTTTTTGGCCATGTGCTTTTAGTCAATGGCAGATCTAAGGGAGTTGCGATGGGGCGATCGTCCCTCCCTTGAGCCCAACAAAGGATTTGCAAAACGACTTTAGATGCTCGCACAAAAAGGGGTTGGGCCTAAATTCGAGACCGTCGCAACCCAGATCAGGTCGCGCCAACTTTATTTTACTACACTGGGATTGGTCTTCACATTTTCAGAAAAGGGGGTGGGTCAGGTCTTACATTTTTCTGCAGAGCTTGACCAACCCAACCCATACTGTTTTTTTTTTTTTTTTTTTTTTTTTTTTTTTTTCAGGTCGGGCCTGGCTTGGACTTCATTCTTTCTAGAGGTATACATGGATCAAAATCTCCAAGTCCAGGCTCAGTCCAGTATACAAGCTGCATGTTCGGTCCGCGATCAAACCAGGCTGTATGCAAGGGTGGATCTAAGGAGGAGGAGGGGCAATTCCCCCCCCCCCTCTCTTGGGTTAATAAAGGTATTACAAAGTGACATTATAGTACGAGATCCGGCTGCAGAATCTGTGTACCCATCGAGTGTTTGCTGAAAACCAAATTTTTACACATATTTATGATTAGGAGAATTTATATCTACCAGGTTGCCTATCAAAATGTGGCCGCTAGTATTTTTAATTAAATTATTAATAATTCATAATCCGTAAGAAATTTCACCGACTTGTTTTTTCAATAAAATGTCGTCTACTTTACGGCAACATCTATAAAGACTCTGAAAAATCATGGTTGCCGTTGCGCACCTGGCCGCAGCTCTTCGCAGCCAGGTATACACAGGTATGATTTTGTTACATTTATACACCCATAACGTACATTCATAATTTATATATCAAATTAAAGCTAATTTTTTTTTGTTTATTATTATATACGGTTGCCTGATTAAATCTGGCCGCAAATAAGGGTTGCTGGCTGTTAAATATAGTAAATATTTTGGAATAATCTCGCCAAAAGCAGACGAATTTAACGAATCTGAAAATTGATTTTAATTGACTTCACTGTTAAAAATCTGCAGCATTTACTGCAACGTCACTCCACTACTTTTATAGAATATCTCTCTTCTGACCAATGAGAATGCTCCATAGCACGGTGAATTGACCGTTTTCTATAAAAGCGGTGGAGTGACGCTGCAGAATCGTTTGTTTCATACACTGTTAAAAATCTGCTGCATTTTGTTGCAACGCACTGCATCGCTTGTATATAATATCTCTATTCCAACCAATGAGAAAGCTCCATTTCACGGCCAAGTAACCGTTTTCTATACAAGCAAGGGAGTGCGTTGCAACAAAATGCAGCAGATTTTTAACAGTGTATTTTTCAATTTTGAACAATTTTAATCAATTTAAATTGTGTTTTAAATGATAAAATATATTAGTTTCATTTTGTTATAAGTACATATAAACGTATATGACAAAATTACACTTAAAGTAAAGTAAAAATGCAAAACTAAAATTACTTAAACTAAATTTATTTAAATAAATTGAACATAGAAAGTTTTTTCTTTAAAAAGTATTAGAAGTAGAGTTGCAAAAAGTCAGTTTATTCCCGGGTTTATTTCCAATAGACTAGGTTTATTCCCGGGTTTATTACAAAAAAACCGAATTATTCCTAAAAATTCCGGGTTTTTTCCAGGTTTATTTCTAAAATCCCGGTTTATTCCCGGGTTTAAGCCGGCTTTTTTCTAACCTTTGCGACGCTAATTCGAAGCGTAAAAGCATATTTTCAAAATTTCGTTTTTTCGCCAACCGGAGATAAATCGCCAAATAAACGAAAATGTTATTATTTTTTTACGGACGTTATAAGGAGGTTCCGCCGAAATTTTTTTATAAACGTATATAACTATATGAGAAGAACATTCTGTATTTTTTTTCAGATTTTTCTGAGTATGCCCGTATGGAGACCTTCCTTGTTAGAATAAAAGTCGCAACTGATCCGTTGAGAACACTAGCATCTGACGCATGCGCAATGGCTTTAAACCGTCAGACAGCTGGCAAACGCTATCCTCGTCTGACTAGTGGTGTTACGCGCTAGCTCTCTTTCACTCTACTTTTAATATTTACTATATTTAACAGCCAGCAACCCTTATTTGCGGCCAGATTTAATTAGGCAACCGTATATAATAATAAACAGAAAAAAATTAGCTTTAATTTGATATATAAATTATGAATGTACGTTGTGGGTGTATAAATGTAACAAAATCATACCTGTGTATACCTGGCTGCGAAGAGGTGCGGCCAGGTGCGCAACGGCAACCATGATTTTTCAGAGTCTTTATAGATGTTGCCGTAAAGTAGACGACATTTTATTGAAAAAAACAAGTCAGTGAAATTTCTTACGGATTATGAATTATTAATAATTTAATTAAAAATACTAGCGGCCACACTTTGATAGGCAACCTAGTAGATATAAATTCTCCTAATCATAAATATGTGTAAAAATTTGGTTTTCAGCAAACACTCGATGGGTACACTGATTCTGCAGCGGGATCTTAGACTATTAGACATCCTCAGAGGAAATGACCTGTGGCGAAGCTCGAGCTCTTCACGGCCTAGCCCGTGTTGTGCCAATTTAAATCATGAGATGGTCAGGTCTTCTCTCATTTAGAATCGGGCTATGTTCTTTCTTTTTTTGCAAATTCGGGTCAGAATAGAGTTTTTTTCTTCCAGATCGTATATAAAGGGTTATCCAGGTATAAAAGCTAAACGTTCAATCCATCTCTGATTTAGATGTTATGAAAAACATTACTGGCCCGACTGCAATGGCAGATTTAAGGGAGGGGGGGGGGGCGATGGGGCAATCCTCCACCTCTTGAGTCCAATTAAGGGTCTTCAAAACGACATTATGTGGAAAAGTGGTTAGAACTTAAACTTGAGATCGGTGCTACCCATGTCGGGTCGCATGAACTTTAATTTATTATACTAGGACTGGGTCAGGTCTTCAAACTTTCAATAACGGGTTGGATCGGGTCTTATTTTTTTCTGCAGAGCTGAGCCAAGCCACACTGTTTTCTTTTTTCTTCAGGTCAGTTCTGATGGATTTCCTTCTTCCAAGAGGATACACTAAAAATGAGACAAGCTCGGGCTCTAGTTTTATTCTAATCTTCAGACTCGTGCTCATTTTTTTCTGAAACGGAAATTTTTTTATTTATCCATGTGTAAGAAAGATGGAAAGAACTTTTTTCCACTTAAAATTGCGTACTTATTCCTTTTCAAATCATTATGCTATTTTGATCAAAATGACGTTGAATTGAAATCATGTTTATTTATTTTAGTGTATTTCATTGCTTTTTCAAAAGAAAAATTTTGATAATTAGAGATTTACGTCTACAGAATTTCCGGCGACGATCTAATGGCGCCAATCAAAACAAGTACAACAATGAATTAGCTTTTAGTTGGCTTTCCGTTAGCAGAAGATATTTTTTAATCAGATCGTTTATTTATTTATTTATTTATTTATTATTTATTTATATAAGGTGTAGGGATGTGCCGAATATGAAACTAATCGGCCTGCCGAATATCAAAGTATTTGGCCGAATCCAATACTTAATAAAGCCTTTTAAAACACATTTTAAAAAACTTTTCACAATTTTTACTTTTAACTGTCAATTTATTAATATATTTAAAATAATTAGAAATAAAATCATATTTAAATAATATAGAATGTTTTTACATTATTTATTTGCTGTTTGTAAAGTTTAACTTAAGAAAACGACCATGAGAAGGATTAAAATTATGATTTATTAAGATTCTCCTTGGGAATAAATGATGCGAGTGCAGATGCAAGTTCCTAAATTCTATTTAGTAAATAATCTGTTTCTTGCTTTTCCCGAAAGTCCTTAAACAAGAAAGGAAAACTTTTGAGATTAGTAATAGCTATCAAGGCAGACAATTTTTTGTTTATGAAACCATAATCATAATCAACTTATTGAATCATAAATACATTGTACTTCATCTCATTCTAGGTCAAACTTGTGTTTTCGTTTGTTGCATTAACAATAAATAAGATACCATAACTATATTTTCAACTCACATGCTTTGATTTCTGTAAAATATTATATGATGGGAAGGGTGGAAAATCATTCATAAGAAAAGAACTATGAGCTAGATATTCCTTTATTCAGAATTAAGTTGAAAGTATTTATACTTTATATAAAAAAAATGTGCCTTGAGTTATTTAAAAAGAACAAATATGAGACTGTACAGTTTTTCTTCAACTTTTTTTTCATTATTTCTCTTTGATTTCAAAATGTTTCAATTCGTAGAAGAAATGAAATTTAAAATTTTACTAATTGAAAAAGTCTCATAATTATGCTTCTTAAATAAAAAAAGGCAGATTTTTTTTTTCAATACTGAATGTTCTTATAAAAAGCTCTTGTTTCTTTTATTAAATATTATGTAAAATTGTTTTAAAAAGTAACATTTTAATACCTTTAAACTTTGAATTATAAAAAGTGTTTAGAAAGCCGAATATTCGGTATTCAGCCAAATAGTTACTATTCGGCTGGCCGAATATTCGGTATTCGGCCCAACAATTACTATTCGGCTAGCCGAATATTCGGTATTCGGTCAAAATCACTATTCGGTGCATCCCTAATAAGGTGAAGAGAATATTTTCTACTGGTTTTAGAAGATGAGAATTTGCTGGAAGTTTTAAAATTATTTAATGTTCTATTGTGCATGAGTCAGTCATTTTTCATAGCAACTAATTAGTGTTTATTATATCTATTTGTCATCATGAACTCTGATCATCCTGAGGACTCTGTATACATTTTCGATGTCACTTTTCTCCGTAAGTAAATATAATTATTAAACCATGTTATTCCGATAGAAAGCAATCGATCAATATTTCCTCTTTTCCTATAAAACCATCGGACTTTTAAGATAACAGTGTCAATTATTTTTTTAATTTTCGTTGATTTTGATTTATGTTGAAAATGCAATATTACTTTTAAAATAATTTTTTAATATGATTTTTATTTTATATATTTTTAGTATCGGGGTCTAGTGACAAAAACTCTTTCGGGGGCGGGGGGTGCCGGGTCCCGGAAAACGAGGCCGAACTCATCTGTAGTATACATAGGCCAAGATTTTCAAGCCCAGGCTCTGTCCGGTATAAGACTAAACGCTCGGTCTGGGATTGACACAGCCCGTATACTGTGGTGGATCTAAGAGGCGGGGGAGGGGGCAAATAAGCAATCCCCCCTTGGGCTAATAAAGGGTTTACAAAGTGACATTACATCACGAGAAATGACTTGGAGCGAAGCTTGAGCCTGTCACGGCCATCAAATTTTGTGAAATGATCGCAGAAAAAATGCAAATTTCTTCAAAGGATTGTAGAAAAGATACAAATTTTGCCAAAAGATTGCGAAAAAGAATGCAAAATTTATCAAAGGATTCAACCCGATCAAAATCAGGTCAAACCGAACCCTTCTCGCAACAGTAGAAACCCAATCCTAAACTGACCCAAACCAGAAATGTATGTCGAACTGCCCTAAATGCACTAAGTGCAGCTAAAAAGTAAAAGCCAACCCGACAAAACATAATGTAGTGGTTGACCAGACCCAAAGAAAAAAGCAGAAATTAACTCAAACCGCATCAAACCAGAACCAAACACGACCCGCAGCAAAAACTAGAAATTAACCCGACTAGCAGCAAAAAGTAGAAGCCAACCAGACCCAAACCCAACCCACAGCAAAAAAGTAGACGCAACACGACTCGCATTGAAAAAGATGAGCCCCTGCCCGTGCATCAGATTGGAGTTTCCAAATTTCAAAAATCCCCCCCCCAGAAATTTTGTGTTTTTAATGGTCAAAAAGTTCAATGTCACCCCCCCCCCTTCCCCCTCGGAGCCACAGAAATCCCTCCAGCAGAAAAGTGTTTGAATTCAACACTGCATTTATTTATTAATTAAAATCCAAAAAACATTGTATTATGTTTTATTTATTAATGATTCACTAGTTTTTGCCTAAGGGGGGGGGGGGGGGAGGGAGGAGTAGTCTTAAAGTTAAAATTCAAATTTGCAGGTCTGAGCCTTAAATCGACTTTATGCTTTCATCGGAAATTTGATTTAACTATTGGTCTTGAATAGATACACCGGACGCCGCGATTTAGTTAAATCACGATGTAGCGAAACGATGTAAGAGAAAGACGATTTAAGGGAAAACAGACATCTAGATATGCTACTGCTAGCAATAATGCCAACTGCATGTGATGTGTGTAGTGTATTAATAACACATTTATTCAGGGGTCCCCCCCCCTCCCGAAAATTTTGTGTTCTTAATTGTCAAAAAGTGCAATTTCTCTCCCCCCCCCCCAACCCCCCAAGCCACAGAAATCCCTCCGATAGTTGAAATTCAAATTTGCAGGTCTGAGCCTTAAATTGATTTAATGCTTACATCAGAAATCTGAATTAACTATTGGTTTTGAATAGATACATTGGACGTCGCGATTTAGTTAAATAACGATGTAGCCGATATAAGAGAAAGACGATTTAGGGAAAACAGATGTCTAGATACGCTACTGCTCACATAGATGTCAACTACATGTGATGTGTGTAGTGTATTAATAACATATTTATTCAGGGGTTTCCCCCCTCCCCCCGGAAATTTTGTGTTTTTAATGGTCAAAAAGTGCAATTTCTCTCCCCCCACCTAGTAATTAGACAAGTGGCGATTAAAAAATCTTTTTTCATCGCTGCGTGAGATGCACCTTTTTTCATGGAATATGCATATCTACATTGATTACGTTTGATTAGAAAAGTGGTTATTTCTTTTTCCTATTGGATGCAAACAGATTTCAATAATTTAGCGGTATTTTCAATATTTCGGTTTTTTGTCATGTTCTTTTAGTGTGTTCAGTTGGATTACTTTTTTCAAGAAATAAAGTTTTATTTTGGAAAATATATTAATTCATCAGGTCTGATTTCACATGCATTTCAAGTAAATTTACTGGACATCGATCACCACTCACCAAGTGGCGATTAAAAAATTTATTTTCAATCGCCAAGTGAAATGCAGTTTTTTTCATGGAAATATGCATCTCTACATTGATTACATCTAATTAGAAAAGCAGTTATTTCTTTTTCCTACTGGATGCAAACAGATTTCAATGACATAGTTGTATTTTCAATTTTTTTTTTTTTTTTTTTTTTTTTTTTTTTTTTTTTTATTGTGTTCAGTTGGATTATTTTTTAAGAAGTACAGTTTTATTTTGTAAAATAAATTCATCAGCTTTGATTTCACATCCATTTCAAGTAATTTATTGATCATCGATGATCGATCGCAACCTAGTCATTACTCACCAAGTGACGATTTAAAAAAATAATTATTGATCGCCAAGTGAAGTACAGTTTTTTTCATCAAAATATGCATATCTACATTGATTACGTGGAATTCGAGAACTGGTTAAGTCTTTTTTGGTGCGTTCGTAGTTATGTAAATATGTAGCACCTATAGTGATCGTTCAGTCTGTCCATCTGTCCGCATATAACAATGCAAAAACTACCCAACTGAATCGTTTGAAATTTAAAATACATAATTATTACATAATTTTGTCGAGTCATTTCAAATTTTATGAAAATCGGATGCATAGATCAATTACAGGGGCAATCAAAAGTATTCCATTACATTACGGTCAATGGGGAAAAAAGTTTCAAATGCATTTTAATCGTTTGAAATTTAAAATTCATAATTATTATATAATTTTTTCGAGTTATTTCAAATTTTTTGATAATCGAGTGCATAAATCAATTACAGGGGCAATCAAAAGTATTCAATTACATTACAGTCAATGGGGAAATATGTTTCAAATGCATTTTAATGGTATTACACTCATTCGAACTTAATAAAATTTATATGCAACTATAAAGTACATATTATAATATACATTTTACATAATTTGTGGTGCAAAGGACATTTGTTATTAATTTACAAGGCCACACATAAGTGTTCCATTACATAATGGTATAGGGAGAACATTGTTTGATGAGCGTTTTAATTGTAATTGACTATTTACAATTTTATGAGATTGATACATGAGAGTAATATTTTTAAAACTTTGTTATCGTACAAACGCACCTCATTTGCTATGTTTCACGTGCAATTTCCAACTTGTTTCTATTGGATGCATGCAGATTTCAATGACTTGTTTGTATTTTCAATATTGCGGGGTTTTTTTTGCCATGTGCTTTTAGTATATTCAATTTGATTTTTTTTTTTTTTTTTTTTTTTTTTTTTTTCAAGAAATATAGCTTTATTCTGGAAAATATATTAATCAACTTTGATTACACATGCATTTCAAATAATTTATTCCTTTTTGCACACTGGATGCAAATGGATTTCAAGGACATTTCAGTATCTTCATTTTTCAATTTCTGTTGCATGCTTAGCACTTTGATTATTTTTTCCCAAGATATACTGTTTAATGATGCGAAATACACTCGCCAGTATAGATGGCAAATGTATGTGATGTGTATAGTGCATTAAAAACACATTTATTTATTTATTAAAATCCAAATAACATTTTATTGTGTTTTATTTATAACTGATTCATTATTTATATCAGAGAAAAATAAAAAAAAAGTCTTAAGGTTAAAATCTAAATTAATCCATTTTCAGTTTATATTTTTATGCATTCTTTTGATGAAAAATTAATTTTCATATGTTTGAGTAATATTAGAATACTTTAGTTTTAATTAATGACTATGTAATTAATTAAAAAAACTTCAAGAAGGTTCTGTAATGTTTCAGGTAAATTGATTTTTACAACAGAATGAGGGAGCATTCAATGGATCTTTCTGCAGATTTGCAATTTTCTACTTTTTTTTGTCATTTACTTATCATTAAAAAGAGATATATTTTAAGATTATGTTTTATTACTAATCTTACAGGACCCAATGGTCTCAAAAATCTGTAACTTTGGTAATGTGGTCTTTCAATCTTTCTCCATTCACTATATGAATGTCAGCATTTATATTAAACACATTTTTTTATAATCTAAAAGTTAAAAAGGAACAACATTGCACCCTTTTTCTCATGTCTCCTCCGCCCTTTTTTTTACACTACTTTTCTTCTGAAGGTAAATGAACAGCTAAATTTATCATTGAATCTGCTTCTGTCTTACTTTAATAAATTTTTAATTCAGTGTCTGTAAAAACAAGTGTATGTATGTTGTTAGCAATGAAATGCTATTTGAGCTTGCTAGGGGAAGTCGCCCCCAGGCTCTCCTACTCCTTAAGTAATTTAGATTGTAGTGTCCAAAGCAAGTCAGACACAATGAAAAAAATCCTTCTCTTTATTTTATTTCTTAAAGGATGAGTTTATAAAAAATATTAAAATAGGTCACTAACTAAAAGAGACTTTGTGTGTGTGTGTGTGTGGGGGGGGGGGGGTAAATATACCTCTTTTTAGTTATTTGATCAATTAAATGCTAAATTAATACAGGGGGGGAGGGGGGTGCATAAAGCCCGTATTTTGTTGTTGAAAATTAAATAACAGGTTTCATATTATAGCCGGTAAAATTTTTGTTAAATCGCGATGTTAAGAAATCTCTACATCGCCCAGTTCTAATTCCAAAACATACATAAATTTTGGATTACAAGAATCTTCTCATTTATATTTTCTATTTCTCAGCTATTCATTAAATGTATCTCTGTCATATTACATAAAATCCTAATGAAATAACTGATTTGAATGACTATGTTTCACAGTTATTCCTCCTAAAAAAATTTAACATTTAGCAGTGAAATTAATACCAGTTTTCCATAGTGATCTGCACATTTCAAAAATCATATTAGTATTTTTAAATTTTATTTAGTTTTCGAGATTTTTTTTTCCCTCTAATTTTAATGACATTCTCTAATGATCGAACAAAATGACTTCAGTTTTGTGAGGGAAAAAAGAGGAAAGTACAGGGATTATTAATTTTTTCCTTTCATTTTTAATTTGAAATTAAAACTAACTTTTATTTCAATCAGTAATAATAATAATATGTTGTGATTAAATTATGTTTTTTAAAAACATTTGAATGAATAAAATCTTATTTTCACATACTCTATCTGTAAAATTCAATTTGCAGAAAACCAAAATTATCATTTTAATTGTTGATATAAATTCCATTCACTTAAAAATAATAATTCCACCCATAGAGTAAAAATAAAAAGAATAGTGATAAAGTATAGTGGCTGGAGGTGATTTAAAAATGTAATCCTAAAATCTGCTACATTAGACCCAAACAACAACCATGTACATGTTTTTGCAAAAAAGAACTTTTAATAATGCAACTATAATTCATAATACAATGAAATGTTATTTTAGAATGCTTAAATATAAGGAGATCATTTATATTTAGAGAAAAAATGAACAGCTGATGTTGAAGAATTTCGTCTCTGTTCCACATGAATATTTTGTTTAGGCCATTTAAATTTGATCTTTAACATGCATCATATTGCAAACCAATTTTATGGCATACTGTATCCTCATCTTTCCTCCATGAATTTCACCATAATTTTTGTTGTTGTTGTTGTTTTCTTCTTTAGTCCACAAATGTGCATAAAGATGAAATAGTTGTGAGAGAAAAATGCAATTTTAATTGAATTCTTCCAAATGACCTCATTTATGTAATCCTAATAAAAAAAAGAAAATAATAATAATAGGGATTATTACATATTAATATCATTTATCATTTTTTTAAAATCCTAATGAAATGAATTTATAAACATACTAATTTGGATACATGAAACAAATGTATAAAATAATAATTATTTAATTGAATGTAAGGAAAATAAAATTTTACTGCTTAGTTTTTTTGTTTTTCGTTTCAATTTAAAAAATAAAATGACATCAATAATACAATAATGAAACGCCGGCATCCAGATAAATTTCTCGTTATTAGCGAGATAACGCTGACCAGTCAGAAACCTGCTTTTTTTTTTTTTTTTTTTTTTTTTTTCTTCTTCTTTTTGAACTTTTGGCTGTTGGAAGTAAAGAGCAAAAAGCCCACAAAATGCAGCTTCTGAACAGACAATCTAATTAGTCTATATCTGGATCCAAACTATTATTAGCAATAAAAATTCTTGCAAATATTACAGAAATGCCATAAAAACTAAAACATATTAATATTTTAGTAATATTAATTTTTTTAATATTCTGCATTTAAAAATTTTAAAGAGTTATTTAAATTTCCTTTGGAAGTTTTCCGGTATCTAAAACAAATACATGAAATTGCCCAACTGAATGCAGGTAGAAAAAAATAACCCCTTCGTTTTCTTTTCAATTTTAGTAATAAAATGAAATCAATAATGCAAAAATAACATTTGCTCTTCTCTTTTTTGCATTTATAGCAGGGGGGGGGGGGGGAGGGGTGCCGTAAAAAAAGAAAAAATACTTTAAAACATTTTAATTATTACACACAACAAAAATTTCAAGTGAAAATTATGCCATTTATTAAAATATTTATTTAAACTACTAAACAATTATTAACTAAATATTATTAACAATATTCATTTGATATCATACTTGGACTCATTGTAAAGCATGGCTAAAAAAAAATTCCTTAAATATTTCATCCCTTGATGCAGCAAAATTTTAGGTTTCCTGTGATAAATATTTTTGATTTATTCTGAATAAATTACTATTTGATAAATAATAGAAAATTCATATGTGATTTAATAAATAAAGTAACCAATTTGACACTTGATGCAGCATAACGTTTGATTTCCTATGATAAATATTTTTTATTTATTCTGTATGAATTACTATTTGATAAATGCTTAATAGAAAATTCATATATAACTTAATAAATAAAATAAATGATTTAAATTTTAAAATTAAAAATTAAATGAAAATATGCATGATGGTGCATTAAAATAGAGAAAAGAATTAAAATCTGCTACTGAAAATATTTATAAGTCAATCAAAACATAAAGTATAAATGTCAAATTTTAATGCATTGTGCATGTTTGTGGTTCTGGATGTTATTCTCTAACAGATTTATTTTTAAACCTCGAATCTAACAGAACAAAACGGGCTGTAGTGTTGACTTGAAAGTCTACTGGCAGCAATGTTTTAAACATAGACAAGCAGATATTTCTAAATTTGTAGCTGATTTTATTTATCAATTCTAAAAACAGCTGTCAGCTGTCCCAACAACAGTAGATGAAGCCATGGTAATCAAATAATATCCCATTTAAACTGAAAAGCTTTACAACTTGATTACAGAAAATAGTAGCATGATAATATTATCCAATCTTCCGTAACCTGTTAATATTTTAAAAGAAAATACACATTACCATGTTTTCATTGTCGGAATGGAAGTTGAGGATGTAGCTTGCACAGGGCAGAGCTGTCCAGTATTTATATAAAATCCAAGTCTGTGTGTTTATTTCACGGTTCCAATTGGATTACCTCATCAATCACGGCCATTATTCCAATGCAATAAATAAGGCCATTTTTAGATTTATGCATATAATCAATATTGTATCACATCTATTCTTCTTCGTTTTTTCTAAAACCTGCAATAACTATACAATTGTAATGTTTTAAATTAGAAATTAAAAGTAACAACCTATCAACATCGGATTACTGATATAAACAAAAGAACATTTCAGAAATTCAAATTAATTTCTCAATGCATTAAATAATGCATTAGTAGTTCAATATCTCATCTCAAACTAAGGAATAAATTTTTAATGCAGACTAAAATTTAAAAATTTGGCTGTGGTGAAAAAGCAAGTCATTTAATGACTCTGAAAATTGAGATGACCTGTGTAAATCAGGAGATCTGGCAACAGTAGTTTGGAAGGGAGGGAACTTATAATCATTGAAAATGTATTGAATTTTTTTAATATCTTTTGTCTGGTTGACTGCAATAGCTTGCTACTTTCTTTTTGTAATGGAAGTTACCTAAAAGTTGAGTGAAGAATTATGTATGTTTCCATCTTTTAATACTTTAATACAAGCTTTATAAAATATTTTTAGACACATTTTTTTTTGTTGTGCATTCATCAATATTTTACTTTAAAAATCTTTATTTCATTGCATTGTTTTTTTTTTTTTTTTTTTTTTTTTTTTTTTCTTATAAATGTTGACTTTATTTAAATAACATTTTTCTACTTTTAAATTTATTTTTTTCATAAATTGTATAAATTTCTTAGTTAATTTTTTGATATGGATTGCTTGTTTTGTTTTCTTGTAACTTTGATTTAATATTGTTTTATTTACTTTGAAGCTGCCAGTTTGTATATCCTTAGTTTTAAATATAGGAAATTGACTGAAAGAAAATTTTTCAGACTCAAGAACAAGAGGTTAGCCAAAAACGTAAAGAACTCAACGAATTAAGACAGGAGGAGGTCCAACTGGAAAACAAAATAAGTGCCGGTAAAAGCCAATTAGATGCCTTAAATAGCTCACTACAAACTACTATTCTACAAATTAGTCAGGTATGTTTATCAATTTTTAAATTTAAAATCATCACATTTTTAAAGTTTTCTTTTTTAGGTTTTGTTCACCTCATGAAACCCTTATAGCCTCACTTCTTTATCTCTCAATCTATCACAAGCTTATACTTAGAAACTAAGGTAAATGTACCAGTAGTATTACACTAAGGACATTTATCTAAATATTATTAAAGTATTAATGAATTGTAAAATACATATATATTTTTAACCTAATCCTAACCTTTATGTATCAAAAGAAACATTTAAATTTTTAAAAATATTCTTTGGAAAAAATGGAAAATGAAAAAATTTTGTATTCTATCATTTTCAAACTCAAGAAAATCATTGGGTTAGGTCACATGTTCAAGAAAATTCGATTAATGTATCATAAAGGGTCTGGATCAAGCTATTTATATTTAAAGAACTGTGTGATCAATTTTAATGAAATTTTGTATGTAACAGTTTTTTGACATGAGAAAACTAATGGGTTAAGTCACATGTTCAAGAGATTTCGATTATATAAGGGTCATGATGGGTCATGATCCAGCTATATCTAATGAACGGGTGGATTGATTTTAACAAAATTTTGTATACAACTTATTTTTGGCATGAAAAAATTATTAGGCTAGGTCACATGTTCAAGAAATTTCGATTTGTGGGTCACTTTTGGGTAATTTTAATTTTATCTAGATAATGTCTTGCACAATTTTGACAAAATTTTGTTTTTTATCATTTTTGGGTGCAAGGAAATTATTGGGTTAGGTCAGATGTTCGAGAAAATTCGATTAAAGGGTCAGGGTCAAACTAATTATATCTAAAAATGTCTCAATTGATTTTATCTAAATTTTGTATCTAACGTTTTTTGGCACACAAAAACTAATGAGCTAGGTCACATGTTATGAGAGATTTCAATTATAAGAGTCATTTGTGGATCATGATGGGTCATGCTAATTTTATGTAGAAAATGGCTCTCGCCATTTTGACTATGCTTTGTATTATATCGTTTTGGGGCAAAAGAAAACTATTGGTCTGGGACACATACTCATAAAAATCTGATTAGTGAGTCATTTTGGGTCATAATGGTGTTGTGTCGCTCCCCAATTTAAGATGGGCCGACACTAACACGTGGTAGAATATAATGCATTCTACCGAACTTAATCATAAATCTAATTATTTAAAAACTTCAAGGATAATCATTCAATAAAAAGGATCCTATAGTATTATTAAGTAAATCACCTGAAATCAAAAATGGAACATAAAAATGAATATGCTGCTGTGGAATAAAAATAATTAAAGATTTAAATCATGAATTCAATTATAACTTCCATTTTATTTAATTTTAACTTAAAATTAAATGATCATAATGAATACAAAGTAATATTGAATTTTTTGCTCATAATAAACAGTACAATTATTCATGACCCGAGGGTAATAAAACAATATAAAGGTACCTTATAAATTAAACATCTTAATTTCGAATCAGCATCAGGTCCATGAAAATATCCATTCCAGAAAAGAAGATTTGGGTGCTCTCTTGTAGTTTGGTCATCCTCTTAAAAGTTGCTCTCTTTCAAAGATCTTCAGTTACTATTTGTTCATCTCATTTCTTTGCCGGTCACATCCTCCTCATCGATGTTCCATGCTGCTCTTCCGTATCGTGCCGCCCGGCGTTCCTCTCTTCTCACCACCGCTAACCGAATCCAAAATCCCCGCCCGATTCACGCATTTGCCTTTATATGCTCGTTTTATCACTCAATTTCCGTTGCTTAGACAAAAGAATCCGTTTGATTGCCGACATGTATTGTTGTTATTTATTTTGGTTGTTCAACAATGTTTCTCATTTATTTAATTAATTAAACGGCATTTATGTTTTACAATTTTTTTTTTTTTTTTTTTTTTTTGGGTTAGCAAAATTTTTATAAAAAGAAAACAATATTGTTCGTCAAAACATCGACCACCTGCCATGTATGAATACATTACTCTATGTCTGGACCACGTGTATCTCAAAATATTAAAATATAAAATATCTTTGTATATTTTCAAATCACCTATTTCTACAAACTTCCAAAACAATCTTTTTAATTACATATTATTATTTTAAATCTGAATTTCACATCCATTATATTAAATATCTTCTGAGGAACGACTGTCTGTATTGGCCGGTGCCATGCCAACACAAACAAAACCTCTTCAAAAGTTATTAGACATTAAAAATATTCATCAGATATAATATGGAGTAATTTGTATATTGTTTGATAAAAAGAGATATATCCTATTAGCAAGTAAAAACTAATTATTTAAATAAAAAACTTATCATTTATTTTTTTATTTATTTTCCTATTATTTTAGACTCAAAATAAACAACATAACACATTACTTTTCCGTTCCGTCAAAAAAAAAAATTTATTGACTAAAAAAAATTTTTGGGAAGAAAGCGAAAACAAGTTTTTTACGGAAGGAAACTATAAATTGCAAGCAAAGACCCAAGAAACTAATTTAATGAAATTCAAGTAACATTATTCTATATCACCCACTTTCTCCAACAATTGACCCAACCAGGATTCAGATACAACGTACAAAATATTAAATATACAGTTGATTATAAGGTAAATTTGTTCCTGATTAACCAATATATTATACAAAAGACATGATACAAATACACTAGCATAAAAAAATATATACACAATACTACACAATACATTATTATTACAACTATACAATATGTATTTAATACAGCTAAAAGATTTATTGTCTCACAACAAAACCACGAGTGTCTCTGGGACGTAACTGATAATCACTAACAATTGCAGCACTCCCATACTGCTTCAACTTTTGTCCAGTCCTCACATGTGACTGAAAAGTTAAGTCTGTATTTATTTGTTCATTATCAGCACTATTATAAATATCTAGTATGTGATTATTACTGTCCCTAGAATCATTGTTACGGTCACAAATGTTATTTTTATATATCACATCAAATACCGGGAGTTGATCATCAATGTCCACAATTTAAAAACATCCCTAACATCTGTGTGTTGATTTGTGTCCTGTTCTCCGTCCTTAATCTCTTCCTCAAAAAGTGCAGGAAATATAATTCTCTGTGTAATTCGGGATATCTATCAACATGTACTATTTGTTCATCTTTGGGGTTTTGTATGTGTACAATTTTAAAATTTACTGTATTAGTTTGTTGAATGATACAATAAGTTCCTTTGTTGAACTGTGAAAGTTTTTTACTTGTATCTGGCTTAACTACTGATGTGTATAAGAGTACTAAATCCCCCACCTGTAATTTTTTATCGGTGGCAAATTTTAATCTATACTCCTCCTGCTTTTCTGCGTCTTTGGTTAGATTTTGTTTAACCGTACGAAAAACTTTGCCTAGCCTTAATTGTAAATCTTCGCTAAGGTCCCGGGTATCTGCATAAAATCTCTGAATGGGTTTAGCTATGAGATCAACAGGTAAAAGCAGATCCTTTCCATATACTAAATGTGCTGGGGTATCACCTATAGCTGCGTGATAAGCTGTTCTGTAAGCCAATAATGCAAAATGTAAAAGTTTGTCCCAGTCTTCATTTGAAGAATCCACTAAATATTTTAGCATATTAACTATACTGCCATTTGCTCGTTCCACAACCCAGTTAGCACTCGGATGATAACTAGTCATAGTATGCTTTTTTTATGCAAAGCTTCTCATATTTGACATGATTAAGTGTATGTTTATATTTTCCCCACCAAAAATAATTCTTCTTTGTCTTAATTAGAGTTCTTTTAAAACCAGGATGTGCTGACGTGACTGAATCGTGAACTAAATTTAATACCTGAGAAATTAAAGTTTTAGGTATAACTAATTTAGTGTGATTGTCATTATACGAATCTCATTTGTTAATGCAATATAGTAAATTATCCTTTAAAAAGAAAATTAAATTATGTAATTAATCGTACTTCATTCTTATCTGTCAACTGGTCGATTTATGTCTTTGCACTTAGCATCTTGATTTTGTAAGGACCTAATAAATTCTGGTGAAATATTTGGATTAACATTTACTTCCTGTATTACATTTCTAGATAGTACATCAGCTGGAATATTGCATTTTCCTGGAGTATGGCAGTATTTTATGTTATAATTTTGCAAAATTCCCGTTCTGATTCGCACATTCGTCTTTATATGCTCGTGCCTCATCACTCAATTTCTGTTGCTTAGAGAAAAGAATCCATTTGATTGCTGACATGTATTGTCGTTATTTATTTTGGTTGTTCAAAAATGTTTCTGATTTATTTAATTAATTAAATGGCATTTACGTTGTACAATTTTTTTTTTTTTTTTTTTTTTTTTTTTTTTGCAAAATTTTTATAAAAAGAAAACAATATTGTCCATCAAAACATCGACCACCTGCCATGTATGAACATTACTCAATGTCCACACCACGTGTATCTCAAAATATTCAAATATAAAATATCTTTGTATATTTTCAAATCGCCTATTTCTACAAATTTCCAAAACAATCTTTTTATTACAAATTATTATTTTAAATTTGAATTTCACACCCATTATATTATCTTCCGAGGAACGATTGTCTGTATCGGCTGGTGCCATGCCAACACAAACAAAACCTCCTCAAAAGTTATTAGACATTAAAAATATTCATCAGATATAATATTGAGTAATTTGTATATTGTTTGATAAAAAGAGATATATCCTATTTGCAAGTAAAAACTAATTATTTGAATAAAACAACCTATTATTTATTTTTTATTATTATTATTTTCCTATTATTTTAGACCAAAAATAAACAACATAACATTGAGTTAGAGTCATTCTAATTACATATATTAACGACTCAATCAATTTTACCTAAATATTATAAAGAAACGTTTTTTGTCACGAGAATACTATTGGGCTGAGTCGCATACTAAACGAAATTTCGGCTTTATTGCTGAATGCTGTCAAACTAATTTTACCTACGAAATGTCTTAAATGATTTTGATTCAATTTTATATTCTAATGTTTTTGATTATCTGAAGACCATTGAGCTAAGTCACATGTTTGATCAAATTTGATTAGTGGGTTCATTTTGAGTAATATGGGTCAAAGTCACGAGAATATGATAACAGCCAATAAGTTAGTGATATTTGACAAAATATTGGCAACATTTGGCCGAAATGTCGACTATTAAGGTTACAAAAGCAAAAACACATATTTGGCAAAAAATATTGTCCTTCAGAATATGAAAAAAAAAATTTCACACTTTTGATAGGAATCGAGATGCATGGTTAAACCAATCAGAGTCAAGCTAAAAAAAATTATTTGAATCGATGTTATTTCATTGTAAATTTTAAAATAAAGTAAAATTTATAAACATGTACATAGAGATGGGAATGCTCGGAAAAAACCTGGAAAAATTAGGAAAAAAACCTTTTTCCGGTTTTTTTCCAAAGGCTTATTTTTCAATTTTTCCGAACTGGAAAAATTGAAATTTCATTTATGAGATAATATAGTGAAAATTTTGTACTAGCTACATTTCATACTTTTTATTTTATTTGTTTTTATGTTGAGTGTCCCACATGAAAACTTTAATGTGGGTAATCTGATCTCTGAGCAGAAATCTGTTTGAGAAGACTTGAAATGATCCTTCACATTTTTTTCTTGTTTGAAACACAAGACCCTTCGCAAAATTTCTCTTGAAAATAGACATTTCAGAAAAAAGTTTAATCTACAAATTGAATCTTTCGCAAATGCAGTGATTGAAGAAAAAAAAGTCTCATGCCATATAGCAGCTGAATCTTATCAAGTTGTATATATGCATAAATAACTTTATTTAAAATGTCTAAATAGGACTCTAAAAATAGTAATAATTTCTTATTCACAAATTCTGAATATATTTTGAGTATATATACAAAAAATTCACAATTTCACAAAAACAGGATTACATGAAAAAAATCTAGTTGTATAATTAAATGCAACTTCTTTTTTAAAAATTAATTCATGTGCAAAATTATTTCAATAATATGCCGATTAATAGAAATGGTAAAATTAAAAAATTAACATAAAATTTGAAGCATGCATTTATTATTTTTTTTATTTTTTTTTTTTTTCTATCTTTTCAAGAAGTAAGTATTGAATTCGTGAAAATTTTGACTTCCAGTTTTTTGTGTATTTAAATATTTTAGAAGGTCCTGAATACGATTTGATAGTTTTTGGAAAATGTCTGTCACACTGTGAGTCTGTATGGGACAAAAGTTTTATGGGCATTCGATCTCAAGAACTGATGCACATAATTTCACAAAACTTTAGATTCAGTTACACCTTGATATAAACTCGAGATGTTTAGTTATTAGTGTATATCGCACAACTGATGTTCTGAACACTACTATGCTGCCGTATTCATAATTTCCACAATAGTTCTATCTCAAGACTTAATGTATGTATTTTCATAAAACTTAAGATTAAGTTAATCTTTGATATAACTTTGTGCACATTACTTTTTGGTGTAAATCGCTCAACAGATGACGCTGCTATACTGCATTATTCATGATTATCGCAATAGTTCTATCTCAAGGACTAAAAGACGATTTTTTATCAAACTACATATTCAGACAGTTCCTGATATATATTAAGATTGTTTAGTTTTTGGTGTAAATCACTCTATAGGTGGCACTACTATGCTGCATTTTTCAAGATTTCGTTATAGCTGATTAATTGAATGTTTTTTCAAGGTATTGAATCTAAAATTGACCTCCATTTTACCGCAATAATGTACAGTAATGTCGCAAAAATATGGGCAGTTTGCATTAGAAAAGTACAACTGCGATGAAAAAAAAAAAACCCATATTTTATTACAAGTAACTATGTTCCAAATTATACACAGGGCCGGCGCTAGAGATTTTGCCGCCTGAGGCGAGCATTATTTTGCCGCCCCTATGACGTAACTGTTTCACCACTATTCAAATATTTTTTAGAATAGTAAATTAACATGCTGTTTATCATTTATCCTGAAAATAAATATACAGTAGAACCATCCAATCCAAAATTCCGATTAATCCGAACCAATTTTATTTTCGAAAATTATACTTCAACAAGATTAACTGAAAAGATTAACTTACAAAATTTTCGGAATTATAGGATAAATGTCGGAAAAACATGTAGAAATTAGATTTTTTTTTTTTTTTTTTTTTTTAAATGGCAGTAAAGCATGTTTTTTTTTTAATTCTTTAATCAGCTTGAATAAAAAGAAGTTACTCAATTTTGAAAAAAATTACAACATATATACACGAATATAAAATGAAAACGTAACACATAAAAGGTTTACTCGTAGAAGCCACCTTCAAATACCTTTAAATCCGAATACCAGTTTGTTTGCCATTGCCAATCATTATAAAAATACAATAGAGAGCTGATTATCCAGACTGGTAGGGAGCGAGATCGAGGCCGATCCGATAGATAGAAAATTCAGATAGTTGGACAATTTTAAAAAACGGCTATTTCAGTTTTTTAAAGTAGCTTTCCTTCAAGTTTTTTCAAGCTTAGTGTAGTGCACGTTTTGTAGTAGTGCACATTTTAGCACACTGCAATAGACGTATTTAGAATTCATTTTTTAAATTTTTTTCTAAAAAAATTGATATAACTTTATACATAGATGTACACATAGAAACTGTTACATGTATATACATACACTGTACAGTGTATACATTTACAAAATATATCGTGATAGGGAAAAAATTTTCTTGATTGTCTTCTGTTAGAAAAGTGGGATTTTCATGAGGACTTGCGCATTGGAAATGAAACTTATTTGGTTCTAGTTAGTTTATTATATGCATCATTTGCTCTCTTTGCATTTGTTAGAGGTATTATTTCAAAATTAGGAAATAATTATTTAACTGTTAACTTTTGTTACATCCAGCCGAATTTATCCTATCGCACCTAAAGAACCAAATGCGCCACTTTAAAAAATTTGGAGAAGGCAGAAAAAAATGTATGATCGTTGATCGGCCGGGTAATTGAACAATCCCGTTAAGCGACGTCCGGATGTTCGATGCTCTATTCTATTTTCTAAAATATAAAATGTATTTAATTAAGATGATAAATATTTATTTTTCCTTTCAACAGTTTGATTTCGCAAATTATTTACAGAATTTTTATTTTCTTTCCTCATCGTCGATGTGGTGACTGAGCTATTTAAATGGGTTGTTACGTAATTTCTCATTCCGAAGCTCCATTGGATTATTATAAACAACAGGAGTGATTAAACAAGGAATACTATTTTTTTCCATAATCGTGCCGGACTGTCCGGTATTCCGGTTTAAAGGATGTTTACTGAATTCTTAAAACTTACATTTTTTAGCGCGCATCTTTTTCATTTCTATTTTTATCGTGATTTCGAGAAATCCCAATTTTTTTGTAATCCGAACAAGCACCGGCAGGGCTGTAGCTAAGGGGGTGCTATCGGCGGTTCAATCCCCCCACCCCCTAAAACATTTTGAGTCTCCCCTGGAAAAGATTCCAAGATCACTAAATGAACTTATGTTCCGAAAATCCAAATGAATTTCTGTTGAAAAATCTAATTTAGTTTTGAGTTTTGAGGCCCTTTCATAGTTTTGCAGAAAGACTAAATTATAAGTAAAATAAGTGTTTCAACATTTTCTCATCCTATTTGCACACATGAAACTAACATGATAATTAATAATGTACTAGTTATACATTTGAATTTTTCATGACATATTCTTTTCTCCGCATAAATTGAAGTTATTACAACAGTTTAATAAGAAACATAGTACCTACAGTGCGAATATGAGTTAATGTATCTTTTTGCGTCATAGAGAGAAAATGAGCCCCCCTTCCCCCTATTATTCACTTCTAGCTACGGACCTGGGTTCTAATGTATATCAAACTAATTTACATTTTAAAAATGATCAAATTACTTATAATTTTTTGCATCTCATTAGAAATAACGAATAGCTTGAAATGAATTCACAAAAATTATCATCCTAACAATATTAACAAAAAAAATACCGTATCAAGAATAAAACTGACTTCTAAAAAACTCAATCTTCCTTGAAGAATTAAATAAATTAACGTTACGAATATTACATAGAATCTCAATTACACCTGGCTAGAGATGTAAATTTTCCGGAAAAATATAAGTGGCGGAAAAAAACTGGTTTTTTACCAGTTTTTTCGGAAAAATTGATTTTTTATGACTGTTTCTCCAAGATAAATTATATTTTCTTAGAGAATATTAAATAAACATTTTTTCCCATTTATTTGTATTAAATAAAAATTATTTTCACTTTATATTACAAAATAAAAAGAAAGTAGCAAAGCCTGCTTTTAAAAGTTTAGTTTTTTTTCCACAGCCTAAGAATTTTTAAAACACTATTGTTTATTATATCATATCTCTGTTGAAATGATTTTTCAGTTACATGGTTAACTACCAATTGACCTAATATAAGGACCTGAGGAAATATGTCTGCAGTTTGGAATGAAATAAATTATGCATTCCATTTATATAAGTATAGTTTTTAAGTAAATGATACTAGTTTAAAGAAATTGTTGCAGTTTTGTCATTATTATCAATATCAGTATTCAAAAAGTTCCATTGTTTGTTTTAAAAAAATGTATATTTTTACATTATTACACTTTTTTTCCTTACAATTATAATTTTATTTCCTTTAAAAAATATGTTTAGTTTTGGTATAGCTTTCCAATCTCAACTCAAAGTTTTGATTTAGTTTTAAAATCTAAATTCAAACAAAACTAAGTTTTAGTTTGGCTTACTCAGGTCTGCAACAGAAAAATACCATAGGATTTATTGACTTAGATTTTTACTCACTGAAACCAGAAAAAAATATATATATATTTTTTTTTTTTTTTTTTTTTTTTTTTTTTTTTTTTTAAGTTTAATTAAACGTAATTTTTTTCTTTTTACCCTGAAATCTGGTATTCTATTTTTGAGTAAGAAACCATATTCAATAATGTTTCCATATGGTAATTTCATATTTCTAAGAATGGAACTCAAAAGTTATGAAAACAGAACACTACAAATAGAAAATGCTCGCTATTTGAGGAATTAACAAAAGCAGTTACATACAGAGATTAACTTCTAGTGTGCTTTAAAAAACTATAAAAATTCAAAGTTTAATCAAGAGGGAATGTATTATTTGGAACATAGTTACTTGTAATAAAATATGGGTTTTTTTTTCATCACAGTTGTACTTTTCTAATGCAAACTGCCCATGTTTTTGCAACACTACTGTACATTATGGAGGTAAAATGGAGGTCAATTTTAGATTCAATACCTTGAAAAAACATTCAGTTAATCAGCTATAACGAAATCTTGAAAAATGCAGCATAGTAGTGCCACCTATTGAGCAATTTACACCAAAAACTAAACAACATTAATATATATCAGGAACTGTCTGAATCTGTAGTTTGATAAAAAATCGTCCTTTAGTCCTTGAGATACAGCTGTTGCGATAATCATGAATAATGCAGCGTAGCAGCGTCATCTGTTGAGCGATTTGCACCAAAAAGTAATGTGCACAAAGTTATATCAAAGATTAACTTAATCTCTGAAGTTTTATGAAAATACATACATTAATTCTTGAGATAGAACTATTGTGGAAATTATGAATAATGCAGCATAGCAGCGCCATCAGTTGGGCAATATACACTAATAACTAAACATCTCGAGTTTATATCAAGGTGTAACTGAATCTGAAGTTTTGTGAAATTATGTGCATCAGTTATTGAGATCGAGTGCCCATAAAATTTTTGTCCCATACAGACTCACAGAGTGACAGATATTTTCCAAAAACTATCAAATCGTGTTCAGGACCTTCTAAAATGTTTAAATACACCAAAAAACTGGAAGTCAAAATTTTCACGAATTCAATACTTACTTCTTGAAAAGATAGAAAAAGTAATAAATGAATGCTTCAAATTTTATGTTAAATTTTTAATTTTACCATTTCTATTAATCAGCATATTATTGAAATAATTTTGCACATGAATTAATTTTTAAAAAGAGAAGTTGCATTTAATTATATATCTAGATTTTTTTCATGTAATCCTGTTTTTGTGAAATTGTGAATTTCTTATATATATACTTATACAAAATATATTCAGAATTTGTGAATAAGAAATTATTACTATTTTTAGAGTCCTATTTAGACATTTTTAATAAGGTATTTATGCATATATACAACTTGATAAAATTCAGCTGCTATATGGCATGATATTTCTTTTTTCTTCGATCACTGCATTTGCGTAAGATTCAATTTGTAGATTAAACTTTTTTCTGAAATGTCTATTTTCAAGCGAAATTTTGCGAAGGGTCTTG
Source organism: Maratus speculifer (assembly GCA_964019185.1). Lineage (NCBI taxonomy): Eukaryota > Metazoa > Arthropoda > Arachnida > Araneae > Salticidae > Maratus > Maratus speculifer. The sequence goes on from OZ025294.1 coordinate 217,873,692, forward strand.
TGTTTCAAACAAGAAAAATATGTAAAGGATCCCTTCAAGTCTTCTCAAACAGATTTCTGCTCAGAGATCAGATTACTCACATTAAAGTTTTCATGTGGGACACTCAACATAAAAATAAATAAAATAAAAAGTATGAGAATGTAGCTATTACAAAATTTTCACTATATTATTTCATAAATGAAATTTCAATTTTTCCAGTTCGGAAAAATTAAAAAATAAGCCTTCGGAAAACCCCCGAAAAAAAGCGGGTTTTTTTCCCAATTTTTCCGTTTTTTTTTTTTTTTTTTTTTTTTTTTTTCCGAGCATTCCCATCTCTACACCTGGCAAAAAATTAGATTTAAAATAAGCATTTATTGCACCATATTATGTGAAAATTACAAAAGTCAAATTACGTATAAAGTTTGTATATAGAAAATAAGGATATCATTAACACATAAATTTTTATATCATATTAGCCATAATAAAATCCCACTTTAAATAATATTTTAAAAAAAAGTAGCTATGAAAAATAGAAAAATATTTCAAAATCAACTTGTATACATTTTTTTTTTTTTTTTTTTTTTTTTTTTTCAAAATCATTTATTATGACATAGTATAAAATGCTCTTTATCAAAATAGTTTATTATGTATTTCTAATAAAAAATAATTGCACTTTCATCTGCTAGAATAAATTATATTTAATACCAGTTTTCGATCCAAAACTGATTAAAAAAGGAAACACACAAAAAGAAACTGCACATGAAATTTTTGCTTAAATTAGAAATTATGATATGATCAAATATTTAGAGGATATTAGTGATATTTATAAAAAACACAACTATCAACAGTGAAATAAATACAATATAGTATAAAATGCTCCTTATCAAAATAGTTTATTGTATATTCCTAATAAAAATAATTGCACTTTCATCAGCTAGAATAATTTAAATTTAATACAAGTTTTCGATCCAAAAGAGATTGAAAAAAGAAAACACACAAAAAGAAACTGCACATGACATTCTTGCTTAAATTAGAAATTATGATATGATGAAATATTTACAGGACATTAGTGATATTTACCAAAAACACAGCTATCAACAGTGAAATAAATATGATATGGTACAAAATACTCTTTATCAAAATAGTTTATTATATATTCCTAATAAAAATAATTGCACTTTCATCTGCTTGAATAATTTAAATTTAATACTCGTTTTCGATTCAAAAGTGATTAAAAAAAAAATGAAACACACAAAAAGAAACTGCACATGAAATTCTTGCTTAAATTAGAAATTATGATACGATGAAATATTTACAGGATATTAGCGATATTTACAAAAAACACAACCATCAACAGTAAAATAAATATGATATAGTATAAAACACTCTTTATCAAAATAGTTTATTGTATATTCCTAATAAAAATAATTTCACTTTCATCTTCTTGAATAATTTAAATTTAATACCCGTTTTCGATCCAAAAGTGATTAAAAAAATGAAACACACAAAAAGAAACTGCATATGAAATTCTTGCTTAAATTAGAAATTATGATACGATGAAATATTTACAGGATATTAGCGATATTTACAAAAAACACAACCATCAACAGTAAAATAAATATGATATAGTATAAAACACTCTTTATCAAAATAGTTTATTGTATATTCCTAATAAAAATAATTTCACTTTCATCTTCTTGAATAATTTAAATTTAATACCCGTTTTCGATCCAAAAGTGATTAAAAAAATGAAACACACAAAAAGAAACTGCATATGAAATTCTTGCTTAAATTAGAAATTATGATACGATGAAATATTTACAGGATATTTACAAAAAACACAACTATCAACAATGAAATAAATATGATATAGTATAAAATACTCTTTATCAAAATAGTTTATTATATATTTCTAATAAAAATAATTGCACTTTCATCTGCTTGAATAATTTAAATTTAATACTCGTTTTCGATTCAAAAGTTTCGATCATAACCATTTCTCTTCGTGACAGCAGGGCGTAGCTAAGGGGGCGCTATGGGCGGTTCAGCCCCCTCTAAAATATTTTGAGCCCCCCCCCCCCCCCCCCCCCCCCCCTGAAAAACATTCCAAGATCACTAAATGAATTTTTGTTCCAATAAATTCAAATGAAATTTTGCTCAAAAATCTAATTTAGTTTTGAGATGCTTTCACAGTTTTGCAAAATTATTAAATTGTTTCTAAAATAAGTGTTTCAACACTCCCTAATCCAATTTGTACATATGAAGCTAACATAATGTTGAGTTTGGCACCAGATATACACTCAACATTTTCATCATCATATACTTTTCTTAGAATAAAATTAAGTTATTACAACAGTTTGATAATAAACATAGTTCAACAATGTGAATATGCACTAATTTATCCTTTTGCGTCAGAAAGAGAGAAAAAAAAATTATGAGCCTCCCGTACACTCTCTTAAGCCCCCCTATCGTTCACTTCTAGCTACGGCCCTGCGTGACAGGTGTCATAAAATTAAAAAGTGTAAAAAACGCAAACTTTATTAAATACATTTGTCACTTATTTTGAAACTTTAAACGTTTAATTTTAACAATTAAATAACATAAAATAAAATTGCACATATATTTTGGCAAAGGGGATCTGGAAAACATATGTGAAGAAAAAAATGTATCTAACAGTACTGCATAACCCTTTCTGTATTCGAAGAATGAAGCAATATGCTATTTTGAGAAAGTATGTCTTTTTGACACAAAAAATCTCAATATGTTTATATAATATATATTTTACAAAGAAAAAAAAAAGAGAGAGAGAGAAAGAGAAGAAACAAACGACCATGGTAATAATAAATTTGGCGCCCCTTCAATTTTCTGCGGCCGGGGCGACTGCCCCCTTCGCCCCTCGTTTCGCACGGTTCTGCGTAAATAGGAGCTGATTTACGTGGGACGCCTGACAACATTTATAACATGTTAATGAAATATGTTTTAAAGAATACTTTTTTTAAATGATCTGCAATCATCATCTTAAATTAAAAGAAAGAATAACATAATATATACCTGAAGTATGATTTTCTTCGTTATTACTATTAGCACAACATCTCTTTAACCATGCTGTCCAAAATCTGGTTCTTTACAATCAATTAATGAAAAGAATTGCACCATCGGATGACGGATAACACATATAAAATAAAGAAATACTAAATAGATGACGCAGCAACATTGAGAAAATGCTTTGGTTTATGTTTGGCGCCATCTCCCCTATGTGAATTCTGCTGATTTCAGTATGACTTCATTTTTGAAAAGAAAAAAATACGTGTGGCACTCGGGGACTACCGCGGTAAAGCTATTGCATAGCAATTTTTATCAACTTATGCAATTATAATTATTTATTTTTATTTATGCAGTTTTTTTTTTTTTTTTTTTGTCTTTGATATTAATTCAAGTTAAACATTTTGAGTGTGATGACCGATAACAATTTTTTTTTCCTGTATTGAACAAATGAGAAGTTAATATCGTTTAAAATATTTTCATTAGCTTACAATACATGTAGGTTAATCAGGAATTTTTATCACTGAAACTATACGTTTATGGTAGCTGAAATAAAAAACATAAGTTTAAGACTATATATTCTCAAAATATCTGAAAAATACCGCGTCAATGTCTGCCGAAGTCTACGGAAGGATACCATGCCAAAGTCTGCCAAACTGAAGCGACGTTAGCCGGAATGTTAGGTTTTTTTTCTCGTTACAGAATTTCTAGATTCTTTCGCCGTGCTCAAAGCCCACGATAAAAGCTATGCAATACCTTAATAAATTACAAAAAAAAAAAAAAAAAAAAAAAAAAATTGGCCGCGCTACGAAAATTAGATCGCGAGTTATAAGCATTTTAAATTTTCCGAACCTCACCGTGGGGATCTCCTGTCAGCAAAAATTAACACTGTCTCATAATAAATTACCAAACAAAATTTGGCCCCACTACGAAAATTAGATCGCGAGTTATAGGCATTTTAAATTTTTCGACCCTCACCATTGGGGATCTCCTGTCACTAAATATTAACACAGTCTCATAATAAATTACCAAACAAAATTTGGCCGCGCTACGAAAATTAGATCGCGATTTATAAGCATTTTAAAATTTTTGACCCTCACCATGGGGAGGTCTCCTTTCACCAAAAATTAACACTGTCTCATAATAAATTATCAAACAAATTTTGGCCGCGATACGAAAATTAGACCTCGAGTTATAAGCATTTTAACTTTTTCGACCCTCACCGTGGGGGTCTCCTGTCACCAAAAATAACACTGTCACATAATAAATTGCCAAACAAAATTTGGCCGCGCTACGAAAATTAGATCGCGATTTATAAGCATTTTAAAATTATTGACCCTCACCACGGGGAGGTCTCCTTTCACCAAAAATTAACACTGTCTCATAATAAATTATCAAACAAATTTTGGCCGCGATACGAAAATTAGACCGCGAATTATAAACATTTTAAATTTTTCGACCCTCACCGTGGGGGAGGGGGGGGGTGTCTCCTGTCACCAAAAATTAACACTCTCTCATAATAAATTACCAAACAAAATTTGGCCGCGCTACGAAAATTAGATCGCGAGTTATAAGCATTTTAAAATTTTCGAATCTCACCATGGGGGGGGGGGGGGTCTCCTTTCACCAAAAATTAACACTGTCTCATAATAAATTACCAAACAAAATTTGGCCACGCTACGAAAATTAAACCGCGAGTTATAAGCATTTTAACTTTTTCGACCCTCACCGTGGGGGTCTCCTGTCATCAAAAATTAACACTGTCTCATAATAAATTACCAAACAAAATTTGGCCGCGCTACGAAAATTCGATCGCGAGTTATAAGCATTTTAAATTTTTTTATCCTCATCATTGGGCGGGTCTCCACTCACCAAAAGCTACATTATCCTACCTTATTTTATCTTAAGACGATTCTTTGCTATACACATTCTATCAGGAATTTTTATTATTGAAACTATAGATTTATAGTAACTGAAATAAGATATATAAGTTTGAGACTTGATATCCTCTAAATATCTGAAAAATACCGCGTCAATGTCTGCCGAAGTCTACCGAAGGATACCATGCAGAAGTCTGCCGAAGTGAAACGATGGTAGCCGAGTGTTAGGTTTTTTCGTTATGGATGTTTTAGGATATTTCTCGTTACGGAATTTTTGGATTCGGTCGCCGCGCTCAAAGCCCGCGATAAAAGCTATGCAATAGCTTAAAATACGTGTGGCACTCGGGGACTGCCGCGGTAAAGCTATTGCATAGTAATTTTTATCAACTTATGCAATTATAATTATTTATTTATTTTTTATTTATGCAGTTTTTTTTTTTTTTTTTTGTCTTTGATATTAATTCAAGTTAAACATTTTGAGCGTGATGACTGATAACAATTTTTTTTTCTTGTATTGAACAAATGAGAAGTTAATATCGTTTAAAATATTTTTATTAGCTTACAATACATGTAGGTTAATCAGGAATTTTTATCACTGAAACTATACGTTTATGGTAGCTGAAATAAAAAACATAAGTTTAAGACTTGATATTCTCAAAATATCTGAAAAATACCGCGTCAATGTCTGCCGAAGTCTACGGAAGGATACCGTGCCGAAGTCTGCCAAACTGAAACGATGTTAAGTTTTTTTTCTCGTCTTAATGAATTACAAAAAAAATTTGGCCGCGCTACGAAAATTAGATCGCGAGTTATAAGCATTTTAAATTTTTCGACCCTCACCGTGGTTGGGGTCTTCTGTCACCAAAAGTAACACTGCCTCATAGAAAATTACCAAACAAAATTTGGCCGCACTACGAAAATTAGATCGCGAGTTATACGCATTTTAAAATTTTTGACCCTCTCCATGGGGGATCTCCTGTCCCTAAATATTAACACAGTCTCATAATAAATTACCAAACAAAATTTGGCCGCGCTACGAAAATTAGATTGCGATTTATAAGCATTTTAAAATTTTTGTCCCTCACCATGTGGAGGTCTCCTTTCACCAAAAATTAACACTGTCTCATAATAAATTACCAAACAAATTTTGGCCGCGATACGAAAATTAGACCGCGAGTTATAAACATTTTAAATTTTTCGACCCTCACCGTGGGGGGGGGGTGTCTCCTGTCACCAAAAATTAACACTCTCTCATAATAAATTACCAAACAAAATTTGGCCGCGCTACAAAAATTAAACCGCGAGTTATAAGCATTTTAAAATTTTCGAATCTCACCATGGGGGGGGGTCTCCTTTCACCAAAAATTAACACTGTCTCATAATAAATTACCAAACAAAATTTGGCCGCGCTACGAAAATTAAACCGCGAGTTATAAGCATTTTAACTTTTTTGACCCTCACCGTGGGGTCTCCTGTCATCAAAAATTAACACTGTCTCATAATAAATTACCAAACAAAGTTTGGCCGCGCTACGAAAATTAGATCGCGAGTTATAAGCATTAAAATTTTTCGATCCTCATCATTGGGCGGGTCTCCATTCACCAAAAGCTACATTATCCTACCTTATTTTATCTTAAGACGATTCTTTTCTATACACATTGTATCAGGAATTTTTATTATTGAAACTATAGATTTATAGTAACTGAAATAACATATATAAGTTTGAGACTTGATATCCTCTAAATATCTGAAAAATACCGCGTCAATGTCTGCCGAAGTCTACCGAAGGATACCATGCAGATGTCTGCCGAAGTGAAACGATGGTAGCCGAGTGTTAGGTTTTTTCATTACGGATGTGTTAGGATATTTCTCGTTACGGAATTTTTGGATTCGGTCGCCGCGCTCAAAGCCTGCGATAAAAGCTATGCAATAGCTTAAAAAAAAAGAATGGATTTGGTTGTTACTGTAGTTTATGTCTTAGTGTCGATTTAATTCATGTTTTACAATGACGTTTGTAAAGGCTTCTGCTATTACTAGGTTGTAATTATATAAAATGCACTCTATATTTTTATTTAAAAAAATAAAAAAAACTTTTTTTTAATTTTTTTTTTATAGTTTAGACAAACAAAAGAATAATGGATTATATGTTCAATATATATGCCAGGCAAATACCGCCCTTTTAGCGTGCGCCCTGAGGCGACTGCCTCACTTGCCTCACGTCTGGCGCCGGCCCTGATTATACATTCCCTTTTGATTAAACTTTGAATTTTTGTAGTTTTTTAAAGCAAACTAGAAATTTATCTCTGTATGTAACTGCTTTTGTTAATTCCTCACGAGCATTTTCTATTTGTAGTGTTCTGTTTTCATAACTTTTGAGTTCCATTCTTAGAAATATGAAATTACCATATGGAAACATTATTGAATATGGTTTCTTACTCAAGAATAGAATACCAGATTTCAGGATAAAAAGAAAAAAATTACGTTTAATTAAACTTAAAAAAAATATTTTTCTGGTTTCAGTGAGTAAAAATCTACCAGTCAATAAATCCTATGCTATTTTAGGTAGCTTTCATTACAAAAAGTAAAAAGCTACCTATTGCAGCCGTCCGGAGGAAAGCACTTCCAGAAAATTTTAGTATATTTTCACCGATCATGACCCCCAGACCCCAAAACCACCCTCCGTTCAAATGTTGACATATATATATATAACCATTTATATATATATATATATATCTGATTTTTGTCATGCGATAACTAACGTATTTATGAACCGATTTGAATGAAACCAGGGGTGATTCTCGTCCGAAAATTCCGAAATTTCCGAAAATTTAAGGCATCCTCTTCCGAAAATATGAAATTGGGTTATCAGTTCCGCATAGTTGCCAACTTGTACGGTTTTGCGCGCGGAAAAAACAATTGCATAGAAATGCAAATTTCGGAATAGTATCGCCGAATAGCATACATTTCGTCAATATTTCGTGGAAAAACGACAATTTCGTCAATGTTTTTGTAATCGAACTTTGTCAAAACATCGATGAAAAACGCGAATTTCCTGTGCGGATCGCGGAAAAAACGGCAATTTCACCAAATATCGCAGATAAAACGCTGATTTCTTCTGAAGACGGCGGAAAAACGTCGATTTCGTCTAAAGATTGCGGATATAACGCCGATTTCGTTAAAAGATCACGGGAAAAAACGCCGTTTTCGATAAAAGATCGCTTTAAAATATTTTGTCAAAAGAATATTTGAAAAAATACGCCGATTTCATCAAAAGATCATGGAAAAAACGCCGATTTCGTCAAAAGATCGCGGGAATAAAACGCCGTTTTCGAGAAAAAATCGCGTAAAAAAGCAAATTTTGTCTAAAGATCGTCGAAAAAACGCCGATTTCACTTAAAAAACCATGGGAAAACGTCGATTTCGTCAAAAGATCGCGGAAAAACCGCGGATTTTGCTAAAAGGTCCGCTGATTTCGTCCGAAAATAGCGGGAAAACGCCGATGTTGTCCGAAGATCGCTGGGGGGGAGAAACTCACGCCCCCCCCCCCCCCCCCCCCGCCGATTTCCGAAAATGCGATGCGAATTTCCGAAAAAAAAATTCCATCCAGAATCACCCCTGAATGAAACTTGGTATGTACATAGTACATACAATTGTCTCGACCGAGTTCGTTGGCCAGCATCATCCGCCATTTTGTTTCAAAATGGCAACCATTTTAAAATTTTTAAAAATTTTAAATTTAATGCAAAAAAATTAAAAGTTGTAAAATATTTTTCTTTTACGTGTTAGAAATTAAAACAACGATTCTAGAACACTTTTTATTTTGTCTATATCTTAAAAAATGATTGAGTTATAGCACTTTGAATTTTTCTTATGGCTGACATTTTGAAACGATCTGATTTTTGTCACGTGATAACACGCGTGTTTATGAACGGATTTGAATTAAACTTGGTATGTACATAGTAAATACAAATGTCTCAACCGAGTTCGTTAGCCAGCATCATCCGCCATTTTGTTTCAAAATGGCGGCCATTTTAAATTTTTAAAAATATTTAAAATTTAAAATTAAATGCAAAAAAATTAAAAGTTGGAAAATATTTTTCTTTTACGTGTTAGAACCTAAAACAACAATTCCAGAACACTTTTTATTTTGTCTATATCTTAAAAAATGATTGAGTTATAGCACATTGAATTTTTATTATGACTGACATTTTGAAACTATCCGATTTTTGTCACGTGATAACACGTGTATTTATGAATCGATTTGGATGCAACTTGGTGTGTACATAGTATATACTGAGGCCTGAATCGAGTTCGATACTCAGTTCCATCCGCCATTTTATTTCAAAATGGCGGCCATTTAAAAAAATTTATAAATTTTAAAATTTAAAATTAGGTACAAGAAAGTGAGAAATTGAAAAAGATTTTTCTTTTATGCATTTGAACTTGATACAAAGATTCCAAAGCATTTTTTGTTTCGTCTGTATCTTAAAAAATGGCTGAGTTTTCGCATACATATATTAATCGATTTCAATATGAGTGTGCATGTGCACCTGAATTAAGATTTCGACCTAGCTCATAATCAGGTTCTACTAATTTGAGCTTAGTATTTTTGAATAATATAACTTAATTTAAAATAAATAAATAAATATATAAGTATATGAAAGCTACATCTTCCTCCCGGCATTGCCGGAAGGACTATTTTAGTTGCAGACCTGAGTAAGCCAAACAAAAACTTAGTTTTGTTTGAATTTAGATTATAAAACTAAATCAAAACTTTGAGTTGAGATTGGAAAGCTATACCAAAACTGAACATATTTTTTAAAGGAAATAAAATTATAACTGTAAGAAAAAAGTGTAATACTGTAAAAATATACATATTTTTAAACAAACAATGGAATTTTTTTAATACTGATATTGATAATAATGACAAAACTGCAACAATTTTTTAAACCAGTATCATTTACTTAAAAACTACACTTATGTAAATGGAATGCATAATTTATTTCATTCCAAACTGCAGACATATTGGTTCAGATTCTTACATTAGGTCAATTGGTAGTTAAACATGTAACTGAAAAATCATTTCAACAGAGATATGATATAACAAACAATAGTGTTTTAAAAATTCTTAGGCTGTGGAAAAAAAACTAAACTTTTAAAAGCAGGCTTTGCTACTTTCTTTTTATTTTGTAATATAAAGTGAAAATAATTTTCATTTAATACAAATAAATGGGAAAAATTTTTTATTATTTAATATTCTCTAAGAAAATATAATTTATTTGGGAGAAATAGTCATGAAAAATCAATATTTCCAATTTTTCGGGGGGGGTTTTTTTCCGAAAAAACCCGGTAAAAAACCAGTTTTTTTCCGCCACTTATATTTTTCCGGAAAATTTACATCTCTACATGTGCATACAAACATAGTTTTCTTATTGATTATTATTGTAAGTAATACTATTATAAACAGCACATTTTATAGTAATAATACAGAGAGAATGATACAGGAAAAATACTATATTGAGTTGAACACAGACCAAGTTTAGCTTGGTCAGGTCACCCCTGCTAGTTACATATATGTATATATATAGATTAATATAGATAAGATTTGTTAGGTTGATTATTTTGGGTCTAAAATAATTTAAAATTATATTTAAAAAAATAATAATAATAGTAGGTTATTTTATTTAAATAATTAGTTTTGCTTGCTAATAGAATATATCTTTTTTTATCAAACAATTTACAAATTACTCCATATAATATCTGGTAAATATATTTAATGTTTAATAATATTTTAATATTTTTGAGGGGGTTTTGTTGTGTCGGCAAGGCGCCGGCCGATACATCGATATTCCTCGAAAGATATTTAAAATATATGTGAAATTAAGATTTAAAATAATAATGTTTTGGAAGTTTGTAGTAATGTGTAATTTGAAAATATACAAAGATATTTCATATTTCAATATTTTGAGACGCACGTGGTCCGGACATTGAATAATGTATTCATGCACGGCAGGCGTCCGATGTTTTGACAGACAAATTGGTTTTCTTTTCATAAAAATTTTTAATAACAAAGAAAAATTGTACAACGGAAATGCCGTTCAATTGTTTAAATAAATGAGAAACTTTGTTGAACAACCCAAATAACTAACATTACATGTCAGCAATCAAACGGATTCTTTTGTCTACGCAACGGAAATGGAGTGATTTGGCACGTGGATATAAAGGCAAGCGCACGGATCGGACGGGGGCTGGAATTCGGCGAGCGTCGAAGAGAAAGTGTGCTGCCAGGAGATTTTTGGTTTCAGCGAACGGCGGTGTGGAACGAGGATTGTTGGTCAGCCGGAGACGCCAAGCGTAGCGTGGTACATCGTCGGAGAGCATGTGAGCTGTAAAGTTAAGAGACGAACGAAGATATTGCCGAAGATTGATGAATGAAAGTTACTACAAAGAGGATGTCCGATTCTACAAAGATGCACCGTTATCTAACTAATGGGAATGTCCACTTTCAAGGTCTTGATGTTGATTCCAATATGTAAAATTTATTAAAGGACCTATATATTTCATTCTTCCCCGGGGACGTATGCAAATGTTCTTTTACTATCATGCATTATCTACTGATATTAATTTTGTAATTCATTAATGATAATTTATTTCTTATTTAAAATTTAAATAAATGTAAGTTAAAATTTAATCCATGATTTAAGTCATTACTTATCTTTTCCCACAGTAGCTTATTTTCTTTTAGAATGCTTTTGATTTGTAAACGATGTTATTTAATTATCACTATACAATCCAAAATTTTGATATAATTTCATTGAGAATTTATTTAATAGGTTTTATGTTGAAGTTCAGTAGAATAATATTTTTATTCTACCACGTGTTAGTGTCTGTCCATCTTTATTTGGGGATCGACACAACACATTTTTTTTTTAAATATAATTTTAAATTGTTTTAGACCCAAAATAATCAACCTAACAGATTCATAAAAGTTACATGAGTATTTTAAGAAAAAAATAAGATAAATCTATGAACATAAGTATGGCTCGAAAGCACTTATTCTTCATTTACCTCAGTGTAGTTTCAATAAGTCCAATAAATCTGTGAAGAATGTAATCATGTTTTATACTAAACAGATCTATTTTCTACTGGTTTCGATAATCTGTATATTTAAGGCTCCGCTGCACTGAAACTCCCCGATCGCGAAATCCCATGTTAGCCTATGGGAAAACTTCTAAGCGCGATTACTCATTACCTAATATAATTATTAAAATACCGTTTTCACCGTCAGAAAGTGGACGTCAGATGCCGATGATGTGCATTTTAAAAAATTGTCTACGCAAATTTTAAGTATCTTTTAAGAGGATGATAAATTTTAATCAAATGGAAATTTCAAAGTTTATAGGGATTTTTTATATACTTAAAATTTGCGTAGACAATTTTAAAAAAAGCACATCATCGGCATCTGACGTCCACTTTCTGACGGTGAAAACGGTATTTTAATAATTATATTAGGTAATGAGTAATCGCGCTTAGAAGTTTTCCCATAGGCTAACATGGGATTTCGCGATCGGGGAGTTTCAGTGCAGCGGAGCCTTAAAAGACCAAGCTGTTTAAATTCATATGTGCCTATTCTGGCTATTTTTTAATTTATTTCCATTTTTATTTTTGATTTTAAAAGTTTTTTTTTATGAAATTTCTTTAAAAAAGTGGCAGTTGGATTACTTGCATTGCTGCAGAGAAAAGAAAAATAATGGAAAATATTCAGACACATGACTTTTTGAAAGTATTTTTTAACTTGCGAGTTAAATTTCTGCAAAAAATATTTATACACTTGTACTTTATTTTGATAAGCAAATAAAAATTCACATTTATTGTGACTCATAAGAATAACGCTTATTGGGTTTACTTTATCTTTATGCATTTTAATTTTAGTGATGCCATTTTTTTTTCATTACAATGAAATAGAGAATATGTTTTTATTTTAATACATGCTTGTTAAGCATAAAAATATGTATATGTATGTGTAAAAAGTTTGTTTCAGTGTAAATGGCTACATGCTTTGTTTAAAATGTATTTTTACCTTGATACAAATAAAGAGAAAAAAAATAATCTGATGGTGTCAAAATGATGTAATTTTCACGGATTTTTCATTTTGTGATAGTAAAGATTATAATTGGATACTTTATTATTTCATCTTGATAAAATGTTCTCTCTCACTTTAAAAATATATAATTTTAGGTAAAATGTATTCATTTTTTAATAAAGAATTCAGAAAACTAAAGAATTTCAGGAAAATTAAAATTAATAAATAATGGTTTTACAGAAAAAAAAAAAAAAAAAAAAAAAAAAAAACTTGATCTATGGCTTATTTTTTATAGGATTAATTTTTGTAGGTTTATTATAAATTTATTTAACATCTCTTTTTATTATCGACAAAGTCCCATTTCTTTCATTGTGTAAGTATCAGAATTCTTTGTTGTCGTCAAAAGATAGTACAGTAGACTCCCTCAAATCCGCACAGCTTGGGACCAGAGGTTTTGCGGATTTCTGGTCATTGCTTTGTTTACATTTTTTAAACAGTAATTTGAGTGCAATTTATAGTACATTCGGAACTATAATGAATGCTTACCATATAATAAAATAAGTAATAAACTAAAATAATAAAAATTTAGATAATCTTTAAAATGATTAAAGTACTAATAGCAAAGGTCAAGTTAATAATCAATAGTGTATGATTAAATATTTATTATAAAGATTAAATGTATTTTTCCAAAATTAATCAAACAAAACTTGCCTCATAAAAGTACATTTCTAATTCACATCAAAATCATAAAATAAGGATTTTTTTTTTTTTTTTTTTTTTTTTTTAAGTTTAGCCAAAAAATCTTGATTAATGCATAAATATATTTGGTAAGAAGATTGTGATTACCAGTGATATCAGCAATATCCTGAATTTCCCCCCCCCCCCAAAAAAAAAAATATATATATATATATATATATATATCCTTCCTTCATGAAAAAAAAATATGAATAGAGTATTATTGAGAAAATTACAAATTAAAAAATACATGGAATTGATACAAAACTAAAAAAATCAAATTTTGCCCCAATATCCAATTTGAAAGTTTCATTGTTTACATCCATAAAATAAGTGCGGATTTTAGAGAGTTGCGGATTTGAGGGAGTCTACTGTAGTCTATTTTTTAACGGCAGTTAAAACCCAATTGCAATTTTTAGAAATGTATAACGACAGTGACAATGGACATCACTAAGGCTTTCCCTTTTATCACATTTTCATTACTTCTAAATCTAAATACTGTACAATTTCAATTGTTACATGATAAAACAGGAATAAAAATTAGTTTTAAGATGAAATTTATTTTAATACTGACTGTCAATTTAGAACCATTTTTAATTATTTTCAAGTTGGAATTATTTTTAAAATCTCTTTTAACCAACTTAAAGAATTGAGGTAAAAAATAAAAAATAAAATAAAGAAGGGGAAAAAAAAACTGTGAGAAAACCGATAAATCATCAAATTAGATTATCTATAGAATTCAGCATTTTGTCATTAAACTAAACTCTGCTAACCAAAAAGACAAACATTCAGTTTATGTAGAACATAAAATTAATATCTTGTCAAACTGCTTGAACTGTCTTTTGAATCAGATTATGATAAGAATTATGTTTCATTACTTTTTAAGGATCGATTGGGTATGTTATTTTATATTTATATCATTAAAAGTATCCTGTTTGTGGAAATGGCTAAGCCATCCTGATTATGGAAACGTGGAAACCATGCAAAGAAATTATCAGTCGAAAACATTAAAATTCTTTTTCATTTGCAAGTTGTCCAAATATTATTGAAAAATATTTTTTCTATTTTTGCATAAAAATTAATTAGCTTAAGATATTGGATGAGTTTCAGAAGAAATAAAATTCAAAGAAGAATGAATTCATGAGGACATTTTGAAACTTATTTTTAACGTCGAATTTCGACGGTGTTTCATCTAATTTTCTAATAATGTTACTTTGTCTTACGTCTCCCTTTTCACCTATTGTAAAATTTCGAAGTTTAACTATCACACTTAAATAATCTGCTTTGATACCCGCTGAAATGCTTTTTAAAAATTTTATTATGTAATTTTAATAATATATTATATAATATCCTTAACTGCAAAAAAAAAAAAAAAAAAAAGAAAGAAAGAATAAATGGAGAAATTAATTTTAAAAAAAGCCTTAATTTTTGGCAACCTGTCATAGCAAAGACAGAGCTTTGATTCGGTTGACACATTTTGTTTTAAGTCTGCTGGTCACTCAGTTTCCGAATTCCCCTCCATAATGTAAAGTCTTTGGGCATTTGATGCATTCTTATATATTTAAAATATTTCCCCAAGAAATTAATATTTTTAATTTCTTCTTTCAGTAATATCTTCTTAAAAGGTGTCACTTTTTTTCTTGGCTGTTAAAATTTTACTTCCAGGTTGTCAGTTTTTAACACAAAAAATATTAAAATAAGCATAGATTATAGAAATATTTTGAAAACTATTTCCACTATATATAACTACCTACCACTATATGTAACTATCCCATAATTTTGCATCTCCACTAACATTAAAATCAAGGAGTTTAAATGTGATTCAATTGATGGTGGAAACTCAACGTCCTCTTACGGAAAAGCTGTTTTACTTCTTTTCATAGATACTTTTTGTATTACAGTTTTATTAGTAATAAACACAGTATATACTTCTAGGCACTGTACCTAAGCTTACCTTATTACTTAATATAAAGGCAATTAAAATAGTAAGGTAACAAGTATAACCAAAGAAAGTAAAATTAATACCATTAGTTTAATTGAATTTTTTAAATGTTACTAAAACATTTTAAAACCGTTATTTCCAAACAATATATTTTGAGGTAAATTTCTTTTGAAAATGATGTGGAAGTATGCAGCAAAAATGAAGATTGTTGTTTAGAAATATACACTATGAAACTTTTTGCTGCCATGATGTCCAAGATAATTCAAATGATGAATATTAAAGATTCAATAAGTCTAAGACTTATTAATATGCAACATTTTCAAATTTTAAAGAGAGAGCAAAAAAAAAAAAAAAAAAAAGGGAGATTTTTTTAAATAAGTCGTTTTTAAGTTGCAAGTAGCATTTAAAACTCATTTATATTTTATCTTAAGTAAGCTTTCCATTCAAAAACTTTTTAAATGCAGAAATATGTCGTGCAAATTGAATTAATTTCAAATAATGTCTCATTAGTGATGAATAATTAAATATACAGTCAATTTTCCCTTTAACAAAGTTTACTTATTAATCAATTTTTCTGGTGAGCTTTCATTTTGAGCACCATTATCATGTAAAAATTTATCTCTGTATTATGAAAAATATATTCTATATAAAGAAGTTTAGTCCACTTTTGTGCGTGTACAACATTTAAACCGAGAAATTGCTGTTACAATGGATGTTAAATTCCATTACAAAGGATTTGTTTCTAATGACAATAAAACATTTTATTATTTTTAGAACTTAATTGTAAATTAATTTTTAAAATTTTATCCATTAGCCTGCTGCAGGTGATAAATCAGCAAATAATCTTTATCTTTGCAGCTCTTTATGTGTGTTGACAATGAAATTAATTATGCATCAAATCATTCTCACTATAAGCCAATTGACTGTCTAAAAAGTAGAAGATAAATAAATAAATAAATAAAAATCATAATATACATTTAAAAAGAATCCTTTCATCATTTTAGATTGCAGTTATTAAATTAGGCGTCAGTTTTAAGATGCACATTGAAAGCTTAAGAAAGTGTTTGAACATTAAACTATTTTTACTTTTATGCTTATTTTTCCTAATAGAATTTCCTGGTAAAACAAAAATCTGTTTTTATGAAATTGTCATAATTATGAAGAAAAAGCAAAATTGTAACAGTTTGGAGTAAAATGGGATTTTGTTTATATTGATACCTTTTAATTTTTAACAGACTATTTCAAGTTCATATTCTTATTATAACTATCACCATCATTCATATATAATAGATTTGTCAAAATTTGATTCAACCATTTAAGCAAATTTATAAATTGTTTTTAATCTCATAATTTAATTTCAGATTAAAATAAAAATTGACCAATTACAAGAGCAACATAGGTTGATGACTGATGCAATAAAAGAAATGGACAATGCGATATCTTTTGGTGAATTCCGAAATGTGTCTGATTTTACACTCACTGGTTTTCAACCTCTACCTGAGGGTGATGTTACTTATTTGTCTCCAACGGTAAGTTGGATATTTTAAATTCTATATTTAAGGGGGTGGGGGGAGGATTATAATTGTATAATGTAAAATGTTATTCTTAAAGAAAGGAGCAATTAAAGTTTTTTTTTTTACTATTATAACCTAAAATCAATCCATGTTTGTGATTAATAGACAAAAATATAACTTACAATTGTAATTTATTTCTGCTCTCACAGTGCATAAAATAAGAGAACACTTTTTTTAAAATATACATTCTTATTTTTTTGCTAATAAATAAAAACAATTTTATCTGTTCAAGAAGTTTGATAGTTTGGCATGTCATTCTATATAGTGTCAGAACAAGACTTGACGTGATAAACATAGAAATTATGTTTAGTTGTATAAAACATATCTTTTCCCTTAAAATTAATTGAGAAAACAGCTTTTTTCAGCAAAATAGAATATCCATTAACAAAATATACAACTCAGGATGTTAAATTATGCTTTAAAAGAATAAACTTAGGTTTCATCATTGTCAGCCAAAAGTCTAGATCAGGTTGTAGTTGAAAATAACTGCATGTCATTAGTCAGACATTTTTATAATGGTGGAAAGCAGTTTGAATCTATTTGAAATCTTCAAAAAGCATTTAATATGATCATAATAATTTCTGCTAATCTGGATATTTTAGACATTTTTTTTATTTTCATTGCCAAGTAGATTTTTTAAAGTAACAACAGGTAATAGTAAACAATCTTCATACTGAAGTAACTGATTTTTATTGTAAAAGCACACTTCTATTTTTTTTGACAGATTCACATACTAGAAAATAATTTTAAATTTCTAGTTCTTTTTTTTTTCAATTCAAGTGTTTAATATTACTCCTAAACTGATTTCTGGGTAAAATTAAATTTTATTTTTTATTTTATTTTTGAAAATACAAATATTTTTCTGTTATTCTTATGGATGTATTTTTAAATTTAAATATATAAAAATTGCTAAAATTTACAAATGTTTCTATGTTTCTTAGCTTAGATTTTAATTTCTTTTATTTGTATCTAATTGTAGGTTTATGTTTACAGTGGTGCAATGAAGCACCTTTTAACTAGGATAGTTAAAATGCTTAAATAAAAAAAATTTCCTTATGTCAACAGGTCAGCACATATCAAGATAGGTGTTTTAGTAAATTCAAAATTAAAGATTGCAGTTTTAAAAATATCTGATTTTTTTTTTTTTTTTTTTTTACAATAAAATTGTGTATATAAATGAGGATTTGATACTCAATAACAATTTAACAAGATAAGCTAGAAGTAAATTGTATCCCAACAAAAGTATTCTTGCAAAAAAGGGGGAAAATTCCTTATGGTAACAGCCATAAAAAGCTACTTTTTAGGGTTTCATTCATCTGACGTATCATAAATTAATGGATTAAATAAATCATTGGAAAAACATTTTTATTTATTTTCATTTCATCATATTATATCATATTTATCCTCTATTTTGACATGTGAAGTTAAATATTTTATTTATTAAATTCCTATTCGTTTAAATTACTAGCCGCCTCTGGTGACTGGTTTGGTCTCCCTTAAATTTATGCTAAGCATTGTAACATTTTACTTCTATACATAATTATCTGTTCTCGTTAGCGCAATTTGAAAATAAATCAGAAATGCCACCAAAAAACCACTTTTTGTTTGTTAATTTAAAGATAAAATGTTTTGAAGGAGATATTAAACGAAACCCTCTGTGCAATCTGCGATCACATTTATCCTCTTGTTCTCGATTTCACCCAAGTTCTCAAACATCACAAATCTTTCATTGAAAATGGCCTCCTGTGACGTAGTCTTTAATGCATCACAGAGAATTTTTTTTATTATATATTGTATTATATTTGTTTTTTTATTTTAACTCAGAGAAGAATTTTCAACAAACAAATATAAAAGGATCTTAAAAACTCACAATGATACAAAACAATTAGAATACATAATACACCCCAGGAATTAAAAAAAACTACTTTTTTATTATAAAGAGCTGGTGTTACAACAACTTTATTGAAAATATAAGTAACTATAGCTACTTGTTTGAAAAAGTAACTACTACAAATTACCGTCTAAGCTAACTGGTCGATAACTGGTAGAATTTTTTGCTTAGATAACCTTATTGTCCTTATCTGGTCTGTCATTTAGACAATTCGACAAAATAAGCCGCAGGTAAAGGAACTCCATATAACAATGGGTATGTAGTAGATCTGGGTCTTAAATTGATTTATCTCTTAAATCGATTTAAAGCTTACATCGGAAATCACGATTTAGCCATCACCATCATGATCGATTAAATCGATTAAAAAATATTGATTTTAAATCAATTAAAAATAAAGTAATGATTCAGAGTTATCATCAGAAAATAATGTTATCTACTATGATGTATATACTGCTTGCATGTCAAACTAGCGTTAAATCTAGTGATATAAGCAAACTTTGCAAGCCTCAATGCTTTCCGATTTAGGAAAAAGGCAATGTAAGAAAAAGATGATTTAGGGAAAGCAGAGTAAGTTGTTGTTAAATCAAATTAGCAGGATCCAATATAAACACACATTGCAAGCCTCAATGCTTCCTGATTGAAGGAAAAGACAATTTAAGAAAAACATTACAAGCTGGTTTTAAATCGATTTAGTAGGGTTTGATTTAATACAAATGAAAATTAGCAGCCGTCTCTTGCCATGTAGTTATTAAAGATGTAAAAGTGGCAATTAAAAAATCTGCCTTCGATTGCCACCCTAATTGTCATTCGCCAAGTAGCGATTAAAAAATCTATTTTCAGTTGCAAAGTAAAATGATTTTTTTTTTTTCTTATGGAAATATGCATCACTACATTGATAGCATCTGATTAGAAAATTATTTTTTTTCCCTACAGGATGCTCACAGATTTGATGGACTTAGCTATATTTTCAATATTTCAGTTTTTTTCCCATGTTTTGTTAGTGTGTTCAGTCAGATTATTTTTTCGAAAAATACAGTTTTATTTTGAAAAATATTTATTCATCAGCTTCAATTTCACATGCATTTCAAGCAATTTATTATTGGTCACTCACCAAGTGGCGATTAAAAAATCTCTTTTCAACTGCCAAGTGAAATGCAGTTTTTCCCCCGTGGAAATATGCATCTCTACATTGATTACATCTAATTAGAAAAGTATTTTCTTTATTTTTCTACTGGATACAAACAGATTTCAATGACATAGCTGTATTTTCGATATTTTGGTTTTTGCTGAGTTTTATTACTGTGTTCAGTTGGATTATTTTTTTCAAGAAATGCAGTTTCATTTTGCAAAATACATTCTTCAGCTTTGATTCTACATGCATTTCAAGTAGTTTATTGGCTATCAATCGCCACCCTAGTCGTCACTTGCCAAGTGAAATACAGTTTTTTTCATGGAAATATACATCTGTACTTTGATTACATCTAATTAGAAAAGTGATTATTTCTTTTTCCTACAGAATGCAAACAGATTTCAGTGACATAGCTGTATTTTCAATATTTCGATTTTTTGCCGAGTTCTTTTACTGTGTTCAGTTGGATTATTTTTTCAATACAGTTTTATTTTGCAAAATGTATTCATCAGCTTTAATTCCACATGCATTGCAAGTAATTTATTGGTCATAGATTGCATTCCTAGTTGTCACTTGTTAAGTGGCGATTAAAAAAAAAATCTATTATTGATCACCAAGTGAAATACAGTTTTTTTTCACCGAAATATGCATCTCGACACTGATTACGTCTAATTAGGGAACTGGTTAATTCTTTTTCCTGTTGGATGCAAACAGATTTCAATGACTTTATTTGTATTTTCGATATTTCGTTTTTTACCATGTGCTTTTGGTGTATTCACTTTATAGCTTTACTTTGCAAAATATATTCATCAGCTTTGATTCCACATGCATTTCAAATAACTTATTCTTTTTTTCACACTAGATACAAATGGATTTCAAGGGCATTTCAGTACTTTCAATTTTCAACTTCTGTTGCATGCTCAGCAATTTGATTATTTTTTCCCCCCAAGAGTATACTGTTTAATCCTGTGAAATTACACTCACCAGCAGCGATGTATGGGCTGATGGGACTATAGCTTCCTCCGAAATTTGTAGAAAACTTAAAGTTTAATTAATAAATTTTATCAAAATGTAATTAAATCTGTTAAGATGGAATTTCGAAAGGTCCAGAAAACTATTCCGTTTTAGGCAGGTTTCATTAAGAAAGTGTTTTTTGCCCAGACCACAAAATAACCATTTGAATCAAGTTTCGGATATATACAGGATTTCTATATGCGCCATGTTAAGACGAAAACTTGCTTAAAACGAAATTTTTCCTGTCCTTTGAGATTCTATCTTAGCAGGTTTGATTTATAATATGTGCATTACCTACTGTGATAAAAACTTATTTAAAGCAAAAATGTTAATGTTTTTTATGATCAGGGGTGTAGTTGTAAAAATAACAGAGGTTATACGCTCTCAGCAGAGGGTATACATTCAAGCGAGAAAGTATACCCTAGAGTGTGTATACTATATCTTTCTTGAGAAACAGAGGGCATGCGGTGTTCCTTTAAAATATCCAGATGATATATGGCATATACCCCCGTATACCCTCCACTACATCCTTGCTTGTGATACCCTTTCAGAAATTTATTCTGTATCTCAGCCCCATTCGAAATAAGTCTAGGTACGCTAGTGCTCACCAGAATAGATATCAACTGCATGTGATCCTTTTTCGATCGCCAAGTGAAATGCAGCTTTTTTCATGGAAATATGCATCTCTGCATAATTACATTTGATTAGAAAAGTGGTTATTTCTTTTTCCTGCTGGATGCAAACAGATTTCAATGATTTAGCTGTATTTTCAATATTTTGGTTTTTGTGTTCTCTTAGTGTGTTCAGATGAATTATTTTTCCAAGAAATACAGTTTTATTTTGCAAAATATATTAATTAATCAGCTTTGATTTCACATGCATTTCAAGTAAATTTATTGGCCATCGATCGCCATCTTAGTCGCCACTCGCCAAGTGGCAGTTAAAAAATCTATTTTCAATCACCAAGTGAAATGCAGTTTTTTTTTTTTTTTTTTTTTTTTTTTTTTTTTCAAGGAAATATGCATGTCTACATTGATTACATCTAATTGGAAAAGTGATTATATCTTTTTCCTGCTGGATGCAAACAGATTTCAATGACATAGCTGTATTTTCAACTCTTCGGTTTTTTGCAGAGTTCTTTTATTGTGTTCAGTTAGATTATTTTTTCAAGAAATACAGTTTTATTTTGAAAAATATATTCGTCAGCTTTGATTTCACATGCATTTCAAGTAAATTTATTGGCCATCGATTGCCATCCTTGTCATCACTCGCCAAGTGGCAATTAAAAAATCTCATCAATCGCCAAGTGAAATGCAGTTTTTTTTTTTTTTTTTTTTTTTTTTTTTCAAAGGAAATATGCATGTCTACATTGATTACATCTAATTGGAAAAGTGATTATTTCTTTTTCCTGCTGGATGCAAACAGATTTCAATGACATAGCTGTATTTTCAACATTTTGGTTTTTTGCGGAGTTTTTTTATTGTGTTCAGTTGGATTATTTTTCCAAGAAATACAGTTTTATTTTGAAAAATATATTCATCAGCTTTGATCCCACATGCATTTCAAGTAATTTATTGGTCTCGATCACCACCCTAGTCATCACTCGCCTAATGGCAATTAAAAAAAATTATTATTGATTGCCAAGTGAGATACAGTATTTTTCATCAAAGTATGCATATCTACATTGATTACGTCTAATTATTGAACAGGTTAATTTTTTTTCCTATTGGTTGCAAGCAGATTTCAATGATTTATTTGTATTTTCAATATATATATACATTTTTACCATGTGCTTTTAGTATATTCAATTAATTTTTTTCAAGAAATATAGCTTTATTCTGGAAAATATATTCATTAGCTTTGGTTCCACATGCATATCAAATAATTTAATCCTTCTTTTCACACTGGATGCAAATGGATTTCAAGGACATTTCAATATCTTCAATATTCAATTTCTGTTGCATGCTCAGCACTTGGATCATTTTTTCCACAAGATATGCTGTTTAATGATGTGAAATACACTCGCCAGCATAGATGCCAACTGTATGTGATGTGTGTAGTGCATTAAAAACATATTTCTTTATTAATCAAAATCCAAGTGAGATTTTATTGTGTTTTATTTATAACTGATTCACTATTTATATCTGAGAAAAATAAAAAAAAAAGTCTTAAGGTTAAAATCTAAATTAATCCATTTTTAGTTTTTATTTTTATGCATTATTTTGATGAAAAATTAATTTTCACATGTTTGGGTAGTATTAGAATACTTTAGTTTTAATTATTATGTAATTAATTAAAAATGCTTTTATAGGGTTCTGTAATAGTTCAGATAACTTGGTTTTAACAGCAGAAAAAGAAGGGAGCATTCAATGGATTTTTCTGTAGATTTGTGATTTTCTACTTTTTTTTTTTGGTCATTTTTTTATCATTAAAAAGAGATACATTTTAAGATTGTTTTATTACTAATCTTACAGGGTGCCAACGGTCTTGAAAAAATAAGCAATTTCAGTAATGTGGCCATTCAATCTTTCTTCACCTCCTACATAAATGTCAGCCTTTTTATAAAACAAATTTTATTATAATCTAACAGTTAAAAAGAAACAAAATCGCACCTTATTTTTCATATTATAAGCAGATCTTATTGATCAGAAGAAAGATTGGAAATGGAGTGAGCTCAACATAATGGCACAAAAGGACGTCTTTTTTGGCGATTGCTTTCATGGTAACTTTGTTTTCACTCTAGTGTTGAAAAATCGATAAGGTAGATTTTTTTTAAACAGAAATTCAATTAGCAGTCTAGCGCTTTGTGAATCCTACAGTCAGATAATGGGAGTCCTTTATTAATTCTTCCCTATTCTCTGAAATTTGCATTGAAATGAACTGATATTTTACTTGTTTTATATGTGATCCTATTTTCGTAGTTTATAATAATAAAAATCTTAATGCAGTTTAATGACAAACCTATCTTATTGTGGTTTTTTTTAAACATGATCTTGTATTAGCTATGCTTAAATTAAACAAGTTTGATGGTATTAGTTAATTTGTTTGCAAAAAGTTATATGGATTTTTTTTCCCTCCTGCTTAGACGCCTAAAAGTTTTGATGAGGTCAAAGAAACATCTCCTGTAGCTCCTGTTTCTGATTTCCAGGTATTTTTTTGATTGCGTATTATATTATGTGTAATTATTTTGAGTGAAAAATCATATTCAAAATAGATAATGTTTTATTTTATTTTTTTACTTCTCAGGAAGATCCATTTAAAAATAAAGATCCTTTTGAAGGTAAAATAAATGGATTTGCTAGTGATCCTTTTGCTGGAGAAGACCCATTCAAAGCAGGTCTGCTTGATTATTTTCCTTACTTTTGTATGAATATACTTCTATCACTTTTATGCAAATAGTAATTTTCTTTTTTCAATATAAATACTGATAGAAATAATTTGTTAATGTCAAAAGTATATCTATTCTATAATGTCCCTCCAATATAAATTATATTGTGATGTATTAGTTTTTAAATGTTTTAGATCCACTTATTTACTGTACCATTGTAATTGTCTACATATGGTCAAGAATATTGCAGATCTATTTATTATTATGGCCAAGACATTCAAATGATCAATTTTTATGAATCTTGAAAAACTTTCACTTTATAATCTAATAACAAAACCCTCGGCTTTACATGTGTATGTGTTGAAATAAGCCAAGTAGTGCCTTTCAAATCAATGTGAAATTAGTTAGATAAAAAAAAATTCCGTAAAATTCTGGAGAAATCTTAATATTTTCTGCTCATTTTTCTTTTAAATTTTGAATTTTATTAAAAACTATTCTTAGCAAGCATTTGTATCTCAAAAGTACATGCCCTGCCGAATTTCTAGTTTCTAGTCCCTCCAGTATCACAAAAAGTGCAATTTAGAACCTTTTTCTCCTGATCCTTTTAAATTTCTACTTTTTAAAAAATTGTTCTGTTCATGCATTTGCTTATCAAAAGTAACAGCCATGTCAAATTTAAATTTTCTATTGTTAACAATTCCATAGAAAACCTGATTGAGAAGGCTTTCTGCTCATTTTGAGTATGTTTATATTAAAAGTCATACACTTGCTAAATTTGTAGTTCTTAGTCCCTTCACTATACCAAAAATTGTTAATTTAGAACATTTTAATCTATTTATTTTTAATCTTCCACAATCTTTTAAATTTTTTACTGTTATGTGTGCATGTTGTTTAAAAAGTATTTCAAGTTTCTGCCCAAAACAATTCCACAGAAATTATGTTTTAAAATGCTTTTATACTCCTATATATTTTATAATATTCAAAAAAATAGGAAAAAAATTCTAAGAAAAGTTTAATACACATGAAACATATTGAAAAAAAAATCAAAGCTATATTTTTTCCGTAACATGTTATGTTGTGTATCTGCTAGAATGTATACAAAATTGCTTCAGTTATGAAAATTTTCAAAGCATTTTTTGTCTTTGTTAAAGCTTTTTCGAAAAATCTTGGCAGCTCCCGAAATTCTTTTGATTTACAACTCTAGCTGTGGAAAATTTTTGCATGATACTTTCATATATAAGATCCAGACTATTATTACTGATAGATCAATTAAATAATAAATGTTTGCTTTACTTTCTTTTCTGGCAACTTAACTGTTAATATTGACAGAAATATCATGCATTGATTGTTTTTCCATATTTCAAATGATACATCATTAGCATCCACTTTTGTTACAAATTCTTTTGATGAACCTCGCAAAAACTTCTTTTGTTCCTTCTTTAGAGGAAGTTAACAATTAAGAATTTTGTTTTTGTGCAGTGTGTCTAATGAGAGTATGCCCTGTTAAAAATTACAGTCATAACTAAAGTAGTGAAAAGTTAGTAGTTATTTTAATAAACATAATTCTGGGAACCTTAATTTTTATTTTGTGATAAATTAACTCAAGTACAAATTAACTACAAAACCTAAACAAATTCTCAATGTTTGATGTTATTTGTTATTTCCAATCAAACTGAGTAAATACAAGCCCTACTGCCATCTGTTAGAAGAAATGTGCAATATTGCTTCTGAAAATATAATGTAGCAGATATAAAACATGGATTGGTTAGTGGAAACTCCACCAAATGTCATAAAAACACATTTTTTTACATACTGCAAATATGCTACATGATGCATTTAAGGGTCTGCTCTGTGTGATTATTTATGTGTTAAAAGTAACAACTATCTCAAATTTCAAGTTTCTAACTCAAGCAATTCCATAGAAATCATAATTTAGAACTTTTTCAAAATGTTTTCTACTCATTTCACCTTTATAAATTTCAAATTTTTAGAAATAATTCTTAGAGAGCATTTGTATCTTTAAAATAACTCCTATATCAAATTTCTTGTATCTAGTATTTGCAGTACTATAAACATCGTAATTCAAAACTCTTCCCCCCCCCCCCCCCCAATTTTTTTTTTTTTTTTTTTTTTTTTTTTTTTTTCATATTTAAAGTACCTGTAATGTCAGATTTCAGGTTTCTGTCCTTAACAGTTCCATAAAAATTGCATTTAGAATATTTTCATCTTGTTTCATTTTTTTATTTTCTTCTATCTTGAATAAAAATAAAAAAGAATATTGCCCAGTTAAACTGATGGCATTGAGCTCACAGGCTACACATACTAATTGTACATTACAGCCTTGTATTTTCGTTAATTCCGTTCGAAAAAAAAAATAAGAAGGGGAAACAGCTCTCCCTTTTCTCCTTTTTTATACTTAATCATTGAACCTCCTAAACTATCAAGTACATGCTTTATCATATTAAAAAACCTATATCCAAAATTCAGAGCAAATCGGATAATTCTTAATAAAAACCCATTTAGCATTTATATAATTTAACAGGAGTTATTCTCCTCTTTTATACTTAACCATTAAACTTCCAAAACTATTCAGAGATTTGAACGAAATCTGACAATTCTGATTGAAAAATCCATTTATACAAGTTAAGGGGAGGGGCATTAGAACCCCCGTTCCCCCTGTTTATACTTATTCAATGAACACCTAATAACAGCCAGGGACTCGCCTCATCAGAATGATCCTATATCTAAATTTTGAATGAAAACTGTTAATTCTGCATGAAAATCCCGTTTATATCAATTAAGGGGGGGGGGGTGAGCCCCCCGTTCCCCCTGTTTTTACTTATTCAATGAACATCTAATGACAGTCACGGAATCACCTCATCAGAATGATCCTACATCTAAATTTTGAACAAAAACTGTTAATTCTGCATGAAAATCCCGTTTATATTAATTAAGGGGGAAGGGGGATGAACCCCCCGTTCCCCCCGTTTATACTTATTCAATGAACACCTAATGACAGTCACGGAATCGCCTCATCAGAATGATCCTATATCTAAATTTTGAACAAAAGCTGTTAATTCTGCATGAAAATCTCGTTTATATCAATTAAGGGGAGGGGCATGAGCCCCCCGTTCCCCCTCTTATACATATCGAATGAACTCCAAAAACTAATCAGGGAAGCGCCTTATCAGGATATACCTATATACAAAATTTCAAGTGGATCCGATATTTTTATCATGAGTTATCGCGTTACGCACGAACGAACGTACGAACGTACATACAGAACGGACGGGCACATAAGCTCTCAGGCTATGATAGCCTGTGAGCTAAAAAGTATTGTAATCAAATTTTTTTTTACTTCCAGTTTTCGACAAATTTACATGTTTTAGGGCTCAGAGATTCCAAAAACCATATTTTTCCAAAATGTCTGTCTGTCCATGTGTGTGTGTCCATATGTTGCCATTGTACCATTGAAAAGTGTATGAAGTTATGCATAGAATTGAACCAGATTTTTTGTGTAGGTGTTTGGCTATATCTTGAGAGGTCCTCCCTGAATTTGAAAAAAAATTGACAGAAAGGGGTGCTGGAGTAGTGATTTTTATGCTATTTTCAATATTATACCATCAAAAAGTGTATGATGTTATGCATGGAATTGAACCAAATTTTTTGTGTAAGTCTTTGGATATGGCTAATTTATCCTCCCTGAATTTGAAAAAAATCAAGGGGGTGCTGCAATAATGATTTTGTGCCATTTTCAACACATTGTACCACCAAAAAGTGTATAAAGTTATGCATAGAATTAAATCAAATTTTTTGTGTATTTTTTGGCAATAGTCTGCAGGCCCACCCTGAATTTGAAAAAAATTCACCAGAATGAGGCGTTATAATCACTATGTCAGTGTCATTCTCATTACTGTACCATAAGTGTTTGAAATTATTCATAGAATTGAACTAAATTTTTGGGGTATGATAATTTTTGGATAAGACAAGCAGGTCCTCCCGGAGTATGAGATAAAATCTGCCAGAAGGGAGTGCTATAAAAGCAATTTTTGGGCTATTTTCATTATTGTACCATTAAAAAGTGTACAAAACTATGTACATATTTGAACCAAATTTTTTGTGTATGTTTTTGACTATGGCCAGCAGATCTTCCTTGAATTTGAAAATATTCCATGTGAAAGGAGCATTGTGATAGTGCTTTTTGTATCATTTTCTTCATTTTTTGTCATTCTATTATCCATTGGCATGTGCAGTGACGAGAATTTGCATCCTGCCAATCTGACTATTTGCAAATAGCTGATGATAACAGAATAACAGAAAACTATTGCTTTTAATAAATATCATGATCCACTTTAACTCTTTATGTTCTGATTAATTGACTGAAGCAGAAATTTAAGATGAAAATCTAAGTTTGTATAATATTCAATTAATAATATTAAAGTATTAACATGTGTAACTACTTTTTGAAATATTAAAATATGTGAGATTATGTATGAGATTGAAAAAAGTTTTGAGATTGGCACATCAAACTTGTTAAATTTTGTTTTAAAAAACTGTTCTCAGAATTCACTTACATCTTATACGTGAATTCCATACAATATTTCAAGTTTCCAGCTCCTTCAGTATCACAAAAACCACAATTTTAGGCAGAATTATCAGCATAAAATATAGCGTATGCTGGAGAACACTGTCATTACTGTCATGATTAATTTTCTACCATTATTTTTGAAATTGGTTTGGTACTTCTTGAGATTACCCTCTGCAAGCAAGTTTTACTTCTTTATAATATTAGTATAGATTGAAATCTTATCTAAAAATTCCAAACTTTACACCAGAGAAAGGGAGAATATATGTGTGTATGAAAGAGAGAGAGAGAGAGATTATAACAATTGATTTGAACTTCTCATGTCTATAAAATGAATTGACATGAACCTTTCATGTCTATAAAATGCCAATTTCTCATGTCTGTTGTTTTTCTTTCTGTAATTCTGATTTTTCCCAATAAGAAACAGAAGTTGGGGGGAAACTCAATTTCAATTTGCTTATGCTGATACTAGCCGGCATGAAAGAGTTCCTCCTACAGGAGGAATTCCACCTTTTTTAAAGCAATATTGGACATTCTCTGGATTGATGCAAAAATGCAAAGAAAATTTTGGAAAGTTAATGGGGGGTAGGGGGGGTTGTCTGGAAAATTTAGCAATCTGACATTTTATCTGTTCAAACCCTTGGAATTTGTCCTAGAAGTAATGTGCAAACGAGACAAAATGAAAGTTGAGCTTGTATCATATAAGCATCTGAAAATCGTATAAACAAAGTTATTCAAAGTCTCTTTCAAGAATGCTATTTTATTTTATATTTTAAGGATTCAAAGTGACAGAAAATTTCTTTTTTAGAATAGAATATTTTGTACTATTTATACAACACTTTTGAATAACTTCTATGATATCGTTTTCAAGTTGTATATCTGAAGCAAAGATCAATTTAGCAGGGAGATTGTTTTTATTGAAAAAAAAAGGGGGGGAGGGAATTTAACATCTAAACCACTCAGGATAATATTTCTTTCGGAAAATCGGTGTCTATACTTCACATAAGTTGATCAGTTATATTTGGATTTACACCTTTAACTTTTTTTTTTTTTTTTTTTTTTTTTAACTTTGAAAGAATTAACAATCATAAATGTAGATTTAATTTTATTGAATAGGCATCTGTTAAAACGACACTTAAATTATAAGAATCTGATGCCACTGTATAGATCTAAAGAATTTTCCACCTTTTTTCTCATTTCCCACTTTCATACCTGTACTAGGGTTCAGCTGAGCCCCAAATGCAACATCGACCGCAAATAAACAGGAATCTCAATAGTGCTTACATTTTTACTCTAAGAGTTAACCTGGATATAAAGTTATGTACATTGATGCCAATTTCTCAGCACTTTTTTATATTAAGATAACATTTTAGTTATGGCATTAACCTGTTGCTTAAATGAAAAAAAGTCAAACATAAATCTGTTCAAAAAGTTTTTTTAGTCCTTGTTTAAATAAAATTTATTACATAACTGAGAGAAAGTAAATGATTCTCTCTCTTTTTCTTTTTTAATTGAATATATTAATAAGGCAATAAATTGTTAATTCCAGCATTTTTGTTTGTAGGTGCTGATGAATTTAAGTTATAATGAAAGGGAAAATATTCTAATAATCCTTTTAAATATTTTTTTCAGTTTTTCCCCTCTTCATTAAAATAAAAATTGTTAAACATATTTCTTGTATAGAAATACTTCAAAATTAAAAATAAGTGAATGCTCTTTCAATAATCTGTGTACTAACAAAAGTTTTGTTTCCAGTTTCGTTGATATGGTGATTTGGTTGACAATTTATTGTCATAGTAATTACTAGCTAACCCGCCCGGCGTTGCCCGGGTCCGTATTAACAATATTAAACGAACTTGAAATTTGTATGATTTTATCATTAACTGGAAATATGCAGAAATGCATTGTCTGAAATACGTCGCAACTGACTTTGTGAAAAATCGGTTTTAAAAACAACAACTAATATTAAGCTCTAAAAATACTTAAAATGAGCAATGAGAAACACGGGAGGGAACATGTATCCAACGATTGCGTTAGTTTCGTATTAAAGTGTTGATATTTACCCGTAAAAATCACTGTTAAATCACGTAACTAATTATTTTTTTCGCATAGAAATCCCAAGTGAAATATTTTAAATTTCAAACTAATTTTATCACTCTTAAATCCGACTATACCGTGAATGAAATCGATACGCGATGATAAAAGATTGGTATATAGTATTATAATTTCAGAGCCATTTAACAAAAGTGTATATTTTTAATCAAAGCATGCATAATGTTGACTCTGTGGACAAATTCCTAACCGTAAACTTTTGTACCATAACCATAATCTGTCTGTAACCTAACTGCGACTTAACATTACCCTACCGTAACTTAAATATAACATAAATGTAACCTAGCTTTCACTTTCAAATATCTATATAGAAGCATCATTTAAGATTTTGCTTGAAAAGTTAACATTCTTTCGTTAATGTCTTAAAATCGTCTGCACTCTGAAATCTAGATTTTAGACTAATATTTGTTATTTAAGTTTTCGCGCATGATTTTAAAAGAATGTTTTCATAAAGATATTTTATATATTGACATAGAGTTATTAATATATTGTTAAATTAAAAACATTTTTTCATCTACGTTATAAAGTATTAAAAAGTTCTGAAAAAAAAGAAAACTTTTAGTAATACAATTTTTAGTTCAAATCAAACTTTTCAATATTTTATTTAATTTTATTTTGACATTTAATTATTTCAAATTTATCAATTTCAATTATTTTAAAGCAAACATTTTTTAAAAATAAATAATATAATAGAAAAAAGACCATTTTAAAAAATTACTATTTCTTCGTAAAATACGCTTCATCTGTAATTCATTTCTTTCAATTCGTCTTATTAATACAAAATCCCTTCTACATGCTTTTGTTTGGGACATTAAAATTTGAGCGATAAATGGTTTAATATTGCAACCCTTTTTTCGGTTTACTTCACCACCACCTATCTTTTTCATCCATGGTTTACAACCGCTGTGATAAAAAATCATCATTTAAACTGACAGTTTACCAGTCTATGAATTTTAAAGGTCTGTTGCAGCTTTTTTAATTATTTATGTGAAAATTTTATGCAACCAACCAACCATAACTAAATGAAGGGGAAAAAAGAAGAAAAAAGGCGATTTTTTATGCGAGTGATCTTTGGAATTTAATTAATTACTCAGTTAATAAATAGAATTTCGAAATTCTGAAGCTCAGGTGCATCAGGAAAGATATTGGGCTACTCTCATAAAAATTTTGAGCTTCGTACGTCCCATAGATTTTGCTAGCCATCGCAGACACACACACACACACACACACACACATGCAGACAGAGCGATTTGTTATTTTATTAGTATAGATGTTAAAAAATATATTTCTGTTTGTCTTTTATTTTAAAATTTAAAATATTGCATGTAAAACTAATTAAGTTTGAAATTTCATTTTAGATCCATTTAAAGAACCTGCTATAACAGCAACTGCAGATCCCTTTGGCGGTGATCCTTTTGGTCAAGTGTTCAATGTTAGTGCTGCACAAATTTCCAGCAAAGTTAGTGTTCACTTAATATTTATTTTTAAGTTGCATAATTTAAATATTTTTTATTATAGTAGAGTTCTGCTATTCTGAACTAATTGGGATTGAACATTGTTCAGTTTAACATGAATTCAGAATAGACAGATTTCGTTAATAATAATCAACGTATTGACTTTTTAAAGTATTATTTAAGTCAGGAGACACCTGCTAATGTAAGTTGTATACAGCATTAATCGGCTCATAGTGAACAGTTTCTGTTATTTTAATAACTTAATTTAAAATTCCCTGTTAATATATGACAAACTCTTCAAATAAAAACTACAACTGTAGTATCATAGCAATAAATATGCTTTTTTTGCACTCATCTGAGTTAACAATGACAAAAAACAAGTTACTTATTCAGCATTTTAATAAAAACTAAACTTTATCACTTGTTAAAAAATTACTGATTTTACTTCGTAAGTGTGTGTAAATTAAATTAGTTATTTTTTGTGTTTAACAGTGATTAAAAATGAATCAAAATGCAGAATTGTATAAATGGAGCTAACATGTTTTGTAAGCAACCAGCTTCCATTCCAATTTGGTTTGAGGTGTTTTCATCAAGTTTTGTCTCTATGTATGTCTGTATTTAACTTCTTTGTATAACAATAAATGTATGTTCGTTCACAAACATCCTTTTACTTTTTCCTGTTTTTAAGTTTAAAAAAATCAGTATTTTTTGGAGCTCTGTTTCGAATAGGCAGATTTTTGAAATAGTGGGGCTTTACTGTAGTAATATTTGCTTTAAAATGTACATTTTTCATTCTTTGGATTATCGAAAAATGTTTGCTTTATAATTTTTTTCAACAATGACTGATATATCACAAGTCATATCTCCCACTTTCGGAAGAAAAAGTATAGTCCTTAAAGTTGTTTTTCATCTGTAGCATGTTATCTGTAGCAAAAGAACACTTAAATTTCAGACTTGAAATTATTTCTGAATTTTTTATGGATGAAGGTTTCATTTATATAAAATCCTCTTGTGTGTGTGTTTGTATATATATATATATATATATATATATATATATATATATATATAATACCATTAAAAGTAGACATGATTCACCAATGGATTTTATTATTAGACCTGGGGGATACATTAGTTTCAGTAACAGGATTTATCATAAGTAGTGTTGAAGCTAATTTAACTTAAGTATATATACATCATGCAACACTGATTTTGGTTTTATGAAACTTCATAAGAAATGTTTTAAACACTCATTAACCACTTGGTATGAGACGTCTTTTAAACTACCTGATATCCCATCATCAATTTAGATATGATCAATAATTCTTGTAGCATAACTAAACAATTCCAATAACATTCTTCATCGTATGTTTATCGTGGATTGTGAAGAATGTAAGCTTTTGACAAATCATAAACTAGTCTTGAAGATTTTTCTTGTTTTACAAAAATTACAAATGGTTTACCTTAAATGTTTGAAGAGTGGTAGTATATATTATATATTACATTTAACTTTAATTCTAAATTGCCAAATGAGACTGAATTTTTTAATGAAATTTTGCTTTTATAATGTATGTAAAGAAAAGCATTTATTTATTTTCAAATCAATTTATTTGTAAATTTTGGAGCCAGTCAGTCTTTTCAACATTTTAGCTACAAAAATTCTTAGCTCCTAAAAGGGATCCCATTTATTTATGTAACTATTTATGTAAAAATATTTATGTAAAAATTCACCATCACACAAATAGTTATATATAATCATATATATTTATTTATTTATTTATAAAGGCGTGGAAGGTTTTGATATATCACTCTCCTGTAAGAAAAGTGACACAACTCAAAAATGTTACATTTCAAGGGTATGGCAAAAGATGATTTTCATTTTGTTATTGCAATTTTAAACTAAGCTTTGCATTTACTTGTAAAAAAAATAAAATCTTCTAGAATCAAGATATCGAATAAATAAGCAGAGTTGAATAAATTAATCCTCCACACAATTTTTTGCTGTCTTTTTTAATAACAAAATGGCATGTAGTTTAATGTAGTGTTTTTTCGACCAACTACATGATACTATGATACTATGGCATTTATGGCCATTTATGATACTATGGCAAAACATACTTAAGTCTAACATAGTGCAATTATACAATTTTTTTGTGTGTGTGTGGGGGGGGGGGGGGGTCACATTTTTATTTATTGAGTGATAAATCTGTTTTTTATGCACAGACCTCTTCCATTTCCTTTCTGTAATAAGGAGGTTGAACTTTTAAAAATTAACTTTTTAGTGTAAATGTGCTCTGAAATTTACTATCTCACAATTTTTTATTTTAAGCATTCCAAGGTTAGGTTTTGATTGGCAGGGGGTTACAATATAAAATACAACCTTTTTACTGTGCTTATAGTAGCTTGTAGCCATCTTGTAAAGAGTCATTTTCCTCTTTTCTCTTCTGCCCGTAGCGTGCGTTCGATGCATGTTTACTGGAGGGGTATGCTCATCGTCCCTTGGCATTGGCACGCATCCTGCTTTTTATTCATCACCCCGCGGGGATCGCCAAGAATTGCCATTCGCTCGCGGTTTTTGAAGCTGAAATTGTGAGTTGCGCCCAATCCGTCCACATGTAGGTGACTTCTTCTCTCTCCGCTCCGGTCACCAGGATTTGGAGAAAAATGTGCTGCCCAAGTATACAAGTCCTTCTGTGACATATGGTGCCTGTAACCAGCTCACACCTTTTCCAGAAATAACAATAAGGATCGGCAATTTTTTTTCCATAATTTATGATGTTTGTTTTAAATCAAGTTACAATAGCCTTATTAAGAGAACTTATAATTTATTTCTAAGAAGATCGATCTTTAGTCATTTTACAAGTATGAAAATAAGAGATATAAGTTCATTTACATGCTTTATTTTATTTGCTCAAGAAGCCTAAAGTTTTTTTAATATTATTGCCAATTATTGTATGTTACAAATTGATATGAAATGAGCTTCTGGGGCACACCTAACATCGGGAGCGGACCGGCATAACTCGCCAATCAAAAGCTTTTGTTGTTTTTTGCATTTTCTGCATTTTTTTTTTTTTTTTTTTTTTTTTTTTTTTTTTTTTTTTAACTGTGTCATCATGTCAGAGTTAAGTGAAAATTCGTGTCAACAGACACAATTATTGCACCATTTTGACAGTTTAATAGATGATTTCAACAAATCCCTTACTGAAGACATAAATTATATTGTTGAAGAATATTGCTAGAATAACAAGCCTGATTTTAGTAACATGATAAATGACATAGCTAGAACTGTTAAGTTTAAAATTAATACCATCGGCAACTTTTATCCCCATGTAAAAAATGGTTGTGCTGATATAATTAAAGAAAAAAATAACCTCCAGGAAGTCAATAATAAATTACTTACAAGACTAAAAGATAAAAAAATCACCACCAAATCAACTAATTGTGTTTCAACACAAACAGAAGAGCTGCATCCAGAACTGGTCAATTCCGTACTTACCCATAATTCAAGTCTTCTCAATAATAAATTAAATGAAAAGTCCAATAGTTTAAACAGCCCAGTTAATACCAATTCTACCTTACTAGATGCCTCCATTTCAACTACAAATCAAAAATTATGCAAAATTATCATATACAATGTTAAAAAAATATTGACATTCCAGACATCACATTAGCCAATAAAATGCATGATGAAATTCCAGTTTTAAAGTTTATTAGACGTGTTGAAAGAAAATCCTCAACAAAGTATAACTACATAATTGAAATGCCTCATCATGTAGCCTGTCAACTAATCAATGCCAGAAACTTCATTATTAACGACTGTGTGTGCCATGTGAAGAAGTTTATTAAAGTCATTCGCTGCTTCAAATGTCATCAATATGGCCACCTAGCCAAGTTTTGCAATAATATGCAAGTTTGTGGCTGGTGTGGAGAATCCCATGAAGGTGACAAGTGCAATAAACCACCATGATGTACCAATTGTGATTATAACAACAACACAAATAACCACAGCTTTAACGTAAACCACCCAGCCTTCTCCAAATTGTGCTCATCCTTCAAATTCTACATTTTAAGGGCACGCCTCCGAGTTCAATCTAGATCTTCAGAGCTATCGTTTACTCTAAGTCAAGATAACAGCTTTTTCACTTAATTTGTAACAAATATATTCAATAGCCTACAAAATAAAGTATGTGATTGGAGGGAACTCAAGGCCGAATGGAGTGGTCTTACCAAATTTTACTCTTGGGTTTTTTTAGCTTTCTGTGTCACATGCTTTCCATCATCATCTCACTTGTGTTAAATCCTAGAACTGTCACATAAACCTTTAAATAATTCAACAATATAATACCAGCTAATCTGTAAAGTTAACCTCCTTTTATTCAATCTAATTTTTTTCCCCTGTTGATGTGGTTCCAGTTATACATGTATAAAAATAGTTTGTGCTTAAATTTTACAGTATAAATTTTTGTAGTTTCACATTTTCATAACATAATGTATGTAATTACTATTTGCGTCAAGTTTTCGTCACAATATCAATTTTACTTACAAGCTTATATACAATAAGTATATTTATTTTTTAACCTTTTGATTGGCTAATGTTTTATTTTCTATGTTTGGATAATTTTCTGTTAAGTGCTGCATTTATGTATATAATGTTTTCTTACTTTTTCTCACCCTTTAAAAATACTCATGAGTTGCAACTCCCCCCCCCCCTTTTTTTTTTCTTTTTTTTTCTTTAGTGTTCCCTCACTGCTTTGGTGAGCTCTCTCCTTTTATATGCACACTTATAATTTTCATGTATATATTCACAGCAAGCGCTTAACTTTGATGCATCACTTACAATTTACGTAAAATAGAAGTACTGGTTTTTTGTGTTTGTTTACCTGTACTAAACTTATTTACACATGTGTTTATTTTTGATTTGGGTACCCAATGTTGACTTGTTTTTTTTTAACAAAATGTGTAGACTTATTTTTCTGTGTGTTAAAATACTCGAGTATGATAAAAATGTTGAATTGTTATCTTTTTAAGATGTGCTGCAATAATCTCAACTTAAGGTCATGAGATCACACCATGGTAAAAATCAGGTTCTTAAATACCTCTACATTATATATATATATTTTTTTTTTTTTTTTTTTTTCAAGTTTTTTTTACTTACAGCCAGTAGCGTAGCTATGTTTTTTGGCGCCCGGGGCCAGCAAGAAATTTTGCGTCCCCACCCCAATATAGATGTATAACAATTTCTCTCAATTTGGCGTCCCTAGGCCTCGGCACCCGGGGCAGACGCCCCCCTTGCCCCCCCTTAGCTACACCACTGCTTACAGCATTATGTTAGTTGTTACTGTTAATTTTACTTCTTATTACTTACATTAATTTATTTTTGTGCTTTGTTTACATTAAGTCCCTCATTAAGACTTCAGTTTTGTGTTCACAACTATAGATATTATACTAATTTTTTTCTTTGTAAGTTCAATGTTGGTAAGTTTTTGAACTGAGTTTATATATATATATATATATATATATATATATATATATATATATAACAATAGTTCAATTTGGAGACCTACTAATACCTTTTCTCCAGTCTATATTATCCATGTGTTTAGTTACTGAATTTTTTTTCCCCTTAACAATAGTTCAGTCATACATCTTTAATTTACTTCAACTTCTTTTGAGGTTTAATAGTTTATTTGTTTGGTGTTTTCACATAATAGTTTTTCTTGTTTATAATACATTAGGATCTCTCTCCTGATTTTATGCAATATTCAATGGGTTGTGCCTTGTGTCATATTTATACTTTTGTATAATTAAATTTCACTGATACAGTTTTGTATGACATAAAAATTTAACAACCATGGTTTTGGTTTTGACATTATTTTTTCTCTATCTCATGTTAATTTCTTGGTGAATCACTTTCAATTTATCACAACTAGTTGATGTCAGTTTGGTTTAAGTCTTGGAATAGTTTGATACATGTTGCATGACATTTTCTGTGTTACTTCACATTTAAGTTCTAATTGAATTAATAAGTGGTAATGATTGTTTTTTTTTTTTTTTTTTTTTTTTTTTCTAGGTAAAAATGTATGTGTGTATAAATAACTAATTTAACAGTTTATTTACCATGCACTTTAATATATAGTTTTAAATATTGCAAGATTATCAGTTGATCATTTTTATGTAGTATGTATATACAATGAAAATTACTAAAGTAAATATGGTGTTATGCAAAGATATAACTATGTAATGTATTATAGGAGTTGTTCAAAATACTTCGCCATAGTTTTAAGACATTTTTATGTTGCACTTGTACGACTTGTTGTAAGTCATTATGTAATCCCCTTGTAGTCCCTGTTGGCAGTACATTCTTCCCTGTTTGTTTTTTTTAGTTAAGTTTAGTTTAGTACTTTACTTGCAGTTTGTTCCCCCCCCCCTAGTTTAGTACTTTACGTGCAGTTTGTTCCCCCCCCCCCTTCTTCGGGGCATAGATTTTCATGTTTGCTTTTCGCAATTTCAGTTTAACGTAAGGTTTTGTTTTTTTTTCTCATCCCTTTTTCTGGGAGTAATGTCACAATAGTTTGTAACATTTTTTATTTATTTGCGTACGACGTGCTTTGCACGTGTCTAATTTATGTGCATTTCTTTTAATTTCAATAATTTCCCCTAAAATGTAACTGTAATTATTATTCTATTAGCTTGCATTTAAAATCTTCTTTAATTGGATATCTCATTCATCGTTGTACGATGTTTCTTACCTATTTTAACGTTCACGTAGCGTTATTTCTTTCCACTTTTCATTCATCTGCGTTTTTAAGCGGGCGTGTTCACCATCTTGTAAAGAGTCATTTTCCTCTCTTTTCTCCTCTGCCCATAGCGTGCGTTCGATGCATGTTTACCAGAGGGGTATGCTCATCGCCCCTTGGTGTTGGGGCGCATCCTGCTTCCTATTCATCATTCCGCGGAGATCGCCAAGAGTAATGTGCGTAATATAGCCTTTAGAGGTCTATATACACTGAAAAAGTCCTTACACTAGCAGAATAACGCCTGTGGAGCTTTAGCTGGCACCTAACATAATCTTGGAAGTCAAAAATGTAATTGAGCAGTGTAAGTGTCGATCTCATTAACAGCAAACAAAAGTCAAAAATAAAACTAAAATATTTATTTAATTACTTGGAAAAGTTGAATCAGCATTACAGATGACTTAATACGGCGAACTCCATCACATTAGCACAGATGAACATATTGATAGTTGAACTTATAGTTGACATTATTATGCAGGTTAAAACAATTAAAAGTAAACTAATTAAAACAAGTATAAGTAAATTATACGTCCAGATTGAAGTCCAGCTTCAATACAGTTACTTGAAAACCTTCCATTTGTAGGAAGATAAAAGCGGGGAAGAACAGAAATCAACATCGTGTATTTATACCAAACTAACCGGATCGAAAACATCGTTTGTGAGCACGCCCACGAAACGAGCCAATGAGAAGGCGACATGTGTACGAATCGAAGGATCGATTCGGTAAAACGAATGAAAGATTCGATTAATGTTACGATATTCCAAGTCGTCATCTGGCGGGAAAAATATCGTTAAGGAAAAATAAGATTAGTCGGAGATAAGTTATTGTCGATGTAGGTTGAAATTAAAGATGGAGTCCGTGGAACAAATTATGAAAGGCTATTAAAGTTAAATAGATTATTGGATGTTATGAAGTTGATAACGGCCGGAAAGGATTTGAAAGGTAAGTTAATATTTATTGGATATGGTTATAATGAAATAATAAATAAATAAATGTTAAAATAAATTATGAGTGAGTGAATTAATGAATAAAAGGATATAGGAGGCGATGAGAAAACCATCTGTTGATGGAATTCCATCAAAGAGTTGGCATTCGCGCGCGGTTTTTGAAGCTGAAATTGTGAATTGTGCCGAATCCGTCCCATGTGTAGGTGACCGCTTCTCTCTCCGCTCCGGTCACCAGGATCTGGAGAAAAATGTGCTGCCCAGGTATAATACCTCCCAAGACTTTAACCATCGTGAATAAAGACTCTTTTTTTTTTTTTTTTTTTTTTTTTTTTTTTTTTTTTTTTTGATTGAACAAATAGATTATGTTTATTTCGCTGTGAGTGCCGATGTTGTTTTGTTATTTCCTCATCCTGTGTCTTCCTGTTTTCTGGTAAGAAATTTCTTTTACTTATCATTCAAGACTATCATTACTGCCTCCTTTTTTTTTTTGTGGAAAAGCTAGTGAGAAAATAAGAGCCTGCAAATCGATGAAGTGAATATATTTTTTTATGCATATGCAAGTTTTGTTTATCGTAATAGCAAGCCTTAAACTTTTTATTTTAAGCCTTTTGGTGTACCACGTGGCCGAAACACAACACAAACTCAAAATAGTAATTTTCATAATTTCCTGCTCTGACAATATATATATATAATCTTTTCATTTGGAAGAATTGTTTTTCATATATGTTCTTTACAGGATGATCCCTTTCTTGGAAGTGATCCTTTTGGTGGTTTTAATAATGCTGCTCCAGCAGTCCCAGGTATGTACACTGTGTTTTATAATTTATCACATTGTGATGAAATTGTATTTTTATTTTAGTGAGATTTTCAATTTATACTTTATTTTTTGTGATCCACTCATCATTGTCTTAAGACAAAATGTTTTGCCCTAATTGGAAGGGGTTTTTCTTCTGACAAATGCTTAAGATATATGTTTAATTGTTATACAATTTTCCCACTTGTCAGTCCATTTTATTTTCAATTATTTAGCACTATCATATTTAAATATATTAGCTAAAAAAAGTATCTAGAATATGCAAAACAAAATAAAATATTTTTGAAACATAACCAAGTAACATTTTGAGAGAATATGGTTATTCTATTTAGCAAATCTTTATAACAGTTTCCATTAATAATTCTCTAATAGTGTCCATGTAAAAATAGTTTTTTTTTTTTTTTTTTTTTTTTTTTTTCCAATTTAAATGCTCAGTTTTAATGTGATATACCAGTGGTTTTCAATCTACAACTATAAACTACTGAAAGAAAGTATTATATTTTATATAAAAATGCAAAATTACAATAAATAAAATAAAAAGTGATTTCAAAAGTTAGTATAAGTAAATCTAAATGTGGAATCTACAAACTGAAAAGGAACTTTCGTACAGTTTTAATTTTTAAGTGATTCCCAACAAAATATTTTTCTTGTTCAACAACATTAATTTTCTGACTCATTTTACATAGAAGCATGATACTTATAACATGATTATTAAAATAATTTGTAATCAAATAGTTTTTTTTTTCCCTGAAGCTTCCATAAATTAATTGCATCTTGAGTTGATGTGCCCTAAATTTGATTGTTGTTTCAGGATGGCTTTTTTTTTTTTTTTTCACTGTTATGTCTAGAAATTCAGTTCAGGTTCAGAATTCCAATTTTAACAGTATTTTAAGAAAAATCTTTTGCTTTTACCATAAAATGGAAAAAACAGTTTGATTACATAGTTTCTAAATAAGAGTACCTGCCAATTTGATATGTTTGGAAACAAAAATAATTTTTTAAAATGTATTTGAAATTAGCCAGTTATGATTAGGCAACAGTCTTAATATTAAATTTGTCCTTAATTTATTTTTACCATAACCTTTTTCTGAATTTTTTTTTTTTTTTTTTTTTTTTTTTTTTTTGTTAGTTGTGTATACATGGGCGACAACACTAAAAATTCTAAGGAGATCCAAAAATCACAGAAATTTATCATTTTATCATAGAACAAGTGTCTTTTCCACGGACCAGAATGAAAAATGAAGATTATAAACATGAAATAAGTAAAATTAAGAAATGCACTTGATAAAGGGCTGTGGGAATCCGTAAAAAAAAAAAAAAAAAAAAAAAAAAAAAAATTATTTTTGTTTTGCCTAGATGTTAAATTATTTTATATATCCCTTTTAAAAAAGAAATGTTATTAATGTTTTCGTCTATCCGTGCACAATATTTCAAGATAATGCAATTCAACTTTTATAAAACATAACTTTCCTTCATGTTTTTTCTAGGCTTATGACTGGGAGTTACAAAAGTTAGCATGTTTAAAAATTGTTGCAACCACAGGCAGGAAAACATATTTCTGTAAATATATGCACAAAAATTTAATGATGCAAAACTTCGATTGCTACCTCTTGTTCTTTCTAGTGAATGGGACTTTGTACTGAAAGGGCAATGTTTTTTTCACCCTCCAATTTCAACTAGTATATCTTTTATAAAGTAGGCTCTTTTAAAAGAAGGTGTTTCCTTAGTCTCAACTCATAGTAAAGTTAATAATAAAAGCAAGTGAATAAGTGTGATTGCAGATCGCACAGAGGGTTTCGTTTAATATATCCTTCAAAACATTTTGTCATTAAATTAACAAACAAAAAATGTTTTTTTTTTTTTTTTTGGTGCTATTTCGGATTTTTTCACCAATCACGCCAACCAGAACAGAATATTGAATTTTTCTTTTAAATGCTGCTTTGTTCGCATCAGTTTGTTGATTTCTCTATCAGAATCTACAGATTTAGTGATGATATGCGAGTAAATGTAATTATGAATAAAAATAAAATATTGCAAAGCTTAGTACAAATTTAAGAGTGACCAGTAGAGTTAAGAGTGACCAGGCAGCTAGTAATTTAAATGGAGAGGAATTTGGAGGAAGGAATACAAGTGTCCCCAGCAGATTTCAGAGTCTAGAATAAGCCTTTCTGTGCAGAAGTTCCTGCTCAACCTGCTTTCTTCCTTTCAAAGTAAATATTTTGAGTTGTATTTAGTTATGAACTTTGAATTAAAAAATTGTTTCTAGACAAACTAGTCATTTGGACATTTTGTCCAATCTCTTTGCATCCGATTTTCCCAGAATAATGTCATTACAGAAACTGTGGCTTAACATTTAATCTACATCACTTATCTTTTTAAAACACACATTGTTTAAAGGATCATTTCACATCGATCAAATAGCATAAGAGCAAATAATTATAACACTACAAATTATTTAGTTATAATCAAGAAATTGTAATACTTGCTTAAATTCAAAAATGGAAGGGAGGGGGGATGCTCTTTCAGAACTAGAAAAATGTAGTCTTCTACTTCAAGGTCACAAAACAATACTACCAACATTTTTCATGTCTGTTTCACTCAGTTCCTGCACTATATAGCAAAAAAATTCAAATGACCACTTTACCTGTCCTTTAGAAATTCA
The DNA here is from genome assembly GCA_964019185.1 of Maratus speculifer. NCBI lineage: Eukaryota > Metazoa > Arthropoda > Arachnida > Araneae > Salticidae > Maratus > Maratus speculifer. Next base: position 217,917,655 of record OZ025294.1, read on the forward strand.
CTAGCTAATTTGAATCATATTTCACAGAAGTAGATAAAAACTTTAGTGAATGAAGAAATAAAAACAGTACCAACAGTGAATGAATGAAATTCTAGCTCTTCACACTTTGAATAGAGAGACTGTACATCATGCTAAACTTGCTTGATTTTATTTGCCATGCCTTGAATAGGATTGTTACTGACATGGCTGGATTTATATTAGTGGTATGTCTGGCACTGCCTGGGATGCTGATATGGGGTGGAGCTTGTGAGGGAATCAAAGTGACTGTCAGCTGCTGTCATTTGAAGGAATGCCTGATAGAAATCTGCATAAGCCCAAGCTCATGTTAATTTTTTTTTTTATTCACAAGTCATGTCTTGTATTTACCACTTTTGAACCATGAAGTCTTTATTTGAATGTATAGTGTAAGTCTAATTAATGATTAATATTGCTATTCTGCATTCTGTGGCTTGCAGACAAATAATATGAAATATGCTGTAAAAATTTTGTATAAATATCTAATTATAACCTTTAAAGAACCTTAAATGTACATTACCAAATACATATTTTTTTTTCTTCAAGTCACTGATTTCATTCATTTTTATATAAGCTTGATCTGGGCCAAACTTGAAAATTTTACATTGAACCAGGACAAGTCAAGATAGTTTACATTCCTGCCAGTCTCAGGCTTGACAATTTCAGACTTCTAGTACCTAGAGCAATTTAACATAGCTCATGCACAACCTTAAATCAGACTTTGTTTTTGAAGTAGTAGTGTCTAATTTAAATTGGGTTGTACATGGTATGCTTATTTATGTCAGCATTTTGGTACAGCAGTAGCCCGAAATAATGTGGCTCGATATACCACAAATTCAGGTTTAACGCGGGAGAAAGTATGTCCCCCCAGAAAATAATAATAATAATAAAAAATTAGGAAAAACTTTGCGTTTAAAATTTTGGTAAAACACAATGAGGGACTTGCAGTCTGTGGTTAGGGCTATGCATCTCAATATTTCTGTTGACAATTTAAATGACTGGACAGATATTGACAACAAAAACCAATTTCAGAGGTCAAAACATGTCAGGATATCATTAATATTGTAATACATAAAAATTGTAGTGATCAAGATGATTGATGATAAAATTGAAAATGATGTGGTAATGATAGACAATGTTTTATGTGTTAGTAAAGTCATTTCATTCTTAAAGAAGGTAATTTTGTGGTTGGGGAGAGGCAAGGTGATTTAAATTGTGTTTATCTACTCCATCTTTACTACTGAGAAACAGTATGCCAAAAAGCTTCAGTTCGTCAAACAACACTTAAGGACTTTTTTAAGATAGTGTAAGATTAAGACTGTGTTCAATAAATGATAATGTTAATTACATTTTACAAACCGAGTAAGTATTTTCATCATTTTGTACCATTTCTTTGACACCATTCTGATATACCGTGGTTATGTTATAACGCGGGTGTAAAACAAGTCCCAACGACCATGTTATATTGGGCTTCTATTGTATTTGATTTAGCTTAAATGCTGGGGCATTTTTAATAATGAAGATGTATGTATGTCTATGTATATATGCCACACTAAATATGCATAGAATAATCAATAAGCTATGTTCAGTTGCTTACTTGAGTTTTCTAAAGTAATTTTTTCCTCTCATCACTTCAGCAATATTTTTTCTACAGCTTATGCTACTATTAGGTTGACTCATAAGTAACTTCCAACACAGATAAGTAGAATCTATTGTTCATATCTGCCCAGCCCACTATGAGTCACTCAGTACAAACGAGTTTTTGTAATCATTATATAGATGAGGGTTCAATTCGTCTTCTCTCAAATGTTTTGTATGATGCACATTACATTGAATTTTCTTAACCTCTGAAATGAAGATTCAAAATGTGTATATTCTTCATGTAATGCTTTGGGAATTTAAACTAGTCAATAGTGATAAGGTAACAACAGAAAAAAAAAATATGCCAAATACAGGATGAACTGAGCACAGGACGTCCTTCTGACTTTGACAACAATCTTCTAAAAGCAAAATCCATGTCAAATAACGAGAAGTATAGCAGAAAGACTGAATGCAGCACAATCAACTGTTAACCGCCACCTGGAGAAATTGGTGAAATTCAACAACTTAGGAGTATGGGTACATTGCAATCTCAGTAAACGGTATAAAGAAGATCGCCTGTCAAGTCTGCCTGTCGCCTGCCACAAGTCTCCTTTCACATGTAAAAATCAACTTTTTTTTAACAGAATTTTAACTGGCAGGAGAAAATGGGTTACCTATGACAATATTATCCACAAAAGACAGTGGCTTGATAAGGATCAAAGACAGCTACCAGATCTGAAAGCAAATATCCATGGCAAAAAATTTTTATTGTTCAAACCAGCTGTATTTTATTTAGAAGGAAGGAATTGATAAATTAGCCAGGAAGATGGGAGAAAGTCATACATATAGTTGTACTTGATTAAGACGTGTGTCAAGGGAGTGGACAAAAATCGCACATTAAACGGGATAATGTGTTAAATGTAATTTATACAGTCAAAGTTCTGTAATCTGCACAAGCTGGGGCCAAAGGTTTTGTGGATTATGGAATATTGCAGATTATAGAGCATTATGGATTACACGTCATTTTATTATTCTTAGATGGTGTTTTAATTCTATAATCAGTATAATATGAAAAAATAAATATGAAATCTAAAAATTAATTTAATAGGCTATCTCAAAAAATGCTTTTTTTAAGTTATTTTATTAAAAAATTTATGTGCATTTAAATAAAAATAATTACATAGGTTCTTCAATACAGTTGTTTTTTACTGTTTATAAAATAAAAGAGTTATATTTAAAAATATATATATATTATGATTTTTTTAATTTTTTTATTATTTGTTTAAAAAAAATTGTTTTTGGATCACTAATTTGTAAATTTTCTTAACTGTTTATTTCATTGTTTACATTTGTAGAATAATGCAGATTATAGAAAATTGTGTATTAGGGGTGTGTGGATTATAGAACTTTGACTGTATAATGTTGCAAAAACTGGGCCTATTTATTCATTTAACCGTCTAAATGAACTTTAAGTATTCATTTATATGTTTACTGTCAAAAATTGTGCCTATTATTTATATTTAAGTTACAATTTAACTGTACTCCACTTTAATTCTTCATTTCTTGTTATAGGACCGACCGGAATAATAACTGAAGATAAATCATATTTAGTACTTATAAGAATGAGTACCAGTATAATTTATCCTTGTTTTTAACATAAGAAAAAAAATCCATATTAGGCTTTGCATAAAAAATATTGTTAGTATAGCAAAAAGTAAAGAAAACTTATAAAAGAATTATCCAAGCACAGTCATATTTGTTTAATCTTTATGAATTTCATTTTTTGTTGCCTATAATATGCATTATAAAAGATAAAGATGATATAACATGCATTTAAATACTCATTAACAACAGGTAGGATCATCTCTAATCGTAATAATTTTTATGACCTATCTTAGTAACCTGAATCTGTCTGTATCTCTATTACAGTGAAAACATACATGAAACAAGAGTCAAAGAATTTTAGAAGGAAAGAAAAAATGCTGTTTTATTAATATAGCAGAGTTTTGTTTTATTCAAATATCTTCCACTGTTTCCGACTAGTAAACTCAGTCTTAATTCATCTGTTATTAAAAAAAGTAAATAATATTTTTCTGAAACAATGTTTTTTACCTGAATAATAATAATCACTAAATTGAAAACACTAAAAAAAAGAAAGGAAATTTGCATCTTAAGCTTGATTTTTTTTTTTTTTTTTTCCTTCAAAGAACTGAAAGTCTATCATGTTTTAAGTAGGATCGTGTAATAACTGTTCACATATTAAACATGATTGTTTTGCATTCGACTTATGACCTATGTTCAACAGATTGGAAAAAATCTGCAATTAACCATAAGCATCTTAACTGGGTACGACTGTAATAGCGATAAATACATAATAAATTAATGCAATTTTGTTATTTAATAAAAGCTAAAAAAATGTAATTTAGTTATGATTTGACCCAATATGTTTGTATTAAGATTTTTTCATAAGCCAAAAAGCCACATCTGAATTTATTACTGTCATTTTTTTTTTCTATAAATCATATAATCAGAGGCATAGTTGAAAAATATATCAAAGAGTATATGCTATAAGCTGAGGGTATTCATTAGGGAATATATGATATTACTAAAAAGAGTATATAGAGTATTTTTTAAAAATTCAGACATATATGGCATATACTATTTTATAACTTTCATTACATCTCTACATTTGATATGGATTTGTTAATAGTAAGCCATTTTAAGTGGGATAAAGTATAGCTTTCACTGACTAAATATATAGAGATATTTTTGTTGTGAATTCACATGGTTTTGAAAAAATTGTGTAATGTTATGTCTTATCTTTTAAGTTTGATTTTTGTTATTAATATATGTGAATTTTTAAGACTCATTGTTTGCATTTTTTTTTCTTTTACAGAAAAAGATCCATTTGATCCTTTTGGCCTTTCAAAATCAAACTCTGTACAGTCACCAGTTACAGTAAGTTTTTGGATTACATTAACTTATGGATTGTATCTGTGTAGTTTATTAAAATATGCTAGATGCTGAAATTATACTGTATACATTCCTTATTTATTAGCTGGAAATAGTTGTGATTTTGTTATTTAAGGCTATGTTAATCATTGCTTGTATTAAAATTATGTAAGTTGAGACTTTACCTTTTGTTCTTCCAATTTTTAAACTTCACTGCAGAATTTTAGTAGAATATTGCATGCTTATTTTTTGAAATACATTATTTCAAACATTCTTAACTCAAATTCCTATTTTGCACTAATTTTGTTTGATGCCTCTGTTTTTTTTTTCTTTCCATTTAATGAATAAAAAAGGAATGATAATTATTATATCTGTTTAGAACACTGACTTTGATCAGTTACGTAGAACTTTTCTAAAATACTCATTATAAATTTTCTTAGACATCCCTCCCTCCTCCCTCCTTCTTACCAAAAAAAAAAAAGAGCGCATACATTGATGTCTTAGCCGATAATCACACAATAAAGGAAAGTATGGCTTACAGCTCCTATCTTGTCTTGCAAAGACCCACAAGAGCTAATGCTAAACTTATGGAGAGGTTCTTTGCCAATATCTTGCACTTTGACATTTTAAGATATATATATATATACACTATATTGCCATTGATTATGGGACACTTGCGATTTTAGACATTTTACTAAATATCTAGAAAAATACATGAGGAATCATCTCGAAACTCTTAGTGTATAAATATAATAGTATAAGTCATACATCTCCATGAAGATTTTTTCACGAAACACCAAAGGGGACCGTCAACAAAATAAAAAAGAATGAATATCTTTTGAATAACCCTGTCAAAACTAATGTAGCAAAAGCGCTCAAACTCTAGATTGTGATTGAATGCCTTATTGTAATAAGCCTTGTTCATTTTTATGCAAATAGCATGCATACTCGCAGAGTAATTAAGGTTTTTATAAAAATGATCCCAAATTTTTCCAAGTTTTTTCCTTATAATTTTCAGAGTTCTTAATATAAAATAATATTTTTTTCAGAAAATATGACAAACAATATTGTACACAGTACCCTGTAATCAGAATAAAAAATAATGAAAATTGTATAAAAAATGAGTTGGTTTACTAAATTTTTTACTGCGCATGCGTCAACGATATCAAAATTCCATTTGCATATTATGTTAGCTAAATGTATAGAGCAACTTTTGTGAAAGTCACAAAATCATAACTTGAAAATTCTGACATCGTCAATTCAAAATTCGTCAATTGAATAAGTCGAAAATCCGTTATTCTCAAAATGAAGCAAAAACAAGAGGGGTTGTATCCATATATTCATTGATTAGTGTCAATATAGAATACACAATATGGGATGTACTACTGCATTTGGATAAAATCCCTCATTTTTTTGCTTCATTTTAGAAACAACGGATTTTGTCCTTTTTATATAGACGATTACTTTCAGAATTTGCAAGCTATGATTTTAAGACTTTTACAAAAGTTGCTCTATACATTTAGCTAACATAATACGCAAATTAAATTTTGATATTTTTGACGCATACGCAGTAAAAAATTATATAGTAAACCTACTCATTTTCATACAATTTTTATTATTTTTTAATTCTGATTACAGGGTACTGTGTGCAATGTTGTTTGTCATATTTTCTGAAAAAAATATTATTTTATATTAAGAACTCTGAAAATTATAATGGAAAAACTTGGAAAAATTTGGGACCATTTTTATAAAAACCTTAATTACTCCGCGAGTGTGCATGCTATTTGCATAAAAATGAATACAGTGTATTACAATAAGGCATTCAATCATAATCTAGAATTTGAGCGCTTTTGCTATATTAGTTTTGACAGGGTTATTCAAAAGATATTCATTCTTTTTTAATTTGACGATCCCCTATGGCGTTTCGGTAAAAAATCTTCACTGAGATGTATGACGTATACTATTATATTTATACACTAAGAGTTTCGAGATGATTCCTCATGTATTTTTCTAGATATTTAGTAAAATGTTTAAAATCACAAGTGTCCCATAATCAATGGCAATATAGTGTATATTCTTTATTGGACAGCTGAGGTCGGTCCCTACAGTCATCCTTTTGAACTTCTTCGATTTTGGTTGCAAATAATTTTATAAAGTCACTTTCATTTTCGGAACAGGTCCCTCATATAAAAAAGTGCAACCACAATCTGAAAATTAAAAAAAAAAAAAAAAGATGTTATTGTGAGAATTAGTCTCACACTGCACAATGCAAAAAAAATATTTTAAAATGTCAAATGCAAATGACATATTGGCAAAGATGCTCCTTATGAGTTTAGCAATAGTTTGCAACTGTCTTTGCCTGACAGGACAGGAGTCTTTAGCAGTGAAGATGGAGAATGAAAAGAGATATCTGAATGCTTCATAAAAGTGTGGGATGTTGCAAAACAAAAATGAAAATGATACCTGATGTGGTGTTTCTTTTTTTTTATGCTATTATTTGCTTTAACAATTTTGTGCAATCCCCTCCCTCCTTGAATATTACTGCTGAAAAATCTGAACGGTGAATGTGCGAACTAAAGATTTTGTACTATATTTACATTGTTATATATGTTACCACTAGTGTAATAACCCTTCCTAGGATGGTAGATAAAAATTGTTTTTTAAAATTTGAAAAATTGATAAAAATAATTGACAATATGCAAGCGTTTAGATGAGCAAAGTTCAGGTAGTTTATGTTCTAATAAACACACTATTAGCACTTACAATACTTTTAGCTAAATCAGGCTTTGAGACTAATGTATTATAACAAAAGAAGATTCCGTAATAAAATAAAAAAAATAACAAATATGCAATAAAACTGCATAGTTAAAAATGTCTGTTGCAATTGTTGAAATAATACAAATTTTTTATAGCACTTTGAAATTGTACTTTTATTGTTTAGCACCCCCCCCCCCCCCCAAAAAAAAAAAATATATATATATATATATATATATATATACAGCAAAACCCCGATAATTCGGATTAATTGGGACCAGACCCAATCCAGATTATCAAAAATCTGGATTATCCAGAGAATTAGAAAAAAAATGAAATAAAATATAAGATACTAACAGAAAATCACCTTTATGTTAAACTTATTGAATATTTGCAGACAGTAATAATGTTTACTTTGTTTAATTATTCCAAAAACATGTCAGAAATTTTTTTTATATTTAGAATACGATGGTGAAACAAGTTAATGTTATGGAAATTAGCCAATCGCTTCTCAAACTTGAAAAAAAAAATGACCAAACCAATCCGGATTATCGGGGTCCGAATTAGCGGGGTTCTACTATATATATATATAATATATATATGTATATAATTTTAATGATGTTGCTGCGCTTGAAAAATCCTGGGTCCCCAGAGCCCAGGACTTCTAAAATTCTGGGTCCTTTTTTTTTTTTTTTTTTCTTCAAAAGTAGGTCCCCACTAATAATAAGTCATATTTTAAACACATAAAATGAACTTGTTCATTTGCAACAGAAAAATGAAATGCATGAATTAATCTTCTAATAATAATTAATTAATGATTAAAACTAGTATTATTTAAAAAGCTATTAAGAGAAATTTTCTTTACGTTTTAAGAAATTAAAAAAATGCAAGATAAGATATAAATGTAACTATAAAATAATGCTTATTTTAGTGGAAAAGATAACCAGTATCACCATTGTGTTCACATTTCTTTTAAAAAGGAGCAAGACAGATTTATTGGATTGGAAAAGACTTTTTTGCTGAAAAAAGGAATACTTTCATTGAATAAAGGTTGTTCAATCAATGGGTGCTTTCAGGAGTTGCATTCACTCAGAAAGATTTTGGGGCAACAAAAACAATTCTGAAGTAGAAAAATCAGTTTTTGAATGGAAAAATTCATTCTCAACAATCTCTTTTTTTGGCAATTTTTTGACAAAATGTATCTCTTTTTTCGGTCTTTTGATGAAAGTCGCCTTTTTTTCACCATCTTTTGACAAAAGTTGCTTTTTTTCTCACTCTTTTGACAAAATGTGCCTTTGTAACTTTTTGTTGAAATTAGTTGTTTTTCAGTCTTTTGATAAAATTCATGCTTTTTCAGTGACTTTATGATGAATTGTCTTATTTTCCCTGCCACACTTTGACAAAATTTTACATTTCTCACTCCCCCCTCCTCTTTAGTTAAAATTAACATTTTTCCACAATCATTTTACAAAACTTGCATTTTTTCTGCAATCCATTGACAAAAGTTGCATTTTTTGCACAATACTTTTAAAAAAAAATAGTTTTTTAAGATCCTTTGACGAAATTTACACTTTTTTGTGATACTTTCTCGAAACTTCTGTTTTTCTGCAATATTTTGATGAAATTTGCATATTTTCTGCAGTACTTTGATGAAATTTGAGTATTTTCTTGCTATATTTTAATAAAATTTGCTTTTTTTTTGGGGGGGGGGGCTATTTTGATGAAATTTAGATTTTTTTTCAAAGTTATTTCTAAAAATAAATCCTATTTATTTATTTCCATTTACTTCTAAATATTTAAGTTACAGTAATTAAAATTTTCAATTTGAACACTTTATTTATTCAATGTTTAAATATCATGTAATATCTTCACTTTTATTACTTTCACTTCAGCATACTTAACAGTCATTTATATTTACTTACCCATCACATACTGTCAACATTCGCACTCTTATGGCATCTCCATTCTTTTTTTTTTGTGTGTGTGTGTGTGGCATATTTCATCTTACATCGATACAATAGTGATGTTTGTCTGATGAGTTATTGCATCGGTCAATAGGTCACATAACATGTCTGTTGCCATGTGCCGTTTCTCCATGACTGAATGTCATTGTTCTGTTTTCCCTGAATCTTTCAAGATATAAGAAATGGCCTTTAACTAGGTAAGTGGATGTCGCGTGAGGGAACACTGTCAGAAAAGAGGATGGGATATTTATATCTACAGATGAACTTCATTTACAGCTGCTTCATCAATGAGATGAAAAAATGTGCATGTTATGTTGGTGGAGCATTCATTTTTAAATGTCTCTGTTAAAGCGTAAATCAGTATCATCATGTGATAATAATGAAAGCATCAAAATTTTAATTAGTTTTTAAAGGCTGTTGATTTTAACCTCTTCAGACCTGAGCATAAAATAACAACACAAATATATATTTATTGCTTTTGCATAATCGAATTGACACCATAGATGACAGAAATAGGCATTTTTATGAAATTAGTACTTTACAGGACTGGTAATTTAGGTTTACAAATATGGATAGAAAAGTACTAATCCCCATAAAACATCAGTTTAACTATCAGTAATATAAATTTATGCAATAGCAAAATTGAGGTCTTTAAACAAGTAAATGATCAGCGAATCCTCAAAGTTTTTTCTTGTAAAGCATCTAAGTTAAATAATCATAAATATTTCTTACTTTCTTGGCCACAATGTCTTGAAGATATTTTCAAAGCTCGAATGAAAATAATACTTATTTTATGAGGTAATATTCATCAGTGCTGGAATTTATTGGTTCTGTTTTAAAGCAAAAAAACATTCAGCTGTATAGAACTAAAGTAAAAATGCAAAAAATTCGAACAGTTAATTTTTTACGTGGAAAAGAATGGAATGACGCATTTGTGTACCTCGGGTCTGAAGAGGTTAAAATAATAATTATAATTTGCTGTGTTTTTTTTTTTTTTTTTTTTTTTTTTTTTTTAATCTAAATATATAAGCTGAAAAATATGGTCAGAAATTAAATAAGAAATCTGCTGTTTGAAAAAAATATAGACCTTGTTTTTTTTTTTTTTTTTTTTCTTCTTCTTTTCTTTTCTTTTAAATTTAAGTTCACGGCGAAACACATTAACTTATATCAAAAGATGCATATTTTTCTGAAAAAAAATTAATCATAAAAATTTTACATTTAAAAAAATATTTTTATGACTAAAAGGGAAAAAAAGGTAATATTTTATTATTTTTGAATTTTGTTAATCAAAAAGTATTATCCTTTGATTTTTGATGACTATAACAAATATATTATGTAAACTGTAGTTTAAAATGTTACCTCATGAAACAGAAAAAGTTTAATGTTGCAATAGATATGCAACGAATATATATATATATATGTATTATGCAGAAAATTATATTTAATTCTATAAAAATTGTTATAAATTACTTTTACACATGTTACCCAGAAGAAGGCTATTTATATTTATTATTTTTTACTCAATATAAATTTTGTGACTTATAAATTATTCAATAAAAGTAAATTTTTAATGAATTTAATCTGCATGCTTTCTCAAAGTAAATTATTAACTGTTAATTTCATAAATAAGTCTGATTTTTTGTTTTTCCTTACAAACTTAGTTAAAAATCAAAATTTTATTTGTATGGATATAATTAAAATATGTTGTACAACATATTATACATTCAAATTATTTTAATTTCAATAAGAATTGAAAAGAAATATTCATTTTATGTGTAAAGTTCAGTAGATAGTGATGCTAAACAAATACTTATCAATAAAGTAAGTCAGTGTATAAAAGCTCTTGATAGCTGGTTATTTGTTATTCAGAACTTAAAATACTATAATTGGATAGTTTTTAACCAAGTGTTTGGATCGTAATATTTTGTTCACTAAGCTTCAGATTTCACTGCAATATAGGCAATATTTCAGATAATATAACTCAATCAATTTAATGAATTTTCAATACATTTTAGAATGATTAATACTCTCAGGGATCGCATTCATAATTGTAATTAGGTTCTTTTTATAAGTTGAAAGAATCCTATTTTCTGAGCATTTAAAACAAAATGCAGAAAAAACAACATTACAATTTTACCCATTTTCAAGATTCTCAGGGGGTTAAAAATCTTAAAGAAAATGGAGAAGAATAGATGTGAAACAAAGCCGATAAAGCATATATTTCCATAGGTTCTTAATCAGAATATTTACTTATGCCTAACATGGCCTCGTTTCTCTGGAGGATGAGAATCTCAGAATCATCACATTAGTGTATTATATAAATAGATTTATTCTTGTATGTTTTATCTGTTATTAATTTCTTGTAATTTTAAAATATATTTTCTCTGTTGTGATTTTTACTTTTAATAATTGTAAATTTACTTATGGCATATTTTTACTCTGTTTTTATGGAAAGATCTTTAACAATCATTGCAGTTTGAATGAAATTTATTTTTTCAACATTCCTGCTTCCAAAGAAATGATCAAATTTTAATTAAATATTTTGTTCATTGATATTCTGGGTTGACATCCTCACACATCTCAAAAGCTGCCTTTGTTTTTAATGTATATAAAAGTATAAATTTATAAATGTTTTTGCATGTTTAATTTAACTTGGCTTATGTATGTAAAGATGGAATTTTAAATTTCTTTACACACACACACACACACACACACACACACACACTTCTGTATGTGATAGAGTTCTGGGATTATGTACAATTATATTTTCCTGATGACAATACAGTATTTTTTATAAACAGACATTTATTTTACAATAAATTTAGTAGTTTATCCTCTGTATTAAACAAAAGTAAAAGTAAGGAATTTTCCATAATTAAAGCCATAAAAAAAGCAATCATTTGGAGATATTATTGAAATTTGGAAGAGTTAAGATATGCAGCAGTAGACAGAAACTTTTGTCTACACTTAAGAAAAGTTAAATAACAGAAAAAGCAAACCAGTAACAATACATAATTAGCCAATTTTGTTTAACTGTTGCCATATTTAAAAAAAAAAAAAATCTGAACAAAAATTTAAATGTTAAGGGGGTTTACCAGAGCTTTGTTTTCAATGGAAAAATCAACCATCATAGTGGGAAAAACTCGCTAGTATATGTTAAAACTATTTTTATATTTATCATGATTTAAAATGTGCTTTCTGTTACAGGGTTTTGATTCAGATCCTTTTGGTGCTGATCCCTTTGGATCCACTGCAGCACCTCCTAGGTCTGAGAGTCCAACTCCTGCTCTTCCACCAAAGAAAAGTAAAGCTCCTCCCCCTCGACCTGCCCCTCCTAAGGTGGGAGGAAGTGGTGCTTCTAAACCAGGACCAACTAGAGCTGCACCTGCTCCGCCAGTGCCCACTTCAGCTGATCCTTTCAAAGCAGCTGATCTAGAAACTAGCAGCAATAGCAATGCCTTTACAGATTTATTCTCTAAGTCAAGTAAAACCCAAGATGCTTTTGACCCTTTCTCAAATCCAGCTCCAGCATCAGACAATTTTGCAAATTTTGATAATTTTGCTGATTTTGACAATGTTAAGTGAAGCAGAATTCTAATATATACAGTAGCAATGAAAATTATGTATATTTTTAATATTAGGTCAACAGTGAAAAAGATTGATTGTGGATTAGATTGAGTAATGACTTGGTATAGGATATAGAGATGGTTGTAAGATGTTAAACATATTGGAATTTTTGTTAAAGGGTTGTTTATTATGTTTGAATTGTACAAAAATTACATCAATAAAAATAGAATGTTTTTGCAACATTTTATGTAATTTTAAAATTTTGATTCTGATAAATTTCTTTTAAGTAAATTTTTAATTTAAACTATTTTTTGTTGCTTTTCTTCATGCTTGTCTCTTACATATTATTATTAAAGTTATATTTTTGAAAGAATAATCTTTGTAAATTATTTTTATTATTGTGTTTAACATTTTCTGTACCATGTTTTAAAAAATATATATTTATTAACAATTATAATTGTTAAAAGTTATTGTTTGATTATGCATTAAATATTATTTTCATTTAAAAACTTTAAAAATATATAACTATTTGACAAAGCCATATTTTTTTCTTTGATCAGTTTTTAAATTAATATTTAGGAGGGTTTACTTGAAAGAGCATTTATTTAAAAAACACATAAAATAAAAATAAAAATATTTTTTTATCCCTACAAATTCTTTTAAGGTACTGTATAGATTTTATCAACTATTGTATATTTGTGAATATTTCTCCTCTTTTGTAAATAAATGGAAATATATTTTCTTTTCTATACAGGTGCTTTAAGAAAATATATCATTCATTTCTATGTGTGTAACATACTCGTTCTATTTAAAAAGTTGTCCCATGTGTTTAACATCTTACTCATATATAAAATTGGTGTTAAATTTTGAAGACTAGTAGCTTGTAAATTACCTTATCAATACAACTTTGACAACATACTACTTGAACTATGTAAATAATTGTTATTTGTGATTGTGTTGAATTCTGTGGAATGACATTATGTAGATCATCTAGAATCTCAAAAACTAAAGTTTGTGATTGATCTCTACACGTGTATGCATATATCTCTGTTAACAAAGAAATGGAGTATATGAAATCTTCAGCTTCTCAAAAGGAAGTGGACCTATGCCTTGGCTTTTTTTAATATTCGGAAAAAAATATGAAAGTCTTTATTTCTGAATTGAAGATTTATTATCAAGCCATTTGTCAGACTATTTTTTAATCAAGGAATTCTTCATTAACACATCAAGAGTATATCATTTAATGTAAATAGAATAGTTATCAAAAGTTTATTTGAATTTCATTATTGCAAGGATTATTTATGGTACTAAGTTAAGAGTAAATTATAATTAAATTTGTTGAAAAGCATTCCATTTCTTGGCTTCATTTGTTATTTTCTGCCATCATCAATAGTATTTATAATGGAAGTTGAAAATACAATGTACAGAATTTAAGCTTAATTTTTTATGTATAAACGTTCATTTTAAGAATTTAATCAATCAGGGTTCGTACAGACTCCTTAGAAACTACTTAGAAATGAAAACGTTCCCAAGTAGTACTTAGAACTACTTAGATAAACAAAAAACTCCTTAAATTGTATTACGGTTTTGCACGCAAGCGATATTGATCCCGGGGGAAAAAAATCGCAATTGTGAAACTCACAATTGTAAAAAAAAAAAAAAAAAAAAAAATTGTGCATGTTGCATTAGCGCTTTTTTTACTTTTGAAAATCTTTTTAAAGATGTATGCGATATACATAATAAGTATTTCGAGTTTGACTGATCTCTGTGTATATGACCATTGGTCACTGCATAGGAAAGTTGATTCTGTATTTTTTTATTTAAACTTACAAAATTACCAAGGCTGGAATTCTGTGCAATTTCAGCACCAATAATTAGATTCTAATAGAGAAATATTTGTTTGAAATGTTCTTCTCTCCAAATGAGGCATTAAAAATTGGGGTGTGCAAGTGCTATGTAACATGCTATGTAAACAACAACAAAAATGGCAAGTCCTTAAAATTTTTTGGCCTCCTTGGACTTTTTCTTCCCAACTCTCTATGAACCCTGATCAATATACATTTCTTGTATCTCACATTCTAAAATAAAATTATGATAATCTCGGAGAAAGAAATTGAAGAAGCATTTTTATATCATTTGACAAATATTATTAAATAAAATAGCTATCATAAATAAAGTAGAGAAAATGTTATAGTTTCTATTATTGGAGATTTGCTTTAAAAAGCTGTTACATAGGTTGGATGAAAAATTATTCATTATAAGAATTGGAAGAGCTTAATGATGATCAAGAAATTTTAGTGTTTAAATATCTATGCAAGTGCGAGTTTCCTTGTATTTATTTTTAAAAAACTGCATTAATATTATAAAGGGTTTATTTCTCTTCATATTCAAATGTACATAAATGGATCTAGATTTATAAAAAAGTTATAAGTTGCCCCAAAATATTATTTAAAAATGTACGTCTTTTTTTTTTTTTTTTTTTTTTTTTTTTTTTTTCTACATGGATAAATTATATATTGATCCATTTTGTGTTTTGAGGTCATCTTGTATAATAAAAAAATTCTTGAAATTCAGGCCTGCATTTATCTCTAAACATTTAATTAACCAATAAGATTTTCTTTTGTAATCTTTGTTACTTGTTAATTACTAACACTTTTTTTTTCTTTGAAAGTGTTTCTCTAAATTTTTGTTAACTTTTTCTGCATCAGATTTTTCTGAAAATGGAGATATTTAAAATGTAGAATGGGAACTAATAAACTCTTTTAAAAAGTTGTTTTGCTATCAGTAATGGAAAATTTTCTTGAAATTTTGAAAAAAAGATAGTCAGAAAAATAATCTTACAACCAATAATATCCCTATTAGTTAATTTAATTTTGATAAGATTAATTTTCAACAGAATTTTAAAACATATATATATATATGTGTGTGTGTGTATATATATATGTATAATGTATATATATATAATTTTTTTTTTCCCAGATATTTTACGTACCAAATTGTATTATCAATTTTAAATGTCGCATACACATGTGCACGAACATTCACCTGTTAAAGGGAAAAATTAGCTGTAGTCACTGGCCACAAAGCCCTAAATGAGAAAAAGTGATTATTGAAAAATGTTTTGCTAGTGGCTACCTTAACAACAATTTTCCTATTAGGAAAGAATTAAATTTTCTTGCATTCCAGTAAAGATTCTGGGTTTTTTTTTCTGTTTGAAATTTGTTTATATTAATGTTTATTTGGGCTGTTCAATTTTAGATTAATGCAACAAGAAATTTTCTTAAATTTATTGTTTAGTACTTTTAAGTAAAAGAATCATTACCAGTTTAAAGAAAGTGGTCACTTCTAACATTAGTACTACTGACCACTAATGAAATATTCCAGTTTTGCCTTTTAACATCCAGGTGTTAAATGACAAAGAAGAAAAACCTGATTGTAATATTATCAATATTTGTTTTTACAAAGTGTTTTTAAAAAATATGCACATAATTTAAATTATGTTGCAGATTATAATGGTCCTGATCATCTTCATTGAGAACATGGGTTAATTTCAGAATATAACTTTTTCAATGTAAATGCTTTAAAATGTGATGAACATTTGATTTTGAATGTCTTACTTTGACAACCCCTTGCCGAGCATTTTAGTTTGTTGATAACTACAGTCTTCCCAAACATTGCTTGTAAATATTTTAAACAGTTCCATCTGCCTCAAATGTATCCCTAATTCTTGCTGTTATAAGTCATGTAGGAGAATCTGTTTTTAAATTCTCTCTTAAACTGTCTCTGCAATAGAATAATGGCTTTGAACTTCCAGTAACATTTTTGAATTGTCAGTCAAAGCTTAATTTTGATTTCAGCCATTATTTCAGTATAGTTTAACATGAAGGGGAAAAAGAACAGGCTTGGTTATTTGCAAATAAATTGTGTATGCATTATTTTTTAAACACCTTGTATATGAAGAAAAGTTTCAGAATACTTATGAATTTGAATGTTAAAACTTGCAAATCTGTCTATGATTAGTGCTTAAATTTCACTTATATGAGCCATAAAGGGTCAATCCTTTACCCTTTTTTTATTTATATATACTGATATTTGAAAATGAGAACCCAGTGATACCCTAAATGGATTTACAAAAATATTAATGCTCCCATCCTTCTGTTAAGATGGTTCTTCCCAGAAGATGAGAAGATTCTTATAGATTAACTGATTACTCTTTTCTCTAGACATTGTTAAACACAGTATAATGATGATGATAATTTATTTTTACACTAATCTACTTTGAATAAATAGTTTAAAATGTAATTAACCTTTTCGGGGCAAGGTACTTGTATTCGTAAAATGTTGAAATAATTGAATGAAACCAGTATTTACACGAAATTTTATTTCTAAAATAATAAACATGTATTTATGCATATTTAATAAAAGTGAAATTTTTGGAAAAAATTTCTGGTGGCAGTGTAGCAATTTGGAATTAAAATTAGCTGTTATCATTTGCCAACACCAGCCTTCAAGGGGTTAACTGCTGTTTAAAATTTAAAAAGAAAAATAATTAACATTTTAAACTGAAGGTGATTGAAATGTAATTAAGGGGATACCTCAGTGATCCTCTTGCATCATTGATTGCGAATGCTCTTGCATTCACAAAATCCAACATGATATTCAATGTATGTATCCTATAATAAAATTTAAATATGTTATTACTTATTTCCTTATACAGTGTTTTTAAACTAAACATATAACAATGTATGACTAAATGAGTTAAGGAAAATTGTTTTACATCATTCACTGTTTAAAAAGCACATTGTATGTTGAAGATGATTTACAACTCTACCCTAAATTACCATTAAATATTCAACACACACACACACATATATATATATTCAAGATTAAACAAGTGCACTCATCATGTTAAAAATCATATTAGAAAACTTTTTACTTGTAAACCAAGTGTATCAGGCATAAAAATTTGAGAACCACTGACCTAATTATAAAAAATTTATTTTCATCATGAAATGCTTGATCTAATATCAACTTACTAAATCTTAAAATTTATTTTGTTAAATTATAGGTTTTTTTTTTTCTTTAAATGCAATGAGATTTTTAAATTTTACTGTTGTAAAAATTATAGTCGTTTAAAAAAAATCTTGAAAAAAAAAAAACAGTATTTTGGCATTTGACATGTAGTTATCATTGGTGGAAACTGAATTTTCAAAAATTATACTAGGTAATATGTTAACACTTGTTTAAATTTTCTCATTGGTTAATATTCAGAGATCACTGAATAATCAGAGAAGATCACTGAAACATCTCTAAAAGTTCTACTTCAGAAAAATTAGATGCTCTGTTTTACGACTAATATTTTCTAGTGCTGCTATTATTTAGAAATAAGTTCATTTTCAGTAAGCTATTGAATATTCGTTAAATTTAGTAGAGTAACAAAACTATAAAATTGCATCTCTGTGATGCAATCAAAGGATTAAATTTTTAAACCCTCAATAAGAGCTATTTTGTATTAACTTTGATCCTTCATTTTATTATTTTTAAATTTCATGTTTGTTGCCTTTAAAATTTACATGCAGCGAGTAAAAATTAATTGGTTTTTCAAACTTGAAATTGTACATATAGGTTTCTTTATTTATATATTAATTTCTAGCTTTAGTCTCTGTTTTGTTTTCAAGAACATGAAATGTAGCTTTGAACATTGGTGCTGTTTTCGTATGATTTTAGCCTACTCTAGATTTTAGTGGTCAAAATGAGATTAATGTTTAAATCAAACTAAGAATAAGCCATCCAAACAAGCTTGAAAATAGCATTCTTTGATGGTTTTCTAAGCACTTATTTTCAATCAGGAGAAAGCTTCACTGAGCTGAAACAGTTCATATTACAAGTGCTCATTCGCAAGAAAAGTGTTTCTTTGTGTTTTTTGCTGTATCTTTTAAAATGGAATTCCTGTTGCATACTTTTTTTTTAATACTCCCAATCCTATTTCAGCATTACGTAATGTTTGTATTATTATGTTCTTAATCCTTAGACTGCAGATAATACAAATGTGTGTCAGTTAGTGGCAAAAATGTCATTTTGGGGATTAAAATATGTAAAATTCATATTAAATATATAGAAAAAAAGTTTTATTTGGACTGTAGCTTTTAGTTTAGTCTATTGAAGTTACTGAGCATTTATTTGTGTTCAGTGAAGTCTGTAGAAATTTTACAATTTTAATTTTAGTTAGTATATTTTTAACCCTCTGTCTAACTCTGATATGGGTCCAATGGACACAACAGGAGAAACAAAATCAGTTCAAATACAGTAAAATCTGGCTAAATATGATAAAATTAAGAAATTGGCTTGTAAACATGTAATTGGTAAACATGTGTTTTTAGGTCTAAATGGATAAAAAAAAAATCGAAGCATTTTAAAAGAAATTAAAATTAATGAATTTTAACTGCAGTTGGATGAATTATTGTAATTTTTTGTATGTTGTTTTGTAATCTGAGGGTTAAAAGTAATGCTTAAGTTTGATTTTTATTTAAAACTTTCCCCTTAGCATGTATTTGCCTGTTAAATTCCTCTCAACATTATTTGTCTAAAACATTACTGTTCCCCCCCCCCTTTTTTAAACCAATAATTTGTAGTTTGTTCTGGTTCGAAATAGTTTAATAAAATGTAGAATATAAATTGAGGTTCATATTACTAATAGTTTTTTTTTTTTTTCCATTAGTGAAATTGGCTTAATTTAAAGTATTCTTTGTGTACTGCATAATTTACATTGGCGTGATATATGTTTTTGGCCTTTATTTAGCATCTGAAACATTATTTTTTGTGCACAATTATATTTTTAATTATGTGTTGAAAATATTCATATATAATTATTTCAGTTATTTTAGTATGTTAGGAAAATATTTTTTAAAGAGTAATTAGTACAAGCTGTTTGACTTAAAGCTATACATGTAATAACATTAGTGTGTTTTTGCTTGCTTGTTATATCAAGTATGCTCCTAAGTTATGTTTATGCTATCCAGTTATTGCTATCTGTGTCCTTAAAAAAATAATAAAATTACTTTATTAGAAATTAGAATTTCTTAAAGAATAAATTGAAATAGGAAGGTCTTTTATAATTTATATAACTTAATTTCAGAATCATTTGTTTCTAATTATTTGATAGTTTTTTTTTTTTTTTTTTTTTTTTTTTTTTTTTCCCTCAAGAAACATGCTATGTGAATACATGTTGTGTAAATTTACATTTTTATTTTCAAATATCTTTGAGCAAGGGATAGGTATACTTACTTTAAATTGTTTTAATTTGTATTTATTTATTTATTTTTTATATATAAAGCTACAGTATTTAGAGAAAATAAATAAAATTATCCTAACTATTAAATTATGCTTGATTATAGATTATCATAGTGGATTACAACACCTGTACCCTGTACATATATTAACTCGTCCTCTCTCCCTGTTAATTTTTATCTGGAGTAATTTATATCAAAATATTTTATTAAGCATTATAGAGATGTGTGTTTTGAAAAACTGTACATGTTTATTGTAGTATTGTTGTTAGATATGTGTGTTGTATGTGATCAAAAAGAATAAACTTTGATGTGTCTGATTTATTTGAAAGAAATTTGGATGTTTCAAATAATGTTATTCCTCTCACCAACAGATGTGACACTGTTGCTTTTGATCAGATGTGTTATATTTATTAAAGATTAAATGTATATAATGTTGCAAGTTATTTCATATACATTTTATAATTTTAGCATTAGCTGAATCTCACAATCAAAATCTTATATAATTCCATATTGTATAATTTATTTATTTTAAGTATAAAGTAAGAGAAAAAATTATACAATTCTGTATACATTGTATTCTTCTAAAAAATGTTTTGCTTAAATATTTAAGAATCTGTCACTTTTTCTGTAATAAAAGATTACCTTCATATAAATTACTTAATATATGTTACAACATATCTTTAATGCACAAGTGCATGAAATATCTGTATAGTACAAATATATTACTGTTTCAGCATCAATTATTAAAAATGCAATGCACGATTTATTATTTACTTATACTTTATTTGAATTGTTTATTTCACAAATCCTTTAACTGACAAAATATTCAAAAGTGAATCAACACCAGTTTTTAAGTTTATTTGTTTATTGATAGGGTGGGTGAGTGGGTGGGGGGGGGGGGGGACTTATTTTATTACAGAAGCTCTGCAAGCAAGAAACATTATTGAGAAGCTTACATTTGTATTTCAGCTGTTCGCCATTTTCTGCCAAGTTAATTTTCTGCATTCTGAAAAGCACTTTATTAATTCATCTCAATAATATAAAAGTAGTTAAACAGGTAAAAGCACAGAGGTAAAATATATTTTACTGTAGGACCATCATATTTGCTAAGAATGCTTTTTCTCTCCTGAATTTTAACAAAGAAATGACTTTTCGATTTCATATAAACTTTGTTTTCTGGACATTTTTCCTTAAATTTTCAAGCAACTTTGTTCAACAGCTTTTCTTAAATGTCTCAAAAATTGCAATTCGTCACAAAGGATTTCTAAAATAAACAATTTAATTTGCTTATCAGATATTCACTGTCAAAACTACTCTCTCCAGTCCACCCCCAAAAAAGTATGTACAATAAAATAAAAAATAAATAAATGACATGATTAATGCTATGAGGGTTGAACATTTATTCTGGAAAAAAAATATCAAAATTTGCATAAGATTCATGGCAAAAAAATCCAGAAATTTTGTTTGAACAAAAAACAAATAATCAGTTTTGCTTACTTAGGTTAGCACATAGTAAAACATTAACATATATGAATAAATATATGTGCAATATCTCTATTAATAGTTCTTTTTTTAATGTATTTTTTGCTTGAAAAAAAAATTAAAAATCATGATACATAAAGATAAAATGACCCTGCAGACAATATTCTTGTGATGCCATAATAAATAAAAAATTTATTTGCTTATAAAAATTAAATACATATGCATAAATTAGCCATATGTCAGAATATTTTACCTTATTTCTGTTTTATTTGTAACTGTGGAAGTAATCCAATTGCCACCATTTTGAAGAAATTTCATACAAAAACATTTAAAATTGAAATATATAAATAGAAATATTTCTAAAAATAACTAATGCAGGCGTATGTACAAATGAAAGCTTTCATTCAAGAAAATAGTTAATAAAATTGGTTCAGTAGAATGCTCAAGGCAGATGACTAAAAAGTAGCATTATGTTTTAAATGTATATGTTGCATGATTTGCCCTGAAATGATTACCTACACTTTCATATGCTTGAACTTTATAACTAGATTATTAAATTTTTTCATTTGAAGCTTTATTTCCATTCAGTAATCATAGTTTCAGTAGTCATGCTGTTAATTTTATAAAATTTTGAGAATGGAGACAAATTTTAAAAATTTGTATTGTGACAATCATTTTAACCTTATTCATGATGCTGTAATTTGATTTTATCAAAATTTCTCATTTCTATTGTAACAAAAATTACATAAAATTAAATACAAAAATCTATTATTAATTAAAAAATAACTTATTGATGTGCAATTTGCAATCTTGATCTACCTATAAAAAAAATTAAGTAAAAACAATATTATTTATCACATCAATTTATGTTTAGATACATATTGTCAAATTAAAGGTAACTATCTTTTTATCTTTAAATCAAATTATACATTTGTGTGATCATTTTCTGATGAATTGCAACCACCAAGTTGACAAGCAATGTTCTTCATTATGTATTGAAAAGGTTGTCTCTACTTAATAACAAAATAAGCAAATCAACCTCTGGAAATATATTAAAGAAACACTGAAATCCATAAATAATATTAGTCAGAGAATTGCTGTGTTTGATTACTATTTTTTGAGTTTTAAAGTTTTTTTTTTTTTTTTTATAAAGCAAAGTTAGAGTTGTATGTAAGATCTGTTGCTCCATCATCAAAATAGTCCTTAATCAGTATTCTATATGTATTTGACAGATATTTCATGAAAAATTAGAAGTCTTATTTGTTTTGTTAATTGAAAGTTAAACTATTACATTTTTTCCCATAAAGAAACCTCAATCATAGAACTGTGTTCATAAAAGGTTAACTTTTTAATGTAGCCTGTTTTAGTGTTTCTTAAGCATTTCAATTCTGTAATCACTGCCATTATTTATCTGTTTATAATTTTGTCTGTGCATGCATTGTTTACATAATCAGCTTTGAATGAATATTGCCTTCTGTAATCTATATTTCCAATTTTCATCAAAACTTTTGCTTTAAAATTAAAAGTAATTACTAAACATATCTTTATCAAAAATCTTTTACATGTTTCATTTTCAAGTTGTTTTTTGCTAATATCAGAATTTTTAAAAAAAATGGTTTCAAAGAATTTAATATTTTAGTAATAAGATGCTGCTATTTTTTATTTATTCTTGTAAAATTGTATTAGTCTTTACAGCATACAATCCATAATGAGCTCATGCATTTGTGTATTTAACGTCACTTCATTGTCATTACATTTATTTCTAGTCTATTATTTTTGTTTCTTTATAAATTGAAATATATTTTCTCTTTTTTCTCCTCCTTTTATCAGATATCTGTTACATTTATTAGTATAAAGTGTACACAAAAATAAAGCTGTTAAATATATTATTTCTTTAATAAATTTTGAGAAATTTTGTGTGATTTTTCATTGCAATCAAAGAAATTTGTGTATCTACTGCAAATATTTGTTCCATTTTATTCTTAAAATCTAGCAGGGTGGTCATTCTAGAAGGAGACAACTTCAGCATAATCATTCAGCCAAAAATATCAAAATAAAAAATTAGATATTAAAGGAACTAAGCCTTGCAGAAAAAAAAAATTCTAATAATAATATAATAATAGAAGTTCTTTAATTTTATTCAGTATATTAATGTATAAGGGCATTTTAAGCAGAAGTGCAGATTTGTGAAAAAAAATCTATGAAGAATCTAGAAATTAACTATTTTATATTCTTCTTAAATTTAATTTTTAAAACAACATAGTTCCTTTTTTTAAGCAGATAATTACTTGAGCTATGATTATTTAAAATGTTGGGTTTTAAAAAAATTAAAATTAATATCCTTAATTAACAAAAGACTTGATTCTAAAATTAACAAAATATGAAAAAATAAATAAAACTGCCAAATGAGGGTATACTATTTGCTACAGAATATTGATGAATAATTCATTTTAAAGAAATAAATTAACAATAGTGTACCATAACTAAATGTTTTTTTAGAGAATTCAAATTAACAAGATTTGTTTTTCAGCTCCATTTAAACTTATTATAAAGTAATAGAAGTGTGTGATATCAATATGTAAAGTAAAAATAACATGTTGTCAAATGTGAACAGTTTTTAATTTAAACTGGTGAAATATGGTTTTATATTCCTTTTAAGTTTATTGTAATTTAATAAAAGCATGCATTTACTGTTATAAAATACTGAAAGATAATTTAAAACACGAATCAATTAAAAAACAAAGGGCTATGAATTAGGTTTTACTTAAATTTTTGATTTAACTTAAATATACTAGTATAAAGTATTCTGTAAAGAAAATTATTTCTTAGTCATTTCCTTTAATCATTTCATATAAACAACCAAACAAAACACAGTATTTCCATTGAACTGTTTTTGTAATTTGTATATTTGTGCATTTATAAAATAGCATTATGTCAAGTAAATCATGTAATTTAATGCTATTTTTATGGCAATTTTACAATAATAATAATAATTGAAGTATAATATATAACATTGTTTGGTGAACAAATGTTAAATCAATTGAAGAACAAAATACTTAAACTATTATATAATAAGGTATATATAAACTATTATATAAAGTATATAATATTAATTTTTGTTATGATGAAATTTTAATATGCATTATATTGATCATTTTTAGATATTTTTTTGATTTTTCAAATTTTGAGATTTTTTTTTTTTTTTTAATTTGTTATTTTAAAATTAGCTCATTATGGAAAAAAAATATTTTCTTAAAACTAATTCAAAGAAGATAATATAAGCTATACTGAATTAAATGTAACGCATATTTTTTGAAAAATGGATTTCAGAACAAAAAAAAATTTCCCCAAAAATTTTACTTATTGTTTAATTAGAAATAGGAAATTCAATCTACAATATTTCATGAAGTTATATGTGTACAATCTAATCATTATAACTCTTTAATTCATATGGAAAATTTTGGATTATGGTAAGAAATTCCCAGATTTAAAAAGTAGACAATTGGATTAGAAATATTATAGATGCATATCAATTATTTTACACAACATTTAATAGATTGATTTGCATGATGTGCAAGCAGTATTGGTACATCTCTTAACTAATTAAAATTTTGCAACAAGATTTATGGTTAATAAATCTTTTTATTTGTTAATTTAAGAATATTCAAACAAGATGGATTTCTTAACTCTTTCTTCCCTCCCCTCTCAACCTCCCCTTTCCTAAAAAATAAATAAATAAATAGAAAATGACTTTCAGATGGGGAACAAAAAAAAAAAATTGATGAATGTTTTTCATGCATAGACCCAGAGTTACTGCCTGGGCAATACAATACCATAAACAAATCTGATCAACAATGAGACTTGAAGTACAGTTGAACCTCGAAAATCCGGACCTCCAAATTCCGGAAATCTCTAAAATCCGGACATTTTTCCGATTTCAGTTTTATTAATTTTTAAAATAAGACATATTTGTAATTTTCATCAATCGCAGTTAAATTCTGATAACTACCGTAAAATCCCGTTAATCCACCCTTCCCGATCAAACGCCCCCTCCTTACTTTATAAAAAAATTTGAAATTTTCAAAAAATTCCAAGAAAACGCCCTCCCTCTCAAAAAAATCGCTGAAAACGGATCGTTTGAGAACGGATGAATCATGATGAAATGAATGAATCATGAATCTTTGATGAAATGTGCCTTTTTTCAAGATTTTTCAAGTGATTTCATGCTTTTTTTTTTTTTTTTTTTTTTTTTTTTTTTTTTTACAAATTTCTCCTTTTTTATGCTTTTTTTGACAGAAGTTACCTTAAAAAAAAAAAAAAGGCAATTTTTTTCAAGTATTGCTTCAAGTATCAAAATTCATAATTCATCCCTGCAAATTTTGGGAAATGGTCGCAGAAAAATCCCGTTTAAGCACCCCCCTCTAATTATTATACGATTTTTCATCACGTTTGGGGGGGGGGGGGGGGCGGATTAACTGTATTTTACGGTAGCCATAAAAAAAAAGATTTTTTAATAAACCTCCAAAATCTGGAAAATTCGAAAATCCGGAATTGCCGCGGTCCCGGATTTTCGAGGTTCAACTGTATTTAGTAATTTTCCTGTTGGGAAAAAGAAAAAAGTAATTTAATTTCTATATGGTTTTAGTAATGGCCTGTTGATTTCAGTTGAATTAAAAGAGTTTTTATATGAAAAAAAAAGTTTCCTGATAAGCTAACAATTGTTGATAAATATAGCAAAGTTGAATTACATTTTCATCTTTCTTTTATACTATCCATTGTGAACAAAGATAATAGCATGCTCCATATTTTTTGCAATTGTCTCTCTTAATTAAAATAATAGACTTTGTAAAAATAACCATAAAAAAAATAAAAAAATAAAATAAAAAGCAGAGTGTATTTTGAGCTAAAACAATACAGCTCGTCATCAGCTATTCGTAAGGGCACAAGGTCAAAGATGAACATATAGATCTTTTAGTCTCTTTTTTTCCAGTTATTCCTTATTTATTGATCATTTCTGTCTGACTCTGATAAAAAAGACTAGAACCAGTCTCAGCCAACACATCCTACAAGAAAGCCTCCAGTCAAACTGCAAACTGGATTGTGATGTCAAGGTCTATTGTCCATTGTACTATTACTTTACCTTTACCCTAAAGACCATAGTGATATCTAGACACACGGCAGTGTGTCAGCCAAGTTCACAAAACAAAAGGTGACACACCGGCCGTGGATTATATTACCCGAACCATTTCGAGCCACTTTTGACCCCTCAATAACTTAAATTCTATTTGACCTACACACTTGCAATTTTTTGTGTTGTGTATGACCATCTTCTAATTTCCGAAACGTAAATTTTTTTTTTTAAATCTTTTACCGTTCACGAGAAATTGAAGTCTCAAAACCACTGTTTTTACCACTGACTCACTCATAGAAATGTTTGACTACTTCCAGGTGACTTAGGAAGTTGAAATTTGGTGTAGAGGTAGGTTATTGGATTTATAAATAAGAAAAAATCAGAAATCACCATTAATTAAACATTAATGGTTGGTTAGAGGATAAATTATTGGATTACAATGGAAGTTTATGAGAATTTCACAAAATACCAGAAATAGTGCCAAGTTGGCGTCACTTTTGGCAAGTATCAGGGCTAATCTCTGAAACTACCAAACCAATTTCAAAAGTAATGATACCAAAATGATGGTATTCGCCCCGGTTCAAACATAGACTATGTCTTATGTCTGTGCCACTAACCAAAAAAGGGTTCAGAAGCGAAAAACATTCTAAAAATGTGATTTTTGTTTTACTGAAGGGCCTAGAAGCACAAAATTTGGCATGCTAATTATTTATAAGATATAAATGATCACTAATGACATTTGCTAAAAAAAATCAAATTTAAATGGGTGAAAATCTGCGAAGAGCGTTCTAAAAAAGTTCGAAATACCAATTTTAAAACAATCTCAGCAAACAACAAACCGATCTTAAAAGTAATGATATCAAAATGATGATGACAGTCTTTGCTCCAACATAGGGTATATCTTATGTCGATTACACTAACCAAAAAGAGGTAAAAGAGCAAAAAACATTCTAAAAATGTGATGTCTGTATATTAAGGGACTGGACTGGGAACAAAGTTTGGCATTTAAAGGAACAAAAGCAGTCCTAATTTTAAAATTTTTAAATTTGACTGAAAAAAACAGTGAATAAAAGCAGGAAAATGCTGTAAGATTAATGAATATTAAATAAAGTTAATTTAATATTAAGCTTATTTATTTCAAAAAGGAAACAAATACCTACTTATTTGACAAAAAATAATGATATCATATCAAAAACATGAATGTGAAAGAATGCCAAGTTCGTTAAAGGTTTCACTAATAAAAAATGTGATTGACAAAAAATAATGATATCTTATCAAAAACATGAATGTGAAAAAATGCCAAGTTCATTAAAGGTTTCAGTAATAAAAAAAGTGAGATCTAACTGCAAACCAAGTTCTTTTGGAGCTACCAAAATCATAACTCCTGTCATGCATAATATTATTCAATTGCTTAAAATGATTTGTTATGTTACTTGTTATTCAATAGAGTGACTTGGCAAGTTTTCAGCTACCAACTTTAATCGTTGAGTCGGAGTACATTTTAATCTAGAATCTGATTGGCAAAGATCTAGTCAATCGAGTGTTCGAATAAGTATATTGAAGTTAAGGTACTGATAAGTTAAGGAAGGCAGTGGCGCAGCCAGAAGTCGGTTCTAAGGGGGGTTTTTGAGTTTCCAATAATGGTGTTTGCCAGTTATTTGAATTACCGGTTATTAGAATCGGCACTAATTATAATATTCACTGTATAATAACTGAAAGACCATCTATGTGACTGGAAATCATCATTCATTTACCATAATAAGTCTCAGAAAAGTGATTTAGTTCAAATAACCAATTTTTACTTAACTAATCAATGTAATATGCATTTTGACAGTTTTAAGTAGAATTTTCGCTATTTAATTGAACTTTTTAATTAAATGAAATTTAAATCAACAAAGCGGCGGATTTCAAAATGTTTAAATATTAAATTTGGTTTTGATTCATATAAGCGACAATTATAGTTATCTTTCTTAGCTCTGGGAGGGATTTTAACCCCAAAACTTCCCCCTTGGCTGCGCCACTGAAGGAAGGGATCAACTTTAATTTCTGATCAACTAAATAGAAAAAATTGAATAAGAGAAAACTTGCTAAGTCGCTCAATTGAATAACAAATAACATAACAAATCATTTTAAGCAATTGAATAATATTATGCATGACAGGAGTTATGATTTAAGGAGCTCCGAAAGAACTTGGTTTGCAGTTAGATCTCACTTCTTTTATTAGTGAAACCTTTAATGAACTTGGCATTTTTTCACATTCATGTTTTTGATAGGATATCATTATTTTTTGTCAATCACTTTTTTTATTAGTGAAACCTTTAACGAACTTGGCATTCTTTCACATTCATGTTTTTGATACGATACTAGTTTAGTATAGTCCACAGAATAACTTACTGTGTGAATGTGTGCAACTAAAATATGTGCTTGTAATTTGTTATGTATAATCTTAAATTAAATTTTAAAAGAGTGTTGTTACTGGTAAACATAGAATGAAACATTATCAAAAAGGGCAAAATACATGTTATAAAAATTGACCGTTATAGTGGTTGCATTTGAAACATGGAAATATTTTTTAGTTAAGTCACACAAATATTCTAAAGTAAACATTTTTATCTCAACTATTTTTTAAATTATTATTATTAAATTGGTATGTTTTTAAGTATTTATGACAGTATTTCTCTACAATTTTATCACACGAAATCTGGAACTTTTTATTATTGCTATAAAAATTGTTATTTCAAGTCATTTACTCATCAGCTTTAAATCTATGTTGTAGTTTTCTTTAGAAATATATATATGTTGCGGCCAAAACCCAAAATTGGTCAATTCGCGAACTGGCCAGATGCGATTGGCCAGTTCACGAAATAGATATAGGCACTCGGCTTAATCCTTTCTAAAATATTTGAAAGTGTCTATGAATTCAAATAGTCTAGCTGTCAGCCTGTCCGTGCTCTAACTCGAGTAAAGGTTCCGATAAACTTGTAATTGTCATCTTATTTAGATTATCAATTAATTTTGATATTGAAAGGGAATTGTGTATTATTTTTGGTTAGTTTAGTTGGGTAGACAGAAATATTTTGTTTCAATATACAGTAGACTCCCTCAAATCTGCAAACCAGAAATCCGCAACTCTCTAAAATCCACACATATTTTATGGATGTAAACAATGAAACTTTCAGTTTGGATTTTGGGGCAAAATTTGATTTTTTTAGTTTTGTATCAATTCCATACATTTTTTAATTTGTAATTTTCTTAATAATACTCAATTCGTGATTTTTTTTTTCATGAAGGAAGAATAGTTTTTTTTGGAAAAAAATCCAAGATATTTCTGATATCACTGGTAATCACAATCTTCTGACCAAATATATTTATTCATTATTTAAGATTTTTTTGTTATTAAGCCTGGCTAAACTTGAAAAAAAAATCTTTATTTTATGATTTTGATGTGAATTAGTAATACACTTTTATGAAACAAGTTTTGTTGAATAATTTTAGAAAAATACATTTAATCTTTATAATGAATATTTAATCACACACTATTGATTATTAACTTGACCTTTGCTATTAGTGCTTTAATCATTTTAAATTTTTATTATTTTAGTTTATTACTTATTTTAATATTTTATTATATTGTAAGCATTCATTATAGTTCTGACTGCACTATTTATTGCACTCAAATTGCTGTTAAAATAATGCAAACAAAGCAATGACCAGAAATCCACAAAATTCTAAAATCCGCACAACCTCTGGTCCCAAGCTGTGCGGATTTGAGGGAGTCTACTGTAATCAATGGGAATCTTTTCAATGTGCATTTTAATGTTACATTATCTTAAATACAAAAAAATTGGTACATATGCATCATAGTTCGGGTGTTGGCCAAGGCTTCCCAGCCAGTTTGCGAATTGGCCGGCCAAAACCCAAAATACGCTATTAATTTCATGTATTTCGGGTTTTGGCCAGGAAGCTTGACCAGTTCTAGAATTGGCCAGGCTCCGGGTATTGGCCGCAACATATATAAAACCTAGTGATGGGCGATTTCGATTTTTTAAATCGATTTAATCGATACTACGGCCAACTCGATTTAATCGATACCTTAAAATTTTTAATCGATTTCTCTGAAGGTAATATAATTTTCATTTTCCTTCAAAAGTCGAAGATAAAATAGTCGGATGTGCCAATTCCAAAATTTCAGTGTATCAGTTTCTAAGATAGAAGAATTAAAGAAACCTCAGAATCCCCCCCCCCCCCCGTGCAAAATAGCGTTTTTTATTGAGTGATGTACACAAAAAATTGATCAAGATCAATTTTTATCAGGTACCAGCTGAATCTGAATTTTGATGAAAATCCATGAAAGCGCGGGGTAAAGCTATTGCGAAATCATAAAAAATGCAGCATATCAGCGCCACCTGTAGGGCAATTTACACCAAGAACTAAATAACACTAATCTATGTCAGGGATTTACTGAATCTGAATTTTGATGAAAATTCGTTCTTGAGATAGCGCTATTGCGTTAATTTTGAATAATGCAGTATAGCAGCGCCATTTCTTAAGCGATTTCCACCAAAATATAATTAGCATCAAATAATATCAAGGACTAATTGAATCTAAATTTTTATGAAAGTCCGTGCATTAGTTCTTGAGATAAAGCTAAAATGGAAACAGGGGCGTGCGAAAAGAGAACTGCGCCCGGTTCAAAGTTCCAATTTAGCCCCTCCCCCCCTATTAACTTTTTCTTGTGATAGGCTAGAAGTGATGTTAAAAGTAAAAATTTAGCGCAATTTAAATTTCCGTGCTCGGAACGACAGCCTCCTTTCGCCCCCCCCCCCCCTTTCACATGGCGCTGAGTGGAAATTGTGAAAAATTCAGCATAGCAGCGCCATCTGAGAAACGATATACATCAAAATGCAAAAAAACATCAATTCATGTCAAGGACTAACTGGATCTGAAATTTGATGAAAATCCGTGCATTCGTTATTCAGCTATAGCTGTTGTGCAAATCGCAAAAAATGCAGCATAGCAGCGCCACCTGTTAGGCTATGTACACCAAAAATTAATTAGATTCAGTTTATATCAAGGTCAAACTAAATCTGAAGTTTTGTGGAATTCCGTACATTTGTTCTTGAGATAGAACGATCAGAAATTTTTGTCATATACAGTCTCACAGAGTGACAGATACACACACAGACAGATATTTCTTAAAAAACCACAAAATCGTGTTAAAGACCTTCTAAAATATATAAATCCATCGAAAACGGGAAGTCGAAATTTTTCACAAATCTAATACTTTCTTCTTGTAAAGTTACAAAAGAAAGTAAAAATGTAAAATCGATTCTGCCCGTAAGATCGGCCTTTAGATTCGATTTCGATCTTTAGATTCGATGTCGATCTTTAGATTCGATTTCGATCTTTAGATTCGATTTCGATCTTTAGATTCGATGTCGGTCTTTAGATTCGATTTCGATCTTTAGATTCGATGTCGATCTTTAGATTCGATGTCGATCTTTAGATTCGATGTCGATCTTTAGATTCGATTTCGATTTTTTTTTTTTTTTTTTTTCTAGGCTAAATCAGTGTTGAATGCAAGTATTTTTCTGCGACTCCGGACGAAGGCATCATGTTTTACAGCTCTGTAAGAGAGGGGGAATCGCAATTTGTGCATTAGAAAGCATAAAATCTCATAACTTCTTGGGGGGGGGCGGTTGGTTGGGGGGGGCAGCGGGACCGTCTCTTCTAATTCCCCCCTTCCGCGTCAGTTTTAACTTACAAGGCCGTTCGAAATATGCATACAGTTTTGAAAATGTGCAATTCTCGGTCAGTTTTATTTTAGATCCACATTTTAAATCCTTGACAAAAGATAAATAAAGGATCGCCCTTCCGCCCGTTTGGGGTTTACCTGCGCCCCGCCGGGGGGCATATTTTTTTTTATTTCTTCAAAAGAAACAAAAAAAAATGTTGAGGGGAGGCTTGCACCCTCCCCCAATATACACCTTAAAATTTCGCTCATTTAATTCTCTACCATTTTTAACTTAAAAGTTTAAGCTACATGGTACCCCCTAGATCTGTGGACCCCTCCCCCCCCCCTGTCGGCCACTCACCTAATTTTGCTTATTTCTTCACTTCATTTCAATCTTTAAATTGCTATTACTGCTTCTATAGGAGTTACAGTGGGGAGAAAAATTCTAGTATTGCTAACCATTTCTCGCCGTTCTTTTCCCAATCGGACTTTTCTTTTTTTTTGGGGGGGGGGGGGGCAAGAGAAGTTTTTTCTCATTTCTTGATACAATATGTCTATTGAAAACTTATGCTTCATACATTACAAATCTAGCATAAGAAATTTTCTCCCATTATTTCAAGTCACGTTACGGACTCATAATGTGTTAAAATTTTGAGTTTTCAAACTTCTTCGGAAAAAAAAAAAAAAAAAAAAAAAAAAAAAAAAGATACATATCAGCGAAATTGGGGTTCGAACCCGCAATCTTTTGATTGCACACGTAATCCCTAAGATTATTGGCCACCGAGTACTCAGCAGCGCTATTATTTCTTTAGATTGTCATCTTTAAATTCGTAATATCTTTTGAATGGAATGTCCGAGTTGAATAGCTCAAAAAGTAATCTACAGATATTGTAACAGCCATTAATACAAAATGATTTATTTGGATAAGGATTAAGGTATCGACAGTATGGTCTAATATTGTTTGGTGTATTTATCGCGTTTTAAAATGTAAAAAAGTAGTTATAGTGAGTTAACTACAATAGCTGAATATAAAGTATCGCGCGTTTTTTTTTTTTTTTTTTTTTTTTTTTTTTTTTTTTTTTTTTATAGATATTGATATATTCTTTAATATTATAGAACCTTTTTTTATTCTTTTAAAAGTATTTCCTGACGATTCAACATTATATATCCTAACGATTCAAAAAATACACACGTAATTGTTCAAGGTTTCACTTCTGTCGGCTCCCTCAGAGTGCCACTATTTTTTTTTTTCATGTTCGCCCGTCCTAACCCCTCCCTCTTCCTCACCAATCTTAACTTACAGGATCGTTCAAATTATGACTGCGATTTTAAAAAAGTCTAATCCTCGTTCTATTTTATTATAAATCCATATTTTGAAACCTCAACAAAAGATACATTTGGGCCGGGGTCGTCCTTCTGTCCGTTTGGGATTTACCTTGCCCCCCCCCCCTGGGTGGGGGCATATTTTTTGTTTCTTCCACACCATCTCATGTAACATATCGTTATAAAGCTTTTATCTCCTCGTTTTCTTCTGTTACTACCCCTTTCTTCAGCTAGTTACATGATCTTGGCACTTTTTATAGTTTCAAAGAGTGCATGTTCCCCGCGGGCCACCGCATGAATTCAACACTAAGTTAAACACTATATTTTTGTTTAGAAGCTCAGTTATTTGGGTTATTAGTTTATTATGTTTTTTTTCCAAGTAGTTCGTCCGTTTTAATCCCTCCCCCACCCGCTTCCTCGCTAATCTTTACTAAATGGGCTGTTCAAAGTATGCATGCCATTTTTAAAATGTCCAATTCTCGTTCTATTTTATTGTAAATCCTCATTTTGAAACTTCGACAAAAGATACATTTGGGCTATGGTCGCCCTTCCGTCAAGAGTGGGGTTTACCTGCCCCCTTGGGTATACCCAAGGGGGCAGGCATTAGAAAAAAAAGCATTTTTGTCTATACTCCTTGTTCCCCATCCTAGTTACACGCTCTTGGCACTCTTTATCCTCGGTTTAATGCCAAGTTACTCAGTGTTGTTGTTAGTTGAGTTATGTCTCTCAAATTTGTCAAAGTTTTTGTGTAAGTGACAATCATAAGTGACAATCATTTTAAAATTTTAAAATTCTTGTTATCCGACTCTAAAATCTGCAATAGCTTAATTCTATGCCTCCCTAAATGGGGATGGGGAGGTGGGAGGCGGTAATTACGGTCCTGCTGATTGTCTAAGTTTTGGAATTAGTAATTTGGATCTTCTCTGTGTGAATCTGAATAACGAAATATCGATTCTAGTATCGATTCTAGAACTGAGAAATCGATTCTTATTATGATCGATGTTGTTTTATACGATATCGATTTTAATCGATTCTCAAAATTTCCAGAATCGCCCATCACTAATAAAACCATTATATAATACAACTATTCAGCGTCTACAATGAATATAGAATAACCCATTTACAGACTTAAACTTGACAAGGCAATCAAATAGAATTAACAATATTGGAACAATTACAAATAAAATTGGAGGTTGTGATACATGGCCCGTTATCAAGGGCAATGTCACACAGGCACAATAATTACAATTAATTTCTAAGGTAGAAATTAGGTAAAAGTCTTAATGCATATTTTCTACATTGCTCGATTAATCGTAACCTAAAAAATATATGTCAATATACCTGGACATATAAAACCATATATACAATATGCATGGGCAAAATCTGGCGAGGGCGAAGGGGGCATATTCCCCCCCTAGTTTTCCAGGAGCAGGGACAAGACTTACCTTTTGCACCCTCCAGTTTTTTATATTGCATTATTCTGTGATTAAGAGCTAATTTTGAATTTTTATTTTCTCTTTTCATTTAACCATTTATGTGTTACAATTTGAGTGCAAACTAGAATAAATATTGGATAATTCCAAATAGCCAGCAGTAACATCTTTGCATTCATATCAATAATTTGTGACTTAGCAAACATTTTAATGTCAGTCTATGTTCAATAAAAAATATTTCCTCTACCCTTTTTTTCCCCCTCCAGATATGCTGAACCTATCAGTCTTTTTTTCATTTTAGAGTTGTATGTATGAGGTGGATCTCTTGACTATTATTCAAGGTCTACATTGTTGTCATTTTCTAACCCTAATGATTATATGGATACACCTGACTATATAGTTCTCAATTTCAAAATATCAAAATCGATGTCGCAAAATTTTTAAAAATTGGACTGAAAATTTGGACATAATAAACTTCACGGTAAAATATCGCGAATTTCGACAAATGGTCGCTAAAAAAATATCAGTTTTGTTAATCTTTCGCATAAAAGTTCGATAATTTTACCAAAAAATAACTGAAAAAACGCGAATTTCGTCAAAAAATGCGAATCTCATATAAGAATTGTAGAAAAAACTCATATTGATATTTCGTCAAAGAAAAAAAAAAGATTAACATTTCGTCAAAGAATCGGAGTAAAAACGCAATTTTCATCAAAAAAATTCATCAAAGAATCGCGAAAAAAAAGTACTTTTTTTTTTTTTTTTTTTTTTTTTTTCCAAAAGACCTGCGGGCGAATTTGATCAAAGAACTGCAGAAGTAACGAAAAATTTCGTCAAATCATTGTGGGAAAAGCGCAAATTTCTGTCTAAGAATTACGTCAAAACGTGAATTTCGCCCAAGAATCTTGGGGGGGGAAAAACTCATGATTTCTTCAAAAGATCACGAGAGGAAAAAAAAACACGAGCTTTGCGAAAACAAAAACAAATTTCGAAAAAGGATTGCAAAAAAAGACTTAAAAAAAATTCGCAGAAGTAGCGCAAAAAAAACGCCAATTTTGTTGAATATCACGAATCAAATCGAAATTTGTCAAACTATGGCAAAAAAAAAAAAAAACCTCTAATTTTCGACAAAAGATTGTTGTAAAACGCGAATTTTGTCAAATGATCGCGGAGAAACGTGAATTTTGTCAAAGAAAAAAATCCAGAAAAAAACTCTAATTTTGTCAAAGGATCGCGAAAAAATGCGAATTTTTCCGAAGAATCGCGTAAAAAACACAAATTTTGTCAAATCGTGAAAAAACGCAAATTTCGTCACAGAATTGTGGAAAAAGCGGAAATTTTATTCATTGTAGCCAAACAACGAGAATTTCGTCAAAGAAACGCAGAAAAAACGCAAATTT
This sequence comes from Maratus speculifer, assembly GCA_964019185.1. Lineage (NCBI taxonomy): Eukaryota > Metazoa > Arthropoda > Arachnida > Araneae > Salticidae > Maratus > Maratus speculifer. The sequence continues at coordinate 217,954,280 of OZ025294.1, forward strand.
TGTCAAAGAATCACAGAAGAATGCAAATTTTGTCAAAAAATTACAGGAAAAACGCAAATTTCTAACAAAAGATCGCACAAATTTCTGTCAAAAGATCGCGGTAAAAACGTGAATTTACTCCAGGATTGTGAAAAAATACAAAAGTCTGCGAAGAGATTGCGGAAAAAAACTAATTTCATCAAAGAATTTCGGAAAAAAGCACGAATCTTGTCAAAGTATCCCAGAAAAACACAGAAACGATTAATTTCGTCAAAAAGTCGCTGAAAAAACGCATAATTAGCATCGAGAAAATAATTTTCTCCCATGTCCTCTCTGCTGTAAATCTTTCAGAAAATTTGCTGTGAATTTCAGATTTTTTTTTTTTTTTAATTCAAAATTATCTTTGTGAATTTCGTTGATTATACACTGAAAAAATTGCTAATTTTGCAATTTCTCACGGGAAGAAAACACTTTACAGGGTCAAGGAATTACTGATGCTCATCCTCAATAAGAATCCACTCCATGTCTCCGCCTCCTGAGCTCGCGCGCACACCGCACGTTTTCCTCAAACGCAGTTAAAGCTCGCGCGTGGCGTATTTCCGAACTGCGGAACTTTTCGCCAAATTTTGGCGAAATTGCATTACTCTTGGATAAGTCTATGGCACCCCTGCACTTGGTTCCGCATTTTGAAAAAAGCAACCCTTTCGTTCTACGTGAAATCGCTGAGAATGTGGAACGTAAAATTTTCTCGCATTCACATCCTCAAACAAACAAGTCGTATGAAGTATAAAATGTCACAAACTTAAAAACGAATAATATTCTGCACCACTTGCTCTTTTATCATTATTTTTTCGTACACATCGTATTGAATAAACTGAAATATATATTTTTTAAGTGTTTTGTTTTATATAGATTCTTTAGAGGATAATTATTTATTAAATTTTGAAGCTTTATTTTTAGATATTCAAATTTTATAGAGCTAATCATTTTAATTAATAGAAATCGTGTATCTGATATTATATTTTCGCAAACTATAACACACTACATTATGGACAATACATTATTAGTTATAGTTATTTTGTAATCGGATAATGCTGTCTTTTTGAAATACTTAGAAAATATTAACTAAGCTTTTAACTCCCTTTTTTATGCATATTTTTTTTTCTTACTTATTATATTTATTTTATTTCATATTATCTATACAGTTTCTTTTTATATTAAAAAAAAAGTATTTAAATTTACAAATGGTTGAGACAAAAATTAATTTTAATACTTATAGTTATTATTTTTATTCCAAATTGCTGAAAAGTTTAGCAGTTCGGAAATACATCATATTTAAATTTATTTGTTTGATGTACCAAAAGCACAATATTAAATATTGGGACTAAAATTAAATTTTAGTGACTAATATTATAGTTATTATTTTTATTTCAAATTGCTGTTTTGATTGTTTGTAATCATCAAAACAAAAGAATGATTTTTGAAGCTGAAATTTAATTTAAAAAATAGTCAAGGTAAATTCATTTGTTTAGAAATGCTATCAAATGAGCACAAATACATTAAAGCATTTATATTTGCATTAAAGAGGAAATTTTTAACCTGTATTTGATCTGTAAAAATTTTCTGACTATTGCTTTTGTAGATATGGTAAAAAGAAATTTTAATTTTATGTTTTGATACAGACAAAAAGAAATTAAATATGCATAACAAGGAAATGTAATTTTCAGGAAAATATAAAGTCAAGTTTATAGAATTCAATATAAAAACATTTTTTTAAATTATTGAGAGAGAAGGGAATAAAAATATATGATCAATCATTTATTTATTTATTGTTGCAATAAAATAATAGAGCAGAAAAAATTAAAAAATATTATAATTAAAGTTTTTTTTTTTTTTTTAATTTTAAGAAATGAAGTTTATTAGATGACTAATTTATTTTTAAAAAATATAAGAAAAAAAAATGCTCTGAAATGTTTAAAAGAATTTGAATTCTATGTGCTCCCATATGTGGGAAGGGAAATATTGGGGCATTCCATGTCAAATCAACTGAAAAAAAAATACATTTTCTGACCTGACCCCCACAGATTTCTATGAAAATTGGTCCACTATTAGAACATATAAGAAATGTGATAAATTATTTTTTTTAGATTTTTTGGACCTCGGGTCATTGATTTATAGCTCCTCAAAAATTTCAAAAAAATTGAAAATTTAAATTTTTTGAATTTTTGTAACTCAGCTCTTAATTAAGGTACAGCCTTAAATTTAGTGTCATTTGAAAGCTTTTGAATTGTACTTTAATATGACATATAACTTGATATGATAATATAAAATTTTAAATAATTTAAAAAATTTTAAATTTTAAAATTTTAAAAAGTAGTATTTTAAAAAATCTGAAAAAAATATATTTGTTGCAAAATGTGATAATCTACAAATTCTGAAATTTTCATAGTGGGCCTAAAATGGGTTCATAGGGAAAAATTATTTTAAGTGAATTGAGAACAAGAAAATAATGCATATACTCATTGGTTACATATTCACTGCATTCTTGAAATCAGTTAAACTTTTTAATTTACAGTTTCAGTTTTTGTTTAAAGTAGATATTTTTCCAGTGACTATTTTGAAATTAACATTTTTCAAAAGCTGATTATAGCATTTGTGCAAAACAGCAAGTAAAAATCTATGGGTATTGAGAACAGATAACACAGCTAGTGGAGTACCAATAATTTAAAAAACAATTTTTTTTTTTTTATGCTCACCAAACCTACTTGTATTGTAAGAAAAAAAAATTATAAATCAGAATAATTTTGATCATGAGCCATGAGATGAAAAATGTTCCCAAGAATGGATGCAAGCTTATTACAGTTACAGAACAAAGTTAATAAAAGCAATAGCAATTGATATGAAATATTAATGAAAAAAATTATCCATCATAAACATTAAAAGGATAAATTAAATTGTTGAACTTAGTTTTCCAAAATATGAGTTGATTGATATGTTTCTATGATAAGCTTTCTGGAGATAAAAGAAATGATGAAATTAATCTTTATGGAAAAACAAACAAGATTAATTTCCTCATAAGAAATAATAATGTATACAATGCATACATTAAACCTTATCAATATTTTTTCCTCTCATGCACACACATAGGTTAAATAAATAAAAATAACAGTTATAGTTGATAAGAGTTTACTTATACAAAACGGGATGTAAATACTTATGCGAAATTGAAATACTTATAAGAATTATTGAAAATTTATGTAAACTTTTTTTATTTGTATGTATTTCTAATCTGTGATTCTATGTGAATCAATACTATAGCAGAATTTAACTATAATAACTTGGCAACTATAGAATTAAATGTAAGTAAAACAACTGATAATTTATTTTGGTATAAACCTGTATAATTTTGCTTTTTTTACTGTTTCATCTGTCAAAGCAAAGAGCAGACTTGCTTGTGAAAAGGCCCTGTTCGTGAAAATGGAGGTATTCGTGTTAAATACGATGTAAAACTACTTTTAAATATTTTTTAAACCTAAAATGTTGGAGTATTTAGCTGGACGAATATTCTGTATTCGGTTTATCTGTATGCCGAATATTCGGTATTCAGTCAAAATTACGATTCCTAATATGGTAAAAATCATGATGTTAAATAGACTAGGAAGCTATTATAAAAGTTATGATCCTGAAAAACGAAATCTTTAGTTCACAGGCTATCAAAGGCTGTGAGTTAAAAATATCAGATTTGCTTCAAATTTCGGATATAAGTTTATTTTGATAAGGCATTTCCCTGAATAGTTTTTGGGAGTTCATTGGATAAGTATAAGGAGAGGACTGGGGAGATTAGACCACCCTTAATTTAAATAAATGTTTTTCTTGCAAAATTATTAGATTTCATTGAAATTTTCAATATAAGATCATTCTGGTAAGGTACCTCGAAGATTAGTTTTGGGTATCCTTTGGGGGGATAATAAGGGGGGGGGGTTGGGAGTAACCCCCTTAATTTAGGTAAATGGAGTTTTTTCGCAGAATTTACGGATTTGCTTCAATTTTTGGATATAAGTTCATTCTGGCAAGACGCAACCTTAATTAGTTTTGAGGTTTCTTTCGTTAAGATAAATGAGGAGGACAATTGCCTCCCCACCTCCCCTTAAATTAGATAAATGTGTTTTTTTGCAGAATTATTCGATTTGCTTCATATTTTGGATATAGGCTCTTTCTGATAAGGCAATTTTTTTTTTTTTTTGAATATTTTTTGGGATTTAATGGTTAAATATAAAGGGGGTGGGGCGAGGGATTCCCTCCTTTAAATTAGATAATTGAACTTTTATGCAGAATTGTCCAATTTGCTTCAAATTTTGAATGTAGGTTTATTATATGATACAGCTGATTCCTGATTAGTTTTGGTTGTTCAATGGTTAAGTATAAAGGGGGAGTTCAAAACCCCTTACTTTGTTTTCTGTGTGGCATTATTCCATGAAAAAAAAATAAGGCTGTAATATACAGTTAGTGTGAATAGCCAGTGAGCTTGTAAATAGTAACTCATTAATAGGAATGAGCTCATTAATAGTAAAACCATAATTGTTTTCTATAATATAAAGCAAAAAATACTATAAATTGCGTGAATATTTTTTTAGTTTTTTTTTTTTTGGGGGGGGGGGGATAGAGGGGAAATATAGTTCGTAAAAATGGTTTATTATGAAAAATCAAATCTATTAACTAAAGAAGAAATTGAAACTGTAAATAAAAAATTTTTAAAAAAATTTTAATCTATTTCAAGAATACACTGAATATATAACCAGTGAGTAAATGCATTATTTTCTTGTTTTCAGCTCACTTAAAATTATTTTTCTCTATGAACCCATTTTAGGCCCACTATGAAAATTTCAGAATTTGTAGATTATCATATTTTGCAACAAATATATTTTTTTCAGATTTTTAAAAATACTACTTTTTAAAATTTAAAAAAATTTAAATTATTTAAAATTTTATTTTAACGTATCAAGTTACATGTCACATTAAAGTGCAATTCAAAAGCTTTCAAATGACACTAAAATTAATGCTGTACCTTAATTAGGAGCTGAGTTACAAAAGTTAAAAAAATTTAAATTTTCAAATTTTTGACATTTTTTGAAATTTTTGATGAGTTATAAATTAAAGACTGCAGGTCCAAAAAATCTTAAAAAAATAATTTACCACTTTTTTTATATGTTCTACAAGTGCACCAATTTTCATGAATATCTGTGAGGGTCAGGTTGTAAGCTTGGTTGATTTGATATGAAATGACCCTATTGATCAATTATATATTGTGACAATAAAATGATAAAATATAGAATATTTCAATTAAACAGTTTTAAAGTTTGAGTAGTGTGTGTAGGATGGGGGGGGGGGGGGGCATCAAAACAGAGAAGCAAAATCTTCACAGAAAGAGGGCAAAATAAATTCTATAAAATTATAATATTTATTTATTTTTGAGGGGGATACCTTTTTTTATTATAGATTTCAGATAAATAAACATTTGTAATGAAAAATCAGCATTTAAAATTCCTATCCCCCCCCCCCCCCCTTCTTTCTAAAGTTTACTTTACTTGTGAGCTTGCTTTGTTTGCAAATTATCCTCATTTTAAATTCAAACGAATTTATCTTATAGTGTGAAGTTGCTTTTACAGAAGATAATTTTATCAAGGGTTTCTTTTACTTAGGAGAATTGTGTGGAGGAATCTATATTTTTTATTTGGGTGATTTCTGATTTTATCGCTTTAAAAATGGTATTTCAATGTTAGTTGGATGCATATCTTGCAATATATTTTTCTTTCAGCAATAAAACCTTTTATTTTTTATTTGTTTATATTAGAAACAACGTCTTGTTACTGAAATAAATATTTTAGTTTGCTATATTTATTTTATTTATTTATTTTTTAACAGGGTTGGCTAAAAACCTCTGTTTTTTTTTTTTTCTAATTATTTTGATTTAAACTTTTTTTTTTTATCAGGGTTTTTTTTTTAAAACATCCTTTCTTATTATATATACATGCTTATTTATTGAAAAGATACACATTGTTGGATTATAAGTAGTGTAACTTCATTTTAAAATAATTTAAATTAAATAATTACACTGTGAATTTAAGAAGAAAATTGAAAAAATTCATGTTTTAATTTTAATAGCAAACAGTCTTTTATTCAAATAATAAGCTGTTCTACACAGTGAAACATTTATACTCTGAAAATTTTTATAAACAATCTTTTGATCACTAAAAATGAACACATGGATATAGTTTGATAAATATATTCTCTTTCACAGTTATTCAAACAAGAAATTTCAAATGGGATTTTTTTTTCGGAGTGACAATTTGAAGTCAACATTTTTGGTCATTAGATACAGCAGATAAAAGAAAAAAAATAATAAAAATAAATAAGATTATTATTATTAAAATGCTATAATTAGCACTCAATCTTTAAAGCTTTTTTATTCAACTTCATACTTTGATTTTAATTCTTCAAGATAACACCCCAATCAAGAAAAATTTCTTTTACAGCTTGAGCAAAATCTTAAAGATTGTGTTATCTTAATAAATGCATTAAATAATCTGCATTTTTTTAGATTAAAATATTTTATACCAAATATTGAATGTTTTAATTTATTTTATGTTTGATCAATTTTTATGTTTAAAACTCTTTCTTTAGAGCAATACATATGTTCACCAATGCATACTGATTTTAATTCTATACTTAAAAGTAGAAATTATTTATATCCAATACTGAAATATCCAATAATCCTGAAACATGTGAATTATTAAGAAAAAAAAAAAAAAAAAAAAATAGAAAATGTCATTAGATTTCAATGTGTTATTGAGAAAATAACCAGTTGGTTTAAACCATGGTTAAAACTGATTGGTTTAAATTGTGCAAATCCTGTTTTTTAATGAAATGAATGAAAATTTTATATTTCAACAGAAATTAATACAATAAGAATAATTCCTGTAGAAACAATATTTAATAATTTATCTGAAGTGGTACCCGGCTGACATTAAGTACCCAAAAGTGTTATGAATTTGAACAACAGGATCAAATGGTATAACAAAGATTACACTATTTAATATCTCTCCATCCATAACAGGTAAATAAAACACATCTCTCAGCTAGATTAAAAATTAAAATATGAGAAATGTTGCAAAGTTGTTACTGAACAAAAAATGGATAATTGCATATTATCCGACTAGAAAAAGAGATAGCCAAAAATGGTTGTCATTTGCCAGTTCTGTTTGTTAACTGTCCACTAGGACTTGGTGATAAAATAAACATAAAATATAAATTGTGATAAGCGTATTAAAAAATCCTATACAGTGATGTAGCATGAATATCACAATCTTGATGCAAACTGCGACATAATGACATAATTTTTATTTTAAATAACGAAAAAACAAATAATTAGTAGAATATTAATAAAAATCACTTAATGACATTGTAAACACATGAATCGTATTTAATGTCATTGAATGTGACATTCAAGATCATCCATTATTGGCATTTAATCTTATAGTTTGGCGATAATTTTTAACCAAAAAATAATATTTAATAGTGGAAATATCAGCTGAGTTTGCCACAAAACATCCCACGTTTTAGCATTTTTATCAAAAATTTCTCAGAAAAAACTCCCCAAATATTTCTATGCCTCGAAATTTTTATTAACCCTTTCCGGCACACTGTGCCCGGTCTGGGATCCTAATTTTAATTCCAAACTTGCAAACGGCACCAATAATATTTTAGTAAATTTTTGCTTTTAAATAAAAGCATAAATTAGGGGTTTCAAAATATCTAAGAAATTCGTACGTGAATGCCGGTGTCAGTCGATAATTTCTCATTTTACTAACAGATTTTACCCATGCCGGAAAGGGTTAATGATCAGTGCTTGAAAATTCAAAAAACTTTAAGGTTCCCAGATCAAAAACGTAGATTTCCAGAAAAATTTATGTATGAGCATTTTGATGAAATTTCACGTTTTATATAAATTTTTTGGCAAATTTTGTAGTTTTTTTACAATCTTTTGAGGAATTTTGACCTTTTTTTTTTGCGATTTTTTGACAATATTTGGCTTTTTTTGTGAAGAATTTTCTCGTTTTTTGCAATCTTTTGACAAAATCTGCCTTTTTTGTGATTTTTTGGCAATATTTGCCATTTTATTGCAATGTTTGAACAAAACCTGTTGTTTTCAATATTTTTTAACGATATTTACCACTTTTTTGCAATTTTTTGACTAAAATTTCTGATTCTTTCGTGATTTTTAAACGGAATTTTCCAATTTTTTAAGATTTTTTAACGAAATATAAAAATTTTTTCGCGATCTTTTGATGAAATTTGTGTTTTTTCCCGCAATCCTTTGACGAAAATCTGCATTTTTCTGTAACATTTTGATGAAATTATGCATCCCATGGGCCACTTAAGAACTATTTTTGAGTCCCGTCTCCGACTTTTTTGCATAAATCATAAGTTATAACGCATCCACATCATCACTTTCGGACACGTCGATTTGTTAGGTTCCCGACCAGGAACCTGAATGAAAAAATATACGTTCCCAGAAAAGATTTCTGGGTTCCCCGGGAATACTATTTTTCGAGCCCTGTTAATGATGTAAATGTGATATAAAGTTTTAATACAATCTAACAAGATTGTGTTAAAATACTGATGTTTTTTAGAATAGGAAAAAGATAGTCTCCAAAATGCCAGAGTTACCTTGGTCGCAACTTTTTTGAGAGAGTTAAAATTCGCATTTTTGAAAAATAATAGTTGAAGAGATGGTCTCAAATTTATAAATGTTTTTTTTTTTTTTTTTGCTGTGTGTCTAAAATTGAACTCTGAGAGAGTGGGGCTGAAAGGGAAAAATGTTTGTCTGCAAAAATTAATTAAAAAAAAAAAAATTGAAGGATTGATAGCGATGTTTTTTAAAGTAACTGGTATGTTTAAGATGCAAAAATACAAAACTTAAGAATATATTGTCTGTTTTATTTTTAAAAATTAGTTTGCCCAATAGATGTTAAATTACTCACCCCTCTCCACTCAAAAAAATTTAATTTGGTTCCACTCTTCTAAGCTCTGCGAAAAGCAAGGATTGGTCATGGTGCTGAGTTTTTAAAAAACTGATAGCTTTTTGATAGCTTGGCTAATGATCAAAAAATTAAAATCAGTCTGGGGTGCGTCAGAACCTGGACCTGTCTTGGACTATCCTCAGACTTTTAGATGAGGTAGATTTTGCTGGCCATGTCATACACATACAGAAAATTTTCTGTTATTGGTTTAGATGCAATCTATTATTATTGCATTTGTATTATTTTTTCTTGGATATTGAAATTTCTCGTTTAATGCAGGATTCTAATGCAGACAAGTTATATTTTCACAGGCTTTGCTCTGTTTCAAATTTTTATTTATATAGCTGCCCACCTTCCTTATTTTTCAATTCAATAAAACATGTTTGGAACCAGAAATTTAATAAAGATAAAAATATATAAGAACCCTTTTGAAAAAAAACTTAATAAATAAATTTTCTGGGGGAAAAAAATAGCTGACCTTTTGAAAATCTGAATGGTTTGAAACTATACATTTGTAAAAACTAGTGGATTTTTTTCCCCCATAAATTGAAGTCGAGGTAGGAATGTAACGAGCTGTTAATTCCCAAATTGGCTCAGTCCGAGCTCAACAATCTGATTTGCTAAAACTGAAGGAAGTGACGTATATTTGAAAGTGCTAAAAAAAAATTAAGAACAACTGGACCCAAATGCAGGAATTTGCTCAACCCTGTGGCAGAATTTTTTAACTGTGTCTGCGACAAGCCTCATTAATATCAAATTCTGTCTGCAACCGCAACGCAATATTTTCTTCTAACTGTATACACATTTACACATCATATGTTTAGGAAAAAGAAAAGACACTGTAAAATGAATATATCACAAATCAGGTATTCTACATATTTTATGTATAATATTCTTAACTACTTCATAAATGCATATAAAAAAAAAAGGTCAAAAAACAAAAATTAATAAATTGTCCCAAAATTCTATTTAGACATTTGATAATTGAGTATGAAGTTAAACTGCTACAATTTGTAGCAATATATCACAGATTTAAAACTATAATTAGATCAAAGTATTAGGTGGGGGGAGAATTGTACACATATGCTTAAATATTTCTAAAACCATATTTTTGGGAGTATGCACCGCACCTCCGAAAGTACATTAAAATAAAACAAATATTCGTCAGAAGCACCGCACTTACGAAAATACATCAAAATGTTAAAAATTGCGTTATATTCCGTGTTTTTTCACGTTTTGCAGCGATTTTTTTTTTACATTTGTGAAATGAATCCAATTTCAAACTGTTTTTACAATATAGTATATTTTGTATATTTTTTTACGATAAAATTTAATTTGAAGTTATGCAACCATTTTTTTGTGAATTTTTCAATACGATTTTTATAGTTTTTCTTCCATTTCACGGATATTTTCCGAAATTCGAAACACAAGTCCTGTTTAAAGAATAAATCTAGAACAGTAATTATGTTCTCTGCAATTTTCGATTTTAGTTTTTTTATTGATTACATTTTAATTCCCTCCCCCCACCACCAAATAATAATAAAAAAAAATTATTTCACAATTTGCAGTGATTTTTTATATTTATGAAATGTGTTAATACTAATTATAAAAATTACTATTACTATAACTACATTATTATCTTATCCCAATATAGCAAATTTTGTTCTTTTTTCAAAAGTTTCTCACATTTACCAGCGATTTTAGACGTGTTTCGTGGTAATTTTTAATATTTGTAAAAGGAATCCAATTTAAATTTTTTAACCTAACATTTTGTTCTGCGATTTTTGAATTTTGACACTTAAAAAAAAAAAAAATTCGCGAATTTTTTCGCAATTTTAAAATTTTTTATTGTGATTCCCGAATATTTAAATTTAAGATATTATTTATTGAAAAAAAATAACACTCTTTTTAATTCAAATCATTTGCGTACTTGTGTGAATCTTATTCTTTTAAAAGTAAAAGGAGATCCCAATAAGTCAAAAAGTTTTGCGTTGTTGAAAAAAAAAAAAAAAAAAAATCGAGCAGCAAACAGAAAAAATGAACTGAAAATGAATTTCTGTTCTACTTACTTTAAAAAACGAAAAAAATATTTTATTTTCGTTATGAATTGACCGATTTTATTCAAATTTTCAGCAATTCTCAATAATAATAAATTAGGCTGTATACCAAATCTTTATTAAAATATAATAAATTTTATGAAAAATATACATACCCATGAAAAAGTCCACTCTTAGATTCATTAGATAAAAAAGTCTCATTATCATGACATGGTTGTTTATTTAGCTGCGAGAACTCGGACCTGGCTGCAAGCACACACAATTACTTTTTACGGTTAGAAGTCGGCGTGTTTTATGTTCGCTCGCAGGTGGAGTGTTTAATGTATAATGATTTTTCCAGTTCAACTTCAATCACACTGTAGGACTCTTAAGTAAGGTTGAGATAGTTATCTCCTGTACCATTGTAATACGCCTGTATCTTATTGTCAATAAATCGCAGAAGAAAAAAGAAGAAAGGATTTCCTGGAATTCAGTTGAATTTGAGCAAAATACATGTGTGCTCGGAGATGCCGTGAAAATCAGATAAGCTTCGTTCTATTGATAAATGTTTTGCTATGTAAAAAAGAAACAATTTAAAGCACAATATTTCGTGAAGCAAAATAAAAAACTATTTAAAACAAACTTTTTTTTTTTCACAATAATACTTTATTTTTCATTAAATTTTCATTCAAATTTTCTTTTAATGTTCGTTTGCGTTATAATGAAAGAATGAAATCCTGAGGAATTTAAACATTTGTCATTCTCGGGTGATTTTCCAATTGAAAATACAATCGGTATCAGTTATTTATATGAGAACATCTGCATGCAATATAATGGAAAACATTAAAAAATATATATCTAACTGGCACTTCAATATTACATTTCAATTTTGTTCATTTTATTTATATTTGCATTAGCTAGCAGAGATCGATTTTTGCAAAGGCCGCTTTTTACTTATTCGATTCCCTTGACAGGGATACTTTCACTTTCGAAACCGTCCAAAAATAAAAGTTTTTAAATAAATAATAAAAAAAAATCCTGTAAACAAAATTGAAAAATTCTATGTAGAAATTCACGTTTTTTCCCCTCGATCTTTTCACGAAATACGCATTTTTCCACAGTCCTTTGAGGAAATTCTCATTTTTTCTGTGGTCATCTAACAAAATTTTCTTTTTTTTCCCCCTCTCTTTCCCATGATCTATTGATGAAATACTTTCCCCTCGGTCTTAAGACGAGATACTTTGTTTTCATAGGATCCTTTAACAAATTTCATGTTTTTTTTTTTTTCTTTTGAGCGTTTTCAAGTTTTGGACAATTTTTTTTAATTTTTCGTTAGTGCAGCAAAAAGTGTCTGACAATTGCGGACAAAAGTGTCCAAAAGTTGCGGACAATTTTTTTAAATTGATTTCATTAGTACAGAGAAAAACTGTATGCCATTCTAAGCACATGTTCTACGGAATGACAGTTGATCTTAGCAGCCGCACCGCAGAGCTCGTATGCTCTCGGAATGCGTAGATGAATGAATTTAGAGGTGGGAATTTGGCATCCGGATCAGGAAAACAGATGCGTAAGGCAGCGTGCGTACTGCCGGGGAAAAAAACTGTCTGCAACAGATTTTCTGTGTCTGCGACTATGTCGCCGTGTTTCTGCCACAGGGTTGCTCAATGAAGGTTTATGTATTCAGAGGTTTTGGAGATTAAAGAGTACAGATTTGTCCATTTTTCTATATAATACATAAGTTTAGACTAAGCCAATTTGGGAATTAACGGCTCTTAAGAATGTGAGGCGACAATTGAAATTCTGCACACAGGCACCCCCCTGCATTACTAAATCCCTTAAAAATTAATATCTTGGATCATTAAATTGAATTTTCTCTTACACCAGAAATACATAATAAAAGATAGAAGGTTTCAAAAAGCAATAAGTGACTTACTTTTCATAAAGATAGGCAATGAATCCACATATAAGTAATCTTCAGCAAAATAAAAATGTGTAGCTTCTACATGCATGAAGGATATAAAATGTGATTTAGCCTGCAAGTTTGCATCCCAAAAGACTAAAGATTATTTTTAACCTATAGCCTTCCAGGTACATTCCCAACGGGCCATCACCAATGATGCAGATGTAGAAAAAACAGAGCATACATCCTAGAGTATATACTATAGCTTTCTTGAGAAACAGAGGGTATATGGTGTTTCTTGAAAAAATCCAGACTGTATACGGTGTATATCCACCACTACATCCCTGGCCATCACAGAAGTAACGAAAAAGCCTCAACTCAGTATATTTTTCTTTTTTGTCATCATGTTAGTGACAATAACTGATGTTGCTGATGAATAGGTCCAGAACAGATACATCTCAACACCTATTCACACATTCCTTGTTACATTTCTATCATCAACTGTAGCAGCTAAAGCAAATAGCAAAATTAAAGAGAAAAGAATATCAAACATGCATAAATTAATTTTTTAAAAGCAAATATTATTTACAAATGCAGAAGTATTAGTTAGCTAAGAAATTTAATTATACTATTTTGAAACCATTAGACAAAAATCAAAATAGTTACGCTACTGTACCATCTAGATATTTATTACAGAATGCTAATTATGAAAATAATATTCAAATATTTGGAATAAATTTATAGTATGGTATTTTCAAAAGGATATGATACTGCTGAGATATCGGAGAAATACTGCAGGATATGATATAAAAGTTCTTTTGTTTACATTAAATTTTCATCAACTTTTGGGATAAAATTGTAATAAAGATTCATAAATGATGAGCTTCAACACCTTAAAAATAATCTTTGTTTACACCCCCCCTCCCCTCCATTTTTTAATCCCCTGAGCAAACTTCATATAAAAAAAGGACTTTACAAAATTAAATTTCAGCAAAACACTAGTCATGCATAGCTTAAAATTGTAATCCCTCTCAAGGTTTAAATTTTATTTTCTTGTTTCCTTAGGAAAAGTGACACACTTTAATATAACACAATATTAATAAATAATATGCCAAAATTAAGGCAAAAGGTTGGAAACCTATACAGACCTCTCAGAATTCAAGTCAGAAATATGCAAAATAAGTTTATTTTCTAAATTTTGAATGAAGAAATTGAACAGTTGATAGAAAAAACATGGCTTTTCAATATCAGATAAAATACTTTGTTCTTTGAAAACAAGCATAATGTTGAAATTACCAATTTATAAATACAGCCAAATACCAGGCTCAAGGTTTAAAAATGATAGTTTTCAATATGAATTACAAATAGCTAGATTAGTATATTTCAGGTATCAGAATTTATTTTGAATGAAAAAAATTTGCTGCTGCACTGTTACACTTAGCCATTTTCAAAATTTTTAAAGTTAGTTTTGTTGCGGTAGTCAGAAAAAGTGTGGATTTAAAGTAAATAAAAAAGGACAAGTTAAGCTTATTTAATCTGTAAATTATATAGAATACTTTTTTAATAATAATTTTCTGCATTTTTCTTTCTTTTTACAAAATAAAGTACAATTAATAATATCTAAAAAAAAAAAAAAAAATGTGGGTTAAAAGTTATACTGTTAGGCTTAACAAAAAATAAATAGAAATTTATCATAATAGACTTGTTTTTTTATGCAATTACTTAAAAATAATAATACAAATTACATATACTACATTTAAATTAAATATTGAGGAACTAATTATCAAAATTTGAAAAATGAACAAAAGTTGAGTTTTTGGAGATTCTAATAGCACAACAATATTAGAAATGTACTGCCAAACTTACAAAAATGAATAGCTATTCTAATTTTACTTTTGTCATGTTTTAGAAAAATAACTTGCTTTAATCTTTAATTCAGTCAGGGAGGTTTAAAAAAACAAACTGTCCAGAAAAATACATTAAAAATGAACTTTTAACAAAATTATAGCAATAGCAGTCCTTTACATTGCTAAATTATCTGGCACAGTTGTCATATCCGCACCACATTGGTGCGATTGCTACTAACTAGTGATTTTATGCCCTGCATGGTAACCTACTCATTGTTTCTTATTAATAAACTAGCAGACCCGACAGACGTTGTCCTTCCTGGCACCGACACCAGAAAATCAAATAAATGTACTTAAATATAGTAATACGCACAATAAACACTACGCTTTTAATTTAATTTCTTATTACAATTATGTTAAGGAAATTATTTTTCACTCTTCAGTATTTTTTGAAGTCGGTCCAATTTTTGATAGAAAAGTTTATTTTTCTCTTTTTTGTTAAAAGTTAACGATTTTCTGAAGTCAGTTAACCAAAATTATAATACAGGCTATATTACTGTAAAGGATACACGTTTGACAGGAGCGGGGTTCGAACACGCGATCTCTTTCTTCGAGAAGCGGAACTTATATCTGGCGCCTTAGATCGCTCGGGCATTCCGTCCGCACTCTATTCATCAAACTTATTCAACACTTTTAATTAGCGAAAAATCACTAACTATTAGTTTTTGCCAAGTTACTAAAAAAGTACTGAATCAATTTCGATGAAATGTGAATCTAAACCATTCTCGAATCCACTGGAACACACACGCAAAATTCCATTAAAATTGGTCCAGTCTTTTAGGAGGCGTTCAGTGACGTACACATGCACAGAAGATTTATATATATAAAGATAAGGATTCAAAATTTCAGGTTTTTGCACCGAAGACATCGCCAAATTGGGAAAATGTGAATTATCTCACGAACTACTGGATTTAAATGAATTTGCTTAGTACCATTCGATTCAGAATGAAAAAATGCACTAAAATGTGTTATCAGTTGAAAAATAAATACAAAAGCCGATTTTTAAGGAATTTTTTAAAAGTTCGCCCTTATTTCTACTCCTCTTAGGGGTGGAATTTTCGAAAATCCCTTTTTAGCGGCACTCGATGTTATAAGAAGTATTTTTACCCCAATTTTCAAGATTTTTGGTACGGTAGATTTTTTTGTGCTGTTATTAATACGAAATCCTGACTTTCTTTTATATATATAGATAAGGATTGAAAATTTCAGGTTTTTGCGCCAAAGACATCGCCAAATTTGGAAAATATGAATTATCTCACGAACTACTGGATTTAAAGGAATTTTCTTAGTACCATTCGATTCAGAATGAAAAAATGCACTAAAATATGTTATCAGTTGAAAAGTATCTACAAAAGCAGATTTTAAAGGAATTTTTTTAAGTTCATTCTTTTTTTTTTCCCTCCTTAGGGGTGGAATTTTCGAAAATCCCTTTTTAGCGGCACTCGATGTTATAAGAAGTATTTTTACCCCAATTTTCAAGATTTTTGGTTCGGTAGATTTTTGTGTGCTCTGATTAATACGAAATCCAGACTTTCTTTTATATTTATAGCACTTTTAATTAGCGAAAAATCACTAACTATTAGTTTTTGCCTAATTACTAAAAAAGTACTGAATCAATTTCGATGAAATGTGAATCTAAACCATTCTCGAATCCACTGGAACGCACACACAAAATTTCATTAAAATCGGTCCAGTCACATACACACACACAGAAGATTTTTATATATAAAGATTGTTTATTTTTAATTTTTTTTTTAAATTAATATAAATTATTTTGTTCTATAATTAAACTTTTTTATTTTCTTTATAAAATAGAAAAAATTAAAAAATGGTATTAGAAAAGTAGGTTATTATCAAATTAGCATCTAAAGAAAAGCACACCAACGTGGTATGCATATGTCATCTGTGCCAGTTATTTATACTTCAACTGTTTTGTGCAATTATTCATGCATAGCATAAATTTGTAATAGCTCTTTCAAAATTAAATTTCTTTTTAAAGGAAAGGCTGCACACTTTAAAATATATACATAAAATTAATAAATTACTGAAATTAGGACAAGAGGATGAAAACCTCGACAGAGCCTTCAAATTTCAAATTAGAAATATGCAAGACAAAAAATCATTTTCTAAATTTTAAATTGGTAATTTTGTTTTGATAAAATCTATTATTTCTTAAACTTTATTTACAAAGAATTTTGTTTTGATAAAATCTATTATTTCTTAAACTTTATTTACAAAGAACATTTAAAATGCACATGCAATAAATATCTTCAAAAAGGCTTTTATCTTTGTTCTTAGCCACCTAAAAATTGAACTGTTGATAGAAAAAAGGTGAATTTTCAATATCAGATAAAATACTTAAGTTCTTTAAAGATAAGCATGGTGTTCTTTGAAATTACCAGTTTGCAAATGCAGCCAAACATTAAGGTCAATGTTTAAAAATGATAGTTTTCAATAAAAAATACAAATAGTAATTATTTAGCTAGATTAGTATATATATTTCAGATATTAGAATGGATTTTCAATGAAAAAAAAAAAATATTTGCTGCTGCACTGTTACACTTACTAGCCATTTTTAAATTATTTAATTAGCTTTGTCAAAAAGTCAGAAAAAGTGTGGATTTAAAGTAAATAAAAGGTAAGTTTCATCTTATTTAATCTGCAAATTGCATAAAATACTTATTTAAGAATAATCTCCTGCATTTTTTAAAACAAAATAAAGTAAAATTAATATTTTAAAGCAAAAATGTGGTATAAAAGTTATACTGTTAGGCTTAACATAAAATTGAAATTTATCACAATAGAATTGTTTTTTATGCAAATTACTTTCAGAGTTAAACAATGTTGCTTTAAGGCTATTCTCTTCAGATTAATAGATTGAACAAAATTTAATTTCTTAAATTAAAACATCTAAGCTTATTTGTATAATATAAGCCATACAAATTCCAAGAGTTGTTTAAAAAATAGAAAATAACAAGGATTTATAAGAGAAAAACTATCACAAACTACATATAATGCATTTAATTTAAACAAAGATGAACAAATTATCAAAATTGTAAAATGAGCTAAAGTTGAGTTTTTGGAGATTCTTATATTGCAGTATAATTAGAAATGTATTGTCAAATTTACAAAAATGAATAACTATTTTGATTTTACATTTTCTGAAAAACATAACATAAGGCAACTAATTTTATTGTCACATTTTAGAAAAATGACTCATTTTAATCTTCAATGAGAACAAATAAAAAAAATACTACACACACAGCATACAAATGTACTATAAAGTAAATCTACTGCAAATAAGTATAATGTATATCTACTTCTACTTTCAACTGTAATAATTATAGTCTCGTTCCTTTTCGAAATGGAGTCATGTATTTGTATTATAAAAGAAATGTTTTTAAATAAAATTAACATCTCTAGTTGATTATTTTAATTGCCTTTTAAGTGATCCTGAACATTTATAAAGTTCATATTATTTATTTTGTGAAAAAAATACTTATTTCATTTCAACTAAAGTATTTAAAAAAAATTGTTCAAATTTTTGCCCCGATGCATAACAATTTGTTTCGACGCAAAGACATTGCATTTCCGGATGTTATTCCATTTTCAAAATACTCAAAGAATTTATTATTTATTTTTAACATAAAATAAGGTATTTTCAATATTTCAGAGCAAAATGTATTCAAATTACATGACATAAACATAACAGTAGTCCAAAATTAACATAAACAAAGGCTTCTAAATAATATTTCATTAAAAAGTTCACATTACCTCTTTAGGTATTTTTACTAGTTTAAAAGCTGCTATTTCTTGTAATTGCTCAAGTGGCATTTCCACACTGCCTAAAATAATAATAATAATAATAAAGGTAAAAGATTTAAATGACATACAAAATTGCACACAAATTTTATGCATAAAATCGTGATTTAAGCAGAAATAAAATAAAAAAGCAATGTATATTTTCTACATACATACAAAACCCATGCCGATTTAATCCGAAAAAATAAATAATACAACCTAAGTTTTTATCCCTACCAAAAAAAAAAAAAAAACGTTTAATATTTATTATTATTACGTAGTACGAATTTATTTAACTTTCTTATTAAATATGGTAGAGTTTATGTGTAAAAAATATACATCATATCAGTGTTGAATTCAGACACTTTGCACTAAAATACACAATAATGCAGAATTTCAATAAAATAAAAATAAAGAATAATAGTGGTTTGCAGCATACTTTACCTGCTTGGAATTGTTACAATAAACAACCCATGCTGTTTTCGTGGATTTTATTAAATCTGTCTGGAATTCGACGTATTTTTAACAGTTTTAATTAAAGAATAAACGTCTAATAAATAATCATTAGCCATATCATAGCATAGCACGTGTTGAAAACCTCCGACGAATGTTGATGTTGAACAGCAACAACCACAGGGCAACAACAACAATTGTCACGTGATTTGGCGATTTTTCAACTGCTTGCAATTTCGCCAAAATTTGGCGAAAAGTTCCGCAGTTCGGAAATACGCTATGGCAATGACAAGATACGTATATGGCCGTGTTCAAAAGCGGCTTTTTTTGGGCGCGCGCGCTCAGAAGATTCTGCTTGGAGTAGGTGCTATCGAAGAAGAGAATTTTAAACTTATTCAATTATTGTATTATTTTTATGGTTCAGAATTGGTAAATACAAATACCATATCTCTTTATCCTTTCAAAATATGATTTTCGTAACAGAAATACATACCTGTGACCACTCAAATAAAATTAAAAATATTTCGGAAAAGTATCACGTGACCTATTTCATGTAATTAAGCCCGATTAGCATTTAAAAAATGACAATCAACCCTGCTCAAACCTTGACGCGCGCGACGCAAAAAAATTGATGGGCGATTTGATCACGTGATTGTGCGTTTTGTGCTTATCTGTTATTGGTTGCACGTTGTTTGTTGTCAAAGTTGGTAGGTTGACTGAAATAATTTTATTTTTATTTATTTAAAAATCATTTATCAGTTGCTTTATACTTTTCGCATTAAATAATAGAATACTGTTGATTCTATTGTTGTAATTAATAGAATGCTGTTGATAAACCAAGGTTGAGATATCCACATGGGGGGACTAGCTAAGGGGGGGGGCTACCCTCCCAAAACATTGACAAATGTTGTTACACTTTGCAAATTTAAAACTTTTATGTCAAATTTAATTAAAATTTTAATAAAAACTGCAATACATTTTCTATTTTTGATAGAATTTGCAAAAGTTACAACTCTAATTGGGAATATTATTAATTTTTTTACAAATAAGAATTGTATTACATTTTCAAAGTGCGTTAACTTGGCAAAATTATAAAACGAGTTGGCGAATATAAAAATTTGACTTGACAATATTAAGGTTTTCTTCCCCACCAATAAAAAGTCTTAGCGATGGCCCTGTATCCACATATTACAAGATTGATTTGTAATCTACAATACTGGATTGATTTCAATGGAATTTGCATTGTTAGTTAGGTAATTTTTCAGAAGAAGTTTTAGTATGTATATATTTCTTATTTAATGATTGTATATTTTAATACCGTGTGGATAACAGGCCAAAATATGTCATAAAATATGAAAAACAAACGACATCCGAAATTATGTTAGTATAAGCAAAACACTTATTTATACTTTTAATAGAAAAATTATAAACATTCTAATCATACTTTATTCATTACAAAACTAGAAGGCAAACTCCAAATATTTCACTTCTTTAAAATATATGTATGCAGATATTCTTAATTAAAAAAAATGTATATCTTTTACATTTTGCTTTTATAATATTTTCCATTTTGATTTTAACACCGTAAAATATCCACGCATGCATTATATTTGCATCCTAATCTCTAAAAAATTACTTCTAAAATTTTCAAAAAAAAAAAAAAAAGAAGAAGAAGAACATTAATAATTATTTTATGCGTATACGGATATTTTCGCAGAAAACTTTTTTTTTCATTTTCTTAATATATATATAAATCACTTTGGAACGATATAAATATCGTTCTAATTATCCTTTTAATATTCTAAATTTGGAATATTAAAACTTTCTCCGCAAAAATCTCATTTTCTCATATTTAAATAAGTATTTTATTATTATAATAGAAATACATGTGCTTCTGTATTATTAATATAAAATTTACCTTTAATAAAAATGTCTTATTTATTAATAAAAAGCAACCAAAAAAAAAAAAAAAAAACACAAACCAACTTTTGGCCCGCGCAGGTTTCGAACCCGTATCGTCTGGGTTCAAGCTCAGCACTCTGACCATTCGGTCAGCCAGCTCACTTTCATTTGTAACAGATATCTTTATAATTGGCACCACAAGTAATTACCATGGAACAAAGAATATAAACCTATTAGTTTATATTCTTTGGTAATTACATCCTTGATCTGTTCTCCATCTGTTACTGAGCGAACAGTTACAGCAACTGGTGGCACAGTAGCGAGGGCTGAACGCACATCCCACCAAGTATAATTACCCACTCCATGTCCGTGGCTCCTAGCGTGCGCGTGCAGCGCGCGTAACAGCTGAACACGGCCTATGAGAAAGTCAATGATGGCGTAGTACAAGAGTACAAGCATGGCTTCCTGCGATCTCTAATAGAGATCGCAGGAAGCCATGGTACAAGTCTCAAGCTGGCTGCCACTGCCAACCAACCAACCAACATAAATAAATATCCAAGCTAAATTATAGTAGAGGCGTATAATTTTGAACAAATTTCCTTTCATGTATTTCCCACATTTTTCCTCATTTAATTACCACTCTTTTAAGTGAAGCGTACGAACTTGGCAATTTATTAACGCTGAATTCTGATCGTGGAACTCGTGCATAGAAAAACTTTCTTCTCATTTTTCAAATTGAACCTTTTTTATTTCGTGGCATCAGATTGTTTTTTTTTTTTATAAGAAAAATTTTCATTACCTAGAAATTAAAAGTTTCAAACTGGAATTTTTGGCAAAAGATTTTTTCCCCGTTTAATCCCATTCTCCTCTCTTATATGTAGCTTTGAGATTGACAGTAACTGTTTGATTTAATGAATTTACAATCCAAGAAAGATACTGCTACGGATTTCAGCTTCTCGGGTGAAATCATTGAGCTTTATGATGCAGCAGCTGTACGAAATGTAAATGAAGCAATTGCAATATTATTTCATGCATTTCTGCTTGAAAGTGGATTGAACCCCAAGGTACGATAATTCAACAGTTCCATTCCATCGTTAATAACTGTTTTTATGTAATGCATTATTTGTAGAAAAAATGCGCTAGTTAGAAGTCGTGTTTATGTTAATATATATACAGTCGAATCTCATTAAGATGAATTCAACGGGCCTCAAAATTCCTTTTGTCTTAACAAGAATTTGTATTATATTAACCAATTAAACTGCAAAAGACATTTAAGATGATTTTAATAATAAATTACTAAAAAAAATTGGTTGCCTGTAAAGTCGGTATACGGGCGAAAGTTTTACGTGACAACGACTTTGAGTTGTAAAATAATTTTAATGTGAATATTCATTCGTATAGTAGGAAGAAGGATGAAATAATAGTAACAATTTAAAACATTTATTTATACAAAGAATTATATTTAAAACATTAATTTATACAAAGAATCTTGCACTGAATTTCATATTAACAAAATTTTATTTTTACCTTTACACATACATACGTATTTATATACAAATATACATACAATAACTTGCAATACACTGTGTTTGTTAAACACATTTTACTTCATGTTTATTGATGTCAAATGTTGAATTTTGTAAACAGCATATTAAAGAATTTTTCAATGAGCAGAATATAACTAAAGTAAAATGGCTTTCACTAATCACATATCATTAGTTTTCCATAATATACCACCGAATTACGAAATAAACTACACTTATTTTCTTTGTACTTTATACTAATAACTAATACATAACGTATTTCGTCTTAGTTTGATACTATCTAAAATTCCTATTAAGCACCGCCCCTTCCTTGCAGCGAATTCACATTCACGTTCAGAAAATGGTCCCACAAGTGACCGGAAAAAGTTAAGAGAAAAGTGAGCGCGTATCGTGAGCGGAGCGTAACGTAACGTAACGCAGTTTCTTGAAGTGTCTCCCGGCAAACCAATTTACAAGACGTTGTCACGTCAATAAAGATATCAACGATTGTAAATAACATCTGCAGAGACACATTTTATAGTCATTTTATAATAATCTGTATTTTTATGCAAAAAAGTACATTTCTGACATCACCATTTAAACACAAAACCCATACTCACGTAGATACACACATGTTGATGCTAGTACTATACATACTGTAATATTCTTATTAAAAAAATAAATGAGTTAGGAGATATAAAATGTAAAAATAATATATTTACCTCCTTAAGTTAGATTAAAAATTTTTTTTTTATCGATGTTTGCTTAATTTTTTTCATTCTACATTTCTTTATAAAAACATCTACTGGTACTTATGTATTAATGCCACCGCAGCAGAAGTTGGGCTAATGCGGCAATAAAGAGAAATCTTGTTGTTCCCAGTTATCTTTTGGATTCCTTGCACAGACTTCTCATAATATATGAGAAGTCTGTGATTCCTTGTTGTTTGCTATTTTTTATGCCATTTTTAGTGATATGAAAATGCATATTTGCGATTTGCCAAAAATAGACTGTTTTGAATCGATGTTAAACCCTATAGAGGCCCATTTTCCACTGAAATCTGATTGACTACTTTGTTTTTAAATAAAGTGTTTAGATTTCAAATAAAGTCTTTTTATGTTATGATTTGTCGCAAAAATTTTAGGTGTAGATTGGCAATATTTAAAAACCGCCAAATCTGTAGCTGCAATGGTGTTAATACGTAAGTATCCATCTACTTTTTCCAAAGCACAGTTGGCATTTTCCTGTTGAAACAGAAACCAATGAACTTGAACAGCTTCTAAAGCCTTTGTCGCTTCATTGAAGGACATGGAAGTGATTTTGATTTCTGCACCAGTCTCTGTTTTATTAAGCTCTTCCTCGTCATTTTCCTTTTCAGTTAAATTGGCCAGAATATCTGCATCTGCTTTGGGTTGTGATAGTGTAACATTTTCATCAATTTGAACGTAAACCTCAAATGCCAGGGAAGAAATTATTCCTCTTTTCTTCAGTTTCTTTTATCACATTGCCTATTTCTGATTCATCTGTTTGTGCAACATCTTCCTCTAAAAAACTGCATGCTTGAAACAGTTTTTTTTATAGTGGGAGAAACAGAGTTCCATGCATATCTTAGGAAACACATAGCTTCCAAGAGATCAATAGAAAATGGTGTTTGTTTGTCAAAACACTCAATAAGTTTTTTAATTACTTCATTCCCGTAGTGAGTTTTTAAACACTGAATAATGCCCTGGTTGCACAGCTGAAGCTTTGCTGTTGTATTTGGAGGTATATAACTTAAGGTTTATTGAACATAGTTAATGTAGCACATGGCACTTTAGCGTATAGATGATATAACAGGATACACAGTTAATATAAGGCTGGGGTGGTTACATGTAAAAATTAAATATACGATTACGATTATAAACAATAGGTTACAGTTAAATGTTAAACATATTTACGTACATAACATCTCCCTTTTTTTTTTCTTAAATTAATGCACATATAAAGAAACATATAAAAAAGAAATCAATAATACACAATTACTAAATTTTAAAAATATTAAGAAATTAAAAATGTCTTAAAGTTTATATGTAGTCTTTAAAACGTTGTTGAGTTTTAATTTGTCGACCTATATGAGTTGATCGAGCAGCAGCAGTAATAGATGGTTGAATTGAAGGCAATGTAGCTGAACTACTAATAGATGAAATTGATAAATAAGCTAAAATACTTTGTTAAATCACCATAAAATGAAACAGGATGCGTTTTGAGCTACAAATATAACAGCTCATCATCAGCTAAAGCAAAACACGTGTCGTAAGGCACAGACTCAAGATAAATTAAAAGAAAGAGGGTGGAGATTACAAAGAGTGTGACAGGTGGTGCTATCAAAAAGAGCCAAGGTGGAGGAGAAAAGTCGAGATAAAGTGAAAGAAAGAGGGAGGAGTAAAGGTTAAAATCCGCGGTCGCCACAGGGCAACTAAATGTAAAAAAATGGCGACTTTATTTTATGCATCTGATCGCCAAAATGGCAGTCAATCATTTCCAAAAATTAAAAAGAAAAATCGACCATAAATCAGAAAATAGGACATAAAATACATCGCGAATTTCGACAAATGGACGCCAAAAATAACCAATTTCGCCAATCATTCGAAGAACAATCACCAATTTCACATGTCAAAGGATCGTGGGAAGACGAGAATACAATCAAAGGATTTCGAGAAATTTCGGTAAAAAATAGCGGAAAAAATAAAATTTGTCAAAAAATCATGAAAACACGGTAAAATCTATACATATAATAAAACAGTAGGACCCGGTGTGTCTGTACATTGAAGATAATTGACAAAAATGGAGTCAGGGCGATAAAAGAAAACCAATGAAACACAAAAAAATTTTTTTTGAATTTTTTGTCTGTCTGTCTGTCTGTTTGTTCGAGGTTATCTTCGTAACTACTGAATGGATTTTTATGCGGTTTTCACTAATGAAGAATGCACACTCCCGGGCAGTGTATAGGCTTTGTTTCATCAAAATCGGACAACAGACAAAAAAGTAACAAAAAGAAACAAAAGAAACTATTAGGTGCGCTGCTCACGTTTTTTAGTACATAACGTTTTTTAGTACATATAAAATCCAATAGATGTCACTGTGCGATTTTAAAACGCGCTATCGTTATGTTTTCGCCAGTCTACTTAAGTATGAGAAAGTTTCAAGCTGGCTGTCGTTCCATGTGGTTTAGTCGGTAGAACGTCAGTGCGCCATACTGATGGCCCGGGTTCGATTCCCAGCATGGAATTTTTTTTCACTATGTTGGCATTAACGCCTATAAGCAATTAAAAGAATTTGAAATATTGTATTCAAGGCGAATTTTCTCTCTGGGAAAATTTCCTTGCATTAATATGTCAGTGTAATTTTTTTTTTCGATTTAATTTTTTTTTTCGAAACTTTGTTTTTCTTAAAAAATTACAGTAAATATTTGATATTTCCCAACGTTTTTTGAATGATCGACTTGCTTTTTTTTTTTTTAATGTATGTCTGAACCTTATCTAACTACTTCTTCAAGATTTCTTTAGATAAACCGACCAGCGTAGCGGGCGAAGGCCGCTAGTTCATCAAAATATTGCAAAAAACGGCAAACTTCTTCAGTAGATCGCGAAAAAACGTCAAACTTCTCCAAAAAATTGGCAAACTTCTCCATAAGATCTAAAAAACCCGGCAATTTCATCAAAAGATCACGAAAATGGCAGATCTCATCAAAAAATAGCAAAAAAACGGCAGATTTTGTCATAAGATCGTGAAAAAACGGCAGATTTTGCCAAAAGATCGCGAAAAAATGGCAAATTTCGTTAGAAGATTACGAAAAGAAACAGCAGATCTCTTCAAAAAATTGTGAAAAAGCTGCAAAATTTCGCAAAAAAAAACAGTAAACTTTTCTTTAAAATCACGGAAAAACGGCACTTTTGTCAAAAGATTTTAAAAAAAAGGCAGATCTCGTCAAAAAATTGCGAAAAAATGATAAATTTCGTCAAAAGTCTAAAAAAAAAAAGGCAAATTTTGTCAAAAGATCGCGAAAAAATGCCGGATATCTTTAAAAGATCACAAAAAAATGGCAAATTCGTCAAAAGATCTCGAAAAAAGGCAGATCTCATTAAAAAAAATCGTGAAAAAACAGGAAATTTTGTCAAAAGAAGGCAGAAAAACGACAAATTTCATCAAAAGATCACGAGAAATCGGTAGATTTCGTCAAAAGATCACAAAAAATGGCGGATTTCGTTAAAAGATCGCGAAAAAACGGCAGATCTCTTCAAAAACTGCAGAAAAGCTGCAAATTACGTCAAAAAATCGCGAAAAAACTATACATTTTGTCCAAAAATCATGATAAAACTATAAATCTCGTCAAAAAATCGCGAAAAAACTATACATTTTGTCCAAAAATCATGATAAAACTATACATCTCGTCAAAAAATCGCAAAAAAAAAAAATTCTTCAGAAGATCGCGATAATATATGCATATATGTAATATAATTTTGTTCTTGTGTATATAAAAAAAAAATGAAAGAAATTCAGCAAACTCTCAATTTAAATATTTTTTAAAAAATAACTATAAACTTGAATGTTAAATCCATATACAAAAATATTAAATACAGATGAACAAGTTTAAAAAAAAAATCAAATCTTTTATCTCAATTAGCCTTTAGTATTTTCCAAACAAGTAAAATATAAAAACATAAACAAGGAGAAAAATCAGTTTAAAGCTTTTATTTATATGAGTCATTGTGCTGGATTTATTAACATAATTTACAGTATCTCACAATGACAATATAATTGCCGTGTAGATAAGAATGAGGTGTCAAAACATTAACGATTAGAGAAGCTTTCAGTCAATATTAAAAAAAGAAAATCTATATCTTGACTAATTTCAAGGCATTGTGACTCTTTAACATAAGAAATATGTCAATACAATATCTAATACAATGTAATTCGCTAAAACTAAACATAAATGTTGTGAAAAATGTCATAAATTTTTCCTTTACACAATATTTTCTTCTCAGTGGCATCCCTGATAGTAATTAGTGGCCACTAACTTGACAATAGTGGCTACTAAACATTCAGCCTCTACTGGCCACTGGCTACTAATACA
The DNA here is from genome assembly GCA_964019185.1 of Maratus speculifer. NCBI lineage: Eukaryota > Metazoa > Arthropoda > Arachnida > Araneae > Salticidae > Maratus > Maratus speculifer. The sequence continues at coordinate 217,981,974 of OZ025294.1, forward strand.
AATATTGAATTTTAACCTTTAGGGAGGAGATTAGAAAAAGTGCGTCAGGTGGCGCTAGCTGAAACAGCACAAGTGGAAAGGAAAAGTGTTGCCAAAATAATAAAAGAAAGAGAAAAAGGTGGGAAAAAACAATAAAATAATAATGAAAATAAAATAGAAAACAAAATAATAATAATAAATAAAAATAAATGAATAAAATAATAAAAATTGTAATATCAATAAATAAAATAAATAAATCTTTAAAAATTAATAATAAAATAACTAAATTTTAATAAATAAAATAAAACAAGAAAATTTTAAAAGTGGTAAAATAGTATATAAAATGTATTAAAAAAAAAATTAAAGGAGTAATTTCCATGCAGGAGAAAGGGAGGGGGATGAAGAGAAATCATTGACAAGAGTATTATAATTGTTACAAATAAAATAAGCTTTGTGAATATCTAAGTGAGAGGGAGAGGCAGGATTAAAATAATTCTGGCCATGGAAAAATTGAAATAATGACCGGAAGACCAACCAGGCAGCTGGCCTACTAATGCAACCAGGGTATGAATTTGACGACCCATTAGAATTTCTGCAGGTGAAGGTAGTAGGCCATCCATGTCAGTATTTTTATACTCCATCAAGACAAGGTGAACATCTTTCTTGTCTTGTGCAGCTTTAGTAAGGCTGGATTTGATAGTTTGTATGCATCGTTCCACCTGTCCATTTTAGAGGGGATAACCAAGACTAGATGGGTTGAAAAATATATCCCAATTTTTACAAAATTCTTTAGAATTGAAAGGTGGTCTACTATCTGCAACCAGCTCCTCAAGAATACTGAAGCGAGCAAAACAGGTTCTTAAAGTATTGATAACTGTGGGAGCTGTTGTGTAATGCAAATGCTGGAGCTCAATATATTTTGAAAAATAATCCACAATTAAAAGTTATGTCACTGAAGATAGATGAAAGAAATCAATTACAACCTTTTGCCATGGTCGCTCTGGTAATTCTCTGTCTAAAAGTGGTTCTTTGCTGTTTAACCTTTGATTTTGTTGACACACAACACAGTGCGATACCATATTTTCAACTTCAGCATTCATGTTTGGCCAATAGAGCGATTGACGGATAAGATTTTTACAGGATACCATACCTCTATGACCAATATGTAGACACTGCAAGATATCTTTACAAGACTTTGGGGATCATTAATCTTTGGCCACGAGATGAGTCCATTTTCCATTGTGTCTCTTTGACTGTTTACTCTTAAAATATTCATTTTTTTTTTAAACTCACATGCATGCATGTTATCTGTACCAGAGTTTCCCCCAGAGGGTTTTAGGGGGGCGCTCCGCCCCTCCTGCCCTTTAGTTTAAAAAATAGTGCCCCTCTTGCCTCTCATCCAAAAACTAGCGCCCCTCTTGTCATCCGTTAAAAAAAAATAGCACCCTTCTTGCCCACATTTGAAAAAACGCAGCTCTCCAGCGATGATCCGAAAAAATCGGCGACAGAACGCAAAAAATAGCCTCATTAAACTCATAGCTATAATGTAAACTTAACGATTATTAAAGATGGAAATGATATATCAAAAGATATTTGTATCACTGAAAGCCTGCTGCTTTCTAGTGAAACATTAGAATCTGGAAGAGTTATTACAATATCGTAAACATTTACAAGAGATTCATCAACAATAATGGAAAACATAAATACATTTTGGTTTGATTTTTAACTCATGAATCTGTTTTTTTTTGGGGGGGGGGGGTAAAAAATTTGGATATGGATGCATGTTTGTAAAAGTGCAAGAATTTATAATTAACTAAATGTTTATAAAAAGCAAATAAGGCAAAAAAAATCAAATAAATAAAATATTTAGTTTACTAGCTTTTGATGTTTGAGTTGATTTTAAAATATGAAAACACATAGATAATATTTCAAAAAAGCGCTACACAACATGAATCATTAGTTTACATACAAAAAATAAAATAATCCAGGGCTTGAAATTCAATTTTTTGAAGGAGGGGAGTCTCCCTACCAACATTTATAAATGGAGGGGAGTTTAGCTGTTTGGGAGGGAGAAAAAATGTTTAAAACTCGCTATTATTTTATGTGCTATTTAAAGAATTACCAGAATACAGACATGGCAAAATATTACTGAAGCAATTTTTATCAATAATTGAGAATAATTATGCAAAATGTGTAGAAAAAAAATTGTACTGTCTAATCGTTACTGGTGGTAAATTCTTTCCCGGTGCTAACTATTTTTGTTACAGGTCTAATTATTGCTTTAATAATAATTAATAAAATTTCCAATTAAATTAATAAATTACATTAATAATTTATAAATTTATAATTAATTGTTATAATTAAAACCAATATTATTTTTCTGTATATTAAATATGCAAGATACAAATTTAATTAGTATAAAATAATGCTTATTTCAGTGTAGAAAATAAGAAATATCACTATTGTTCGCATTTCTTCAGATATCAAAATGTCATTTGCAATTACTATGACATCCTTGAAGATTCTATTAGCATCCTTTCAAATGCTTATCATTTGCTCATCGTACATGATAAAATATATCGCCTCCCATGCAACCATTTCCTTATATGGTATGCATACACGAATTTCAGCGCACTTCACAAGCCTTTGGTCTAACTGCAAAAATTCCTTTGCTTTTTCAAATTCCAATATCAAAGTTAAAACACTTTTATCGCCAATTAGAGATTATCTTGTTAATATGCTAAGTACAAAATCTCTCTCTCAGAAAAAAAATTGCACTCATATTTTTGCCAAATATCATATACAAGGCAAACATTGTAACCCTTTGGCGATAACTTACAACTGACTTTATCTCAGTTCTCACGGTATGGGAGACCACTTGCTTCTCTCTGCTTGTTGATGCTGATGGGCACCCATTTTCTTGAAAGGGCAAAAATTTAAAATTATATTTAATCGAACCTGGACGCTTCAATATTTGTCATGTCTACTGTCTCCATCTCTTGTCACGGCACTAATATTTATGCATGAACAGTATATTTGATCTATAAGATAAAGTAGGGTAACATCCCCAGTAATTGGCATGCACCAGTGATTGGCACATCCTACAAACATGTCCTAAAAATAAGATTTATATCCAGTCTTTTAAAAATGCAAAACCATATACCAGTTATATGCTCATTTACGTTAAAGATTATAACTTTAATTTATGCTACTAGATGACAATAGTGCCTAGGAAAGAGAAACATTTATGGCTTGTATGAAATTAGCCATTTTTGTTGCAAATGCTTCTACTTTGGCTTAAGGAAAGCATGCTTTTCAATTCCTTATTATCTGATTTATAATATATTTAAAATTTTAATTGACAACAGTTTTGTTTAGTTAAAAAGAGTTGCTTTAATTGTGTAAAAGTATTTTCGACACAAATATTTAGATTTCTGAATTAATGATAGATGCCAATTAATGGTGCTTCAATTTTGCTAGTTCCAAGTAATTGGCACCTATTTTAGTTACAAGGAATTCGCAAGGAATTTGAGATTTAACCACTTATTTTGGAAGTACTTTTAAAGTTATAGACTAATTTTGTTTATCATTTGTTTTTATTTGAAAATATGAAATATTATCAGTAATCAAAATCTAATAAAGCTTCATATGACAATTACTGGGAACAGCGTGACAATTACTGGGTATAAATATAAGTATATTGTATTGTTTAAAAGTGTCCACATTTCAGACTAATATGCTGATTTCTTACTCTCAAGAACCTGAAATATGCCATTTCATCTACAGTAAATTCATTTAAAGCGATTAAACCCAATGCAAAATGTAAAGTTTTTTTTATATCTAAACATGTGCCAATTACTGGATCACAAGGTGTCATACATTGGTGCTCTAGGTAAAGGTCAAAATTAACGGTCGCCACTCGCCACGTGGCGACTGAACATTTGAAAGTGGAGACCGCAAAATTATATATTGGTCGCCACTTTCTTTCTTTTATTATTTTATCTATTTTTACAAATAAACGTACTCCGATGTTCAAGAGCCAAGAGGAAATGAAAACAGAAGCAAACAAAAATTCTCATTTTCCCCCTTTTCACCGTCATAGGTCGATTTCGGCATGGGAGAGGGGGAAGCATAGACTTATGGTCTCGACGGAGAGGGGGAGTGTCTACGCATCTACCACGTGACTCTCCAACAGAAAACAGAAGTGACAATCTGAATAATAACTATAGGAGGATTATTGTACTATCGCTGTTTGAAGTGGACATGGACACCTGCAGCACTTGTCTTATTCGTTCTTGGAAAGTTTTCACGTGCAAAGTGTGAGCTCTTATCCTAAGATCAAAAATCAGATGTGGCGAGCGGTATTTTTTTTGTGTGTTTATATAAAAAAAAAATATATATTAAGATTTAGATCCTGTGTAATATGGCCAGAAGAAAGCGGAAAGCCGATGACGATGACGGCTGTCAGCCTTGCAAAATTACAACGTTTTTTAGGAATAAAAACCAAGCGGAAGGCTCAAGTGAAAGTCTGGGAGAAATAAACCATGAGCAGTGAGTTTAGTTTTATTTATTAATTTGGTTAAATTGCCTTTTGAATCGCGCCAAGCGGTGGGGAATACCGCAATTTACCCATTAATTTTACCCAATATTTATTTAAAATCTTATTTACTGTAAAAGCACTTATTTTCGCGAATCGTAATTTCCGCGAAAATGAAGATATCGGTGATTTTGCGAGCTGAAAACTTCGCGAATTCTATATGACAGAACCGAAAGTACTAAAAAAAAAATTCGCGATTAGAACGGGCTCGCGAATATAAGTGCTTTTACAGAATTTTAAAATATCATTTTCGATTGTGATTTTTGTTCTCAAATACATTTGGTTAAAATTAACTGCTTTATTTTCTACCTCTCGCTTTTTCTTTCAGTGTTAAAATTCACTATACGCAGTTAATGCCGTAATTTTCTACGGTTGACCGCCATGGTTTAAATCGGTAAATCCGAGGATTTAAAAATTTCAGAGAAACTTAGAAAAAAAAAAAAAAAAAACTCTCACCGATCTCGGAAATTCCGATAAATTTAATTCAGACTTTGGAGATTATGTATAATTAACGCCGTAATTTTCTACGGTTGACCGGCATGTTTTGTATTGGTAAATCCGAGGATTTAAAAATTTCAGAGAAACTTAGAAAAAAAAAAAAGTTCGCTCCGATCTCGGAAATTCCGACAAATTCAATTCAGACTTTGGATTGGAGATTGTGGATAATTAACGCCGTAATTTTTTACGGTTGACCGGCATTGTTTAAATTGGTAAATCTGAGGATTAACCAAAAATTTCAGAGAAACTTAGAGAGGGGGGGGGGGGGAGGGGGGGAGTTCGCACCGATGTCGGAAATTCTGAAAATTTTATTTCAGACTTTGAGTATGTGGATAATTTAAATTTAATAGTTCCTAAAATTCTAATGATCTAATTATTCAGAAATGGTGACTGAAATTTATAATTTTTATTATTAAAAAAAAAGTAATTCTCTATAATTTTCTAGTATAAATTAACTTCAAAATTGATCAGCAGTTAAGTGAACATTTCTCTTATCCCATTAGGTCAATCTCTCAGGTTCTCTTATCCCATCTTATCCAAGGACTACTGACAATATCTCCGAGTAATGCAGCAGTCGAAAGAATTTGGAGTACTGTTAAAAACATTATAAATGACAGATCAACCTCAATGAAAAAAGAAACAATTGAAAACAGATTAATAATAAAAAAATGCAAAAGTGTCATTGGAGGAATTCAATCCAGATTCAGTGATTGAACTGTGGTGGAATGACAGTATTAGAAGCAGAAGACCATATTTTAATGATTAGTTTACCTATATTTTCCAATCTTAATCGATTTTCCAATAAGATGTCTGGATTTTGTAATTTTACCTTATGTCATTTCAAATTAAAATCTCATAAATTCTGGTCTATTTTGCAATCCTGATAGTTCTAGCTCAATTTTATTTTATTTATTTTTTAAATTTAAGTTTCTACAATTCATGTTCAGTTTAAGAATTAACGTGTTTATTATTTGTTTATTTGTAAATATTACATTGGATGCCATCAAGTAAGCTGCGTATCTTTATTTAAGTTGTATATTTATACGAGTTTTGCAATATTAAAAAAACGCGCGAGTGGCCACTCAGAATTCCAAGCCCAGTGGCCACTGGCCACCTGCAAATTTTCTTAATTTTGACCTCTAGCTCTAGGTGCCAATTACTGGTGATTTCAGCAACTTTTTATAAATATATTTTTAAAAAAATACTTTTTCAATTTTTTTTTTTTTTTTTTTTTTTTTTTTTTTTTGCTTTTAGTGGGCAAAATAGATGCACAGATATGCATTCTTTGATTTAAAAATATTTCCAAGTAAATATCTTATTTCTTTTTAATGAAAATTGAAGTAAGTTTAAAGACAAATTCTTAATGTGCCAATTACTGGGGATGTTACCCTAGTCGGAAAATTAACAATACAAACTACAATACAATAAGTAATGAGTTTTCTTTAAAAAAAAATAAAAATCCATTTTAAAAGATATTTTCTTTAAAATCAACAAAGTTTGTAAGTTATTCACAAATAAAGTTTCTGACTTTTTCCTGCCATATTTTTTGACAGGTTCTTTTTTAGAAAAAATGTTATTCTAAATTTGCTATCAGTTTTTACCTTAAAATTATTTTTATATGGAATTCTTGAATCATAGAAGCCGTATAGCAAACACTGTAAGATGTATGTACATCTTTGGTATTTTTGGTTTTTGGTCACGAGAAAATCACTTGGATAGTTCACATGTTTGAGAAATTTCGATTAGTGGGTCTAATTTGGGTCAATCAAATGTTATCTAGAAAACTGCTCTAATGAATTTGATTAAATTTTGTATTTTATCGTTTTCAAACTTTTAAAGGCCATTGAGTTGGGTTGCATGTTCAAAAAAATTTGATTAGTGGGCCTATTTGGGTCACTGGGTGCAATTATTACCGTATTTTCGGGAATACCCGCCGCACCCACCGTAAGCGCCGCACCAATGACAATCTGTTAAAAAAAAAAAGTACATCGACGTAAGCGCCGCACCCAAGCTGCTGATATTTATACAGTATAAATCTCTAAATTCCGAAATCGTTCGTAGACGCGGCTTTTAGTTATTTCCGAATTTTAGTGATCTTCAAAAAACAACTTTAAAATGTAAGTAAAAATTATTGAAAATCATCATTAAAAAAGAAAAAAAATCACATATTTATAAAAAAAAAATCATAAATGGCACATTAAGTTATTTAACAGCAAAGCCAAGCATTTAATCTTATTAAAATTAAATATACACAGAGCATTTTCACGATTACGATTTTATTTATATGTTAGTATTTAGTTGCTTTAATTTAGGCCTACTGGTCATTACTTTTTCCCCAATTACAATGATATTAGCTCAATCTCTGTAATAAAATTCCTTTGTTCCAGGCCTAATATTTTATATAAACTGTTTATGAATTTTTCTGTTGATATTTCTTTGTTTTCTTATTTTACTATATCAAGATAAATAAACTTGGAAATGAATTAGAAGAAATGATTGGTACGGCCATCTGTCGGCAAAATGCAGAATATAATCTAGATTATACTAAAAAGTTAAATACATTTTTGGTGCTGCCATCTGTCGATAAGATAGGATAACTGAACTATATAAATATAAAACATTTGATGATCATTTATGCTATCTGTATTTGAGGTTTCCAGATTTTAGAGACTGTTACAGTATATAAAATATTTTCACTTGAACAGTTAAAAAAAAAATTTTTTTTTCACTTAAGTGCCTAAAAAATATATTTAAAATGTAAAGAAATATCGTATAGAGACACTGACGAAAAAAATAAAATAAATAAAATAAGCTGTTGAAGAAAAAAATCATTGGACGAAAGACACTTAGATTTAATGTATGCAAATGCCTTAAAAACTGTAGTAAAAATATTACTGAAAAATGTGATGTAATAAAGCGTATTGCTATAAGAAAATATTTTTTAAATGCATACTAGTTTATGTTAACTCCTCAGATTACTGCAAAAAAGCAACATTTTGTCACTGGATCAATAACAAACAGAGAAAAATATAATAAATATCAGAAACTTATTTATAATATTATAATCTTACCTGTAAATATTGCAGAATCATTTTTCCCTTGACTGTTGATTTATTATTATTATGTATTTGTTTTTCAATTTAATAACGTTTCCTATCACTGATCCGTTATAAATAGCAGGTATGTAATTTTAATATTAAGATTTCAATTTTTTGTAATATTTATAAAATTTTCTAAAAAAATATTGGATTACATATAATAAGAGAACACTACTTCAAAATATCTTTAAAATATGAAAAATTATTATTGGAATGAAGTGAAAATATAGAAAAAAATATATACAAGATTTTATCAACATGTTTAAAAATCTTCAAATCCATCAAAATCGGAATTTTCACTGTCGGAATTAAATAGTTCTAAAAATTGTTTATCAGTTAATACGTCACAATTTTCATCTTCACTATCATCAGATTCAGATGAATCATCACTAACTGTATTTTCCATGATATTGGCTGCTTTGAAGCCCGACATAATAGTTTTAGCACTAATGTCTTTCCATGCCGATGAAACCCACGACGCTACCTCTTCGTAAGTGGCTTTGCGCATTTTTCCAGAATTTGTAAATGAATGTAGCCCTTCCATCATCCATTTTTCCCACAGTTTTCTTACTTTGGACTTGAAAGATTTATTCACAGCCAAGTCAAGAGGCTGTAAAACTTTAGTTAATCCGCCAGGGATTATTGCTGGCTCGGCTGAGACTTTTTTCAAAGCAGTTTTTACGGAATCACCTTTGTGGGCACTCATTGAGTCCATAATAAGAAGCCCACTAGGCTGAAAAAAAGAATTTTTTCTTTTCCTCCACACTTCCGCCAGCCACTCATACATGATTTCCTCCGACATCCATCCCTTTTCGTTACACCGTATTACGACGTCGGAAGGAAAATTTGCCTTAGGCATAGTTTTGCGCTTGAAAATAATTAGTGGTTTTAATTTGTCTCCATTCGCAGCGCAAGCTAAAACACAGGTAAATGAGGTTCGCTCATTACCAGTTGTTACGATGCCGATTGTTTTTTCCCCAATGGTGTTAACAGTTCTACTGGGGGGGCAATCAAAAGTTAATGGAACTTCATCCATATTAATAATCTGTGCTGTTGAAAAGTTGTTTTCCTTGATTTTTTCAGCGACATACTTTAAAAAAGATGCTTTTGTCTTTTCCCAATCTGCAGGCAGTTCTTGTCCCACAGTTGTCCTGGTTCTTACAGACAAATTATTTCTCGACATGAACCTAAAGCACCAGTTGGGACTACCTTTAAAATTTGTAAATCCCATGTTCGATGCCATAATCCTCGCTTGAAACCGTATCTGAACAGTTGAAACGGGCATTCCTTTTTCCCTTTGCTCCTTTACCCACTTGGCTAAATTTCTCTCCAGATTTGGCCAAACAACAACGCCACTTCTTCGTGCCCTCTTAGATTTTGGCATTTCCTTCAAAATAGATTTTTCAGCTCTCCATCTCCTTACGCAACGCTCATCAACTCCATATTCTCGTCCTGCAGCACGATTACCTATTAGCTCTGCCTTATCAACCACAGCAAGCTTGAAAGCGGCGGTGTAACTTTTTAACTTTTTGGGAGCCATTTTCACTTGAAAAAAAAAATAAATTGCTTAAATAAGAGCGTCAGACAAAAAGAGCAGAACAGTACCGTAAAATAATTCTCAGCTAAAAAGAAAAAAAAAAAACGTGTTTGTAGTACGCAATTAAAATCCAATCGGAAATAGGCGCAATTACTTGCGCCAATGAGAGGAGCGCAGCAGGATGCTAGCTTCCTCCCTAGCATCTTTTCCTAGTAGCGTTCAATTCTAAGTGCTCTTTCCACAGACTTCTAGTTCTTTCCACAAAGTTCTAAACTTTTCTTCGAATCTTGGTCATCCTTGTGTAAATGCGGTTTAGGTTCCCTTAGAAAGACCCCCCACGGAGGGCACTTATCCTAGGGCTTATATCCCTCCTGCAGATAATCGGCCGTCATAAATAACACTATTAACACCACAAAGTTCTAGTTCTTTCCAGCAAAAATCCGTCAGATTTTCGATCAAAGACTTTTTCAAATTAATTTTAGTGTAGGATTTTTTTTTTTTTTTTTTTAAGTTAAGATATTATTTCAGTCACACACAAAGACCTCCTTAATGCTAATCCTATGGATGAAATTTATAAAGATATCGTGTTTGCATTTCAATATTTTTAAATGATTTTTGGGCATTGGATAGTTCAAGTCCATCTATATGCAGATCGTTTTATACTTTTTCGATTTTGAAGATTGTTTTCACTTTCGAAACCGACTCCCAAAATGAAAGTGCCCTCATTGAAAAATACCTGTAAGCAAAAAGCGAAAAATGTTCTTTCTACAAATCTATCAGAGTTAATCAATGCAAAAATCATTTAAAAATATTTAAATTCAAACGAAATATCTTTATAAATGTTTCCCATAGGATTAGCATTAACGAGCGGGTCGCTTGACTGAAGTAGCCTCTTAACGAAAATATGATACAGTTGAACCTCAACATTTTAGAATCAGCGGGATCACGGCGATACCGTATTTTCGAGATCTGTTAAAAAATAATTTTAAAACAATATCATGCCCCCCCCCCCCAAAAAAAAAGCAACTTTTTCCTCAGTGTAAAGAAATGACGATCAAGTAAATTGGTGAAGTAAATAATAAAATACGAATTACATTGAAACACAGCACATATGCTAAAATTAAATTACACATGTTAAACCACAATTGATTAATAAATATATATATAACCATTGTATAATACTACAAATCATTATCCACAGCGAATACAATCCACAATTGTTTATCATGCCTGCGGCAAAAAATCGATTCTTAAATAGCTTACAGCACTACAAATTCCTTTATATAAATATATACCTGCATATCTTTATTTAATATTTTAACTATTGATAATTGATTTAATGATTCCTTTTGTGGTAGATTAGTTTATTTTTTATTTGGTACATACGCATCTATCCTTGTTCATTTACAAAAATTTTGTAAGTTTAAATATTTCTTGCTCAAATTTAGACTTTATATTCATCTTAAGTTATTTCGATGATTATATTATGAAGATATAAATTAAGAAAAGAAAAAAAAATCCACAAATCCACTTAGCGTAAAAAAAAACTATTTTCGTTCTTTTTTTTTCTACTGTATTCAAAGAAACAAAACAGAAGCAATGCGATATTAGCCGACTTACGCATCAAGGTCAAAGGGCAACATGTCCGCACATTGAGTCATGAAGAGGATGAGGAGAAAAGGTGACTTTAAATAACCAGTGTCTCTCTCTCTTTTTTTTTTTATTAGCAGAAACAAGAGATAACAAAATTGCACGTTTGCTTTATAGTTATAAATACTTACTTGAGTGCTTTTATTAGGCACTTCTTTAAAAATAAACATAGTAAAAGGAAAAAAAAAGGATAAAATAAGTAGTTTTGTTCAGAACTTTTCGTACGAAACAATTTTTAACCATATCATAGTAAAAATTAATCTATTGAAAAAATTCACTTGGATGATGCGGATATTTTAAATTTTCCAGGTGCCGGATTGTTATTTTTATTTATTAATTATTATTATTATTTTATATGGGTCGGACCGAGCTGATCCCCCCCCCCCCCCCCCTATAGATCGGACTGCTTCACTCAAGTAAAAACATCTACTCGCTAATGTTAATCCTATGGATTTTTTTTTTTTTTTTTTTTTCAAATGCGTTTGCATTTCAATATGCTTAAATGATTTCTTTGTATTTTATATCTGAGATGTTGATCCCTAAGAAGACACCTTTTCGATTTCGTTTACAGATGTTTTTAGTGGTATACTTTGACTTTTAGAACCAGTTTCGAAAGTGAAAGTATACTAATAAAAAAACCTGTAAACAAAATCGAAAAAGTAAAGACTCTTTGTGGAGATTGACTTCCGTTATCCAAAGCAAAAAATATCATTTAAAAATAATGGAATGAGAATGACACTTTTTTTTTCTTTGAGATTAACATTAGTTAGCCGATGTTTGCACGTGGGTGAAATAGCCCTTAAAGTTGCCAAGTTAACATCGACTCGTGTAGCACATTTAAACTTATTCTTGCAAAGTCATATGCATTGAAAATTGTTTATATTCTATTGGCTTCTTTTAAATGTTTATCACGGAAGTCGGCCTTTTATTATTTTTTTATTATTCGCCAGGCCCGTTTTTGTTGTTTATCACCTGAATTAACTCATTTGGGGGAAAAAAAACTTGCTGATTCGACCGGTTTCAAAGTTTGGATTATTTTTGCCGGATAAAAAAAGAGTGAGTTATTGAAAAAAATAAAGAAAAATCTTGCTCTCTAAAGTTTTTACTATGTATAGGAAGTCTATTTCAAAAGAGTTCTATACCGGGATTTGAGCTCTCTTTGGGCAGTTTTATTTTCTAACTGGAAGGAGGATCATTAGAAGAAAAAAATGTGACAGCTGTACATTCCAATATCCTACAGGTAAAATCATTAATAGATGAGGGGAAAATATAATAATTTTTAACATGAGAACCGGTGAGACCAACATTATTTTTGAATAATGTTGATTGTTTAAAAATAAACAACTAACGCATCACGGACACCTGCGGTTGAGAGACGTTTTCAAATGTTTTGATACCAATTTGAGAGCATATAATTGTTGATTAAACGAAAAAAAAGTGTCAAAATCATTTGACAAAATAAAAAAAAAAAAAAAAAAAAATCATCGTACCCGCCGCCCCGGCGTAAGAGCCGCACCTACAATATTTTATACTTTTAAACTCGTATGCGCCGCGGCTCATACGCCCGAAAATACGGTATGTGTAGCTATTGGTCATTGTCACAAAGCCGAGAAGCTGGCGATATTGACCAAGCTAAACTCTATCACTCCTGCACTCAGGGTTGGCATTTTTGCCGGCAAAAAGGTATTTTTGCCAGGACAGTGGCAAAAACTGGAAAAAACCAGGGGAAAAAATGGAAAAAACCTATTTTGTCTTTAATGTGTAATAAAATCTGCATGCTAATAAGGATAATAATGGTATAAGTTCATATATACAGAGTTTCCCCCAGAGGGTTTTAGGGGGGCGCTCCGCCCCTCCTGCCCTTTAGTTTAAAAAATAGTGCCCCTCTTGCCTCTCATCCAAAAACTAGCGCCCCTCTTGTCATCCGTTAAAAAAAAAATAGCACCCTTCTTGCCCACATTTGAAAAAACGCAGCTCTCCAGCGATGATCCAAAAAAATCGGCGACGGAACGCAAAAAATAGCCTCATACGCATCCCGTGGGACGTGTAATTTTGTCAAAAAATCGCTAAAAAAACGGCAAGTTTTGTTAAAAACCGTGAAATAACGACTAATTTCCGGCATAATTCGCAAAAAATGGCTAATTTCGTTACAAAATTTCACAAAACGGCAGATTTCCTCAAACGATTGTGGAAAAACGACACATTTCTTCCGAAAATCGCAATAAAACGGAAAATTTTGTCAAATGAGTCGCAAAAAAGGCAACTTTCATCAAAAAATAGCGATAAAACAACAGATTTCGTCCAAAAATCGAGATAAAACGGCAAAATCTGTGAAAAGTTCCGTTTTTTCGCGATATTTTCACGAGATATGTCGTTTTTTCGCGATTCTTTAGAAAAATATGCCGTTTTTTGCGATCTTTTAGCAAAAACTGCTGTTTATGCAATCTTTTAATAAAATTTGCCGATTTTTCGCGATTTTTTAGCAAAATTTACCTTTTTTTTTCAATATTTTGATGAAATTTCTGTTTTTTCATGTCTTTTTGAACCGCTAAATTCTAGATTCAACTCTATAAAAGTGTCCTTAAAAATGAAAAAGTGCCCTGAAAAATGTAAAAAGTGCCCTTTTCAGAACAGTAGCGCCCTGCCCTTTTTAAAACCTGGGGGAAACTCTGTCTGTACATTATAAATTAGATTACATATACTCAAAAATAACAATTATGTGTACTTTTTTTAATATATATTTTTAAATAGCTAGTGATGAAATGGACCGTTGTACCCCATAGCCGGGGTACAATGGTCCACAGCTTGGGGCTCTATGGACCATATATAATTCTGAAAAAATATATAAGTATGGTATATTTTTTAATAAGAAGAAGCATAGAACATATCATAATTTGTTTATTCATGTATTAAACTCATAGCTATAATGTAAACTTAACGATTATTAAAGATGGAAATGATATATCAAAAGATATTTGTATCACTGAAAGCCTGCTGCTTTCTAGTGAAACATTAGAATCTGGAAGAGTTATTACAATATCGTAAACATTTACAAGAGATTCATCAACAATAATGGAAAACATAAATACATTTTGGTTTGATTTTTAACTCATGAATCTGTTTTTTTTTTGGGGGGGGGGGGGGTAAAAAATTTGGATATGGATGCATGTTTGTAAGAGTGCAAGAATTTATAATTAACTAAATGTTTATAAAAAGCAAATAAGGCAAAAAAAAAAAAAAAAAAAATCAAATAAATAAAATATTTAGTTTACTAGCTTTTGATGTTTGAGTTGATTTTAAAATATGAAAACACATAGATAATATTTCAGAAAAGCACTACACAACATGAATCATTAGTTTACATACAAAAAATAAAATAATCCAGGGCTTGAAATTCAATTTTTTGAAGGAGGGGAGTCTCCCTACCAACATTTATAAGTGGAGGGGAGTTTAGCTGTTTGGGGGGGAGAAAAAATGTTTAAAACTCGCTATTATTTTATGTGCTATTTAAAGAATTACCAGAATACAGACATGGCAAAATATTACTGAAGCAATTTTTATCAATAATTGAGAATAATTATGCAAAATGTGTAGAAAAAAAATTGTACTGTCTAATCGTTACTGGTGGTAAATTCTTTCCCGGTGCTAACTATTTTTGTTACAGGTCTAATTATTGCTTTAATAATAATTAATAAAATTTCCAATTAAATTTATAAATTACATTAATAATTTATAAATTTATAATTGTTATAATTAAAACCAATATTATTTTTCTGTATATTAAATATGCAAGATACAAATTTAATTAGTATAAAATAATGCTTATTTCAGTGTAGAAAATAAGAAATATCACTATTGTTCGCATTTCTTTTAAAAAGGAGCAAGTCAAATTTATCGAAAAAGACTTTCTTAAAAAACTAATACTTTCATTGAGTAAAGGGGTACCTTTTGTTTAATGAATGGCTATTTTCAGGAATTGCATTCACTGAGAAAAATTTGGAGCTGTCAGAAACAGATTTTAGAGCAAAAAATAAATAAATAAATTGAAGCAGGAAATTCAGCTTATTGAACAGAAAAATGCACTCCTGGCAATATAATTTTTTGAGGAAGGCGGGTTCCCTTTGACATAATTTGTATTTTGCTGCTATTTTTTTAAAAAATAAAATCTATCTTTTTTTTACGATCTTTTCAGGAAATCTGCCAGGTTT
Source organism: Maratus speculifer (assembly GCA_964019185.1). Taxonomy (NCBI): domain Eukaryota; kingdom Metazoa; phylum Arthropoda; class Arachnida; order Araneae; family Salticidae; genus Maratus; species Maratus speculifer. The sequence continues at coordinate 217,997,541 of OZ025294.1, forward strand.
TTTTTAGATTTTTTTATGAAATATGCCGTTTTATTGTGATTTTTTTAACGAAAATTTCCATTTCTGGGGGGAAATTTGGACGCAATTTGATGTTTTTTCGTGACTTTTTTGACAAAAACTTTCGTTTTACAGGATTTTGTGACGAAATTAGAAATTCTTTCGCGAATCTTTTGACGAAATTTGTGGGAAATAAGTCATTTATAATGAATCTTTTGTCATTTTTCACGATATTTAGACAAAATTTGACGTTTTTTCGCAACCTTTTTTGACAACTGCCGTTTTACAGGATTCCATGACAAAATTATTCTTTTGCGAATATTTTGACGAAATTTGCGGGAAATTAGTCTTTTTTTCTCGGTCTTTTCACAATATTTGCCATTTTTTCGCAAACCTTTACGAAATCACGCGACCTGTGGAACGCATAGTAGCTGTTATTTGTATGCTACCTCCGATTTTTTGCGTAATTTACACGCTATAGCGCGTTCACAGCATCACTGTTTCATAATTTTCATAAGTTTCATGAATGCGTTTTATTTTAATGAAAATTACCTTTTTTTCGCCTCGGAAAATAGAACGAAACTCATCAATCGATTGCATTAAAAAAATTGTCAATCGGTCGCAGAAAAAATCATAATTTTCAATAATCTTTCGCGGTAAAAACTCGCAAAATGTGTCGATCAGTCGTACGACAATATAAAAAAATTCACAAAACGGTCATAGGAGTTGATCATAGTTTCAAAATGCAAAATTTTTTGGGCGGGAGCCTCCCCTCCACGTTTTTTTCTTTGAGAGGGAATTTTGGGTGCGAGTCCCGCCATCCCGCCCTGAAATTCAAGCTCTGTAATCTATTAATTCTTAATTTCACATATTATTTTTAATTTTAGAAAACACAGAATACAGGACTGGGGTACAATGCGCCACGGTTTCTGGTGGTCCATTGTACCCCATATGTGACGTTGACAGAAAATTGATTTAAAAAAAAGGTGTTTTATATTCTTCAATTATTTTACTTACAATAAATATTTTATATATTGTCTTACCTTTTTATTGTGCTCAGCAATGTCTTCCAAATTACAAATCTTTAATGCAAAAAATAGCATATGTTCAACTGAAAATATTTACTTTTACTTGTTTCAAATCAACTATCAAGAATAAAATAACTAAAAAGGCAGCTATGCACATGGTTTTAAATTTCTATTCACTACTGCAGGGCTGCCATGTATATACCAAAATATAAAGCATTCAAAAACAGAAATAATATCAAAAATAGGGGGTGGACTACTGTTCCCCATGGTTCATTGTACCCCAGTCTCCCCTACAATAAAGTATTGGGATTTACAGTACAATAAAGGTAAATTAATAATTAAGCAATTGCCATTCTGGCATCTTTTAAACAGAAATAATAAATGGTGAAATGAAATAGAACTATGCCACTGACCCTACTATATCTAATAGTGTGTTAAACTAATATGCTTTACAGTTTATAATAAATACAATTCTCAATATAACACATAAATTCTCAGATATATCAATGTATTTTGCAGTTAAGAAGCACCTACTTCCATACATTGTAAAAAATATTTGTTCTCTAAATGTCTACATTTAATACATTAGTTTATCTCTTGGCTAAGCTTGCATATTCACCTTCAGTCATTTGATGATTTTTGCCTGAGAACTCTTTCTTTAAAAAAAAAATAATTTAACAATTTATCTTTTATAATGTAATCCCCCCCACCCTCTTTTTTTTTTTTTTTTTTTTTTTTTTTTTTTTTAACATATAATGTTTGTAAAATATTTTAGAAAATATTCTTTTCTCTCTTTTTTTTTTTTTTTTCAAACCTGTCAAATCTATTTCACTTGTATAAAACATACATTAATTGTTCATGACTACCATTTCCTTCATTATGTTGAATTTTTATAAGTTTGTAATTTTTCATAAATCTGTAATTTCTCTTATTTCTTTTAGGATCTATCACATGCTGATATATATAAGTTGATGCCAAAAGACTGGAATGCAAATGGCATTTTTAAGATAAAATATTCACACAATTGTTGTTCTTCATATACATGTTCTGTGACATGTGTTCCTCTTGGTATGAATGTATCGGTTCATGGCATTATTTGTGATACTGATTGCGCTGAAAGTGTAAACCTCAAGATAAACCTCAGCAAATATCTCAAACAGAAAATAGATTTGTCAAGTAAGTATAAAAATCTATCATCATTTTTTTTTTAATCTGTTTTTTAATGTCTTTATCAATAAGATTTCAGTGAGTCCAAGACAAATAAATGACAGACAACAACCCAGCAGCTTCATTGGGGGCAAAAGAAGAATTTCAGAGCAAACTTCTATTCTGCCAATCAAATTTTGAGAACTAACCTTTTACCAATTGAAATTTAACCCGCCATGCACAAAACTCATTTTTCTCACACATAACGAATAAGGTGCCGCTAGAATCTCTTGTTTAAAAAAAAAAAAAAAAAAAAACTGCAGGGGATGACGCGATATTATTGAACATTTGAAAGAACAAATAATGAAATATTATGCAACAGATACAATGAATTAAGCAGAGAAATTTTCTTTTTAAGAAAATAATTGTTTTGAAAGATTAATGTTTTTTAGAATAAAATGAAATAAAAAGGGTTGACTTAAAAGTATGGAATTAAAAATAATATGTTAAAATATTATAAAAAGAAAGGAAAAAGTTCAATGTTAAAAGAATTTGTATGTAATTAATTTTGGAATGTGAAAAATTTTTATTATTACAAACATAGATACTTATATATATAGTAAATAGAATAACAAATTACAAAGAAATAAAGCATGTTTGTTTGTCACTTTCTTGGAAGTAATCTCAGGAACTACCGAACCAATTTTAAATGCATTGGTATGAAAATGGTGTTAGTCCTTGTTCAAACATATATTATATCTTACATTGCTGTCATTATCCCAAAGGGGGTGTGCAAGCATAAAATGTTGTAAAAATGCAATTTTTGTGTTACTGAAGGGCATATAGACTATACTTTGTGTGGGTGCCGCAACCTCAAAGAGGGATGCAGGTGGAAAAAACATTGTAAAAATGCAATTTTTCGTGTTACTGAAGGGCTTAGATGCATGAAATTTGGCAACATAGTTACTTAGATAAGATCTTTAAGAATTTTAGAAAAAGATTAAAACTTAAAAAGTGGGAAATGTGCAAAAAGCATTTTAAAAACATTCATTACTACTTGGTTATCCCGTCGATCAATTTCGCTATATTATACAAATCGCCATACTAACAGCCAAATTATGCATTTGACATAATTTTTATTTTGAATAATGAAAAAACAAATAAATTAGAAAAAATTAATAAAAATACAAATAAAAAGTCAAAATATCACTTGATGACCTATTAAACACATATTTCGTGTCTAATGTAATGAATGTGACGTTCACATCCTCCATTATTCCCATTTAACTTTGTAATTTGGCGACAGTTTTTTTGGTCAACAGGATAACAAAGTAGTACCAAACATTCTAAATGGCAATTTCTACCAAATCTCAGGAAGTATCAAACTAATTTCAAAAGTAATGGTTGGAAATTGATTGTGACAGCCCTTGCTCTAAGAGAGAATCTATTTCATATTGGTGTCCTACCGCCAGGAAAATTTTTTCCAAATTTACTAAAAATTTGCTATTTTATAGTGTATTTAAATATACAATATATTTTCTGCATTTTTGTGAATTTTAAAAAAAGTATATTTTTCATTTTTTTAAACATATTTTCTGTCTTAAATCACATCTCTTTAGTTTTTTTTTTTTTTTTTTTTTTTAATAAAATCAGTTTATGTTCAGAATATTTTTCTATTAAAAGGTTTTAATGTTTTGCACTATAGTTAAAGCATTTCAGAAACTGTATTTAATTTTGCTAATTCAAACATGTGTTGCACTGTCATGATGAGTCATTCATTTTTGAGAATTCTTCAGTTAAAAAATTTTGCAATTGAATATCCATTTCACCTCACTTTTAATGCAATATTAATGACGTCTCCACCGGTCACTACACCATGAAATAGTCTGCATGAGAAAAAGAGGACTGATGTTGTCATTCATTGAACATTGAATTACCTTCAGAGCCGTCCCTAGCAAAGGCGAGGCCGGGTGCGGGAACTTTTGCGAGGCCTTTTTCTTCTAGAGTCTCATATCGAATCAGGGCTGCAACTAGAGGGGTGCCAGGGGGTGGTTGGCACAGCCCCCCATCCTTAAACATTTTGGGCCTTCTCTGGAAAAGATTTTAAAGTCATTAAAGGAATTTCTGTTCCAAAAATCTAAATGAAATTCTGTTAAAAAAATCGAATTTAGTTTTGAGGCCCATGTTTTGCAGAAGTACTAAATGGTAGCATTTGTACAAAAAGTACAAATTAGTGTGTTTCACTTGCACATCCTTTTTGCATATATGAAACTAAGAGGATGCATAATTTTTAACTAACTGAACACTTGAATTTTTCATTCTGCATTCTATTTTTTAATTAGCATAAAATGAAGTTATTACAAACCGTTTAATAAGAAACATAATGCTTAAAATGTGCTTGTGCGTGCGTTTGTCAGAGAGAGAAATGAGCCCCTCTCCTTACATTTTCTTGGACTCCCATGACTATGTGGAACAAAATTTGAAAATTTTATTCCAAATATTCTGTAACAATGAGGCAGCATGTTCACAAAACTAAACTATGGAAACTAAACGACTACAAGGAATATTTTTTGCTTTCGAATATCCGCGCCTAACTTTTGATTGATAGAAGTTTTACATTTTATAAATAACCATTTTTAAATATCTAAATTTAATCATAAAATAAATAACTTGCAGAAATTAAAAAAAAAAATGTTTAGATATTTAAAAATTTAATTGTTTTTCTTTTAAGTAGATTTCGTAAGAAATACTACCTATTGCAATCGCACCAGTTTATATATCTATCTATCTATATATCTCACTTTTTTATGGACACGATAACTTCTATAATTCTTCACCAATCTCGACCAAACTGGTACATAAAATCAATGGGGATAAAATCTTGGCTGAGTTCGTTAATGGGCAAAATCGGACCAAGGGGGTCGGAATAGGGGGTGTTTTTGTAAAAACCGAAAAAACGACATAACTTCTTAATTAAAGTAGATATCGAATCGGTTTAAAGTTTATATTACTTCTTAAAAATGGGCCAAAAGTATATACATGACAGATTTTTGATAAATTTAGAAGTGGGCTCAAGGAGCGAAAAAAAACAGGGATTTTGGGAGAAAAAAAATCATAACTTCATCAATTTTCAAGATATCAAGTCCAACTAAATTTTTTATAAATGTTCTTAAAATTATCTAAAACTTTTGTATTTACAAGTTTTTAATAGGACCAACTTTTACCGATGAAAAAAATTAAAAACTAAAAGAAAAAGGGCGCCGAAAAAAGAGAAAAATCCATAACTCCGTCAATTTTTAAGATATCAAGCCTGATTAAATTTATTTTACATCTTCTCAAAAATATCTACAACTTTTATATTGACAAGTTTTTCATAGGACCAATTCGTATAGCAAAAAGAAATTAAACAAAAATAGGAGTTGGAGAAAAAACCTCAAATCCAAACGGCTTATATTCTGATTCATTTTTAAATTCATTTTTAATTTTAAACGCATCCAAATGGTAGATCCTCTTATTTAGAAACTGTATAAAGTGACGCATTGGTCAATTTTCTGATAAAGACAGAATATATTTCAAAAAATGCTACCAAAAAGGGTATTTTGAACAGAATTTCCGAAAGACATCGGGACTGAAAATTGAAGGAAGTATTCAAATAAGAAATTGCGTTTTTTTCTGACTCGTTTTTAAATCCATTTTTGTCCTCAAATGCATCCAATTTACAGATCCTCTTATTTAGGAGCTATATAATGTGATGCACTGGTCAGTTTTTTGATAAAGACGGAATACGTTTAAAAAAAGGCTACCAAAAAGGGTATTTTGAACAGAATTTTCAGAAATCATCGTGACTGAAAATTTAAGGAAGTGTTCAAATAAGAAATTGCATTTTTTCTGACTCGTTTTTAAATCCATTTTTGCTCTCAAATGCATCCAATTTACAAATCCTCTTATTTAGGAACTATATAATGTGATGCATTGATTGTTTTTTTTGATAAAGACAGAATACGTTTTGAAAAAGAGTATTTTGAACAGAAATTCCCGAAGTCTTCGAGATTTGAAAATTTAAAGTTTTCACATAGCAAATTGCGTTTTTTATGACTCGTTTTAAAATCCATTTTTGCTCTCAAATGCATCCAATTTACAGATCCTCTTATTTAGGAACTATATACTGTGACGCATTGGCCAGTTTTTTGATAAAGATAGAATATATTTTTTTAAATGCTGTCAAAGTGAGTATTTCGCACAAAATTTTCCGAAGCAATCATGATTAAAAAATTTAAGATGTATGCAAACAACGAATCGGTTATTTTATGACTCATTTTTAAATTCAATTTTTTTCTCAAATGCTTTCAACTGATAGTTTTTTGTTATTTAGGAACTGTATAATGTACTGTTTTGGTCAATTTTTTAATAAATTTAGAATCTATTTCAAAATATGTTGTCATAATGGGCATTTGAGCTGAATTTTTCTTAAGATGATTCTGATAAAACCAGTTTTTGCAGAAAAATGAAATTAAAAATTTTTCATAAACGGCCAAATGAAGTTATTAAACTGGGTTTATCTCTAATCATATATATATATTTTGTTGAAATGAGCACTCTTCGAAATCTACCTCCGCCTATAGGCCCAGCCGACAGGGATTTTTTCTTTTTCTTTTATCCCAGCGCGAGGCCTTTCTAGGCGCGAGGCCTTTCTAGGCGCGAGGCCCTGTGCGACCGCACCTTTCGCACACCCCTAAGGACGGCTCTGATTACCTTTATGTTTATAAAGAACTTAAGATATGATAAAAATATCCTCATAGAGTCTAGATTCACCTTAAAATACAAAGAAATAACTAAAATTATAGAAATGCTCTAAAAACATATGTAATTTTATAAACACTTTATTGAAGGTGACTTTACTAAAGGTATTTAAATACCTTCAATATAATTTTTATAAAATGGTAGATATGTTTTTCTAGCATATAGAAAATATATACTTTTTTGTTATAGCATATGATAATAGCAACTAAAAGGGGCAATTTATTTTTTGTTTGTTCTATTATATGATTTGGGGAATAATAATAGTAAAGATGTAATATAGGATATGTTTTTCAACAACAAATATTTTATTTATTTATTAATTTTTTTTTTTTATTTTTTGAACAATTTATAATATTTTTCATTTCAAATGATTGAGCATTGAATGAAATAATTGATAATGAATGAAATGATTGGTATGAATGAAATTTCTATTTATACTGTTATTTGCAATGACGCTAAATAAGCCATAAGAACAAATATTTCCTACAGTTGTACTATAAGTAAAAGAAGTATTTTTTCCTGATAAGCAACTTTATATAGATATTTCAATCTAAAGGTTAAAATTCAATATTTGTATTAGTAGCCAGTGGCCAGTAGAGGCTGAATGTTTAGTAGCCAATATTGTCAAGTTAGTGGCCACTATTTACTATCATAGATGCCACCAAGAAGAAAATATTGTATAAATTCTAATCAGAATATTAAATAGTTAATAATTATTTTATATGTAAAGAAAACCATAACTTCATTCAAACTTAGATTTTTTTCCCCATTACAGATACAGTTAATGAAAATGGGGATTTTTTTTTTGACCACTTGATGAATTTAGTAATATTTTCCGCTATTGGGCAATGGATTTCACAGTCTTTTGAAGGAATTTGCTGTTTTTTCGCAATTTTTTGGCGAAATTTATCGTATCTTCACGATTTTTGGACAAAATTTATTGTTTTTCCGCGTTTTGAATTTAAATTTCCTTTTTTTTTTCGGAATTTGCAGTTTTTTAGCAATTTTTTGAGATCTACCTTTTTTTTGCGATCTTTTGATGAAATTAGCTTTTTTTTTGCAATTATTGACAAGGATTACACCGTTTTTTCGAGATTTTTTGACGAAATCTGCCTATTTTCGCGATTTTTTTAATGAATTATTTCGTTTTTTCGTGATTTTTTTATAAACCAAATCTACCGTTTTTTCGCGACTTTTTGACGAAATCAGCCGTTTTTTGCGATCTTTTGACGAAATATGCCGATTTTTCGTGATCTTTTGACGAGATCTGCCGTTTTTCCGCGATCTTTTGATGAAATTAGCCTTCTTTTCTTGCAATTATTGATAAAGATTAACGTTTTTTCGAGATTTTTTGACGAAATCTGCGCCGTTTTTTCGCGATTCTTTGACAAAATATTCTGTTTGTTCGTGATTTGTTTTTTTTTGTTTTTTTTTTACCAAATCTGCGTTTTTTCGCGATTTTTTAACGAATTCTGTCGTTTTTTCGCGATTTTATGGCGAAATATACCGATTTTTCGTGATCTTTTGAAGAAATCTGCCGTTTCTTCGCGATCTTTTGGCGAAATAAGCCAATTTTTCACGATTTTTTGACGAAATTGGCCGATTTTCGCGATTTTTGACGAAATCTGCCATTTTTTCGCTATCTTTTGATGAAATCTGACGTTTTTACGCGATTTTATGACGAAATCTGACGTTTTTTTCGCAATATTTTGACGAAAGCTACCTTTTTCTTCGCGATATTTTGATGAAATTTGTCGTATTTTCATCATTTTTTGATGAAATTTACTTTTATTTCGCGATTTTTTACCGATATTTGTCGAAATTTTTTGATTAAATTTGCGTTTTTCCGCGATCCTTTGACGAAATTAGCAATTGTTCTTCGAACGATTGGCAAAATTGGTTATTTTCGGCGACCTTTTGTCAAAATTTGCGATATATTTTATGTCCTAATTTTCGGATTTATGACCGACTTTTTTTTTAATTTTCCGAAATGATTGATCGCCAAAATGGCGATCAAGTGCATAACATAAAGTCGCCAATTTTTTACATTTAGTCGCCCTGTAGCCGGTGGCGACCGCGAATTTTAACCTTTATTTCAATCTGTAATAAGGAAGAGCAGTTGAAAATTTATCTCGAAGATACTGAAGAGTAAGATCAGGTTTTAAAGAATGAAAAGTTTTTACAAAATCATTGTATATCCTAAAGTTTTGTGATCTAATTTTAATTTATCTTTTAGCAATATTTTTTATACAGCAGAGTGTTATATATTATTTTCTGTCACTTTTAATACACTATTAATGACATCGCTGCTGGTCCCAGGCCACGAAATAGTCTGCAGGACAAAAAAAGGGGCTGATATTGTCAAATTATTATCATGAAAAAATTTGATATTCTTAAAAGTTGCCCATATGTTGTATATGGGTCATTTTCAAAAAACTTGTACATTCTATGTCCCCCAACTTTAAGAATTTTTAATAACTAAAATAAAGTTTTAAAAATAAAATTTAAGTATTTACATTACTTGTCTGACTGTTTAGAGTAAATGTGGGCTAAATATTATCAGAAATTAAAAATAATATTAGTGTAGTTATGGTTTCAATGTGTCAGCTATAGCTAAAATGCTATGTCCCCTCTTCCCTTTTTACTTTTTCAACTGCTATAAAATTATAAATCAATTGTCAAAAGTGCTAATTTTTTCAGTTGTGACAATTGTTGTATGTCTTATCTGTAGCATAGACCAGCGATGCACAACCTTTTTACCAGAAAATCGTTTGCCACCAGAATATTTGAAAAGTGTAGTTTCTTTTCTTTAGTAGCAAAGTTTCTGTCATTACTATAAGGAAAATTATTCTGCATAAAAATAGTGGTATCATCGTGGCCCGCGGGCCATAGGTTGTGCACCCATGGCATAGACCATATAATATATTTTTTAAAACTTGTTTTTTCATAAAAATGGAACAATTTATTGTTGTCCCCAGATTTTTTCCCCTCTGTTACCATATTTATTGTGATAAATTATTACTACTAAGTGTTCAAGACAAGGTTTTGCAGTTCTTCGAACAGTCTATTTTTAGTTGAGGCCATCATTTTTTAAATTATTAAGTTATTTTCACCGTGGTGTTGAACTAAAGCATTTACAAGATAAGGATGTTTTATTCAGTTTCCCCTCTGTTACCAGCTTATTTATGTGAAATTTATTTTTTTTATACTTTTATAAAATTTTAACCATAAGATTAAATGGTGCTTCTTAAATAAATAGGCTTAGTTTTTCTTGTTTTTAATTCACTTTGTGCTGATAAAATTATTTGCAGTTTTTTTTCCCTCTGTTACCATGCTTATGGTAACAGAGTGGAACAAAGTGGAAAAGAGTAAGAAACTACTAAAAAAACAAGTTTATTTAAACATTGTTCTTGAAGGCTGCACATTCTCGTTTCATGTTCTTAGAACAGAATTAAAAATATGCATTTTTCTTTTTAAATATAAAATAGTAGTTTTTGTGGTGAGCTAGTTGCCATAAACGTTAGGCTTTAATTTTCTCAAACAAAATGCTTCTTTAATTGTAGTCATTTATATTTATGAATCAATACTACTTATTTATGAAAAAATAGCGCAGCATGAAATACCACTATTTTCGAATATTAATTTTTGTAAAAGCCTTTAATTTTTGCTTGGTCTGTTTCAAATTTTAGGATATTTTATTACACATGATAAAAATGTATTAAAGAAGAAAAGACCATTATTTAAGTAGGAAAGAATTTATAAAAAAGATACACCGCGTCAAATACTACTATTTTCAAATAGCAATTTCTGTAAAAATCATTATTTCTTGGGTTAAAGCATCATCCAACTGGCACACGAATTTGTTAAAATTTGAAAATCTAAGGCGAGCTGTTAGAAATTGAAACAGATTATAACATATGATAAAAATTTATAAAAACAATGCCACATGAAATACCAGTAATTTCGAATAGTAGTTTTTTGCAAATGTCTTAAATCCTGCCTTGATCTGTTTGAAACATTGAAACTTCATGATAGCTTATAACACATAATAAAAAGTTATTAAAAATTGCTTGGTCTAATCCCACTATTTTTTAATAGTATTTTTTGCAAAAATCTTAAATTCTTGCTTTAAAGGACCACTACCTTGACGAATATATGATAAGATTTTTTTTTTTTTTTTTTTTTTAACTAAGCAGTGCGTTTGTCATAGCACATGATATAAATTTACAAAAGAGAATGCCCCGCCAAATACCACTATTTTCCAATAGTAATTTTTGTAAAAATCTTTAAATTCTTGCTGGATATGTTTGAAACATTAAGATCGGATACAGTACATGATATAAACTTATAAAAAAACATGTCATATCAAATATCGCTCCACTATCAATCAGCGTTCCCTTCGGTTACTTTTTTTCCACTCTGTTACCGTCAATTTAAGCTGGTTTATTTCACTAAAAATTTTATCAATCATCATTTTGAATAATCAGTTGTGTAACTTTAACTAATATTTTATTTATGTAATATTTTTTTATAATTTAACTGAAAAAATGTGAATGCACATTTAATTAAAACTTATGATTTTTCCAAAAAAGTAACAGAGAGGAAATCTTTTGTATTTTACAAAAATAAAAATAATCATAACAAAACAACAGTTAGAATTTCTGAAAGTAGCAATCATGTAGTTAAAGGAAATGTGATATTTACTGTTTTAGGTGTTTTATTTTTTTAAATAAAATTTTTTAATTGTTGGTAACAGAGGGGAAATTTTTACTGTTGCAAGTTTATACTTTATTTTTTATTTGACATTCCAAATCAAAAAGTGAACTGCTGTTTTCAGTTTTATATACAAGAAATGTTTTAGTATCGTCTAATATTTTTATAAGTTGCATTTAAAAAAAAAAATTTATTTGTGAAAAATTTCCCAAATGTACAAGTTTTTTGAAAATGACCCATATACATCATCTTACTTTATTTTCTGTCATTTTTGATGAGCTATCTTTCTAGTTGCATATAATATACATGTGATTCATGATTTCTACTTCTTTTTATAATTAGACATGTGCAGTGTTATTAATATGTGTATCAGTTTTGTACATAACTATTTATTCTTAATTATTTATTTTATCTATTTTATTTATATTAAAATATGCTTTATTTTTATAATTAGATATTTGCGAAGTTTTCAGCAATACAGATGAACTATCAAGACTTTTTAAAGATAAATTTTGTCTCCCACTTTTAAATTTGTTGCATGAAAGTGAGTGTAAACATTAAAATTATAAATATAAAAGTACTTACAGATGGGGGACAAAATAATACAAACACCTGTGAAATAATGGAAAATCTTTATTAGTAAGGGGTTGGACTACCCTTTGACTGAAGTACAGATTTAATGCAACGTGCGATAGATGTATAAAGGTCTTGGACAATATTTAAAGGTATATTAAGCCATTACACCTGCAGGATGGTGTCTAATTGTGAAAGGCTGGATGGAGGAAGAAATCGCGAATGAAGTTTGGACTCCAAATCTTTCAATAAATGTTCAATAATATTCAAATCCAGAGAATAAGGGGGCCAGGAAAGATGTTCAACTTCATCGTCAAGCTCTTTGAACCAAGCCTGAACACACCTAGCAGTGTAGATAGGGGCATTATAATCTTGAAAAAGCAGTCGCTCTCCATGGAATAAAATCTGGACAAAAGGGTGGACATGATTTCCTGTCTGGTTAGATAGAGATTGGATTTTGGTTATGCCAAGCAGAATAGCAAGTGGCCCAAGACCGCGCCAAGATATCAAACACCAGACCATAATAGAGCCACCCCCCATGTTTCAAATTTGGCATGAGGCATTCAGGTTTAAACGCTTCTCTAGGCATTCTTCAGACACAAACGCGCCCGGTCGTCTGAAATAGGGTGAATGACGATTCATCTGACCATAATTCCTCTTGCCACTTCTGGGGGGATCACCATTTGTGATCTCTGCACTAATGGAGTTGCTTGAAAGGATTAGTTGCTGTCACCAAGAGTTTTTGAATTGCCAATCTGCCATAATTGTTCGCAGAATGAAGTTTCTTTTTGACAGATTTTGTTGAAATGGGATCCTAGAGATGCCTGTTCTTTTTGGTTGTTATCTCGGATAACGATTGCTTGTGCTTTTGGGCTACTATGTGCTTCAAGACTAGTCTATTCCTATCAACAAGCTTGGACTTTCGGCCATTGTTGTGCTTTGAAGACGTCGTCTTACCCTTTTCTGTGCACACTGTCATAACGGCCGATACCGTACTCCTTGCAAACCCCCAAAAGTTTGCTGTTTCCGTAACCAATGCTCCACTTAAACGTACTCCAACAATCATTCCTTTTTGGACCTCTGACACGTCTGCCATTTCAATTTATAACAGACAGTTCGATAGATGCATGCAACGCAGGTAACTGCTGTTGAGAGACTAATACCCTTTTCACGCTCACTAGGTGGCAGACTTCTGTTGCAGGTAGCATGGCTGTTCTGCAGGTGTGAAATATGACATACTTTTTCACAGGTGTTCATATCATTTTGTCCCTCATCTGTATTTCTTATATTCTAGTGTTTTATGTTTAATAATTATTTGATGAATTTACTATATGTTTATTCTATTGATTTGCAGACCTGCCAACTGTTGACGAAAAAATAGTTGTTGCTAAGATTTGTATTTATAAACTATGGTGCTCTAAAATTGGTCTTAAAGGATTTTTTTACAAAAAATGTTTTTTCCCCAGTTGTGATTTTTAGCCAGCACAGCATATTTTTCAGGAATTATTCTGTTCTAAAATTTTAAAGTATTTGATTTTAAAGGTTTTAAAAAATGCTCAAAAGAAAAATATGTGGGCTTCAAAAAAAAAAAAAACCCTTCTTCAAGGATATTGACCACAAGTAAATCGTGTTTTTGTAAATATTTATACAAGTATTCCAAGAAATAGTGCACCACTTTGAGAGTTTCTTGAGGGGAGAATTACTTTGAGAGACAGAGTTTAAAATAGTGTGCAGAATTGCACGATTTGCACACAGAAAAGTTTTGCATAATAAAAAATGCTGTGCAATATTTCCCCCTTGCAAATTCTTCCACAGACCTGTGATTCTTCTGTGAGTGTATTTAAAAATTTCTTGAAAATCCTCTAATTTTTTTATTTATTTATATTTATGGAATTTCCGTAAATCAATTTGTGAATCGATTGCAGCGAAAATTGAGAATTTCTTCGAATGATCATGGATAGTGGTGTACCAAGTAGTACTTTGGCCGAGTACCGAGTACTCGGCCACTGTCTACTCAGCTGAGTACCGAATGCCGAGTAGTTGTGTAATAAGAAAAAAAATACTGATGTGAGCTTAGGTGCACATATATCTATATCTGTGTGTACATATATATAATTACACATAAAGTATATCTTATACTATAATGCGAGCAAAAATTGTGTGTGTGTGTGTCTGTGTGTGTAAATTTTATCTCAAAAACGGCTCTAACGATTTTCGCAAAAATTTGGATTTTACCATTTTTGGCCATTAGAAGACCATTGGGCTAGGTCACATGTTCGAGAAAATTCGATTATTGGGTCATTTTGGGTCATAATGGGTCAGGATCAAGCTACTTATATCTAGAGAACGGCCGGATCGATTTTAAGGGAATTTTGTATCCAATCGTTTCTTGGCACGAGAAAACAATTGAGCTGGGTCACATGTTCGAAAAATTTTGATTAGTGGGTCATTATTGGGCCATTGTGGGTCAAGCCATTTTTATTTAAAAAACGGCTCTAACGATTTCGACCAAATTTTATATTTTATCGTTTTGGGTTACAAGAAGACCATTGGGTTAGGTAACATGTTCGAGAAAATTCGGTTAATGGGTCATTTTTGGGGTCATTGTGGGTCATGCTATTTTTATCTAGAGATTTTCTCACGCAATTTTCACTAAAAATTGCATTCTATGGTTTTCGGGCACGAGAAAAACATTGGGCTAGGTTACATGCTCGAGAAAAAATTTTAATGGGTCATATTGGGTCATTAAGAGTCTAGGTCAAGCTATTTATATTTAAAGAACGGCGTGATGGATTATAACGAAATTTTGTATGTAACAGTTTTTTGACATGAGAAAACCAATGGGCTAAATCACATGTTTGAGAGATTTCGACTATGAGGGTCATTTGTGGATCATGATGGGTCATAATGGGTCATGGTCAGCTATATCTAAAGAACTGGTGGATCGATTTTAAAGAAATTTTGTATGCAACATTTTTTTGGCACGATAAAATCATTGGGTTACAATCACTAGGTTACATGTTCGAAAAGCTTCGATTAATGGGTCATCATTTTGGGTCATTAAGAGTCTGGGTCAAGCTATTTATATTTAAAGAAAAGCGTGATGGATTATAACGAAATTTTGTATGTAACAGTTTTATACATGAGAACACTAATGGGCTAAATCACACGTTTGAGAGATTTTGACTATGAGGGTCATTTTTGGGTCATAATGGGTCATGGTCAAGCTATAGCTAAAGAACAGGTGGATCGATTTTTATGAAATTTTGTATGCAACATTTTTTTGGCACGATAAAATCATTGGACTAGGTTACATGTTCGAAAAATTTCGATTAATGGGTCATTTTGGATCATAAAGGGTCTGTGTCAAGCTATATATAATTAAAGAACGGCAGGATCAATTTTAACGAAATTCTGTATGTAACAATTTTTAAAAACGAGAAAACTAATGGACTAAGTCACATATTCGAGAGCTTTCGATTATAAGGGTCATTTGTGGGTCTTAATGGGTCAAGGTCAAGCTATAGCTAAAGAATGGGTGGGTCGATTTTAACGAAATTTTGTATACAACATATTTTTGGCATCAGAAAATCATTGGGGTAGGTCACATGTTCGAGAAATTTCGATTAGTGGGCCACTTTTGGGCCATTCTAATTTTATCTAGACAACGTTTCACGCAATTTTGACTAAATTTTGTATTTTATCGTTTTCGGGCACAAGAAAATCATTGGGTTATGTATGACAGATTTTTGAGAAAATTCGATCAATGGGTCATTTTGGATCATAAGGGGTCAGTGTCAAACTTACCATATCTAAAAGACGGCTCAATCGATTTTATCTAAATTTTGTATCTAATGTTTTTCGGCATGCTAAAACTAATGAGCTAGGCCACACGTTCGAGAGATTTCGATTATAAGGGTCATTTGTTGGTCATGATGGGTCATGCTAAATTTATATAGAAAATTGTACTCACCTTTTGACTATACTTTGTATTATATCGTTTTTGAGCAAGAGAAAACCATTTGGCTTGGACACATGCTCGCGAAAATTCGATTAGTGGGTCATTTTGGGTCTTAATGAGATAGGGTCATTTTAATTATATATAACAACTAATCAATCAATTTTACCTAAATTTTGAAACAAAACGTTTTTTGTCACGAGAAGACTATTGGGCTGAGTCGCATGTTAAACAAAATTATATTAGTGGGTCATTTCGCTTCATTGCTGAATGCTGCCAAGCTAATTTTACCTAAAAAATGGCTTAAACGATTTTGATTCAATTTTATATTCTACTGTTTTTGATTACCTGAAGACGATTGAGCTATGTCACATGCTTGATCAAATTTGATTACTGGCTTATTTTGGGTAATACGGGCCAGGGTCACGAGAATATGGCAAAAGCGAATAACTTGGTGATATTTGACAAAATATTGGCGACATATGGCCGAAAAATCGACTATAAAAATTACGAAAATCAAAACACGTATTTGGAGCCAAATGAAAGAATGCCTCCAAATTTGGCTATATCTAGCAAAAAATATTCTCTTTCAGAATGTAAAGAATTTTTTTATACATTCTTAAGAGGATTCGAAATGCATGGTTAAACCAATCAGAGTCGAACTAAAAAAGTGATTTAGATCGATGTCCTTTCGTTGTAAATTTTAAAATAAAGTAAAATTTATAAACATGCGCATAAAAACATAGTTTTCTTATTGATTGTTTTTCTAAATAATACTATTATAAACATGTTTTACAGTAATAACACAGAGTTAATGATACAGTGAAAATACTATATCGAGTTGAACACAAAGTTAATTTTGACCGAGCTAAGCTCGGTCTCCCCTGCTAGTATAAATTAACTCATTAAATTTGAAATTTATTTGTGCACCTTTTTAAAGACATTTTTTGACAGTTCAAAACTAATAAAAAAGGAGAATTGATACGTAACAAGTACAATTATTAATCAATATAAAATTAAAATTTTCTTTAATCCTCCAATTTATTCTGACCATTGAAATCTGTCTATCAAAAATAAAAATGTTTATTGGTTAATGTAACAATTTATTGAATAATGTGAATGAAGAAATTGCAAAGAATTACTTGAGCAAAGGAATGTGGCACTAGTATTAGTTAAAAAACTCTACATGAAGAATTGGGACAAAAAGAGGTACAGGCTTTCTTAACAGAAGACTGACACTCCATTTGCATGATGAGGGGGGGGGGGGGGAGGTTGAACTTTTCTGATTATGTGCAATTTTGCAAAAAAATTCTTATGTGCACCTTCATCAACTGTTTATTCTGAACGTATATTTTCAGAAACAGGCCAAATTTATAGTATTAAAAAATAATGTGCTGTCTACTGATAATGTAGAGGGTTTAGAGTTTTTGCACCATAATTTGAAATATATTAAATTTAATTATTAATTTTTATTGAATTGTATTTTCAGTTTCTTTATTCAAAATAAGTCTTTTCTGTTTCCTATATATTACATGAAACTAAATTTTAGTCTGGAGATATTTTATGAAGATTTTTGTTCTTAATTTTTTCTATATTTTGCAGATATATTGTTAAATACCGAGTAAATAGTTTTATGAATTACTGCATGTATTATACATTGATATTCGAATAACTTTTTACAGATCAATTATAAATTAATATGCTTAAAAAATGAAATTCTTATTAGTTATATATTCATATGCTTAAAAAATGAAATTCTTACAACTACTCGGTATTGGCCGAGTACCGAGTACTCGGCAAATTGGCTGAGTAGGCCGAGTACCAAGTATTTACCGAGTACTCGGTACGGCTCTAATCTTGGATAAATATATTCGGGCATTATTTAGAATATATTGACAAATTTTGTCAAAAATCTCAGAAACAAATACTGATTTTCTTCAATTAGTCGTTGAATAAAATTACTACCTTCGTTAAATTCAGAAACAATTACAAATTTCATCAAAAGATAAAAAAAAAAGGTAAACTATTGAGGGGAAAATATTCCAAATTTCATTTTAAAAAATTGCAGAAATGAGAAGTGGATTTTTTTAATTGGTTGCAAAAAGATATAAATTTTTTTATCAATCAGTCAAGATAAACTATTGCAAATTGACATTGCAAAAGAAAGAAAAAAAAATCAATTTTGTCAATTGGTTGTAGAAGAACATAAATTTCATCAAAGGATTGCAGCATAAAAACATGAATTTCATCAGAATATTGTGGAAGGAAATGCAAATCTTGTAAAAAGATGGTGAAAATAAAAAGCAAATTTTATCAGAAAATCAGTAAAAAAACAAAAATTTAATTGAAAGATTGGGGGAAAAAAAAATAATTTTGTCAAAGAATGGTAAAAATCATGGTAAAAATTGCAAAATTTGTCAAAGGACTGTGTTAAAAAATGTGAATTTCATCAAAAGTTTGCAGTAAAAATTGTTGATTCCAACAAAGAATCATGATAGAAAAATGTGAATTACAATTGTAGGAAAAAAATTGTGAATATATCATAAAATATTCATGAGAAAAAAAAATCATGAATTTTTTCAAGATTTATTTCACTGGGCTAAAAAATTAGTACCAGAGTCCTTTTACAAATCTCAAAAAGAAAAAAAAGTTGCAAAATAAGAAGGAACTCTAAAAATCACATAAAAACTTTTAGAAGAAAGAAATTACAATATTGAATTGAAAGACTGAAATCTTATTCCCTTTATGAATGTCAAAAAATGACCACAAAAAACAGCTAACCAACCTCCAGATTAATTTAAATTTTGTGTACTATGATTTCTCATTTTCAAAAGTTAACAAGTCTGGATTTGCTGCAAAATAGTAAAACTGTCGAGTATATCTCTTATTGATTCATTGTCATAGAACAGCAAGGTATCTCACAAACTGAGTTAAAAGAAGGTGTCACCTACTGCATAGATGTCAAAATGTCATTTGCAATTACTATGACATCCTTGAAGATTCTATTAGCATCCTTTCAAATGCTTATCATTTGCTCATCGTACATGATAAAATATATCGCCTCCCATGCAACCATTTCCTTATATGGTATGCATACACGAATTTCAGCGCACTTCACAAGCCTTTGGTCTAACTGCAAAAATTCCTTTGCTTTTTCAAATTCCAATATCAAAGTTAAAACACTTTTATCGCCAATTAGAGATTATCTTGTTAATATGCTAAGTACAAAATCTCTCTCTCAGAAAAAAAATTGCACTCATATTTTTGCCAAATATCATATACAAGGCAAACATTGTAACCCTTTGGCGATAACTTACAACTGACTTTATCTCAGTTCTCACGGTATGGGAGACCACTTGCTTCTCTCTGCTTGTTGATGCTGATGGGCACCCATTTTCTTGAAAGGGCAAAAATTTAAAATTATATTTAATCGAACCTGGATGCTTCAATATTTGTCATGTCTACTGTCTCCATCTCTTGTCACGGCACTAATATTTATGCATGAACAGTATATTTGATCTATAAGATAAAGTAGGGTAACATCCCCAGTAATTGGCATGCACCAGTGATTGGCACATCCTACAAACATGTCCTAAAAATAAGATTTATATCCAGTCTTTTAAAAATGCAAAACCATATACCAGTTATATGCTCATTTACGTTAAAGATTATAACTTTAATTTATGCTACTAGATGACAATAGTGCCTAGGAAAGAGAAACATTTATGGCTTGTATGAAATTAGCCATTTTTGTTGCAAATGCTTCTACTTTGGCTTAAGGAAAGCATGCTTTTCAATTCCTTATTATCTGATTTATAATATATTTAAAATTTTAATTGACAACAGTTTTGTTTAGTTAAAAAGAGTTGCTTTAATTGTGTAAAAGTATTTTCGACACAAATATTTAGATTTCTGAATTAATGATAGATGCCAATTAATGGTGCTTCAATTTTGCTAGTTCCAAGTAATTGGCACCTATTTTAGTTACAAGGAATTCGCAAGGAATTTGAGATTTAACCACTTATTTTGGAAGTACTTTTAAAGTTATAGACTAATTTTGTTTATCATTTGTTTTTATTTGAAAATATGAAATATTATCAGTAATCAGAATCTAATAAAGCTTCATATGACAATTACTGGGAACAGCGTGACAATTACTGGGTATAAATATAAGTATATTGTATTGTTTAAAAGTGTCCACATTTCAGACTAATATGCTGATTTCTTACTCTCAAGAACCTGAAATATGCCATTTCATCTACAGTAAATTCATTTAAAGCGATTAAACCCAATGCAAAATGTAAAGTTTTTTTTATATCTAAACATGTGCCAATTACTGGATCACAAGGTGTCATACATTGGTGCTCTAGGTGCCAATTACTGGTGATTTCAGCAACTTTTTATAAATATATTTTTATAAAAATACTTTTTCAATTTTTTTTTTTTTTTTTTTTTTTTTTTTTGCTTTTAGTGGGCAAAATAGATGCACAGATATGCATTCTTTGATTTAAAAATATTTCCAAGTAAATATCTTATTTCTTTTTAATGAAAATTGAAGTAAGTTTAAAGACAAATTCTTAATGTGCCAATTACTGGGGATGTTACCCTAGTCGGAAAATTAACAATACAAACTACAATACAATAAGTAATGAGTTTTCTTTAAAAAAAATAAAAATCCATTTTAAAAGATATTTTCTTTAAAATCAACAAAGTTTGTAAGTTATTCACAAATAAAGTTTCTGACTTTTTCCTGCCATATTTTTTGACAGGTTCTTTTTTAGAAAAAATGTTATTCTAAATTTGCTATCAGTTTTTACCTTAAAATTATTTTTATATGGAATTCTTGAATCATAGAAGCCGTATAGCAAACACTGTAAGATGTATGTACATCTTTGGTATTTTTGGTTTTTGGTCACGAGAAAATCACTTGGATAGTTCACATGTTTGAGAAATTTCGATTAGTGGGTCTAATTTGGGTCAATCAAATGTTATCTAGAAAACTGCTCTAATGAATTTGATTAAATTTTGTATTTTATCGTTTTCAAACTTTTAAAGGCCATTGAGTTGGGTTGCATGTTCAAAAAAATTTGATTAGTGGGCCTATTTGGGTCACTGGGTGCAATTATTATGTGTAGCTATTGGTCATTGTCACAAAGCCGAGAAGCTGGCGATATTGACCAAGCTAAACTCTATCACTCCTGCACTCAGGGTTGGCATTTTTGCCGGCAAAAAGGTATTTTTGCCAGGACAGTGGCAAAAACTGGAAAAAACCAGGGGAAAAAACTGGAAAAAATGGAAAAAACCTATTTTGTCTTTAATGTGTAATAAAATCTGCATGCTAATAAGGATAATAATGGTATAAACAATTAAATTTAACAGTGTACTATTTAATATTTTAATTTAATTTGCTAATTAATTAATATTAAATAATTTAAATCTTTAAAAAATAGGTGGGATTCACACTTTAAGAACAAAATAAAAAATTACATACCTAATTTTTTTTTCTTAAGTGAGGGATATGTTTAAGAAAATTTTAAGTCCTTTAAAGGACCCTTCATAAAATATTTTTTTTTTTTTTTTAAACAGGATCCTTTACAAAATTCTTTAACCTGAACCCTTCATAAAATTATTTGTCTCTGAAATAAATGTTTCACCTTCAAATTGAACTTTTCACAAATTTAATCATTTAAAAATAAAATCTGCCCTGTTAATAAACAATTGAACTCACCAAAAAATATATTACTTAGTTTCTTTATATGTGAAGGGTAGAACCTGAAAACACTGATAATTTAAAATTTACAAAACTATGTCTAGAATTTTCACAAAAACAAGAAAAACTTCCCAATTTAACAAAAGCAGGACCCTGTAAGTAAAGTATTTTATCAGTCATTAATATGTATATATATTTTTTAATTATCAAAAGATTTTATACAATTTTGTTATTTTTGTTTTATGTCATGAGACTTAAGAAATGTAAATATCTAAGTCTTTGGTATTATTTTATAACTATTTATCTGATGAAACTAGTTTGTTAAAGATAAAATAAGTAAATTAAATTGAAAATTATATATTGAAACAATTTTTATGGCTTATTAGGAAACTAGATTTGTTTCTGTCACTTTTACTTTCCCAGAAAGAAACAAAATTTAAATTATTTAGATTTACTTTCAGTAAGTAGCCTGTTGTCACTTTATCTTTTTGCATTATATTCACCCTTCTCCCACCATAGCAGATGCTTGTCATGTATGGCTAAATCTTTTGAAAAATAAAGAGTTAAAACCACATTTTTCAAAACTAAAAAAGATATTTGAACAAGCGATTTTGCCATGTCATCTTGTAGCGTATTTGTTACATCGAAAGTACAGAGATGAACTTCTAAATTATGAACAAAAAGAAAGCTGTAAAGCATGGTTATCTAAAATCAATCCTGATTTTATATCTTATATTATTAACTAGCGGCCTTCGCCCGCTACGCTGGTCGGTTTATCTAAAGAAATCTTGAAGAAGTAGTTAGATAAGGTTCAGACATACATTAAAAAAAAAAAAAGCAAGTCGATCATTCAAAAAACGTTGGGAAATATCAAATATTTACTGTAATTTTTTAAGAAAAACAAAGTTTCGAAAAAAAAAATTAAATCGAAAAAAAAATTACACTGACATATTAATGCAAGGAAATTTTCCCAGAGAGAAAATTCGCCTTGAATACAATATTTCAAATTCTTTTAATTGCTTATAGGCGTTAATGCCAACATAGTGAAAAAAAATTCCATGCTGGGAATCGAACCCGGGCCATCAGTATGGCGCACTGACGTTCTACCGACTAAACCACATGGAACGACAGCCAGCTTGAAACTTTCTCATACTTAAGTAGACTGGCGAAAACATAACGATAGCGCGTTTTAAAATCGCACAGTGACATCTATTGGATTTTATATGTACTAAAAAACGTTATGTACTAAAAAACGTGAGCAGCGCACCTAATAGTTTCTTTTGTTTCTTTTTGTTACTTTTTTGTCTGTTGTCCGATTTTGATGAAACAAAGCCTATACACTGCCCGGGAGTGTGCATTCTTCATTAGTGAAAACCGCATAAAAATCCATTCAGTAGTTACGAAGATAACCTCGAACAAACAGACAAACAGACAGACAGACAAAAAATTCAAAAATTTTTTTTTTTGTGTTTCATTGGTTTTCTTTTATCGCCCTGACTCCATTTTTGTCAATTATCTTCAATGTACAGACACACCGGGTCCTACTGTTTTATTATATGTATAGATTTTAAGCTCAAAGAAAAACCCTTTCCTAGTTCATATTTTACAGAAGTGATTAATAGTGTCAGTGCATATAATTGGTGGAGAAGTATTGAATAAGCTTGTGCAATTTCAAAAAACTTCTGTTCATTAGTAGCACACCTTCAAATATGCCAGCAAGTAGTGCTGCTATTGAAAGATTGTTTTCAAATTTTTCATTTGTGCAAACTAAGATTTGAAATAAGCTATCAACAGACGCTCTTTTAAAACTTGTTTACTGCTATGCCATGCTAAAACAGCAAAATTTAGGTTGTGGGGAAGATATTGCTGAAAAATTTGAAATTTAATAGTTTTCTGCTTTAAATATAATTTTATATTAAATTAAATTTAGGTTACTATAACTGTTTCTTCGAATTTCTAACATATATAAGCTATAAACATAAATGCTTTACTCCGTCTCAACAGTTCTATTATGTGAATTATTAATAATTGTATAAATATGAATAAAGAAGTTTCTATTTATTTATATAAAATTGGAATTTTTTTCATTTATAATCTTGTTATAAAAGTTAGTATTCTTTCATAAAGTGCATAATTATACTTATTTAATTTAAAAGTTAAAATAAATTTAGAATAATATTGATTCTTTAATTAAGTATGCAGTTTATTTTTTCTTTCGTGAAATATTTTTTCTCTTTCTGGGGAAAAAAATTAAATGGACAGCCTATTTTTGCCACCTTTTTGGCAAAAACCTATTTTTGCCGGGACGGTTTTTACCAGGTTTTTTCCGCGGTTTTTTCCACCTTCGGCAAAAACTCGCCAACCCTGCCTGCACTACATACATAAGTACTGTGTGTTAGGAAAAGCAAATGTTAATGTAATGCTGTATATTATTAAATTAGGCATTTGTCCTTTTCTATTAAAATTTATCTTAAATTCAGTGTATATTACATTTTATAATTTATCTATCTTTTTTCAGCTGCTGGTGTTAAAAATCTATTTGGCTTTCCTGGATTGTATGATGATCTTAAGGTCTGTAACACTTTCATGTATAAAATAATCTCAGAATTAGTAGTAAAGATAGTAGTATGGGGAAATCTTAACTGAATGTTCTTTACCAATGATAGCATGAAAATTAGTAAAATAATTTTTAATTGCATTTTTTTAATGTACACAAATATGAATAAATGTACAAATTACGGAATGACCATTCACTCATAAACTGTTATTGTGCTCTTAAGTTATAAAAGTGGCTTAAGTTATTTCATTTCATGCTGTTATATGTCTAAAGATATTCCTAGAACTTTTTGTATCTTAGGAGGGGTAAAAATCACTTGAATTATAATCAATTGTTTATAAGTGCAACAATAATTCAGTGCTCATATGGTCCTTAAAAGTCTTTAGAAGTACTTAAATTTTTCAAAAGAAATTTTTAGCCATTAAAAGTGCTTATTTTTAATATTAATAATATATATAATTTTAATATCAATAGCATTTAATAGTACTGATTTTTAATATTTATTAATGTCCTTAATTTTACTCTCTTATTTCTTAATCATGTGTAAAATTCATCTGTGTTTCATTGAATTTCTGTTTTTTATTTAAATCTACCTTTGTCTTTCCTCCTTATTCTTCCTTTGCCCTTTTTTGCTTCTCTCCCATAGTACCAAAAAATTTCAAATCTAATACCCCCCCCCCCTTTTTTTTTACTTTCTCTGCTCTATTTAATATTTCATAGTAACAATAAATAGTCAATCATAATTTTAACTGGCAATTCATTCATCACATTTATTTAATTAAAATTTCATCTAAATTTTCATTTTCTAAAATGTTATTTCCCCCCCTGCCCCCCCCCCCATCTTTCAGTGTCCAAAATATAAAACTTTAGTTTTTTCTATTTTTTTCATCTTTTTATTGTAGCAATAAATAATAAATCATGTGTCATCAAATATGTAAAATCCATTGAATCTGAGGTTAAGGGGTTTCTGCCCTACAACATATATTAAAATAATCAAAATTTGTAATTATCAAAGTTAGCCCTCTGCTTGTGAGTCTATTAAAATGCACATTTTCTGTTAATTTATGTATCTTATCTTAGTAAGTGTAATTTTTACAAAAAACAAATTTTATTTATTTATGAGTTTAGTAATTAATAAATAATATAGCTTTTTGGGATGACAATAAAATCTGTATCCCAATTTGATATATGTATGTGGCAGTTAGGAGATATTATATTTATACCTAATGAAATTTTATAAGTGAAAGAAAAACAGAAGTGTTTAAAATAGTTTAGCAAATTTTAATTACTTATGAAAATTATTTACTGTATTTAATTATGTTACCATTTATGTTACAAATTGAATATTACTTATTTTGAAAAAGAAAATTATTTAATAATACAATAAATATTTCCCCCCTATGAATGTAAATGGTTTTTGATTGTATGTACTTTCATCTTAAAAGTAAAATCACAGTTTTGAATTTTTATAGCCATCTTGCTACCCTTTAAATATTATTACATTCTATCATTAATTATGTATTCATTAAAATCTTGCATTGATTAGATATTTTAACTCAATTGAGTCTGA
Source organism: Maratus speculifer (assembly GCA_964019185.1). Taxonomy (NCBI): domain Eukaryota; kingdom Metazoa; phylum Arthropoda; class Arachnida; order Araneae; family Salticidae; genus Maratus; species Maratus speculifer. The sequence continues at coordinate 218,023,593 of OZ025294.1, forward strand.
AAATTTTATTTGAAGTCAATCTGCTAACAGATTAAACAATATTCTGTTACTTTTAAACTGATCTGAGCCTATAAAAAAAGATTTTAAAGACCTGAAACTTAACTAGACATAGAAGTACTTTAATCTGGAACTAATCTAAACCTAAAATACTTAAACAAGAATTTGATCTAAAATTCAAAATGTAAAGAAATTAATAATATGCAATTATGAAAAAATGATACACTCTTATTTTTCTGTATCAGTAGGGAAAAGGATGCCTTATTTAACTAATATAGCATTCTGGCTTTGTTTTTGTTTCTTATTTAGAATGTAGTTTGCTCAACCTGTTTCAGGACTAGCATGCATGACTAATAGAATTTCATTATATTCCAATTTATTTTAAAGGTTAAATTTATAAAATGATAGCATTTCCATTGACTTTTTCTATTAATAATAATCTTTTTTTTTAATGAAATAAATGAAAAGAATTTATAAATAAAAATCTGTAATGTAGAAAAAAAAATGATTAGATTAATATCTTTGATTAATACTTAATCGTCTTATAATCTTACAACTTAATCTTTGAAAAATAAAATTATTTTAATTGTTAATAATTTTGGCATCTATGTTTTGAGGATGGATGACTTTGTGATTTCTTTTTAAAAACTATTTGCAGATTTTCGAATTATGTTAATTTTTTAAAACTCATATTTATAGATTATTTTGTCTTATTATATTTAAATCTAGATACTCATTCTGATGCTACTCCCTGTGGAAAGTATTGTATCAATGTCTTCTGTAAATAAAAACCTTCACTTTTTGGGAAATTTACCTTTTCTATGGAAATATTTGTTTAAAAGAGATTATGCTAAAGGTATTTAATATTATTTATAATTTTAAGTTATTTTCTTCTATCAATGTGTCTTCTATTTCTTAACTAATTATTGCTTATTGATCTTTGATTTATTTAGTGATTAAAAAGTATTTTTAGAAACATTCCAAATTATACTAATCTTCAATTTTAATATATTTTACATAACAGTGTATATTATTTTAATTCTCAATTATGTTTTTTAATATATCAGCAAATTAAAATAAGGGGCTGTTCATAAATGATGTCTCACTTTAAAAAAATATTTTTTAGCCTCTTCCTTCCATTTGTCGCAAAGAGTCATTCTTCACCATACCTACTCTTCCTCTCTTCTCACATGTCGTGCTACATTACATAAAGATATACTTACAGTTCAGAAACAAAGCACTATATTATAAATCGTACTTCAGAATTTAATTTTAAACTTTAATTGTGTATTTTTATGACATTTGTAAGCATAACAATAAAAATGATTCATGTACTTATTTTGTATGAAACAAGATTAAGGTTTACAAAAAATCAAAAAAAAAAAAAAAAAAAAAAACTAAATAATGTACAATAGTAATAAAATATTAACTTGGATGCAAGTTTTCCATCCGTAGGACATAATTCTGTCTTTTATAAATTCCCAAAAATGGAAAAATATCCGAAAACCAGAAAAAAATGTGTTTTTAGTTGTCTCAGGATTTGCGCAAAATGTTTAAGAATCAGGTTTTAAATAACTCCACTTTCTGAGCATCTTGTTTAAGAATCAAGAAAAAAAAAAACTTCACCTCCATCAAAGGATTCTGGAAAAAAATGTGATTTTTGTTAAAGGATTAAAAAAACCCACAATTTTTATCAAAGGATTGCATCAAAAAGTGATTTCTGTCAAATGATCACAGAAAAAGCACTTTTTGTCAAAGGATTACAAAAAAAAAGATAAAATTTTTGTCAAACAATTTCAGGAAAAACATAATTTTTGTCGAAGGATCATAGAAAAATCACGATTTCTGTGGAAAGATTGCAAAAGAGACACTTTATACCTCCCTCTCACTTTATAAAAGATATATTTTATTTAAACAGTGTCGACTCTATCAAGTGTATAACTTGATTCACTTCTTTTTCTGCAAATGTGTTTGTAAGGTAATTCATAAATGCAATTAGTATGTACACAAAGGTGCCTCCCCCCCCCCCCCCTGCCATAAGGCATACAGGCTCTGCATCGGGGTCAAAATTCAGTGTTGTCAGGAAAAATATTGACTTTTGAATTTGTCAGGTCAGGTTGAGTCAAGTTTGAGCTCATTTTTACTTACCCATCGTACACAGTATGGAGTAAATCTTATAATCGTTTTGAAAATGGGAAAAAAATTTTGATGGATTTTTACGGTTCAGACACTGAAGATTACAAAAAATATATTTTTAGAAAAAAAAATTGTCAAAAGTCTGTTTGTCTGTTCGTCTGTATGTAAGCGCTCTATTTCCCAAACAAATTGTGATAGAAACTTGAAAATTAGTGTGTATTTAGTATGTAATAATGAGAAGAATCCTATTAAATATCAGTAACCTTGATTATCTGGAACTATTTTTTTTTTTTTATTATTATTCTCAACATATTCGTTCTGATGAAAGGCATATTAAAATTTTCAAAATTGTTTATTATAAGGAGTGACAATCAAAGACAATAAAAAAACATAAATTTTGCATAAAGAATGAAGTTGATCAGATAATTAGTTGAACTATAAGATTAAATGCTGATAATGGCTTATTATAAATGTCACATTCACTTGACATTCGACATGTTATATGTGTTTGTTACATCATCAAGTGATTTTTAATTGGATGTTTTCGTATTTTTATTAATCATTTACTAACTTGTGTGTTCTATCGTTACTTAAAATAAAAACTATATCCATTTTTATAATTTGGCGAATAGTTTGACAATCTGTATAATTTAGCAAAATTGGTCATTGGAATAATCAAATAGTTAGTACCTTTATAAATATCACTCATAATAAATATCAATGATAACAAAACATTGTAAGGAAAATGAAGCTCTTTATTGAGTCAAAAAAACACTGTTTTATGTAATTGTAAAATGTATTTAACATTAGGTATGGGATTGCAGCAAAGAAATCAAAATTTGCAATTTTAAATAATAGGAAAAAAAGAGGGACATTACCTAAACATTACCTGTGGGGGAAAAAATTATCATCCAATACGGCTTCAGATTAATAAAATAATTCTAGTTTAGCCTGAATCTACAGAAAAAATGAAAGACCCAGACTTGTCCTGGAAGAATAAAATTCCTATCCATCGCAGCATTTTATATATAAATTAAGTATAAATTAAATCCTCAACAATCTTAATAAAAAAAAAATTTCTGCTAACTTGAGCTTTGAAACAGGCTCAAAATGGTCACTTTTAATATATCTTACAAATTCGGCTAGGATCAGCATTGGTTCAATTTACACTAACCCAAGCAGATCTCGTCAGTTTGGAGCTGTATTTTTTGTTGAGGGTATGATTGACATCTACTTTTGCTACAGGTTAGATTCAGATTAACCCAATTTTTCAAAATAATCTCCAATGTATTTTTACAGGTGATAAATATATATACAATAAGATTTCCACTATGGACATTCCTGAAAAGCAGACACGTACATTTGGCAAACACTTTTCAATTTCTAATTTACAACTTAATTTCTAACTTTCGTTATGTATTTGTATGCTTATTTATGCTTTTGAATAGTTGACACTTCCAAATCTACAATACTTGTAACATGCATATGTATGCCAAAACTATCACAAATATAATACATTTATATTTCTGTTTAAAAGAAATGTTGGTAATATTTTTCATATTCCGAGGCACGAAAAGAATGGTTCTTAAAGAAAGAATAATCTATGTTAACATTTCTTATATACATTTTATAAAATATGCAGTAAATTATAGATTCATTCATATTCAATTATATATTTATTTTCATTTGAAACATAGTTATGCTAAACTTTTTTTTTTTTTAATCCCAAAAACCCAACTTTCAAAAACTTAAATATGACCATTAAGAAATATTCTAGTGTGAACTCTACCAGCAGAAAGAAAGTTAGCATCATCCTGTACCTGAAAAAAAGAAAATTTAGGACAATCCGATCCATGTAGAAATCGGTTCAATGTGATATATGCTATTCAGTGGTTTACTATATTCCAATATTAAAGTATAGATTTATCCATTTTTCTATATAATATAGAATTACTATTTATTTAATATACCTTATTTTCATTTCGGATTGAAGGTAAAAATATTTTGGATTCGGGTGAGGTTGCAGCTTTAAAAAATTATTGAGCAGGTTCAGGACAGGTTGCAGGTCAAGGAAGTTTTCTTGATGGGTTTGGGTCGATTCCAAATGTAATTTTTGGGGTTGGGTGCCTGACTAGTGCGACTCTTAATTCCCCTGTGGCAGAATTTTTTAACTGTGTCTGCGACAAGCCTCATTAGCATCAAATTCTGTCTGCAACCGCAATGCAGTATTTTCTTCTAACTGTATATACACATTTATACATCATATGTTTAGGGAAAAGAAAAGACACTGAAAAATGAATATATCAAAAATCAGGTATTCTACATATTTTATATATAATATTCTTAACTACTTTTTAAATGCATATAAAAAAAAGTCCAAAAACCTAAATTTAATAAATCAGCATTAGAAAAATTGTCTAGCATATTTACGTACGATGAAATTCGCCGTTTTTTTCGGATTCTTTGACAAAATTTGCCATTTTTTCTCGATCTTTCGATGAAAATAGTCTTTTTTTTCTGCAGCCCATTGACGAAATTTTTCTTCTTTCTGCAATTCTTCTATAAAATTTGATTTTTTTTTTTTTTTTTTTTTTGTGATTCCTCGACAAAATTAGTCTTTTTTCAGCGATTCTTTGATGAAAACCAACATTTTTCCGCAGTCCTTGGACGGAATTCCCAATTATTTCACGATTCTTTGAAGAATTTACATCTGTAAAAATTATGCGTCCCATGGGACGTCGTAAGAACTATTTTTTGCATCCCAACTCCAATTTTTCGCGTAATTTAAGCACTATAGTGCATCCGCGGCATTGCTAATTGCTTTGGTGCGCGCGATCAGACAGGGAAAAGAGAAGGTCGGAGGAAAACGAAAACAATTTCAATTTGGCAGCCACTATTTGTTCTCCCGTTTTTGTTTCTCGTGTATTTCGTCCGTTCACCCCCCCCCCTAAAAAAAGGTAAAAAATTTTAATGCATATTTGCATTGATCTCAGGAATGATAAAATATACAGTGCCGAAAAAGCAGGATTCTGCAGAAAAGTGGCATGTCTGCATATCAAAATTTCCTTAGGGGAGGGGGGGGGGGAGCTTAAGAACTGGTGAAAACCTTGTTTTAAACAAGTTTCCGTCTTAGCAGGTGAAATTTCAATATATTGAATATATATATATCGTTTTAGAAATTTTTTTATGATAATTATTAATTTCTATACATAAAGCATTTATTTAATGAATGTTTTTATTGCAAACAAATCTGATAAATTATTTTAGCGTTTGAGCAATTTTTTAATTTTTGTTTCAGTCTGGCATTTAATGGTTAATAAATTTTCTGACAAATTCCTTGGGGGGGGGGGGGCGGGGGGCACTCCTGATCGCTGGGGAAAAAATGCAATTTCGTGGAAGAATTGCGGGAAAAAAACAGTTTGGTTTTGATTTCTAGCCTAACATTTTTTAAAGTTTTTCAGCGAATTGCAGATATATTTAAAAAAAAAAAAATTATATTTCTGTTGTTAATTAGACGATTTTAAGTTGCAATAATAATAAATTAGGTTGTGTACCAAATTTTTATTAAAATATAATAAGTTTTAATTTGACGTCCGGATCAGGAGAGAACAGCTGCGTACTGCTGAAAGAAAAAAAAATGTCCGAAAGTTTTGGACAATTTTTAAAACATTTTTTGTCAGAGCAGACAAAAAGTGCCCGACAATTGCAGACAAAAAGTGTCCGAAAGTTGCAGACAAATTTTGATTTCATTTCATTAGTACAGACAAAAACTGTCCACAAGATATTTCTGTGTCCGCGACCATGCCGCCATGTCTCCGTGTTTCTGCCACGGGGCTTAATTCAACAATTAAAATCCCCTCCCCCCAACTGAGAATTTTTATCTGCTGTCTGCAACACAATTAGAAATTTTAAAAACAGTCTGCAGAACTTAAAAATAAATGTCCACATTCCAATGAAAATATTTTAAAAAATAAGTTACCTTTGCCCTGAAAAATTTTAATGCCAGCATACATTGTCCAAAAAGGGGAGAAAATCCACTCTTAGCACTATGTTTTTTTTTTCGTGCACCTTTGATGAAATCTGCGTTTTTTCGCTATCTGTTGCTAAGATTAGGTTTTTTTTTTTTTTTTTTTTTTTTTTTTTTTTTTTTTTTGCGATTTTTTGACAAAATTTTCCTTGTTAATGCAATCTTTTTCCAAAATTACTGTTTTTTCATGATCTTGCCATGTTTATATGATCTTTTTACGAAATTTGTCCTTTTTTCACAATCTTTTGACAAAATTTGTCATGTTTTGCAATATTTTTACAAAATTTGTCTTTTTTTTTTTTTTTTTTTTTTTTTTTTTTTTTACAAAACTTGCTGTTTTTTCATGATTTTTTGACAAAACTTTCCATTTACGTGATCTTCTTATGAAATTAGCTGATTTTTCAGGGTGCTTTGACAAAATTTGCATTTTTTTCTGCAGTTCTTAGAAAAATATGCAAATTTTTTTTATCTTTTTGACAAAATTTGCAGTTTTTTCATGATCTTTTGTTGAAATTCGCCATATTTTCATGATTGTTTGAAAGAATTTTCTTTGTTTTTGCAATCTTTTGTTGACTTTTTTTTTTGCGATCCTTTGACAAAATTTCCGTATTTTAAGTGACTTGTTGAGAAATTCATGTTTTTTTCTCATGATCCCTGGACGATATTTGCACTTTTTCACTCTCCTTTGACAAAATTTGCATTTTTCCAACAATTTATGGTTAAACTGGCATTTTTTCTTCGAAGGATTGATGAAATTGATTTTTTTCGGCAATCATTTGTCGAAATTCGTAATACATTTTATCTACAAATTTTTGGATTTATGACCGATTTTCTTTTCTTTTTAAATGATTGCTATAGTTTTCTGGAAAATTCAGAACAGGATTGTCCCTGATTTATAGCTTAATGGTATTTGGAGTTTTGACAATCATATGTGGTGCAGGTCATATTACTATTATCACATGACAAATAATTCCTAGCAAAATTTTTCTTTTCTAAATTTTAACAGTTCAAAAATAGTCTGCAGACCTTCTTAAGAGTCTGCAATGTGTGTTGCAGCATTGTGTCGATTCTGCACCTGGAATCCCCCTCTCCTTCCCTGTCAAACAATTTCTAGCACCCCCCCCCCCCTGTATTTAAAAGAATATTTATCCCAATTCATTTAAATATATATATATTATATCTTTAAAAAACAACATTGAAGATGTTTATTTTTTAACACTTTAGAAAATTAGCTAACTGTTTTCAAATTTAGCAAATTTATTTGATAACAGCTAAATATTTTTAATGCCTCAATGATCTATATCCAGTTATTGAAGAAATTTTTAAAAATGTAGCTTTTTCTTTCTCTTTTTTGTAGATGGTATGCCAGAAATTGAAGCATCCTCAAAAACTGACTGGAAAGAAGTATATATATATTTTTTATATATATCCTTACCATTATAAGTATTAGAGATGAAACAGTTGCTTATTTGACTGGATATTTGATTGTTAGATGCAACAGTTGTTAGATATCCAGTGTTATATTAGTTAGATTTTATATACCTAGTTATTTGGCTGTTGTATATTTCTCTCCTCTCTTTTATATTTTGTCTATTTTTAAAGTTTGGAGAGTTTTTTAAATTAATTATCCTATTACTATTTATTTTGCTTTTCAGTTTATTTTTAAATTTTTATTAATGCTTTTGTGATTTTACTTTTAGATTTTAATAATAACTACACAGCCTTAAATCATGGGTGATAAACATTTTGTGACTATAACCAGACCAAAAAACCCTGCATTAAATAAACAGTACATTTTTTTAAAGCACAAGCTGACTACCAGACAAATTACATGCTGCAATCCTTATACTTAAAAAACCTATATAATTTAATTTGAAAAAAAAAAATTCCGTATTTGAAGTACTTATATGAAGTTGAGTATCTTTTTATTAATTGCATCCCAGCAGATAATAATGAAAGAAATCAATAAAATTCACATCATGTATGTATATGTATGGAAAGTTTTCGAAATCAAATTCACAGATAATTTGCATATTTTAATGAAAGTGATTTTATTTTATTAACTTTTTTTCAGTTATGTATTTGTCAATTTTTTTGCACTTTATTGAATACTCTTATCTAGCAATTACCCATGAATATTGAAACAACTTGTACTCTATTAAAGAGAACAGTGTTGAATTGAGGGGGTGGCCCGGGGGACACCTTCCCTACAGAACTCTATAATGTCTCCCCGGAGCCACAGAAATCCCTCCCGGAAAAAAGTGACTGGTTTCAACACTGAAAGAGATTACTCTACAATTTTGTAAAAAGCAAATTCATACACTCGACTGCTGTGATAAAGAATGTTCCATGCCACCTTTTACAACAGTTGTTTCCAAACTGGGATGCATATACCCCTAAAGATATATTGTGGGAATATTGAGGTATGCGAAAATAATATTGGTAATGGCAGAAATAACAAAAATGGGTAGTAAAAAAAGTCATAAAAATGTCAGTTTAATTTGTATTGATTTGTTATGTGGTTGTGATATATATAACAAAGATTATTAGTGAAAAAAGCATGTTTGCCCTATCTAGTTAAGAGAAAGAAGGGGAGGGGGAGCATGCTCATGAGAGATGAGGGAGGGTACTCTGAAATGAAAAGTATATGAAAGGGGTATGTGAAAGAAAAAAAAAAGTTGGGAAGTGCTGTTTTATACTATAAAAGACTGATATGGGAAAAGTGTGTTGCTCAGTCTTCAAATTTCAAGCTCACTGATCTTAACTTATTATTTTCAAATTCATTATCATTCTCTGTATTGTACATCTTTATAATAGACATTTTCAAACAATTTACAAATGCTGCAAAGTCTACATCTGTCTCCCTAGAGCCATTGTTGGTTTATTATATTTTTGGAAGCAAAATAATATCCTACTCGCAAGTGAAACTCTTAGTTATGATTACTAAATGTGCCTTTCAATACAAAATTTTGATTCGTAACTGTTTTCTTTTTATTTATTTATTTTTTTCATTATTATTGCATCCATACAACATATCCCCAGCAATTCGGTTTTATGAGAATACAGGGTTGCCATGCCACCTGGAAAACCCGGAAAATCGGGAAACACAGGGAATTTTAAATCCCCCCCCCAAAACAAGGAAAATCCAGGGAATTTTTAAAAAAATCCTAAAAAATCTGGAAAACACAGGGAATTTGGTAATGGCAAATTATAACATTTCTAATTAGCCTAAATACAGGGAATTTTTTTTCAAGATTAGAGTGCCTATCCTGGAATAGTAATTAATAACAATAATAAAGTGAGTATATAGATACTAAGAGATTCTATCTCCTGTTTGTTGATGCTCACTGACTGACAAAAACATGCTTTAATTACTTTTGTAAAATCAGAAAAAATGGTATATATCTGAGAAAACTTTTTATATTACTTCCTACTACTAAAAGAATTTCTTTATCCGCTACATCATTTATTTTCCCTTTTTCTGATTCATTTGCTAAATATGTATACCAAAGACCTTTTAAAAGGTAACTAGGGTTGTTATTGTACACTGTTTATACATAGTTCATAATAGGTTGCAAATAATTTTTTAACTCAGTTTATATACATTTTTTGCAGTTGTATAAAAAGGAATATGTAAAAAAAAATAGAAAACCTGAACCACGCCATTATCAACTTCCCTATCATCGATTGCCACATTTGTATCCAGGTTGTCATTACCCTCGATTTTTGGATCCAGATTGGGATTTCGACATGGGTATAGGTAAGATAATTTGTTTTGTCCAGGCTTTTTTTTATATTTATTTATAATTAAAAAATAATTATAATTTAGACTTTTATGAATTAGTAAAAACGTTTCTTAAAATAAATTTTTTAAATAAAATTTAACATTAAAAGAGATCAATGGTGTCTTTAAATCTGAACTAGATGCTTTCTGGCACCCAGATCTTAATTTATTTTTTCATTTTCTGGCCTTGATTAATTTTTGATTGCATTGTTTTTATTTAGAAATTATGAATTCAAATAGTTTTTTTTAAAATCATTTTATTTTACATTATTGTATTAAACAAATGTTCACTCGTTCATTGTTTTAGTAGTTTTAAAAGTCACAAAACTGAGCAACAATTTTCAAACAAATTTCATTTTAAAGTCCTCCCGTTTGATGATGTAAATTGATTTTTAACATCATTATTATACTCAAATTACTTAAAAATGTTTTTGTATTAGTGTTTATTTTCCAAATGAGAGCAGATATAAAAAGTGTATATTATTTTTTTTCTTTTAGATTTTGCTCCACCATTTCCTAGTTTATTGTTCATTCCATCTGTTCCACCTCTCCCACCATTCATCCAACCACGGCTGCCTTCACCTTTTTTCAGAAGGTAGTTAAAAAATCAATGAAAATATTAAATCGATAAATATAGACAGAAATTTTTAGTTTACAGACTGTGTGATTATTTCCAGCATTTCATTTATGCATGTTGTAGATAAATTTGTCATAAGATTATGATGTGCAATGGGTTTTGTAAAAATTATAAGATAAATAAAAATTATTTATTTTTTTAAATTTCATGAAGTGCTTAAAATGCTTTTCTGCATTTTTGTATTTTCTTTAAATCAAATTTATTTATTCATTTTCATTAATGTTTCATTGTTTCAGAAATATGTGTTTTAATAAGATCTTAATAGTTATATAAAATTATTATCCAGTGGATTAAAAAAAAAAAAAAAATGCAAGAAGTAAAAATTATTTATTTAGGGTTGGTTGTCTCCTTAACCATTTTTACAAATACAGTAAACTCCAGATTATTAGCTTTGTGGATTATCTGCGACTTTAAAATTCAATTTTTGAAAAATGACGCAAAAGAAGGAAAAGAGTTATTTTATTAATTCATGATAAATTAGGATTGATTAAAAAAAAAATGGAAATGCTGCTACAAGAAAACAAATGAGCTTGCAGTATGAAACTTAAAAATGCACAATGTGAAATATTTTAAACAGAAGTATAAATTAATGCAATCCACAGTCTTTTCAGACAACTTTTCATTGATGAAAAAAAAGATGAAAAGCAGCACTTTTTAAAAACTGGATACAGCATTTTTACATTGGATAAGTCAAATGTAATGAGAGGGAATGCCTGTTTCAAAACCTAGTTGCTGCCAAAGATTTTTTTTTTTTTTTTTAATGTGTGAATTAGAAAAACATTTGATCCATCATCAGGGTGGCTGACAAGATTCAAACAATCTACGAGATAAGATAAATAGGTCAGTACAGCCAGAAATCAAGTTGTGACGAACAAGTTGATGAACATGTCAAAGATGATTTTGAACAATTTCTTCATTAAGAAAGAATTTCTTTTGAACAAATATACAACGCTGATGAGTTAGCTTAGGAATGCCAACATTAACTCTGGCATATGAAAGCGAAAATCAAGCTCCAGGATATAAGTGCAGTAAAGAACACTTAACAATATTGACTTGCAACAATGTTCAGGCATGAAAGTGGACCAAAGAAAAAAAGGAGGAAAACCTTTTTCGACTGCAGATGCCAGATATAAAGAGATTCTTATGACGACATTTTATAGATTGGAGTGTGGTTTTAAATTTCACATAAACATGACAATTCCAAGAAGTTTGATTTAAAAAAATAGATTTTTTTTCAAAAATCACAGTATAAATGTGTGTTTCTTGATAAAACAGGTGGCCTTAGTACCAGGGGTGATTCTGGGTGAAAAAAAAATTTCGGAAATCAGCGGCAGGGAGTCCGTGAGTTACCCACACACGTTTTCCCGGTTTTTTATTATAGAATCGGCGTTTTTTGACGATCTTTAAAGAAATGTTGCATTTTTACATGATCTTTTCTCAAACGGCATTTTATCCCCGCAATCTTTTGATGAAATCTGTGTTTTTTCCGTGACCTTTTGCTGAAATCGCCAGGTTTTTTTTCAATGATCTTTTGACAAAATATTTTTAAGCGGTCTTTTATCAAAAATGGCATATTTTTCTTCGATCTTTTAGCAAAATATTCTCAAGCGGTCTTTTATCGCAGTCGACATTTTCCCGTGGTCTTCAGACGAAATCAGCATTTTATCTGCAATATTTGAGTGAAACTGCCGTTTTTTCCGCACAGGAAATTCGCGTTTTTCAGCTGTCTTTTGACAAAAATTTTGACGAAATCATCGTTTTTCCACCAAATATTGACAAAATGTGTACTATTTCGGCGATCCTTTCACCAAATTTGCATTTCTCTGCGACTGTTTTTTCCGCGCACAAAACCATACAAGTTGGCAACTATGCTGAACTAATAACCCAATTTCAAATTTTTGGAAGAAGATGCCAAAGTTTTCAGAAATTTTGGACAAGAATCACCCCTGGGGATTGAAGGGAATACGCTTAAAACTGCAGAAATGCCATGAACAAGATTTGAGGACATCTTCAAAATTCTCTCTCTCAAAGAGAAAGTGGGAGGGGGAAAAAATATAAATTAAAAGAGGTGGTCACCGATTACAGATGTTTGACAGCTGAACCGTTTAGCCGATAAGTAAGAAATATTTCCTGTTAGTTGCACTTACAAAAAAGCAACATGACTTTTAAATTATAAAAATTAAGACTCTGCTTGTAAAAACAGGGTCCTTAAAACAAACCCTTCAAAAATATATAAGCCACTATTCCTCCCAAATTTATTCAATAAAATTCTCTCAATAAGTAATAAATAAATAAATAAGCATTTTATTTTACACCAAAAATTCTGAAATATGAATTCCAAAAATAATTTGAAACCATAGTTTCACAAAAATGTGTGCATGGCTGAATTTGTTTGCATAAAGTGAAATGCTTTATCTTACAATAATTTATGACCTTGCACATATGCCACACTGTGATTAAAGACTTAATAGGCATTAAATCCAAATATTCTAAAGTGAGAAATTAAAGGGTTACTTCCCCAAGGCCAAAACTAGCCTTTTTTGCACCTGGAACAAACATGGTTTTTGGCATTACATCCTACATAAAGTATATTTACAAAGAGAATTTTACTAATTTTATAATAGCCAACTTACTTTAAAATTTAAAATATGTAATATTGAATTACGTAATTTGCTTAATCGAATATCGATTCATTAAAATTTTGCAAACGGAATCGGAAAGAATCGGGGGGAAAAAAATCCGTTTTATGCAGGATCCTTATCCCATATCATCCTTAGATTCTTCTTCTATGTTTTGGGCAAGAGAATATACGCATAAGAAAAATCCACATGCAAAATCTGCATTTGGCACCCCTACGTTCTGAAGCCCAGGGCACATGCCCATTTGGCCCTCCCCATTAATTTTGGCACTGTACTTTACTCACACGAACAATATTGGTTTCAGAGGGGCATTCCCCCCCCCCCCCCTCCTGCCCGGAATTCTATAATGCCTCCCGAAAAAGAAAAAGTATGAGATCAATACTACACAGTTCACTAATGATAATCCTGAGAAAGAATTTTTTTAAATGTCTTTTCGAAACGTAAAAAATTTATATCAACCTGACTCTGAAATCGGGTTACCTGCCTGATATGATGATTTCTCAAAGAAAATATCTAAAATCTTTCTTCAAACAAGTATTTCTTAAACAGTGATTTATCATTGCAGAATAAGAAACAATTCAAGTATCAAAATAATAGTTGTTCTGGAAAACAAAACAACTGAAGAACTAGTAGCAAAACACTTATCACTGTTTTAAAGCACATTAATCCAGATTAAATTATACCTCTCCCAAGATTTTCTTTCTGTTCAGGGTCACAGTGACCTATGGACCCATGACTTCCTGATGAGCACTGCTTTCTCCGAGTAGAGGAGAAAAAAAGAAAGAAAAAAACATAGTTGGTCGTTCACAAAGTTACTTCTCATTTTCTAAAAATAGATTTTCACCCCACAAAATGTACCGCATCTGAAGTTCCTGAACGTAAATTGACCGCTGATCTTGATCAGATAGCTCTTTGACGATTTAGTGGGTGAAAAGAAAAGTAGAGAATTTCTCCGGAAGCTTCTCGACCCCCCCCCCCCCCCCAAAGTTACCCGCAATATTTTCTTTGGATTTTTGCATCGATCCAGAGAATGGCCAAAATCATCTTCAAAAAGGCAGAACTCTTTCATCCCTGAATGTTACAGGATTCCATAAACTACAGCTTCTAGTAATTGGAAAATTAAATTAAAAAAAAAAAAAAAAAAAAAAAAAAAAAAAAAAAAAAATTTGAGATTTTTTAAAAAGGAATTAGAGCTGAGAACCCTCCAATACATGACTTCAATTCAAGTGAAATGAAACTAATTATATGTAATTTTTAATTCACAAAATGATTATTATTGTTGTTTTTGTATTATGTCAGGCTACCCAATTAAAAAAATTTCCAATATATTGCCTGTACACACTATAAATGAAAATTGTTTTTAGTTAAAAACTAGTAGATCTGGAATTATTTCCAAACTAATAAAATCTTTTTTTTTTTTTTTTTTTCCTGGACATGAACTAACTCAAAATTCTAAAGATTTCCCCCTTTTTAAATCCACAAATCTGAAATAGTAAAATTTGTTTTATTTTCTCCTTTAGACTTTAAATTGTTGGATTTTTCAGCATTGTGAGACATGAAATGGAAAATATTTTCTTTTCCTTTTTTCTTTCAAAGCTCTAAGAACTGAATTAATAACGGAATAGTGAAATATTTGCCTTTATTTTTCCTGCATTCCCTCATAATTTTAACTAATAGCAACACTAATAATATTAGCCAGCCTGGAGGCAACCATTTTTTCCCACTGCCTCTGCAACCCTGGATAAATGTTATAATTTTTTACTGGAATAGGTAAGTGTGTGCATTAGAATTAAATGAGATTGTGGTTTGTTAGATAATTGATAACAAAGAAACACATCTCCCCTTGCCCACTCATGGATTTTTAAGATAGAGCCTTACAGGGTTGGTATAAAAACCGGTTTTTTTGAAAAAAACCAAAAAACCGGGTTTTTTTGGTTTAAACCAGGTTTTTTTGGTTTAAACTGGGTTTTTTTCCCATCATTACTTAAAAAGCATTTGCAAGAAAAAAAAAATTTAGTTTTAGAAAGTCATGATTTTTCTTTTGTAATTAATGTTAAACATTCACATTGGTACTTAATTTTTTTATATAATTAAATAATTAAAGCCTATAAAAATTATAATTAAATTACCTATAAGTTTAGCTTTCTTTAGGGAAATATTTATTGTTTAAAAAATGTTGAACTAATTTATTAGTATACTCATATAAGCCTTTAGATAATAAAGAAATAATTATTATGTAGAACATAATGAGGGATAAACAACTATATTTCACTAAATCAACAAAAAATAAGCAAAAATAGAAAACATTTTCCTGTGCTTAATTTAGAAATCATTTACTGTATCAATAATATCAACATCAACAAATGATTATTAATCTTTTACTATATATATATATATTTAAATAAAAAACATCAATATGCATTTTTTTAATGCTAAAATAAATCACATGTGTATCGACATACTTGATTTATCAATGAGTGTAATATTTATACATATTGAGACATATGCTTTGAAAAATTACTATTTTTTTTCTTTTTTTTTAATACAAACTTTATTTTTCTTAGTTAAATATATTTAGGTAAACAATTTCTTTATAAAAACAAGTCTATTTATTTAATTTTAATTAAAAGCTTAAAATAAAAAGACAAGTTTTGAGGCCTTTTCTAATCCCAATTTATTTCATATATTTGTCTATACCAGTCCAAATGTTGAAAATATTCTTTCAACACTCACTGAATAGGCTTTTGCTGTTATAAGTTGTACAACTTCAGTAAAGACGGAGCTATTAAATTTCTTGATTTGAATTTGCTGACTCTTCCTTATTTTATATGGGGTAACTTCCTTTACTGCATTCTGCTCAAAAAAATGTTTTTCAAAAGGATGATTGATTGAAGTGAAGATTGGCATAAAATTTACTATCAGTGCAAGCTAAAATTATATGGATATTCTAGTTTTGCAAAATTTAATGCATCCTTTTTTTTCTTGGTCAGACCACTTTGACTGTACCACGATATCAAGCATGCATGGGTGTTAGAGCCATTTTATACCTGGACTCAAAACACTGCGGGACTTCTTTACTTATCTTTTTCCTCTTAATATTTTTTGAGGATTTTTCTAAATATAAACTACATCAACAATGGAACAATTATTACTTTAGATATTATCCAGGGCAACTGCAATAGGCTTTAACAATTCAAACATATCTTCAACATTTCTTTTTAGATTAAAATTAGACATAGACAGAAACTTTTGAATATTTTTATCATTAACATTTCTATTTTCATCACAAATTTTAAGTGGGGTAATTTTTAAGGCAAACATCTAAGGCATCTTGAAAAACAATTCATCAAATCTAATAAGGGAGCACTAATTTGACAGCATTTGCATTGCATGCAATTTACACATTTGGCTCTCGAGCCTGTTCTTGGTGTATTTCTATTTTCCTACCAGATTATATCTTTCTTTTTTCTAGTTTTAGACATCCTTTTACTTCAATATATATAAGTAGCTTTCTTAAAGTAAAATATAGCACAAACAGAATAAAATCATAAAGTAAAACTCTAATGCAAGAAAAGCAAAAGGTTATTAAAACCAATAGGTACAGAACAGAGAAAATTTACAATCATTCGTTCATTAGCATAGAGAACAAAGAGTAACCAATGAGGAGAATGACTTATGTTATGTCATCATTAATGCTTTGATATATGATGCAATTTAAATGGTAAAATTGTATCTTAGGCTATTTTTTTAAAAATAAAAGGTTTAAAGAAGAAGCAAAACAAACAGCTTTTTTTTTCCTCCATAGCTCACATTTAAAAAATTAGTTTGCCATGTAGATTTATAGCTAGTAAAAAAAGTTGGGCAGATTAAAAGTGTTTGTCACTTTAAAAATTTATTAATGTCTTTTTAAAAAAAGAAAAAGAAAAAAAGGCTGTGCTTGTAGCTTCTGCATAACTTGGATTTTGGATATTTTAATAATGCGTAAAATGCATGAAAACATTAAAAAAAACCAAATGGAAAAAAAACCAGCATGGTTTTTTTAAAAAAACCACTTGGTTTAAACCATGGTTTTAACCACGGTTTAAACCAGCTTGGTTTTAACCAAACAACCCTGGAGCCCTATCTTAATAATTTAACTCCTATTACTCACAGCTCTTTGAAACTAGTTACAAATTACAGCGATATCTTAATTATCTCCTATCATAATTTTAATTTATTAATCTGTTTTTTGAAGAGCAATTTCAGCAAATTCTTAAATTAAGTTCTTGCTTTAAGTAAAAGTTCGAATTTTTTTTATCAAGGACTGTAATATATATATATATATAATTTTTTTTTTTTTTTTTTTTCAAAAATCATTGGCATCTCTCCTTTCCGAACTCACTTCCTCCCATCTGTCCAATCAAATTTTACAGAATACATTTTCTTCTTAAAATTAGTAATTTTTACTACTGTGTCTATATAATTGGCTCAGTGAAAAATATATTAAATGTTTATAATTCATTTCCTTGTGCTATTATACCGCAAATAAACTGTCCATTTTGTTTCTCTATTTTTGTTTTTTTCATATAATTTAAACTGGGTTATGTAACTATTTTATTATCATTTAATGCTTCCCATATTTAAATTCAACAATTAAATGAATAGCTTTGATTTTACCTTTTTATATAAAAATAAAGTAAAATGAAGGTTATTTGTGTATTAGAAAATTATATAACCCCTCCCCACCCCCACAAAAAAAATAATAATCCTAGTATACTATATGATAATTAAATTTGCTAACTACACATAATTTATAACAATAAATATTTTTAAGTGTGGAAATAGCTCTCATTCAGTAAAAAATTTAATAATAATGATATGTCTAATACAAACAACATCAAAGGTTTAAGCTGACATAATATTATTGCTCAAGTTTTTTTTTTTTTTTTTTTTTTTCCCTTGAAGGCACATGTTTACTAATTGTTATATAAACAATTAGTAGAAATATTCAAAACAAAAACAACTTAATAAAACTTTATTAAAATATATTATTGTCAGAAAATGCTTTACAGTCTTAATGTAAATATAAACTTTATTTAAATCTTCTTCCGGAAATTTCAAAACATTTCTGATGTTTCATTTATAGAAAGAATTACATTAATAAATCAAAGTGTGATAATTTTTCAAGATTGTCTTTTATGCTTTCTGGAGTAAACACACCAACCTCAGTAATTATACCACCAGTCACTAAATCTGCAGGAGTTACATCAAATGCTGGATTCCAACAATTTATACCTGTATGAAATCAAAAGTATATGTTATGTACATTTTAACAAAGAATTTCTGTATTACACATTAGTTTTGTGAAAATAAATCATCAAAACTATAAAACACTAATTAAAAGCAATTTTTAAGAAGACAAACGTTTGTTTTGGATACACTGAATATCCTAATTTCATGTACATTTTTCTCGAAAAATATAGAAGTTAAAAACAAACAATTAGGAAAGTTGCACTGATATGCTTCATGCACTTGAACATATAGTTCTTTTTCCCCTTCTATTGTTATAATTATTTACCTTCATTAAGTCAAATTTAATATGAATTTTCTAATACTATCTTGGGAAAAAAATCTAATTTCTCTATGTATTTGGTATTCCAATAATAATAAAAAAAAAGTTTTTGATTGATTTTTTAATATATATATATATATATATATATATATATATATATATATATATAACTTTTATAAATACATCCAAAGTTATTCAGACAATACCATTAAATAAACCAATGAAACCAGTATTTTTACAATCATATTATTAAAAACAGTTGAAGTTTGAAGAGAAATAGATAGGCAGATTACCAAATTACTAAGAAATATATGGATAAATGGACATTATATAACCAGAGTAATTCATATATAACCATACAATAAACCAATGAAGCCAGTATTTTTACAATCATCTTATTGAAAACAGTTGAAGTTTGAAGTGAAATAGAAGGCAGATTACCAAAATAATGAAAGATAAATGAATAAAAAGACAGTAGAAGGCTTTTCTATTAAACTACTTCTTCAGGGGTGTATAGTTTAACAAAAAAGCAAAAAAATCCAACCAGTTTCTGTTATGAGTCGTGCTGAAAACTAAGAATTCGACTCACAATACACCTGACTGGCTGGAAGCTATTCACATGACAAATTAGTAGAAAGATACTCATTGAAGAAAATAAAATCAATATGACAAAATAATAATAATATAATATTCCTTTAAAAAAATTTATATATATACTAAAATATTTACCATTACCGTATTTTCGGGCGTAAGCGCCGCGGCGCATACGAGTTTAAAAGTTAAAATTATGCTTACTGCGGCGCTTCTGCCGGGGCGGCGGATACGAAGTATTTTTTCCCCCTTACAACGATATTCATTATAGAGGTGATTCTGATCGGAATTTTCCTGAAAATTTTGAAAAGTCAATCATCAGGAAGAAGATTCCGAAAGAAATACGAAGCATAAAAAATATCGCGAAATTCGACAAATGATAGCCTAATTTCTGTCATCATTCGCACAAAAAGCAAGAATTTTATCAAAGGATCGGGAGGAAAAAACACGAATTTTATCAAAGGTTTGCGGGAAAAGCGCGAATATGAAGAAGAAAAAATGTGTATTTCATCAAAGTATCACTTGAAAAACTACAATTTTAATATCGTAAAATCCGCCCTTCCCAATCACACGCCAGTCCCCACTATAAAAAAATCGCTGAAAAAAAAACGCTAATTTTGCCAAAGAATCACGAAAAATAGCCGCAAATTTATTGAAAGGATCGGAAAAAAATCATGAATTTTGCAGAAGTATCATTAAAAAACCCACATTTCGACGAAAGATTGCACTAAAAACGTGAAATATGTCAAAAAATCTCTAAAAAACACAAATTACGTCAAAAGACTGAGGAAAAATCGTGAATTTCTCAAAGGACGCCAAAAAGAACGCCCAAAAGAATTGTTAGAAAAAACGCAAATATGTCGTATCAATAAATAAACGGTAAAAAATGAAAAGAAACAAGATAAATTCAGCCGAAAAAACGCAAAAAAGGAGAAATTTGAAAAAAGCATGAAATCTATTAAAAAATCTCGCAAAAACGAACATTTCATCAAAGATTCATGATTCATTCACTTCATCATAATTTATACCGTTCTCAAAGGCGAATGAGACAGAATTGAATCATGATGAAATGAATGGATCATGAATCTTTGAAGTGTGTTTTTTCGAGATTTTTAATAGATTTCAGTTTTTTATGCTTTTTTTTTTTTACAAAT
Source organism: Maratus speculifer (assembly GCA_964019185.1). Taxonomy (NCBI): domain Eukaryota; kingdom Metazoa; phylum Arthropoda; class Arachnida; order Araneae; family Salticidae; genus Maratus; species Maratus speculifer. The sequence continues at coordinate 218,044,109 of OZ025294.1, forward strand.
ATCTCCTTTTTTCTGCGCTTTTTCGACAGAATTTACATTTTTTAATTTTTTCAAGTACTGCGTCAAGTATCAAAATTCATTATTCATTCAAATATTTATGATTCATTCAATTCATCATGATTAATACCTTGCTCATTCTTATAAAAAACGCAAATTTTTTCAAGTATCGCGAAAAAACTGCAAATTCGTCGATAAAACCCTGCAAATTTCGTCAAATATCGCGATAAAACCCTGCAAACCTCGTTACAAACTATAAAAAACGTATTAAAAAATCGCGAAAAAAAGGCAGCACGAATTCAGATTTAATTTTATCATAAAAAATAAACTAAATTTAAAATTGGATTTATATTACAAATGTTAAAAAAAACGCGAAAAAACACTGAATATAACGCAATTTTTAACATTTTGATGTATTTTCGTAGGTGCGGCGCATACGACGGTGCGGCGCTTCTGATGAATATTTGTTTTATTTTAATGCATTTTCGGAGGTGCGGCTCTTATGGTGGGTGCGGCGCATACACCCGAAAATACGGTACTCAAATCCTAGCAAGATTTGTAGTGCAGTCAGATACAAACTACATGTGACTTACTAACAGTCAAGGTTATGGTCATAGTAGACTTACTGTTTTTACCTCAAGAGAAAACTTTAAGAGCTATTTTTTAGCTTTTATTTTTCAATGCATAAAAGAAAAAAAAAATAAACAGAATAACTTAAATGTTTATACTGAAATATATAAATGTATATGTACTAGAAAATTCCTTTACATGGAACTTATTTATATTGCATTTCTTTCACACTATATTCTGAAAATAGAACAATTTTATAATAAATTTTGTGATTAAAGTTCATTTAAAAAGAATTTTGGCATGACTAGACAAAAATTATAGGAAAAATAAATAATAATAATAAATAACACTTAAACTTACTTTCTGAAAATATCATTGAATTGTTACATTAGAAATAACTACAATATAACATGTTTAATAAAAATTTTGAGGGAAAAATAAATTGCTTTTTTGAAAGAAATATTATGCATATTTATGCATGCAAATAAAACAAAAAACATACCTTTAGCAGCTATTGGCACAGAATTGATAGTTGTAAGCTCACTAGATGGTCTTTCTTCAATAGGTATTTCATCTCCTGAAGCTAATGAAAAGTCAAAAGAACTTCTTGGGCAAGCTACATAAAATGGAACATTGTGATATTTTGCTGCAATAGCTATATTATATGTTCCAATTTTATTAGCTGTATCTCCGTTTGAAGCAACTCTGTCTGCACCTACAATAACAGCAGATACTTTTCGTGATTTCATCAAATATGCCACCATACTGTCACAGATTAAAGTGGATGGTATTTTCTCATAAACTAATTCATAAGCTGTAAGTCTTGCTCCTTGATTGTATGGTCTTGTTTCAGTACAGTAAGCATGATAAAGATTTCCATTTTCATGAAGCCATCTAATTACACCTTAAAATTATAATTTAATTTATTAGTATAAAAATTAACAAAATATCTAGATATATCTGAATTTATATCATATAATACAGATATATAATAGATAAATTACCAAAAAAAAAAAAAAAAGCAGCAGCTTAATGATATAATAATGCTGAATGTGTGTGTGAAAATGAATATTGTTTTTCAATTGAATATACTCACATTTTCCAGAATTTTAGAAAAGACATAAATGGCTTTCAAAAGTATGTGGTGATCACTCATATTAAGGAATGCTTAAAATATATTTATTTTTATTTTATTTATTTTTTAGCTGTGCATTTTATGAATAAGTATGATATATCTATCGAATGGTGTTATTATTAGGCAGATGAATTTATAATAATACTACATTTACTTCAATATTCGAATTTTGGCCCTAAAATTTTTTAGATTTGTTCTAAAGATTGTATGATATTTGAATTGAGGATATTTTTAATCCTGGAAACTATAAAAAGAAAATTCTTTTGCATTTTCCCCTCATCAACATATATTTCCAAATGTAAAATTTAGGTATTTTCCTTTTAATTTTGTTTGGAATATCAATAAGATGGGGTGTGGAAAGATAAAAGTAGGATCATGTTGACTATAAAATCTAATAAATTCATCTTTCTAAATAAAGATATAATGAAATACTGTTAATTGCAAATCCAAGCTTTATTTTTTCCAAACAGTGGGACCAGGCCTAGATTAAATTGTTCCAGGACAGGTAAGATATTAATCAGAGGCTAAATTGTAAAAATAAAAGCTAAAATTTTTGATACTCTGTTTCTTTAACAAACCTTTTGGGTAATAGTATTCTGCTATATTTCAAATTGGTTTAATACATTATGGGACCTTTTTTATGTACTTTATGTTTGTAGAAACTCAAGATTATGATACCATGGTTGCAAGAAGCCCATCCAAACCAAGACCGAAAACTTTTTATAATATCAGGAAAAACCGAATTCAAATGGGTAAGGACAGTGGTTCCTAATCTATGGGTCGCGACCCACTGGTGGGCCGCGGCAGTTATTTTGGTGGGTCGAGGAACAATCGAGGGTTGGCATCAAAATGTATCTTTTATAACATCTGTTTAAAAAGATATGGCAATTTCATCAGGAAATAATATTTCAACGGAAAATCCTTAATTTCCTTCTAGATTAATATACGAATAGAATAATCAGAAATATTTAAATCAGCTTTAAGATTTTCGATAAAATTCAACACTTCGTGCTTATGAGAATATACCTTTTCTATTTTGCTGTTTTTGAAAGACAAGTACTGAGACAAACTGCATGTTAATATATGTTCCCATATTGGTAAACACCAGTACCAAAAATCTCATTGATTATAAAGTTATGTTTTCATAATAATTAAACATATTTTTAACTATCTTTGTAGTTTATGCATTGTTACTATTTACTTACACATATTGAGATTACTGATTCTTGTTTTTGTTGATAATGCATCTTCGTACGAAAATTTGCATTTTTCATAGGATAGGATAGGATAGCCGCACATATAGAGATCATACAAAAATTGCTATACTGAAATACAAATTTATCTTGGATAGGTCGTTTTTTTTTTTTTTTTTTTTTTTTCTTTTACCAAAAGGAGGTCACGAAATTTTTTTTCATTGAAAGGTGGGTCGCATACAACGAAAGTTTGGGAACTGCTGGATTAGGAGATTTCTATGCCTTACATTATGGCTAAAAATTGATCCCCTACAATAAAATAAAATAATTAAAAGTTCTTGATCATAAAATTGCTATTATTTAAATGTATAAAGCAGAATTTACTATCAGTCAAAAATCTCTCCAAGAGTGAAATCAGTCCTGAGACTGAAGGTCTTGCACCCTTGTATGATACTTTAAAATTATCTTTAAAAAACAAAAAAAATTTAAAAAAAGCACATGTTCTGTTATGAAAGGAAGGTGAGAAAATTTGTAAATATAGGGCTTTGACCCTATTGGGATTTTGAAATTCAATTGAATTTCCTTTGAAAAAAAAGAAAATAGTAAAATTTATACTTCACAAATGACATAAAATAACTAAGCATTAAGTTAAACAAGAACTAAGAATTTTTTGACATGTGACTTTGCACTCTGAACCCTTCATGGAAGACAGTTTTTAATTAAGTTTTCATTTCTATATTTCAAATTTATCTTAAATAATTGATTCATGGAACAGGGTGAGTAGCAACATTTTAGTTCTAAAAATAAGCACCCATTTATACACACATATGCATAAATATCTATTCAATCATATGATAGTATAATATATATATATAGATATTATGGAATGCTCTTACAAGAGGACCACCAAACATGGTGCACACAGATTTTGATGATTTCAAAGTATATTGTAGGGGTTATACCACTAATTATTCTGGTGAAAGCATTTCTTCAAATGGGCCTTAATTTTTGAGAAATAGGATGTTAAAGTTCAGCGTATTTTTTTAATACCCATTAGTAGAACTTCTGCGTGTGAATTTGTGGCGCTGCAGCAACGTGCGAGCTTACAGACCATGAAGTAGTGGATTCGACTCCATCTTGGACTTCTTTCTATATTTTTTGCACGTTACAAATTTTAAGCAGAATTGGGAATTCTACATCTTTAAATCTTTTGATACTTTCTAAAAGGAACAGTTAACTTAAAATATTTCTTTTTTTATCATTAAAAAAAAAATTGGTTAAAATGCAAACTGATTGCATTTCAGGGATTAAGTAACAGTGCATTTTGCAATGAATAAATAGATAAAACTGCATATTTATTTAAATTTAAAAAGTATAAGAAAATTTAACTATTTTAAAATCCTTACTATTTTAAATATTAATATTTTTAGATTACTCAATCACTTTTTAGATTATCAAATGTGTAATACACATTACTGTGCATGGATTTTTAGATAATCTAATATTACATTTAATAATTTTTTTTTTTTTTACTGATATATGTAGCGTAAAGTGGTGAAAAATCTAACACATCTGCATATAAACTTTTATTTAAAATAATAATAACTTTAAGGCTAATTCCATGCACATATTTAACTAACATATAATAAAGAATACATACAAAAAATTTTAAATCTCTGTACTAATAAAAAAAAAAAAAAAAAAAAAAAAAAAAAGCCTTAGCATTTTTAAAACCTGAAAGTAAAGAAAATATAAACATAGGGGAAAAAAAGTTTAAAGTTATCATTTGTGTGAGAATTGCACTAAGTGTATTAACAAAATTTACAAATTGTTGTATGGGTAAAAATAAGGTTTTACAATATTCACAATTAAACAGGCTTTCATTTAATATTTAAAATGTTTAAAAACAAATATCTATTTTTTTTTAATCAGTTTTGAGGTTAACTCTCCCCTTAAAAACTTTACGTTTATGAATTTTTCGAGAAAATCAATATCTTTTTCAGGTATTTTTAATCAAAATTCCAATATGACTTAATTTATGTCTAAAACCTCATTTTTAAAAAACTTGTTTAGATTTGCATAATTTATATTCTTTAAATGCATGATTAATGATAAATATATTTAAAAATACATCAAAGGATTAAAACAGAAAAAAGCTTAATCATTATTTGTATAAGAGCAAATATAAGATTAACAAAAAGAAATTTTCTTTTATTCTAATATAATCAATGAAAAGAAAGCAGACAATTTAATATGTATACAGGGTGTTTCTAAATTCATGGTCCAAACTTTAAGGGGTGATAGTATACATCAAGACAAACAATATTTAAATAGGAAACCAAGGGTCCCAAAGTCTTCCGAAGGAGATAGGCACCATTAAAGTTTAGGGTCCAAAAATTCAAATGATTATGAAAAACAGAAAAATTGGTTCATTCATTTGTGGTTTTCACTAAAATTATTCTTTATGTCAGTATTGTCTTGAAAATAAATTATAAAGATAAATTTCAAAAAATGACGATAGAGGGCACATTAGACTTTAGAGTAACGAACAACTATTTTTTACCATTATTTTTTGCATCTCATTAAAGGTTTCGTAAGCTTAGACTTAAACTTAAATTTTGAGCTCAAAATCTGAATAGTTGGAAGCAGTTAAGTAGCACAAACTTAACTGTGTTCAGAGGGTTTTAAATTCAAATGATTATAAAAAACGGAAAAATTGGTCGATTGATTTGCGGTTTTCACTAAGACTATTCTTTATGTCGGTATTTTATTGAAAATGAATTATAAAGATAAATTTCAAAAAATGCCGATAGAGGGCGCTTTAGACTTTGGAGTAACGTACAACTATATTTTACTGTTATTTTTTGCATCTCATAAAATTTTCTTAGAAGCTTAGACATAAACTTAAATTTTGAGATGAAAATCTGAATCATTGAGAGTGGTTAAGTAGAGCAAACTGAACTGTGTTTAATGGGGGTGGGGAGGTTCAAATTTCAAATTATTTTAAAAAACGAAAAAATTGGTCGATTCGTCTGCCGTTTTCGCTAAAACTATTCTTTATGTCAATATTTCCTTGAAAATAAATTTTAAAGATTAATTTCAAAAAATACCGATAGAGGACGCCTTAAACTTTAGAGTAACCAGCAACTATTTTTAACTGTTATTTTTTGTATCTAATTAAATGCTTGTAAAAGTTCAAACTTAAATTTTGAGCTCAAATTCTAAATCGATGGAGGGGTTAAGAAGCGGAAACTGAACAGTGTTCAGGAGTTAAAATTTTACCCTCCCCACCCCTCGAACACATTTCAAATTTCCGCACTTAATTACTCAAAATGATGCAGATTTTGAGCCCAAAATTTAAGTTTGAACTTTTACAAGCATTTAATTAGATACAAAAAAAAAAAAAAACGGTTAAAAATAGTTGTTGGTTACTCCAAAGTTTAAGGCGCCCTCTAACGGTATTTTTTAAAATTAATCTTTAAAATTCATTTTCAAGGAAATATTGACATAAAGAATAGTTTTAGCGAAAACGGCAAACGAATCGAACAATTTTTCCGTTTTTTATAATCATTTGAAATTTGAACCTCCCCACCCCCATTGAACACAGTTCAGTTTGCGCTACTTAACCACTCCCAACGATTCAGATTTTCATCTCGAAATTTAAGTTTATGTCTAAGTTTCTAAGAAAATTTTATGAGATGCAAAAAATAACGGTAAAATATAGTTGTATGTTACTCCAAAGTCTAAAGCACCCTCTATCGGCATTTTTTGAAATTTATCTTTATAATTCATTTTCAATAAAATACCGACATAAAGAATAGTTTTAGTGAAAACTGCAAATCAATCGACCAATTTTTCCATTTTTTATAATCATTTGAATTTAAAAACCTCTGAACACAGTTAAGTTTGTGCTACTTAACTGCTTCCAACTATTCAGATTTTGAGCTCAAAATTTAAGTTTAAGTCTAAGCTTACGAAACCTTTAATGAGATGCAAAAAATAACGGTAAAAAATAGTTAATTGTTCATTACTCTAAAGTCTAAAGCGCCCTCTGCTATGTGTTGTATTTGGGGAACCCGATCCAAGCGATATCTCGGCAGCTGAACTCATCAAAACAGACGAGTCAGCTCAAATAGTATATTGCCTGGATACAGATTCCTCAAATACAGATAGCAGCGCGTGTCGAATAGTGGAAGATAGCGTTGTGCCGAAAGTTAAATTAGTTATTTCAATATACTATCAAGAATACCTGAAAAAAAAAGGAAAAAGTAAAAGTAAATAAACACTCACCCCATAGAACACACATATAGTATGCAATAACTAATGAATTTATTTTAGCAGAGTAGAATACTTCGTTGGCCAACGAGAGGTGTTACAGAAAAATTAAATGGAATTGAGGCTATTTAGCTAATTATACATCCAAGGTTTCTTTTTGTAAAATCCATATCATAGTACTGAATAATACACATGTTGAGGGCAGTCTTTGCCTACAGAAATTCAGTCTGAAAGCACGAAGAGTTCGTCAGTAGATGGGAGAGTTCTATTCTAATTTCAGGAAGAGAGCTTCCTCTCAGAAATGAACAGAAGACGTCATCGCAGGTGTCGCAGGAAAACTGACAGATGCAAATTGGAGGTAAGGATTGTTAGACTATAAAAAGTATTTCCGGCGTTGATGAAAGTTTCGCTCGCTTGTCTCCTCGCCATCACAGGAATATCTTGCAGTTTTTTCTCTATTGACAAAGAATTAAAATCATATAACTAGTGGCTGGAGATGAATTTACTATGAGGGCTACTATTCTTTATTCTTATGAACCATCGCTACTTGACATCGAAGCTCTTCGAGATATTATTTGCTGCAGACCGGAAAATTGTATAACATACTAAGTGAAGATCAGAATCGGACCCTCGGCCAAAGGCCGAGAGCCGCGAGAATGACCTCCTCTCTCTCTGGCTGAAAACTCTGAATCTGACCGAATCGCCCGCCAAAATTTCAGCGCTTGTCCGCGACGCCGCCGTCAACCAATCAGAAGCGTTTTCTGGAAGCTTCTACAAGGGGATTCCCCTAATTTTACGTGGGAGGTGTTAGAAATGGAAGTCACTAGAAGCATCTGGAATAATCTCAAGCATGATGACTCATGCCTGGTCAAAACGGACGAAGCAAGAAAAAAATATGGCGGTGCGTGAATTTGAAAATACAGCGATCGTCATAAAAAAATACGGAGATTAAGTTTAAATTTTGAAGTAGCATAAATTACGAATTATACTATTAAAAGAGCGGGCGATTACATGAAAATGATTTATATTTAAAATTAAGTCTGATTAATATAATTTTAAGAATGAATAATTAACAATAAAATAATTTAGAAAAATATTTTTTTTGTATATTGCTATTAGGTCAAATAGGGAAGCTGCGATGTATCAAATGAAAATACTGGATTTATAGAATATATTAATGAAATTATGGAAGATTAAAATTATTTTTTTTTAAAATTAGTATTAATTAATTAATTTTTCTTAGAATATTGATCTGAATTTTTTTTAGAAAAAAAATAATCTGAAAATCATCCCTACATCCTAGCACCCTCTATCGTCATTTTTTGAAATTTATCTTTATAATTTATTTTCAAGACAATACTGACATAAAGAATAGTTTTAGTGAAAACCGCAAACGAATCGAGCAATTTTTCTGTTTTTCATAGTCATTTGAATTTTTGGACCCTAAACTTTAATGGCGCCTATCTCCTTCGGAAGACTTTGAGACCCTTGGTTTCCTATTTAAATATTGTTTGTCTTGATGTGTACTATCACCCCTTAAAGTTTGGCCCATGAATTTAGAAACACCCTGTATATATCGTAAATTTTATATCATTTAACAGACAATTTTTGCATTCCAGTTGAATTTTTATGAAGACGTAAAGAATATTTTGATTTGTTAAAATAATAATTTAAAAAAAGTAGTTTTAAATGTAATCAATTCTTATTTGTGCAAACGATAAATGATCTTGAGGTTGAACTTTGGAGATAAATATTTAGAGAGCATTAAAAATTTGCATTAATTGGTAAAAACTTACATTTTAGCATTACTGCATTAATATTTTATTACTCTTTCGAGGATGTGCATTACTTGAATTAATTATCGAATCCAAAATATGTTTAAAAAATGCCCCCCCCCCCTATTTTTTTATTTTATTTATTTATTTATTTATTTATTTTTTTTTTTTTATAAAATAAAAAATCGATAGAAAAAGAAAAATTATTATTTCAAAACTGTGCTTGAAATAAAAATTGTAAATAATAATTAATAAAAAAAAAGTTCAAGGCATAAATTAGTTTTGCAGTTTTGTTAATAGAAATATTAGTTTAAAAATTGTAGGAAAAAAAAAGTTTTATGAAAAATTTCGACAATGTAAATGTAATTTATTAAGAAAATATCAAAAGCTGTAGCCTTTAAAAACCTCAAGATGGATTTGAACTCACAACCTTCTGGTCCGTAAGCTATCACACTCTGTCACTATGCCACAAATCCACACGGAGAAGCCATACTAATGGGTACTTAAAATATAAGTTGAATCACAATTTCTCAAAAAATAAGGCTCATTTGAAGAAAACCCTTTCATCAGAATAATTAGTGGTATGACTCCTACAACATATTTTGAAATCATCAAAATCTGTGTGCACTATGTTTGCCCCTTCTTAGTATATTATTACTTTTTCCACAAAAATAAACTTGTTATGGTAATATAATTGTACAAAATATTTCATTAATTTTTTTCCTGTTATTTTTGTGCTATAATTATTTACTTATATATTTTTACAAGAACCATTTCTCTTTGTATGTAGTGGTAGATCATTTTCCTTTATTGTAGTGTGTTATTTATTTTAAAATTCTCTGAAAGGTGATGCTAAAATATCATAGATTTTTTTTTATAAATTTCTTTTATTTTAAATAGAAATTCAACTGTAAACAATAATATCAATAGTTAAACTTGTACAGCATCAGATTACGGTTTTTAAGTGACAAAAAATTATAATGTAAATTATATGATCCTTTTGAAACATTTTGCTATTTTGAATAACATTCATAATCTTTATTTAAATTTTTTAACTAAATTCTTTATATACTAAATACATATGTAAATTATGAATCATTGCTGATTAAAATTTTTATTTGTATTATTTCTTAGTTTCTGTCAGTTTTTGCTGCCCACTGACAGGAATTAATCTTTGCCGTGCTGATTATAACTACTGGTTTTAACCACCCCGGCAGAAATGTGCCAGCCTTGACCTATGTACAATTTACTACAATAGAAGAGCTATTATCGGAATCTTCGGAACTGAGGACTTTCTGGATTTCGGGTCCTTCTAAAATTTCAAACTCCTACCAAAATTTAGAATTTTTCAAAAACATAAAAATAACAAAATTAAAACAATCTCCTGTTAAATAAGAATAAAAGTTATGTTTTGAATGGTTTTAAATTATGTAAACAAAATTTATTGTATTATTCAGTGATAACAATAAAAAACAAAAATGAAATGGGTAACTAATATTTTATATACAAGCTCTACCATTTTTTTCTTTACAGCTACATAATTTATGTAAAATTTTTTTATAAATCATATTTAAAATCTTATTTCTTAAATAATTTCACTTGTTGACCATTCAGGAAAACTTTTTAAATAATGGTTGTGAATTCTGTAAGCAAAAATTGTTTGTGTTAAAAAAAATACAACAGCGTAGCCATAATATTCTTTCAGAGGGGGAATTTCTGATAATTTTTTTAAAGAATCATAATATAAAGTAATTTTAAACTAAAATTTGACAAAAAGAAAAAAAAAAGATTTTTTCCTAATTTTGGGTTTATTTTTTATTTGGTTTATTTTTGTCGTCCGATTATCTACGCTAGGGATATAGGACCAGGGGGGGGGGTGCCCTTCGTGGGGGTCTTTCAAAGGGAACCTAACCCGTATTTACGCAAGGTTCGAAGAAAACCACGAAAACTCCGAACGGTTAGGCCGACAGCCGCGATTGGGTTCGAACCCAGCACCTGCCGTCTACCAGTTGAGAGGTCAGAACCTCTCGGCCACTGGTGGGGCCCTAATTTTGGGAGTGGGAGGGATCTATGTTTCCCCACTAATAAAATAACTTATATAAGGGGTTGCACATTTAAACAAGAGATTGAAAAAAAAAAAAAAAAAAAAAAAAAAAAAAAAGAAAAAAAAGAAAAAAGAAATCTATAAAATTTTTGAAAAATTTCAAGAATTACAAAATTTTAGTAAAAATTTACCAATTCAGAAAATTTTTGAATTTTTTTCTATTTTGGATTTTGGGTTCTTCCGGATTTCAGAATTCCAGATAATAGATCCTTTATTGTAAACTAAATTACAACCAATGCATTAATAATTAAAATACCAATAAAAAGTTACATTAAATTATAAAAAATAGTTCTTTTACAGAAAATTTTATTATGAATGATGTATGTAGATATTTCATTTCATTTTTAATGTTCATTTATGAGATTTAAAAGAAATCTTCAATTAAATTATGATTATTTTTCATGCATTATACGCAATTTTTTATTTTTACCTAAAGCTGTTCCATAACCTGCTGTAGCTAAGCTACCAGTGTTGCAATGAGTTAAAATGGAAACAGGAGTTTGGCACTTTCTCAAAATATCTTTCCCTCCATATTCTCCTATTTTTTTGTTGATTGAAATATCACTTTTTAGAAGTTTTTCAGCCTCGACAATTAACCTGAAAAAAATCAATGGTTATTTAAAAAATAATATACATGCATAGTTTCATTTTTATTGAATTATTAGTAAAAAATTGTGAATATAGTGTAGCATCACCATAAAATATAAGAGACATTATACAGCAAGCCAGCTTAGAGTAACTGGCTTGGTCTTCTGCCTATTTCTAATGTGCTCACCTAATATACATGAGGTCTCTGGTAAAATTCCAGCCTGCCTTTGGCCAAGCATGCACCTCGTTTTTATATTGGTAACCTGGGACCAATATGATACACAACCATCTTTTCGGACCAACAGGTAGCATCACTTGAATCAAGCCATGTAAAGCCTATGATAAATCTCATAATGCATTATAGCCTGTATCACAACTGCATATTGCATCACTACAGGACAACATCATGTCTACATTATGTTGTGATGCAAATGGTAATGGCAGCGCCTGATTATGAGTGCATATCACTTCTTCAATGTCACCAAGAAGTTTTCTTTACGGAGGTCAGAGTAGTATAATGATATCATGAAGTATAAGGGACATTGCATAGTGAGTTACTTTTGATTCATTAACATGCTCGCTGCTGTCCATGAGGTACCTGTTTTAAATCCCAACAGACACCTTTGACCAGGCATGCTCCTCATCCTTACAATGATGAGAGAAAAGTTACTTCAAAGTAAAACAAAAAACGAAGATGAGTAAATAAGTATTGCTTTTGACCATTTATTATAGCAATAGCCGCTGTTGGTGACCAGTTTGGTCTCCTTTAAATGTATTCTATGCATTAAATCATATTGCTTTTATTCATAAGTTATTTTAATTGCTCAATTTTTTGTCAAATTATAAGATTCAGCTAGAGAAATAAACATTGATGTCATATATGCAACATATTGGTGCAATCGTAACAAAACGTTATATGCCTCATTATATGCCTCACATAGTAACCCAGCTATTGTTGTTGATTTATTAATAAACTGTTTATTTACTTGTATTTTCTTTTTAAAAATGATTTAAATTTTTTATTTATTTATTTATTTATTAATTTTTTTTATTTATTATTATTTCCTTTTTACAATAGAAAATAGTTAAAAAATATGTATGGAATTGGTATTTGAAAAAGAAGTTTTCGACAAATTGACACCAGAAAAAAAAATTGCGCTAATGTTGTGCATATATGATATCTGTACCGAGAAATCAAGAACTCAGTGTTTTTATGTTAACCTGGTGCTAGCAATAAATCGCTAAATATTGTACCGAAGGAATTGTTTCGTATTTTATTATTTTCACTTAAAATATAATAATAATAATCCTTTTATTCATTACATTTATAATACACAATTTTAATTTGAAGCTGAAATATTTAAAATTTATGCTTTTAATTATTTTTTAAAGTAAAAAACAGAATCCCCCCCCCCCCCCCAAAAAAAAAGATATTTTGAAGCTGTATAATTGCAGCAAAAGAAAAAATGTAAACAAATCTAATTTACACGGAATAAATCTTGCCAAAGGACTTTTACACAATAACTAATAAGATGCGTTCATTTGGACGTTGCCATTAAACAATAAACAAATAATCGCAATTTCTGTGCCACTTACGATAGCATAATATATATATATATATATATATATAGATTATCTGTTTTTTATAAAATGGGGGAAAAAACACCAGAAAAAAAATCATCTCGTACAAAACATCTTTTTGTCTACTTTTAGCCAGATCCAAATTAAAAACATAAGATTAAAAAAATAACTATCCTTCTTAAATACATTGAATCCTCCAATTCATGATACAATCTATCACACATATAGGTACTGGGTGTCCTAAAAAGGACCGACTGATTCTAAAATTCAATAACTTGCAAACAGTGTTAGGTATTTAAAGAATTCTTACAGTAGGGTTATGTATGATGTCAAAAGTTTTTTTAATGCAGGGTTTCAAGTGTTGTGCATATCCGTACAAAAATAGAGTTTTTGATAAGAAATGTGGTTTTATTTCCCTCCTATTCTTATCATTCCATTCAACCTGTTCTATTCAACTTATCTTTTATAATCTTTCTTTATTTAATTTTTATAATTATCTTTAAATTCTGGATTAAATACTTGATTTACTTTCACATATTTAAGTTTCAATAGTTTAAATCTTTAATTTAAACGCTTCCATTATCTTTATTTCAGTATTTAAATATTAATTTTATTATAAGTAAAATATAGCTTTATTTTTACCTTGAATCATTTTTGCTCTTACCTATTATTAATGTTCTCCATTTAAATAATAAATATAAAATAAATTAAAATGATATTGAATATTTTTACAATGTTATTGCTGTAAATAATCATTATTGCTATCATGCAAATATCAGTAATATAAATTAGTTATATTAAAGAGAAAATGAATAAAAAATAATGTCAAAAGTTGTTTTTTCAGATTTTCCACAAAGTTAGAAAAAAGGTGTGATTTTCAGAAAACTGTAGCATGCTTTGTAATAAATTTAGAAAAATGTTTTTGCTTTGAAACTTGTACAGAAATTAATGCTTTTTCTTTTCATAACTAAGTATGGTACACAAAAATTTTATAATTTTCAGGTTATAGGCAAAATGATGAAAAAAGTCAGAAAATTTTGCGTTTTTTTTTTTTTTTTTTTTTTTTTTTTTGGCTTCACTAGATTTAGTCTTGAGGTATTTTGTTGGAAAACTCTTAATTTCTGTTATTAGCATACCCATAAATACTTTAAAAACATAAAATCTTCTAGCAGAATTTTTGACAATTTGAGTGGACTAAAACCTAAATTTATAGAAATTTGTAAAGAAATAAAGAAAATGTGAAACTGTTTATGACTCAAAGAAAATTGAATGGGTGAATTTTCAATGTTCATTTGTTATTGTAATCTTTTCATTGCTAGAATCTATTGTTATGTGAACAGGAGGGATGATTGCTTGGTTGACAATTTAGAAAAGTTCACTATGTATGTCAGTATGCAGTTTTGCCTCTATGCTACTACAGTAGACTCCCTTAAATCTGCAACTCTCTAAAATCCACACATAATTTACAGATGTAAATAATGAAACTTTCAGTTTAGATATAGGAACAAAATTTGACTTTTTTAGTTTTATATCAATCCATATGTACTTTAATTTGTAATTTTTGTTAATATTACTGAATTTGTGTTTTTTCATGAAGAAAGAATAAATTTATTTCTGAAAAAATTCAAGATATTGCTGATATCACTGGCAATCACAATCTTCTTAACAAATATCTTTGTTTTAATCAAGCTTTTTTTGATTAAGTCTAGCTAAACCTGAAATAAAACTTCCTTGTTTTATGATTTTGATGTGAATTAGTAATGCCACTTAACTTAAATGAGGCAAATTTCATTGACTAATATTGAAAAAATACATTTCACTTTTTATACTGACTATTCAATAATACATTGACTATTAACTTGATCTTTGCTTTTAATATTTTAATCATTTTAAACATTTTTAATTTTTTGTTATTTTACTTTATTGCTTATTTTAATATTCTATTATATTGTAAGCATTCATTATAGTTTTGATTGCATTATTAATAAAATTCAAATTACTGATTAAAAAATGTAAACAAAGCAATGTTCCACAAAATTCTAAAATCCGCACAACCTCTGGTCCCAAGCTGTGCGGATTTGACGGAGTCTACTGTATTTGTATTCTGTTTTGGGTCGGACCTAATTTTTCTTGCAGGCTTTGACGGAAATCAGATCGGTCTGTTTAGTATAAATATATACATATATATGTACACATAATCAGCTAAAGTTTCATTAAACAAAAAATAATCACAAAAGTAAAAACATAGAATTTTTCTGTTTAGGATAAACTTTTCATTTAAATAAATTTACAATATGTATGAAGAGAAAAATATATTTCTTATATTAGGGGTGCACAACCTTTTCAAGTGAAGGGCCACTTACAAATATGTCTGGGTGGTCGAGGGCCACATCAATAACAAGGAGATAATCTGGTGATCTGTGGCCTATAATCAGATAAAAAAATATGATTTCAGAGGGGAGTGGCGACGGGTGTTACCCCTTTAAGTTTGTTTACCCAGTCAAAATATTCAATTCACTTGGTAAGGATATATCAGCAGATTTTAGTTTATGTATAACTGATGTAGCAAGGATTATTTTCAAGATGTAAAAATATTTCTTGACTTTTTTCAGGAGAGAAAGTTTTGTTTTATTAAAAGTGCTAGAAAACAAGCATGAATTGCTGGTACTGAAAAAAATGTGAATTTTATGAACAAAAGAGAGAGAAGGAGCCAATCAACAAGAATTTGAATGTCTGATCGACCAAATTTACACATTTTACAAAACCAATCGACAAAATTTTCAATTTTTATGAAGCTGATCGAGAAAATTTGCATCATTTTCTTGCCTGATCAACAAAATTCGCAATTCTTATGAAACCGATCAAGAAAATGCAGGATTTTTCCACACCTGATAAACAAAAATCACTATTTTTACAAAGCTGATTGACGAAATTAGTGATTTTTTCCTCACATGATCAACGAAATTCATGATTTTTTTAGCCTGATGAGCTTAATCAACAAAATTCACTATTATTACTAAGCAAATCTACAAAATTCTCGATTTTTCTTCATATGATCGGCGAAATTCGCGATTTTCCCGAATCTCGTCGACGAAATTTGCGATTTTTCCGAAACTGGTCGATGGAATTTGAGAATTTTACGAAACTAATCGATGAAATTCACGATTTTTCTTTGCATGATCGATGAAATAGGCGACATCTCTTCGCATGATCGGCAAAATTCACAATTTTTCCGAGTCTGATCTACAAAATTCGGAATTTTTATGAAGCCGATCGAAAAAATTTAGGATCTTTCCACTCCTGATCAACAAAATTCGAAATTTTTACAAAGCCGATCGAGAAAATTTACGATTTTTCCTTGTCTGATTAACAAAATTCATTTTTGTACAAAGCTGATCAATGATATTCACAATTTTTCAAAGCTGATTGACGAAATTTGCAATTTTTCCTCGCATGATCAATAAAACTCACATTTTTTTTCAAGTCTAATCAACAAAATTCGTAAATGTCCCGCCCTGACTGACGAAATTCCACAATTTTTACACAGACGATCGACAAAATTAGCAATTTTTCTCGCTTGATCGGCAAATTTCACAATTTTCCACAGCTGATCGAGGAAATTGGCGATTTTATTAGTTGCCAGAACGATGTAATCAGTGATTTTTCCTTTCCCGATTGAGGATATTTCAGATTTTATTAGAGCCTAATCGACGTAATTAGCAATTTTTATACATGTGATCAACAAAATTCACAATATTCCCGTATCTGATCAACAAAATTTGTGATTTTTCGGAATCTGATCTATAACACTCACGATTTTTCGGTGTCGAATCGATGAATTGTGCATTTTTTCCACCCTTAATTCACGAAATCTGCATTTTTTGCGCGGTAAGATGAAACTTTAAATTTTTTTTTTCTGGATAAAATTCTTTAGTGACGAATTTTTTAATTTTCCCACAGAAAATTGATGAAATTTATGATTTTTTCCTGTCACATATGCACAAAAATTGCAATTTTTCCAGTTGTAAATTGACAGAACTCGCAGGCCACTTTTGGCCCATGAGCCACAGGTTGTACATCCCTATCTTACAAAACAAAACTAGTAAAAACAAACTTTTCTGATACAAAAAAAAAAAAAAAAAAAAAAAAAAAAGAGAGAATGAGAGCAGAAAATCTTCCTTACTTTTCTTTCATAAAATCCACAGTAATTGCTTTATCACTTAAATATTGCTTTGATAAATCTATAAACAGATGAACTACATGAGCAAGGTTTACAGCTGTGGGGCGAGATGTTAAGAGATAATTCAACTTTTCAGAAACAAACTCAAAAACATCTTTTTTTGAGTCAAATTCTTTTTGATTAAGTTCGACAGATAAACTTAATGCTGCAACAATAGATATCGCAGGTGCTCCTCTAACCTATATAAAATAACCAACCATATTACAAGCATAAATCCAATCTTTTAAATAATAGTATCCATTTTACATTATATATGTTAATATAACAATCATACAACCAAAAATTTTTCTTAAATCAAGAATAATTTTGAATAAATACACAGGGACGTGTGAAGAGAAAACAGTGCCTGGGGCAGAGTTTCAATTTCCCCCCCTCCCCCTCAGGGACATAGCTACAGGGGGGGGGGGATGTGACACCCCCCCCCCCCCGCATTCGGTAAATTCACTTTCCAAAAACTGTATCATTTCTCACTGTATCTTTTCATTCTAAGAATTAAAAAAAAAAATTTAAAAATTATTACAAAACATAAAATAATGTCAAAGTATACTTAAAATATTTTCAGAATACTCATGCTCCACATTCGCAGTACTTGTTACAGCATTCGGTAATTTCACTTTCATTCAAAAATTGCATTATTTTGTGCAGTATTTTTCCCTTAGAAGAATTGCCTCACCAGTGGCCGAGACGTTTTGCCCCAAAAGTGGTAAACGGCAGGTGCGAACTCGAAGGTTGGGTTCAAACCCAATTGCGGCCATTGGCCTAATCGTTCGGAGTTTTTCGTGGTTTTCTTCAAACCTTGGATTTCCTTGTGCAAATACGGATTAGGTTCACTTAGAAAGACCCCCTCCACAGAGGGCACCCCATTCCATTAGGGCCTATATCCCACGTGCTGATAATAGGCAGTCGTTAACATAAAACAAAATTCTTGTAAGAATTTTTAAAAATTTAATAAAAAACTTATTACAAACCATAAAACATGTTAAAATATATTTAAAACTGTGAAATAGTTTTAGAATACTCATACCTCACATTCAGCATGCTCATTCCATTCGGTGGTTTCACTTTATTCAAAAATTGCATCATTTCGCGCTGTATTTTTCCCTTCTAAGACTATTTAAAAATAAGTTATTACAAACCATAAGACAATGTCAAAACATATTTAAAACCATTAAATATTTTCGGAATACTGATACCCAACATTTGATATACTCATTACATTCGGTAATTTCACTTTTGTTCAAAAATTGCTTCATTTCGTGCTGTATTTTTCTTTTCAAAAATAATTTTAAAATATATTACGAAACATAAAACAGTGTAAAAATTGATGGACAGAAATTGTCAATATTTAAAGCTATTAAATATTTCCGGAATGTTCATACCTCAAATTCGGAATACGCATTACATTCGATATTTTCACTTTCGTTCATAAATTGTACTTTTTCTCCTGTATTTTTCCTTCTAAGAATTTTTGAAAATATATTTTAAAAATATTAAAAAGCATAGAACAATGTCAAGATTTTTTTGAAACTATTAAATATTTTAAAAACACTCATACTCCACATTCGGAATACTCATTACATTCGGTAATTTATTTCTTTAAAAAATGCATCATTTCATGCTGTATTTTTTTCCCTTCTAAGAATTTTTAAAAATATATTTTAAAATGTATTACAAAACATAACACAATCTCAAAACATATTTAAAACTACTAAATATTTTTATAATTATTAATGCTCTACTATTTGCATTATGTTATTATTATTATTATTCATTCTGAGTTGATTACCCTTTTCCTTCATACTCTTGTAAAAATGTAACAAGATAGAGACAAATATGTATCTTGTTTTCAGAGCCGTAACGACCCCCCCCCCCCCCCCGTAATCTTCTTTTCTGATCTTTTAACGGAAGTTTGTAAAATAAAAAAAATTAAAAGAGTACATATTTGTAAATTAGGGAAGCACAACCTGTGATCCGCGGGTCAAAAGAGGCCTGCGATGGGTTAATGTGCGACTCGCGAATTTTGTAAATTTATAACTGGATAAAATTGCAATTTTCAGCATAGGTTGCAGAAAAAAAATTGTAAATTTTGTCCCTTTGCGATATGAAAACTGAAAATTTCGTCAGTCACTTAAGAATCGCAAATTTCGTTGATCAGGCACGGAAAAATCGTGAATTTTGTTGATCAAGTGCGAAAATGTATCAAATTTTACCGATGAGGAGCGGGAGAAAAATTCAAATTTTACCGTTTGGCCAAAAAAAAAAAAAAAAGAAAAAGAAAAGAAAGAAAGAAACGCAGATTTTGTTGATCAGAATTGATTCGGAAAAGTCGGCTCGATCGGCAAGTCGGCGCTGAAAAATCATGTATTTTATCGATCGGATGTGAAAAATCTCGGATTTTGTTCATTGAACAAGAAAAAAATTGTAAATTTTTTGATAATGCATGAAAAAAATTGTAAATTTTGTTCATAGGTTGCGGAAAAATCGCCTGTTTCGTCTGTTTACCACATGAATAAAATACGGATTTCGTTGACAAAAGCATGGAAAAATTGACGATTTCGTCTATCAGGCACAAAAAAAAAATCTGCAATTTTATCGGTTTGCATTGAAAAAATTGCTTATTTCATTGATAGGGCAAGGAAAAATCACAGATTTTGTCGATGAATCGTGGAAAATTGAAAATTTCTTCGAGTGGCTGCAGAACAATCATGAGTTTTGTCAGTTTATCGCAAGAAAAAAATCAGATTTCATCAATTTACGGAGGGAAAAAATGCAGATTTTTGTCAGTCAGTTAAGAATCGCAAATTTCATTGTTCGTATGCGGTTCGTGTTCTTTTATCGATCAAGGACAGAAAAAGGCGCTAATTTCGTCGATTGGGCTCAGAAAACTTTTCAATATGGTCAATTGCCATCGTAATACGGCATGAATTTAGTTGATCAGGAACGAAAAAAATTCCGAATTTTGTTGATCTAGTGCAAAAAAGTATCGAATTTTATCGATGAGGTGCAGGAAAAAATAGCACATTTTGCCGTTCGGGCACGAAAAAATCGCGAATTTTGTTGATCAGGTTCAGAAAAACCACGAATCTTGTTGATAGGATGCAAAAACTCTCGATTTCTTCAATCCAACAAGAATAAAAACCTAAATTTTTTAATGCTATGTGAAAAAATTGCAAATTTTGTTCATAGGTTGCGGAAAAGTCACCTGTTCATCGCTTGAAAAAAACATGAATTTCATTGATTGGGTGTAGAAAATACGAAATTATAGTCTATCGGACATGCAAAAATCGCGAATTTTGTCTATCGGCTTTTGAAAACTGTCGAATTTTGTATTTTGTCTAAGTCTCTGAAAAATTGCAATTGAGCAAAAAGAAAAGCACAAACTGTGTCGATCAGAGACGAAAAAACTGCGAATTTTACTTAGGGCACGGAAAAATCGCCAATTTTGTCAATCAGATTCGGAAAAATCGTGAATTTTATTGATTGGGAATGAGTATTCACGAATTTTGTCGATTGGCTTCGTAAAAAGCGCGAATTTAGTCGATCGGGAACAGAAAAATCTCGAATTTTGTCAATTGGCTTCGTAAAAAGCATGAATGTGGACGATCGGGTATGAAAACTCGCGAATTTTGTCGATTCGCAACAAAAAAATTGCTGATTACGTAGATAGGGCACGGAAAAACTGCAGATTTTGTCGATGATGCGTGAAAAAATTGGAAATTTCTTTGAGCAGCTGCAGAACAATCATGAGTCTTCATGAGTTTATTGCAAGAAAAAATCACAGATTTTCTCAATTTACGGTGAAAGAAAAATGCAGGTTTCGTCAGTCAGTTAAGATTTGTGAATTTTGATGTTCGTGCGCAAAAAATGCGTCTTTTATCTATGAATGACTAAAAAAGGCACCAATTTTGTCGAATGAGCACGGAAAAATCATGAATATTGTAAATTGCCTTCATAAAAAGCTCGAATTTAGTCTATCCGAACAAAAAAAATCGCAAATTTCGTTGATATGCCATGCAAAAAATTGCTAATTTCGTCGATTGGTAACACAACAATTGTGAATATGGTCAATTATCTTTGTAAAAAGCGTAAATACGGGCGATCGGGTATGAAAAACTCGTGAATTTTGTTGACTCGGAATGAAAAAATCGTTAAATTTGTTGTTAGGCCATGGAAAAATCGCAGATTTTGTCGGTGAGGTGCTGAAAAATTAAAATTTTCTTTGAACAGCTGATGAACTATCGTGAGTTTCGTCAGTTTATAGCGAGAAAAAACTGCAGAATTCATCAATTTGCAGAGGCAAAAAAAAAAAAAAAAAAAAAAAAAAAAAAATGCAGATTTCGTCAGTCAGTTAAGAATTGCAAATTTCCTTGTTCATAAGCTGAAAAATGCATATTTCATTGATTGGGGACGGGAAAAGACACCAATTTCTTCGATTGTGAATTTTGTCGAAAATTGCAAATTTTGTTGATCACGTGAAGAAAAATCACAAATTCTTGCTGATCATGTGGAAAAATGTCAAATTTCGTCGATCAGACCCAGAAAAAACGTGAATTTCATCGATCAAGCTCGAAAAAAAAATCTTAATTTCATCTATCAGACGTAGAAAAATTGTGAATTTTTTTGATCGGCTTCACAAAAAATCTCGATCAACTTCGGAATTAAAAAAAAAAAAAAAAAACGCAAATTCTGTCAATTAGGCGTGGAAAAATTGCAAATTTCATTGGTCGGGTGGGGGAAAAACGGGAATTTCGTTGATCAAGAAAATTTTGTTGCCTTCGTTCATAAAGTTCACATTTTTTACTCGGCACTACTTACTTATACTTGTTTTTTAGTACTTTTGATGAAACAAAATTTAGTCTCCCAAAAAGTGTATGATTATTATTACATCTTGAAAATAATCCTTACGATATCTGTTATATACAAACGTAAAAACTTTTGATATATCTTACCAATTAAATTGGATATTTTGACTCGTAAGCGAGCCTAGAGAAGTACACCCCCCCTTCTCTCTGAGACTAAATTTTTATCTCATTATAAGCCACAGATCATCTCCTTAAAATATAATTCTCTTTATGTTATTGGCAGGGCCGGTAACAGGTTTCACGGGCCCCTGGGCAGGCAAAAATTATGGGCCCCTACAAGAAAAAGTTCGAAAATCCGCCACTTATTTGAATCACTGTATAATTGAATTAATCTATACTAATATTATAAAGAGGAAAGATTTGATTGTTTGTTTGTTTGTTTGTTTGTTTGAATTGAATAGGCTCCGAAACTACCTGACGGATTTGAAAAATTCTTTCACCGTTGGAAAGCTACACTATTTCCGATGAACATAGGCTAATTTTTAATTGATTTAGTAAAATATTTTTCTTAATAGTTCAAAATTTCATTATTTTCATACAGAATCAATTAAAATTTTTCCGATAAAAAATAACCATTTTTCTTTCCCGTTGCCAAGAAAATGTAATCTGGTATAATATTAATAATAAATTAATTAATTCAATTAGTAATTATGGAACAAAACAATTTGTATGATTTTAAAATAGAAAAGAAAAATAATGAAATAGTTTACTGATAAATAAACGACTATTACTGGATTACCACGTGAGGCATAAAATCGCAATTTTGTTGTAATCGTGCCAACGTGATACGTAGATGATATCTGCATCTAAATATTATTGGCAATATTATTGTTTATATAATTTGTTTACATTTTTTGGCAATATTACATTATTTGGCAATACTTGATCTCCCATCGACCAAAAAACTGTGGCCAAAGTATAAGGTTAAATATCAATAATGGATGATCGTAAATGTCACATTCTTTTGACATTAAATATGTTTTGCAAATTGTTACGTCGTCAACTAATTTTAATTCGATATTTTATCTCTTTTCCTATTAATATTTTAGCAATTTATTAATTCTTTGGTTATTTAAAATAAAAATTATATCCATTTGTATAATTTGGCGAAATTGATCGACGGAATAATCAAATGGCACCAATTGTTTGTTTACACTCTATATGGATATTTAGGTTGATAGAATTAGCGTACTTATCGAGTCTCCGCCAAGTCATATGCCAAGCAGTCATTAAATAGTGTTTTAGCCTTACTATTATATCTTTTTCATCTGCAATTATTTTACCATCACTAAAAAGGGGTACTTCTAGGTTATCCCGTCGACCAATTTCGCCAAATTATACAAATCGCCAAACTAATAGCCAAATTATACATGTTGACATAATTTTTATTTTAAATAACGAAAAAACAAATAATTAGTAGAATATTAATAAAAAGTCGAGATAAAAATCCCTTGATGATATTTTAAACACGTGAATCGCATTTAATGTCATTGAATGTGACATTCACGATCATCCATTATTGGCATTTAATCTTATAGTTTGGCGATAATTTCTGGTCGACGGGTTAACCTAGAAGTACCTAAAAAAAATATTTTGAATGTGAAAGAAAAATCATTACCATGAAGAAATATTTGCAATTAATTTATCATTCATTCTAATAAAAAAACGGTACTACTAGGTTATCCCGTCGACCAAAAAATTATCGCCAAACTATCAGATTAGATGCCAATAATGGATGATCGTGAATGTCGCATTCAATGACATTAAATAGATTCACGTGTTTAAAATGTCATTAAATGATTTTTATTTCGACTTTTTATTAATATTTTACTAATTATTATTATTTTTTTGTGTGTGAGTGCATATTTTAGTGCATTTTTTCATGCTTAATTGAATGGTACTAAGCAAATTCTTTTAAATCCAGTACTTGGTGAGATACTTCACATTTTCCTAATTTGGCGATGTCTTCGGCGCAAAAACCTGAAATTTTGAATCCTTATCTATCTATCTATCTATCTATATATATATATATAAATCTTTCCTTTAGGAAGTTCATCGGATGGTCTAAAATAATAACATGTTTCACCGTACCTCAGAAGCAAATTCAGGTAGAAGCAATTCAAATGGAATTCACCTACTAAAAAAAATCTTAATTACTTTAGTACTTTTGTAATTTGTCAGTTATTTAGTCATTTTAGAGGTATTTTGTCGTCAAAATGAACTTTGAATGGACCAATGTAAGATTACATAAATCAGACAAAAATTGTGGGTATTTGATTCGATATTAAGATTGTTTATTTAAATATATTTCGTTTGATTCAAGATTATTTTAAAGATACTGACCAGCGTAGCGGGCGGAGGCTGCTAGTGATTTAATATATTTAAGAACATAATGTTTATTGTCTTTTTTTTTAATGAACCTACTCCCTCAAATTGAATCAGGTTCATATTTACAAACAAGTTTTTTTTTAAAGGTGATTATCAAAATTTGATGGAATTTTTCATAAAATGATTTACTTCAGGGTATTCTGAAATTTTACATTTTATCCACTTGACAACCTCATTGTTTATGACACAAAATATTTGCAAAGAAAAGCAGTTAATTTCAATCAGTTGTTAAATAATTAAGAAATGTGCTCCTCTCCTATAAATGTGATGCATCGTTAATGATTCGAACTGCCGGTTAACTATTCGATTTACTATCATGTTAAAATACACTACATGGCCAAAGATGACCGTCCACTTGCGATTTTTGACATTTTGTTGGATATCTAGAAAAGTACATGAGGAATTATTCTAAAACTCTTAATGCGTAAACATAATAGTACAAACCAAGGCTAACTTATCATAATAACAAGGCTTGTCATTCCCTAAGTTTCCTTTGTCTGCAGTACACGTGATCAAAATTCACGTTGTTAGCGCCCTCTGTCGCTCAAATATATTGTACAGCAAGGCCACTTTATCATAATAATAGGCCTTACAATCAGAAAAAAGTGTATGGGAGAAAATGTCCGGATAGTTGCGAACTCATAAACCGACTTTATACCGTAAGTATCGCCACCTGGTGCATATTACTAGTAATATTCTAATTGCATAGGAAAAATCAAACTATATTATTCACAATATTATAAAAAATATTTTTCAAATTCCACTAAAATATATACGTAAAAAATACACTGAAAATGAAGAATTAAAAATAAGAATTAATGGTACTTTATTAATGTAGAGTCATGGGCGTTATATATATATATATATATATATAAAGCTTAGCATAATTTTCGGCTTCAGAAAGTATGATTTATTGCCAAATGATGTAAACAGTAATGAAAACAAACTTGTAAAATGTTTCGTTTGTCTTTTAAGAATTTATATGAATATTATTATTGTTTTTATGTACAATTTACTTATGTTTTTGCATAAAAATAGAAAATTGGCTTTTTTATATGAAATATATTGTATTACTATTGCAAAACATTTCTTCTCTATGAGAACAGAAAATAGGATTCCAGAAAATATGTTGCCAAATTTCCTTTTCTCGCCAAGACCATTTTCTCTATTTGAGAAAGGTACTTTGAAAAAGTATCGATTTAATATTATATAATGCAGTATTGGCTATTTTTCTGTAATATGTTCCGGTTTCGCATTTAAAGTTATCTGCAAATAAGCATTATTCTAGAACAATGCGATATTAAGTATACGGTTAAAAAATGAAATTAGTTTAGCGCCAATTATACTTGCTTAATGAGCCAATTGGCTGTAAGTTTAATTAAGAAAGAAGCGCCAAATAAAGATTTACACCACAAGCGTAGCACAAAAAGAATTTATTTTTGAGGATAAACTTTGAGATGTGTTTAGTTTAAGTGATTTATAAATTTCTTATAACTTTCATTTTTTTAATGTTTATGATTTTTATCCGGTTTATACATATAGCTAACTATACAGGGAGACTAAAAAGAATTAAAATATAAGATCGGGGAATACTTTAAATTTTAGGTATGAGAACATGTTTTTAATCGAAAATATTGAGCGTAGCGTTTATTAGTCAGGTAGAAGAATGTATACGCACAACCAGACCAGGAGGCGGCAGCACAGACAGTCATCTCATCGAGTTCACAGATGAAAATATAGGATTAGTTAAATCTTGGTTCCCATATTAAGACGCAATCGGTCTGCCAAATTATATCTCGGTGAAAACACCTAAAACCCTATTTTAGTGGTTAACTCATAAGTTTACCATTGTGCTTTCCTGCACTCAAAAGTATAAAATCATGGAAGTTTGGGAGTAGGAAAAAAATCGTAAACTTATGAGTCATCTGCTAAAATTGGGTTTTTTATTTTCTACACAGATTTTCCTTGGCAGACCGATTGCGTTGTAATATGCTAATCAAGATTTAACTAGTCCTAGATTTTCATCCATGACCTCGATAAGGTGATTGTCTATGCTCCTGCTTCCCGGTCTAAATGAAATTATATACAATTGTTGCTATAGACAGTGATACTTTTAGTACATTTTAATAGATATTATATTTATAGCATAATGAAATTGATATGTATTTTTGGGATTCACAATAATACCTTCCCTACAATAAAAGGTTCATGTAATACTCGTATCCTTTTACAGAGCCACATATTATAAGCTTAATTTAAATTTGAGGTTTAAATTAAGCTTAATTTAAAAATCTATATGTCATATACACAACTTCTCAAAAGAATCCCATATAATGAACTTTAATTCTTGAGAATTGCTAAAAGAGTAATAAAAAATGAGTATATACTTATCATTTAATGCGCAAAATTTAATAAAATGGTGTTGAATTTTCAAATCTCTATCACTACAAATTTGGAATTCTATCACTACATGGAAAGATATTTTTTCCCCCTGATTACGATTTTTGAGAGATTTACACAGCGGTACGCAACAGTTAACCATTTTTCATAAATAATTACAGTAAAATAAGTACATTTTATACCAAAGAAAAAAAAAAAAAACTGCCGAACTTTCGAAAATTGGAAAAATAACAAATCTCATTTGAAAAATACAGTAGCGTCTATACCCCGCCCCAAACTTTGGCTCTTATCACAAATGCACCCAAGAAATTCCCCATGCTGCCGAAAATGGGGATTAATAGTTTGATACCTGCGTTAATAACAACAATTTTGCTAATTTAATTTATTTATTTATTTAAATGGATTTATTTAATTTAATTTATTTATTTATTTAAATTTATTTAATTAATTTATTTATTTAAAAAATTTTAAATTTATTTATTTAAATTTTATTTATTTAAATGTTTATTTATTTATTTAAATGGGGGCGTAGCACTCATACACGCGTTAATGATTCCGCTGTTGATGAGTTTCATACATTTTAGTGATTCCTGCACAGCGAGTTTCGTGGACCAGTGATGTTTTTTTTGTTTGTTTGTTTTAATGGGCGCGCAGCGCTCATACATGCGTTAGTGATTGCGGCGTTGACGAGTTTCGTACATTTTAGTGATTCCTGCACAGCGAGTTTCGTGGATCCAGTGATTTTTTTTTTTTTTTTTTTTTTTAATGGGCGCGCAGCGCTTATACACGCGTTAGTGATTACGGCGTTGGCGAGTTTCGTACATTTTAGTGATTCCTGCACAGCGAGTTTCGTGGATCCAGTGATTTTTTTTGGTTTTAATGGGCGCGCAGCGCTCATACACACGTTAGTGATTGCGGCGTTGACGAGTTTCGTACATTTTAGTGATTTCTGCACAGCGACTTTCGTGTATCCAGTGATGTTTTTTTTTGTTTTAATGGGGGCGCAGCGCTCATACACACGTTAGTGATTGCGGCGTTGGCGAGTTTCGTGCATTTTAGTGTTTCCTGCACAGCAAGTTTCTGGGATCCAGCGATGTTTGTCTGTCTGTCTGTTGGTTTGTTTGTCTGTCTGTTTGTTTGTTGATTTGTTTGTTTATTTGTCTGTCTGCTTGTCGGTTTGTTTGTTCGTCTGTCTGTTTGTTCGTTTGTCTGTTTGTTTGTTTTTGTATGTCTGTCTGTCTGTGTTTGTTCGTCTGTCTGTTTGTTCGTCTGCCTGTTTGTTCGTCTGTCTGTTTGTTTGTCTGTTTGTTTTTGTTTGTCTGTCTGTTTGTTCGTTTGTCGGTTCATTTGCTTGTCGGTTTAATTGTTTGTCAGTTTGTCTGTCAGTTTGTTTGTTTTTGTCTGTCTGTCTGTTCGTTTGTCGGTTTAATTGTTTGTCAGTTTGTTTGTCGGTTTGTTTGTTTTGACGTCTGTTCGTTTGTTTGTTGGTTTATTTGTTTGTCAGTTTGTTTGTTTTTACGTCTGTTTGTTTGTTTGTCTTTTAGTTTGTCAGTTTTTTTATTTGTCTGTTTGTTTGTTTGCCTGTTTGTCGGTTTGTTTGTTTGTTTGTTTGTTTGTCTGTTTATCTTTCAGTTTGTCTGTTTGTCTTTCAGTTTGTTTTTTTATTTGTCTTTTTGTCTGTTTGTTTGTTTATTTGTTTGTTTGTTTTTCTGTCTGTTTGTTTGTCGGTTTGTTTCTTTGTCTCTCTGCCTGTTTGTTTGTTTATTTGTAGTATCGTCAAAAAATGGAAATCAAGAAACCATATCTTCCGTTTAAAAAAGGGAAATTATCGGCAGCATGGGGAATTTCTTGGGTGCATTTGTGATAAGAGCCAAAGTTTGGGGCAGGGTATAGACGCTAGTAAAAATACAAGCTTACAGCATATCGAAAAGAAAATGGAAAAGCATATATAGAAAACAAGGCCCGGGTGGAAAACAAATTATAAAATTTATACATTTGTTACTACAGCAGAGGGCGCTAACAACGGGAAAAATCACGAGGTTTCTGACCAAGTTTACTGGGGCCACGAAAACTTAGCGATTGCCAAGTCTATTATTATGAAAGTGGCCTTGATGACTAGTAGTACACACCAGATGGCGCTACATACGAGACAAAATCAGTTA
This sequence comes from Maratus speculifer, assembly GCA_964019185.1. NCBI lineage: Eukaryota > Metazoa > Arthropoda > Arachnida > Araneae > Salticidae > Maratus > Maratus speculifer. The sequence goes on from OZ025294.1 coordinate 218,073,379, forward strand.
ATATGTTGGCAGCTATAGAGACAATTTCAACAATAGATTTTCTCCTGAATGCGAGGCCTGATTATGATAAGGGGGCCTTGGTACAAACCATATATTTCCGTGACGATTTTTTTCCCCGAAACTCCATAGGGGACCGTCAACAAATTGAAAAAGAACGAGTGTCTTTCGGATGACCCTGTCAAAACCAATGTAGCAAAAGTGCTCAAACTGTAGATTATGATTAAGTGAATAAATAATGAACAACGTTAAAGAGCACAAATTATATAAAATAATAGATGTATAATAAGCCGTTTCGGGACTTCTGAAGTCCCATCATCAGTGCTAAAAAATAAGTGTAAAATGCAAAAGCATGTATCCAAATATAGTCTTACGTGCCATGTTATGTATGCTATATTAGCACTAATCAATGGATAAATGGATACAACTCCTCATCTTTTTGCCTTATTTTGGGAATAACGGATTTTTAACTTATTTTATCGACGATTATTTTGAGAATTTTCAAGCTATGTGTTTGAGACTTTTACAAAAATTGCTCTATATATTTAGCTAACATAATATGCAAATGAAATTTTGATAGCCTTCACGCATGCACAATGAGAAATTATTTAGTAAACCTACTCATTTTTCACACAATTTTTATTATTTTTTAAATTTGATTATAGGATATTGTGTACAATGTTATTTGTCTTATTTTTGGGGAAAAAACATTATTTTATATTAAGAACTTTGCAAATTATAAACAAAATATTTGGGACTGTTTATATAAAAACTTTAATTTCTCTACAAAACTACATGCTATTGGTATAAAAATGAGCAGTTTTTTTAAATAATCCACTTAATCATAATCTACAATTTAGGCGTTTTTTCTACATTAGTTTTTACAGGGTTATCCAAAAGATATTCGTTCTTTTTTAATTTTTTGACGGTCCCCTATGGAGTTTCGGGAAAAAAATCTTCACGGAAATATATGACTTGAAGTATTATGTTTACACATTGGCTCGATATAGGCAATTTTTGAATATTTGCCTAATGTTTTTATACAAATTTTAACCCTTTTTCGTGTTTTAAGGAATTTTCCTTTTTTTGACCATTTTTTCTAAAAAAGAATAATTATCTAGTAGATTTTGCTGATGTCATATTTAAGCTGAAGTGGGAAAATAATGAAATGGTCCCTGTAGCAACGTGAACGATGATGCTAGAAAATTTGAATTTTATCAAAAAGAAAAATTACAATAATTCAAAGATTGTTTGATTCAAGATCAGAACGGGGGATGCCCTGAACGGGTTTAAGCTGTGGAAGGCATTGGGACCCTCAAAAGGAAATTAAAAACAAAAAAGCTGTAATTTTTTTTTTTTTTTTTTGTGGGGGGGGGGGGGGGGCTGCATACAAAAATTCAACCTGAAAAGCGATCAATTCTCCGCTGGTAGATTAAATAATTGCAGAACATAATTTATATATAGTTATCATTAGTAATTTACGGAGACAAGAGAACTGAAACATTGAAAACGAAACAGGTCCAACATAAGGGGTTGGGTGACAAATACATTGCACACAGATACCCGCTTATTGTGACTCCCAATAACATTAAAAAGCATATATTTTTTAAGATATTGAATAAAAAAATGAGGAGTTTTGAATCTTGCGTTCCAGTTTTTCTTCACTTTTAATATAGGCCCAAAAAAAGGCAATTTAAAAAGTATTCAGAATCTGCCAAATGTCTTTCATCTGGCCACCTTTAAAATGAATGGCAGCTATAGCAGGAAAGGGCGGGTTTGTTTTGGTTGAAAGAGGCAATAGTATTAAGGAAGTTTTGAACCTTATTGAAACCCCCAATGAGGTGATAAAGCACATTTTAAAAAAAAAATGGTGCCTAAAAGTTTTGAATGTTAGATTCCAATTTTTCTTTACTTTTAGTAAGGGCCCTAAAAAACACAATTAAAAAACTTTAGAACTGGTGATTTTTTTTTTTCATCTCAGCACCTTTAAAAAAAATGCTGGCTGTAGAAATGAAACACGTTATCTGTTTTGGTTGAAGGAAGTAATAGTATTAAGAAAGTTTTGAGCCTTATTGGGGCCTCCTAATGAGATTAAAACGTACATTTTTTAAACATTTGAATTAAAAAATATACATAGTTTAACAGTTTTGAATCATGGGTTCCATTTTTCTTCAGCGTTATAAGGGCCCCAAAAAGACAGTTTAAAAAGTACTTACTCTGCAAAATGTCTTTCGTCTGGACATCTTTAAAGAGAATCGTGGCTATAGAAAGAAAGTGCAACTCTGTTTTGGTTCAAGGAAGTAATAAGATTGAGAAACTTTTGAACTTTATTGAGGTTTTTTTAAATTCTATTAATGAAATTAAAAAAGCATATTTTTAAAACATCTGAACTATAAAAATAGGTTCTAAATGTTCTTAATTTTGAGTTTCAGCTTTTCCTCACTTTTATATGGGGCCAAAAAAGACAATTTAAAACATATTTACAAACTTCTTTCATCTTGCAGCTTTAAAAAGAATGGGAACTATAGAAATAAAGCACATTTAGTTGAAGGAAGTAATAGTATTAAAGAAGTTTTGAAATTTATTAGGGGCCCCAAAGAGATTAAAAAGAGTATTTTTTAAAAATTTGAATTAAAAAAATGGGACCTAAAAGTTTTGAATTTTTGAGCTACAATTTTTTCTTATTTTTATAAGTAGCCCTAAAAAAGAATTTAAAAAAAGTTTAGAGCCTGTAATATTATATATCCAATTTCGTTCAAAGGCCTCTTTGAGTTTAGGACCTGATATAACTGTATCCGCTATCGCCCACTGTGCATACCCTGTTACTCGATTAATAATATTGAAGCTAAAGTAATTACAGAAACTTACAATCTAGTACTAATATAATGCCCAACGAGACATCAGGGTTACAATGAGACATGAAGGACGCATTGAATTAATCTTATTTTTGCCTCAAGGCATAGACAGGCATGGTGGTCGGCGATCCAGGAAAACAGGAAGTTCCCAAATATTTCACACCTTTTATGGTACTCTGAATGGGAAATTTCCGGTATTTTTGATGGAAAAATCTTCTAAATTACAATTCTGCGAAATGTTTTTCAGCTGGTAAAAGAAAAAAAAGTATGAAAAAGTTAAAATTTGGAACTTTATGAAATACCGGTATTTTTTTCATCAGAAACCGCGGCCCCCCGTTGGACCCGGGCCCCTGGGCAGTTTCCCCCTCTCTCACCGGCCCTGGTTATTGGTGTGGCCCTCGATCACCTTGACATACTTGTTAAGTGGCCCTTCTCTTGAAAATGTTCTGCTTTCCTACCATAGATACAATTATTTTCTAAAATATAACCCGCATTCCCCATATATCCTCATTCTAAAATATAATAAAGTTTAAATATACAAGAATAGGAAATTAAAAAGTTAAATCACAATCATTCGGTGATTTTCAATTAACATTCGGTAAACTCGATCTCCACCCCCCCCCCCCCCCACCCTCCGAAACAAAATGCTCTAGCTATGCTGCTACCCCCCCTCCACCTAACTTGATGCTAAACCCCCGAAAATGACATTGATAGTATAAATTTGATGTCCCCTAAATTTCTGTGCCCGAGGCTACCACTCTCTTTGCCTCCCCTTTTGCACAGCGCTGCAAATACAGTGACACCTCTGAAGCTATTGAAGATGTTTCACTGTTTTTCTGATTCTTCTAACAAATATTTTATTGGATTCATGAGCTAACCATAATACAGCAAAATGGTTTTTCAGAATTTAAATGCAACACGTCTTGGTAAACAAAGATTTTGACTAACAAATATTAATGTAGAATGAATTATTTTTATTAGCAGAAATATATCATTGCATTCATCACATTTTTGTTACAGTAAATTAAAACAATAAATAAATAAATACACATATATGTGGTATTTTAGCACATAAGACGTATAAGCATTCATTCAAATGCATTGTAACTCTTTTCACTCATGCATCAATTCATTTACTTCAATGAACAGCCAACACTTGCCATTGTTAATGCAGATTGTGATAAGTGAGAGATGTGACAGAAAAATTTAAGTGGATGTTTCTCTATGTAGGGGCGGTGCCAGAGCTTGCTTGATGGGGGAGCATGGTATCCCCAACAGGGAAATTGAATTAGAATCGCACGTGTCGGGTACGCAATCCCAAAAAATTATATTTGAAATCAACCCACAACCCGCCAAAAAATTTCCTTGACTCACAATCCAATTCAAAACTGCCAAAAAAAAAAAATTGATTTAATGCCACCCAAATAGTTTTTGGCAAGCTGTAACCTGACCCATATTCAAAATATTTTTATCCAAAAATTAACCTGAGTCCGAAATTAAAAGAAAGTAAATAAGATTTTAATGCAATTATGAAAAGTAATTTACAATTACATCCTTAAAACCAATTTTATGTATTATATAGAAAAATGTACAAATCTATTGAAATACAGTAAAATCTCCATAATGAATACCTCCAAAAAGTAGATACATCTATTTAGCTGTACAGTTTTGCAATCCCCACTCCAAGGGGCATGCGAAGAGAAAACCACCCGGGGCAAAGTTTCAATTTGAGCAGAACTACCATACATACTTGTGTAATATTCGGCCCCCAAATTCTTAAGCAAAATTGAAGTCGGACCACATATCTGATAGTATGTTGAAAAAGGATTTGTAATTAAAGATAAAAAAATTAATAAATTTTCATTAAATTAGTAATTTTTGTTCATGTTTCTAATCACACTTTTTTTTAATTCAATATTTTAAAACTATTTATTATTATATAAAACCAAAGAAGCTTAAACTATTTTGAAACCTATTCATGTCAATTCAGTGAAACTAAGAAATAATTCTTTCAAAAATCTATTCAAGTCTTATTTACAAGGGTAAGCAATTTCTTGACTGCTAAAACACAGGTGCTTATTTGAATTGTAGGATTTTTAAGAGAGACATCTAGAAGCATTCTCAAATTGAATTATTTTCAAAAAGGGGAATAAAATATTAAAAGGAATGCTCCTAGATTGAAAAGAATTCTACTTCAAGTGAAAAGGGTGTAGAACAATTACAGGAACATTATAGTTGAACTTTTTTTTGTCAATGAATAACCATTACATAACAATAACCATTGTCCGCTTTTATCTCTTTGTCCAATTTAGACCCATATGTAATTATTTAAAAGAACTGCCTATTCTCTGATTATCTGTGAAGATTTTTTTTTTTTTTTACTATTTTGTGTATAAGTTGACCCTCCTATTTTCAACTCCCAAATTTTGTCTAAAATTCTCCAACTTATAAACAAGTACATAAGTGTGTTTCAAATGAAAATAAATATATATTTGAATATGAATGAATATTCAATTTACTGCATGAAATATAAAATGAAATTTTGAAGTAATGGTGGTTTGAATTCTAGGAATCATGGTCAGCATAAGTCTGCAAAATTTTTTCGGAAATTCGACATTGGGAAGAATGTAATAATTATATTTCTTAAGAAATCTTTAAACTGAACGAAAATAAATATAATAAATACTAAAGCAGATACTTTAATATAAAAATTTTTTTTTTTTTTTAAGTAAAAAAAAATTATAAAAATTGCAAAATAATAACTTTTTATGCAATTAAAAAAAATTACAGTGATTTTCCACATTTGTAAAAGGAATCTGGTTTTAGTCTTTTAGTCCAGTACAGTAAATGTTTATATCTTTTCAATAAAATCAATTTAGAATTCAACACAGAGATTTTTTAATTTTTCACATATTTGTTATGTGATTTTTAGAATTTTTTGCCATAATATTTGAAATTTTAAAGATTTATTTATTTTATTTTTTTTTTTGTGTGAAATAATTTTGACTACAATGTGCTTGTCTACTATAGTTACATTTTTTTTTTTCTCTGAAATTTTTATCAAGGGTTTTTCTGCACTTTGTGTTCTTTTTTGCACATTAGTAAAAGGAATCTGATTTTAAACTTTAAGCCCTTTATAATATATTAAAGTCATCTTTTCAATAAAATTTATTTGGAAAATGTACATCAATTTTTAAATTTTTTATAAACTTTTTTGTTGTTGTTGTTTTGCAGCAATTTTCTTTTAAATTCATAAAAATAATTCATTTAAAATATCTCATCTCGCCTATTATAGTAAATTTTGTTCCCTGTAATTTTCAGTGTTTTTCCGTTCCAAGGTGATTTTTTGTCATTTGTGAAAGAATTAAAGTTGTAATTCACTATACTAAATTTTGTTCCTGCAATTTTTGAATTTGTTTTTATAATTTAACATTCTTTTTTTTTTTTTTTTTTTTTTTTTTCCTATTTTGTGACGATTTTTCTGGTTTTAACCTTTTAGTCTAGTATAATAAAGATTATCCTCTTTTCAATAAAGTTTATAGCAGTCTGTGGCAATTTGTTGACATTCATAAAAAGACTTCAATTTCAAACTTTTAGCCTAATATAGTAACTTCTGCCCTACATAATTTGTGAAATTTTAAGCAAATTTTTAGCAGCTTTTGTTTTGCGTTTTGCTGAAAAAAAAAAAAAAAAAAAAGTCAGTTAGGTTAATGTCTGGACTTTGGAAACCAGAATTTGAAACTTCGTACTATATTTATATATATTGTTCATATTAATTGCATTCTTATTTCATATACAGGTTTTTATTTAGTAAGAATTTAAAAGCTATAGTGCAAATGGTAAACATCAGCCTGTAGGAAAGAAATTTTTTAATTTACCACAGTCAATAAACATATAAAAATATGCTAATTATGAATGTTTTATGGCACTATTAACTGTAGAAGTAAGAAAACATGAATATGCCTGTCAATAGATTTTGTATGGATAACAGTAGGTATAATTTCAAAAACTATTTTTGGCTAAAATTATCAATAACAACAAAATTAAAGTGTTAAAGTACAAAACAAACAATAAGAGAGGAAAGAATTTTAAGTTTGATTATTTTAAGAGTTTGAAAGACTAAATAAATCTGACAGTTAAAATTTGGTTTACCTTCATTAATTTTATGGTTTTCCATCCATCTTCAACTGTGGAAACATTGTCATAGATTGTTTCAAAAGGTAAAAGGAGCTGATTCAAGACAAGCAACTTTCCTTTTTCATACTTAATTGCTTCTAAAGTCATTGTTAATAAATAAGGCAGCTACAAAACCCACTTCTTAATAGCCCTGAAAAATATATTTAATTATAGTTATTTTATTTAATATATTGCAAAATTTTTTTCAATAAAAACACACTCTTCATTAATTATTTTTATTTTGTTAGGTTTTAAAATGTGTAATTTGGAAATAAAATCAGTTCTTTAGAAAGGAAAACTGTAACAGAAAGAGTTAAAGAAGAATAAAGAGATAAAGATTAAAAATCAATTGTTTTTCAGTAACTACATTCTTGACAACATGATTTACAATATTGAATACCCTAAAAGCAAAATCAGGCAAAAAGTTAAATACTCTTTTCAAACTTTTTAATGTGTACTCAGATATATAAGATTAAAAGCAGTTTCATTTACATATTTGACACTAGCACTAACCATGCACAGTTGAATCTCATTAACTTGAACCTCAAGGGGAATCAAAATTTTGTCCATGTTAACAGTAATTCATGTTATCAGTATCAAGTCATTGGATTTGTTTTTATAGGGGATTGTGAAAACAATTTATATTAAAAATAATTCACAATAAGCGTATTCATGTTAAAAAAAATTTGACCATTCCATGAGAAATGAGCAAAAATTTTAAAAAGTCGTGGCCCCATGGTAACAGATTTTAATAAATTTGATACACAGGTTCCACTTATATTCAAATAGAGCTTTGCAAAATATCTTGACAAAAAATAAATTATTTTGGTACAACTTGGTTATCCTGTCGACCAATTTGCCAAATTATACAAATTGCAAAACTAAAAGCCAAATTATGCATATGGACATAATTTTTATTGTAAATAACGAAAAAACAAAAAATTAGTCGAATAATTAATAAAAATACAGAAAAAAAGTCGAAATGAAAATCACATAATGACGCTTTAAACATGTGTGTCATACTTAATGCCATTGAATGCGACATTCACGATCATCCATTATTGGCATTTAATCTTATAGTTTGGCAATAATTTTTTGGTTGAATGGATAACCAAGTAGTACCATTATTTTACCAGATTTGGATATTTAAAAAACTTGTGATATAGAATAGCATGTGTGCAATCGTCTAAAGTTGTAAGTTTGAAGTTTTATATCTTGAAAATTATTTAACAGAAATAAATTTTGCTTATAATATTATAACCTCTGAAAAATATTTTCTTATTTATTTAATAATAATAATCTGTTAATGCCATGATTAATTTTAAATTAACTGTAAAAATTGAAAATGTGTGAATTTTGAGAAAAATAGAAACGTTATAAAAATTAAAGGAATTAAAAAAAAACATGTATGAAATTGATGCCTGATGTAGAAGAATTATGCCTGCCACATAAAGATCGATTTCCCAAAGTTTGAAAGTTACCATTTATTTCCTTCAACTTCAATAAAGCTTAGAATCTTTAAAAAAAAATTGCAAAATCATAATTTTTCCTCTTATATATGCACAAAAAATAAAGGAACAATCTGACATTAACAATATTGCAGAGATATAAAGATTAATAAGTCCAGTCCATTATATGCTAGAAAAATTTCAATATTGCCTTTTGATTCCTAACATTAAAAAAAATGGGTTCAAAAAGGAATTTTGTTACATTCCACGCAAAATTTCTCTTTGAATTTGCACGCTTTTCTTAAAATATTGCACAATTTCAAGGAAAAAATAGTACTGCCATCTACAAGAATTTAAAATTACCAGATAATTATTTCTTCACTTCTCATTATTTTTAGTGTAATCCTGAAGATAAAAAGAAAATCGGAAAGAAAAGAAGAAAAGGTGCATTTGAATATTTAAAATAGACACTTTTATCTATAATATGAAATAATTTGAAAAGATATAACAGCTTTCTTTTATGTGTAAAAAAGTAATAGAATTATTGCCTTATCCCATCAATTTTTTCCTTATTTATTTATTTATATATATTTTTTTTGCATTAAGGAATATAATGGTATGTATGAAAATTCCTGTATTTAAAATATGTACTTTTATCTTCAATGCCAAACAATTTATAGTTATTACAGCTGTCCTTCTAGTTTAAATAAGTAATAGAAATATTGAATTTTTCCTTTTCTATATTTTTTTCTCATTAAAGAATAAATATTCAAATCCTAAATTACGCCAATCTCTTACTTTTTATCCATTCTTACCTAAAAATAAATGATATAGTTTTTTTTATTCCTAAGGCTAATAATCAAGATTAAAATTTCAAGCATGTCCACAGAAATTTGATTTTGTATTAATTTTTAATGTGAGTTTACATACTTGAATAAACTGTCCTGAAATGTATTATTTTGCATTTACTCATAAATAAACATGTTGTACTTATATGCCAATTTTCATTCAAATGTGTGACATGGCAACCACAGTTAATTCGCTCATTTTGTATGTAATGACCCTATAGTATTCCAAAATTAAAATAAGAAATACGAATGAATTCAGTTAAAATACATGAATAGTAATTTAAATACACTGAGATTTACATCTTTGTGCAGAAGAAAATAAATCATCTTAATAGCATTTTAAAGTGCCCCCTTGTGTTTAAAATAATTAAAAATAAAGAACTAAGTAAAAAGTGTAGAAATTGCTTTTCAGTAAACAGGTAAAAAAATAATGTGCAGTTATATAAAACTACATATCAATCATAAACTTAAAAAGATTAATTGAACTTAAAGAAAATAAGTGATTACATAAATAAAAATGAAAGTATGAATGCGAGAGAACCGGTTGAGATTTTCTATCCAGCCTATAGCAAATATAAGATGGATGCTTAATAAACCTTTACTCTACTGAGCTATTGTATCTAATCTCGCAGCTGAATACGCGAAACCGAAGGAATTTCTGCCAGATGTTATCATGTCATTTTATCTGACAAGATAGACGTTGAAGACACAGATGTTATGAGTCATTCATCTGGTTAAAAAGCGAAAATTAATTTCTCAAATTCATACTCAGTTTAAAAGAGGGAGAAGAAACGATTATCGGCTGTTTCCTATTCAATATTGTTGTTGTTGTTGTTATTGAGGCGCAATACGCCCAGATCATGGGGAGTAAGCCATAGCTTTTTACCCCTGCAGATCTACCAACAGGAGAGGTCCAGACGACCTACTAGGTCGAAAGTGCACTAGAGAGTTAATGAGGAAACCTAGCTAAAAGCGATTTGTCCTTAGAAGAAACGATACCAGATGCCGAGCCTGAGCTGCTCCAGCGACAGCCAAATCGCACAGCTGACTAAGGGTAGTAGTATCACCAGAGATCCCAAGACGCTGATATAGTATAGTACGATCAGTGGCGTACCGCCTGCAAGCCAGTAAGTAATGTTCGCAGGTTTCAGGAAGTGAGCACGTTGGACACAAGGGGGATTGGCAGAGCTTGAATCTGTAGAGTAACGCTCTGGTAGGAAGGGATTTCGTACGAAGGCGAGAGAGGAGGACTTCTCCCTTCCTAGGAAGCCGCAACTTTCTGTGCTCCCAACTTCTTTTAGTGAGATGAGCGAAGTCAGTTCCATATTTACCAAGGAGCCATTCGTTGGAATCTTCGTTACGGTAGAAACGACGAAGTCTCACACATAGATCTTCAGGGGACACCCACTTTATAGGATCGACTCGCAGACTGTGGGTGCGTGCCAACTTATCAGCAAGCTCGTTGGCATAGATTCCGACATGGCCGGGAACCCAGACTAGCTCAATCGAAGATACATGCTGCAAGACTGATATGAGCTTAGAATACACCATAGCGATCACACGGGGGGATTTATGATCCAAGGAAAGAAGGCTCGTAAGAACCGACCTACTGTCGGATAGCAGAATCAATTTGCCAGACTGAGGAGGAAAGTCCAAGGCGAACCAAATGGCCAGAGCTTCCGCCGTGTAAATTGAATTTAGGTTATTAACGATGCTTGAGTGGCCAAAATTCCGAGTAATGTCCCAGAAGGCTACACAAGTCTGAGAGTCCGACTTTGAAGCATCAGTAGCCATAACATGCCAATCCACCCGCGTGGACATGAAGGAGGAAAAAAGCTGACGTATTAGTGAAGGCTGAAGCTGTCTATTCTGGAACTCCAAAGAATCGGTGTGAACCTGGATACAGTCCGTAGGACGAGGATAGGGAAGGACCGCCGATATGATATCAGATACAGGAACCTGGAGCCGGATAAGAGTTTCTTTCAGATGATCAGCAAAGACACACAAGTTCGCATGGTCCGGATGAACAACAGACGAGATCGGCGAAAGAGGGCCGAGGGACAGGTGCCGAAGGAGGTAGCAGTTCCTATGGAGATCCTGAGACTTTGCGATTGACAGGGAATTAGCTTCCCGACGCAGGATCGGGATAGGCGTCCACCTAGGGAGACCAGTAGCAACTCTAAGAGCTGTGTTTAGAATGGGCTCTAACTTCTGCCTGGTAGAGGAGCATGCTAGCGAATAAATGGGGCTCCCGTGTTGCAACGTGCTCATAACAGTCGCCTTGCCGAGTCTAAGGAGATCATGAGTAGTGATACCACGGGAAACATGAGCCACACTTTTAAGGACATTCAGTCTCCGAACAGCCTTTTCTTTAATTAAGGAGATGTGGGAAGTCCAGTTGAGGTTGTGAGTGAAATTCAAACCTAGAATCCGGATATTGTGAACCCAGGGTATATCTTGGCCGTCTATACGAAGATGACTATCAGGGATCGTTTTCCTGGAGGAAAACACTATCGCCGAGCATTTGCTTGGGTTTAAACGAAGCTTCCAATAGGTACACCAGCGAGCTATGTCGTGAATGGTTCTTTGGACTTTAGACAAAACCTCTTCCAGGGAAGGGCCAAAACAGTAGACGTAAGTATCATCAGCATATACAAGCCCCTCCACATCGGGACCGATGGCATCAAAAATGTCGCTCATGTAGAAGGAAAACAGAAAGGGAGACAACACCGCCCCCTGTGGGACGCCCACGTCGATCTCCACCGGATCCGATAGCACTCCCTTCCAGCGAACTTGAAAGACCCTAAACGATGCAGAGTGAGTCCACTTGGTGAAATGGCCGTCAAGGCCTGCAGATAACATTTTCAAGGCAAGACCATCCGGCCAAATGGAATCATAAGCAGAGGCAATGTCGAACGACACTAGGACACCCACTAGCTTCTGGAGGCGAGCTGAAGAGATGTCTGAATAGAGTTTGGTTAGAGCCGGTGTACAGTCACGAAAAGGAATGAAACCGTAATGATTTGGATGGAAGTGATTCGTCCGAAGGATCCAGGCAATAATTCGTTTCAAAAGGATTCTTTCGAACACCTTCGAGGGAACCGAAGTAAGAGAAATAGGCCTGTAGGAGGCAGGCAAGGTACAATCCTTCCCGGGTTTCGGGATAGGGACAATGATGGACTCCCTCCAAGACCGAGGGATAACGCCCGAGCTCCAAATATCGTTGAAAATTGCCAGTAATTTCTGCAACCCGCTCTCGTCCAGGCACCGGAGAGCACGAAGTGAAATCCCGTCTTTTCCGGGCGTGCGATGAGAAGACCTGTTGATAGCATGTTGAAGTTCAGACAAACGAATAGGGCGACGGAGATTCGTATCAATATTTGCACTGAAGTCGAGTGGAATGAACCCATTCCCGTGGACCCTGCTGAACGATCTTGCAAACTCGTTCGACTCTTCGAAGGCACATGTCGACGTCAAACTTTGAATGGCAATAAAGTTATGTGACTCCGGGGGAGGCACTTTCCGGTTTTTCAACGCACGAATTATCTTAAAGATGGCCCCAGACGAAACTGCAGCTTTGCAAATTGCTGCCCAGTAGGTGCGTTTTGCATCATTTATTTCCTTCTTCAGGACGGCTGCAACTTTCTTATACCGACTCCAAGTAGCAGGACAGAGACACCTCCTCGCTTGACGGAGTAATCGTCGCTTTTGTCCCAACAGATAACTGCAACGGGAGTCCCACCACGGGGCTCCACTGCGCGTAAGAATCTTCGTCCTACGGCCACACTTCTTGAGGACAGCACTGCAAGAACTCTGGAAAGTTTCGTAGGAATTGGTAGAAGAACTCACAACAGCCTGGTTCAAGTGTCTCGTGACAGCTCCCCAGTCATAGCGGTAACGAAAATTATGGTGTATAGGAGTGATGATAGGCAAATTAAAGTGGAGTTTAATTGGACAGTGATCACTATCAAACGTATCTGGATGAACGAAATAGCTAGTATCGACGAACAGATCTGGAGAGGTAATGGATAGATCCAGCAGTGAAGCTCCTCCCGCAAAGTAGTGGGTCGGAGTACAGGAGTTGACAAGGCAAACATTATTTTTGATGATCCAGTCGATTATCATGGCACCCTGAGGGGTATCCTGGGTACCTCCCAAACTTGTGTGATGGGAATTAAAGTCCCCGATAATGACGAAAGGGGGGCGACAAGCTCCCAAAATTTTGTCAAGCCAAGGCAATTCCAGCTTACCCGGGGGGGAGTAGATGTTAATAATCTGAAGCCGGACGTTGTTGGGAAAGGAAACTTCCACACCCAGAGCTTCATTGTGGGCTGAGTCGACTGGCAGAACTATCCGACGAGACGAAAGGGCGCTCTGCACTGCCGTCAAAAGTCCACCGCCTTTTCTAGCAGTTCGGTCAAGCCTATACGCTTTTTTGCCGTGAAGCTGAAAATCGACGGAGGGATTAAGAAAAGTCTCCTGAAGTGCAACGATGCCAGCCGAGACGAAAAGGGAGTGGTGGAGCCAGGCAGAATTTGCCCGAACTCCTCTGACGTTCCAATGCACCAATGAAAGACTCATGAACAAAAAGGTTATTGATGACCAGACTGAGACCTGTCCAATTCCATAGGGCTGGACTTATTGGAGTCAGGAACGGAGTGGCGAGGAATATTTAAACTGTCCAGGGACGAGTTAGAGACAGAGGAATGACTAGTACGGAATTTTTTCATGTCAGGTTCGACGGAGGGAGGCGAGTTCTCTCCATCGCCAGGATTTTGTTTTAGTTTATCTTTCACTACATGAGTGATTTTTGGTTTGTTCGTGCTCATTGACGGTAGAACTTGTTGCTTTTGGACAGAATTGACTATTGTAGCACTGAGATCATGAAAGGCGTTGTGAATGCTTTGAATTTTATTTTCCAGGAGGGAGGAGGCCTGTTCAATAAAACTGCTACACTGTGCCGCCTGCTCGACCATTAACGACTGAAAAACTTCATATAGATTATGAGTGAATTGCTCCAGAGTTGCTTGAAAGTCTGATTTGGTGATATATTCGGAATGAGGTGGACTTTTAATTTTTGAGGCATATGTATTTTCCTCTCGACGTTCTTCGACACGAAATTGGCGTCTGGCCTCGGCGATGGATAGATGGTGTTCGCTCTTGAATTTCTGTATAAGGATTTCTTTTTGATATATGGGACAGGACTTATCATCAGCGCAATGCTCCCCTCGGCAGTTAGAACAAATTGGACTGTCGGCTTGACAATTTCCCTCATGAGACTGTCCACAGGTTCGACAAGAGATTTCCGAGCGGCATGATTTTGTGCTGTGGTTGTACCGCCAGCACCTTAGACAGGGGCGAGGCCGATCTACGAATATGCTTAATTTATGAATTTGGTAATATAATTTCACTTCACGGGGAAGTTGGGTACCCATCATAGTTACCAATACTGTGGTGGTTGGCACGACACCTGTGTGATTTTTCCTTAGAAATCGTCTGACTTCAAGACAGTGTACACCGTTGTAAATGAGCTCGTCCGCTATTTCTTCACAGGAAACATCGGCCGGGATGCCATAAAGAAGAAACCGAGACGTGACGCTTTCGAATTGAATACGTGGGGTTATTTGAATGTTCGCTAACGATGACATTTCTAACACCTGAATCGCAGTATCGACAGATTGGGTCAAAACAATTAATTTTCCTTGCTTTGTAGTTTTAATACTATCTATGGCTGCATGATTTGCTATTTGCTTCACAATATCCATTTTTAACAATTTGGGATGAATTATGGGAAAGGAACCGGATTTAGCTTCTAAAAACAACGTAATGACGTCATTCTTGTCAAGTAGTGAAAATTTAAGAAGTTCCGCCGGTGAATAAATGCTTTTATAATGATTAAAGTCGTGGGCCGGAGTGGCATTCGGGTTTGAGATTGAACTGGTCGTATCCATATTTGCTGCCTCTGTTGGCAACTGTTGCGAAATGTCGTCAGACATGGCACTCTAACACTAATGAAAAAATGAACGACAGAAAAGATAGACTAATTCAATAAATGCAGTACGAAACAATAACTTATTGAAGAAACAACAACAGAAAATAAACACAAGACAAAACTATGAACTGTCCAAACTGTTGTAGTTGGGAACCGCCCCCAAAAACAAAACACCACGCTTCCTAGGAAGCCTACATTTCCAAGCCGGTCGAAACACAAAGTCTTCTAAAATTCTCACTACACAAACCACCCAAGTCTACAAAAAATAGCTGAAACACAAACTCAAAATACGTAGCTCAATTCCCTCCTATTCAATAATACTTTAATTTATGTGTTTTTTTATTATTTTCATTTGACCATAAATACTAGCCTGTAGAGGCCACCGCGTTCCGCGTACTTGAGCATTTTCATTGGATCGTACGTTGGGAGCCGAAACTCGGAGTTAGCCAATCAGCGTACACCGTACAAAGATGCAATAGCAGTGTTTAGAAACTGAGTGAAGGATCAATGACGTCACGGCTTCTGATCACGTGAGCCGGCGACGTACAAACAAACAGCACAAGCGCATGCGCATGTTGCTTTGCTTCCGTGTTATCCATTAGCGAGTTTTTGATACTCTCTTATTTTTATTGCTTAATCTTTATTGTTACGTTTATCTTTATTACCAAAGGCCCTTTTCAGAGCCATATACATCTTTTGTTATCTGCTATCGTTATTATTTTTACGTCTTGTAGTGCTCTTGCTTGTTTTCAAAAACATTGCCTTCGAAAATGAGATCGCACGAGTGCGATATCTGCCGAAAAGTATTTTCGCGGCCTTCGCATGTAATTAGGCATAAAATAGATGAGCATAAAGTTGCTGTTGAAGAAAAAAATGCTCCTGAAAAGAAATATCCGTGTGATATATGCAAAAAAGGATTTACACGTCCAAGCCACGTGCGTCGGCACAAAGAAAGTGCTCAAATGGAAGTTCAAGAGAAACAAATAAACATTGTTTCAAAGACTTTGTTCCCATCCGAAAAAATTAATTTATTACCTAAGGAGACTGTTATACAACCTAAAGAATCGCCTGTGTTCTGAAGTGCATTCCTTTGATAGAAGTAAGCCTACAATATGACAATGCTTACAAAAATTGTACTTTATAGTTTTATATTCTTTATAGTGAAAAGAATTTGTTCTGAGAGATATGACAAAATAATGAGGCGAATTATAGTGAGCGAGACTATTTCTCAGGACATCTTTGAACATACTAGAACCACCCCCCAGGACTCTGGGGGTAGAATGTATTAGCCATGTTGTTTGTTTGTAAATAAAGTTTTTAATTATTGTATTTGTAATGTATTTTATGTGCTATTTCAATAAAGTTTGTTTTAACAAGGTTCTGAAATAAAGAACCGCAGAATGACTTAGGCCACATGGACACAACACTATATTTTAAGTTTAATTGTAAAATTCGAGACCCACATGATGTAATATTTATGTAAGATTCCATCTGTTCTTATAAGAATTGATTCTGCAATAATGTTATTACAAAAAAGGAATAGTTAGCTGCAATGCATTTTTGTGAAAAAATTAAATTTACAGAAACTAATATTTATGTGCTGAAAAATGGAATTTTTTTTTTTTTTTCACTTCTAAAAAGTGATAACTAACACAACACCTTTCGCAAAAAATTAAGGGGGGAAATAGATACCCCCATTTTTATACATCATTGAATCCCCTAAACTAATCAAGGATATGCTTTTTCACATAAAAAAAAGCGTATATCCATAATTCATAGCAAATCGAATAATTCTCCATAAAAAACCCATTTACATAATTTAAAAGGAGTTATCCCCCTTCTTTATGCTTAACCATTAAACTTCCAAAACTACTCAGATATTCGTGTTATCAAAAAGAATGTTCATCCAAAATTTAAAGCAAATAGAATAATTCTGCATAAAAACTCATTTATCAAATTTAAGGGGGTTTGAGGTAATTACCCTTATTCCTTTTATGCTTAACCAAAAAAAAAAAAAACAACAACAAAACACAGCTAATCAGGGAAGCATCTTATCAATGTGAACCTGTATCCAAATATTAAAGCAAATTGGTTAATTCTGCAAGAAAAATCATTTGCCTAAATTAATTGGGGTAGTCCCTCCGATCCCCCATTTATACTTATCAAATGAACTCCCAAAACAAATCAGGGAAGTGCCTGATAAGAATGAACCTATATCGAAATTTTGTAGCAAATCTGTAAATTTTGTGTGAAAAACCCATTAAACTAAACTAAAGGGGGGGAAGAGTTAACTCCCATTTCCCCCTCTTAGATTTATCCGATGAACTCGCAAAATTGATCATGGAGGTGTCCTCATCAGATTGATCTTATGTCTAACACTTGAGTGAAATCTGATAATTTTTCATGAAAAATCCATTTATCTAAATTCACGGGTCAATTTAGAAAAAGAAAGTTGCATAGCATGAACTGCTATACAAAGTCAGTTTTGAATAGCAGTTAGACACTTTTGTATAGAAAGTAAAAAATAGCTAACGTAACTTTTAAATCTTGAAAATTTACAATTTTTTTTTAAAAGCATAAATGAAAGCGCTGTCTGTTTCGATGCATAAATAAAGTAAAAGGATTGCAACACGCACGTCAAACTTCTATGAGCAAACGCCGTGATTAGCGAGTAACCATGATTCAGTAATCAGCCACAGCGTCAGGGTGGGAACAAATCATGTGTTTACTAGGAAAACTGCACCCAGCAATGGCATCTTGCTGTACTTCCATTGTAAATAAACACTTGGGGAGAGTGAAAACACAATGTATGTCGTGTAAAAACATCTTTAAATTTTAACTTTTAAGTGTTCATGACATAAAGGGTGTGGGAAATATGCATCGCAATGATTGCGATTTAATGCATTTCTTGGATCACATTTTAGTTAAATTTAAATCATAAATTGCGATGCGATACCGCTTAAATTGAACCCTGTCTAAATTGAAGGTGGGGCATTAGCCCCCCGTTCTTCCTCTTTATACTTATCCAATGAACTTCCAAAACTAATTATGGTGGTTCGCTCATCAGAATGATCCTATATCTAAAATTTGAATGAAATCTGATAAATATGCATGAAAAACCCAATTATTGATGTTAAGGGTGGGGAATCTGCCCGCCGTTTCGCCTCTTTATAATTATTCAATGAGCACCTAATACTAATCACAGAGGTGCTTCATCAGAATGATCCTATGTCTAAATTTTGAGCAAAAACTGATAATTCTGGATGAAAAACCCATTGATATAAATTAAGGGGAGAAGTATTAGCCCCCATTCCCCTGCTTATATTTATCGATTGAACCTTCAAAACTAATCAGGAAGTGCCTTATCAGAATATATCTGTACCCATAATTTCAAGTGATTTGCATATTTTTATCAGGAGCTATGGCATTACACATGTACATACATATAGAATAGGCGGGCGCATAAGCTTTCAGGCTTCGATAGCCTGTGAGTTAAAAATCATTATTACAGTATCATCTTGTGGCGAAATATTTTCAAATTGAAGAAAGACCTGACAGGCATTCCCAGAAACGTATCCAAAGAAATTTGGTTTAATTCTATGCATAACTTCATACAGTGTTTGATGTAGAATAATCTAAATGGCACAAAAATAGTGATTACAGCACCCCCTTACAGTAAAATGTTTCCATATTGAAGATGGACCTGCTGGCTACAGCCAAAAACATGCATAAATATTTGGTTCACTATATGTATAACTTCATACACCTTTTTGATGATATGATGGCGACAATGGGACAGACAGATTTTGAATAAACATATTTTTGGGGTTATTGGATCCTTAAAACATATAAATTCGTCGAAAAAAATTGGTTATATTACTTTCTTCTAGCAAGCATAGAAGAAAGTAAAAAATGTTTGTTTAGTTGTTTAACTCAAAAACCAATTAATCCATTATTTAAATTAAGTGAAAGAAAGAAAATTAATAAAATCATAGTTTATTAAACAATTTCAAATTTTATAAAGGCTAAAGACAGAAAATCAATATTTAGGCATGCATAAATAATGCATGTAAAGGTAGCATACAACCGTTTCGAATCTACTACCATTCGCTCCTATAATTGGTATATAAGCCTGGACTTCTCTGTCGCTTTGCTCAGCTTAGCTTTTTCTACATGCTGAGTCTTGCACTGATGAAGAATCTTGATAACAGATTCGAAACGGCTGTTTTCTACCTTTTCATGCATTATTTGAACATTTCTAAATGTTGATTTTGTATCTTTATACATTTTTACAAAAAGGCTTTATTTCCTATTTTCACTTCAAATTTTGTTTTACAATCTAAGATACAATTTTCTTAAAGATATAAACGTAAATTCTTGAATTTATTAGAGTTTAAATATAAATAGTAAGGAAAGCTGGCAATTTTTTAAACTTTTGAGAATTACCTTTTATTCCTTGATAGAGAACTTATTATTTCATCTTTTGCATTATAAACAAAAGTTTTTCGGCATTGTTTGCGATCAAATGATTACTGTTATTCATCCATATTTGCTTTGCTGCATTCTGCCGGATATCCGATAGAGAAGTCGGATATCCGGAGATATTTCAGATATTGAAAAATCAGCCGGATATCCAGTACATTCCCAACAGTCACCACGGCGAAACAAACCTTTCTGTCACAAGACTTTGTCAAATGGTGACCGAGACCCTACTGTGAAAAATGGTGAAAATAACATTTAATAATTTTTCATACTGCAACGTTCACAATGACTTTGAAATTGAGTCTCCAGATGAGAGATCAAACTAGAGTTTCAATGAAACAACATTGTAAAGTTACTTGGTGACTCGCCACAAAGCAATGGCTGATCTAAGGGGGGGGGGGGCGATCGCCCCCCAGCCTTGGGCCCATAAAGGTTTTCAAACTAACATGAGAAACCGTCATGGAATAGGACTTGGACTGAAGCTCAAGTTTGGCGCAGCGCGGCAACAATCTGAACATCAATTCATGAATCAGGCAATAGCAAAGGGGCAATCGCCCACCCTAGGGTCGGGCTGGATCAGGTCTTATAATTTTTAGAGCCGGGCCGTATCCTGATATTTATTTTTCTGCCGATTTGGGGCCCCACCAGTGGCTGAGAGGTTCTGACCGCTGGGTTTGAACCCAATCGTGACTGTCGGCATAACTGTTTGGAGTTTTTGTGGTTTTCTTCGAACCTTGCGTAAATACAGGTTAGGTTCCCTTAGAAAGACCCATCACAAAGAGCACCCCCCCCCCCCACGCCTGGGCCTATATCCCTAGCGTAGATAATCGGCCGACAAACATAAACGAAAACCAAACCTGCCAATTTAGGTTGGGCCAGACTTCTTTTTCTTCAGTGTTGAATTCAGACACTTCTTGGGTTTCAGTGACTCCGGGGTGGGGGAATTGTAGCGACGCTTTGTTTGGATTTGCGAAGGATTATTTCCTAAGATAAATATTTGAAAGTAAAAATATTTTTACAATTTTTTTGAATCTTTATTAAGCAAAAATTTTATTTTATATTTTGCCATACTTTAAAATGTAAATTCAGCCCAATTCCATAAATTGTTTTTAAACTGCAAGCATATTAAAAATAATACTAATAGTAATTACTTCTTAACAGTAAATATGTTTCATTTGGTTTAATTTTCAATCTTAAAATTAGAATAACACTTTGTATAATGAATTTAACAATTAATTCTATCTTTTTACAATTCTTTTGTCGCCACTTTACAAAAAAATAATCATAATATAATTCTTATAAAATGCGCTAAGTATTGTCTGCATAAATGAAATAATGATTCATATAATAAGAATAAATTGTGTATTCGGATTATTCTCTGCAATAGTGCAAAAAGTGTTTCCCAGCCATATAAATGCTCTAAATTTCAAATTTTTATTTATTTATACTTTTATTAGAAGGTCTAAAGTTTGTTCAGTGGCACAGCCAAGGGGGTAGTTTTAGGGTTAAAACCCCTCCCAGAGCTGAGAAAGATCGCTATAATTGTTGCTTATATGAATGAAATCCAAACTTAATATTTAAATGTTTTGGCGCATTTCAGAATCTGCCACTTTATTGAAACAGATTTCATTTAAAAAAGTGATTCAATTAAATGGCGAAAATTCTACTTAAAATTGTGAAAGTGCATATTACATGAATCAGTTAAGTAAAAATTGGTTATTTGAACTAAATTACTTTTCTTAGATGCTTCATGTTAAAAAAAAAAAAAAAGATTTCCGGCCACACACATGCTCTTTGAGTTTAAGTATTATACAGTAAATATTCTAATTAGTACTGATTCTATTAACCGGCGATTCAAATAACCTTTATCAGAAGCTCAAAACCCCCCTTAGAACCGAATTCTGGCTGCACCACTGAGTTTGTTTATTAGGGGCAGGGCATAAAATTTAAAAATAAGCAAATTTAATATTTAAAAATGTAAGATATATCATGCAAATATCATTCCCTCACCTCCCCCCAACCCATACTACCATACTTTACTGCCTGACTTTTACCATTCAGAAATAAAAATAATTAAAAACACCCTAACCAAAATAAAGTTCTTAATGGACTCTATTCTCCGTTTGAGTTCGAAGCTGTATTTCGGCAATATTTCCCCAAAACACGTGACCTCACGTCACCAAAATATGCTCCGTGACTACTCTATGGCATACAACGACGAGTGGGGAAACGCGGTGTTGTATAATTAATAACTATGATATGGGGGGATGTTTCCCCAAACCACGTGACTTTGACGTCACAAGAATAGGGTCCATTGGTACCTTACAAAAAATTTTAAAAATATTTTTTTTTACTATAATTATGTAGTCTACTCAATCAATTATATGTTTCCCCATGTTAGACTATCATTCCATCACACCTTGCTATTATCGCAAATGTCCTATCACTAAAGATGAGCAGCAGTCTAGCATTCTTCACAGAGAGGAAGCTAATTTGAGTACTTGTCAGTCCAGCATTCAATTAAAATACATTTTTTTTATTTATTTAATCATGATTCTATCTGTAATTACTAAATCCACAATTTATTTTCTCTTCTGAAAATATACATGTTTAATTTTTTGTTTGCTAAAATGCGTCCGTTATGGAAAAATATGTAAAATGAATTAATTAAAATAACAATTTTTAAGGTTTTTCTTTAAAAAAATAATATTGTGCAAATCTACAGATCATAATTTACTTTTATGTATAATTTCAAGTCAAAATATTGAATAGTTTTTTTTGTAAAGTGTACGACAAAATGTAATTTGTTAGTCTAGTAGAGGATTCGCTTCGCTCATCCTAATAAATGAATGATCGAGAAATCTCTTGATCTATTTCAACAACCAATTGTCAAAATCTAAAATATTTTGCTTTGGCTGATTCTTTTTTTTTTTTTTTTTTAAATGCCTTTACTGATTAATGAAATGTACTACAGTTTTATACGAGTAAATGCCATATTTATCAATGGCAGATCTGCACATTTCGTGATATATTACAATGAGCAATTGGTGAAACAAAGATTTATTAATTCATAGTACTAAAGGAATGTGTGTTTTTTTTTGTCATGACTGACTGAAGAATTTTCTTTTTCAAACAGTATACTTTACAGACGATTTCTATTGGTGATCTATTAACAAAATATGTAATTTTTTCCCAATGACTGACAAACATAATCTATAATTTTTCTTTGGAGATTTACAGACAAAAATAATTTTTCGCACTTGAATGGCAAAGTTTCCAATACTGCGACAAATAAAAGAAATTTGTAATTTCTTTTCTTTTTCATAGGACTTACAAAATTAGTGATTCTGTACACAGTTAAGAGTGATTAACAAAATTCATGATTCTTTACATAAGTGATTGGCTATATATACATTCAAAGAAAAATCACATTTGGATTGCAGAATGTCACAGCCGAAATAAAAGATAGTCATAGCGTGCTGAAAAATATAGGAAAAAAAGGAATTTTTTCAAATTTATAGGAATTATAGGAACACATCTAGGCCTATGTGAATTAAAGGTACCTTTTTGAGGAAAGTTTCATTAAAAAAAAAAAAAATCAAGAAAAATATACATTTATGGTGCATATTTAATTATACATTACTGATAATAATTTTTATTACTTATACGTTTTAATATTCTATTATATTGTAAATATTCATTATAATTTTCATTGCATTATAACATTCAAATTAAATTTTTAAAATTAAAACAAATAAATGACCAGAAATTTGAAAAAAAAAAAAAAAAAAAAAAAAGAAAAGAAAGAAAAGTGTTACGAGTATCGCAAAAGTAATTTTAATAACATTATTCTATTAAAGCTATGAGTCTAAGTCACAAAGTGAATGACAAAAGAAGTTTTACGTTAAACTCAAATACATTTAGTTTTAAAAGCTATTACGAAACATTGCCGTTCCACAAACATATAATTGAACACAGAAATAGCATGAAATATGGAAGAAAAAAGTAATTTCCCTTTTTTTTAATCCCAAAATTCAATATTTTAATATCAGCTAATGATTATTCACTACATTAACAAGAAATTTTGAATTATAACACCTTTAAAACAAGCTAAAAGAGTGTAATATGTAATGTATAATTGCTTCAAAATCATTTTCTTTTTAATCTTATTTCTCTCTCTCTCTCTCATCTCATGTCTTCTCATGAGATAGTGTTGTGGTGTATATGGCGCGTAGCGCCATTTATACCAACTTGGTCCTTAATAATCTTATTTTCAAGGTGTTTTTGTTTATTTTTTACAACCTTACGAAATGAAAGTTTATAGTCTGCGCGCGCAGTTTCAGACAGTCAAGAACCCATTTCAAATACCTTTGTACGGTGTACGCTGATTGGCTAACTCCGAGTTTCGGCTCCCAACGTACGATCCAATGAAAATGCTCAAGTACGCGGAACGCGGTGGCCTCTACAGGCTAGTACCATAAATAAAAAATAGTCTATTTTCTTTTTCGATAACCATGATTTGATTTGAATGAACAATGCTTTGAGGTCTATAGCTACAGTGGCTGTTACCTCGAATGATCCATAATACACAGAAACTATACAGAACACTTTTATTATTACAGGAAATACAGTACATACATTTAATACACATCACAGGGACAACACAGACACCCATGCCGCTAGCTGGATTCGAACCAGGGTCCAGCGGTGTGGGAGGAGCTGACGCTACCGACCACGCCACTGGATCGGCTTCGATAACCAGATGGCAGCATTGTTTTGTTTGGTTTAATGAAGTAACAATATGTTTAGTTGTTATAATCCTACTAAATTTATCACATTTGCATCAACTCGACATTAATCGATTTTACATGAATCTTTTAGATAACATTTCTGGTGTGTTTTTTTCTGTCCGTGTTCTTTTCTTTTCTTTTCATGTATACTTCCCCTTTTCTTGGAATATTTGAAATAAAGTTTAGAGTCTGTTCAGAAGTGCAGCTCACGCCACGCGCGCGTTCAGAAGATTGTGCCTGGAGTAGGTCTTATCGAGAAAGGAATTTTAAAATAATTCAATTGCATTATTTTTGTGACTCCAAACAGATAACGCCAACGAGTATATTTCTTTATCTTTCCAAAATATAGTTTTCCTAACAGAAATTCATATCTGTGTTCCCTCAGATAAAATTTAAAATATTCGGGTAGAGCATCACGTGACGCACTTTATCCATTTTAGCCCGTTCAGCGCAAGGCCGTAGCCAGAAAAATATTTCGGAGAGGGTTTTGGAATACTATTTTTATAATTGTCCCATTATATCATAGGAAACGCGGTAGCGTTTTGTATAATATGTTTAAGAAATGGAAAATGCAAACGTCTTTTTGAAATTTCTGACGAACCATCAATTGACGTACGACAGTGATTTTTTTTTTTTTTCAAAAGATAGAACTCGACGAGACGAATAAAATGATAACATTAAAAAAATACTATAGTTTACTGCAGTTTTTTTATTTAACTTTTAACGATAAAATGAAGACATAAAATTCAACAAGTGATAGCTAACGATTCTGTGTATGGATATCCATCCACAGAATCGTTAGCTATCACTATCAGTTGTTGGGCAATGAATAAAAAAAAATCTACAACAGCAAAAACAAGAAACTGGAGTTTTAAGATAGAAATTCGATTTTCTCAGCAATCGTCAAACATACAAAGATGAAAAAAAACAAAATCTTTTTTAAGTTTTACCAAAAGGATTAAAATGAACCATAACTGCAGTTAATGTTAACTCCAAAGACTATAGTCTTTTTTCTTTTCTTTTCTTTCTCCTTTTTCTTTCCATTTGGCTTTTGCAGAGTTCCGTTCCAAACCGGTTTCTCAGAAATTGCATTTATTTTTTCAATATGCTAATGAAATAAAACAAATTTCGAATCCATACAAGCTGGCAGGTATGTTGATCTGTTCTTAATCTGTTCCTGAACGCACAGAACCCAGACGTGAAGTGAACCATTCATGATAAAACTCCACTCCATGTTTCTGCCTCCTGAGCTCGCGCGTGCACTGCGCGTAATATATCTCGAACGTACCCTAAATGATTGTAAATAATCTAGCATTGTGCAATTCTATGCAACCTATTAACCAACCCATAGAGGAATGGATTAATAATCTTGAACTAACCAGTCTGTGTGCTGTTCAGATTTAAAAACTAGATTTTCCTGTTTCTGAGATGTGATAAAACTCATTTTGCAAGAATGAATTCTTCTTTACAAAGTTTGTGATTATATCAAATATAATATATACACTTTGTTATAAAATAGTATAAATTATCTGCATAGTTTTATATTGTTTTGGTTCAAACCATGTATTTAGAAAAAATAAATAAATATTTGTTTGATTATGTTTAAATGTCATTAAAATTGGTGCGATCTTAGAAACAACTCCTTCTTGGCGTGATTTTATATGTACATATATGGGATACATAGTGGAGACTGGTACACAGCGGTCCACTTTTGTAGTTTATATTTTTTCTCCTTTTTAGTGGAATTCCAGTAACATTCCTTAAGCATTTTTACATCTCTCAGATATTTTTCAGAACATAGCTATAAGTAAATGTTTAAGATATATATATATATATATATATGTAATACATTCTTTAAATGGATCAGTGTGCCCAAGGAATTATTCACACTATTTCTCTATTAAATATTATTCGAAATACAGTAAAATTAATTTTTTATCTGTTTCATAGGGACAAGTCCGATATCCTGTGCTAGATTTTTGGCGGGTTTCTTTGGCGAGCTTTTTGGCGATAAGCTATTCGATGCTGTGTGTGTTTTTTAAAATGCACTTCCAACAATTACTACAACCAGGGTTGGCATTTTTGCCGGCAAAAAGGTATTTTTGCCAGGACAGTGGAAAAAACCAGGGAAAAAATGGAAAAAACCTATGTCTTTAATGTGTAATAAAATCTGCACGCTAATAAGGATAGTAATGGTATAAACAATTAAATTTAACAGTGTATTATTTAATATTTTAATTTCATTTGCTAATTAATATTAAATATTTTAAATCTTTAAAAAAAAGGTGGGATTCAGTCTTACTTAGGAATTTAAGAACAAAATAAAAAATTACATATCTAATTTTTTTTACTTTAAGTCAGGGATATGTTTAGGAAAATTTTAGGTCCTTTAAAGGACCCTTCACAAAATTCTTTAACCTCAAACAGGATTCTTCATAAAATTATTTGTCTCTAAAATCGAAATTTCACCTTTAAACTGAACTTTTCACAAATTTAATCATTTTAAAATAAAATCTGGCCTGTTAATAAGCATTTGAACTCACCAAAAAATATATTACTTAGCTTCTCTATATGTGAAGGGTAGAACCTGAAAACCTGATAATTTAAAATTCACAAAACTGTCTAGAATTTTCACAAAGACGAGAAAAGTCTAGACAGACCCCTGTAAGTAAAGTATTTTATCAGCCATTAACATACATATTTTTTTAATTATCAAAAGATTTTCACTTACAAATATGTCCAGCAAGCAGTGCTGCTATTAAAAGATTTTTTTCAAATTTTTCATTTGTGCAAACTGAGATTCGAAATACTTCAACAGATACTCTTTCAAAACTTGTTTACTGTTATGCCATGCTAAAGCAGCAAAATTTAGGTTGTGAGGAAGATATTGCTGAAATATTTGAAAATTAATAGTTTTCTGCTTTAAATATAATTTTATATTAAATTAAATTTAGGTTACTATAACTGTTTCTTCGAATTTCTAACATATATAAACTATAAATATAAATGCTTTACTCAGTCTCAACAGTTCTATTATGTGAATTAATAATTGTATAAGCATGAATAAATGAAGTTTCTATTTATTTATATTAAAATTGGTATTTTTTTCATTTATAATCTTGTTATAAAAGTTAGTATTCTTTCATAAAGTGCATAATTATACTTATTTAACTTAAAATAAATTTAGAATAATATTGATTTTTTAATTAAGTATGCAGTTTATTTTTTCTTTTGTGAAATATTTTTCTCTTTCTGGGGAAAAAATTTAAATGGACAGCCTATTTTTGCCACTTCTTTGGCAAAAACCTATTTTTGCCGGGACGGTTTTTACCAGGTTTTTTCCACCTTTGGCAAAAACTCGTCAACCCTGACTACAACATATATTGTGATTGGCTGTCTAGGATGTAATATCATCTATCCATTAGAATAAGACGTAGTATGTTTTCTACACCCCAAAAAGGGTACAGTCAAGTGGCTGTAGTTTAAGGAAAGAATAGGTGGGGAATTGTAAACAAAATAATTCTAAATTTTCTGCATTTCTCTATTGTAAGAGTCGAAATATGGCTGTTGTGTTATCCATGATTAACTACATAGTAAAATACATAAATATATATACCTTTAAAATTGATTAAAATTCAGAAAAATGCATCAGAACATGTGCTCTTTAGAACATTGCATCACATGGAAAGAAAAATATTTATTGGGAGTTACCAGATTCATATTTGCAAAGTTTAGTCATTATAAAATTCAGTTTTTTTTTCTGTATTTCACTTGTTTTGTGGAATTTTCTCTAAAATAAGTTACAAAAATACTTTTATTTATATAAATTATTACAAACCATGCATTTGCTGTACCATTGGACACAGTGTTGAATTCAGGGGGGTGGCCCGAGGGGATATTTCCCCCACCCCAGGAGCCACAGAAATCCCTCCCGAAGAAAAGTGTCTGAATTCAACATTGATTGGACATGTTCCAAAGTGCAATTACCCCATGGTTTAAGTAAGATCAAAATTATAGTAAATATAGAAACACTACATTACTTTCTAACCATAGATTATGATTAAGTGGTTTACTGTGATAAGCTGTGTTTATTTTTTATGTGGATAGAATGTATATTCATAGAGAAATCAAAGCTGGGTCATTCCATGTCAGATCACCCAGACCATGGCACCCACCATCACCAATTTTGATAAAATTCAGAGAATTTGTAGAATTTTTAATGCTGATTTCAAAAACATCAATTATATTGAAATTGATCAAACGGTTTGTGAGTTATGAGCTTTTAAATAGCTCCCAAGATGGCCGATTTGCCACCATTTTGAATAGCACATGTGGCAACAAAAAAGTCCATAACTTCTTTCAGGTTTAAGCTAGAGCTTTCAAACTTTTTTTGTTTTGTTCAGAATAAAGTAAACTTTCATTTAAACAGATTTTTGTGAACCTCATTTTATAAAAATGCTGTCAAAAAATGACTTTTTGTCATTTTTTTAAGTAAAAAAAGAGGCAACTTTAATGGCTGATTTCCCCCAATGTACCCCCTTCAATTTTCATCTAATTGCATAAACAAGCAACTCAAAGTTTGTTTTGATGACTAATAAAAAAAACTTAATGGGCAGTTCACAGGCTTTTATTTAAAAAAATAAATTCAATTTTACTGACTTTCCCCAATAACAGAAAACGCAAGATAATGAGTTGACATTTCTTTTATTACCAGAAATATTTATATATATTTACATCCAAAAGTTTGATAAGGTTCTATGTTACTTAAATATGTATGTTTAATGTGGCTAAAAAAGGAGAATCCCCTATAAAAAAGTGAATTAATAGGAATGCCAATAATGTATTTTTGCAAGACAAAGAAGTACTTTCCTGACAAATTGAAATCTATTGCAGGGTTTCAATAAATTATAAGTAAAAAAGATATGATAGAAAAAACTCTACAAATCGGTACATTATATAACAAAATCATACTTGTATATAATAAAAAATGTGATAAAATTAAAACTCTTAAATAAAAAATACAGTAAATAAAAGTTACACTAGTCTACATATCAGATGATTAAGAACCAATGCACCCCTTTAATGTATTTTTCTATGCTAATTACACAACTGTTCTTAGTTTTCTTCTATCACGTATAGTTTGTTTGCGATCAACCAGAGGTGATTTCTAAGATTCATTGCCGAGAACAAGCATCATGTAATAGTCACAGATAATGTAAATGTATACTTGTGGATGCTTGTGAACTTATCTAACGACTTTTAGAATACAATCTGATTGTATTTAGCATGAGATAGACAAATGATTTATCTGCAGTGACTTCAAATGTACATTAATGTTATTGGCACAAAAAGCTGTGTATACAAAAATGCTTTGCTTTCTATGTGAACGGGACAGTTCGGCAAAGCAAAATCATAGGATTTTCTGATTTGTTTTTAAATTCATTTTTGCTCACAAACGCATTCAATTGGCAGGTTCTATATATATATATATAAGGCATACTCTATTAAAAAATTCTGTCAAAGTGGGCCTTTTGAATTGAATTTAAGTGATGGTACTGGAAATGGAAAAAAATGGTCATACTGAGAAAATAATTCTTGTATATCAAGATCTAATTTATTGAACAAAAAATAAAAACACAGGTTGCAAGGCTGCTACAGGCGACTCTTTTTTAATTCTAACTGGCACCAACCACTTTCTTAAAAATGAAATCCATAATAGGTGCTTTGATAACATTTGCAAGTAAAATATACTTCAAATTTTATATTAGAAAAATACTGGTGCACACAGAATATAAAAATAGTTGCCTGTAGCAGCCCTGAGGTCGCTTATAAATCTCTGAAAAAAAAAATCACATCAAGTATCATGTTTTTACTTTTAAAAATGAATCTGAAAATGTGTTAGAAAATTTTGAGTTGTTGAGGGTGCAAAAATATTTTTTTATATACACTGCCTTAACATAATTGTGATAAAACCAGTTCTTACAGAAAAATTAAATTTTAAAAAGAACCAGATAAAATTGTTGAACTAGGTTTATATCTAAATTTGATTTAGTTTTTGTTACTGAAACAAGTACAGTAAACTATCTCAAATCCAAAACCCTAAAATCCACAACTCTAAAAAATCTGCATATAATGTACGGATGTAAATAATGAAACATTCAGTTCAGATATAGGGACAAAATTTGACTTTTATAATTTTATATCAATTCCATTTTATTTTAATTTGTAACTTTTGTTAATAGTACTGAATTCATGTTTTTTTTTTTTTTTTTTTTTTTCCACGAAGGAAAAGAAATATATTCTGAAAAAATTCAGATTTTTCTTATATCATTGGTAATCACAATCTTCTTATCAAATATATTTATGTATTAGTCAAGCTTTTTTGGTTATTAAATCTAAATCTGGCTAAACCTGAAAAAAAAAAAAAAAAAAAAAAAAAAAATATTTTGCGATTTTGTTGAGAATTAGTAAGTATCTTTATGAGGTACATTAGTAACTACATTGAATAATTTAGGAAAGATATATTTCATGTTTATAATGAATATTTAATCATATATTATTGATTATTAACGTGATCCTTACTTTTAATATTTTAATCACTTTGAAAATTATCTAAATTTTTATTATTTTAATTTATTACTTATTTTAATATTTTATTATATTGTAAAGCATTCATTTTAGTTTTGATAGCATTATTAATTGCATTCAAATTCCTGTTTAAAAAAAGGTAAACAAAGTAATGACCGGAAATCGAAAAAATTCTAAAATCCACAAAACTTCTGGTTCCAAGCTGTGCGGATTTGAGGGAGTCTACTGTATTTAACCTCAAAATTTATATCTGCCTGTTGGCAGGGATTTTTAAAAATATTAATTACCTTTACTTTAAATTATTATTGATGTAGATATATATTTTAATAGCATGTTTATTGTGTATGTGATATGTTATTTTGTATTAATTTAAAGTACCATAATTTTTATTTAAGAGTTGCAATTTTATTGTTTTTTGTATAATAAAAGTATGATTTTGTCATAAAATTCAACTATTTGTAGAACTTTTTCCATCATTTTCTTTTTATTCATAATTTACTGAGACTGCAATATATTTCAATTTGTCCGATTGCAAGAATCCATTATTGGTATTCCTATTTATTCCTATGGGATTCCCCTTTTTTAGGCACATTAAATGTATATATTTATGTAACATTAAACTTTATCAAACTTTTAGATGTAAATATGTATGATATTTCTGGTAATAAAAGAAATATCACTATTATCTTGTGTTTTCTGTTATTGTGGAAAGTCAGTAAAATTGAATTTATTTTTTAAAATAAAAACCTGTGAACCGCCCATTAAGTTTTTTTATTAGTCATCAAAACACACTTTGAGTTGCTTATTTATGCAATTAGATGAAAATTGAAGGGGGTACATTGGGAGAAAATCAGCCATTAAAGTTGCCCCTTTTTTTACTTAAAAAATGACAAAAAGTCATTTTTTGACAGCATTTTTATAAAATGAGGTTCACAAAAATCTGTTTAAATGAAAGTTTACTTTATTCTGAACAAAACAAAAAAAAAATTGAAAGCTATAGCTTAAACCTGAAAGAAGTTATGGACTTTTTTGTTGTCACATGTGCTATTTCAAAATGGCAGCAAATCGGCCATCTTGGGAGCTATTTAAAAGCTCATAACTTACAAACCGTTTGATCAATTTCGATATAATTGATATTTTTGGAATCAGCATTAGAAATTCTACAAATCCACTGAATTTTATCAAAATTGGTGATGGTGGGTGTCATTTTTGGAAAAATCTGGGTGATTTGACATGGAATGACCCGGCTTTTATAAAAGCAGTCTCAAATTTTGTCAAGTTTTTTGCTTATAATTTGTAAGGTTTTTAATACAAAAAAATGTTCTTTTCAGAAAATATGACGAACAATATTGTACACAATGTCCTGTAATCAGATTAAAAAAATTGTATGAAAAATGAGCAGGTTTTCTAAATAATGTTTCACTGCACCTGCATGAATGCAATCAAAATATAATTTGCATAACATGTTTACTAAATGTACAGAACAACTTTTGTGAAAGTCTCAAAAGCATAGGTTGAAAATTATGGTTGATAGAATAACCTCAAAATCTGTTGTTTCCAAAATGAAGCAAAAAAGATTAGGGGATACATATGCATATATCCATTAATTAATGTCAGTATAGAATATATAATATTGCACATATTATTATATTTGGGTACAGTCCCTCATTTTTTTTTGCTTCATTTTGGGGACAACAGATTTTGAGCTTATTCTATCAATGATAATTTTCAGAATTTTTAAGTTATGTGTTTGAGACTTTCCCAAAAGTTCTCTACATTTAGTTAACACAACATGCAAATGAAATTTTGATAGCGTTGACACATGCACAGCGGAAAAATTATTTACTAAACTTGCTCGTTTTTTATACTATTTTTATTATTTTTTAATTCCATTACAGGGTATTGTGCACAATACTGTATGTTATACTTTCAACAACGTACTTTCCTTTTTCTGGGCCGGGGAAATATCCCCTCGGGCCACCCCCCCTGAACTTTCTTTATACAAACGTATGTTATACGTTTTTATATTAAGAAATCTGCAAGTTATAAGCATAAAACTTAGCAAAAATTTGGACTGTTTTTATAAAAATGTTAATTTTTCTATGAGTATAAGTGCTGTCCTCATTACAATGAACACAGTATATTAAAATAAGCCACATATCATAATCTACAGTTTGAATGAGTTTGCTGCATCAATTTTAACAGGGTTATCCAAAAGATTTTTTTTTTTTTTTGAATTTGTTGATGGTCCCCTATTAGGTTTCGAGAAAAAAACTTCAGTAATATATGACCTGTACTATTATGTTTACACACCTGGAGTTTCAGGATAATTCCTCATGTATTTTTCTAAATATGTAACAAAATGTCTAAAATCATAAGTAGCTGGTTACCTTTAGCCATATAGTGTATAAAATATATTTTTAGTAAAATGGAGATTAATTTACACATTAATGGTATTCAAAATCGAGGTTCAGCAGAAAATTTCGTCTAGTAGAAAACTTTGTTAAATCTCTACTCTGTTAAGGAAAAGGTCAACAGTTTATATAAAATAATATTGATAAGCATATTAAAATGATTCAATGAAGCCTTCATTAACATATGACACTAAATAGTTTCATTAAAAAAAAAAAAAAAAAAAAAAAAAAAAAAAAAAAAAAAAAAATTGCTAATTTTCTCTGAGAGGGGAAAAAAAAAAAATCTGAATTGAACACTGAATAATTGACTCTACATTAACATTCTTGAATCTTTTTTTTTTTTTTTTTTTTTTTTTTTTTTTTAATTTTTAGAAAAAATTACTTTTGCATTAATAACATTAAACTAGTTATCTAAACTGATTAATTAATGTTTAATGGATATTTCAATGTCTGAAATAGATAACAAATGTTATTGCTTTGCGTTTCATTTATATTCAAATGGCAATAGGCTGAGGAAGAATTTTTGTAGATGTTTAAGAAATATTGTATTACAATAAGATTTAACTTATAATACAACTTTCTAATACTTTTTTCCTTTTATTATACATGATCCTTTCAGGAAAACAGCTTTTATTTTAAATTTAAACAGTGAAAGATATGTTTAAAATAAAATAATCGCAAACGGCACAAAGAGAATTTAAGCAAATTCTAATTATTACTAAATGTCTAAATATAAATGAAGTCATGTAGTATGCATAGACATGTATTAACATTACTATCTGTAAATAGTAGCAAAAGTATTTCTTGAAGCAAAATAATACTCTATTAAAAGACATGTACCATTAATAGTACACCAGACCCGATAGGGTCAAGCTTTATTAGCACTTCTTGTTTTGTCACTATGAAATATGTAAAACTGTGTATGTTATTTCTTCTTTAAAAACATATTTTGTTAATTTATTTTTAGAGCTAAAGGTTGCTTTAATACAATTTGCTGTGTCTGCAAACAAAGAACAAAATGTTGATCGGATTTGCAAATTCATTAAAGAAGCTGCTCAGAACGGAGCAAAACTAGTTTGTTTGCCAGTAAGACCATTTAATTAAATTATTTAATGTTTATTAATGATTTAAAATTGATTTTTGTGTTTTATTTTTAGTTACAGCTAACTAGCTCAAAGGATTTCACAAATTTTAATAGTAAATACTTAAAAATATGCATATGTATATTTATATATCTATATATATATATATTACATTGCTTACTTATAAAACAGAGCATCATGAGTCATCTTATAACTATGCTCTAAATTACATTCATTTTTAACATGCATATACATAATATATAGGTAGATTGTGTCTCACTTGGCAGTTTTTTCTATATTCATACTGTATTTGAGTAAGGGTAAGATTTTATTATTTATTTTTAGATAATTTAAACTCTATTAATCTTTATTAGTCATTTCACATAAAAATATCATTTATTGTTTCTTAAAATTATAATATAACATTTGCTGTCACTTAATATTTTATGCTTTTTTTTTTATACATATTATACAAAATATACATATTTAATAATAATAAAAATAGAGATAACAGCATGATAATGCTGTTTAGTAGAGCTCAGACGTATCTTTAACATTAAAGGCATAAATTTATCCCTTAATAACTTTCACTGCATACACCAGATTCTGACGAAATTAAAAAGGCAAAGTTTGCCAAATTTCATCCAGATCCACTGATTTGTTATGATGATCCAGAACCCCTGTTTTGTCACTTTTTTCTTCACGAAAGAAGATAAAAGGACAACCACTCAATTATAGCCCAAACCAGGAAACATTCACCAACAAGTAATAGTTTATTTGAAAGCTTTTAATTTACAAATGTGCCTTTTTAAGGTCCAGTCAAAAAGTATCCAATATTAAAAAAATAGCACCCATTTAAAATTTATATAGCGCTATACCTTTCATAATTTAACATTATAGAAATCTCTCCTTTTTAATTGCTAATTCAATCATTTTATTCGGGTTGCTATATATTGAAAAACAGCACAATAATTTAAAAAAAGAAATGATACCACATGCTCCTTTTTTTATAGGTCAATCAAAATTCTGATTCTCCTGATATTTTGCACTTTGGAATCAACATCATTCAAAACAGAAAATACATATTTTTCATAAGTATATATACACTGGTGTGCAAAATTTAAGGACGAGTCCCAAAATGCCAATTTTCAAGGGATTTTCAAGCGATAATTTTCACGCAAATATTCAAAAGGAAGTAATATAATTCGAATAGTTACTATCCTTGCATAACAGCTAGTCCATATAACATCTCATTCAGGTCACAACAGTCACAGTCACTACGGAGAAACAAAAAATAGGAAATTCCATACGTCTCTTTTATGAGTCTCAAATGACTACTATATGTGACTCCACTGATATCTCATTGTGACTGCTGCTTTGTGGCGAGTCACCAGTTGAGTTTACAATGTTGTTTCATTGAGACTCTCGTGTGACTTCTCATCTGAAGACTCAATTTCAAAGTCATTGTGAACGTTACATTATGAAAAATTACCAAATAATGTACATTAAAGTCACATGGTGACTTTTCACCACTTTTCACAGTGGTTACTTCACAGTAGGATCTCTGTCACCATTTGACAAAGTTTTGTAACAGAAAGTCACCATGTTACTTTAAAGTGACAATATTTGATTATTTTATCCCCCCCCCTCCCCACACTCACTTCAATTGATTATTCAAATTAGCAACTTTTTACAGAGATTAGTTGAAGAAAATTTCCAATTGTTTCTTAGATAAGTGATGAAATTCACAATATTTTTTCATGATCGTTTGAAGAATTTCCCTTGTTTTAGTAACTTTTTCATGAAATGATTTTGTAAAATTTCAAATAAATAAATAAAGATCCTTTAAATAAAAATATATATTAATATTATTGGAAGAATCATGCCATTTTACATATTATTTCAAAAGAATCCCTCCCCCCCTCCCATCCTTCCTTTCAAAAAACTCTAGAAATGGCACTAAACCCTCTCAAATAAAAATGTAACTTATATTTAACATGCATTAAGAGGGACTTTAAGTTAAGAAGTTTCTTTTCTTTTGTAGATTTTTTTTTTTAATGAGGATTTCTTATATCTGATTTTTTTTTTTAACTTTTTGAAAATTTGTTATAAAATCAATTTTGTACTATCTATTGTGTACTGTATTTTAATTTATTGTGTTTTAATATGTATATTTAATTTCAGCATAAGTGTTAAGAATTAGTGTATCTATATCATTCCTATTTTATTACCTAATTCAACAATTTGATCGTTGTTTATTTGCAATAGGGGAAAAAATTGCATTTCGTATGTTATTATATTGCCATGAAAAACATTTTTAACAAATTTCCAAAATTACAAAATCTGGAATTGCCTAAGTCCCACCGATTCTGATTTTCTAGGTTCAACTGTATAAAAAAAGTAATGATTTGGAAATGGACTAATGAAAATCTGTATACATACTGCAACATTGCAAGTGGGGGCTACCATCGGGGTAACAGCGGCACCAGAGGGGGGTCTGGTAAGGCATATGACATAATTTGGCACAGTTTAGTAGGCTTTCAGTGTGTTCAGATTCGGAATGGATCTCACCTAGCATTTTTAAGATTCTATATTCATTTTTTAAAAATCGTCAATTTATGTTAGACACTTTATTATGTGAGTTATATATAATATTGTAGTTGTTGTGCTGTCATTATTAAAATGTGATTGTTTTATCTGTGGCATATTCGAAGTGACGAACACCCCCCCCCCCCACTCTTATTATTTTTTCTAAGAGTTGACATCAGGGGCCTTGCTAAGGGGGGGGGGGCAGGGAGAGAGCCCCCCCCAAACGTTTTCACATGCTGTTACAATTGGCAAATTTACAGACTGAACTGGCAAATTAGTTGAAAACTTTAATAAAAAACTGTAATACACTTTCCATTTCTGATAGATTTGACGAAAGTTACCAATATAATTAGAAATATTACTCAGCTTTATACAAATAAAACCTATATTACAATTTATAATTGTGATAACTTGGTGAAATTATAAAACTAGTTGGCAAACATTGAGAACTATTTATTTTTACTTTTCACCGAGTTGGCAAATACTTAGAGATGGGAATGCTCGGAAAAAAACCGTTTTTTTTTCTTTCTTTTTTTATTTTTTTTCCAAAGGCTTATTTTCTAATTTTTCCAAACTGAAAAAATTGAAATTTCATTTGTAAAATAATATAATGAAAATTTTGTAATAACTACATTCTCATACTTTTAATTTAATTTTGTTTTTATGTTGAGTGTCCCACATGAAAACTTTAATGTGGGTAATCTGATCTCTCAACAGAAATCTGTTTGAGATGACTTGAAAAGATCCTTCACATTTTTTTCTAGTTTGAAACACAAGACCCTTCGCAAAATTTCTCTTGAAAATGGACATTCCAGAAAAAAATTTAATCTCCAAATTGAATTTTTTACAAATGCAGTGATTGAAGAAAAAAAAATCTCATGTCATATAGCAGCTGAATCTTATCAAGTTGCATATATGTATGAATAACCTTATTAAAAATGTCTAAATAAGAACCTAAATTGTAATAATTTCTAAGTCATAAAGTCTAATTATATTTTGTATAAGTATGCACAAGAAGTTCACAATTTCACAAAATCAGGATTACATGAAAAAAATCTAGATATATAATTAAATGCAATGTCTCTTTTTAAAAATTAATTCATGTGCAAAATTATTTCAATAATATGCAGATTAATGGAAATGATAAAAATAAAAATTTAACATAAAATTTGAATCGTGCATTTATTACTTTCTTCTATCTTTGCAAGAAGTAAGTATTGAATTTGTGAAAAATTTGACTTCCAGTTTTTGGTGTATTTAAACGTTTTAGAAGGTCCTGAACATGATTTGGTGGTTTTTAAAAAATATCTGTCACTCTGTGAGTCTGAATGTGACCAAAATTTTATGGGCACTCTATCTCAAGAACTGATGCACATAATTTCACAAAACTTTAGATTCAGTTATACCTTGATATAAACTTGAGATATTTAGCTGTTAGTTTATATCGCCCAACCAATGGCGCTGCTATGCTGCATTATTCATGATTTCCACAATAATCCTATCTCAAGAACTAATGTATGGATTTTCATAAAACTTCAGATTAAGTTAATCCTTGATATACTTTCGCGCTCATTACGTTTTGGTGTAAATCGCTCAACAGATGATGCTGCTTTGCTCCATTATTCATGATTATCGCAATAGCTCTATCTCAAGAACTAAAAGACTATTTTTCATCAAACTACAGATTCAGCCAGTTCCTAATATATATTAATGTTGTTTAATTTTTGGTGTAAATTGATCTATAGGTAGCACTACTATGTTGCATTTTTCAAGATTTCATTATAGCTGATTAATTGAATGTTTTTTCAAGGTGTTGAATCTAAAATTGACCTCCATAATATACAGTAATGTTGCAAAATTGGGCAGTTAGCATTTGAAAAGTACAACTGCAATGAAAAAAAATCCATATTTTATTACAAGTAAATACGTTACAAATTATACTTTCATTTTTGATGAAACTTTGAATTTTAGTAGTTTGCTAAAGCACTGTAGAAGTTTATCTCTGTGTGTAACTGCTTTTGTTGATTCATCAAATAGCGAGCATTTTCTATTTGTAGTGTTCAGTTTTCATAACTTTTGAGTTCCACTCTTAGGAATATGAAATTACCATATGGAAATATTATTGAATATGGTTTCTTATTCAAGAATGGAATACCAGATTTCAGGATAAAAAGAAAAATATTACATTTAATTTAACTTTAAAAAAATATATTTTCCTTCTTTTGGTGAGTAAAAATCTAACAGTCAATAAATCCTATGCTGTTTTGTAGTTGCAGACCTGAGTAAGCCAAAATAAAACTTAGTTTTGTTTGAATTTAGATTAAAAAACTAAATCAAAACATTTTTGAGTTGAGATTGGAAAGCTATACCAAAACTGAACATATTTTTTAAAGAAAATAAAATTATAATTATAAGAAAAAAATGTAATATTGTAAAAATGTACATTTTTTAAACAAACAATGGAATTTTTGAATACTGATATTTATAATAATGATAAAACTGTAATAATTTATTTCATTAAACTAGTATCATTTATATCATTTACTTAAAAACTGTACTTACGTAAATGGGATATATAATTTATTTCATTCCAAACTGTATTGGCTCAGGTTTTTACATTAGGTCAATTGGTAGTTAAACATGTAACTGAAAAATCATTTCAACAGAGATATGATATAACAAACAATAGCATTTAATAAAAATTCGTAGGCTGTGGAAAAAAAAAAAAAAAAAAAAAAAAAAAACTTTTATAAGCAGATTTTGTTTCATTCTTTTTATTTTGTAATATAAAGTGAAAATAATTTTCTTTTAATACAAATAAATGGAAAAAAATGTTTATTATTTAATATTCTCTAAGACCATATAATTTATTTGGGAGAAACAATCATGAAAAATCAATTTTTCTAACTTTTCCGTTTTTTCCCAAAAAAACCCCAGTAAAAAACCGTGTTTTTTTTTTTTTTTTTTTTTTCCCACGTATATTTTCTGGAAAATTTACATCTTTACAAATACTGAATTTTGTCTTGGCAATTTAAGGCTCTCTCCCCCACCAATAAAAAGTCTTCGCAAGGGCCCTGGTTGACAGTAACAATAATTGTTGTATTGTTTAATACTTAAAATAAAATTTTAAAAAAATGCACAAATTTGTAAATATGAAAAACTTAAGTGATATTAATTTCAACCTTTTAACATTTAATTTAAACAACAATCTTGTATTTTGTTAAATACTCCTTTGTAAAAGAGTTAAAGATAAAAACAATTGTTGAAAAACTTTTTAAGTTGTTGCATGTACAAATAATTAATTCTAAAAGTAATAATTTTTTAGCTTTCATCATCAATCAAAACATACATCTTATCAATGGACTGATTATATAAATCATCATTTTATTTAAATTGAAAATCTTTTATTTTACTGCTGTGATTAAATTTTTTTCTATTTATTGTTAAATTTAGTGCTCTTATTTGGTACACAATATAAATTATACATGTAAATATCAAGATTATTTTTATAAATAGTAAAACTTATTTTTCATCATTTAAATTTGCTGTTTATTGTAATTATTTAATATATTTATTGGTTATAAATAAATAACTATTATTTTCAAAGTTTTCTTCAGCATAACACATAGAGATGCCAACTTCATGGGGAGGGGGGGAGGGAAGAAGCAATCAAGCCTCCTTCAGTAATAATTTTAAAAAGGTTTTTTTTTTTTTTTCCCCCTATTTAATCCCAAAAATCTATGTTTAACTAAGAGAATGTTAACATTTTTAAAGTAGTAGTGTTAGTTTACTTGATTGCCACCCCATTAAGTCAATCTCTATAGTTTCACCTGAATTTTACTTGCTAACTCATAGCAGCTAAAGTTGTATTTTTTGTTAGTTTTCTATTGAATGTAATTGTAATAATATCAGTGATATTTACTGATTAGAGGTCAGAGTGGAAAAGAAAAATTCAAACTGATTTTTGGGAGGATACCATGTTAGTTTTTTGTAATATTACAGTTAAGGACAGTGTATTTCTTTCTGAAATTTTTAATGTTTCAGTAGTTTCATGATTACGTCATAGGACCCCTACCTCTCCATTTTCTCTGGATCAACATTTAATCAGAATATATATATAATTATTATTTTCCATTTACTAGTTCTGATTTAAGGTACAGTTTGTATCCTCCCAAGAAAAAATATTTAGTTCGGTTATTATTATGGAAATATTGAGTGTTATACTTTCACAGGGAGGAAAAATAAAATAATTCCTAAGTAATAAATTAGCAAAACAAATTTACCAACTATTTTTAGCTCACAGGCTATCATAGCCTGAGAGCTTATGTGCCCGTCCGTTCTGTATGTACGTTCGTATGTTCGTGCGTAACGCAATAACTCATGATAAAAATATCCGATCCACTTGAAATTTTGTATGTAGGTATATCCTGACAAGGCGCTTCCCTGATTAGTTTTTTGAGCTCATTCGATATGTATAAGAAGAGGAACGGGGGGCTCATGCCCCTCCCTTTAGTTGATATAAATGGGATGTCACAAATGACATGCATCGTTTAGTCGTAGTTTAATTTTTATTTATTCTTCTAGCTAAATTTCTAGGTTTTTGTCAACGCGATTGTTAGTTTTAATTTATTTTCTTTA
Source organism: Maratus speculifer (assembly GCA_964019185.1). NCBI lineage: Eukaryota > Metazoa > Arthropoda > Arachnida > Araneae > Salticidae > Maratus > Maratus speculifer. The sequence continues at coordinate 218,115,278 of OZ025294.1, forward strand.
ATTTGATATATTCCCCACTATGTTCGTTAATTCGTTTTTTTTTTTTGTTCTCCCGTACCTGCGATTGTAATTCGAGCTATTTTAAATTATTACGCAATAAATTGTTCTCAATTGCGTCGTCGCCTTGTTGGAGGAGGTTTTCCTCTCGCTTTTCTCGCCCGTTCGTCTGTAGGCGTGCCGTACTGACATCTTACTTGGCGGTCATTCATACCGCTCTCATTCGCGGGCGTGTTTTTTTTGTCTGTTGGCGCTGTCTATCTCGCCAATTTTTTTCGGCTGCGCTTTTTCTCCGATCGGGGAGTCAGGCAGTAACGTTCTGGATTCTGAGATGTCGGTATGAGGCGCACCTGCCTCTATTTGTTTTTTTTTATCGTGGATATTTTTTTTTTAAGAAAAACATTCTAAGTTTTATTACACTACTGATCAGCCATCATCCGTCGCCTTTCCCCGTTTTATCAAATAAAATCTTCCTGTTCTTGGAGCTAACAGAATTGTTACATTTTATTTCACGTAATGAGAATTCTTCTTATGGACTCCTTTTTTTGATGTTCTCAAATATGGAAATTTTCAAGTAAGAATATCATTTTTTCAATTATTCTTTACTTATTAGAAACAAGATGAGAGTCATATCGGCAAGTAGAGAAATTTTTTTGGTCGGAATCTGGAATTGACAATAACAGAAAAGGGATTTAAAAGGAATTTGTTCCTGTTTCTTAAAAAAATTGCAAAGATTCCTTTTCTCTTGATACACTACGAATTTTTTTTTAATTTTAGAATGATATGCTACTACGACAGATGGTGCCGTGTGACCATTTCGCATGCCGGTACACATTTTTTTTTTGGATGATATTAAAAGTTAACTTTTTCTTGTTCTATTTAAATAAGATAAAATGTGTGATACATCGTTATGGTATGATGTATTTGAAATAATTGAATAAGTAACGTGAAAGATGAATAAGGTCAGATAAAATTTAGAACATATATATATTATAATTAATATATATCATTTTTTTTATCTGTTAATTTGTGAACTGTTTAGAAAATTATATGAAAATAAGTTGTATGAATAATAATTATTACTTAAATAATTGATTGTGTTTAAAACATATGTGCATAGTAGTATTTAATAACAATATATATATATATAAAAAAAAAAAAAAAAAAAAAAAAAAAAATGAATTATTTTGTGGAAGTTGACTTTATATGTGTTCTTTTGTTATTCTATCATAAGAAAAAAAAAAAAGTAATTCACCAATTATGCCTCCAAGAAGAACTAAAACTAGAGCTAGGGCTGATGCCCAGAGTGATGTTGGCAGTAGTGTAACATCAAATTCAACCATGCCGACTCTAACACCCCACATTCCCCCCACTCAGTCACCGACTGTTAATAAAAAATCTAATCTGCCTAACTTTAAAATTCAACCGTTTGATGGCAACCCAGATGAACTTAATTTTTTTATTAATCAAATCAAAGATTTTGCATGCATTCAAAATTGGTCGAATGATGTCATTTTGGCATACACCACATCTCATTTAGGAGGAAAGGCGCGACAATTAATAGCGCAAAAGCTTGAGTTTAGCCCATTTGAATCTTCACATCACCTTTTTAAAGAACTAAAATCACATTTTACGCAAACTTCAGTGGCATCACACATCATGCAATATGAAAATTTACAAATGATGCCAGATGAATCAATAAGTAATCTTAGTCACAGACTAGAATTCTTAACCCACAAAATTTACAACAATCTAACTGATTCTCAAGCACTTGATCAAATCCTATTTGTAAAGTTTTTACAAATTATTCCCCCGAACTATCAGTTCCTCATTCTTCAAAATAACATTACAAATTATAAACTGGCTCTAGAAAAGGCAAGATTAGCACAGGACTGTGAGATGCAGAATTCTGTATTATCAAATACGCCTGCAATCGAGGAAAAAGATAGTGTTTTAGCTTTAACGGAACAAGTAAACAGTTTACAGACAACAATCAATAAATTTTGTGAGAAAACTAAAATCGATGAGCCCCAAAATGAACATACAAAAGATGAGTCCACAAACAATTCTCAACCTATCTTCAATTTTAGTAATAAACGGACACATGACTTTCATGGCAGAAGAGGTAACTTTCGAAGAGATAACTTTAAACACAGTCGTGAAAATCGGCGCAACTTTCGCCATACATACCGAAATCACAACTTCCGTAACACGCAGACAACACAGTTAGAAAATGTTACATGCCAATTATGCTTATGTGTCGGGCACTCTGCCCGTGAATGCAGATCTCCATCCATAAATTCTCAGTCTTTTAACTACAACTCACCCAAACTACTAATCGAGTCTTTGGATACTGGAGAACAAAGTACTCGTATCACACACTCTCCAGAAAATCTGTTTCATAACATTCCAAATTCTAAAATAAATAATTAAGAAAGGAAGAAATAATAGCCAATGTAAACATTATGGCACCCTCCATTCCTGTTATCCAAGTTCAAATTGCCAATGAAATAGCTCCTTTCCTAATTGATACAGGAAGTTCCATTTCTCTTTTATGCAAAAGTTTTTTTGATGCAAACAAACACAAGTTTAAATATCGGGTACTATCCAGGAATATAAAAATATCCACTATCAATTCAGAGACTGAATTTAAAGGATGTGTAGAACTCTCTTTCAAGATTGGTACTATGCATTTTAGACATCCACTTTATCTTTTTACCTTAAGACCATCCTCAAAGTTCACTGGCCTTTTAGGATTTGACTTCGTCAGAAAATTTAACGTAATAATCTTCCCCGAAACGGAAGTATGCAAAATTAAGGATGATTTTATATATTTTTCAAATAAGTCAGCAAGTCAAAATTTCACTATATCGAACCATCTTGAAAACAAAATAAAAAGTAAAATAAAATCTCAAAAAAAAACCCTCAGACGTTGATTTTAATAAGTTACTTAATGTACCACCATTTGTCCCGAAAGAAAAGGTCCCTATCATCATAACTCAAAATTTACCAGTGACACTTGTACAGAAAGTAACCATGCAGCCATCAGAAGCTGCTTACATCAGGGTACGGACTTTCCTAGACAATTCCTTCATGAACAAAGATTTAATTTTGACTCCTGTAGACAAATACAAAGTAAATGTCCATGACTCTGTCCATTCATTTAAAACTCCAGCACAGGACTCTGGGGCGCTACTCCCTGAAAATGACAATTGTTACACTAACGAACAACAATTTTATATTTTTTTAGACAACCAATCTGAACATATCTTACATATCAACAAAAACACAACAATCGGCCAAATCAACCTAATTGAAGAAATTAAGCCCGCCTTCAAGGAAAAGTTGGAAATACCCGTTGATATGCCACCTCCTACATCAGAAGAATACATAAATTTAATCCAGCCAGACCCTGAAGTCATTAAACAAAGAGAGATAGAATTTAACAATGCTGAATTAAGCATTAATCATCTGAATAATGAAGAAAAAAAAAATTGCATAAAGTACTAAAAGAGAACTTTCAAGCATTTTCAGCTACACTAAAAACAATGGGACACTCGGATGTTATAAAGCCCCAAATTAATTTTAATAGTGAAAACCCAATTAAAGCATTACCTTTCCCTGTGCCACATGCATTGCAACAGGAAGCTCGTAGACAAATAAATGAAATGATAGAAGCCAATATCATCGAAAAGAATGTAGCATCATGGGCCTGTCCCATGTTACTAGTAAAAAAAAAGTCTGATGGAGGTCCCCAAAAGTATAGAATGGCTCTAGACCTACGTGTCCTTAATACCATCATAGACCACTCAAGCTATCCACTCCCTAAAATCCAAACACTCATCAACAATATCGCCAATTATCAATTTTTCACACTTCTAGACATGCCTTCTGCGTACCATCAGGTACACTTAACGGAATGCTATCAAGATAAAGTTTGCTTTACAACCCCGTGGGGTACATACAGATGCAAACGGCTACCTTTCGGATTAAAAACCGCAGCCAGCATTTTTCGAGCAATGATTGATACCATTATTGAAGAAGTCAACTTACCGGGTATTTTCAGTTATCAGGACGATGTTATTGTCTGCAGTAATTCCTTCCAAGAAACTTTAGAAAAATTGACAAAATTTTTAGAGACATTCAAAAAATGTAACTTAACATTAAATTTAAAGAAGTGTTCATTTCACAAAAAATCATGCAATTTTCTTGGTTTTCACATAGAAAATAACAGAATTTATCCTGTATTTACAAATATTATAAAAATTAATTCGTTCCCAGTTCCTAAATCAAAAAGACAACTGAAAAGTTTCCTTGGCCTATGTGGATTTTACAGACATTTGATACCGTCGTTCGCAGAGGTTGCGGAACCACTGGTCACTCTGACTTCACCGAAGAAAGTATTCGAATGGGGTAAAGAACAGGAAGAGGCCTTCCAAAAGTTACAACAGATTTTTTTTTGCAAACCTTTTCTACAGCAACCCAACTTCAATGAAACATTCTACCTTAATACAGATGCATCAAAATTTGCCATCAGTGCTGTAATTCTACAAAAACATGGAAATGATCTACTACCAATAGCTTACTTCTCTAAGGCCTTAAGAAAAGCAGAAACCAGATATCCACCTATACAGTTAGAGCTAATGGCTATAGCCAAAGGCTTGGCCGCATTTAAAAATATTCTATATGGTCGTCATTTTATTCTTTTAAGTGATAGCAAACCTTTAAAACATTACAAGAGAACCACATCCCCAGCAGATATTATCACTAGATGGCTACTTGAAATTAGTGAATATTCCTTTACCTTTTTGCACATTCCAGGTCGCATGAACATTTTAGCTGATTACCTTTCTAGAACACCCACAATACATAATTCCAGTGACATAAATTCAGACCCTCAATTAATTAACTCAGAAGAGATCCTGCCAGTTGTGGAAGATGTTAATACAATTGATAAAGATAATGTTAAGCAAGCTGCATACAGTCATGAAAGTAATTTTAATTCTCCCCCACCTAAAGATGCACTTCTCGATATTTCTGAAGCCACACTACTTTATGAACAGCGTAAAGATGCAGACCTTAAAAAAATAATTGATGATATCAATAGCAATGTCATTTCAAAGTTTAAAAACTACATAATTTGTGACAGATCTTCGTTACTTCTTTTTCATAATCCTACTCCTACAAATCAAGAAGCTATTCAATATAAAATTGTTGTACCCAAATCCTTAAGAGAAAAATGTATTAGGATCCATCATATGACACACTATGGAATTGACAAAACGTACAAAAATATTAGCAAGAAATTTTTCTGGAAGGGGTTACATTCAGATGTAGTAAATTATGTGAAATCTTGTACAAGATGTCTCACTAATAAGCCACAAAGAATTCCTACAGCACCTTTTCAAAACACAATTATTCCAACACAACCAGGTCAACTTATCTCTCTCGATTTTGTGGGCCCTTTCAAAAATGGATTCTTTATAATGACAATAATAGATCATTTTTCTAAACACTTAAGGTTGTATCCTCTAAGAAATATAACTGCAATGAATGCTGTTCATGCCATGTTTGACTACATAGTCACCTTTGGATGTCCTGAATTAATATTATCAGATAATGGAAAACAGTTTCACGCTCATATTTTTGAAGAATTCCATAAAATGTTGGGTGTCAAGCTTCGTTACACAACTGTGGCCCACCCGGAAGCTAACTCCGTGTCTGAGCGTATCAACTTTTCAATAAAAGCAACAGTAAAAGCACTAATACAAGATGGGTATAATTTTAACACAGCAGTAAAAATTCATGAAGCTATGTATAACAGCACATACCATAACACAATTAAAATGTCTCCCAATAAAGTTCACTTTGGAAGAAACATCACCAATATTTTTGAAACATTTCCCACAAACACATACAATAACCGTTTTGATGTCCACCACGACTACTTCACTTTAATGAAAAATTTACAAGATCTGTACAAAAAAATATACAGCAATTTAATTGACTATCAAAAGCTACAGAATTCTAGACAGCACCCTAAAGCAAAACTTCGTCAGCCACAAGTTGGTGACATCGTATTTCTACAAACAGCCGGAAAGTTCAAAAAGGTTCTTGACACTCCAATGAAAATCATCGAGAAATGCTCTAAAGTAATTTTTAAAATACAAAAAGCTGCAGATTCAGAAGGTAGAGTTCAAAAGGTACATATCAATAGGCTCATTACCCCTGAAAAAAGAAAACATTATCTCTGTTCAAAACCTGCCAATAAAGTACAACTACCTGCTCTAGACTCAAAAACTGTGCAACAAAGACTGAATAACAATGTAAACAATCACTTACCTCAGGTTGACCCATCAGACCATGCCACAACTCCAGAAGATCCAGCAGCAGTGAGGGTTCCTGCTGATGTCAATGCACCTGATGCCAGAATTTTGTTGACGTCTACAAAGAACACTCATATACCGGTCACCAATACATACAATCTAAGACAGACAGCAGCCAGACAAAGATTGAAATAGACCATTCTAATATACTTTCTGCACTTATAGGGACCATGAAAAATCTCTTTTGGTTGTCAGCGTGTGTCACTTCAGTGTTTATGCAGACTGTATGGCCCAATATGTTGCTACACCACACATCATATATTCTAATTTTTTTTTTCTTTTCCAGACTCACCTGAATGTGAAATTTCTGAATGTCTAGACTACATGATATAACATTTTTTTTTGTAAATGTTAATTTCCTCAGCTTAGGCTACAAAAGTAAGATGGAATGTTGCATCAACACTGTATGGTAATATTGCATGTGAAATTTTAGTGTTGTAATCCTTGTGTAACAATTTTCATCATTTTCTTTTAGTGTACATATTTCTTTATCTCGATGTGTATTGAATGTATTTTCCCTTTTCTTTTTTTTTTTTTTTTTTGTTGTGATCACAACCCCCTTTCCTTTTTTTTCTTTTGTATAATGTTTATTCATTTATGGTACCATAATATATTTATTTATCCTTACATGTGCAACCATATTATGTTATGATATTTCAAGATAACACTATCATGAGTATGTATTGATGAAACATAACTGTATAATGTATGTAATATTTTCAACAATATATGTAATATTTTCAACAATGTATGTAATATTTTCATAGTACAATTTATGTAACTCAAGTTTGCATTGTATAAAATGTTTGCAAAATATCATGTGTATGTAGAAAGTTGCAGTTATTGGTGGATGTACCTTTTTCATACCGACATGATGTATGTCGATGATTGTCATCCCCTTGTACATACACGGTGATGGCTGTTTTGTTTTTTTTCTTTTTTTTCCCCTTTTTGGGGGAGTATGTCACAAATGACATGCATCGTTTAGTCGTAGTTTAATTTTTATTTATTCTTCTAGCTAAATTTCTAGGTTTTTGTCAACGCGATTGTTAGTTTTAATTTATTTTCTTTAATTTGATATATTCCCCACTATGTTCGTTAATTCGTTTTTTTTTTTTTTGTTCTCCCGTACCTGCGATTGTAATTCGAGCTATTTTAAATTATTACGCAATAAATTGTTCTCAATTGCGTCGTCGCCTTGTTGGAGGAGGTTTTCCTCTCGCTTTTCTCGCGCGTTCGTCTGTAGGCGTGCCGTACTGACATCTTACTTGGCGGTCATTCATACCGCTCTCATTCGCGGGCGTGTTTTTTTTTTTTGTCCGTTGGCGCTGTCTATCTCGCCAATTTTTTTCGGCTGCGCTTTTTCTCCGATCGGGGAGTCAGGCAGTAACGTTCTGGATTCTGAGATGTCGGTATGAGGCGCACCTGCCTCTATTTGTTTTTTTTTATCTTGGATATTTTTTTTTAAAGTAAAACATTCTAAGTTTTATTACACTACTGATCAGCCATCATCCGTCGCCTTTCCCCGTTTTATCAAATAAAATCTTCCTGTTCTTGGAGCTAACAGAATTGTTATGTTTTATTTCACGTAATGAGAATTCTTCCTACGGACTCCTTTTTTTGATGTTCTCAAATATGGAAATTTTCAAGTAAGAATATCATTTTTTCAATTATTCTTTACTTATTAGAAACAAGATGAGAGTCATATCGCCAAGTAGCGAAATTTTTTTGGTCGGAATCTGGAATTGACAATAACAGAAAAGGGATTTAAAAGGAATTTGTTCCTGTTTCTTAAAAAAATTGCAAAGATTCCTTTTCTCTTGATACACTATGAATTTTTTTTTAGTTTTAGAATGATATGCTACTACGACATGGGATTTTCATGAAGAATTAAGTTTTCGTTCAAAATTTAGATTAGGATCATTCTGATGAGGCGATTCCGTGACTGTTATTAGGTGTTCATTGAATAAGTATAAATAGGAGGAACAGGGGTTCTAATCCCCCCCCCCCCTTAATTTATATAAATGGGTTTTTCAATCAGAATTGTGAGATTTCGTTCAAATCTCTGAATAGTTTTGGAAGTTTAATGGTTAAGTATAAAAGAGGGGGGATAACTCCTTTTAAATTATATAAATGCTAAATGGGTTTTTATTAAGAATTATCTCATTTGCTTTGAATTTTGGATATAGATTTTTTATATGATAAAGCATGTCTTTAATAGTATAGGAGGTTCAATGATTAAGTTTAAAAAAAGGGGAAAAGGGAGAGCTGTTTCCCCTTCTTAATTTTTTTTTTTGAACGGAGTTAACACTTGAAAATATAAGGCTTTAATGTACAATTAGTATTTGTAGCCTGTGAGCTCAATGCCATCAGTTTAACTGGGCAGTATTCTTTATTTCAAATTGTTAATACAGTATACTTTTATTGTTATTAATGAAACTTAAGCTTCTGGCAATGATGTTATAAGTAACTCTTGTAATATTTACAATGCTCTTACGATTATTCATAAAAAGTAGCATTGAAGTTGTTCTATAAATTATTTACATTACCACCCCCCCCCCCCCCAAAAAAAAAAAAAAAGAAAAAAAAATGCATCTTATACTTTTATTTTCAAAATACTTTCTGGTTTCTAAAAGCATTTTGTATTTAAAATTAGTGTTTTTGTGTATCACACACCTTTTTAATTCAATATATTATAGATTATTTTTAATATATTTATTGGCATGAAAATAACTGTATGCCAGCCAGTTTCTGTAGATAAAACTGATGCATGTGTTAAATAATAAACTTGGTCTAAAATGTTTTTACAGTGGTATATCAGAAATTTTTCTTTTAGGAATGTTTTAATGCACCTTATGGAATCAAGTACTTCAATGAATATGCTGAAGAAATACCTGGCTACACAAGTTCTGCTTTATCTCAGAGTGCAAAACATAATAATATTTATCTCATTGGAGGTATGAAATTTTTTATCAGTTTATAACTTTTCATAAATATTTTAATTAATTGAAAAACATTTTTATGTTCAAAATGTATATCTTAAAAATATTTTCACAATGGTTAATTATACATTGTGTACGTCTGTGTGGGGGGGAATAGAGAGAGGGATGCACTGACATGAGGCGAAAAAAAAATTAAATAGATAAATATAAATAAAATCTGTTCATCTAAGAATAGTACATGTGCATTTATATTAATTTATTTGTTTTGAATTCTAATCCAGACTTTCAAAACTGTATTTTAAAAAAATGGCAAATGGCAACATTATTTTGAAAATAAATATTTTTTTTTCTTGTGCAAATTTTTATTGAGCAGTTTTTTTGTTATGCAAAGTGTAATTAATTAGTAAGTATTTGACTGTAAATCATGCTTTAACTCTTTCTGGCACACTGTGCCCAGTTCGGGCTACATAATTTTAATTCCAAATTTGCAATTGGCACCAATAATATTTTAATAAAGTTTTGCTTTTACAATGAAAGCTTTAATTTTTAGACATTCCTAATTTCTAAAATAGTCATTTGTAAATTCTGGTGACAGTTGATAATTTTTCATTTTACTAACAGAATTTGTCCGTGCCAGAAAGGGTTAAGTGATTTAATTGATTTTTGAATGTTCACTTTAACATAGTTCTTTTTCTTAGTCTGTAGAGGAAGATATACAGTGGTATATACTGTGTGCCTTCTGGATTTTTTAAAGAAGCTCCATATACCCTCTCTTTTCCAAATAAAGCACTAGCTGTACCAGGTTTTCAAGTGCTGCATATCTGTGCCTAAATTGCATTCTTCTTAAATTTGCACCAAAACATACTTAGTATGTAACAAAATGAAATTTAACACAATTTCGTCGATTCAAGGAATGAAGAAAAATGTCATTTTAAACTTTCTTCAGACTGCTAATTTCGTTGAAAAATGAAAAACCACGATCAAAAGATCACAGAAATTTTGTCAAAATCGGGAAAAACATGCAACATTTATCAAAAAAATCATGAAAAACATGCCGTGTTTGTCAAAAGACCATAAATCTGTCATTAGTTCTTGAGAAAGAGCTATTCTGCAAATCTTGACAGGGTTCGCACGGACCTTAAAAGTCCTTATAAACTCCTTATATTTCGATAGTCCTTAATAAGGATCCTTAAAGTCCTTATTTTTTATTGAAAGTCCTTATTTTTTAACGTGGGCTTAATATTAACGCGATCCGTAAAATGTTTTAAAAAAAATCGCCGAACATTCCAGGGGTAATTCTCGCCCGGAATTTCTGAAAATTTAAGGCATGTTCTTCCGAAAATTATTGGATTGTCAGTTCCTCATAGTTGCCAACTTGTACGGTTTAGCGCGCGGAAAAAACAATCGCGGAGAAATGCAAATTTTGTGAAGTGATCGCCAAAAAAGAACACGTTTCGTCAATATTTCGTGGGAAAACGAAGATTTCGTCGATGTTTTTATCAACGAACTTTGCCAAAAGATCGCTAGAAAATGCGAATTTCCTGTGCAGATCACGGAAAAAACGGCAATTTCACCAAATATCGCAGATAAAACGCTGATTTCGTCTATAGACCAAGTTAAAACGTCGATTTCGTCTAAAGATTACGGATATAACGCCGATTTCGTTAAAAGATCGCGGAAAAAAAACGCGGTTTTCGATAAAAGATCGCTTAAAAATATTTTGTCAAAAGATCATTGAAAAAAAACGACGATTTCATCAAAAGATCACGGAAAAAACGCCGATTTCGTCAAAAGATCGCGGGGATAAAACACCGTTTTTGAGAAAAGATCGCATAAAAATGTAAATTTTGCCTAAAGATCATCAAAGAAAACGCCAATTTCATAAATAAAAAAAAAAGGGGGAGAACGCAGATTTTGTCAAAGATCGCAGAAAAACCGCCGATTTCGACAAAAGATCGCAATAAATCACCGATTTTGTTAAATACCGTAGATAAATCACCGATTTCGTCTGAAGATCGCGGATAAACCCCTCCTCCAGGGGGGGGGGAACTCGCGGAATCCCCCCTCCCCACGCGCCGCCGATTTCCGAAAATGCGATGTGAATTTCCGAAGAAAAAAAAAATTCGCTCAGAACCACCCCTGAAACATTCATAATCTGCCAAATATGGCAGCTGAAAAAAAAAAAAAAAAAAAAAAAAAAAAAAAAAAAAAATCAAGTTTCTTTCTTATAATTCTTATTTCTGATTGGACATTAAAGCTGCCTCTTTTGTTTCCCGATTGCACCGTAGAAACCTCGTATCCACAAACACCATTTGTAATCAGTATTCACCATCTAAAATTTCCTTTTCTTTGAAATAGAGAAATGAATAACAAAGAAAAATATTTCGCCAAATAATTGCGCCAATCTGTTCTATAATCCGCTGATCTGTGTTTGATCGTAGTCTTAAGGGATGGGAATTTTCCGCTTTTTGGCGGATTTCCGCATTTTTGTTTACAGGGATGCCGCGGACGCGCGTAAAATACGCAAAAAATCGGCGACGAGACGCAAAACAATGGAGCTTATGCGTCCCGCGGGACGCGTAATTTTCGTCAAAAAAATCGCTAAAAGAAAAATTTCGTTAAAAAATCGCGAAATAACGAGTAATTTCCTTCAAATTCCGCCAAAAAATGCGCGGAAAAATGGCTAATTTTGTTACAAAATCCCGAAAAAAAGGCAGATTTCCTCAAAAAATCGCAAAAAAACGACAAATTTCGTCCAAAAATCGTAATAAAACGGCGAACTTTTTTCAAAAAAATTCGCAAAAAACGCAAATTTCATCAAAAAATTGTGATAAAACTATAACTTTCGTCAAAAGATCGCGAAAGTTCGGCATATTTCATCAAAAAATCGCAAAAAAGGCAAATTTCGTTAAAAAATCGCGAAATAGCGAATAATTTCTGGTAAATTTCGTCAAAAGATTCGCAAAAAAACGGCTAATTTTGTTACAAAATTCCGAAAAAAAGTCAATTTCCCCAAAAAATCTCGAAAAAACGACAAATTTCATCCAACAATCGCGATAAAACGGCACGTTTTGACAGAAGATTCGCGAAAAACGGCAATTTTCATCAAAAAATCGTGATAAACCGGTAACTTTCGCAAAAAGGTCGCGAAAAACCGGCACATTTAGTCAAAAGATAGCGAAAAAACGGCAGATTTCGTCAAAAAATCTCTTTAAAACTCAATTTTCCTCAAAGGGGCTCGAAAAAAAAGTTAATGTCAGGATGGAATTTTTCTGTTTAAAAAACTTTCTTGCTTACAAATTATTATTATTTTTTTCTTTTTTTTGCTGCTCCAAAAACAAATTTTCCTGCTTCACAATCTGTTTTTCATTGTTCCAAATCTTTCTAAGTGAATGTATCTTCTGAAAACACCCATTCATTAAACAAAAAGTACCCCTTTACTCAACAAAAGCATTTTTTTTTTTCAGGAAAAATGTCTTTTTCAATAAATCAGTTTTGCCACTTTTTAAAAGAAATGCGAACAATAGTGATACTTGTTCTCTTCTACACTCAAATAAGTGCTATTTTATAATTTAATTTGTACCTTGCACATTTTTTAAAAAAGTAAAGAAAACTTCTCTTAATAGTTTAAAAAATATATTGGCTTTCATTGTTTATACATTATTACTAAAACATTAACTATTGCATTTAATTTTTTTTTTTTTTTTTTTTTTTTTTTTTTTGCAAATGAACAAGTTCAATTTTTGCATCTAAAAAGAGAGTTGAAGAGGGCAGCGATTATGGTATTGGGAATAGATATAAAATTTTTGTGATAAGGGGGAGGGAGGAGAAAATGAAAATTTGTAATTTACTCCTGTAATGTAATATACAAGCTGGTGTGCTTGTCTTCATTTGCTTGGAAATCAAGACCTGCTTTTATTACTTGAATTATCTTTCATAAACAAAATGTTGTGCAATTTTTCATTTGCACATGTGATCAAAATGTGGTGCAATTTTTCATTCATGCATGTGATTACAATATGGTGCAATTTTTCGTTCATGCGTGTTTTCTGTCTTTTTGCTTTTTTGCAGTTCCCATCCCTGCATTATTTCACTGGATATGTGTAGTATGGTTAACGGTAACAGTCTTCCTCTTCAGGAAATTAATTGAAGATGACTTAGGTTTTATAAAGAAAAAAATATGGCTTCTTGAAAAAGAAGTATCAGAAATAAAAAAAAAATATATAAGGCCAATGAATTAGCTGATAAAGCTGAATCAACTAAAGATATTCAATTATTTATAAAATCGAACAATTGTAGAGAATCTGCAAAAGAAAAAAATTTCCTCCCTGGCCAAAGAAATAGATGCTAAAAAAGTTGCTAGCCAACTAATGTTATATATTTTGTTATACCGGGTGATCCAGAAGTTTCGGGAGTTTTGAAAAGTTAATAATTAGGAAACTATGTATAATACAAAGGTTCTGTTTTCAGATATATGCTCAGAAACATGTGGGATTTTTGTTTAGAATGAATTTTTTTAAATATATATAGTTACCATTTTTAGCAACAGGTGGCGCTGTTGTATAAGACTGAATGTACCTATACCATGCGTTATATAGACACATGAGTTCATTGCGAAACTTCTTTTCTATGATATTGATGAGATTTCGTTTTAAGGGTGGTTTATGTTCAAACATTTTTTGTAAGGTAAATGAAATTGCATTGTAAAGGAAATTTGATACAAAATTTCATGAGCAGCTGCAGTGTTTAGACATTGTCTAGACTATGTTTAGACACATCTTTGCATGTCGCGTTGTTTTCATATCGTACAATACGTCAAGTTAAAACTGCAAAAGAATCGATGGACATTGCAAATGTGAAATGCTATGGTAAGCAAGGTTTGAGAAAAAGGCTCATTGGAAGATCGTAATAGAAACAAGAGATCGCAAATGTCTGTTACAATCGTAAATTAGGTAGGATTCTATGCCAATGCTCTGTAGAAATCACCAGTTTATGGTGAGTGCAGTAAACTTGTGATATCACGATGAACTGAAATTTCTTCTGGAATTTCTTTCTGCTCTGAGGATACTGTGCACGCTGTTTTGCATCGGCTCACGGCGGTAATTATAAGCCATGGGCGTCATGATTAAACTTTGTAACCCTTGGACAGTAATTCGTTCTTTTAAATGAGCTGTATCATATTATAAAAACAATACTATCAATTTTAGCGCCACCTGCTGTCAAAAAGTGCAACTAACATAATATGTTTTTTTCATCGAAAAAACAAATCCCACAAGTTTCTCAGCATTTCTGTGAAAACCGCATACTTCTATTGTTTATGGTTTTCTAATTATTAGCATTTCAAAAGTCCCGGGACTTCTGGATCACCCGGTATAATTACATAATTATGTTTTATGTAAAATTTCAATCTATTACGATTAAAATTTAATGTAAGTAATTATATGTAGTATTCTTTTTTAACTTTAGAAAGTCCTTATTTTTCTTTTAAGGAAGCTATTACAAAGTCCTTACAGAGTCCTTATTTTTTATTTAGCAAACTCTGTATGAACCCTGCTTGAAAAATACATAATAGCAGAATCACTTGTTGGGTGATTTATATCAAAATGTAAACAATACCAAGTTATATTAAGAGCTAACTGAATTTGAAGCTTGATGAAAATCCACCTGTTGTTCTACAGATAGAGTGTTTCTGAAAATTACAAAACATGCAGCCAGGAGTGTAGTCCTTAAAAAAACCAAATGTTATACGATTGATGCAGAGGGTATATGCTCAAGGCAGACAGTAAACCCTAGAGAGTATATGCCAATGTTTTTTTTTTTGAGAAACAGAGGGTGTACGGCGTTCCTTAAAAAAATCCAGTAAGTGTATAGCGTATACCCAAGTATACTCTCCACTACATCTCTGCATGCAGCATAACAGTACCATCTGTTGAGTGATTTACACCAAAATGTAGAAAACGTCAATTCATTTCAAGAACTAACTGATTCTAAAGCTTGATGAAATTCCATACATTATTTCTGGCAGAGTATCCCCCAGAGAGTTTCAGGAGGGCGCTCCGCCCCTCCTGCCCTTTAGTTTAAAAAATAGCGCCCCTCTTGTCGCTCATTCAAAAAAATTGCGCCTTTTTTGCCCCACATTTGAAAAAACGCAGCCTTTCAGCGATGATGCAGACGCACTATAGCGCGTAAATTACGTAAAAAATCGGCGACGGAACGCAATAAATAGCTCTTACGCATCCCACAGAACTCAATAAGTTCGTTAAAAAATTGCGAAATAACAACTAATTTGCTGCAAGACTCGCGAAAAAATGGCTAATTGCGTCACAAAATCCCGAAAAAAAACGGCAGATTTCCTCAAAAGATCGTGAAAAAACGACAAATTTCGTCCAAAAATCGCGAGAAAACAGAAAATTTTGTCAAACAATTTGCCAAAAACGGCAAACTTCGCCAAAAGATCACGAAAAACAGCAACTTTCGCCAAAAAATTGTCATAAAACCGCAGATTTCGTCAAAAGATTTGCGAAAAAATGGCAAATTTTGTCCGAAAATCGCAATAAAACTGAAAATTCTGTCAAAAAATTCGTGAAAAACCGTGAATTTCGCCAAAATTCACGAAAACCCCCGCAAAATATCCCCAAAAAACGGCAGATTTCGTCAAAAGATCGCGAAAAAATGCACGTTTTGTCAAAGAGGCACAAAAAAAAGGTAATGCCAGAAGTGAATTTTTTGTTCTAAAAACTAATTTTACTGCTTAACAATCAGGGGGCCTGCGAAGAGAAAATTGCACCCAGGGCATAATTAGAATTTGATGCCCCCTTCCCAATTTTTTCTTGTGACAGTCCAAAAATACTGTTTGTAGTATAAATTTGGCACCCCCTAAATTTCCACACCCGGGGAGACCGCTCCCTTTCCCCTTTCACACGGCTTCAATCCGCTTTTGACTGTCCAAAACTTTCTAAGTGTGACTCCTAAAGCACCCGTTTATTAAAGAAAAAGAATCCTTTATTCAACAAAAGTATTCTTTTTTTTTTTTTTTTTTTTTAATGTCTTTTTCAATAAATCTGTCTTACCTGTCTTACTTACAACCTGAGAAGTGAATAGTGAACAATGTTTTGTTTTCATTTGCCATGTAGCCCTGTTAAACATCTCCCACATTTGATTGCCGAACTAGTCACGAACAATGATATAAGTTTTAATTTATTTTTGCTCAGAAATGCATCAAATTAGCAGGTGATGTTGTTCAGAAATTATCTAATCGCACTCATTTTCCCCTTTTTTGTAAATGTAATAGATGTTTCAGGAAATACTGTCAAAATTGGTGTTTTCAATCAAATTTCCCGACTAAAGCAGAAAAACCAGTCAATAGAGGGAAAAAAGTGCTATGTCATATGATCAAAAACACTTATAACTCAAAAGGTAATTTCATCAAAAAATAGAAAACACAGTTTGGTTCCAGATTGTTTCCATACCAAGGTCTTACAATTTTATATCTTTCCTTTGAAAAATGAATTTGTAAATGTTTCGAAACGTTTTGTGCTTGTTGAGTGGAGCAGTTGAAAACAGCTTTAAGCTCTAACAAATGGCCTAAAATATTTGGAGCAAAGAAGCGATGTTAGGCCGGCAGGTCTTCTGTTGTTCAGAAATTGGCATGAACGACAGACTGATAGAAAATCTGAACTTTTTTAAAGTAAGGTAAAAGATTTTTTTTTTAAATTATATAAATTTAACAAATTGATGTAATTAAATAGTTATATGTATACATATGTATATTAAGATTTTTTTTTTTTTTTTTTTTTGAAAATGCATCTTTTAATGTTTAACATAATTAAAAAAATTTAAATAGTTTTTTTAAAAAATTTTACTAGTAATTTGTTTCTTTCTTAAACTTGTTGAGCTGTGAAATATAACTTTATTTATATTTATTTTTATCATTTAAAAAATGTTTTATTGTATGTTAATCTAAGAGATGTTAAATTCGTGAGTATAGCAAGTTTTTATACAATATTTCTATTAACCAAGATTTCCGATATCCGAGGTATTGGCAGTTCCAATTTGCTCGGATAATTGAGGTTGCACTGTATTTTGATGTGGCTTGGTTTTCATAGTTGTCAGGAAAGTAAACAAGTATCAGCGTTTTTAATTACATATATTTTATATATATATATATATATATATATATATATT
The DNA here is from genome assembly GCA_964019185.1 of Maratus speculifer. NCBI lineage: Eukaryota > Metazoa > Arthropoda > Arachnida > Araneae > Salticidae > Maratus > Maratus speculifer. Next base: position 218,132,787 of record OZ025294.1, read on the forward strand.
TTTTTTTTTTTTTTTTTTCAGGTCTAAGTAACAAGAATTTTTATGGAAAATCTGATGTAAAAAACAGTTATTTATTGAAAATGTAATTTTGTTTGTATACATGTATTTAGGTTCCATTCCTGAAAGAAACAATGAAAAATTATATAATACATGCTTGGTTTATGATTCTGATGGAAAACTTATAGCTAAACATCGCAAGGTATTTTTTTCTGTTTTCAGATAATAAAGTTGTATTTGTTTTTTTACTGATGATAAGACAATTTGTCATAGTTTAAATAATTTTAATGATTGAGTTAATATCACAAAACCATTATAATTCTAATGAAATTCAATTATCCTAATTAAATATTTTTATATTCTTGTTATTGAGGGATTTTAGTTGGTCATTTCTATATCTTTCACCACCACAGTTATATCCGCAGTTATATCACCACCAGTCTATTTAGATCAAAGTTGATTGGATAAAAACTTTGTTTTTCAATTTATTGTAAACCTTTAAATTCTTTAATGAGGAGGGTTTGAGCTCTATGAATCTTCCTTTTCCTACATCTTTGAACAGTATAACAGTATTGCCTGCTTCCTAAGTAGTTTGATTGATTTCTATATTATAAAAAAAGCAAGGCAGAGTTAAAAAAAAAAAAAATAATAATAATAATCTAGTTTTGTATTAAAAATTTTATTAATCCCATGAAATTAATTAAAAACAGTTATTTATACAAAAAGTTCCAATTTTTTTATTTTATGAAAAAACAATAAAATCTGAATTTTTATTAGTTATTCTTTTTATAAATCAAAAAGTTTTGACGTATCTGCTATTGATACATTTATAGCATGTGGATTGAAACCCTTTAAAAATTTTATGAATCATAACAAAGAGAATGAGATGGATCATCATTAATTTTTGTATTACATTCATTTAAAATCTGCAAAATAATCTACTATTTTAGAATTTTTTGAGATTTAGTATTTTTTTCCCCTCTAATTATTAGCTTTTTTTTTTTTTTAAACAAAAATTTGTTTTATATGGTCATTGAAATTTCTGTAGTATATTGTTCTTATGTAATATATAAGCTCTGTAGTGCACTATATTTTCTTATGACTTTCAGAATTTTTTAAGTGACATGAGAAGATACTAGTGGAGGTATAAATATCGCCATTAAAACTTTAATAATGTTTTTTTTTCAAATTTATTATTACTAAATAAATATTTTAAGGTAAAATCCTGGTAGCACCAAAATTCCAAAGAGGGTGGAGTTATTGGCAGTGAACGTGTTAAAATATTTGTAAATTGAGGTTTAGGATATTTTAATCCTCTTCTGTATATTTAAGAAATCATGTAGTTTAGAGGAGGTACTGTTTGTTTTCTAACTAATAGCTTAAAACATTCATTACAGTCCTATAGTTCCTTATACTTTTCTTGTTTTTAATTTTCAAATGAACTTTCTATTTAAAAAAATAAGAAAAATAGCTTTGAAAGGCACTTCTTTGAGGCAATCCATATAAATACTGTAATAATGTATCCCAAATAGTAGTGCCATCTATTGTCATTAGCTGACTTTCATTGCCATCAAATGCAAAAGGCATTTAATATTAAGGAGGTGGTGTTTCTCCTGCGTCCATACATCACATTTCCCCCCTCCCCCCCATTTTTCATAATGATAATTTTATTTTTAAGTTCTTCCAGATCTCGATTTATATTGAATAATTCAGAAATGAAAATGCTAATTAATTGCTCATGAAACTATAATCAGAAATTTTTCCTTTTTTCTTTGGGGGGGGGGGGGGAATCTTTTTACATTATTTTTCATCTTTAGGTGTTATTTAACATTTATTTTATCAAATTAAATTACAAATTCAAATGCTAAAATATAAATTAATAGGAATTTGTGTTTCCAGTGTTTTAAAATGCATACTTTAACATTTGCATATTAACTCATACTTTTTGCATTTAGCTTGTACTTCTTGGATTCAACTCATACATTTGCAGTAGGGATGCAACAAATAATGGTTTGGCTGAATAACCGAATACCAATTATTCGGCCTGGTTATCATCGAATATTCGACTGCCTAATAATTAACTCATTTTTGTCTAAAAGCATGATATGATATGCACAATCTATCTATCAGAACATGGCTAACATATGTGGCACAGAAATCATGATTATTTATTAATTGTTTTAATGGCAATGCTGAACTGAAGTGTGTCTCATTGGTTATACTGTAAAATTCCTTTGGCAAGATTTAGGTCGAGTAAATAGGGTTTTTTTACATTTCATTCTTTCTCTGCAATTATGGAGCTTCAAAATATCTTTGTTTCTTCAGTTCTTTTGGCTTATAAAAATAAATAAATAAAAGTCATGAATTTTAAACACTTCATTCTAAAATTAAAGTTACATATTGTTACGATTTTTTTTGGACGCCAATTTAACAAAAACTTCGTTTTCAAATGCCAGTTACATACATGTTTTTAAATTAATTACTATTATTTTAAAAAGAAAATAATAATAAATTAAAAAAAATAGTTAATAATTATGGAATAAAACTATTTATATCCTTAAAAAAATAAAAGTAAATAAACAGTTTAAAACAACAACAGCCAGGTTACCATGTGAGGCATTAAATTGCCATTTTTTTGCATTCACGCAAATGTGATGTGCATATGATATTTGTGCCATGGCCTTTTGTTGTCATTTTCAATTTTTTTCACCAATCGTGCCAACCAGAACAGGATATGGAACTCTTCCCTTTAATAATTATAAACATACATTTATTTAATAAATGCTATAAAAAACATAAATGTAACAAAAAAAAAAAAAAAAAAAAAAAAAAAAAAAACAAAAAAAAAAACCATCCCAGAACACAAAAAATGTTTATTCCAGTAGTATATAAAAGCAACCACAACAGCTACATTAAAGCATTTATCATAAAAAAAGGGGGGGGGGAGGAATAGGATATGGAATTTTTCCCAAATTATGAATAAAAGTAATATGATACAATGCTTAGCATACATTTAAGGGAGACCAAACTGGTCTCTAGGGGCAGCTAGTTCTAATATATTTCACAATAAAAATATATTTTCTTTTAAAAAATTATTTATATGCATATTTAATGTTATTAAGCATTATTTTATTCTAATAAAACATTTGGTTATGTTCGGCCTAAATATCGGGTCAGTAAGATAATCTCCCTTTTCCCCTCCAAAAAAAAAAAAAAAAAAAAAAACATCAGTTACAGTCTAATGTACATTTTAGTAGATATTAAGTATGTGGTTACAATTTTAAAAAATGACAAATTTTTAAAAGTACTAGAAAACATAAATCTAAACTTTAAAATTCGGGGGGGGGGGGGATGTTAATATCTTAAGGAAAATCACTGATAGAAAAGAATATCCTCTAATATGACTTTATAAAACTTCCAATCAACAAACAAGCAAAAAAAAAATTTTTTTTTTTATCTATGCCATGCCAACAGATGTGTGGTATTAAGATGTGTATAGTGAATGTTTTCAGATTTAGAGGAAGGAAGTATCTGCAAGGAAAATAAATTTCAAAAATATTGATATGTAGTATCTTAGATTTTGTATTGTGTACGGTTACAATTTAATAGATATTATGTATGTTGTTGCTATTACATTTTAAAATAATCAAAAAATTTTGAAAGTGCTAGATAACATAAATTAGAATTTCAGATGAAAATAGATCTAAGTTAAACAGTAATGTGAAACATAGATATACTATTTGAAAGTACTTAGTACTTACATTTCTTTTATTCTTTAACCCCTTCGCAACAGGAGCCTTTTACAAAATTTTTAAAGCTTTGTCACCGGTTTTAAAATACAGAAATTTGTTACTTTTTAAATCGAGAAAATGCTCCAATTAAATAAAGCAAAATTTACCATATAATTTTACTGGTGGCGATAAACACTGATTCTTAAGCATATTTGTGGCACGTATACGTGTCGCTCATTCCCAAGGGGTTGATAAGAGATAAATGGATTACACCTTTAAAAAATTAATCATATTTATTTGTGGCACGTATACGTGTCGCTCATTCCCAAGGGGTTGATAAGAGATAAATGGATTACACCTTTAAAAAATTAATCATATTTAATATTTAACCGCACTTCACAAAATAAATAAGTATCATATCATATATGACTTGAATATTTGTTATACTTACATCTATACTTAATCTATCATTATGTTCTTCATTGGACTAATTAAAAATATCATTGGAAAAATATATTTTTTGTAATAACTTTTCATTAGTCTTAAAAAACAAAAATAGAATATGCTTGTATTGCTCTATTACAAAAAACTTGAATAGATTAAATTTAATAGTTTGTGTTAGCTTAGTACAGATACATTTTGTATTTATTGCTAGAGCATGAAATTTTTCATATGATAAAAATGGGTAAGATAAAATCTATTCAGAGTATGAACATTAAGGAAAAAAGGGAGTTAGTTAATTTCAAATAAAATTTTTACTGTACATGATGAAAATAAATTGTCAAATTTAAAAACTTTTACTCTGTAAATATAAAAACATTCCTTAAACTATTATTTGGCCTTGGTCAAATAATGAGCTTTATATTCGGGCAAAGCCAAATACTCATTGCATCGCTAATTTGCTGTACAGTGGAGCATCTATTATCTAAGAATCGGTCAACCAAATATGTTCTGATTGGCAAAATTCAAATTTATGCACCAGTGGGTAGAACAACAGGGAGAGTGAATTCTGTTCAACTGTTTTCTTAGATATATTGATTGTCTTTTTTAGATGCTTTGATTTCATCATTAAAACATATTAGAGATTTTGCAGAAAGAAAAAGAGTGACCTCTCTGTAGCTAAAGAAAAATTTGGACTTCTTTTCTTAAAATGTAAACCAATATAGTACTGTACTTTAGATTACTTGCACATTTCTTTTGATCCTTTATTCCTTCATAGTTTGTTCCTTCTTCTGGTTGTAAGCTTTGTAGTAGTACAAAATACATACATGTTTGTGTTTATTATCACTGTTTATTTGTTTCACTTTGCTCATATAACTCTAGTATGTTTTTTCGAAAATGATCAGTTAACTGAAATCTCATTTAGTCAAACACTCCCAAGTCACCTATTAGTTTGCATAATCAATGCTCCACTGTATGCAGATTAAGAATTACTAATTTGAATAAAAAAAAATTCACTTTAAAATAATAACTGTTTATTATTCCACCTCAATTTTATTTTCTTGTATTTGAGTTAAAATTTAATGCATTATTTTTAGGTTCATCTTTTTGATATAGATATACCAGGTAAAATTACATTTAAAGAATCTGCAGCTTTAAGTGCTGGTGGTTCCCTTACAATGTTTAGCTTAGGTAAAATTCTTTTATCTATAAGATATATAAAGTTGATTTAATTATTTTAAAGTTTGATTTAGTGCATGTTTATATATTGCAGATAAATGGAAAATCGGAATAGGAATTTGTTATGACATTCGTTTTCCTCTGATGGCTAATATTTATGCTGAAAGAGGTAATGATTAGTATTTTAACATTTTTATAATGGTTAACTGTAATTTTTAGTGTTTAAAATTGTCTTGACATATGTGCGTTATGGATTTTCTTTTCAATTTTGATTTGTTGGACTTTTATATTATTTTACTGTACACAAAAAAAGAATAATTTCTAAATAGAAATATTTGATAAATATGTCTTAACTTAAAAAAAAAAAAAAAAAAAAGTGTATTTTTTACTATACATATTGTGATTATTTTTTATTGTTATGTATTATTAACTCAAAAATTTATATATGCTATAAGTGATCCATTAAAATAAAATAAAATGGCAAAAAATACCTTTTAATTTTACATGTTTTGTGTGCTCTGATGGCAACTTTTTCAAAAACAAAAATGATAAAAGAAAATTTTCGCGATCAACATAGCATTTATTCGTTGAAAATTTTTTAATTTTTCTATTTTGTACTAATTCTTTCAAATGGTTTTTACCGTATCTATACTTATCCAGAGTATGCATGAACATATCAAAAATATAAGATGAAGTAGAATTAGCAAACTCATCATATAAATTCAAAGTCCTCTTTTGTAGACTGTCAATATAGGCATGTTTCTTCCCAATACATAATGCTAAGCATTTTTGCTCAAACTGCCTGCTAAGATTTCAAAAATTAGAGTTCATAAATTTATTTCTGCTCTTCAAAAATGATGGAATTATGTTCAAACTTTGGCATAATTTAAGAAAAAGTTCATGATCAAGACATAGCCTTTCATATTTAAAATGTGAAAATATCCTCTTATGAATAACTTCACACATATTCAATTTGAATAAATTTATGAACTCCAATTTTCAAAATCTTAGCAGGCAGTTTAAGCAAAAATACTTAGCATTATGTATTAGGAAGAAATATGCCTATATTGATAGTCTTCAAAAGAAGGACTTTGAATTTATATTATGAGTTTGCCAATTCTACCCCACTTTATATTTTTTGATATGTTCATGTACACTCTGGATAAGTATAGATACAGTAAAAACCATTTAAAAGAATTAGTACAAAATAGAAAAACTTTGCAACGAAAACAAAAGCTATGTTGATCGTAAAAATTTTCTTTTATCATTTTTGTTTTTGAAAAAGTTGCCGTCAGAGCACACAAAATATGTAAAATTAAAAGGTTTTTTGCCATTTTATTTTATTTTAATGGATCACTTATAGCATATATAAATAATTTGATATTTTAAAGTGATGTTTTATATCATATGTATTATTAACTCTTTATTATTAACTTTTATTAACTCTTTGTAATTTCAGAAGTGAAATGTTTTTAAAAATATATCTTGATTAACATTAAATACAGAATTTTTTTTTTTTTCAAAAAATAATAAAATATTTAAATTACATATTTTTTTCTGATGTCTTATTTTATAAAAGGACACTAATAATAAAGTTAAAGATTAAAGTTAATTGAGAATAAAGTTAATTTGATAAAAAAAAGTATATTTCATTAAATTATTTAAATAGATATTTTAAATTTGAAGAAAAATATGTATATATATGCAAAGGTTAAACTAAGTTTGTGAGTAAAAAATAATTTTCTCAAAGTTTAAAAAAGAAAAAATAATTAAATTCTACAATCTGCATATTTTTCTACATAATGCATTTATTCTTAACTATAACTTGTTAAAAAAGCTAAAGTCTGTTTTAATAGGTCGCAATTTTCGAATTTAACCATTCTTATTTATAATATTTCAAATTTTAGTTAGCTTCAGTGTGTGCTGTATCGATGACTCAGGTTTGATTCCTGGTCTGGATGCTTTTTTTCACTGTAGCTATGTGCCTTTTAAGCAAACTAAAATTTGAAGTATTATAGAATGCAAGGCATGGAAAATTTCCTACTGAAAATTTTCCAAAGAATTATATAGATTTATTCTTATTTATGTTGCTGATGATAGTGATGCTGATGTATTTTGCATTTCATGAAGGCTGTCAATTTCTGGTATACCCTGGATCTTTTAACATGACAACAGGACCTGCCCATTGGGAGCTTCTACAAAAAGCAAGAGCTGTTGATAACCAGTTATATGTGGCAGGAGTTTCACCTGCAAGAGATGAAAATTCCTCTTACATAAGCTGGGGTCATAGTTCATTGATCAGTCCTTGGTAAGTATTTATATATATGTATATTAAAGCTTAAATTTTATTACTTCACATTTTTATGTATAGTTAAATCCTGCATGCGTATCAAGATATGATTATTATTATATTCTTAAATGTTAACTTCAACAAATTTTCAAAAAAAAAAAAAAAAAAAAAAGAGTGGGAGAGTGGGTAAGAGAATTAAAACCATAATTCTGAAATCCTATTAACAATAACAAGAAAAAAGATAGTGCATACTTTAATTATTTAAAAATTGAAGACTTTTAACTTTTTGCAATTTCAGGGGTGATATTGTTTGTGCAGCTGATGAAAAAGAAACCATATTATATGCAGACATTGGTGAGTTATCTCTGTTCTTTTTACTTTTATATTTAACATCTTTCAATATCCTTTAAAATAAGGAAGATAATAGACATATGTTGGTGTATATCATGGGTAGCCAACAAGTTAATTGTGAGATTATGTGTAGTAACCCTGTTTTTATTTTGTTATTGTTCAATTTCAGTTAAAATGAATTATTTATGCTCTTTTGTGTTTTTCATTATCTTAAAGCAGTGTTTCTCAACCTGTGTGCCGTGAGAGATTGTGACAATGTGCCCCAAGGTTTTTTGATAAATAATTAAATGTATGGTGTTATATCAAGGATATAACATTTTCAATTTATCATGTGCTTAACACTTAAAAACTACTTTCCTTTGCTTTCAGTTGACAAATGTTAATGACTAACAAACCCATTTGTAATTTACACAAATTTGACAACAGAAAAAAAACAGCTTATCTTATACTATAATGCGAGCAAAAATTGTGTGTGTGTGTGTGTGGGTAAATTTTATCTCAAAAACGGCTCTAACGATTTTCGCAAAAGTTTGGATTTTACCATTTTCGGCCACTAGAAGACCATTGGGCTAGGTCACATGTTCAAGAAAATTCGATTACTGGGTCATTTTGGGTCACAATGGGTCAGGATCAAGCTATTTATATCTAGAGAACGGCTGGATGGATTTTAAGGCAATTTTGTATCCAACCGTTTTTTGGCACGAGAAAACTATTGGGCTGGGTCACATGTTCGAAAAATTTCGATTAGTAAGTCATTTTTGGGTCATTATGGGTCAAGCCATTTTTATCTAAAAAACGGCTCTAACGATTTTGACCAAATTTTATATTGTATCGTTTTGGATTACAAGAAGACCATTGGGTTAGGTAACATGTTCGAGAAAATTCGGTTAGTGGGTCATTTTTGGGGTCATTGTGGGTCATGCTATTTTTATCTAGAGATTTTCTCACGCAATTTTGACTAAAAATTGCATTCTATGGTTTTCGGGCACGAGAAAAACATTGGGCTAGGTTACATGTTCGAAAAAAAATTTTAATGGGTCATATTGGGTCATTAAGGGTCTGGGTCAAGCTATTTATATTTAAAGAATCGCAGAATCAATTTCATCGAAATTTTGCCTGTAATAGTTTTTTGACACGAGAGAGCTAATGGGCTAAGTCACACGATCGAGAGATTTCGATTATAAGAGTCATTTGTGGGTCATGATGGGTCATAATGGGTCATGGTCAAGCTATAGTTAAAGAACAGGTGGATCGATTTTAACGAAATTTTGTATAAAGCATTTTTTTGGCACGAAAAAACTATTGGGCTAGGTCTCAGTTCGAGAAATTTCGATTACTGGGTCATTTTGGGTCATAAAAGGTCTGGGTCAAGCTATTTATATATAAAGTACGACAGTATCAAATTTAATGAAATTTTGTATGTAAGTTTTTTGACACGAGAAAATTAATGGGCTATCTCACATGTTTGAGAGATTTCGATTATAAGAGTCATTTATGGGTCATGATGGGTCATAACGAGTTACGTTAAGCTATATCTAAAGAACATGTGGATCAGTTTTGACGAAATTTTGTATACAACACTTTTTGGCACGAGAAAATCATTGGGCTAGGTCACAAGATCGAGAAATTTTGATTAATGGGTCATAAAGGGTCTGGGTCAAGTTATTTATATTTAAAGAACGGCAGGATCGAGTTTAACGAAATTTTGAGTGTAACAATATTTATACACGAGAAAACTAATGGGCTAAGTCACATGTTCGAGAGATTTCGATTATAAGGGTCATTTGTGGGTCATAATGGGTCATGGTCAAGCTATAGCTAAAGAACCGGTGGATCGATTTTAACGAAATTTTGTATACAGCATATTTTTGGCACGAGAAAACTATTGGGCTAGGTCTCAGTTCGAGAAATTTCGATTACTGGGTCATTTTGGGTCATAAAAGGTCTGGGTCAAGCTATTTATATATAAAGTACGACAGTATCAAATTTAATGAAATTTTGTATGTAAGTTTTTTGACACGAGAAAATTAATGGGCTATCTCACATGTTTGAGAGATTTCGATTATAAGAGTCATTTATGGGTCATGATGGGTCATAACGGGTCACGTCAAGCTATATCTAAAGAACATGTGGATCAGTTTTAACGAAATTTTGTATACAGCATATTTTTGGCACGAGAAAATCATTGGGCTATGTCACATGTTCGAGAAATTTTGATCAGTGGGTCACTTTTGGGTTATTCTAATTTTATCTAGACAATGTCTCACGCAAATTTGACAAAATTTTATATTCTATCGTTTTTGGACACAAGAAAATCATTGGGTTAGGCCAGATGTTTGAGAAAACTCGATTAATGAGTCATTTTGGGTCATAATGGGTCAAGGTCAAACTATTTATACCTAAAAATTGGCTCAATCGATTTTATCTAAATTTTGTATTTAACGTTTTTCGGCACGCAAAAATTAATGAACTAAGTCACATTTTTGAGATATTTCGATATAAGGGTCATTTGTGGGTCATGCTAATTTTATCTAGAAAATTGTTCTCACCATTTTGAGTATATTTTCTATTATATCGTTTTCGGGCGAAAGAAAACCGTTGAGATAGAACACATGCACGTAACAATTCAATTAGTGGGTCGTTTTAGGTCTTAATGGGTTCGGGTCATTCTAATTATATATAACAACGACTCAGTCAATTTTACCTAAATTTTGCAACGGAACGTCTTTTGTCACTAGAAGATTATTGAGCTGAGTTGCATATTAAACAAAATTATATTAGTGGGTCATATCGCTTCATTGCTGAATGCTGTCAAGCTAATTTTACTTAAGAAATGGCTTAAACGATTTTGATTCATTTTATACTCTACTGTTTTTGATTACCTGAAGACCATTGAGCTAAGTCACATGTTTGATCCATGTAATTTGTGGATCATTTGGGTAATAAGGGCCAGGATCACGACACTATGGCAAAAGCCAATAAGTTGGCGATATTTGACAAAATACTGGCGAAATTTGGCCGAAAAATCGACTATTAAGGTTACGAAACCAAAACACATATTTGGCGCCAAATGAAAGAATGTGTCCAAATTTGGTTATATCTGGCAAAAAATATTGTCTTTCAGAATGTAAAGAAATTTCTTATACATTCTTAATAATCTTCGAGATGCATAGTTAAACTAATCAGAGTCGAGCTAAAAAAGTGATTTGGATTGATGTCCTTTCGTTGTAAATTTTAAAATAAAGTAAAATTTATGAACATGTGCATACAAACATAGTTTTCTTATTGATTGTTTTTGTAAATAATACTATATCGAGTTGAACACAAAGTTAATTTTGACCGAGCTGAGCTCGGTCACCCCTGCTAGTTGTTTTAAATCGTGTGACAGAAACATGGTGACATTGTCGCAGAAAGAGAACGGGACTTTGCAGAAAATTTTTAACATCAACTTTCTAAATGTAGCAGGGGGAAAAATCATTTCTTAGGTGTTTAATTATGCATAGGTATATAATCACTCTCTTTCTCTCTCACTCCCACAATAAATTGATCCAATTATAGTTTTCAAATCTGCAGTATATTGCTACAATATGCAACATTTTAACATTGAAAACAAAATTTAAACAAAACGTGTTGCCTTTGACATCTGGCCAATTTTATCACACATTCTTTCTTTTTTTTCAGCTCGCCTCCTTTCTCACAAAGCTATCATGGTCATGTCATAAAATTTTACTTTATTCTTGTGTTTACAACTATATTTCAACTCTTGCTTTTTCTCGCACATTTTTTAGTAACAGACACTTTTTTCAATAACTAATGTTACCAGCTGCCCATTTTTGTAGTTTAACAGATTGCTAATTTTGAGTAGTCTATAACATACTCTTAAAATCTGGGATTCAACACTTATCTTTGATGCACCCAGTTACCAAAAAAAATTCCTTTAATTTCCCTACCAACTCTAGATAATCTGAACTATGTGTAGGCAAACAATTGCTCAAAATTTGTTAGTTTTTCTCTCTTGCCTAACCTTTGTCTATTGCTATGCGTTTGCCAAAATCTTTGTGAGTTTGATTTTTTATCTGCAAATAGCGTGAACCTTGCAACTGTATTTTTGATCATTTATCTCTTCGCTGCCTAGTTGTATATCACAAGCTCAGCATTCTGCATCCAGGGGTGTATTCATAAAAATAACAGGATATATGCTCTAAGCAGAGCATGTATCCTAGAACAGGCCTGTCCAACCTTTTACTAATAGAGCAAGATCCCAGGGCCCCCAGACGTTACTTATTTTCTCACAAGTAAAATGTATTGGGTAAAGTAGTGTTAGTGCGTACTATGAGCATAGTAATACCTGCTAGCTTGGACAGACGGGCAATTTACGGGTACCAAGTACCAAAGGTAGGTAAAAACACTGCAAACTTTTCTTATTTTCTCAGTGTTGATTTTTATATATGATGCTCAGGGAACTATTTCAATACTTTATGTAATGTCCCAGACCAATTGCATGGGCCAAACATCTTCCCAGACATACAAAAGAAGCATGTTCAGCTCAACTTACTGAAGTAATCCATTTTAAGATGATAAAGCAAATGAACTGAAAAAAGAATACTCATTTTAAATAAGATCATCTGAATTTAATCAATGTTTTTTATTGAATGTCAGTTATCAATTGGTAATACTTAAAATGGAATGAATTTGAAATATTCCAATATTTTGAATTACTTGAATAAATATTCTAATATTTTCACTTTTCAAAATATATATTTTAAATTAATCTTTTAAAAATGATATTAATTTTAAGATAACAAATAAGTTTAATCAACAATAAGGCCTTAATAAAAATATCGTTTGTATTTTTGCATTAGAAGATATTACATTACCAAACGATCTTTTCAAATTGAAAAAAAAAAAGTATATCTAATTATCACGCTCGCGCTCATACTCATAGCAACACTTTATGTATGTCTGGGAAGATGTTTGGCCCATGTAATTGGTCTGGGAGCTTACATAAAGTATTAAAATAGTTCCCTGAGCATCATATATAAAAATCAAGACTGAGAAAATAAGAAAAGTTCGTAGTGTTTTTACCTACCTTTGGTACCTGGTACCCATAAATTGGCTGTCGGTCCAAGCTAGCAGGTATCACTATGCTCATAGCACATACTAACACTACTTTATCCAATACATTTTACTTGTGAGAAAATAAGTAACGTCTGGGGGCTCTGGGATCATGGACTATAAGCAGGAGCACAACTCAGCTTTTGGCAAACAATGAAGGGCGCCATTATTAACATGGCTCAAATGATGCAACAAAATTATCAGTTAGAAGGAATACATATATGCAAATGCATTTCGCTGTTGAAGTCACAATGCCCCTATAGATCTAAAACTCCATAAAGAAAAAGAAAAAAAGAATCAAAGTATAACAGTAAATTTCAAATTACGTATACATTTTTCTGTGTGGGGCTAATTTTTTAATAGGAAATTGGAAAGAGCCAGAAAATTAAATCATATCTATTATTAAAATAAAAAAGTCATCAGAAATAGCTTTTTTTTTTTTTTTTTTTTTTTTTAATCATATCTATTATTAAAATAAAAAGGTCATCAAAAATAGCTTTTAAGGGGGGTGGGTACAAAAAACCCTTATTGATTTATTTTAGAGGTGCAAATTTGCTGTTGTAAAGAGTAAAAAAAAAAAGATAGGCATGATTTAGTGTGGTCCATGGATCCATGGGTGTTTCCAAAGGGATTGTCAGGAAGAGCTTTCATTTGTGAAAATAATTTCACACGATTTTATAGATTTAAAAAAAATGATAAATATTATCTTAAATTTCAAAGATATGGGGTAGAAAATGAGACCTCTTTTTCCGTCTTATAAAACAGCTAATGTGCCAGTAAAACATCGCCAATAACAAAAAAGCTGAACATTCATACATGAAAGAGGGGTGAAAAGAACTTATTTTTCTACATTTTATCTCTTAACATATTAAAACAATTATTGCCAACTTTTCCATTTCCATTCGTTATAATTTCTGCAAAATATTTTACAAATAATAACTATAAGAATGTGAAGAAACACAATAATAATTGATTATATTTTTATGTTTGTTTAATTTTTGATGTGTGAAAGACACTTGCAGAAGTTTTAAAAATATCTCCCAAACGAATATCAAGGTTTTTAAATAAAGCATCCTTTAAAAGAGAATTTTTTTTTTAAATGTCAGTCCTTCAAAGGGGTGCCATGACACCCTCAGCATTGAACAGCCCTGTCCTAGAGTGTGTATACTATAGATTTCTTGAGAAACAGAGGGTATACAGTGTTTCTTTAAATAATCTAGAAGGTATGGCATATATTCTCCACTACATCCCTATCAGTATCATATTTCTCTCTAATATTTGTTGTTGCAATAAAATAGCTGAAAAGAGAGACTTGTAATTAGAGTTTTTCTATACACTCACTTTAATTTTTCTTGTGAGTTGATTGTTATTTTATTACTTACATCAACAAATCAATGTAAATGTTATATCAACTATGAATACATGCTAAAATATATTAAACCAAAAATTTTTCATTAGTGTATCTTTCATAAGAAATTGATTTTAATTTGTTTTTTCTTGTGGTTAATAAATATTTGTATGATGATGTTTTGCTTGATGCTTCATTTCCACATTTCGCTTATTAGTTTTCAGGGAACCTTATGTTATATGAAACATTTAATAAATTTATTGGTGCATCAAAATTATTTTCTGAAAAGAAAAGTCTGTTTCCACAACAATATTCCTCTGGTATATATATACCTGTAGGGATGTATGAATTTTTGATTCTGCTAATAAAAGAAAAAAATATTACTGTTATTTATGTTTATTTATTTATCTTTAAAGATGTTTTTTAGAATTAAAATAACATTATGGATATTTTATCAGGTAAAGGAATATTCTACTTAATAAGACAGGATTTTTTTTAAAAATAATCTCTATAATTCATTTTTTCAAAATTTTACTAGACAGTTTATCATTTGAATATGTAGATGGAATGTATAGAGAAATTGTTAATGAGTGAATAAGTTTATTTTCTATAGAAAATTGCTTTTTTTTTCTTACCTCAAAAATTTTTTAATTATTACTTTATTAAGTATATATATGAAGATACATAAAACAGGTGATTTGTTTCTTTTATTTTCAGATCTGTCATATGTAGAAGAAATAAGATCTCAAATTCCTATTAAACATCAACAGAGAAATGATTTATATAACTTCAAATGTATGAAAGATTTTTAAAATGATATTTTGGAATTAAAATTACTTGCAATACAGAGAATATTTTATAAATTTCTTTATGATCTCTTTAAGCATTCTAATAAAGATATTTTTGAAAATAAAATTTTGTAAATAATTTTATTTCAAATAAACCTGTTTTCAATTGAAGGCAAGTTTGTATGAGACAAATATACAGGTCAGTGTACATGGATTTTAAATTCTATTAAAAATCTGTACAAATATATTTAAAAAGGTCTATTTTCTATTCATTAGATGATCACACATACTTTTGTTGAAATTTATTTTAAATACATGTTCCTTTTTGTATTCTGCTTAAAATATTGACAGTAATTAGTATTACTATAGTAATATCTAAGTAAGGGACTATAATATATAAATCCTCAAAATTTTCATAATTTTGGATTACCTTCCTTCTTATATCACACATTCTCATTCGTTGACCCTTTCTTTTATATACACACACTCGACGATATCATTATCAATGTCTAAAAATTATTTTTAGATTCTTTTTATATGCTTGCAGTGATATACACATATGGTTATACATTTATTAGTTGCATACTTCACGGTTTCAAGAAGTCAAGTGTTAGATCATAATAAATCATCCAACATTTCAAACTTAAATTATTTTAAATTTAAAGTTCATTTATTTACTTCTTTTTAAAATTTAGTAAAATTATTCCTTTTCAAGTTTTAATGCTTTAAAAACGATCTTTTAAAAATAAAATTTACTACATTTCAAGTCTTTAAAAACAATCTTTCAAAAATATAATTACTTTTTAAAATAATTATTTAATAACTTTCTTAATACTTTAAATATTAATAAGATCTTTCTCAAATTTAAAATATTTTATAATTAAATAAATCAGTATTTTAAAGCTTTATTCCTTTAATTAATTATGCTTGCGATAGATATTGTGGGCCCTCACCCCCATGTCACATGAAAGTAAATTTTTTATTCTCACCATCATTGACCACTTTTCATGCTTTCTGGAAGCTGTTCCACTTATAATGCTAAATCTCCATCAATTATCAAAGCTTTAAATGACTAATTTTTTAGATATGGTCTTCCAAAATTAATTTTATCTGACAGCACTAAAAACTTCACCTGCGATATTTTAAAAAGTTTTCTGAAATCTCTCAACATTAAATGTAGAAATTCGTCCATTTACTTTCCGATGTCTTTTGGAATGTATCTGTAAATCTCTTAAAGAATCTGTGGCAGCATTATCCAACCAAATTATAAAATGGTTTGATAGATTGAAATTCTTTGTTCTAAACTACAATAACTCTAAACATTCAGTAAAAATTTTATTCCAGCTAATTTATTCTTAGAAATGATTTAAAATTTACCTATTGACATTTTCCAACCACCTAATGAAGTTGATGAACCATTCATTTACTTCCAAAAATAAAAGGAACATATAACAGCAACTAGAGAATTATTCAGGCAATTTGAATGAAAAATTTCTTAAAGGACGATTAGCTATTAAATTTAAAATAAGTTACACAGTTTATTTTAAAAATTTTATTCATCAGCCTTATATCCAAATTCTGATCCTTATAAAATTTTAAGAACACTCAGAAGTAATATTTTTTTAATTAGGCATCTAGTGACACCATTTTTAGAGATATTTCAGTAAATGTAAGTAAATTGATTAGAGCAGGAGATTTGTATGTCTTTCTTCACTTTATTTTATCTCATTTTGATGTCGATATATATATATTATCAATCTTCCTACAACTTTAATTTCTTTTTTTTTTCCTTTTTTTTTATTTTGTGATTTCTATGTTTTAAATACTATACATATATTATAAATATTGTGGTAATATATATCATTTAAGAGTGAATTTTCCATGTCTCGCGAGCGAAACAACCTTTGGACTAGAAGCTTATAGAGCATTGAGGTCTGTTCATTCTTTTATATTAGCACGTTCTCATTATAAGTTATTCTTTATTTTATTTATTTTTTAATATTGATATATTACATCAAACCATTTTTCATTCTTTCCAATATTTAAATTTTGAAATTCATAGTTAAATAATAAAAATATATGTTACCACATAATTTTTTTTAATACACACTATTTTTTCAATCAATATTTCATCTATATCATAAATTGAGAAAGAGTGATTTAGGTACATTAAATGATATGACTTGTCTAAAATTAAATAAATTTTTCATTTATTAATATAAGATCCCAATAAAAATTTGAAAAACAAAATTATTTCAAAACAAAATTTATAAATAAAAGTCAAAGTTTAGAATAAAATAAATTATGAAAATGAATTAATAAAAATACAAAATTTATATCCCTTAACCTACACATGCTTATATGGTACTAGTGGAGATTTTTTTTAATGAGAATATGATGGAGCAACTGCTCTAAGTGTTTCTCTTTTTTTTATTATTCCCGAAAAATTCTAACGAGCACACACGGAAGGTAAATTCAGCATAGCTTAGGGAAATACTAAACACAAATCTATACCTTTCCGATGAATCCTTCAAGATGCAGTTAAGCTATAATTTATAAGAAATACTTTTTTTTTTTTTTTTTTTGTAAATGAGTATCCTAAATCACAAAAGTTATTGTAGGGTAACATCCCCAGTAATTGGCACATTAAGAATTTGTCTTTAAACTTACTTCAATTTTCATTACCAAGAAATAAAATATTTACTTGCAAATATTTTTAAATAAAAAAAATGCATATCTGTGCATCTATTTTGCCTACTAAAAGCAAAATTTTTTGAAAAAGTATTTTTATAAAAATATATTTATAAAAAGTTGCTGTAGAGCTATTCCATCTCAATTCAGGCAGACAGTACTGATATGCGTCAATTCACCATCACAGATTTTTTTTCAAAAAAATTCAGTAGTTAGAACTAAGTGATATATAAAATTTCCTTCAAGGATTTTTCCCTAAAAAATTTATTTCTCTGATTACAACACTTTAAAGTTCATGATAAAATTGACAGTTTTCAGAAAAACTGAAAAACGCTTCATTTTGAAATGAACACAATACCTAACATATTCAACATATGTAGTCAATTTATTTTTTATAAACAGTTATTAAACGGAATTTTATTTTAGTATAGTTTTAAAAAATATAGTGACATTTTTACTTAATTAAAAAAATTAGTTTTTAAGTACAAAAAATATAATTATTAGTGAAATTAAGATTTTTTTTTCAGAGTGAAAAAAAAATACTTTAAAGCTAAACGTTGATGGCAATCCAAAGACCTTTAATGGGAGTTTTACAGCAAATTTTATTTTAACTCTAAGGTGCTTACAACTTTCGTAATTCAATTTTAAATTATGCAAAATTTTGTAAAATCATTACTTTTGAAATGCAATTTCTCAAAAACACCATTTTTTAAAATTCTAATAATATGCTCAATTCATACCTTATTAGTCTCTAATAAATACCTTACAAGCAAATCGTGTGTTTTTGCTTAGAAAATTTTATATGATTTTTTGAAAATAACATGTTGTGTGTATTTTTCAACAGACCACAAATTCAAGCTCTTCCTTATTTAACCAAACTTGTAATGTAATTAATATTTCAAACTAAAAAATACATCACTAGTACATAATTATTACTGTTAAATTATAGCTAATCATTTGCTTAAGTTTAAAATTGCGTAAAATACAGCCAATAATAAAATTAGTATTGATCATATGTCATTTCATTCCATACTCATAAATGTGTTAAATTCATCTACAGTGTGTAAAATATTTTGTTATATAGTATGGATATAATATATTAATATGCAAATACATACATAACAGAAGAATTAGTTAGTGAAGGTTTCTTAAATTAACTTCAACTCCTTATCGTTAAAGATATGAAGTTGCTCAGATTGTCCTATTGTAACTGGTTTTTCTGTTTTTAGAAGCACATTTTCCAATGGTAATGCACATTCATATTTTTTCTTTCCAGATTCTTTTGGCCACTGGAATGCTTTAGCTATGGACCATGTTGGGTACATGAATGATACTTTAATGTCATTTAGTTTTTGTGATTTATATACCATTGATTTCTCCTATCCACCAATTATTTTTATAAATGCATCCAATGAAATCACCGATTTGGAAACTATGTATTGAATATTGTCTTTTCATTTGGCTGAAGGTTTCAACTTTAGTCAATTCATTTTTACTTGCTCGTTCCATATCATTTTCATTATTTACAATTACCCTATAATGTTTAGATCTAATACCAACAATAGATTTTGCATTAGCATATTCTTTCTCATTATTAGTTCTACAGGATTGAATAATATTTCTGTCTGGATGGACTAGAATGTTATTTTTTAGTAGAGAAGATAGTTCAGCAACAAATGAGACAGAATCTTTGATAGCTTTTATTGGCTCTTTTTGGAGATTAAATTTTGTTGCATAGTGTTTGTCTCACTCCCCAATAGCATCACATGCACTTTTAACATGGGCAGTACCAGAAAATATCCACTACTTTGGTACAATTTCATTTTTGTGCAATTCATAAAACTGCTACTTGTTTTTAAAATGTGCTCCAGCTCCATCTGATATATACACAGTTGATTCCAGCGTTTGTAATTGGTACAACTTAAATAATTCTTTCTTTTCTTTTTCTATGTCAGAAACAGCATGAGCTGTATCATGAGTTAATCATCAGAAACTATGATAAAACTCTTTATTTCTTCTCTAAAATATGCTGTGCAGGTAAATAACGATATCTGAGTATTCTGTCACTGGTAGCTTTGTACTTCATTTGGCAGTATTAGTGAGTAATTTTCAGCAAAGTCAAAATGCATCACAAGCACAGATTTTTTTTAAGGGGTTTGGCTTATTTAATTTTATGAATAGGAATTTTTGAAGATTAGCTTATATTTATCTGCCATAATAATGTGCATATTATTATTTTTTCATTAAAAAATAACATAAATTCAGAGAAATAAGAAAAAGCTTGATCTTCTGGTTTTCTGAGAAAAAAAAAAACTGATTGGAAAGAAACTAAACTTGGAAAAAAATCTAATTCAGCTGTAATGTATGTATTTGCATATTAATATATTATATCCATACTACATAACAAAATATTTAACACACTGTAGAGGAATTTAACACATTTATGAGTATGGAATGAAATGACATATGATCAATACTAATTTTATTATTGGCTGTATTTTACGCAATTTTAAACTTAAGCAAATGATTAGCAATAATTTAACAGTAATAATTATGTACTATTGATGTATTTTTTAGTTTGAAATATTAATTACATTACAAGTTCGGTTAAATAAGGAAGAGCTTGACTTTGTGGTCTGTTGAAAAATACGCACAACATGTTATTTTCAAAAAACCATATAAAAATTTCTAAGCAAAAACACACGATTTGCTTGTAAGGTATTTATTAGAGACTAATAAGGTATGAATTGAGCATATTATCAGAATTTTAAAAAATGGTGTTTTTGAGAAATTGCATGTCAAAAGTAGTGATTTTACAAAATTTTGCATTATTTAAAATTGAATTACAAAAGTTTTAAGCACCTTAGAGATAAAATAAAATTTGCTGTAAAACTCCCATTAATGGTCATTGGATTGCCATCAATGTTTAGCTTTAAAATATTTTTTTCATACTGAAAAAAAATCTTAAATTCACTAATAATTATATTTTTTGTACTTAAAATCTAATTTTTTTAATTAAGTAAAAATGTCACTATATTGTTTAAAACTATGCCAAAGTAAACTTCTGTTTTATAACTGTTTATAAAAAATAAATTGACTTAATATGTTGAATATGTTTGGTATTGTGTTCATTTCAAAATGAAGCGTTTTTCAGTTTTTCTGAAAACTGCCAATTTTATCATGAACTTTAAAGTGCTGTAATCAGAGAAATAAATTTTTTAGGGAAAAATCCTTTTAGGAAATTTTATAAATCACTTAGTTCTAACTACTGAATTTTTTTGAAAAAAATTTGTGATGGTGAATTGACATGCCCTGCCTGAGCTGAGATGGAATTGCTCTGTAGTTACCAGTAATTGACACCTAGAGCACCAGTGTATGACACCTTGTGATCCAGTAATTGGCATATGTTTATATATATATATATATAACTTTATATTTTGCATTGGGTTTAATTGCTTTAAATGAATTTACTGTAGATGAAGATGCCATATTTCAGGTTTTTGAGAGTAAGAAATCAGCACATTAGTCTGCAATGTGAACACTTTAAAACAATACAATATATTTATATTAATATCCAGTAATTGTCATATAAAGTTTTAATGGATTCCAATTACTGATAACATTTCATATATTCAAATAAAAACAACTGATAAACAAAATTAGTCTATAACTTTAAAAGTACTGCCAAAATAAGTGGTTTAATCTCAAATCTTGCGATTCCCTTGTAATTAGAATAGGTGCCAATTACTTGGAACTAGCAAAAGTGCAGCACCGTTAATTGGCATCTATCATTAATTTAGAAATCCAAATATTTGTGTCAAAAATACTTTTGCACAATTAAAGTAACCCTTTTCAACTAAACAAAACTGTTGTCAATTAAAATTTAAAATATATTATAAATCAGATAATAATGAATTGAAAAGCATGCCTTTCTTAAGCCAGAGAAGAAGCATTTGCAATAAAAATGGCTAATTTATACAAACCATATTTGTTTCTCTTTCCTAGGCACTATTGTCATCTAGTAGCATAAATCAAAGTTATAATCTTTAAAGTAAATGAGCTTATAACAGGTATATGGTCTTGTATTTTTAAAAGACTGGATATAAATCATATTTTAGGACATGTTTGTAGGATATGCCAATCATTGGTGCATGCCAATTACTGGGGATGGGACCGTTCAAGTATTACGTAAGCATATTTTTAGTCATTATGTACCCCCCCCCCCCTTTGCTTACATAAGATTTATGACAGTTTATACATCAATACTTCTTGACTTATAAAAAGTTACCAATCAATTACATTATTAATCCTACAAATTTATATAGGCCTATAGGGATTGTGATATCAAAATATACAAAATGGTTTTAATATATTGTTGCTTATTGCATTAAACAAACCATAGAATACAAAATGGTTTAAATATATTGTAATTTATCACATTGAATAATAAAACAAGATATACAAGAAGCCTTAACTTAGGCAGCATAACTAAAATTTTTGACATGAATCATATAAATGTGGGAGTTCAATTTGGTGTTTATATTTTAATCTGATGTACAGGATCCTTGAACCCATGTTTCAACATTGTCTATTATAAAGTTTTCACTGGAACAGTGGCCTGGGATATTGCAAGTTTCTGATCCTTGTTCTTTGTCAATGTTAGTATCCATAATTAAATCCGACTAAATTTACTATGCAACTAAAAGCAATACTCTTTCACTAAAAATTCACTATGTAAATTCACTATGCAACTGAATTAAAAGAATAAATATCTGTGCTATGTATCCGAGACAAGAAAAACCCCAAGTAGGTTTTCTGCTTTCTAAAGTTCCAAAACTTGTAGAGAAGGAATTTTGACAATAGGAGCAGAAAGACAAAAATTTCCGGAAATTCTGCAAAAATTCTCGGAATTCCATGACTGATTGAACGGGAGAAAAGAAAATACCGGACTTACCTAAAATAAAGTCAACTGACCAGTTACCCTGGCAACAGAACCCAGCCACACCAGTTCCTGTGTTTTTAGAGTCTATCAATGTACTTGACTTGGCACTCAACTTAACAGACAACAATGAAGACAAAGGGCGAGTGGGTGATGCGGGTCAACCGACTGCCGATGGATAAGCCAAGGATAAAATCGAAAATAAACAGCAAATTTCGAACCGAATGTAGAACGCTCTTTGCCCTCATACTTTGTTTGATTGTTGACTTTGAACTGCAGTTGCTTCGTTGTTTGATGCTTACGTAAGAATTGTCGTGACCCCCCCTCCCCCTTGTCAGAAAAAATAAGCAGACTCTGGACCCCCCCCCTCCCCCTTTAGTACTTGCGTAATACTTGAACGGTCCCGATGTTACCCTATTAACAACTTTTGAATTAACATAAAATAATTTTTTTGGACAAAATTACATTCTCTGTGAGATGTACAAAAGTTTTTCTCTTTGAGTTTATGTAGTAAATTTGCAATATATATGGGTCATTTTCTCTTAACTGGTCAATTTGCACATCATAAATTTTTAAAAAATAATGTTAATTTTTTCTTTAAAATTGGTTTCCATTGTGTTTAGACAATGTCTCTAACTAATAAAATAGAGTCAGCAGTAATCTTTTACTACGTTAAATACACAAAAATAAATTTTCAAATTTCAATTAGACAGGGGAATGACAAACAGGCACAGGGAAATAACAAACAGGTATAACTACAAATTATTATTTTTTTTTTCACAAAACTTTTTAGTAAATACGAAAACATTATTATATACAAAAGCTCAAAACCAATTTTATTTTGAAAATTTTTTATGGAGAAAGTCAGTAAAATAAAATGTGATTTATATGGTTTGGGTTCAGAGATTTTGGCTCTTATATCTTCAAACGTACCTTTAGAATTGTAACAAAAAATCTAGTTCGCTGTTTCTGCAAATATTGCAAACTATAAAACTCTTATCTTGTGTGTATGTGTATTTTGGAAGGTAAGAACTTTGTTTCACTTATTACCTTGTATTTTTTAAAAAGGCCTCCTTGCATTATTCCTTTAAAAAATGTTTTGCTTTTTCTTTTTTCGAATTGCTATTTCCATTTGCCAAATACTTTGTCAATATTTCTTCAAACATCATTTTTTTAAAATTCAGGCGCTGCAATAATCTTTTTAAAGATAATTCTAATGTATTTTCCAATTGATTCTTGATTGGAATATTTGTCTCTGAGTCTATAAAACAACTTCTTGTACGTTTCAGAAGTTTGACAAGTCTTTAATAGTTTCTTTCTCAACTTTTCCAATTTGTTTAGCTAATTTTGCTCGATCCTTTCTTACTCACCAACTATGACCAACTTTTTTCTTCCATCTGACTATGTTTTGGAATTTTTTTTCTGTCTCTTGGAATAATTTAGTTTCAACTAAAGTAATTTTAATAACCTTATTACCTTTTCCCGAGTTTTGCCTGATTGTAAGACTGTTATTTTGGCTTATTTGGCTAGAGCAGTCTTTGCTTTTTTATGGCTATAACCACTGGATTTCATCATGTTCAACTGAGACAATATCTTCAGTAAGGTAGCTATCTTAATGTTCAGTGATATCTTTCTTTTTTGCACGACTATTTCTGTGATATATCTTCCATCGTTTCCTTTGAATTCTCTGCCCTTTAGATAATAATTTGGATACTGATTTAATGTTTCCAGCTTTCTCATACAATATTTTCTTTTCATTTGTTCCTTTTTTAGAGGCTATTATAAATCTAACAGTTATTTTTATCAAGAACACTCATAAAAACCACAAAAATTTTATATTTTATTGAGCTTACAATGTTTTTAACTAAGCCAGTGAATACTTTTTTAAAACTGATAAATTATAATAAGCACAAACCATTTTATTGAGTTTATGCTTGACAACAATGTAATCATCCTGCTTTGTCCGATTCATTTGCTTTTTTAGAGCAGTGAGTGTTTATTTTTACTCAAATTATGTACTTATGAAAAGAAAAAAAAATCCTACTTTTTAAATAGCAATTTTTCATCTTTTGATGAATAAAACTAACAAAAACATGCATTTTTTACTTTTAAAACAGCAAATAGTGTGTGATGATTACATAAAATATTTAATTTTCTAATAAATATTCATAATTTGTGAAAATTAGAGACTGTAGTCACTCTCCTACCTTACATATGACAAGGGAATGACCACAGGGGAATGACAAAAATTAAGGTTAGCTTATATATTATCTTAACTATATACACAAAATGAAATTGCACTTAAAGTAAACTTTAAAAACATAATACAAATAAGGCTAAATCGTTGATTCAGCATTCTTTACAAAATTTAGGTAAATAAGAGAGATAGGGTAATGACAGTCAATAAAAATACTTACCAATGTGTAACTAGAAATCACCAAGTTTTACTTGTAAAAATTAATGCTGCAAAAAAGAACAATTTAAGATATCTTCTCCGATGATGTCATTGTTCACAGATGAAATTCTGGATTAATATAAGTGTTGCCACAGCTGAGAATCATTACTTTCATTTTATGACAGGGGAATGACAACAAAACCAAGGGACATTTATTTATTTTTTTTTTAAATGCAAAAAATGAAAAGTTTTTATTTTTTCAAATTTTAGTATTCTATGATATTGTTTAATAATTTAACCAACAAAAAAATTACAAATATATTCGGATAGTCAGTTTTGGGAACTACTTTTGTGTTGACAGGGGTAGGGGTGGACAGGGACACACAAGGGAATGATATTTTTACAACATATAAAATTATTTAACTGTCTTTTATTTATTAATAGTATGTTTTATCCTGTTAAACATACATAAAAACATGTAATTAAAGTATTCTAGCATTTATTTAATTTTCGTACAAGTTTATTCATTATTTTTGAAGCAGGGACAAAAATATCGCTGTTTAGAGAAAATGACCCATATATATAATTATGAAATACATAATGAAGAATATTTGATAAAAATTAGATATGTAAATGATTATCACTCTACAAGTTTTAATACAATATATGCAAAGATTTTGCAATTAATGTCTTGCCATTACTTACATGTTATGATGTTTTTTATCACCATATGTCTGCTTGACCTGTTACTCTCTGTAACCAGATTTTTATTGAAGTTTATTTGTATACAGTACACAGTTTTATATATTTCAAATTTTATCATTCAGCAATATTTAGAAATTATGGTTTGCACATGAAGTTATTTTCCTTTTACTCCTTATTGCAGCGGTTCCCAAACTTTCTTGGTATGCGACCCACCTTTCAGCGAAAAAAAATTTTCGTGACCCACATTTCAATAATAATAATAATAAAAATTCGCGACCACCCAAGAAAAAGTTGTATATAGTTGTATATCAGAATAACAATTTTTGTACGATCTCTATACGCTCGACTATCCTATACTACGAAAAACACAAATTTTCGTACGGAAGATACATTATCAACAAAAATGGTAATCTCAATGTGTTTAAGTGAATAGTAATTAAAACAATGCACAAACTATAAAGATAGTTAAAATACATTTCATTATTATGAAAACATAACTTTATAATCAATGAGATTTCTGGTACTGGTGTTTACTAATATTGAAACATATTTTAACACGCAGTTAGTCTGAATACTTATCTTTCAAAAACAGCAAAGTAGAAAGAGTATATTCTCATAAGCACGAAGTGTGGAATTTTATCTAGAACCTTAAAGCTGATTTAAATATTTCTGATTATTTTGTTCGTAGTATTGAATTTCATCAAAGACCTCATAGCTGATTTCACTATTTCTGGATATTCGGTTCGTATATTAATCTAGAAGGAAATTAAGGATTTTCCCTTGAAATATTATTTCCTGTTGAAATTGTCATCTTTTTAAATAAATGAAATAAAATGTACATTTTAATGACAAACCTTGATTTTTCCCGTGACCCATACATTGGGAACCGCTCCTTTTTTGGATTACTCACCCTTCTGTAGGTACATAATGTAATTTTTGCTGAAAATTGTTTGTATTTGTAACCAGTATATCTATCCTCAGTATTATAGTTATTTGTACTCATATTGTTTTATTTTAGTTACTATTGTCAGTGCTAATTATTTTTATTTTGCTGTGTATATGTAAATTGTTTATTATGTTATCTTTATGTTGCAATATAATTTCAGTTTACAACTTGTTATTGCATCTCAGAGAATCAATAGTTAGTTCATAAAAAAATTTTAACTTTTCAATTTTAAACCTGTAAGCAATTTTTTTTAAATCATTTTTTTCTACAAGGTTAAGATAAAATGTTAAATCATAATAAATAATCCAACATTTCAAATTTAAATTATTTAAAATTTAGTTAGTTTATTTACTTCTTTTTAAAATTTAGTAAAATTATTCCTTTTCAAGTTTTAATGCTTTTAAAATGATCTTTCAAAGATATTACTTTTCAAAATAATTATTTAATAACTTTTTTAATGCTTTAAATACTAATAAGATCTTGCTAAAATTTAAAATATTTTATAATTAAATCAATATCTTAAAGCTTTATTCATTTAATTAATGATATTTTTAAATTACAAGTACTTTTAAAATAAACAATTTAATATATCAAATAATTCTTATTCTAATCAATTTTCTTTCATTTAATCTAATTTACTAATATAAATGATAAATCAATCGATCTTTACAACTTAATTTTTGATACTCATCTCTATATATTCGTCATACATAACATATACTATTTTCTTATGCTTAGGAATATGAAAATAAAGTATTTTTATTTCTGTTTTTTCAGCATGCTATCTATATTCAATAGAGTATATTTTTCTGTTTATTTTGACATATTTACCACTAAAATTGATTGTATATTTGATGAGATATGTGAATTAGTAATTTTAAAGTTTTTCTATCTTTCAAATATTTATACTAATATATGTCTGCCATAATGGCAAAAAAGTATGTTTTTGTGTGCAAGACAGACTCCATTTTCTTCATGATCTGAATCACCCATGCAAAGCATTCATTCATCCTGTCAATTCTCAGAAGACGCTAAAATCAAAGTACTTCTGATTGGCTGAATTTAAATCTGATTGAGACTTGAGAGAAAGATTCCTGTTTTTCATCTGTCATCAGAGGTGTATCGGTCGCATGTTCTCCGTGTGGGATTATTTCTTCATCATGGAGAGAAGTGATTGAGATGTCATTTGTAACATACATGCAGAGTTTCTGTGCTGTTAAAAAAAATCTATTTGTTTCATCATATTCACCATTTTTCAACATAATTTTCTTACATTCTTCATAATTGGGTTTCTTTGGAGAGTACAATACACCTGAGATTGGATGATGTATAGTCATATCCAGCAGTGTTTCATTGGCAGTCTCCTACGAGTTTTTGTTTTTATAAAAGAATTATTCATCATATTGGACGTGAAGCTGTGAAAATTGGATGTCTTCATAATAGGGTTTACTACACAACCTGGAGAAGTTAGGGAGTTTGATAAACTTTCATTGTAATCTCTAATAGCGGTATCACACGTAGAATGATAAACAACAAACATTTCAGAAATCATTTGACACAACATGTTCTCCCAACCACTGCGTACTCGGTAAACAGGTTCTTCAAACTCTTGCTTCGCTCCTATTGGTTCAAATGATCAGCGCTGACTGAACGTTCAACATTTCCCAAGCGACACAGAAAATGCTCACTGAGCTAAAATAACCACCAAAATTCTTTCCTTCATCAAGGTCAATCAAGTTTTGCTCATTGAAATGCTCTGTTGGAGGAAAAGTTGAGTGAAAGCCTCCCGTGTGATATGGCTATAAGAGAATTTAATCGTTGTGCAGCCAGAAGTGAGAATCTTCCATGATTTGGCAAACTGCATATTAAAAAATGGAAGAAAAATCATCTACCTTTTATTTTTATTTTTTTTTCAAAAATTTCCTTTTTCATCCTCTACATTTTATATTTTTATTACTTATTACAGATTTTAAAACGTTTTCCAGCAGTTATTTTCATGTGACAATGAGTAATAATCACAAGCCTCCATCTTCCCACTGTGTTTCCCCTTTCCTTTCGACTCCGATTGAAAATAAATTTTAACTTGATAACGATTTTGGGATATAGTTAACAAAATTAATATTTGTCAATTCTGTGCACAAATATTTTGTAGCAAATTAGTACAGTTTGTAGGAAATTTTATTTGAAAGCTTGCAATCATAAATTATTAAAGAGAGTGATTCCAACTGTAAACCTCAAAGCAAGATATTGATTTGGAAGGGGAATTGGGATATGCTTTAGCTCAGAGATTATTAGCAACTCTATTGAAGAAATTTTAGTATTTTTTGAGTAATATAACATTTTTTTCCCCCCAGCATGTCCACTACGCCCTACAATGCTACACTAGAATTTTCTTGAAATACACATGGAAAAGTTAGGGAATTTCATTCTTTCATATGACTAGCAACCCTATCATAATGAATTCCTTCTGCATGAAAACTTTTCAATAAAATCTAATTTAATCGTATCAGACGTGAGGCTGTGACTATTTTTAGTAGACAGTGTGGCAAACTTTTCAGTAATTTCCGATGTTATATTCACCTCAATATTTATGCAGCTTACCTTCAGTGAGATACGGAGGCTTTCATAATTATCTATAGTGATACCAGGCCTCGGAGCGAGTCGCTAAACTCGCTATTTTTTTGCATTTGTCTCTTTTAGTCTATATTTTTCAGATTTAGTCTCTTTTTTCACCCTTTTTTTTTTTTTTTTTTTTTTTAAATGTTCCTAACCCATCGATCGATTGCAGGAAAAATATCGTAATTTTCCTCACTTGAAAGCGGGAAAAACATCGCGAAATTCAACAATTTGTCGTGAGGAAATATCTGAAAACTTGTCAGTTTGTCGCAGGAAAATCTCGAAATTTATTAACTGTTCGCGGGTAAAAATCGCTAAAATTTTCAGTCGGAAACCGGCGGAAAATCACTGGTTATGTTAATCTGTCTTAGGATGAAACCATGAAATGCCGTGGAACTGTAGTGAAACTTAGTCGTGGAAAAAAATATACCAAATTTCCCGGGAGCAGAATCGGCGCAACGCTGCGACGCACGTCGCAGACTCTTGGGAAGGATTGCAGACTATTTTTCAACTGTTAAAAATTTAGCAAAAATTAAAAAAATTCTGTCCTAAATCCAAAAATTCGGACACAAAATGTGTAGCGAATTTCGACAAACAGTCTTAAAAGAAATCTATTTCGTCACAGATCGCGAAAAACACGCGAATTTCGTCCAAATATCGCGAAAAAACGGCAAATTTCCTCAAAAAAATCATTCAAAAGATCGTGAAAAAACCGGCAAGTTTCTTCAAAACATCGCAAAAAAACGGCAAATTTCTTCAAAAGATCACGAAAAAACGGCAAATTTTCTCTATAAATTGCGAAAAACGGCAAATATCGTTAAAAAAAACCCGAAAACAAATGGCAAATTTCTTCAAAAAATCTCAAAAAAAGGAAAATTTCTTCAAAAGATCACGAAAAAAAAAAAACGTCAGTTTTCGTCAAAAAATCACGAAAAAATGGCAAATTTCTTCAAAAGATCGTGAAAAAAGACAAATTTCTTCAAAAGAACGCGAAAAAACGGCAGTTTCATAAAATGATTACGAAACAACAGCGAATTTCTTCGAAAAATCGCGAAAAAAAGGGCAAATTTCATCAAAAAATCACGGAAAAACGTAACATTTCTTTCAAAAGTTAGCAAAAAAAGGCAAACGTCTTCAAAAAATCGCCAAAAAAACGGCAGTTTTCGTTAAAAAAAATCACTAAAAAATGGCAAATTTCTTCAAGAGATCGCAAGAAAACGGTAGCTTTCGTCAATAGATCGCGAAAAAAATGCAAATTTCGTCAAAAGATCGTAAAAAACCGCAAATTTTGTCAAAGAGGAGCCCCCCACCTCTTTAGGGCAATGTATGAGGCGTTAAAAATTCTGAGAACAAAGGCAACTTCTTTTTTAAAGTATACTTTTCTTTTATGTCGATCACAAATACTTGAAGGTTTGAGTGCAAATAATGTAATGCGAGTGATTGGTCTGCAGACTGTTTTTTAAGTTTTTACATGTGTTGCAGACTGCAGAAAAAAAAATTCTGCTGCAGGGCCAAATTTGTCTTTCTGCAGTGAAAAAAATTCTAAATTTCGTCATTCTATCGTGGAAAAATGATTACGAAATTAGTATATCATTCGCGGGCAAGAATCGCAAAACTTTTCTGTCAGACACTGAAAAGAAAATGAATTTGATCAATCTGTGGCAAGATAAAAACACGAAATTCAATAATCATTCGAGGGGTAAAAATCATAAACTTCGTCATTCGGTTGCGGGAAGAATATCACAATTTTGTCATTTTCGCGAGAAAATAAAAACTCGTATAATCCGTCAATCAGTAGCAGAATCATTGCAAAATTTGTCAGTCGATCTTGTGAAAAACAATTGAGAAGTTCGTCAGAAGATTGCAGGAAAGAATCTCAAAATTCTTATTTCGGTCGTTACATATACAGGGATCACTTTTTCGACAAACGGCAGAATTTCACGTTTTTTAATTTTTAAGAATCTGCGATTTTCATAAAATGATCACTGGCAAAACTGCGACTCTAATTAATTGATCACCGGAAAAAAGACGATTTTCATTAAACAATCACGAAATCAAGCAGGGATTTTCACCAGACGATCCCGAAATAAAATCGTTGTTATTTCCAAACAATCCCGAAATAAACTTGTGATTTCCGCCATATGATTGCGGGAAAAAAATCCCTGAGATTTACGTCAAACGATCCCAAAATAAGACTGAGCTTTCGTCAAATGATCGTAAAATCGAAAAGGATATTCATAGATGCCAACTTGTACGGTATGGCCGTACAATGTACGGATTTTGTTCGAAGTGTACGGATATATTAATGAACAATACGATTGTACAATTTTGCGCACGGAAAAAATAATCGCAGAGAAATACAAATTTCGTGAAAGGATCGCCAAAAAAATTTGCGATTTCTTTACGCAATCGTTAGTCGAAATTTGCGATTTTTTCTGCGATTGTTTACCGAAATACAGTAAATGATAATTTTTGGGCCATTGTTTTAGAAATTTGCTTTTTTCTGCGTTTATATGACAAAATTTGTCATATTTTCCGCTATCATTTGCCGAAATTAGTGATTTTTCGGCGATCGATTGGTGAAATTCAAAATTCTTTTGAATTCATTTGCCGAAATTCATCTTTTCTACGATCGCAGAAAAAAATCGCAAATTTTGATGATAGATCATTTTTCAAAATTCGTGATTTTTTTTTTCTTTGTAATCGTGATTTTTTTTCAGTGCAATTTTGCAAGTATTTGCAAATGATCGCAGGAAAAAAAAAACACAAATTTTGTTAAATAAACACAGAAAAATAGTAAATTTCTGCAAACAATGGCAAAAAAATTGCGAATTTTGGCAAATAAAAGCCAAAAGAAAAAAAAATCACAAATTTTACTGAAAAAAATTCCAAATGTCAGCGAACAATCGTGGAAGAAAAATCGTGTGCTTACGTAAGCAATAGCGTAGAAAAATCACAATTTTCATATTAAATTGCGGCAATTGGTAGCGGGGTGGGGGATCGTTAATTTCATCAAATGGTCGTGGAAGGAAATGTAGTATGCCAATTAAATGTGTCCTAAAATATCCAAAAAAGTTTCTGTTGAAATATTACTTGGCACCAGTACAACCCCTTATTTTACTTTTTTTCACCAACACCATTTGATAAATTTCCCATTCTTTTCCTGAGATAATTTGACAAACTTCACTGTTTTATACTGTACTTGCACATTTTAATGTAACCCATTAACAGGCATCCTTTTTTTTTTTTTTTTTTTTTTTTGGGGGGGGGGGGGGCTTTATTCTACGAAATTCGTTATTTTTCTAGTGACTAGTTGATAAATTTCACTATTTATTTCCGTGACCTTCGACAAAATTAGCAATTATTTGTACGATTGCTCTTGGAATTTTGCAATCATTTAATGAATTTTCTGATTCACCCCTCTCTTCGAGACCCATTTGATGAATTTTACGATGTTTAACACAAGATCCATTTGACTAATATCGTGATTTTTTTTCAAGGCCATCTGATAATTTTCATGATTTTTTTTATCCTAAGAACATATGACTAATTTCAAGAATTTTTTTCCCAAGATCATGTGGCAAATTTTGTGATTTGTTTTTTGAGACGATTTGATGAATTTCACTATATTTCCTGGAATTTCATGATTTTGTCCCCGTGATCATTTGGTGAATTTCTGTTTTTCTTTCATGATGAATTGTCGCGATTTGAGATATTTTTCTGCAACCAATCAACAATATTTGCAATTATTTCAAAACCGACTGAAATGCATTGAAAATGTATTCCGCAGATGGTGTTAAATCTTATAGTGCTTGTCTGTATACCAAAAACATTTAAGTAAAAAGAAAAAAAAAAGTTTTTTATTTGGTCTCCTTTTAGTCTCTTTTTTTAAATTTTGGTCTCTTTTTCTTGCGATTTAGTCTCTTTTCTCTCTTTTTTAAGAGTGACTCAGCAGTCCTAGGCCTGTGATACCTTCCATACAACTTCCCTGCAATGGTAGTCAATGAGATTTGGATTTTTTAGTGGATTTCTTTATCTCCTTCAATTTATAATTTTCATGTGACCAACCAGTAATAATTCAACGAGGAACTTATTTTATGAACTCTGTAACCACCTTTAAACAATATTCTCAACAATTTTTTAATTAACCTCTTCAGACCTGAGGTACACAAATGTGTACCTGCATTCTTTTCTTCATAAAAACTAAACTGTTCGAATTTTTTGCATTTTTACTTTACTTCTACAGCTCATATTCAAAATATTAGAATAATTGAGAAAAAGTAATAAGTAAAAATTATTTGTCATTTATTTATTTTTATACTAAGTAAATGCAATTTAATTTCTTATAAATTAAATCTGGAATGTTTAGATAAGATTTTAACATTTATAAAATATAAAATACAGCACAATAAATTAGGTATACAGCTTCCTTAAACACACCAGAATATTAGAATAAAATTTAGATTGGTTCAGAATATTAGAATATTTTATTTTACGCAACAATATTATCTTATGAACATGAAGTAAATGGTAGTTAATATTTTGTAGCATCCACTTTAGCTTTCATAACAGCGTACAATCGATCTTGCATACTATATACAAGGTGTTTACAAATATTAGCCCAAATAGACTTTATACGTGCCACTAACTCAGTTTTACTTGAAGGGGGATTTTGTTGAAGTTTTTTCTTCATTATACACCATAAGTTTTCGATGGGATTAAGATCTGGTGAATTTGGTGGCCAAGGAAGTACCTTAATGTTGCGTTGGCGGAACCAATTCTTAGTTGACACCGAGGTATGCGGGGACGCTAAATCTTGTTGAAAGATGAAATCATCTTCAAATAAATCTTCTGATGATGGAATCATGTAATATTCTAAAATTTCTTGATATATCAGAGTTAACCTTTTCGTAGACGATGCATAACTTTCCAGGTCCTTCTGCACTCATACAACCCCAAACCATGACACTAGCAGCAAATTTTATGGAACGTTTAAGGCATTCTTTATCAAATGCTTCTTGCTTCATTCTCCAAACTCGAATACCTTGATTACCATATGAAACACAAAACATACTTTCATCACTGAATAATATATTTTTCCAATCTTCATTGCTCCATAAACGTCTTGATTTACACCAATTCAATTTTATACGCTTTTGTCTTGCAGTCATGAGAGGTTTTGTTTTCGGTACACGAGATTCAAATTTAAATTTATGGAGATGTCTTAATGTTGTCGATGTAGAAACTTCAACTCCTTCTTCTTTCCATTTTCGGTGCAAGAATCGCACACTTTTAAAACGGTTTTTCTTAACTATACGCTTCAGTTTCCTGTCATCTCTAGCAGATGTTTTTGGTTTTCGGCCACCATTTCGGCGATTATTTTGAAATTTTCCAATTTTTGAATATTGTGTTAGTATTTTACTAACGCTCGATTGCGAACAATGTAAATAATTCGCTATAAAACATTGATTTTTACCGTGCCGATACAAATCAACCATACGAAGTTTAGTAGATTCAGGAATATCACTCACACGGCCCATTTTAAGACGAAAAAGAAACAAACTGCAAAAAAGAATACTGATTTTAAATAAAATAGTCTGAATTTAATCAATGATGCCACCAGTTAAGAATTGGTAATAATTAAAGGAGAATTAATGTGAAATATTCTAATATTTTGAACCACTTGAATAAATATTCTAATATTTTGACTTTTCAAAATAATTTTTTTTGCAATTAATCTTTTCAAAAATGATCTTAAATTTAAGATAACAAGTAAGTTTAATCAACAATAAGTTCTTAATAAAAACTAGCAGGGGAGACCGAGCTTAGCTCGGTCAAAATTACCTTTGTGTTCAACTCGATATAGTATTTTCACTGTATCACTAACTCTGTATTATTATTGTAAAACATGTTTATAATAGTATTATTTAGAAAAACAATCAATAAGAGAACTATGTTTTTATGCGCATATTTATAAATTTTACTTTATTTTAAAATTTACAACGAAAGGACATCGATCTAAATCACTTTTTTAGCTCGACTCTGATTGGTTTAACCATGCATCTCGAATCGTCGTAAGAATGTATAAAAAAATTCTTTACATTCTGAAAGACAATATTTTCTGCTAGATATAGCCAAATTTGGAGGCATTCTTTCATTTGGCTCCAAATACGTGTTTTGGTTTTCATAATTTTTATAGTCGATTTTTTAGCCATATGTCGCCGATATTTTGTCAAATATCACCAAGTTATTGGCTTTTGCCATATTCTCGTGACCCTGACCCGTATTACCCAAAATGAGCCACTAATCAAATTTGATCAAGCATGTGACATAGCTCAATCGTCTTCAGGTAATCAAAAATAGTAGAATATAAAATTGAATCAAAATCGTTTAAGCCATTTTTTAGGTAAAATTAGCTTGACAGCATTCAGCAATGAAGCGAAATGACGTTTTAATATAATTTTGTTTAACATGCGACTCAGCCCAATAGTCTTCTCGTGACAAAAAACGTTTTGTTTCAAAATTTAGGTAAAATTGATTGAGTCGTTGTTATATATAATTAGAATGACCCTAGCTCATTAAGACCCAAAATGACCCACTAATCGAATTTTCGCGAGCATGTGTCCATCCAAATGGTTTTCTCTTGCTCAAAAACGATATAATACAAAGTATAGTCAAAATGGTAAGTACCATTTTCTATATAAAATTAGCATGACCCATCATGACCAACAAATGACACTTATAATCGAAATCTCTCGAACGTGTGGCCTAGCTCATTAGTTTTAGCATGCCGAAAAACATTAGATACAAAATTTAGATAAAATCGATTGAGCCGTTTTTTAGATATAGTTAGTTTGACCCTGACCCCTTATGATCCAAAATGACCCATTGATCGAATTTTCTCAAAAATCTGTCATAACCCAATGATTTTCTTGTGCCCGAAAACGATAAAATACAAAAATTAGTCAAAGTTGCGCGAAATGTTGTCTAGATAAAATTAGAATGACCCAAAAGTGGCCCACTAATCGAAATTTCTCGAACATGTGACCTACCCCAATGATTTTCTCATGCCAAAAATATGTTGTATACAAAATTTCGTTAAAATCGACCCACCCATTCTTTAGATATAGCTTGACCTTGACCCATTAAGACCCACAAATGACCCTTATAATCGAAAGCTCTCGAATATGTGACTTAGTCCATTAGTTTTCTCGTTTCTAAAAATTGTTACATACAGAATTTCGTTAAAATTGATCCTGCCGTTCTTTAATTATACATAGCTTGACCCAGACCCTTTATGATCCAAAATGACCCATTAATCGAAATTTTTCGAACATGTAACCTAGTCCAATGATTTTATCGTGCCAAAAAATGTTGCATACAAAATTTCATTAAAATCGATCCACCTGTTCTTTAGATATAGCTTGACCATGACCCATTATGACCCATCAAGACCCACAAATGACCCTCATAGTCGAAATCTCTCAAACACGTGATTTAGCCCATTAGTTTTCTCATGTCAAAAAACTGTTACATACAAAATTTCGTTATAATCCATCACGCCGTTCTTTAAATATAAATAGCTTGACCCAGACTCTTAATGACCCAAAATGACCCGTTAATCGAAATTTTTCGAACATGTAACCTAGTCCAATGATTTTATCGTGCCAAAAAAATGTTGCATACAAAATTTCTTTAAAATCGATCCACCAGTTCTTTAGATATAGCTGACCATGACCCATTATGACCCATCATGATCCACAAATGACCCTCATAGTCGAAATCTCTCAAACATGTGATTTAGCCCATTGGTTTTCTCATGTCAAAAAACTGTTACATACAAAATTTCGTTATAATCCATCACGCCGTTCTTTAAATATAAATAGCTTGACCTAGACTCTTAATGACCCAATATGACCCATTAAAATTTTTTCTCGAGCATGTAACCTAGCCCAATGTTTTTCTCGTGCCCGAAAACCATAGAATGCAATTTTTAGTGAAAATTGCGTGAGAAAATCTCTAGATAAAAATAGCATGACCCACAATGACCCCAAAAATGACCCATTAACCGAATTTTCTCGAACATGTTACCTAACCCAATGGTCTTCTTGTAACCCAAAACGATAAAATATAAAATTTGGTCGAAATCGTTAGAGCCGTTTTTTAAATAAAAATGGCTTGACCCACAATGGCCCAATAATGACCCACTAATCAAAATTTTTCGAACATGTGACCCAGCCCAATAGTTTTCTCGTGCCAAAAAACGATTGGATACAAAATTGCCTTAAAATCCATCCAGCCGTTCTCTAGATATAAATAGCTTGATCCTGACCCATTGTGACCCAAAATGACCCAGTAATCGAATTTTCCCAAACATGGGACCTAGCCCAATGGTCTTCTCGTGCCCGAAAATGGTAAAATCCAAATTTTTGCGAAAATCGTTAGAGCCGTTTTTGAGATAAAATTTACCCACACACACACACACACACACACACAATTTTTGCTTGCATTATAGTATAAGATATCGTTTGCATATTTTCATTAAAAGACATTAAATTACCAAACGATATTTTCAATTTCTAAAAAAAAGGTAATTATTCTAATATTTTGAATATGAGCTGTATTCAGAAGAATTTTTTTTGCTTTAAAATAAAACCAATAAGTTTCAGCACTGATAAATATTGCCTCATAAAATAAATATTATTTTCATCTGATGTTTGAAAATAACCTTCAAGACATTGTGGCCATGAAAGTAGGAAACATTCATCTTATTTTACTTAAATGCTAGACAATAAAAAAAATTTGAGAATTTGCTGATCATTTACTTATTTAAAGACCTTAATTTTGTTATTGCGTAAATTTATATTACTGATAGTTAAAATGATGTTTTAAGGGGACTAGTATTTTTATATCCATATTTGTAAACCTAAATTACCAGTTCCCTAAAGAATTGATTTCATAAAAATGACTCTGTCATCTATGGTGTCATTTCGATTAAGCAAAAACAATAAATATATATTTGTAGAGTTATTTTATGCTCAGGTCTGAAGAGGTTATATATTGACTTCAATTTACTGCAATCTTTTTTTTTTTTTAATATCAATATTGAAAAAAAAATAATAATAAAAAAAAACTGCAATAGTGAATAAATATATATATAATATATATATTAGAACATCTGATTACATATATATATATCAAGAACCATTGATAATATAATTAAGTACAGTGAATTAACTTTAAGGGCTTTAAATAATTTTGGTAAAATAAAGAAATTACATATAATATTGTGCATAAATTAGAGTTCACAACATGCTGGGTGAGTTTTCTTTATTTCTTTTATCTCCAGATATATGAATTAATATTAAGAGATAATCAAGTAAATATACAACATTATTTTTCATATTAATTTCTGTTTATATACTCTTAATTTTCAATTCACAATTTAAAGTTTACATATTTTTCATGTTTGAGATTGTAATAATTATTTTCTGCCATTATACAGTTCTGGGCAGTTATGTGAACTTTTGATGCTGCAATTTTTTGGTGCTTTAATATTTAATTGGGATATATTTATACCTTAAATATTTGGATTACCAATTGATTGATCAATATGTTTTACCTACCAATTGATCTACTCACATAATACACAGCCTGGCTCTTCTCGCTCCTTATATGTTAGCAAGACTGCATCTGCAGCAGAAAATGGAATTCTACACCTAGGGTCTTGGATTACAGTGTCCAATTCTGTTTTCTGCACAATGGGTTGCTATACAGCATACTGCATCCTTGCTACAAAAGTATCTTTACTCAAAAATCGGACTTTTTGAGTTATGGCTGTCTTATATGTGGTTTTATACACTACTCTAACAATCACCTAAAGTAGAAGATAGTGCAATTAAAATTCAGCAACCAGGTAGCAGTTGTGTTTGTAAAATGGTTATTAAGTCTGCCACAGCCTGAAACAGTTTTTCAGTTATGACACTTTTGTAGCAAGGGTCTGATATAACCCCAGCGAAGTGGGACCGCCTAGTTCTCAAGTAACATCTGTACAGTAGATTCACTAAATCTGTGCATCATCATGGATGTAAACAATGAAACTTTCAGGTAAAATGTAGCTTCAGAATTTTTTAATTTTATATAACTCTATATGCATTTTAATATGATGTGCAATTCTCAATAATATATCTAAACCGGTATTTTTTTTTATGAAGAAAATATAATTTATTTATGCGGGGAAAAAAGGGATATTGCTGATATCACTAAAAATAATAATTTTTACCAAATATATTATGTATTAATCAAGCTTTTTTTTTATTATTAAGACTTGCTAAACCTGAAATAAAACTTCTTTACTTTATTATTTTGATTGATATGAACTAATAGGATCTCTATGAGAAAACTTTCATCGAATAATTCAAGGAAAATGTATTTCATCTTTATAATTCATATTTAATTATGCATTATTAATTAGTTATTTGAGCTTCACTTTTAATAATTTAAGGATTTTTAGACCCATCCTAATTTTTAGTTTATTACTTTACTTATTTTAATAATTTATAATATTAAAAGCATTCATTACATTCAAATTACTATTTAAAAATGTAAACAAAGCAATGATCAGATATCCACACAACCTCTGGTCCAAGTTGTGCAAATTTGAGCGTCTACACAGAATTTCAGCAACAAATACAAGTTCCAGCCTGCAGCTCTGATGTTAACTATCCCCTCTCTTTCTATGTATGTTCCAAATTGGTTAAAATTCATAGTCAAAGAATTTAGAAAAACAATAAAGCAAAACAATTATGCAAGTGCACAATGGTAATTTCAATTCTTATTTTACTGAATCTTCTACATTAACTTCACCAGTTGAAAACACTTCTTCACAGCAAGTTTGAATGTAATCAAATCTGGTTTTAATTAAAAAAAATAATAAAATATAATTAATGTAGAGATTTTACTTTCCTACTCAGTAAGAGATACTCAAAAAAGAGCGATATATCTAAATGAGTACTGTAATGAGGTGCATATATCAAAGGTCTTGTTTTTATTTTGTAAGAATCAACCAAATTGTAGATGTAAACCAAATAAAATATAAATACTTTGTGAAAACTCTCCCATTATAATTGTGTAGAATATAACTGGTTGAACTTTAGTTTTTATTTTTCATTTTATTAAACATTGTTTGATAATTTTCCACATAAAATCACCCATTTATCAATTTTTAAATACTTTAATGGCAATCCTGAGATAAATTGGGAGTAATAACACTGTTTCCCTGTCACTTCTGCTGATGAAGCAGTTAAAACTTCATGACAAGAAAGTAATTATGATTCCAAATTTAATTCCTAAAGATGTTCTTCTTGATGAAGTAAAAAACGAAACTAATATTTTTAAGCTACTCAGTTCATGATCAGTTTAAAAAAAGAAATTAAAAATTAACTTAACCCTTCCTATCTTTCTTGTTAATATTTTTGGGCTCAAAATTTCACTATCATTTTTTAAAGTAAATTCTTCTTAGGATTTCTTATAATGGTTGAAAGATTATTTTAAGGGATCAAAATAATGCTATTAAGTGTTAGAAATTTAACCATTCATCTGCCACATGTCTTTAATTCTGTTTGTGCAGGTCCACATAAAATCTCAGACAGCAAAATTATGGACAAAGATAATAAATGAGTAAATTGTGCCACAAATCAAAGGTTCACTATAGCAAATGCCTTAAAAATCCCAGAAATTCAAAGCTCAAACTGTCCCGACAAAAAAAACTCCACCCAATCAGAAATCACCTAAATTACTTCTAAAGTCACCTATGACTCTACAGCAGAAGTAGTTTTTTCCAAATCTAAAAATGATATTATTAATAATATTAATTCTATTGCTATATCTGAGAATGATTCATCCTCTTCAATTATTTAATACCCCAAGTTTTGGAAAGATTAACTTTCCTGACTTATTCAATAATAATTTTGATGCATTTATCTTAAAATTACAAACCATACACAATTTACTTGTAAAAATACATTCTCTAATTGCTAAACTTGGTGTTCCTGCTTTTGAAGTTCTAAATCTAACTGGTATCTCAAAGTTAAATGCAAACCAGTTTTCTAAAAATTAATTTTCTTAAATTTTTACTTCTAATGCCTTATTTTTTTCCTTTGATTAAAATATTTATTTTTCATAAATTATTATCTTTTCACATTTTTTTCTCTATAAATTATTTTCTTTCCACTGCTTTTGCAAATTCTTTTTTTCAACAAAATACAAAAATAATAAGCAGGAATAGTTGCTGTTACTTCTTTTACCAATACTCTTCTTTTATACAAAGCTATGGATGGATCTGAAATTGTATTGGCTCTCTCTCCTGATTGGTTGGGAAAGTTGCAGATGAAATCTAGTCTATATTTTTGTACTTTTTATTTCTTTTAACTGCTTTTCTAGTTCCTTTTTATTATTAAATTATTTTTACTACTATATATGGCCCTCAGGGATGGCTTTTTTTTTTTTATGAATTTCTTCTTGGGACTTGCCTTTTCCCTACCAGGTCTGGACATTCAAGTTATATTTTGTTATCTATTGGCTGAATTTTATAGGAAAATGTTTTCCTACTGGAGGTAAAAGATTTTTTTTCCCCCCTAGGAACTCAATAAATTATCGCGTCCAAGTCGAGATTTCAAATTACCTAGACCTAGACAGATTTTTCTAACCAAAAAACTACTACACAAGTAGTGAATTTCAAATAAATAGAGACATATTAATTATGAAATACATCACAGAATATATAATAGATAAAAATAATGACATTTATTGATCAATAATGATATACAAATAATAAAAAAATAACAAAATTGCAATATTTTGTAAATAAATCTTTATTACATTTAAAAGCATAATGGAACATAATGATTACAAAACATACACATATTTGACATTAAAACTAAAAATTATTTATCATGATGAAATAAAAGAAAATGGCACAATAAAATAAGATCACAATAAAACTTATAGAAAATAACCTTTAAACAGGCCTGAATGAGTAAGTATGAAATTATTGGGAGCCAATTAGGAAATACAATTT
Organism: Maratus speculifer; assembly: GCA_964019185.1. NCBI lineage: Eukaryota > Metazoa > Arthropoda > Arachnida > Araneae > Salticidae > Maratus > Maratus speculifer. The sequence goes on from OZ025294.1 coordinate 218,175,397, forward strand.
CAAATATTAATAATGTTACTGATTTATATGTAACAAAAGCTCATATTCAATGAATATTTAGTAAAATTAGCAGCCATTTTCAGTTGATTAATGAGATACATTGCAATGACATCAACTTAAAATAGTTTTATTTATATGAAAATGTTTTTTCCACTAATATTAAGCATGAACCTTTTTGGATTTTATATTTATCATTTAGTGTTGTCTAAGACTGATTTTGATTAATTTTAAGAACCAAGACAAAATCAATTTTAAATATTCTAATAATAACTAGTTACTTCTATTATATGAATTCGCATTTTCCCAGAATGAGATAAAAAATATTAAGATCTATTTGACTTACAAAAAAAAAAAAAAAAAAAAAAATAAAAAAAAATAAATAAATAAATAAATAAAATAAAATAAAATAAAATAAATAAAAATAAACCATTTCTACTGATTTTATTTACTTATTTATTAGAAAATTAATGCAGGAACCAGAATTCATACAAGAAGGGGGGGGGGGAATTGAATAAATCTTATGGAAACTACAAATGCACTCAAAGCAGTCTTTTTAATTGTTACTTGCATTTCAGCAATGAAAATTAAGACTCATGAGTATATGTATGACACAATATCATTAAAAATATTTAAAATGATTTAATGATGAGTAAAAGAAAAGAATTATGCACCATTTTTAAGCAAGATATACTGGGGCGTAAAGCTATTATAGGTTTAAAATCAGTCTTTTTTTTTATTAAGAATATTTATAAATTTACACATATTTGACTGTCATTTTCAGGTGGATATGAGCTAATGGGATGAATCACACCTGCCCCATTGCTAAATTTGTAGAAGACTGTAATAAAGTAAAAAGATTGTAGGTAATTTTTTGTAAGTTTTTAAGATTTATTAGAAATGCTGGACAACAACAACAAAAAAAAAAGGGCAAAACTAGATAGTAACTTAAAAAAAAGTATTACCATAATGTTAAATCTGGCTTTTTTTTTTTTTTTTTTGGGGGGGGGGAGGGGGGGCATAACACAAGGTATTAACAACAAGGTCTAGCTACCTGCCCCCCCCCCCCCCCAAAAAAAAAAAAACAAAAACAGAAAAGGTCCTAATTTTTTACTCATAATTATTTTAAGAAGTATTACTGTATGTAATATGGGTCAAAATAAAAATATTCAATATTATGAGAAATCACATGTGTAGAAAATTTATTCAAAAGAGAAACAAACACTGTTGAAATAGAAACAAACTTCTTAAAATATAAAAATTAAAATTTGAATATGTATGTATTGTGTTCTTAGATAAATTATTGAAACCTTTTTTTTTTTAATAGAAATCTGAACTTTACACATTATAAGATGGGGAGAAGAAAAAAATTGTTGAGATGGATGATAAGGGAAAGTAATTCAAATGAAATACAGTATTGCGGGGAAAAAAAAAAAAAAAAAAAAAAAAAAAAAAAATATATATATATATATATATACATATATATATATATATATATATATATTTATGTATATTTTTTCTCTTTAAAGCAACATGATTCAATGGTTTAAAGAAAAACTTCAAATTTTGCAACATTTTGTATTTAGAATGAAGATTTCTATCTTATTTTATATAAGCTAAAATACTTAAACATGTATAAATGTAAGACAAATAATCAGATGGCTAAATAAAAGTCCATAAGCAAATTTTTATATTTTGAATAAATATTCCTACGTGAATTAAATGTATAAAGAATTTTAATGTGCCTAATGTTGAAATTGATTAATGATTAAATTGTAATAATTGACAGCAGAAAGATTACAAATTTAGTGATACTTTGTGTTTAAAACCAAGATCAATAAACATAAGCTAAAATATCTGAACAAGCCTGAATGTAGGATAATATTTGCATGATATCCAAAAAAGTTTCATGCATGTTCAGTAACCATTAACTTTTAATAAAAGTGTAACAGGCCTATTATAAAGTTAAAATCTAACAAAATTGTACAGATAGCTGCCACTTAGAAGTTTATACACATAAACAAACCATCTAAAATGGAGAAAAATAAATAATACATACTACATTTACAGTTTCGGAGAACACATAAAGCTACTGGCAGTGTGCAACTAATAGAGTGACTGATAAGATTTAGATTTACTGACTAAAGTAATTCTGGTGACAGTGATATGCCTCTAGTTATCTGTAAAGTATATCTTTTCAAAAGTGACAGAATTTTAGCTGAAAGAGTGCACAACAATAATTTTCTGATTTAAAACTTTCTGAACAGGAAAACACAATAGAATAAGAACTGTCTAACAATATACATTAATTACAATGTGCTGTACAATTGATAAATAAAATGATGGATTTCATTATTACAGATGTACATCGAACTAGGTTATATCTCAGCCAGTAAAAATAGAATTTTTTATACTCTGTATAATATTTTGTACAAATCTCACAATAGTAATGTCTTTTCAAGTCTAATTATAATACAAACAAATACAATCTGTATCTTTAAAAGTTATTTTGCCTCTGAGTAATCTATAAGCTGATTAAATAATGCTTCTGAATTAGCTGACAAAAATTTACTTCGATAATCTTTCAGCACCATAGATTAAATGGAACAGAATAAATGTGTTCAGAAAATAGATAAATTTAAATAAGTTTTTCAGAAATTTTATATATAGTCTAATTTAAAAAAATGCTTATAGCTTTATGTAAATTTTTTCAAAAATTTTTAAACGTTCAGTTATATAGCTTTATAATGGTAATACTTGTAAACTCTTAAAAGCTAAAATATCCACATCAATAACAGATCTAAAAGCAATAAAAGATAAATTTTAATCAAAGATACAGTTACAATCTTAAAAATTAAACTATTCACAGTTGTCAAATACAATAAAATCTTCAAATTATTTTACCTAAATATACAATAAATTCATTACATAAATGATTATTTTCTTTTTATACAAATATACAAATTTAAATGCTATTAACAATAAATATGTAAAATTAATTTTGTGCTTGTACAGCAAGAGAAAAATGTACAATGAAACTAAATAACAAGTGAACAAGCCAGATTCACCCTGATTGTATAACATTTAGATACATTCTACTTCACATAAATATAAAAGAATTTAAAAGAAAAGAAAAAAAGAAAAAAATTATAAATTCAGAAAATAAACTTTACGTATAATTCAACATCAAGAGCACATAGACATTTAAAAACTAAGCATCGAGTAAAAGCAAGCGCGCTTAAACCACAATAAAGGGAGCTGAATGGCACAAGAGCAAGTGCCAATCCATTCACATAGCAAAAAAATTTTCATCTAGCTATCACAACGTTTAAAAGGTCAAAAAGGGTGGAATAAAGGTGAAGGATTCTTAATGTTAAAATCTTTGGTTTGAAAGGACAAATACACAGTCTACAGTAAAGGACAAAAACCAGAATCTGGTTTTTTCATGAAATCTCTGTTAAACATGAACCGATAACTGACAGAGCCCAGCATTAGATGCAAGAGGGCTTTATTATTATTTACTTTTTTTTCCATACAGGACAGGCATCATGCCATGTCTGCTATGTCTACTACTCCCAGAGAAATGGCTTCAAACAATGCCTCCTCCTCAACAGCCAGTGTGCTCTCACTACAATTTGTGCAAGGGTGCAAGCCCACCAAAGGCTGCAGCCATGGAGATGGCATTAAAAATAGATTTCAGATCCCAAATCTTACAGGTGTTATTCCTTCATCGAGCAGGATAGTTACCCAGGCTAGTCGTGACAGCAGGTGGCCAAGTACGAGGTACCGGAGTCACCACAACAGCTAATTGTTGTACTTGAGATGGACTAGAAAGAAAAAAAAAACAAAAACATTCATCAAATATATTTATAAATATGTCACTCATTTAATTATATTCTTGCATATAGAGTGCATGGAAAATAACAAGAAGAGAATAGACTATTCCATATAAAATTCCAATAGAATTCTGTCCCATTTTAAGGTGTGAATCACTTTAATTAGAACATAGTCTCTTTGAATTTTGTCTATGTTTTGCATATAAAACTTGTTTATTGCCAATTTAAAAATTCAGCCTTATATACAAAGTTATAAAACTCATTAAAAAAAAAAAAAAAGACACAAATTATTATCATGACACAGATAAAATGAACACATACAAAGCACAACCAGACAAAGTTGCAAAATTATTATCATTTATAATTGTTTGAAAATATAATTGATTATGCTTTGTGTAAAGTAAATTAAAATTTTATTAAATTTAATATTTTTGGTATGTGTTAAAAAAATTAAGCTAGTGGGAAAATTATTTTTGGAGGTATTAAACTATAGTAAAGCCATACTTGAATCTATATTTATTTTTATTTACTTTTTCAATTGGTTCTAAAAAAATAAACAATAAATTAAACTTGAATGCAATTACATTATAATCTAAATATGCTTAAAAGACAATTTTTGACAGTAAACATAAACATAATTTGATACATAAATAAACCCAGTTGCTGCAACGATATGCAGATCATGTTTAATATTAGACTTTTGTCTTATATTAAACGTGATATTATATATTTTTTCTGTTACAAGTGCCAAGCAAACATTCCATTCTCATTAATAAAGCTAGTGAATTTTAGTAAGATTGTGTCAAAATAATTTCTTTTCTTTTTTTTTCTGATTGCTATTTTAACAATTTATAAGTGCAAATGCATAGGGTTATGTTGTAGTAATTGCAATATTTTTAGGACATATTTTTATTTACTAGGGGCTGTGGTCCTTATGAACTATGCTTGTTAACATTTGTTCAGACACCACAGACTCTAAAAACATGCAAATTGGCTGTTAAGAGATTATTGAAGATTTAAAATAATTAAACAATTAGCAGCTGTTTCTCTGTAATCAGATTTTTATTCATTTTCCTTTATCTGAGCTATTTCAAAGCCAAATCGACTGCTGTTGAGTCAAATAACAGCTGTTTTTGAGATTGTTTAAATGATATCAGATAAACACTTGAAAATCAGCTTATACCATGCAATTCATAAATATCGAAACAATAAGCTATTTCCTTAAGTATTATGTCTAGACTAGTACTTCCAATTGCAAAGTTTCTTTAAGTGCAAAATATGATGACATAAATTGCAACTCCATGGGGGGAGAGGAGGGTCTATTTGAAAAAATACAGAAATTAAGTTATTATAAGATCCCCATAGGGTAAAATTCCTAATTAGAAAAATCTTCCTTATCCATTTCGGAATTAAACACACAAAAAAAATCATCTCGATACCTACAAATCTCACAGAGATATTAGAATTCAAATTTCGTGTCTTAGACCACTCAATCATGCCTCTGAATGATGCGTTATTGACACATCTTAAATGCAAGATAGGGAGCATCCACAAATTGTACTTTGTTAATCATACTTTAAGATAGTGTTTTTTTTTTTTTTGACACAAAATAGCAGCATATACATTTTACGCTAAACTTTCTTTCAAAATATGCAGAAGGCTCGCATTCAAGGTCTGCTTTGGCCAAAATATCCAGACTGAGGGCGACTTATTAAAAAAAAAAAAAGTCAGACTTGGAAAAAAGTTAAAATCTTAGCCTGCCTGACTGAATTTCTACAAAATATAGTTTTTTACGTCGATAGGCTAAAAATTGTCTCATACAAGGAGTTCTGACCAAAAATACCTTTTCTGGCCTTTATTTTTTACACTTATATCCTTCATTTTTAAAGAACTGACCTCGGCTGTGATATTTATTATTATTTTTTTTCTCAATGAATCTCTTTTTGTACGAAAAAGTTTCACTCATCATTAATATCGTTAGATCATATTCCATGTATTGGAGATTTTGAAAATGGTGTACAGTAGGTGTGCATGATCTTTTCAAGAGAAGTACCACTTACAAATGTGTCTGGGTGGTTGAGGACCACATCAATTAAACAGAGAGAATTCGATTTAGAGGAGGTGATCTATGGCTTATAATAATCAGCTAAAAAATATGGTTTCAGAGTAAAGTGAGGAGGGGGAGTTTACCCCTTTAAGTTCACATACCCAGTTAAAATATTTAATTAAGTTGGTAAGAATATATCAGCAGTTTTTACGTTTTAATGTATAACAGATATACAAGGATTATATTCAAGATGTAAAAATATTTCTTTAATTTATTCAGGAGAGTAAGTTTTGTTTTAATAAAAGTGTTAAAAAACAAGCATAATTGGCTGATGCTGAAAAAAAAATTTGAACTTTTTGAAAGAAGGAACAGATCAAGAAAATTTTCCCATGCCTGACCAATGAAATTCCCAATTCTCTGGGCGAGATCAATGAAATTTTTAATTCTTCCATGCCTGATCGACCAAATTTGCACTTTTTATGAAACCAATAAAAAAAATTCACAATTTTTACAAAGCAGATTGAGAAAATTCATGATGTTTCCTCACTTGATCAATAAAATTCACAATTCTAACAAAACCTATAAAGAAAATTCGTGATTTTTCTGTGCCTCATCAACAAAATTAGCTATTTTTACGAAGCCGATCGATGATTTCATGATTTTTAAAAAGCTGATCAACAAAATATGCAATTTTTCAGTGCCTAATTGATGATATTTTCAATATCTGGGTGACTGATCACCAAAATTTGCGATTTTTATGAAGGCAATCAATGGAATTCATGATTTTTCAAAGTTGATTGATGAAATTTGCTATTTTTTTCACATGATCAACAAAATTCACAATTTTTTTTTGCATGATCAACTAAATTTGCGATTTTCCTTCACATGATAGAGAAAATTCGTGATTTTTATGAAACCAATCGAGAAAATTCACAACCTTTCTGTGACAACAAAATTTGCAATTTTTACAGAGCTGATCGACAAAATTCATTATTTTTAAGAAGCTGATGGAGAAAATTCGTGATTTTTAGAAAGCCGATCCATGAAATTTGCAATTTTTCCATTTTTTTCGCGTTTGTCCAACAAAGTTCACTTTTTTTTTATAAAGACGATCGACGAAATTTGTAATTTTTCAAATCGCGATTTTTCAGCACCTCATCGACAAAATACGTAACTTTAACAAAGGCCATCAACGAAATTTGCAACTTTTTCAAAACTGAAAGACAAAATTCATGATTTTTCTGAATGTGATCGACAAAATTTGCAAATTTTATGAAGCTGATCAAAATAATTCAGGATCTTTCCGCTCCAGATCAACGAAACTTTTAATTTTTACAAAGTCGATCGACGATATTCACAATTTTTCAGCATCTGACCAACAAAATTTGTGATTTTCACATGCCTGATCAACGAATTTGCATTTTTTACAAAGCCAATCAACGAAATTTGAGATTTTTACAAAGCCAATTGACAAAATTTGCAATTTTTTCACAGATAAAATTCATGCTATTATTAGAGTTTGATCAACATAATTAACAATTTTTCCACTTGTGATCAACAAAATTCACAACGTTCCCATCTCCAACTAAAGAAATTTATGGTTTTTCAGAATCTGATCAATAAAACTTGCAATTTTTCAGCGTTCGATTGACAAAATGTGTGCTTTTCCCACCCTTAATTGACGAAATATGGATTTTTCTGCACCTGATTAATGAAATTCACGATTTTTGTACTAAAATTTTCAATTTTTTTCATGCCTAATCAACGAAATTTGCATTTTTTTTATTCATGCGATAAAGCGAGAATATGCAATAGAATGTGCGTTTTTTGCCATCCGACAGACAAAATTCAGAAACTTTCCATGCCTGGGCAAAATTTGCAATTTTCCCATATCTGTTGAGCAAAACTTGTGATTTTTCCAAGCCTCATCAACAAAATTCACTTTCTTCCCACATTTGATCAATGAAATTCGCGATTCTTCCGAGCCGATCAACAAAATTTGAGATTCTTAAATGATGAAATTTTATAATTTTCTGCAGTAAATTGACGAAATTTATGATTTTTTCCTGCCACACATGCACTAACAACACAATTTTTCCAATTGTAAATGAGGTAACTTGTGGGCCGTATGTTAACCCATTATGGACCACTTTTGGCCTGCGGGTCACAGGTTATGCATCCCTACGGTACAGTAAAATCTTCTAAGACAGAATCACACAAAAAAGTAGAAAAATACATTATAGACAAGTTCCCTTCTTAGCAGGTGTAAATATATTTTGTTCTTTTTTCAGGTATTATATTAATTTTGCATGTATCAATACATTTTAGCATTTTCTTTTTTAAGATAGGATTTCCTAATAGACAGATATTTTCACAGGTGTAACTGTATTTAAATTTTATTGCCTAGAAGCCAATTATCCCTTAAAAAATATAAATTTTAAATGTAAAATAATGACGATTTAGAAATGTAAGGTACAGGCATTAATTACCAGGACTGGCATAACTATACGAGAACAAGAAATTGACAGAATGTGGTAATGCTTGCATTTTAAGGGTAGTTTATCTGCACATGGAAATTGAAATTGACACCCTTCAGAAACAAATGAAAACATTGAAAATGTACATTAAAATATAACCGTTAAATTTTTGTTGTCAAAGTCGATATGGAGTAGAGAATAAACATTAAATTCTGCATCAAATTGTGCAAAACTGAAAAAGAACCTATGAAATGTTAAAACAAATGTACAGAGAGAAAAGTGTATCTCATTCATACACTTTTGAATAGTTTAGACATTTTCAGGGTGACCATGAATGAGTTAAAAATGAGATGTACATAGAATGTTGCATTCAATGTGCATGCAAGAAACAATTACAAAGTTCATAGACTGATGACTAGAGATGGGAATGCTCGGAAAAAAAAACCCCAGAAAAGTTGGGAAAAAAAAACTTTTTTTTCGTTTTTTTTTTCCAGAGGCTTATTTTTCAATTTTTCCTAACTGGAAAATTTGAAATTTCATTTATAAAATATATTAAATTTATAAAACTATTCAAAATTTTATAATAACCACATTCTGATACTTTTTATTTTATTTATTTTTTTTGTTAAGTGTCTCACATGAAAACATTAATGTGGAAAATCTAATCTCAGAAATCTGTTTAAGAAGACTTGAAAGGATTCTTCACATTTTTTTTCTACTTTGAAACACAAGACTCTTCAAATAATTTCTTTTAAATATAGACATTTCTGAAAAAATTTTAATCTCCAAATGGAATCACTGATAAATCCAATGATTGAAGAAACAAAATCTCATGTCATATAACAGCTGAATCTTATCAAGTTATATATACAGGGTGTCCGAAAAGTCTGGAAACGGTCGAATAACTCGAAAAATACATATGAGATTGAAAAACGTAAATATACGTGTTAAATATTTTTAAATAAGCTACTCAGTGATACCAAATTTGACCTTCGTAACCGACCCCCTGGGGGTCAGAAGGGGTCCAACTTTGAAATCTTAAATTATAACCCCCATTTTTTATTGCAGATTCGGATTCTACGGACAAAAATACGTAACTTTTGTATTTCATATTTATTTCGAATCCTCGTTTATCACGGTGTAATTGAGCATATTAAATCGATACATATTTCGGCTTTTCCAACGGGATTTTCCCTAATCGAAACTAATTGGGGAGAATTTATGACATCAAATCCCTCGTCTTTTGCAATAATAGCGTTTCCTGAAAATCACCCGTGCCGATTATTTCGGTAGTGCTACACAGTTAAAAATTTGATCCATTTGCTGTAGCGTCACTCCACAGCTTTTATAGAATATCTCTTTCATGACCAATGAGAATGTTCCATAACACAGTAAAGTACACTGTAAAAAAATTGACCCTTTTGCTGCATCGTCACTCCACCGCTTTTATAGAAAACGATTACTTTACTGTGTTATGGAGCATTCTCATTGGTCACAAAAGAGATATTCTATAATAGCTGTGGAGTGACGCTGCAGCAAATGGGTCAAATTTTTAACAGTGTAGCACTATTGAAATAATCGCCACTGGTGATTTTCAGGAAACGCTATTCCTACAAAAGACGAGGAATTTGACGTCAAAAATTCTGCCCAATCAGTTTCGATTAGGGAAAATCCTGTTGGAAAAGCGGGAATATGTATCGATTTAATATGCTCGATTACACCGTGATAAACGAAAATTTGAAATAAACATCAAATACAAAAGTTAAGTATTTTTGTCTGTAGAATCCGAATCTGCAATAAAAAATGAGGGTTATAATTTAAGATTTCAAAGTTGGACCCCCTCTGACCCCCAGGGGGTCGGTTTCGAAGGTCAAATTTGGTATCACAGAGTAGCTTATTTAAAAATATTTAACACGTATATTTACGTTTTTCAATCTCATATGTATTTCCCGAGTTATTCGGTCGTTTCCAGACTTTTCGGACACCCTGTATATGAAGAATCTTATAAAAAATGCCTAATTAGGAACCTAAATATAACAGTAATTTCTAATTCACAAATTCTGGTTATATTTTGTACAAGTATATATAAAAGTTCACAATTTCATAAAAATAGGATTACATGAAGAAAAAAATCTCAAAAAGAGACCATGTAAGATGATTAAATGCAACTTATCTTGTTAAAATGAATTCATGTGCAAAATTATTTCAAGAATATGCTGATTAATGAAAATGGTAAAATTGAAAATTTTAACATAACATTCGAACTTGTATTTATTTTTATTGCCATAGCTGCAATTAATTGTGTAATCAGATGGTAACAGATAAAAAAATATTTAACTAATTAAAAAGAAAATTAATAACATGCATTTAACATAAATTACTCTTTTCAAGCTCTTTTCCTTAAATGTAGTTACTTACAGATTTATCTACTTGTTAGACAATTATCTAACTCTACACATTTTTTTAATATATAAATGTATATGAAATAAACTTTTCAAAGAAAATGTAAACTATTTCCTGTGCAAAATTTTGTTGAAGGCAGTTTTTATACTTAAGAGAAAAAAAAAACCACCTGTTTTTATAACTTTACCTAAAAAAAAATTTTACTACTTTCATATTAAAAAGAATAATAAAAAAAAACTTATTTAGTTTCCATTTTCTCAAACTTATTACAAATTTATAATTAACTTTATTCAAGTTCCCATTCAGAATCTGAATTAGCTTATTCTGCACTGCTAACACTGTCCGACGTCGCATAAAAAAAGTATGCATAATTTTTTTTTTTTATGAAAACAATCTTGAAAAAAAAAAAAAAAATCAATTGAATGAGATATTTTTGGTTGATTGTAATTTTTATTAAGATGTTGAATCCAAAAATGACCACCATCTCCTATCGCATGTATACAGTACTTTGCAAAACATGGAGAGTTTACATTAGAGAAGCACAATTGCAATGAAAAACAAGTAAGAAAAATCATGCATTAAGAATAGATTATGGAGCACTTTCCAATACTTAATGAAATCTTTAACAAAACTTTGTTATTTAGGGAAATAATAGTGTATAGCCAAATATACCCAAATATTTGGGCTGGAATTTTAGGCCTCCAAATTCCAGTACATTAGAACAGCCCTGTATTTCATATGTCAGTTCATATAATGGGAAAATTTAGCTTAGCAAGAAAATACCCAGTAGCTTGAAATTTCTTTTTCAGCAATTCATACTATTAGATGGAAACATACTTGAATACTTTTGTTCAGCCCTGTAGTTTACATTGTACCTTTATTACATGTCAGCATTAGGCTAAAATTTATTGTAAACTAAAACACTTTTAAAACAACTGAAATCACATTCTCATAAATCATCATTCATAGGCGTCCATGTACCGAACTCTTTGTGTGGCCCTGTATATCCCTTTATCTATATTCTGCAAACGTTTCTCAGTAAATTGAATGCAGCTCAGCGTAAAAATGCATAGCTTATTTAAGAACCACGTTTAAATAATTTACGCTCATATTCAGTAACGTAGGTGAGCTCTTTTGGGTAGCCCTGTATATCAACTATAACATTTATACACACCATATAATGTGCATATATTTAGCGAAATATAAATGCGAATATCATAATTAAAAACATTTCATCCCCCCATCAGCTATCATCGGACACATATACGGTACTTCGGAAAGTATATACTATTTGAAATCTTTTGTGTGGCCCGGTATATGCTATGTACTTCATATTATGCAAGACAGTAGCGTATAATTTATATTAAGCTTCAGTGACGTATATCAATTTTATTATACATGAAAAAGCTTAATATATTTAAAATATGTCACACACAATTTCCCCCTTTACCATTATCTAATGGAATTCTTTTGTGTAACCCTGTAAATGAATAATAGCTACATTTTTACCTTATATTTTATAGAATGCATATTTTAATATGTTTGACAGGGTATAACATCTTTAAAATTCCTTTGAAACGATTTTTCTCCATAGGCCATAATGCAATAGGAAACTTTTGATTCGCCCTGTAGATAAACTAATCATGGTAGAAACTTCATTTTCAATAGGACTTGTGCTAGAGTAAACGTCAATAATGTCCTAAAATTTCATGGCAATCCGAGTATATTAACGATTTTCCCCCATAGGTTGTAATGTAATGGGAAACTTTTGATTCTCTCTGTAGATAAACTAATCATGGTAGATACTTCATTTTCAGTAGGGTTCGTGCTAGGGTAAACCTCAATAATGTCCTAAAACTTCATGGCAATCCGAGTATATTAACGATTTTTCCTCATAGGCCGTAATGTAATGGGAAACTTTTGATTTGCCCTGTAGATAAACTAATCATGGTAGAAACTTCATTTTCAATAGGGTTCGTGCTAGGGTAAACCTCAATAACGTATAAAAATTTCATAGTAATCCTAGTATATATACGGGAGTTAGAGCGCAGACAGACGGCCAGACAAACCGAATGCATAAGCACTTTTCAACTTTGTTGGAAAGTGCTAAAAAATAACATTTTATTACTAGTATCTATGTTCAAAACAGGGCATGCAAAGAAAAAACTGTGCCTGGGGCAAAGTTTCAATATGGTGCCCCCTTCCCCTGACTATTTCTTGTGACAAGCTAAAAATGACGATGGTAGTATAAGTTTGGCAGCCCCTAATTTTCCATACCCAGGACAACTGCCTCCTTCACCCCCTCCCCCCCCCTTTCGCACGGCACAGGTTTAAAACTGTACTTTCCCTTTTGGTTACACTTTGCACTTCTGTAATTGTATGAATCGTAGTATTAGTACAATAAGACCTCTGGTTGCAGTGCTTGGTTCTTTGAACCCCTCATCTCTAAGTCTATGAATCGTAGTAAGAAAGCTAATGTCTGGGTGTATAAGATGAAAATTTGTCTAATTCAGAAAGATTTTCATGTCCCTGCAAATCCATAGACAAAGAGTAAAATTTGTCTAAGGGTGAATATTGTCTACTATGGAAAATTTTCTAGGTCCCGATCAGTTTTGTCTTAGATAGAGTTTAATGTATTGGAATATATAAAGTGAGCAACGTTAAAAGCACTAAATATATTAAATTAGCTGCAAACCAGTTTCGGTAGAATTTACCATACCATTGTCAGTACTGAGGGAGGTAGAAATTTGATCATATATAGATGGGGGATTGAAAGTAATCTATAGGAAGACTGTAAGTAATGGCCAATAGGAGAATGCATGTGAAATAGAACCAAAGGAGAGAGAGAAGTACGTTAAGGGAGGAGAAAAAAAAAGTAATTAAGAAAAAGAGGTTTTAATGTAATATTTTTAGCAATTCGATAGTCGGGGGATGAGTTTAAAGTAACTACTTTAGTTTGTTTCTCAAATTCTTTGTGTTTTCTATTTGTAGTGTTGCATTTTGTAGTTCATATCGCTTGAGTCTCACTCTTAGAAATAAGAAATAGCATATGTTAACATTATTGAATATGGTTTTTTACTCAAGAATAGGATACCTGGTTTTAGGTTGAAAAGAAAAATTTTATGCTTAATTAAACTAAAAGCATCATTTTACGGGCAAAACTGAAGTGACGGACTATTTTTTAAAATATTTTATCATTTTTAGTGAGTAAAAATCTAATATTCAATAAATTTTATGCTGTTATTTTGGTTGCAGACCTGTGTAATCTAAACTACTACTTAGTTTTGGTTCGAGTTTAGACTATAAAACTTATCAAAATTTTTTATTCTTGGTTTAAGTTCAGACTGGAAAGCTATACCAAAACTAAATATATTTTTTACAAGAAATGAAAATTATAATTTTAAGATATCAAAATATAACATTGTATAAACATACATCTTTTAAACAATGGAAGATTTGAATGATATTTATAATAACGACAGAACTGAAACAATTTGTTTCCTTAAACTAGCATTATTTATATACTTAAAAACTAATACTGTGTAAATGTGATGTATATTACATTTGATTTCAAACTGCAGAGGTATTGGGCAGAGGTTTTCACATTAGCTGTATTGGTAATTAAACAAATGTAACAGAAAAATTATTTCAACAGACATGATATAATAAACAATAGTGTTAAAAAAGCTTGAATGCTACTATCATATCTGATACTGAAAAACTAAACATTTAAAAGCAGGCCTTGCTTTTATTATTATTTTTTTCTTTTGTAATATAGTTACATAAAGTGAAAATAATTTTATTTTAGTGTGAATAAAAGAAAAAATGTTTTTTATTTAATATTCTCTAAAAAAAAATTATTTGGGAGAAACATTTGTAAAAAATCAATTTTTCCAACTTTTCCAAAAAAAAAAAAAAAAAAAAAAAAAAAAAAAAAAAAAAAAGGGGGGGGGGGGAAACCAGTTTTTTCTGCCACTTAAATTTTTCTGGAAAATTTACATCTCTACTGATGAGTTCTGCCAATTGACTATTAGAGTACTCGCCAATGAACTGAGCATTTTCACACAGGAAAACTGAAAAATTTGCTGAAGGAAACAAGATTTGTCAAAGCCATCAAGAAAATAGTGATGTCATGATTAAACAGCATTCTAAAAAACGTCTTTAGAAATTATTTCCAAAACTTATTCAGCCAAGCACAGAAGCGTATTACGTCAGGTGACAGTTAATTTGAAAAAATATTAATTGAATATGCATTTCAATGATATTTTCTGGAGATTAGATCAGTCCTGGAAATTAATGACTGCACCTTGTATATGCATTTTTTGCAACTGTTTTGCTGAACTAAATTTTTCTGATTTTTCCTTGGGTCAGGTCATTTAAAGCTAAAGTTTATAATACAGGTTGATGCCAGGAATGAAAATTCGCCCTGTGTTTACCTAGGATGAACAAACCCAGTTCCGATTGGTTATGGAAAAAATACACGGTGTTTATAAAGTCCCAGACTCATTTTGATGTTTAATAACTCATAAAATAATAAAGAACGATTAAAATTAATAATATAAATGGTTAGATAGACTCAGAAAGTTTCATGACCCTTGTCAATGAACTTCCACATGTGCTCTCTTCAAGCCCCATGATAACCCAGATATAAGATCCTCCATCCAAAAGCAGCATCTTGCAGTGGAAAAAGAATTTAGCCTCTGTGGATGCTGACATGTTTGCCGCTACCTGGCGTGAAATCGACTATCGACTTGATATGCTCCGTGCGACAAAGGGGGCACACATGGAAGTCCATTGACAAGGGTCATGAAACTTTTTGAGTCTATCTAACCATTTATGTTATTCAGTTTAATCTATCTTTATTATTTTATGAGTTATTAAGCATCAAAATGGGTCTGGGACTTTATAAACACCTTATATATTAGGCCACACCCAACTGAGCATTCAGAAAAAATTAAGGTCTGAGTCTGGACCAAAAAGAGTGGAGCCAAGTCCAGATTGATAATAGTGAAGCCAAGTCCGGCCAGAATGTCTTAAATGGAAATAAGCCTGAGCTCAGCTCGTGGGCTTGGCCAGCATCATAAAGCCAATCTTTCAAACATGTTGGGCTGTTAAAATACAGACTTTTTTTAACGGCTTAAACAGAACAATTTAAAATTTGAAGTTATGAAAAAATCTTGAAATCTGTATTTTTGAAATAAGCTTTGCTTTAAATCAACTAACAGACATTAAAATAGTATAGAAAGAAGGAAGAAAAGGCAAAAGTTAAACTGAATCAGAAGTTTCAGCTGCAGGAAGGAGTTTCTTACTCGCCTGCCATTTTAAAAAAAATATTTAAGCATTTTATTAGGAACCAATTTTTGTTTTAAGCTTTTAATGTACTTTTCTGCATGATTTCCGATCCCCCCCCCCCCCCCCCACAACCACCAACCATAAAGCCCTATAAAGGTACAATGCGCAGCAAAAGTTTAGATACTGGTGTTTAACCTTTAAATAAAAAATACGAACAAGTGAATTTTACAAATGGCTATACTTATTTTCAAATATATTTTATATAATGTAGAATAAAAATAATGGTTATAATATAAGATAATATTTAATTTAACTGAAAAAAGTAAAATTTGCATATTGCAAAAGACACTTTTTTTATTTTTAGCCAACTGTTCATGGAAAAATGCAAATTTCCAAGTTATGATGTCACATGTCTGAAGTATTTAATTATACCTCGATATAGCATCAGTTAGTGAAGATGCCGCGAGCTAAAAATATTCAATTAGATGAGGTAATTGAAGTAGGAAAGCTGAAATGGAAAGGGAACACTGTTGCAGAAATTTCAGCAGCATTGAATTGTCCAAAGTGGTCTGTCTATGAAGTATAGTCTAAAGATGACTCCTTCAAAAAAAAAAAAAAAAAAAAAAAAAAACAATTTGGAAGATCTTGTGTGATGAGAAAATGAGATGACAAAAGGATCCAGAAACTGTCATTTACACAACTAATGATTGCTAATCACATTAAAAGTAAGTCAGAACTTTCTGTGTCGATGGAAATGATTCTTAGTTGAATTAAAGAAACAGGTAAATCAATTTACATGAAAATGATAAAACAATCAGCTTTAATATATTGCTATAAATTGGCAAGAATTCAATTAACTTGCAAACATACGTCATATGGACCCAAATGATACGCTATGACATTCAGTACGAAAAAAAATGGTATTTGAATGGCCCAAACAAGTGGGCATACTATTGGAATGACTTAAGTAAAGATCCTGGGACTTTATTAAGTCGACAAAAAGAAGGTGACTTCTAAATAATTTGGTCCTCACTTAGCTTTAATGCTCGTGTATCTGTGAAGTTATTCATTGGTTGCCAAGCAACACAAGACTGCGTACATACGTTGGAGATTAATTTTAGTCTTTTGGGGAACTTTTGCTGATCTAAAGTATGGATTTTAACATCTATTCATGTTGCATACAAAAGAAGAACTTCGTTTAACTCTGAAAATACTATTGATCTCAACTGGCCGGCATGTAGTTCTGATCCGGACCCAATCGAAAACTTTTGTAACATCATATGTCGTAATGTTTATGCAAATTTTTGCTATAATTTTCTTTTAATGAAGTTCGAGCTACTGTTGAACACGTTTGGTACGAAATAGACCCCCAAGTGACGTAGCATTTAGTTTTTTCAATGAAAAGTCACATTCTTGCACTAACTGCAAACAATGCGGATGCAACTTGATTTTAGTTTTTATGTAGTTATTTTTCTGTAAATACACAAATTGTCCATACTTTTTGCCACAATGTTAATTTTACTTTTTTGTCATTATATTTTATGTAAAAGGTAAAATTCAAAATTTATTGTGTGTGAATAAAGGATAAGTCAGAAGTAATATATGACAGAGGAATTAGAAACATACTTCTGAAAATAGAAGCGTAAATGAAAATGATCATTGTCTAAACTTTTGCTGAGCACTGTATGCAATTTGTGTGAATACCAATATACTTTGTTAGCTAAATTACTATTATGTCTGAATACATTTTTAATTTTGCTAAGTGAGACAAGGGGTTGAAAGGGACCTAGTTGCAAAGATCACCTAATACGATAGCAAAACTTAGTGAAAGCAATTTTCTCGTGTAACATTAGCTGAACATGTTAAACTTTTCACACTTCTATTTTTGTACCAGATAACTCTGTTCAACCGCATTCATTTTCCAAAGAAATTATGCTCGAAGCTAACCCATACCAAAGGCTTGGACTCACTTATCAAAGTTTGCAAATGATCGCAGAATTTTGTTTAGGCAACTGAGCATTAGCTAAATATTCTAGTTGCTCCAAAACTGATCCTACTCTTTTCATATTTGATAATCATGAAAACAATATAAAGACAATAAAATCTGCAAAAAGTAATGGAATAATTATGATGACATTCCTATCACAATTTCTTCATTAACTTCAGAGATTGCACTTGGAATGAATTTGAAGTAAAATTTTTGAGGGGAAAAAAAAAAAAAATCACTTTGTATTTACTGATGCTAATGACACGAATGTTAATCAAAGTGGAATATGATCAGGAAAAAAAAAAAAAAAAAAAAAAAAACAGTCAAAAAAGGTATTAAATACCAATATTTTGTCAAAGAGAAATTTACCAACTTATATCTATTTATATTATTCCAAGTATTTTCCATAAGAAAATACTGGTAATTTCCTCTTTTTTTTTTTTTTTTTACTTTTTCCCTACCATTCAATAATATTTTGATGAAGTTACCTAAATTGGTGGTGTAACGCTTTTGTTTTTTATAAGTTACAATATATTTTAGTTTTATTTGTATATCAGTATTTTGTTAAACAGAAATTAACCTTCTTTAATCTATAGTATTTCAAGTATCTTATATAAGAATATACTGGTAGTTTTTATTTATTTATTTATTTATTTATTTATTTATTTTTTTTGTGTTTGACTACTCTCCACCCTGTTAATGATATTTTGATGAATTTATCTAAATCCATAACTGGTGGTGAGACATTTGTTTTTGTTTTATCATATTTTGCAAAATGTGTATTATATCTTATTTTTGAATAAAGAAATCACAAGTAAAGAGATGTTCATAAAAATATTTTATTTATAAGTGTCCCTTTCATCCTTTACAATGGGGTTAAATAAAATATTTTTTCCAACTTTTATAAATGCATACATATTTAAAATTACTATACTTGAGGATAAGAGATTTTACTAGCATCAGAGCAAAGGTTTTAGACTAGAATTCGGCACAAATAATACTACTTTTTACTGTCATCATTTTATATGTTTATAAAGACAAAATGTCTCTTTCATTACCACTCTCCCCTATAATTGTTTTTAAAAATATAAATCCATACAAACGAATTTTTCAAAGATAATGTAAGCAAATTTCTGTGAAAAATTTAGTAGCAAACAATTTTTAAACACATGCAAAATCCATCTGTTTTAAAACTTTCATAAAAAAAAAAAAAGAAAAAAAATACAAACTTTTAATATTGAGAATCTAAACTAAACTAAAACATAGTTTGAGTTTAGACTGGAAAGGTGTACCAAAACTCAGGAAATAAAGTTATAATTGTAAGGGTAGAAATAAATATAATACTGTAAAATAATATCATTTTTAAGAAATAGATGATTTGAAAATGATATTTATAATAATGCCAGAACTACTATAATTTGTTCCTTTTGAACTGGCATCATTTATATATTTGAAAAACAGTACTATCCAGATGGGTGTGCAATACAATTAAAAATGTTTTCAAACTGCAGTGATATTGTTTAAAATTTTAAAGGTCTTTTTTAAATAAGCTTTATCGATAATAACAAGAATACATTCTATGCCCATAGTTTTAACATTTTTGGAGAGGAATTGAAGAGTTGACAGGCATATAGAGTTAATCTCATGGACCTTTATTTTGATTTGATTAAGATCACCTCACATAGTTCTTAATTTAAAGATTTAAAAACAATCTATAATAATATTGCAATTGAACCAATTCAAGAAAAGGAATTAAAAGTTAGAAAACTGCCCAGTTATGTCACATTTTAAAAAATTATATAATGAAATTAAAAAAAAAAAACAAAAAAACAAGTAACATAAAAAAAAAAGATAATTCTTACATATCTAGCTGCTGAAAATATGAAAGCTTTATTTACCTGAGTTGCTGTTGCTGCTGATACTGAGCAATGAGTTGATTTATTTGCAGAGGATCCAGCGAAGCAGTAATACTAGTATCAAGGACAGGTGGGGGAGAATCAGGAGAAGTATCACTAGGAGAGGAGGGATTTTGAATGGGAGTATTAGAAGGTGATGAGGTAACAAGGGTGGCAGGGGTTGAATGAGTAAGTCTAGCTGTCAGGAATTCACCATTATTTTTATACTCAAAATTCTGAGTAAGTTCGGACATAGCCTGTGTTAAAAGGTCGGCTGTAGGTAAACCATCCGGATGAGTAGATATCTATTTTTGAAGAAAAAATACAAAATACAAAATTTATATATATGCACATAAACATGGCTTGAAAAAAAAAATATATATATATATATATATTTACATATAGCTAACAATTGTGAAATCTCTTGAATAATAAAAGAATGTTTACACCTTGAAGTTTGTCATATGAATATTGTTTCCTCATTAAAAACTAAGTCATTAGAATAATTTTACTTCATTTCTACATAATTGAATGTTTTTATTTATTTATTTTAAATAACATCAATAAATTGTAGAAACAATGCTTTCTTAAAATCTTGAAAATTATTAGAAATATTATTTGAAAATTTTGTATCATATGTAATGCAAAAAAAAAAAAAAAAAAAAAAAAAAAAAAAAAAAACAAGTGGGTAAGTGTGATTGCAGATCGCACAGAGGGTTTCATTTAATATCTTCTTCAAGACACTTTATCATTAAATTAACAAACGAAAAACAGTTTTTCGACATTATTTTGGGATTTCTTCACCAATCGAGCCAACCAGGACAGAATATATAATTTTCCCTCTAAATGCTGCCTTAATTTCTTCATTTCTCTATTAGAATCTGCAGACTCAGAGAAGCTGTATAAGTACATAAAATTATGAATAAAAGCAAAATATTGCAAAGCTTAGCATAAATTTAAGGGAGACAAAGCTGGTCATCAGAGACAGCTAATAATTTAAATGAATAAGAATTTAATAAATAAAAAAAAATATTTCACTTCACATGTCAAAATAGATTAAATAGGATGAAATAAAAACAAATAAGCACATTTTTCATCTGATTTATTTAATCCATTAATTTATGTTGCATACATAATAATTTTATTTAAACTTGCTTGCAACAATTAGAAGAAATGAAATTTCAATTTTGAAATTTATACTACTGCAATTTTTAAATTTATAAATATCACACATTTTCAATTTTTACACCATAATATAGGGGAAAAAAAATTTACTTTTAAATGCAGTTTGTTTGAAAGCTGTCTCTCAATTTATTTTTGAGATATTATTTATTTTTGTAGTTTTTAATATCAATTTTGTAATTGTGGCAACAGAAGTACTCCATTTCTTTTAAAAGTAAAATAAATGGAGTAATTAGAACAGAGAAAACAACAAAAAAAATGAACTGATGATATTAATATTTTAATTAAATTAATAGTCTTTTTCAAAATTGTATAATTTGTTGTGAGACACGAGGTATTCAGCTATAAGTACATAGAATTTGAACTCTCTGGCTTATATAGTTTTTGTGTATGGACTCTGTGACAGACAGAGGACAGAGACAAATAGGGTTTTGTCAGATGAACAAAATCCTAAAAAGGTAGAACTTTAAAATAACACATTGTAAAAAGGCCTTCAAACTTTTAGTAACACTTTAAATGTCAGTAAATGTGGCATTTTAATTCATATTAAAAATAAATCTGTATTATAACATAATAACCTCTTTATATATATTACTAGCGGCCTTCGCCCGCTACGCTGGTCGGTTTATCTAAAGAAATCTTGAAGAAGTAGTTAGATAAGGTTCAGACATACATTAAAAAAAAAAAAAAAAGCAAGTCGATCATTCAAAAAACGTTGGGAAATATCAAATATTTACTGTAATTTTTTAAGAAAAACAAAGTTTCGAAAAAAAAAATTAAATCGAAAAAAAAATTACACTGACATATTAATGCAAGGAAATTTTCCCAGAGAGAAAATTCGCCTTGAATACAATATTTCAAATTCTTTTAATTGCTTATAGGCGTTAATGCCAACATAGTGAAAAAAAATTCCATGCTGGGAATCGAACCCGGGCCATCAGTATGGCGCACTGACGTTCTACCGACTAAACCACATGGAACGACAGCCAGCTTGAAACTTTCTCATACTTAAGTAGACTGGCGAAAACATAACGATAGCGCGTTTTAAAATCGCACAGTGACATCTATTGGATTTTATATGTACTAAAAAACGTGAGCAGCGCACCTAATAGTTTCTTTTGTTTCTTTTTGTTACTTTTTTGTCTGTTGTCCGATTTTGATGAAACAAAGCCTATACACTGCCCGGGAGTGTGCATTCTTCATTAGTGAAAACCGCATAAAAATCCATTCAGTAGTTACGAAGATAACCTCGAACAAACAGACAGACAGACAGACAGACAGACAGACAGACAGACAAAAAATTCAAAAATTTTTTTTTTGTGTTTCATTGGTTTTCTTTTATCGCCCTGACTCCATTTTTGTCAATTATCTTCAATGTACAGACACACCGGGTCCTACTGTTTTATTATATGTATAGATGACATGTTAAACATTCAAACATACCTGAAAAGTGTTTATACATAAGGTTTGTCTTTCTGTGCTTTAACTCATGTAAATATAGTCCAATTGTCATGAAACTGATAAATGTTACTGGAGGTTTACTACAGCATGTTCAATATTAAAAACGGTAGCATTTATGGTGCATTCACTCAAAAGAATTCCATTCCATTACAATTTATTATAAAAAATCATTTGCAATGTATTTTAATTATTTTAAACATACTAAAATTGATGATTCATGCATAACACTTAAGTTTACTATAAGGTTCTTACTGTAGAATGTGGTGAGAATAAAATTTATTGTTAATTTAGAAGGGTGCACCAAAATAATTTGACTACAGAAGAAACAAACATTAACTGAACTATTGGAGCCTATGAACAATAATTGCTGGAAGCTCGTATTCAGTTGTGCATTTTTAAATTTAATTATTTTTAAATATTACTTGGTATGTACAAAAATATTCAACAACATCCTTTATTAGCAGAATGTGGTCTGCATTGAACTGAACTTACTTTAGTATACAGGGTGTTTCAAAATAACGTGGACAAATTGATATGACAAATCAGGCATATGACAAGGATAAAAAATCACAGGAACATAGGGTCGCAAACCCCTTGCTGAGTCACAAATACAGGGTTTTTCATCCTAACTCAATTTGGGTTGACGATAATAAATTTCAGAAAAATGAAATAAATTATAATAGAACATTTAATAGACATTCTCACCTTTGTTTTAAATGTGATAACACCAATTAAAAGTGGTAAAAGTTTGCTTTATGCGCACCAGCAATACGCACTTGGCACCTCACATTTTGAACTGATCATCAGTTTATAGGGTATCATCGATTGCTTGAGCAATATGTTTTTCCAGATCTTTTCGTAACGTTATCATATTTCGCACAAAATTAGGTACATATCGTTCCATTTTCATTACGATGTTATTATTTTCCTGGAAATTATTACTTTCAAACAGGTTGTAGCTAGAAAGAAACACCCTGTATTTGTGACTCAATAAGTAGTTTGTGATCCTATGTTCCTATGCGATTTTCTATCCTTGTCGTATGTCTGATTTGTCATATCAATTTGTCCACATTATTTTGAAACACCCTGCATACACATATCTTTAGATCATATACTGGGCTGCACAAAAATGTGTACTGCTGAGCCAAGCATTAAAGACCGGTCACGTGAGAAACAGGTCTGAGTGAGGCGAGTCTATTCTTGATAATAGGACAGAGAGCAACGAAAAGGGAGTTTCCCCTAGTATTGCTTTTGTGGGGAATAGAGAGAAATTTCGTCTCTCCTTAATGCTGCCCTACCTTCGGAAAGGCCTATTATTTTGGCAGTATGCCAAGACAGGTCTTTAGAATCTGGTCAAGCAGTATTTTCCTGATTTTTCATGGAAATAATAGTAACTGGATTTTCAAATGCATTATGCATTTTAAAAATTGTTCATTTGGACATTCATCTTAGTAAACTGTGAAGTTTTGTTATAGTATTAAAATATAGATGTGTTGGAAAGTATTTCATAATTTAAGCAGCATGCATGATTTTTTATTCTTGTTATACATGAAAACAAATTTTTTTTTCGTGTGCATTTCTTATGCCAAATAAAATTTCCAATTTTTTAGACAAATTAAAGCAAAAATTTTTATTAATGAAAATAAATATGATGTCAACAGAAACAAAAATTATTCAAATTGGATTTATGTTATTATTTTCGCTCAGATGGAAATATTCAATTTGTATGATAAATTTACCAATCAGTTGATTGGGTTAAAATAATACTATATCTACGTATCCATCACTATGTGGAGTTCCATTACCTGTGGTTTATTCTGCCGAGCTGTCTAAATGACAGACCAGATGTTATGATCTATAGGGTTACCTGAGCGAAAAATCCCAGCCGGCTGTCGCCCAGTTAGCTTAACAGGTAAAGTATTGGCCTTGTAAACCAAGTATCTGGGTTCGATTTCCGGCCTGAGCAATTTTTCGCTCAGTTGGAAGTACTCAATTCGTATGGATTTATACCCGTTTTGGATACCTTTTACAGTACAGGAATCTTGGCACATTTTTAAAAAAAGGTTGGTGCAATTTGGGCTTTAGAAAGTGAGATTTATTGCCAAATGATATAAACAGCTATCAATACAAACCTGATGAGTTTTATGCTTGTTTATATACATACTTATATATTTAGATGCATTTTTTTTAAATAAATATTATTATAGCTTATTTAAACTTTACTTCTGTTTGCATAAAAAAATTGCTAAATGGTTTCTTTTTATTAAATACAGTACATAAATATTGGAAACATTGCTTATATACATGAAACAGTGAATAGGTTGCCAGAAAACTTGTTACCAAATTTCATATATATGTATATTTTTGTTCATTTATTATAATTATTTTTTTTATTTTGTGTGAATTAATCAATAAATTAAGGGGTCCCAAGCATTCTGGATAACGGATCCTATACTGTATTTTAAAAGTACAGGGTCGGCCACAGGGCGACTAAATGTAAAAAATTGGCAACTTTATATTATGCATCTGATTGCCAAAATAGCAATCAATCATTTCCAAAAATTTAAAAAGTCAAAAATCTTAAAATTAGGACATAAAATGAATCGCAAATTTCGACAAATGATCGCCAAAAATAACCAATTTCGCCAATCGTTCAAACAACAACCGCCAATTTAGTCAAAGGATCACAGAAAAACATTAATTTAATAAAAGGATTTCGACAAATTTCAGTAAAAAATAGCGGGAAAAAGTAAATTTCATCAAGAAATGGTGAAAATACGGCAAATTTAATCAAAATGCCACATAAATATGACAAATTTCATCAAAATACTGCGTAAATATGACAATTTTCATCAAAAGATCGTGAAAAAGGCAAATTTCTCCAAAAGATCGCAAAAAAACAGCAAACTTCTCCAAAAGATTACGAAAAAAAGTCAAACTTCTCCAAATAACCGCAAAAAAAATAAATAAATAAATAAATAAAATAAATAAAAACTCAAATTAAAAAAAATTCTCATCAAAAGATTGCGAAAAAAGGCAGATCTCATCAAAAAATAGCAAAAAATGGTAATCTTTGTCAATAATTGTGAAAAACAGCAAATTTAGTCAAAAGATCGCGAAAAAACGGCAGATTTCGTCAAAAAATCACAAAAAAGGCAGATTTCATCAAAAGATTGTGAAAAAAACGCAGATCTCTTCTAAATACTGCAAAAAAGTTTCAAATTTCATCAAAAAAATCGCGAATAAACAACAAATTTCGTTCAAAAATCGCGAAAAAACAATAAATTCCGTCCAAAAATTATGAAGATACAATAAATTTCGTCTAAAAATTGTGAAAATATGATAATTTTCATCAAAAAATCACGAAAAACAGCAAATTTCTTCAAAAGATAGTGAAATCTATTGACAATAGCAGAAAATATTACTAATCTCATTAAATGGTCAAAAAAAAAAAAAAAAAAAAAATTCCTATTATTTTTATAATAGGTGATGCAGAAAAAATCATAAGTCTGAACAAAGGTATGGTTTTCTAAACATATAAAATAATTTTTAACTATTTATTATTCTGATTAGAATTCCATGAAACCAAATTCTATGTTTGGGCAAAATAATAGTAGTAGTATGAAATTGTACATATTGACAGGTAGCAAGGTAGCTATTCGTTTACACCAATCCAAGTATGAAAATACAATTTATTAATTATAGAAAATGCTTTAAAACATTTTAAGGGAACACCAACACCTTTAAAACTATTTCTTCAATTTTGAAAAATACTGTAATATATGCATATATGTAATGCACTGTAATATATATTTTTTTTCTTGTGCATATAAAAAAATGAAAAAAAAATTCAGCAAACTCTCAATATATATATTTTTTAAATTAAATAACTATAAACTTGAATTTTAAATCCATATACAAAAATGTTAAATACACCATGAAGAACAGTTAAATCAAAGCTCTATTTCAATGAGCAAAAAAAGGCCTTAATATTTTTTCAAACAAGCAAATTATTAAAACATAAACAGGGAGAAAAATCATTTTAAAGTTTTTATTTATATGGGCCATTGTGCTGGATTTATTAACATAATTTACATAATAATTAACATAATATTTAAATAATTAACATAATTAAGTTTTTTTTTACAATAACTCACAATACAGAAATTGAAAAATAGCGATCCCGGGGAACCGAGAAATCATTTCTGGGAACATTTTTTTTTTTCAGATTCCAGGTCAGGAACCTAACAAATTGCCATAGCTGCGACAGCAATTATGTCAAAGAATCGCTGATAGTAATTAGTGGCCACTAACTTCACAATAGTGGCTACTAAACATTCAGCCTCTAGTTGCCACTGGCTACTAATATAAATATTGAATTTTAACCTTTAGTTCCTAACACATTTTAGTTTTTCAAAGGGGGAGGGGAGGGGGGGGGGAGAAAGGAGAATTTGGAGGGTCATTTTTTTAAAAAAGGGATCAAGTGCCCCAAAACACTGCCCCAATTTTCTTAAATCTGCAATTTTTTTCTTTTCCTTTTTTTAATTACACCAGGAAATATGCTAGATAATTATCTTTATGAAGGTGTCAGCAAACAATGTACATAGCTTTATTTAAACACAGTTAAATATTCCACTACAAGATAGAAAATACACAGCTGAAATATTTTCCTTAAATAAGCCTGGACTTTATATTCAAATACTTACTTCATTAATATTTAGACTAGAAAAAAAAATGATTTAGAATGTATAAAATAATAAATATTAAATACATTGTTAGCAGTTACATATTAACAATCAATGTTTTTGTACATGTTTTGGAATTTAACATGGAGTAACAATGATCAATAAATTTTTATTAAACTAATAGCGACACCTGTTGAATACTAAAATTCAAAATTAAATTAATATATCAGGCATGAAAGTGGACCAAAGAAAAAAAGGAGGAAAATTTTTTTCGACTTCAGATACCAAATATAAAGAGAATCTAATGACGACATTTTATAGATTGCAGTGAAGTTTTAAATTTTACATGAACATGAAAATTACAAAAAGTTTCATTTAAAAAAAAAGTAATAAATAAATAGAATTTTTTTTCAAAAATCACACAATAAATGTGTATTCCTTGATAAAACAGGTGGCGTTAGTACCAGGGGTGATTCTGGGTGAAAAAAAAATTTCGAAAATTCACGCCGCATTTTCAGAAATTGGCAGCGGGGATGGGGGAGGGGGTGCCCGGTTTTTAAAAAATTAAATTGCCATTTTTTGACGATCTTTAGACAATTGTTGCATTTTTACGTGATCTTTTCTTGAAAACGGCATTTTATCCCCGCGATCTTTCGACAAAATCTGCCCTTTTTTTCATGATCTTTTGATAAAATCGGCGTTTTTCCCTTAATCTTTTGATGAAATCGGCATTTTTTTTTTTTTTTTTACAATGATCTTTTGACAAAATATTTTAAAGTGGTCTTTTATCCAAAACGGTGTTTTTTCTGCGATCTTTTGGCAAAATATTTTTAAGTGGTCTTTTATCGCAATCGACGTTTTCCTGCGGTCTTCAGGCGAAATCAGTGTTTTATCTGCGATATTTGGGTGAAATTGCCGTTTTTTTTTTGCGATCCACACAGGAAATTCGCGTTTTTGAGCTATCTTTTGACAAAGTTCGTTGACAAAAACATTGACAAAATTATCGTTTTTCCACGAAATATTGACGAAATGTGTACTTTTCCAGAGATCGTTTCATCAAATTTGCATTTCTTCGTGATTGTTTTTTCCGCGCGCAAAACCATACAAGTTGGCAACTATGCTGAACTAATAACCCAATTTCAAATTTTCGGATGAGAATCACCTCTAGGGTTTGAAGGGAAGTACGCTTAAAACTGCAAAAAAAAATACAATAAGAAGATTCCCGGACATCCTCAGACAAACATGGTTTTTGGCATCACATCCTCCGCAAAGTGTATTTACAAAGAGAATTTTACTAATTTTATAATAGCCAACTTACTTTAAAATTTAAAATATGTAATATTGGATTACGAAATTTGCTTCATGAAATATCGATTCGTTAAAATTTTGCAAACGGAATCAGAAAGACTCGGGGAGAAAAATCCGTTTTATGTAGGATCCTTATTCCATATCATCCTTAGATTCTTCTATGTTTTGGCCAAGAGAATACAGACTTAAAAAAAATCGACACACAAAATCTGCATTTGGCAGCCCTACATTCTAAAGCCCGAGGCACATGCCCATTTGGCCCTCCCCGTTCATTTCGGCACTGTACTTTACTCACACGGACAATGTTGATATTAGAGAGGCATCCCCTCCTTCCCTCCCCGGAATTCTATAATGCCTCCCGGAGAAGAAAAAAGTATTAGATCAAAACTAGACAGTTCGCTAATGATAATCCTAAGAAATAATTTTTTTTATTGTACTTCCGAAACGAAAAAAAATTGATAACAACCCTACCCAGTGAAATCGGGCTACCTGCCTGATCTGATGATTTCTGAAAGAAAATATCTAAAATATTTCTTCAAATAAGTTTTTCTTAAATGGTGATTTATCATTGCAGAAAAACAAACAATTCAAGTATCAAAATAATAGTTATTCTGGAAAACAAAACAACTGAAAAACTAGTAGCGAAACACTTATCACTGTTTTAAAACACATTAATCCGGATTAAATCATATCTCTCCCAATATTTTCTTTCTGTTCAGCGTCGCAGTGACCTATGGACCCATGACTTATGAGCACTGCTTACTCCGAGTACAGAAAAAAAAAGAAAAAAAAAAAAAAACACAGTTGCCCGTTCACAAAGAATTACTCTGAAGTTAAACTGTATTCCCGGAACTCCCTTTTTCTTTTCTCCCACTTGCAGTTTACAGACAATGGAAAACGAGGTCGATACAATGGTCAGGGGAGATCACTAAGGAAAGATTCCTGTGCTACTCTTGGATTGAAGTTGAACCGCAAAACTCATTTGCATCAAATGTGCCGCCTGCTAACCGCAAATAAAACTGCGTGTGTCTGCAGCCTTACTTCCCATTTTCTAAAAAATAGATTTTTGCCCCGCGAAATGTACTGCATCTGAAGCTCCTGAACGTACATTGACCGCTGACTTTGATCAGCGGCGATTTAGTGGGTGAAGAGAAAAGTCGAGAAGTTATCTGGAAGCTTCTCGGACCCCAAGTTATCCACAAAGTTTTCTTTGCATTTTTGCATCGATCCAGAGAATGACAAAAATCACCTTAAAAAAGGCAGATTTTCACCTACCTTTCATCCCTGATATATGTATTATTAATTAGTAATATCAAGCATAAAATTTAGTTCCTTTTGGCACAATAGAAGCTAGCATAATGTTCATAGGAAAAAAAGCATAGTATGGTAATGCCATTGGGAGAGGCCAAAACAAATATTAAATCATCAGTTATTCATATTCATCATACATATTAAAATCTGGGAAAATTCCATCACAAACATGTCAAGACCTGGCTATCATAGAAACCATTCAAATTGCAACCAGTAACATTGCCCATAGAATATAAATAATGATATGAATAGATAAAAATGTTGTGAATGGGAGTGATGCTAAAAATAGATCCCTAAAATCTGCTTCATTCGGCCCAAATACAACTATGAAATTTCACATACAAAAAAGAAGACGACTTACAGTCAAAGTTCTATAATCTGCACACCCATCTCATTGTTTCTCATTTTTTTAATTTTTAAAAAAAATCATTTTGGGATCACTAATTTGTAACTTTTTAAACTGTTTATATCATTGTTTACATTAGTAAAATAATGTGAATTATAAAAAACAGTGGATTATGGGTGTGCGGATTATAGAACTTTGACTGTATAGCAGTACAATAATAAAACAGTAATAAAATTAACTCATAATACAATAAAATGTTACTTTAGAATGCTTAAACATAAGTAGATCACTTTCACTTGAGAAAAAAATGCACGGGTTATGTCAAAGAATTCAGTCCTAGTTCCACATGATTGTTTTGTTAGAAACGAATGACAGCATTTAAATTAGAGGGATAACCAAATTCATATTGCAAGCCGTTATTACAGCATACTGCACCTCTATTATTTCGTTTTACTCTATGAGCATCACCTGTTAGGCAAAACAGACCAAAATCACATTGCACCAATTTTTGTAAAGAATTAACTGAATGTGAAGTTTGGTGATATTTCAACCCTCCCCCCCAGAGATGCTGAGAAATAGTTATTATAAATTGTGAAAAATACAATATAGAGGTGCTACCTATTGCTCCATATACAGCAAAACCTAATCATCACCTGTATGCGTCTAATTCAATAAGGTATCAGATGAAATTCCATGATTTAATCTTTCAGATAGAGTGGCTACAAAATTTGTATCAAACATATATATATATATATATATAGATTTTTTTTTTTTTTTTTTTTTTTTTTTTTTTATGTCAAATCGTATTCAACTCAATCTAAAACGTACAAATCATTCAAAAAATAGAAATTTTTTTTCATGATTTCAATATTTTCTTAAATTTAATTTTTTATGCGATTTTTGTCATTTCATTTCATGTTTCACAGCAATTTTTAATAGTAACAAAAGGAATTAGATTTTCATTTTTTAGCCTAATATAATAAATTTTTCCTTTTTTCAATAAGGTTTATTCTGAATTCGCACAGTATTTTTTAACTTTATGTAATTTTTATGCAAATTTCAGTTTTTTTTTCTCCTTTTGTGGCATTTATAAAAAGGAGTTTGGTTTTAAATGTTTATCTCTAATGTAATAAATTTTGTCCTTATGTGACTGTGTGCACAAATTATAATTTTTACAGATTTTTTGACTTTTTTGTGTGTATTTGTGTTCAGCTGTGATTTTTTGGCATTTTGTGAAAGAATTTCTGTTACAATGGTAAATTTTGTCTTCTGCAATTTTTTTAATTTTTAGATGTTTCACTGTGATTTTTCTGCATTAGTAAAAAGAATTAGGTTTCAATTTTTAAGCCCAAGATAGTAAATGTTGTCTTGTTTTCAACAAAGTTCATTCAGAATTCATAGAGCGATTTTTGAATTTTTTTGCAACTTATTATTCTATTTTTAAGGCCCCACGCTAGGCACAGAAAAAGACCCAGATGATAATGTAAAGTCTATGGCAGCGTTCTTTTCAAATATCTCACTCAAATTTTAATATTTTTACATTTTTTTTTTTTTGCACAAGATAGCTGAGGACGATCCACAACCGCCCTAGTTTTTACTTTTTCGATTTTACTTATATATTTTTTGTATTATGATAATTTTAATTTCAGAACCGGTTTCGAAAGTTAAAGTAATTTTTAAAAGAAAATCTGAAACCAAAAACCGAAAAAGTAAAAACTATGCCGGTTGTGAATCATCCTCAGCTATCTTGTGCAAAAAAAATCATGTAAAAATATTAAAATTTGAGCAAGATATTTGAAAAGAATGCCTCTGTAGACTTTACATTATCATCTGGGCCTTTTTCTGTGCCTAGTGTTGTGCCTTAAAGTTCTTCCACATTTTACAGCACTTTGATATTCTTAAAAGGAATCCAGTTTTAACTTCTTAGCTTAGTTTAATAAATTTTGTCTTTTTTTCAAAAAAATTTATACAGCATTAATAGCATTTGTTATACAATTAATTTTTTCTTAAGCAAAGTGTAGCAATATTTTGACATTTGGCTTCAAACTTTTGTAGTAACTTTCATCCTCTGCAATTTTTTTTAATTTTTAGGGGGGTTTTAATGATATTTTCAATCCACTTTTAAACTTTATTTTATTTATTTATTTATTTATTTTATTCTTTTTTGCATTAAATGATAATTTTTTGATATTTGTGAAAGAATTTCAGATACAATGCTTTAATTCATTATAATAAATTTTGTCCTCTACAATTTTTGAACATTTAGCGATATTTAGAGTATTTTACATTTTGCAGATCCCCACATTAGTAAAATTTTTTTCCTTATCGAAAAGAGATTAAAATCCATAAAAGAGGAACTGTCTTAAGGGGACTTTAGAAGAAAAAGGCGGCAATTTGAAAGGAATAAAAGTATACCTTAAAAAAAAAAAAAACGTTATTTCCAAATTAAGGATTTTTTTAAAAACTACTTGCATTCTTAGAAAGCCAGTGTACTAGGAACTGAAAATATCTTTTATCTTATATCTTGGGCTATCAACACCTAAAATTTAAAGATTAATTTTATAGTGGTTTGTTTTAAGCTCGGAAAAAACATACATAAACCACAGAATGTATAGAAATATGTTTCAATTCAACATGATATCTCCAGTCTTCTTTATAAAAAAATGAAATATTTCCTCTATTGAAATTTATTTTATATTTATAACAAGGTTTTCTTTTTTCCTAAGTAGACACACCCCCTTAAAATTTTTGAGAATGCATGGGGAACAATAAAAGTTTTGACATTTTAATAATAATAATAAAAATCTGAGCAGACATTACTTAAAGATAGACCTCCCCCCACCCCTCAAAAAAAAAAAAAAGAGATTTGTTTTAAAAGCCTAACTAAATATTGTCCTATTATTATTATTATTTTGAAGAAAGACCTATTTGTAACTTACTCACTGTGGTGTAAAATGAATGGATAGCTGATTGACAACAGAAGATCATTTATTAATTTGAAGGCATCAAAATAAGTTATAATTTTATTTATTTAGACTTTTTTCCTGTGAAATTAACAACTGTAGACTTCCAAAAAGAAAGTATTTCTTAAATTATACATTCTTTATATATTTAATCTTGAAAATGTTTCATGTTGAATTCATGCCTTTCAAGTTTATGATAGAAATTAAAAGGATATTTTACCACTAAAGAATCCTTGTCAATAAACTGGATCTTCCTTTTGGATGCATCAATAAGGACAGCAGCAGCTTCATTTGAAAGATTAGAAGAAACACTTTCAATAACTATTTGCCCATTTACCTGAGTACCTTGGTCACATACTGGCTCCACCTATAGAATAGAAAAAGTTTAAACAAATATAACTATTTCACAGGATTGGGTTTGATGAAAAACCTATGAGTAATACTTTGGAAAATGCATTACATAGTAGTTAGAATATTTTTAGCTATTTTTCCGAGCACAACAATTGGCGAATAGTTTGAATTATGATATATAATTTTATTACAACTTGAATACAGTACAACTAAAATAAAATAATTTATATAACATATAAATCATTACTTAATCAGTGATTTAGCTTGATTTAAAAAAGCTAAAGCTTTCTAAAAGAAAATGTAATGTAAGGTTTTTGACCTTATCTTTAATACAATCTCATACAAATGCAATACAACATTTTTAATAAAATATCTTTAGAAATATAATTTTATTTAAAAATGTTTGTTTTTGGACATAAATATATTAGATATTTAGCACTACAACAAAATCCTTTTTTTTTTCTTCTGATGATTGCCTCCCGTTTCTTTATGATTATTGAGAGAGTGCTTTGCTGTAATCTCAAATATTTTTGCCACATCTTTTTTTGTAGTCCTTCTTTAATTAGTTTCAAAACATTCACTTTATCATAGAGAGTTGTGCTCATTCTAAGATCCATTTTATGGAGATGTAGTGAAAGATCGTAGCACCATAGATGACGTTTAGTAAAAATTCTTCATTCAAATTAATTCTGACACTAAAGAATGCTCCGAGTTGCTTCAAACAACAAATATCCACTCTAAATGGCAGTTTGCTTAGGTTACAGGCTTCTCATATAGGTCTTTGTTTCTATATTTCCTCTGACGTTTAGGTAGGTGAAAACATGTTCAAAAAGGTGATCCTTTCATCAACTGACTCTCTTAATTCGTCATTATCTCTGCTTTATTATCCAAAACAAGAAACAAAAAACCTTTTCCAGGTGATTATAGAATGATTTTATCTTTTAGGATGCTTTGTGACAGTTGCAAACCGCACCAATAGCAAGCAAATGTTTCAATATTTTCAAAGAACATATGCTCAACTTGATTAAAACAAAGTCAGACATGACCATGCAAGAATCCAATAGACACTGTCAAGAAGAGCTTTTTTTTCGAGGAAGGGTGGAGTTGAATGCCTTTTTTGGACACAAAGAATAAGGAAGGAGAATGCAGTTGTGAAATATAAACCAGGAATTAGCAAAGAAAAATGGATTCTACAAACAGTTTGAAGCATTTTCTGAACAATTGAAGGAACATCTCCGAAAAAAATTCATTATATACAGATAATATATTTTGCTGTATGGAAATTATTTTTAATGTAATCATGTAAAAATTGACCACTCCTACTAAAAATTCGTTAAATAAAGAAATTTGCTGGATGGAGTTTCGTTATACAGAGACTTGACTGTATTAAATTATTTCATATTTTATGAAATTCATACATGTTGGTAAGGTTGACCAGAAGTGATTTTCTATTTTATAGACAGCAAATAGTATTTACAGGAAAAACAAAAAGTTTCGGTCACTATACTAAATCCGAAGTACTGTATACTATTACACCTTCATTTCCTACACTTGATGTGCAATTTCAAACTTAAAGTATTTCATTTTATTAGTTTATATTTTTAACATAATGATACTTAACTATTTTTTTTTTCAATTATTTTTTAAGTAACTTGTTGAACCAAAAACATATTTTGAGTTTTATACAAGATGTGTGGTTTTTAATGTCTAAAACTAAAAATTATGAAAAATTGTAAATTAAATGTTGTGTTAAAAATAATTTTAAACAGTTTTGCACCCATTTTAGGTTTTTTACAGTCATTACCGAAAACTATGTCAAAAAGAGTTTTTTGATATGATGATTAAAACCAGATAAAATAGTCACACTGTCAAAAAATTGTTAACTTTGCGATTGTATCATTATCACTAAATTGTATTTGAATGAAGTGTCACATTAGGACGTTAGAGGTTGTCCTGACTGATTATTATTTAAAACTCCCAGAACAATGAAATTTGAAAGGCATACTTCTTACACTGTGTAAGAAAGGATTTTTGAAAATTTCTTCCCCCCAAACAATGCATTGCGCAGAAAATAGCATTGCAGACATACAAAAAAAGGAAATATAATTTCCCCACCATACCAGTAGATGTAAAATAATCCCAAAACATCTGGTTAGCAGGGAGTTTAACAGTTTCATAAGATATTTTGATCTGCTGGGTTATCCCATGTTATGCCACAATTTGTGCTTGAAACAATGGCTAAAAAAACGTTTTGTTGCTGAAAATCATTTTTTTTTTCCACTTTTGTGCAGCCAGGATTCAAATATTTTAGCCCAAGCCAGTCTTATTACTTACCCATCATACGTAGTATAGGGTGACTCTTTGGGGTCAATCGTTTTGAAAATCAGGAAAAATTTTTTGACGGATTTACACGTTTCAGACACTGGAGATTCCGAAAAACATATTTTTAGAAAAAAAATTTTGCCGTCCGCCTGTCTGTCTGTCTGTAACCACTCTATCTCTCGAACAAATTGAGATAGAGACTTGAAATTTTGTATGTGCTTAGTATGTAAGAATGGGACGAAGCCTATTTAATATCAGCAACCTCGATTATCCAGAACTATTTTTTCCGGACTCTCGAAAAATTTGCTCTGATGAAAGGTATATAAAAATTTTCGAATTTTTTTGTTTTAAGGAGTGGACGTAAAAGGCAATAAATTAACACAAATTCTGCATAAAAAAACGAAGTCGATTGGATAATTAGTTGTCGAGATATTTCTAACCCTGTTTTTCACAGTCTTTGATTTTTCATGACCCTGTATTTCATTCAAATTTCAACTCAAAGATATCTTTTAATCGCAAATGAGACACTAAATTCAATGCAAGAAACCGTTAGTGAATATGATAATTATTTTTAGAGTTATAAGGATGTTTCTTTTATGCAATTCAGTGCTACTTGAATAGTTTGGCATTTCATACAATTTATCGAAATTGGTTCATCAGAAATTCATTAATAGTGCATGATGATGTGTTAAAAATACTTAAATATATGTTTATACTTTATTTTGGAATTGTAATGCATTTTATAAATTGTTTACATATGTTATGTTTTCATATATTATGTTATGCATATCCATGATGGGTAAGTATTATGGTGGACTCCAACGACTAGTTTTTTTCAATGCAGGAGTTAAAAATGGTTTTTGGATTGGCGCTCTTGAAATTTTCACCATTTCAATAAGCCTTCATTGAACTATTGCTAAAGCAATGTTCAATGAAGCCAATGGAGCCAATAAATCCATCTGAAAATCTGTACTTAACCTGAAAGGATAGTACTTTACATTTTTGTAAAATAAATTTGTCTGACCAAGGTGGTGTCTTGCATTTTCTTGTATAATTTCCCTTCCAGAGAAACTATTTCAAACAATTTTTGATTGCTAATTATCCTTGAAACATTTGAATTTCCAACTTTAACTGTTGCTGTAATATTTCGCACAGTAGCAGAAGCATGCTCACTTAAAATGATAATTTTAGCAATTTCTTGGGAGTTGTATTCATCGTGACAAATTTGAACAATCTCACACAAATGAACCGAGTTCAAAATCTCCTCTCTAATTAACATATATGATGATCACATGATCAAACCAGTTTAGAATACTAAAAGGCGAACCTTACTAAATAAAGGAAAGCAATTGGAACTGGTTACAGGTAGGAAATCCTTATGAAAGAAGTAATTCATGAAAAATTGAGCTTATCTCAATTTATAGGAGAAAAGCAGATTTTCTTATTGGCTGTCATACATAATATTCTGTTTTCCTATAGGTCATTTAGCCTTTCAGTTGAATCTGCTTCTCCCCTGTATATTTGAACAAATTTCCATCAATTTTTGCACACCAAATGTTACTGAAACTAGTATACTATAAAGTTTTGATGCTATTAATGTTTTTCTGTTTACACTGCATCAAACATCATCTTAATAACCATGTATTGTATTCATTTGATTACATTCCAGCAAACATGATTTAACGTCGGTGCAATGTATTATTTCATCTCTGTCCCAGATTTCGAGTGTAGATTGGATTGCTTGACAAGTCAAAAGGCAGCAAAGTAATGGCTACTTTTGAAAAAGAATTTGTAATTGCCTTTTTTAAAACAATTGTAGTTAGCTACATTTTAGATAAAGTAGTTGCAGTTATAGCTGCCAAAAAGTTGGCATTTTTAAAAATACTGGCTAAGACTAAGATTTACCTTAGTATTGTTGGCAACATAGCTTAGAGACAGCATGTCCATGTGCTTTTTCCGTTGATGCTGTAATAACTTAGCTTTGCTAGCATACTGTTTGTGGCACCAGTTACAATGATGAGGATGAGTTGTAATACTTCCAACAGTCTGAGAAAATGTTGGATTGGGTACACCTGGGATTTCTGGAATACCTCCCTAAATTTCAAAATAAATATTAAGTAAACAAATAAATAAGACAGATAAAGTAAAGAATATTCAAGAAATTTGGTGATTTATAAATTATGCATATATATTTGTATACATTTATAACTATGCATAACTGTTGATAGCATTTCATAATAAAGTTTCTATCAGATGCAGTTGCAATAATAACATCCGATGAATAATACAATTTTAAATTTCTTTACTTATTAATAGACATTAATATTAAAATAGTAACAGTATATAATGTCTAATATTGCCATAAGAACAAACATCAAATTGTTCTATTATTGCTTTTGTTCTTGTTGTTTTCTTTAAAATATTAAAATAAATTTCTTATTCACAATAAGAGGAAAATGTTAGCAATGAAATTTAAATATAATATTCATTTCTCTACAATTTATTTTTATAAAGTACAGTACCAGACCTCAAATTTGGATGACCAAAATTTAGAATTCCGCAGTCTAGTTATTTTGCTACAGACATTTTTCATTCCCTTCAAAAATCACTGCATAAAGGAAAAAAAAAAAAAAAAAAAAATTGCAGAGGGCAAAATTAAAAAATACAGGCTTAAAAGTTTGAAATCAAATTCGAAATTCATTCTAAGCCTTTTTCGTGGGGCAGGGCACTCCGCTTGCTTTATATATATAAAATTTGCCATCCCAATGACCCCATTGTCCAAAAGCTCTGACCCGCAAGTCCTATCACTCGGAAAATCGACCAAGAGAAAAATTATGTAATTAAAATCTTTGATGAAGTTCAATCCATGGACTTTGGTGCATCAAAGTAACAAATATCTATTCATACAGGTTTAGCCTGTTATTTAGAAAGGGATTCAGATTCAATGTCAATTTGCCATTTGCAACAGTATCTAGTAACTTAAATCATGGTGCTCATGCTATTTGGGCACTTTAGATCCAATATTAAAGAAGCTTGTAAATTAAAATTCTGATATCAACACCATTTAATGTAAAAAAAATTACAACATAAATGTTTTTTTTTTCCTTCACTCTTACAATTAATATTTCCAGAATCTATTTCAAAGAACTCTCATAAAATTCCTAATGTTGGTGCATGGATTAGAGTTAAGTATTTGAGGAAAAGAAGCAAGCATCAGTTCATTGGTAAAATCATATCTAATGAAATTAATGAGGAGTATGAGATTAA
Organism: Maratus speculifer; assembly: GCA_964019185.1. Lineage (NCBI taxonomy): Eukaryota > Metazoa > Arthropoda > Arachnida > Araneae > Salticidae > Maratus > Maratus speculifer. Next base: position 218,214,527 of record OZ025294.1, read on the forward strand.
GTTACTAAAGAAATCAAAGATTGTGAAGTTTTATATTTTTCTAGAGAATGATGCCACATACTTTATTAATCATAAACAAATACTTGAAATTCTAAACAAACCCATTTCTAACAAAAGAGACCATTATATCTTCAATATATAAATTTTATTTTTAAACATTTTCAAAACATAAAAATTTGGTACAGTATATGTATTTGTTTTTATTTCAATATGTTACATTCCTTTCTATACCCATAAGATACTTATTTAAAATATAATTAATGGTGTGTGCAATATGGAATGATCATCCTCAAGTGTCACCCATTGCAAATTCTGCAATAGGATGACAACATATTTTTTTTTAGATTTTTCTTTAAAAACTTATCATTTTGTACTGTTTGAAGAGATTGATGTATTTACAGCTTTCTCTTCAGTATATACATATATTTAATTGAAACTTTTGTATGTGGAATCACAAAATACTCCTTCTTTTGCATGTTTTTGTCACCTTTCTTGCGAAAAAATATATACATATAGGTTGTTTTAAAACTTTTTTCTTAATACATTTTTCAGCCTCTTTTATGTATTTAAAAATATATATCATTCTTCATCTAATACTTTTGTAAACAATTGTTTTAAAAATGTCACCCAATTGACATTCTCTTCTGTTTTTCCCTCTAAATACTCTAAACAGACAAACTTATTTAGAAAATGTAGCTCAAATATTCATGCTACATAATTTGTAATCATAGGTGATATTATAATTAGCTTTGAATAGGCTCTAAGTTAAATTTTATTCTTTGAAAATGTCAATATCCATTTTGGCCCATTATAAAAAAAATCCACCCATATATGTTATATAAAATTGCTAAATACCCTGTTTCTAATCATAAAATAAAAATTAAGTATTGTAATAAGCATAACTGTGTGGTAACAAATATTTCATATTAAGTTCCCTGAAATTTCTTTATAAAGTGCAGGCAGATAAAAGACAGAAATAATTTTTGTACTCTAGATTACTGTAATCAGCAAATAATAGAAATTAAAATATTTTCATTTGAATATTTCTTAATCGACATAATTTTCAGATGTTTTCATGTGTAACCCACGTGCCATATAGTAAATTACTTTATTATTATTATTTTTTTATGGTACTAAAATCAAATACAAAAATCCACATTCAATGTAAGCAATGTAAGTAAAGCATAGTTAAATTGTGAGTGAAATACCTTTTTCCGATTGCTCATAGGAAGTTCAGCACCAGGATGATTCTTTAAAATATGAGCTTTTCTCTTGGAACTGGATTTATATACTTTCTCACAATATTGGCAATAATAATCTCTAGTTGTTTTTAGTATGGGTAAATTTAATTCAGGAACAGATTCTGGGCGAATATCTGGATGTCTCTTGGCCAAATGATTAACTAACATTCCTCTTCTTTTGAAACCCAATAAACATGTATGACATTTATATATGAAACGATGATAATCAGTAGGAGATACCTAAATTAATGAGAAAAAAAAAAATAAAAATACAGCATTTAGATAAACTAATAAAAAAATGTATTTCAACTATTCATAAATGTCAAAATGTCCATTTTGAAAACTTCTAAATTTTTACTACATATTTAAGTACTTAACCCATTTGTGCCATTTGGCGCCCTAATTTTGAGACACTTTCTTAAAAAAAAAACCCATTGCAAATGGAATTATGATATTCTCTCAAAACTTTGTAAAATATATCTTTAGTATTTGTTTTCAATATCTATTCATAAATGGCTGTGTATTTTTAAAAATAAAAAGGTGGAATAAATGTTGTAGCACAATGTCGAATTTTCTTGAAATAAAATGGCACATAAGAAAAGGCAAGATATTTCTTTTACTTTTTTTTTAACAATTATTTCAAAAGTGGTACTATTTATAAGACAAAACATAATTTTTTAATGCATAATTTTGCATTTTTTCAGATTTCTACTTTTTTATTTTAATTTGAACCTTTATATGGATGCTAGGCACGAAAGAATAGGGCTTTTCTCCATTACCGTATATGCATTAAAATCTGTTTTATGACATTTATTTTGTTACAAAATGATAACATATCATTTATATTATTATTTGCCTATATATTTTTTAAACTATTATTATAAATGCGTGTATGTGTGTGTGGAGAGGGGGGGGGGACACTAGGATCGTCCATCCTTATTAAAAATTTATATCTTACTATTATATTTAGCATAAGTTTAGTATTTGAGATCCTGAATTTACTAATATGTTTATTAATACATATACCACATATCTGACTTTTTTGTGCAAATACATTGGGGGGTTGTAGGCAAATCAATTACAAGGGCTAAAAGAAAGAGGAAAAAAAAAAAAACCTTCAAATACTGCTAAATTTGTGTATTGTTCATAACAAAATGTGTTATAATAATAAAATAATAAGCAAAATAGACAAATAATCATAATTTATAATTTTTTAAAAACATCAATGAATAGTTTTTATTTATTTACTTACTTATTCATATAAGTAAGGGAAATCTTTGATTTGATTTTGTGCAAAATTGAAGTAAAAAGTTAAAAAGGTTTACTTATATGTGAGTTTTTGATTTTTTGCAGAATTAGTATTCAAAATGTAGGAGGTCGACTCAAATGCATCTATGTACAATATATATACTCCATTAGTAATTATTAATTATTATAAACTATAACTAAATTAATTTTTACAATGCCAATGGCTCAGAATGGAGAAGGGCTCTTATGTTGAACCCAGTCCCCACATTAACAAAAAATTATTGAATTTATAAATAAAACATATTTATATATTAGTAATCAACAATTACTTAAATATATATTATATATAAATAAATTATATATTTATATATATGAGACCTGCCAATCTTTGAAAATGAAAAATCATAGCACACAAAGTTAAAATTAATCTGGAAGTTGTTTTTTCATGTTTCAAGGCTACTTTTACACATTTGTAAAAAGAATAAATCTTCAGTCCTTCAACTCAATATGTAGTAAATTTATTCCTCTGAAAGTTTTAATACAATTTTAGAGCATCTTCTCAATTCGGAAAAAAAAAATAAATAAATAAATAAATAAATAAATAAATAAATAAATAAAAAAATAATAAATAATAATAAAATAAAAATAAAAATAAAATAAACTATGTGGCTTTACAATCCATAAAGGATTTGGGCAGACAGTGCCCATCTTTGTTTTCTTGACCCCGAACCCCGAGGTGCTATACAGCATACGTCCCAGCCAGGTGGTCAACCTAACGGGACCCTCAGTGTTTAGCTGTCAAGCAAGCTTGGTATTTATCGATCCTGAAGTGATAAAAAGCTGGATGAATCTTGTCCAGTTGGGAGACGAACTCTCAATCTATAGTCTAGCAATCAGATGCTCTGACCACTACTGCCATTGGGCTTCTGTTTCAAGAAACAATATTATACGAAATTTCATCTCTAGAGCTCTGATAATTTTCAAGATACAATTTAGCTCACAGCATGAGAGAATAAATAAATTGAATCAGATATAACATGTTCTTTCATTCACTTATTTGATGTTAATTCTTTTGATTAGTTATAAGCAAACACTAAAGCATTTGAAATAGTTACTGGTGTTAAATCATGTTGTTTGGCAATAAACTTAATTTACTACATGGTTGACAACAAAGAAAACAAGTACTAAAAATGAAACTTTTAAATAATAATATTTAATTTGATTAGCAAAATACAATTAATTTTCATGAACTTACTTTAGGAACAAATTTCTTTGATCCAGATTTGCTGGAATTCTTTGCATTAACTTTGGCTTCTCTATCAGGTGCATGCATACGCTTCATGTGTTCTTTTAGTTTGTCTTTTCTCTTAAACTGTTTCCCACAATTTTGACAAAGAAACTCCCGATGGTCAGAATGGCGAAGCATATGCAGTTTAAGTTTATCAGGTCTAGGAAATATTTTTTCACATTTATCACAGGGATACCTTCTCTCGGAATGAAAAGCTCGAATGTGTTTTCGGATTTGATTATATTCTTCAAATACCTAAAAAAAAAAAAAATTGAGAATCCTAAAAATGCTTCCTACAGCTTCAAATTCAAGCTACAATCATGTGGTATTACATATAATATCTGAAATCATTAAAAAATATATATATATTCATTGAAAACAATTAAAAGTATAATTTTCAGCTTATCTACCAAGAATTAGTGGGCAGACAATTGGTAATTTTATTATATCAGCAAAGATTATATATGATACTCATAATGAATCACATATTTTATATTAATAGGACTCCTTGATATTTTATAATATAAGCTCCCAGATGTGAAAAAATTCTGATACTTACAGTAAAACACACATAGATATAAAAAATATATAAAGGCAATGGAATAAAAAAAGAAAAATAAATAGTTACAGAATATAGAATCATTTTTTCTTTCTTGTTAGAAAGTTACAAAAGTTTCAGTGAAAATAACTTATTTAATCTTTTAAACTAACCAAAGTTTTTAAAAATTTGTATTTGCATACAAAATGGCAGGAGTTTTGCATGAGTACTTTTATCTTGTTGTGGCAGAAACTTTATTATATCATCAATCAAGAAAGTTCTGAGATACAATAATCATTTTATACATCAGATAAGCATGTTATTATAGTAAATTTTAGAATGTTTCCACAGATCTAAATAAACTAACTTGCTCATGATAATGTTTCAAATTTTAGTACATATTGCATCAAATTTCACAAGAAAATGAGTATAAGAAATACTTCTTAAAAAAAAAAAACATATACAGTCTGAAAATGGTTGAATAATTCGAGAAATATACTAGATTGAAAACAGAAAAATACATGTTAAATATTTTTAAAAAAGGCCAGTCAGTGATACCAAAGTTGACTCTCTACTCTGAACCCCTGGGGATTCAGAAGGTTCGAACTTTGAAATCCTGAATGAGAATACCCATTTTTTATTAGAGATATGAATTCTATGAGAAAAAAAAAAAAAAATTGGTTGCCTGTAAAGTCGGCATACGGGCGAAAGTTTTACGTGACAACGACTTTGAGTTGTAAAATAATTTTAATGTGAATATTCATTCGTATAGTAGGAAGAAGGATGAAATAATAGTAACAATTTAAAACATTTATTTATACAAAGAATTATATTTAAAACATTAATTTATACAAAGAATCTCGCACTGAATTTCATATTAACAAAATTTTATTTTTACCTTTACACATACATACGTATTTATATACAAATATACATACAATAACTTGCAATACACTGTGTTTGTTAAACACATTTTACTTCATGTTTATTGATGTCAAATGTTGAATTTTGTAAACAGCATATTAAAGAATTTTTCAATGAGCAGAATATAACTAAAGTAAAATGGCTTTCACTAATCACATATCATTAGTTTTCCATAATATACCACCGAATTACGAAATAAACTACACTTATTTTCTTTGTACTTTATACTAATAACTAATACATAACGTATTTCATCTTAGTTTGATACTATCTAAAATTCCTATTAAGCACCGCCCCTTCCTTGCAGCGAATTCACATTCACGTTCAGAAAATGGTCCCACAAGTGACCGGAAAAAGTTAAGAGAAAAGTAAGCGCGTATCGTGAGCGGAGCGTAACGTAACGTAACGCAGTTTCTTGAAGTGTCTCCCGGCAAACCAATTTACAAGACGTTGTCACGTCAAAAATATGTAACTTTTATATTTTATATATTTTTTTTCAGAGCACTGTAGACAGCAGTAATAGAACAAAACGTGGTGCAAAATAGCACTTGAATCATGAGAGGCAAGAAGAATCATGTTAATGTAATATCTCAAACAGAACAGGAAGCTTTTATGACCAAGTCATTGTTCTTAGACAATGACTTAAGTAGTACTGCATTGCCATCTATGATGACCCCCCCCCCCCTTCAGCTAAAAAAAAAATTAAATATAGGTTCAAAAGTTTAGAAATAGGTACAAAAATTTAATTTGACAAATAAACCTAAAATTTTCCAGAAAGCTTTTAAATCACGATTTATTTTAAATACTGCAATTTCTGGGATGCTGTTATGGTTAGAAACTATAACTTTGGCATTGCAGTAACTTATAAGATGTAAATGCTTGTTAAAAAAAAATAACTTTTATCAACAATTTTATTGCAGCTGTGGAAAACCGATATTCAACAATATCAACTATTCAGAGAGATCTTCCACCATATAAAATACAGTCCATTCTCTTAAACATAATATTCTTTATTGTTCAGAGTTACTCAAAGAGGCGTGGAGGCTCTGTTCATGCTCTTGACATCATTTTAAAGAATTAAAATTGCAATATAAGATAATTTAGCAATTTATTTTTTGTATTACCTTTAAAGTATTACATACTTTCAATTTTATATCCATGAATGGATTGCTTTTTTTTTTTTCCTTTTAAACAGTGCATATGAATTTATATATAAGATTTTGTAATTTTGCCATTCAATTTTCTTATATCATTTTAATTTATCACAATATATAGCCAATTAAAGGTAGAATCTTGTTTTCTTTACTTATTGCATGTTATTAAATCTATGTACTCAGAAATATATATACCCTCTGAAGAAAGTCCAAGTTAAAAAAAAAAAAAAAAGTAGAAATTTCTCAGAAAACAGGTTTTTACTCATTTTCCCATGATTAAGGATTTTAAGGCCAAATCAGTTGCTAAGATACAATGATTGTTTTTGTGTGCAATTTAAAAAAAATAGTTAAAAATATAGAAGAAGTTAGTGTAAACTAAATTAAGCAAACAGTAAGTTAATAAGTAATGAACATGCCTTTGTGTCTCCTAGTAATTTTTATCAATGGTATAAGAAAGTTATTTAAAATGCACTGTTTTAAATGTGAAGTAATTTTCATCATTTTTCTTTCTTTTTTTAATATTCACATGAAAATATTTTTGTTGTTAGAAAGGAAATATTATTTGTGCTATCTTAGAATTCATAACAATAGTTGAAAAGATTATCTCACAAGATGAAATAAATGCCTCACACAAATATATCTTTTTATTTAAACTGTTTTACACTGTATTATTTTTAATAATAGTGCCTTTTACATTTTGGCTATTTTAAATCGGATGTGATTTCCCCCATTTACAACTATTAATGCATAATAATGTATTTAATATTAAAAAAAAAAAAAAAAAAAAAAAAAAATTCTCTTTTACAATTCACAAGTAGATTAGTTTTTATGGTGTAATTTTCAATATTTTCAATTGTGGTTAACATGTAGTCATTTAAATTTAATTTAAAAGTTTTTTCTGTTTATAATAGTCAGCTAACAGCTATCAATAAATTTTTAATTTGAAAAAAATATTATTCTTTGTGCTTTTTTTTAAATTTGGCAACAATTTAAAAGTATATCCTTTTCTAAAATATGTAAAAAAAATATATATATCTCAAATGCTGAAATTTTAAATTTAAAACTGAAATAAATCTTTAAAAACTGAGTCAATTTAAAAATAAATAAATGCAGTCTGAACTCAGGGAACTTCTAGTGTATAAATTGATCTAAAAGATAATTCTGCCAATAGAACTTTTTTAATGGAGCAATTTTGACCAACTTTTACGTTAAATATCTTTCAAAATAACTATTTGATTGAAAAATTGTCTGCAAAAGCATGCTTATCTTTTTTTTTTTTTTTTCTTACATACTACCAATTTTTATATTTTTATATGTAACAATTTTCTTAATAAAAAAAGATCCCCCAGTCAAAAAAAATTATTGTCAGCAACAATGACAGCATTATTATTTTTTCTTTTTTTAAGAATAGAGATAATATATATGCATGAAATTTCATAAATGTTCATTCTTTTCTTTTTTAATTATATCATATTTTTAAGTGCTTTATAATTTTTTCCACCACTGTAGAGTAAAGCTCCAGATTTTGCTTCCTGTCATGTTGGCAAAGCCTCCTTGTTAGTTCAATGTGATTGGTTGCTTTAGAGTTGAGCTTTCCAGCAACTAATTTGGATATTACTGTCACTTTTTATTATTATTATTATTATTTTTTTTTTACTGTCATATTTCTGTTGTAGAATGCCTGTGATGTTATTTCATGTTCAGTACTATTTCCCTCACTAAATTCATGGCTTGCAAAAGCATTTCCTTCATGTTTCTCCATTGTATGCCCTTCATATTTTTTGTGAAAGACACATGTACTGGCAGTCCATTTCTGCCTAGCTCATTTTGTTGTTTCTATTTTTAGCAGATCATGCCCTGAAACTATGTAACGAAGGAGTGTGTTTCATTAAGCCAACAAAACTGTTAATCCAGTTGCTTTAATTCATCTCTCTCAATTGTCATAATATTTAATTTAGCTAATGGATTTAAAAATCTTTTTCACTCATTTCTCTGAACTCTTTTGCTGTAATATTTATATTGTTGTATTTGATTTTTAAACAGAATATTTTAAAGATCTTAAGATGATGAATCATTAAAATTTTTACAATATTTGCTTCAGAATTTAGATTTCAGTGTCTTTTCTAAGAATGATGCTATATTTTAAAACTCCAATATATTCTATGTAAGGTTAGTCCATATTTTTAAGCTCTAAATTGCTAGGATTATTTAACTTTATTTGTCTGAGATTAGCTTTTTATTTATCATCAATATTTCCTCAAGGAATATTTTTAATCCCATGGAATCTTAAAAGGAAAATTCTCTTTCTAGACTGTTTTGTGTAACATACAGTGACCTAGTGATATTGCCTTCCCTTTTCTACCCTTCCACATGGATATAATATGCATAAATAAAGCTAGATTTCATATCAATATGCGTCTTCATTTATTGTCAAGTTCTCTGGGTTCCAGTTTATGAAGTAAGATTATTATAAAGTAAATTGTTATATTTTTACTGCCATAAAGTAATTAACTGAATTTTTTTTTTTTTAAATTTCTGTGGCAGTTTACAATGCACTTGCTATTAATAACATTTACTACAAGTATTAAAGGGGCATGTTTTCATCAGCACTTTTTTTATTTTTCCTCAAAAGTACGAATTATAGTCCCAAAAAATTTAAATTTATAAAGAAACTTATCTTAAATGCACTTAGTGATGAGTGAAAATAGAATAAATCTAGTATTTATAATTAACAAAGCCAGTGACCTGTAAGTATCACTGTCAGGTTTCTCAATTCATGTGGTATGTTACAATTTTCAGAGGCTTCATCACCTATCTTGTGGAACTACTGCACAAAATACCAGATGTCCTGATTTATTATGATGCACAAATTCTTTTAAATTTTTTTTAATACCACGCTATTTGGCAGCCTTGATCAAATAGAACTTAATGCAGTAAAACCTGTAAAAAAAGAGCCTGTTTATACTGAAATTTTTTTTATGATTCTGCAGACATGAATATTATACAAGTTTACCTGTTAAGTTTTTTTTTCCCTCTATCTATTCTATTTAAACGTTTCAATGTACCTTTTCAGTAAACCAACAGAAATGAAATTTGTTTGTAACAGAATCCTGCCATAAACATAGAAATTTCATAGTAAAAAAAAAAAATAAAATAAAAAAAATACTCTATTGGAAACCTCTACAAAATTGAATTTTGTTTTAATCCTAAGAGATTCCACTTTCAAAAATTTATTTGTAGAAAATAGTGTTTATTTAGTAATGTAACCCTAAAAATAGGGAAAATCATAGAGAAAAAGTTATCCTGCTTTGGACAGATTTCTGTCTTAATAGGTGTAACTCTATGATATTTTTCTTAAAGAGACCATGAATTTTTTATGTTTAAGGTAGATTTTGTTACAGACAGACTTCATTTTCATAAAATTTATTGTATTTTTATATTTTGATTTAGAAGCCGCTGTTCTGCTTTTTATGATCGTGGACAACACTACCCGTAAGAGACAATCTAAGTTTGGCATACTTTCTCAAAATGCTATTTCCTTACAAGAAACTATGTTGTTTCAAGTATTCTTTTATTTTAAAAACATTATTTAAGGATGGATGCAATTCAGGAATTAAAACTTTATCTTTACAAAATATATTAAAAAAAATAAATAAATAAAAAAATAAAATAAAATAAAAATGAGAATTTAAAATTTACAAAGAGTGATTTATTGATAAGAATAACATCAAGCTGGAATTAATAACCTATGTATTTACCTTCACACAACTAGGACATTTATAAACTCCATCTTCATTATGAACATGAACATGCTCTTTCAAAGCAACAATTTGATCAAATTCAGCTTTACATATAGGGCATTCATAAAATTTACGTTCTTCACTATAAAAAATAAATAAATAAAGTAAATAATGAAACAAGATTATAAAAGAACAAAGGAATTTTGCAAAATTACATATATTCTAAAAAACCTCCTACAAATAAGAATGCATTTTAAATTAACACATCAAAAATTTAACTAAAACATAGCTTATCTACATGACTGATAAACTTGAATATAATCTGCCTAAAAAATAAAAAAGGTCTGTCAAAAGCAGACAATAAGGTAGAAGAATACACACACAACATTATACGAATTAATATTTAAGAATATACACAACAACATTATTTTAAATTTCTAAGATGATTGAATATGTTTGCAAAGACTAAAACAGTTTAATTTTATTGCTTTCAAAGTTTAAAGATATAAATATTTATGATCAAAATTTTATTATTACAACAGGTGGGCAGTATTTAACAAAGCAGCAAAAATAGCACTTTGGCTCATATTCTGTTTCAACAGCAAAATTTTCTGATTTTTCCAGATCATATTTTCCAGAATTCCCATAACAGTTCTAGATCTTAATGATTAAGCTTACCTCCAAAAATGAAAATAATCTATAAATTTAAATTAAAAATCTACATAATTTGATACTTAAAAATATATATTAAAAAAAATACTAAAAACATTCAGATGAATTCAAAGCAATTTTTTTACTTACAAAATCGAATTTACCCATTTAAATCATTATTATTTTTTTTTATTTATTTATTTTTTTTTTTTAGACAGTTCTGCAGTCATGTCATTTATTTGTGCTGCATTAGAAGCAGTTTGTTATGCAAGTTTAAATATTTTGTGATTTAACATTTTAATTTCAGCTACAGATTTCTTTTTTGCCTGCTTTATAATTTTCTTTCTTTTTCTTATTTAGATTTTCATGATCCATCCTAGCCTGAACAGTTTTCTTACTGAGGTATAGACTATTTATTAACAATTTGGTATAGCTAAAATAACTTTATATTAACAACGCAAATTTACCAAAAATTCGTCTTGCAAATAAAAAATCTTTTTATCCCCAGATGAATTTTTGGAATTGAAGAAAACCTTGACACATGATAGAGAAAGAAAGAAAGAAAAAAAAAGATATAAAAAAATTCCTGATTTCCCCAGGTTTTAGAAAAAAAAAAAAAAAAAAAAAAAAAATGCAATTTTTCTGTTTCTTCAAGCACTTGTCATTTTGCCTGACAATTCCTTGTTTTCCAAATTTGCCATCTGCTAAGAACTCTGAAACTTGTTATCGCTCTGAAGTTTGTTATTCAGCAACAAATTATCAAAAAACTTTTAAAATTAATTTTACAATGAATCATCCTTGTAAAAACAGATAAAAACTAGTTGGATGTGGCAATCCCAAAAATTTCTTATATCTCTTGCATGTTAATACTTCAAAATTTGCTATTACAGTGCCAAAATTAAATAAAAATCTATGCACATCCTGAGGATTTTAAAAAGGTATGAAATTCTATGCATTAGTTCTTGAAATAGGAATATTGCGGATATCGGAAATATGCAATGTAAAAATGTCACTTACTGGTTGATTTAGACCAAAACATAATCTACAATAACATTATTCAAGGTATATCTAAATCTGAAATTTTATAAAAATTCATGCATTAGTTCTAGAGATAGAGTTATTGCAAGATAGGGAAAAATTCAGCATAGCAGTGCCAACGGTTGGTGATTGACACCAAAATGTAAACATAACCAGTTCGTATCAAGGATTAGCTGAATCTGAAGTTTGATGAAAATCTGTGCCTTAATTCTTCAGATAGAGCTATTGTGGAAATTGAGAAAATATAGCATAGCAGCATCACCTAATGGGCGATTTACACCAAAATGTAAACAGCATCATTTCATACCAAGAACTAACCAAACCTAAATGTTTGATGGAAATCATAAGATTTGGCCATCAGATACCATGCATTCGTTCTTGAGATACAGCTGTTACATAAATCATAAACAATGCAACATAATAGTGCTTACTATTATTTTAACACAATCTAACTGATTGGTAAAGTTATCACACGAATTGAATATTTCCAACAGAGTGAAAAATTGCCCAGGCCGGGAATCAAACCCGGATACTTCGCTCACAAGGCCAATGCTTTACCTGTTAAACTAACCGGGCGATAACCGGCTGGGATTTTTCGCCCAGATAACCTTATTCTGCCGAGATGTCTAAATGACAGACCAGATGTTTTGGCCAATAAGGTTATCTGAGCAAAAAATTCCAGCCGGTTATCGTTCGGTTAGCTTAACAGGTAAAGCATTGGCCTTGTAAGCCAAGTATCCGGGTTCGACTCCCGGCCTGGGCAATTTTTCGCTCAGTTGGAAATATTCAATTCATAATAGTGGTTGTTGAGTGATTTTCACCAAAAAAATAATCAGCATCAACTTATTTCAGGGACTACTTGTTGATTAGTTTGAGATAGAATGCCCACAAAATTTATGTCACAGACAGATATTTTGTAAAACCATGTTTTTTAGAATCTCTGACACCTAAAACATGAAAATCCATCGAAAAGCAGAATTTGAAAATTTTCACGAATTCAGTACTTTCTTTTTTTAAAGATAGAAAAAATTAACAAGTCGGCCAGGGTTCTCGCTGCCACTCGCCTTTACACCAAATTGAGACTAAATGCTCCATTTGGCGAGAAAAAGATCAATGAGACTCGCCAAACTGCGAGTGCTGAATTTCTGTTCTTTTTTTTTGTGTGTGTGTATGTGTGTTCCAATATAGTGAAGACTCTTATCTGAGTTGCTCAATGATTGGATGTTACTTTACTTGTTCAATCATACTATGCCCTTTACATGTTCTATTTATAGAGATACTTACTTAACATCAATTCAGCTTAGTAATAGCCAAACACAGAAATGATTATGAGATATATTAATTTATCTATTGCCAATTAATCACTATATCTATGTACTATTTATTAGTTGAATGCAAAGTAGTCATTGATCTGTCAAATTTTTCAATTTTATGTTATAATTGTTTAATTAAGTATTAATTGTTGACAGTCGAAATCTCTTAGAAATTGTTAGTGTATATTTTCACAATGATAAATCAATTATGTCTATTTTTAGTATCTTTTTAAACTGCTAATATAATGTTTGAAACTTCTAAACATTGATGAGACAGTTAGAATGTATTTAGTCGAATTTCTATTTTATAAAGGAAAAAAAAAAAAAATAGAATATCTGAAAAAAAAAGGGGGGATACAATAAAGATACATTTTTCAGTGTTTCTGGAAGAATCTATTTTGCTAACATTTATTTTCATTTGGCAACTTTTTTTTATTTCTTATTTGCCAAATCGCTAATTTTGGTCAAAAGCCAGCGAGAACACTGGTTGTGGCAATCTCAAAAGTTTCTTCTATCTCATCCAACTTTAATGTTTCAAAATTTGCTATCACAGTGCAAAAATTAAATGTCAATCTATGTCCATCATGAGAATTATAATGAAATGAAATTATGCACATCAGTTCTCGAGACATGACTATCACTAAAATGATGCAAAATGCAATATAACAGTGCCTCTTTTTCAGTGATTTACATCGAAACCTAATTTGCAACAACTTATGTCAGCATCTAACTGAATGTAAAGTTTGATAAAAAATGCATGCATTAATTTTTGAGATAGGGCTACAGCAAAAATCCTGTAAAATGCAGCATAGCCATGGGACCTGTTGGATGTTTTATATCAAAATGTAAACAACACAAAGTCATATTAAGGAATAACTGTGTCTGTAGTTTGATAAAAATCCTTGTATTATTTCTAGAGATAGAGTTATTGCAGAAATCACAAAAAATGCAATACAGAAGTGGAATTGTTGAGCAATTTACACCAAAAGGCAGAAAACATCAATTCATGTCAAGGATTAATTGAATCTGAAATTTGAAGAAAATCCATGCATTAGTTCTTGAGACTGAGCTATTGCAGAAATTGTGAAAAATGCTGCATAGAAAGAAGCACCATCTGTTGAGCTATTTACACCAAAATGCAGAAAATATCAATTCATGTCATGGACTAACTGAATTTGAAGTTTGTGGAAAATTCATGCATTAGTTCTTGAGATAGAGCTATTGAGAAAATCATGAAAAATGCCACATAACAGTACCACCTGATGAGCAGTTTACAGCAAAAACTAATCAGAGTCTAACTGAATATAAATTTTTATTAAATTCAGTGATCTCAAGATTAGTTCTTGAGATAGAGCACCCACAAAATTTGTGTCACATACAGACAGAGTCACTGAATCAAAGACAGGCATTTTGTAAAAACATATTTTTTGGGTATCGCTGACTCCTAAAAAGTGTAAATCTGTCGAAAACCAGAAGTTGAAATTTTTTACGAATCAATTAGTTTCTTCTTATAAAGTTGGAAGGAAGTAAAAATTTAGAAATGAACTTTATGTTGTGATAAAAATAAAATTGCAAAATCTTTTCTTCCAGGTTACAACATAACATTATCAGAAAAGAGAAAAAATCCTTAAAAAAAATTCCATTTTAGCATAAAAAAGTTATTTGCATTTTATAGCAATGAACCAGTTATAGATTTACAACTACTAATCTTTGAAAAGGAAAAATAATTGGTTGGGTGGTTGCTGTATTTAATACTGCAAATCTTGTTAACTCTAAGTGTTTTTGATTCGGACTACTTTCTACAGGTTGGGTTCAGGTTATTACGGTTTTTTTCAAAAGTTAATTCTGTATATATTAGATTTAAAACTGTATATATATTATAAAAGTAAATATAGATGTTTGTCTGTGTGTGATGTTTCCAGAAGAGAATGCTAAGTTGCAAAATTTGGCAAAAGATACTTCCACACCTGGAGTTAAGTACCTCAAAATCAGTGTTAAGATTTATAGATTTTGAGTTTTTTTTTTTTTTTTTAATTTTTTATGAGTCAATTGACGAACTTTCAACATTAATAAAAGGAATCCAGAATTCTTACACTTATTTTTGAATTATTTATGAAATTTTTAGCAATTTTTTGGTTGTTCCACTGCCATTTTTTTTAGCATTTTCCAACAAAGTTGAAAAGTGCTTATGCTTTTGGTTCCTAGTACTAGAATGCACAGCAACCAGAATAACCATGTACTTTGATGATCATGCAGCTTTAGGTGCTAATGTTTCAGGTAATTGGTGTCTTATGCATACATACATATGTATCTATATATATATAAATACTTTTATAAATACAACCAAAATAATTCAGACAATACCATTCAATAAACCAATGAAACCAGTATTTTTACAATCATATTATTGAAAACAGTTGAAGTTTGAAGTGAAATAGAAGGCAGATTACACAAATAATAAAAAATCCTATAAATAAAGCCCCTATGTTTAATTCAGATAAGTATATTATTACAATGCCAACTAAATTCCAATTTTGGTAAAATCTGAAGTTATAACAATGGTAGATATTTCCAAAAAGTATGAAAGAAGCAGCAAGAATAACAAATAGAATAAACACATCATTTCATGCGCTGTGCAGCATTAAAGTAATGTATTTTAAAAAATTTTAAAATAAGGTTAATTTATGCCAAAATAGGCCTAAAGTGAAATAATCCACAAAATAGCTGCAAGAATTCACGTTATCTTATAATAACATAAATAACATAAAAAAACGATCCCTTAATGATTGCGCTTATGCATCTTATCATTATGGAAGTTGAATATATAAATACTTTTATAAATACAACCAAAATAATTCAGACAATACCATTCAATAAACCAATGAAACCAGTATTTTTACAATCATATTATTGAAAATAGTTGAAGTTTGAAGTGAAATAGAAGGCAGAATACACAAATAATAAAAAATCCTAAAAATAAAGCTCCTATGTTTAATTCAGATAAGTATATTATTACAATATCAACTAAATTCCAAACTCCTATGTTTAATTCAGATAAGCATATTATTACAATATCAACTAAATTCCAATTTTGGTAAGATCTGAAGTTATATATACATATATTGGGGGCGGGAGAAGGATGGATAAATCAAAGTGTAATTTTTCATGTTTTGAGAAAAGATAATCAAAGGAAAAATTCAGGGATGTTTTTGAGAGCATAAAATCCTGTGGGATTTAGGTTATACCTGAAATGAACCTGGAAATTTTATATCCATCAGCTTGAACCAGTTTAAAAAAGATAGAAAGAAAAAATAGCTGACTTGAATCAGACAGACTTTGACCCAGAACTGACACGTCAATCGACTCATATCCGGAAGAATTAAGTGAATCCGACGCAAGGGGGGGGGGATGAGCTCCAATTCGACCCAACCCGATTGGGCCAAATTCAAAATAATTTTCCTGACTACACTGAATTTTGACCCCGATGAGGGGTCCAGATATGCCCAATGTGGCATATATGCCCCCTCGGGACCCTTTCTGGCATGCTACTCTTAATGAAAAAGCATGGGAACTAAGATAAATGGTTAATAGAAAATTTTGTTTTAAACATTATATGAATAAATATGGGTTCAGCTCAATTTTGGAAATAAAAATGTAAAAGTCTTCTACCGAAGAAAAATGACATATTAGAGGAATATTTTCAAAATTATCTGTAAAAATAATATATAACAACAGAAATCATTCCGAGTAAAAAAAAAAATCTGAAATTTACAACAAATTTCTGAAAAGTTACTGCAGATGAAGGATATCTTTCGGATGCTATTTGTTTGTTTTTTCAGCAGCTATTTGAAGAAATTAGAGTTCACCCCTTCCCCCAATCCTTTGAAAAAATTTGCATTTTTTCAGTGGTCCTTTGATGTAAATTGCATTTTTTCAGCAGTCCATTATAGAAACTTGCCTCTTTTCTGAAATTCATTGACAAAATTCACACTTTTTCTGCGATCCATTGACAAAATTCGCAATCCACTGAAAAAAATGCACTTTTTTCTATAATTAAGGTGAAATTCAGAAGAATTGGCATCTCTGTTACATGTACTAACCTCTTCATAAAATGAGACCAGCAGTAAATATTTGTCACAGGGCAAAACATTTGAATTTGATGATTTTAACATAATTTTTAATGTTTTGAGCTGATGAAACACTTTTACTTAATTATACATAATTCATGACATCACTTATACATTATGGAGAAAAAGTGCACAGTTCTAAATTACTCTTTAAATTTGCATGCCAAAAAATAGCTATAGAGGTAATTATGCAAACAATTGAATAAAATCTGCAAAAATACTGACTGTAACAAGTCAAAAAAAGTTCATATTAAATTTTAAATTCTAAGCTTCATAATTCATTACAAATATTAATAAGGGAGAAAAAGTACCCTGTGATTGTACTAGAAATCTCAGACTAATGTTACATATTAAGAAGAAAACTAAATGAATAAATTGATTTTTGTCTTTTAATTAAATTCTAGATGTTAGACAATTTCAAATTTTGATATTACATTGCTTTAATTTGGAAGTTTATCTGAATCTTTAACATACTTTAAAATGTTGATTACATAGTAAGTGCTAGCAAAACTTGGGATAGTGAGTTGGCACATGACATGGCTTTGTGCTCCTTAAAAAAAAAAAAAAAGAAAAGGAAGATGTCCATAATGCTGTCACGAAATAAAATATAGCTAGATCTTTTTTATAAACCAGAATGACATTTTTGTTCAAACATTAGCAGAAATGTTATGTTTGGAGTAAAATTCCTGCTAAATTTGAAAAATATTTACCCTGGCCTCTAAAAAATATGAAAATTCTAGATTACCTTGGAAGACAAGTTGCGGCACTAAGTTCTTCTTCAAGATCTTTAAATGAACTGGAATACTTCATATTCAGATGTCTGACAACTTGATTGCCAATATGTAAAAGCAATGCCAAAGATACATTATAGCCACGGAAGAGCACATTCCTTATAAGGGGAATATGCTCTTAACAAAATAAAAACCCATTTCATTATTTTTCACAAAACTCCCATTTATTTTTTTCCCACTAATAAAGGACTTTTGTGAAAAATATAACTTATAAAAAATGTATGATTTCAAAATAATGTAAAATGTAAAAAATAATTATGTAACGCATAGTTGTCAAAATTTCCTGACTTTATGGTTGTTCGTAACACATAAACAAAAAAAGCAAAAAAATAAAATTAATAGATTCATTAATGACAAATTATATGAAAGTTAGCAGCTTTTAATTAAAAAGACAAAGCAATTATTATCATCTTATTACAAAAATATATTGATGAAGAGTAATATAACTTGTAGAACAAAACAGAAATTTAAAAACTATATCATGCATATTTTGATAAAATTAAAATTTCATGCATAAGATATGAAAAGTAAATAAATAAATAATAATTAATGGAAAACAAATGAATTTTAATTTAATGCAGATTCTTATAATTTAAATTTGCTTTTAAACTTAGATTTTTAAAAAAATATACACATTGTGTGTCATGAATTCCTAATTTTGCATGACTATGTTCATTAATAAATAAAACTAACATAATAATAACATATAAAAGTTAATGCCATTTTGATTAATTTAAACAAAAAATGTTTTTATTATTAATAAGTGGCAAATCAGTAACTAAAAATTATACTCATCTGTTCTTTCTTTTAAATAATACTCCATAATATAACTGGGATGTTTTCTAGGGCAGAGGTTCCCAAACTTTTAGCCTTGCATATACTAAATTGTAATAGCAACTTTTGCCATATCACTAGGTAACAAGGGAAAAGCTAACATGCATCAATTTATAGCAAAACATTCAATGGATATTCTGTGGGAACTCACTTTTAAAGTGGCCCAAACTTCAAAATACACTGGTGTCCAAAAGTTAAGCATAATTGGTAGTAAAGTAATTATTTTTAAGTAATGAAAGAAATATGAATCGGAATGTGCTGAAACTCCAGGTGTGTAAACAAAATAGTACGCGTCACATATTTTCGCGAAGAGTTTTCCCCGAAATCGAACAGGGGACCGTCAACAAATTGAAAAAGGACGAAGATTTTTTGGATAACCCTGTCAAAACTAATGTAGCAAAAGCGTTCAAACTGCACATTATGATTAATTGGCTTATTGTAATGTACTGTGTTAATTTTTACAAGGATAGCATGTATACTCGTAGAGAAATTAAGGTTTTTATAAAAACAGTCCTAAATTTTTCCAAGTTTTTTTCTTATAATTTGCAGAGTTCTTATTATAAAATAATGTTCTTTTCTGAAAATATGACAAACATCATTGTACACAATACCCTGTCATCAAAATTTAAAAATAATAAAAATTGTATGAAAAATGAGTATATTTAGTAAATAATTTTTCATTGCGCATGCGTCAACGATATCAAAATTGCATTTGCATATTGTGTTAGCTAAATGTATAGAGCAACTTCTGTAAAAGTTTCAAAAACATAGCTTGAAAATTCTGAAAATGGGAGCCTATAGAATCAACTCAAAATCCTTTATTCCCTAAATGAAGCAAAAAGATGAGGGGCTGTATCCATATTCCATTGTTTAGTGCCTACACAATATTGCACGTACAACTATATTTAGGTAAAACCCCTGATATTTTTTTGCTTCCTTTAGGAATAACGGATATTGAGTTGATTCTATAGGCTCCCATTTTCAGAATTTTCAAGCTATGTTTTTGAAACTTTTACAGAAGTTGCTCTATACATTTAGCTAACACAATATGCAAATGACATTTTGATATCGTTGACGCATGCGCAATGAAAAATTATTTACTAAACATACTCATTTTTACTACAATTTTTATTATTTTTAAATTCTGATGACAGGGTATTGTGTACAATGATATTTGTCATATTTTCAGAAAAGAACATTATTTTATAATAAGAACTCTGCAAATTATAAGCAAAAAACTTGGAAAAATTTAGGACTGTTTTTATAAAAACCTTAATTTCTCTACGAGTATACATGCTATCCTTGTAAAAATTAACACAGTACATTACAATAAGCCAATTAATCATAATGGGCAGTTTGAACGCTTTTGCTACATTAGTTTTGACAGGGTTATCCAAAAGATCTTCGTTCTTTTTGAATTTGTTGACGGTCCCCTGTTCGATTTCGGGGGAAAATCTTCGCGAAAATATGTGACGCGTACTATTTTGTTTACACACCTGGAGTTTCAGCACATTCCGATTCATATTTCTTTCATTACTTAAAAATAATTACTTAATTACCAATTATGCTTAACTTTTGGACACCAGTGTATGTCTAAAATATGTTCTTAAGGAACCTAAAAGAAGCATGTATACATAGTCCCCATATTAAATTAATCCCTGAATGTTAATATTTAAAATGCATGTTTATATTATTTGATGGTATTTAAATTATCTTGTGGTTTCAAACATGAAGTATGGAGTAAATATGGAGGATGTCATAAAACAACATAAATAATAAGAAAAAGGCTAAGACAATTTATGACTTATTGTCATGAATCTATGCGCACTGTTAACTCATATATACTATTTTGCATAAATTAACTAGGCTTCTATTGGATTTGAGAAATAATCTAGCATAACACACGTGAGGTTCAATAATTATCCATTTCACGGCTTAATTCATTTCTGAATTTTGTTTTCATTTAAAGAAAATGCATAAATTGTTCTAAACTACATCAAGAAATCTCAAAGCTTTCACAGAAATCTGAAGCTCTTCTGTTCAACTTTACAAAATTCAATTAATTCATCTTTTCTTTTGAATTGTTCAAGAATTCCATCACATGATAGTAGAACAATTTTTTTCCCCTCTAATAATGATAACTGGTAAATTCAGTGAAAAAAAAAAAAAAAATAATAATAATAATGATTTTTTATAAACTTGCTAATTATGCAAGAATAGATTTGCTAACTTTGTTTTGCTATTTTACAAAATCTGCAGTGACAATTCCCTCCCCCCCCCCCTCTCCCCTCACTCCTGTAAAATTTTGTTTGTTACATACCAAAAAAGGTGTAGCGATGGAGACAGTTCATCTTCTCTACTCATTTCAAAATTGCAGGTTTGCATATTACAACTGGTATATATACCATAGCTTGGGAAACCCTGCTTTAAGAGCTGTATCACACGGAGAAAGATTTTTCGGCAAACATTTTACAAAACAGGATCGTTCACTTTTGCAGCGTGTTCGGTAAACAGGTTTTTCAAACTTCTCTGGGGGTTATTTAGTTTCTCGCTCTGCTCCTATTGGTCAGTTGATCAGCGCTGAATGAATAGCCAACATTTTCCATGCAATGCGGGAAATGATCAGTAAATGAAAATACCGAACAGATTCTCCCTATATCAAGCTCACAGAACATTTTGCTGTCTGTAATGTTGTGTAGGGGAAAAAGTTCAGCGAAAGACGTCCGTGTGATACCGCTATAACGCATACAACAGAATGATTCACATATAATGCAGAAGGTAGTAAAACTTACCTTTATGGCACTAATTTAATATTGATTAAGAAAATATTATTAATTTAATTCTCACATATTTCTGGCTTGATTAAGCCTCTAATGAAGCTAGATATGCCTGCAATAGTACAAAATATAGCCAAGCCCAGAAAATACAGTAATATTAAAACTCATAAGTAAAGAAATATTACTCAAATAAATGATTAAATATTGTAATTACAAACCTATGAACTTTGACATGACATGCTAATGCAGAATTATTAAGAAAGCGCTTATAACAAACATCACACTGTAAAGGTTTAGAATCTTCACTGCCATGAACAAGATAATGTTTTATTAAACGGTCATCTGATGCAAATGATTTGTAACACAGATTGCACTTGTAAGGCTTCAGGGGATTAATGATTCCTCTATAACAACGCTGTTTCAAAATTTTGCCATGGACACTAGCATGTTCAATAAGATCCCTGCGATTTGGAAATTCCTGGAAAAAGTATTACAATGTAAAATACTTTTATAGTCATGCATATATATGAAATATGTATTAAAAGAGGAAAATCCTTTTTTCAAAAAATATATTTCTAGTGATGAGAACAATGCAAAAATTCATAGTAACAGAAATGAGAGTTCCGCTAACTAGTATAAGTTTTACTCATGGATAATTATATAAACAAATTACCTATTTAAACCTCCACATATTAAAATAAAAATAAATTCAATTGCTATGAATTTCAAGTATCTCATGAGTTCAATTGAAATGCATAAATGAAAGTCAGTTGAGAGGCTGACAGACTTTAGATAGATCAATAGATCTTTAAATTTAACTAATGTTACATTTAAATTAACTAAATATAAACTATTAGTCCTCTATTTATCAATATTTTATAAATATTGATTTCATATAAATAATATACAGAATCTAGAAAAACAACAAAATATCACTAAGAATTTTGGCAAAGCACAAACAATATAATTGCTGATAACCTGTTCATAATAAAATCCTAAATAAAACAGATTAAAATATATATATATACAGTTTTGTTTTTTACAGTATTAATTGATTAATTATTGAATTCTGAAGTACAATAAGAATAGAAAAAAAAATTCAAGTTCAGAACATTTAACCTGGCGTCATGTGTTGGGTCTGTGAGACTCAACACATTTTATTTTGCTTGAATCTGAGTAACTAGAGGTCTGCATGGGCCGAAACTTCCAGGCCCGAGCCTGACCGAAAAAAATATTGGCCCTGCCCGAAAGTAAAAATTTCTTGCCGAACCCGGCCCGGCTTAATTTCTATAGAACACTGATCTTTACTTTAACGGAAGAGTTCAGACCAAAAAAAACTATCATAGTCATTTTTTTTTTTCATGTTTATAATCTCTATTTGTGCAGAAGTGCTGCGATATTTACGCTTTCAATGAACCTTTGTTTGTTGTATGTAAATGTTTCAGATATCATTAGTATTATTAATACAAATAAAAAAAAATCTAAAAAATGGTACATGGTAAAAGTAAAATCTTTTAAAACATTGGAAAGAAAAAACTACATTTCCTTCTTAGCAGATGTAAATATTTAATGTATTTTTTCTCGCGTATTGTTGTATTCATTTTGTATGAATGAACAGTTTAAAAGAAATATGCAGATTTCAGTTTAAACGAAAATTCCGTCATAATCATGTTTTATTTTATGTGTTTAATTCTATTTTAAGACGCCTAGTGATCTATGATTCTTTACAAAGAATAAGTTCAAATGTTTAATTTTAGAATAATAACGACTTAAAAGTATATGCCTATTTTGCAAAAATTTTTGGACCAAGCCAAACTTTACTGATTTATGAACAGACTTTTCCACATCGAGAAAAGGATTTTCATACGAGAAGATTCAACGGGAACTGATTATTTTGGTCTGTGAAGACTAGGAAGAATGAAATTAGTCTCGGCTTCATATGGAAAAAATAAGTTAGGTTCGACCCAGCCTGATACTCTAGGAAAAAAAATTAAGGCTCGAGCCCGGCCCCGAATGTCGTTTATGATAATCGGCCGGTGTGCCGGGCCGGGTTCGGGCCGACGCTTGGCCCATGCGGATCTCTATCAGTAACTACCTGTGTGATGGTGCCGGTCTTCTCAGTAGCTCGAGGTATTGAGTTAGTTTAATCATCACATGCAACACCTTAGTCGCACGCAAACCAAAGTGGGAGTTACATGTGTGCAAAGTTGAAAAAGTTAACTGAGACCCAACACTGCAGTTAGTATAACAATTTTGCACCAAGTTATGAAGACATGATTTTTAAATCATGTCTCAATACCTCCAGCTACTGAGAAGACTGGCAACATTGCATGGGTAGTTACTGTGATTTAAGCAAAATAAAATGTGTCGGATCTCGCAGACCCAACCCCCATGATGCCGGATTAAGTTAACATGAGAAACTCCTAATATATATACAGGGTGATTCTAAATTGCTTTTACAGGGTTTCCACTCTAATCTAGAAAAAAAATTCTCTGTATTTTCCCTGTACTGCAATGCATTTATTCCATGTTGAGTGCGAAAAAATATATGCATGTGTGAAGGCTAATTAGAAATGTTATAATTTGCCATTACCAAATTCCATGTGTTTTCCAGATTTTTTTAAAAATTCCCTGGATTTTCCCTGTTTTGGGAGGAGATTTAAAATTCCCTGTGTTTTCCCGGTTTTCCAGGTTCTCCAGGTGGCGTAGCAACCCTGTTTTACAAATTAAGAGGGTTATAGCACCAATCCAGCTAACCAATTATTGCATCTGAACAAAGTAGAAACTGATTCTGCGAGACATGGTTGGGTTTCTTCTGGAAGAAACCTGTTTCCTCCAGGACAGTGGAAGAAACTGGAAGAAACCACCAGAAACCAAAACAAATGTTCAAAGTTAAAGTATATTAATTATGTAAAAGAATTAAAGAATAATTACATGAAATCTAAATTGAAAAATTTTATTATTATTAAAAATATTTTTTCAAAGATAAGTTATTTTTTTAATAACAAACTTCAGGTGCAGCAGACATTGTTAGGTGATGGATTTTTACTACTGTAGAGGTTGGGATTTTTTTATCATTATTATGGAATGGGTTTTTTATTAATTGCTCCATTTATAAAAAAAAAAAAGAAAAAAAACTACCAACAAATTGTTAATTTTTCATATATAAATATATTATTTTCATATAAATGTGCATTATTTTAAGCTGTGCAACACAGTAAGTAAATAAATTTGTAATTTTTTATATTTTTCATCTAGCACAAATATTTCAATGCTGATTTTAAAAGATTAGTGTTCTAAAAACATCTATGGGTACGTCAAAATGCTTTTAAACTATCCTGAAGCGTAAGACTTGAAAAAAAAAAAAAAAAAATTCATTTTTTTGCTTTCATCCAATTTAAGTTGAGAAATTAATTGCAGCATCCTACTGCTAAAAAACTTTTTTGCTATACTATGTTGCATTGTATTAAGAAAAATAAAGATTTTAATGACTTTTTTTAATACTGAGGATAGACCGAAACAGGTTTTTAATGCCAAAACTGAATTCAGGTGACCTTCTTACTTTTTGGCTGAAAATGAAAACATCCAAAAAAAATTTTAAGTAATTAAATTTTATGCTTTAAAGTAATTAATACATACATAAATATACATAATTGAAATTAATTATATGGGTGAATTTCACATGAACTGCCAGTTTGATGTCCTGATATTTAAATCTAAATTTTATATTAATAAATTTATTTTTTGATATTCTAAAAGCAGGTAGTAGCACATCTTTTTATGCTAAATTCAATGCATTCATAAAAATTTTTCAGAGTTATGATTTTTTTTTTTTTTTTTTTTTTTTTTTGTATGCTAGTTAGGAAGTAATGGGAATTTAGTTGTCCTGAATAAAAAACTTGCAAAATTCCAATCTTTTTTTTATGCTTCCAAACATTTAAAAAATTTTATATATGGGTTAAAAGTAAAATATCCTGTGTTATTTAAACAAATAGACAATTTATACTTTTAAAATACGTATCTAAGAGTTTAAAATTTAAAAGGGTTTTATGTCTTCATATGTAAAACCTGAGTGTTACCTTAGGGAAGTTATTATTATTTGTTTTCAAAATATTTATGTATTGCAGTTGGCAATGGTAGCGAGAAAACGATGTTGTTTCTTCTTTACAGTGCGCTTATTTAGAACTTGATAATTTTATTTTATAATTGCTATTTATTAGAATGTTCATTTCAACATGGTGAGTATTTTTATTTTCGTACAGGAGTGTTACTCATTTATTTATTATTATCTTTTAACGTATAAAAATGTTTAGTTAGGAAATGCTGTATTTTTTGTTCAGAAATCAATAGACCCAACTAAAATTTCAATAAAAATTCATTTTAGTGAAGAATTCCTTAATAAATGTCATGAGTGTTACCGAACATGAGTGTTATCATACATGAATGTTACTTGGAAAAAGTAACACTCATGAGAAAAGTAACACTGATGATTTAAAGCAACCAATTAATAAGTAAATCTTTATATACAATATACGTAATTACTTCATCCATGACACAACACAGAAAGATTTTCTAATTATATACAAATTTCATTTAATTAAAAAACATTTTAGTTTTAGGTATACACATCTTGATTTTTCTTTTATAATGATTTTTGGAAATGATCATTTGTTATTCGAGAAATTTCCAAAAAAAATATTTAAAATCTAACATGCAGTTTAAGCCAAAAATTTTCTATGAGAAAATTGATAAATCATGACTGATAATTATAAAAAAAGAAGCTCATTGCAATGCATTCATTTGAGCCAATACAGTTCAAGTCAATAACTAATATTGAAAATTTCCGAAGGAAGAAACAAAATTTATGGAATAATAAGTGTTTTGATCTGGCCAAATTTTCGCCCATGTTTTTGGCACAACTCACATTTTGGGCCGAAAACGAAACCGTATTTTTGATTGATCTCTATTTAATCAGGGATGCCACTCAGAAAATAGCAAAAAAGAGGAAATTACGCGTAAAGTCAGATTTATGACATTTTTCACAACATTTATGCCTGAATTTTGTAAACTATTTTGTTTATAAGAAACTAAAAAAAGAATTACAGCCTTTTTTTTTTGTAAACTCAATTTATGAGAGTAAATAAAAATTATTTTTCTTTAGTTCACAGTATTCTACATCAATTAAGGTAATCCAGCATCAGATTCAGTGAGGAATTTTATATATCACATCATTTTAAATCAATTTAAGTATCCCAACAATAGATTTGACGATTATTCCAGGAGTAAATAGCAAAGATTTTGCAAGTTTTTTTTAAATTAATTAATTAATTTATTTTTGACGAAAATAGCTGTTTTATTTCATGATCGTTTGGCGAAAATTGCCGTTTTATTTCGCGATCATTTAACGCAAATCGTCGTTTTACATCGCGACTGTTTGGCGCAAATCGCCGTTTTACGTCGCGATCGTTTGACGCAAATCACCGTTTTACATCGCGATCGTTTGTCGTAAATCATCGATTCACATCGCGATCGTTTGTCGTAAATCATCGATTCACATCGCGATCGTTTGATGAAAATCGCCGTTTCATAATGCGATCACTTCATGAAAATCACCGTTTTGTTTCGAGATTGTTTGATGAAAATTGCTGTTTTATATCGCGACCGTTTGATGAAAATAGCTGTGTAATTTCGCGATCGTTCGACAAAAATTGTTATTTTATTTCATGATTGCCACTTAACAAAAATCGCAAATTCTTAAAAATTAAAAAAAGCGGAAATCTGCCGTTTGGCGGAAAAGTGGCATCCCTGATTTAATACAGTAATTATTGTACAATATTTACATTAAAATTGATGTAAATTAAAAGCTTTTATTCCAATGGGTTTCATTCTACCATTAGTAAAGAATCTCAACTATTTACTACTAGTTTCAAAAATTTAATTAATAAAAACATATGGTGGTTAAATTGAAATGGATAACATTAAATTGATTTTGTGCATTTTGGATAAAATTTCTTTTCATTTAGCCAATGGTTGAATATTCCTAGATAAGTGTTGTGTGTGATCTTGGCTAAAAAACTGATGTAATTATTAATTTAGCATACATACTTAATTAAATTTGTTTTGGTCCAGTGAAATTGATTTATATAAGATTATAAGAAGAAAATTTTTATTATATCTTACAAAATTGAAAATACATGATAAATTCTTAAAGAAAAACAGTTTCTTCCACTTGGAAGAAACCTATTTTTTCTGGCCGGTTTTTTCCATTGCGGATGAAACTTGCCAACCCTGCTGTGAGAGAGATCAAGAAATACAAGTCACCACTTCTTACATCATTTTGTAACTGCTTACATACCACTTTTTTGCAAGCTGTTTGACTCCCCATCCAGAGAGATATGTGGTTTATGCGCAATGGCAATTACTTCCACTGCATTTTTCCATCAGAGTCTAACTTCTTGAATGCCGCATATCCCGCACGATGGATCGGATGTTGCAAATCTGAGGTTTGGCCTCCTTGCTCATTGGACTTAATAAATGTTATCTGAACTCTGCACTAGGAAAATCGACCAGTACAACTGACTGTTTTGCTGAATGTAAACATAATCGTACAAACATTTTTGATGCACAATGCTTTGTTGCCCAAAAGAGGTGGATATATCAAAAAACATAAAATTGTCCATAAAATTTTTTTAGAAAACCATCAAGTGAAATTGCAGGAGATAGTTGACACTTTAAATATATCAAAAGGATATGTAGGCTTTATTTTACATGAACATTTGTCTATGAAAAAGCTGTTTTCGAAGTGTGTGGTGTATGTACTAACAGTAAACCAAAACCAATAAGTCAATGAGTCCGAGAGCTGTTTGAAGCTGTTTTGCCGAAATAAAAGCCATTATTTGCCAAAGTCAAAGTGGCAATCAGCTGAATGGATAGCAGCCAGTGAACCTTGCCAAAAGCACAACTGAGTGCTGGAAAAGTTACAGTGATATTTCTGCTATCCATATTTTGGGATGCACATGCAATCTTGTTTATTGACTAACTTGAATAAGACAAGACAATCAATAACAATCACTACTTGACCCAACTGGATCTTCTGAAGAGGAAATTTCGAAGAAATGGCCCCATGTGCAAAGAAAGAAATTTATCTTTTACCAGGACAATGCATCCTGTGACAGGTCTTTGGCTACGGTGGCAAAATTGCACAAATTACACTTCAAACTACTTCTCTACCCATTCTATTCTCCAAATTTGGATCCCAGTGACTTTTATCTATTCACAGACCAGAAAAAAAAAATTATATATATACTTGCTGGCAAGAGCTTGAATGAAGAGGTGATTGCTGAAACAAATGCCTATTTTGAGGCCAAAGATAATTTGTTCTTCAAGAAAGGTATTAAAATGTTAGAGAGGCACTGGAATGATTGTATCGGTCTTAAAGGAGACTATGTTAATGAATAAATTTTGATGATTCTACCAAAAATTTGTGTTTTCTTTATTAGATTAGGGACTTATTAGCTGATGTGTTATGTACACACAAAAGCACAAAAAACTAATTTAGAAGTACAATAAATTTTTGTACCTGTGTGCATTCAGGACATTTATGCATTTCTTCTCCTCCCAGCTTGCTCTCATCACTGCCATCAAACCCATCTTCATTACCAGTACTGTTTTCCAAATATGGGTGACCTTCATTAAAACCAACATCTTCAGCAGCATGAGTTAAGGTATGCAAATTTAAAACACTGGAGTTATCAAAAGTGAGTCCACAATGTGTGCAAACCCATTCAGCACCTTGTTTTTTCTTAAAGAGAGATTTTGCTGGTTTTACTACTTGGGGATCATCATCATCTCTTTTATGTTTACGAACATGTCTGAAATATAAATAAAGAATCATTAATAAAGCTTCAATCTAATTATGTTATACAGGAATCTGTTTAGGAAAACATTAAGCACAGGAACATGCACAAAATTTTGTGTCTAAAAAATAGATGAAAATTAACAAAAAAATTTTCTATCTCCAAAATAAACTTTTTACAAATTTAAAAAAAAAAAAAAAAAAAAAAAAAAAAAAAAAAAAAAAAAACCTGATTTGTTGTTGAAACGTTAGTGAAGGCTCAAAATTTGAAGTGACTCAAAATTTTTTGGTTTCCATCTGTCTGTCTGTTCCGCAATAATTGCAGCAAAAAACATCAGATTAACTTGAAATTAAGTGAGTATCTTGGTGAGGTACCTGGATTTAGCTGTATAGTTTTTCAATATATTTGGTTCATTTGTTCTGAAAATATAAAATATTTTATTTTGTGCAATAATGTTCTTTTATGGCAATTCAAGCAATATTTTTTTTTGTTGTTGTTGAAAGGAAAAGGCTTATATGACTGAAAGGTTTTAAAAGATAAATTATCGATGATGAAATTTCCCAAATAAAATCATACATTATAGATATTATTTTGCAATTTTATTTATATATTGTCAAAGTTTTTAAATTCGGTGTATAACTAATGGAAGGATTTTATATATGCGTTCCAATAACAAAAATATTTTGTTTGAATGTACGTATTTCATTGTTTTAATTTTTGTTTCTGTGTTAACCAAAGCAACGGAACTACACTTAAAAATATTGTAAATTTGAAAGTATGTGTTTGAAGTAAATTAACACAAGGTTCGCACACTCCTTATATTTTTTTAAGGATTCTGGCACCACTATTAATGATAAGAATATTTATATTTACTTTCTAAGAAACAAAATTTACGACCACCACCTTTATTCTCACATTTTGCACTATTTTTTTTACAGTGAAATACTTTGAAAATACTGTAAAAAATTAAGTGGTACAATTGTGCAAACTCTGTAAAGCAAATATAAATGTGTTAATGTCTTTGTTTCTTTATATACAGATGGATTTTACTCCAGAAATAAAGACAGGCTATTTTCTATTTAATTTGTTCAAATAATTTTCTTATAAACTAGCAAAAGCCATGCTTTGTTTGGTTTCACAAAGCATTATTTCATAAGATAAATATTTCAAAGTAATTTTTTTTTACATATTTACTAAGCAAAAACGATATTTTATGTTTTGGCGCATTTTAATTTTAGAAATATAAATTCAGCCAAATTTCATAAATTGCTTTTAAACGGCAAAAATATTAAAAATAATGCAAATACTAATTACTTCTTAGTAGTAAACATGTTTCATTTGGTTCAATTTTCAACATTTGTACTCGAATAATACTTCATGTAACAAATTTGATAATTAATTGTATTTGTTTACAATTCTTTTGTTGCCCCCCCTCCCCCCCAAAAAAGGCTGTAATATAATTTTTTTATTTTTTTTTTTTAATGCGTGAATATAGTCTGCGTAAATGATTTTGCATAATAAGAATAAATTGTGTATTTGAATTCTTAACATTGAAAAATACTTTTATAATTGAATGTAAAAAATTAAAATTTTCACAAATTTTAGTGCATTAAAAATATGCTACAATTTTCATAAAGATAGGTATTTTAAGAATTTCATAAAATAAACCATGAATTTATTATATGATTGAAAGGAATGACCACCAAAATATGCGTAATTTTCAACCAATCTGTTTAAAGTGTTCTATTACAATGTATATTTTGGTGAAATAATGGAAATATATTTTATTTATTTAATTTACTTTATTCTTTCCTTTCGATTTGAGAGAACAAAAATCTTCATTTTACCTTATGTGGAGTCACTGAAATATTATCTATCGTACTCCATTGCACGCAAATGATTGCAGAAAATTTTGTTTACACTTAAAAGAATATGAATACTTTTACTTTTGTTTCATCTAATAACCTATAAAGAAATGGAGACTTTTCTTCCTTTTGGTTTGAGGCTATAAAAATCACTATTTTATCTCATATTACATCACAGGAATACTGTTCATTAATTATGGTTCTATCTATAAATACAAACTTCATGATTTATTTATTCTTCTAAAAATAAATGTATTTCATTTTTTATTTGCAAAATATGCATCATTTTCAACTAATCTGATTAAAATGTTTCATTGCAATGTATATTTTGGAGAAATAATGAAAATATATTTTATTTATTTAATGTACTTTATTCGTCCTTTCGGTTCGATACAACAAAAATCTTCATTTTATCTTATGTGAAGTCATTGGAATATTATTTTTATTTGCGAAAATGCCTCCATAATGGAAAAACATATAAAATTAATTAAAATAATAAATTTTTTAAAGGTTATTCTGTAAATAAAATAATATTGTGCAAATCTACAGATCATAATTTATTTTTATGTTTAATTTCAAGTCGAAATATTGAATAGTTTTTTTGTAAAGTGTACAACAAAATGTAATTTGAGTAGCCTCGTAGAGCACTCGCTTTGCTCATTCTAATTAAAAAGCTCATTATTTTCATAAGGAATAGATTGACATTCTTCTATAAAATTTAACCTTTAAAAAAAAAAAAAAAAAAAAAAAAAAAAAATCTAATCTTTCAATCTTTTTCTTACCGTTGCCAAGAAAATCAGATCTTGAAATTATAATTTATGCTAAACAGTTAATTTTGATTTGGAAGATTTTCTGAAAGGAAAATGAAATAAAAAATAGACATGAATACACCCTCATAATGGAAATAAAATGAAAATATGGTGAATTTCACTACATATATCAAAAATAAAATGAATATCCTTTGCGAATAAAATAAAACTGTCATGGTTTATGATATTAATTCTGATTATTAAAAAACAATGTTACTAATATTTCACAGTTTACCGTTTGCACACAGCTAACAGAAATGTTTAATTTTTAAATCAAAAAAGAAAAAGAAAAAGAAAAGCAAATAGATTGTAAATGACAAAATTATGCACTGCAAAATTATTTCTGTTGAAAATGAGGTCATTGGAGATAAATATTTTCATTTGTACAAACCAGGGCCATCCAACACAGGTTGGCCCTTTGCAGGTTTTCTTGGTGCCCGTTTGAAGGATTCTTGTCACTGGTCTTTTCTTTTTTTTTACTTAATATTCCCTTGTAAATGTTATTTTATTTAAAATCCTTGATATTTGCTTGAGAGATTCTTTAAAAATCTGTACAAGTGTATTTCATGCATCAACATGGAATTTTTTTCATTTTACGAATAATGTTTCATAGATTCCCCTGTTTTACCTAGTACTACTTTTTACATTTGTTATATTTTCTTTTTGGAAATTATTTATAATAATTGGCACAAATTTTCACATTTTTATGACTGAGGTATGTTAAGGTCATATAAATATGAAATTCCGTATTGTCATCATTGAGATGTGATGAAGACTTGGTTAATTATTTGCAATGGTGGATCTAAGGGGGAGGGGGGGGGGTGATGGGGCAATTGCCCCCCCCCCCCCCCCCTCTCCTGGGACCATAAAAGTTTTCAAATCAACATGAGAAATCTTCATGGAATAGGACTTAGGCTGAAGCTCAAGGTCGGCGCAGCCCGGGCCGATCAATTCATGAGTCAGGCAATGGCAGATCTAAGGTGGGGGGAGCGATGGCGAAGGGGCGATCGCCCACCCTAGAGTCGAGCCGTGTCAGGTCTTCTGACTTTTAGAGACGTACCGGGTCCCGATCTTTATTTTTCTGCCGATTTGGGTCAGGCCAGACTTCTTTTTCATGTATGTCGAGTTCGGCCTGGAGTCATTCTTCCTATATGTCTGTATTAGAGATAAGACTCATTTTTTCTGAAACCTGTAAATTTTATTTATCAATGAATAGAAAAGACTAAAACAACTTTTTTTCCTTTAAACATTACTTATTCCTTTTCAGATCACTATATTGACATTTTGATTAGAATGAAAGGGAAGTAGAAATTGTGTTTTTTCTATTTTAGCATTAAAATGCCATTTTAAAAGTAAATTATTAGTCATTTCTACAAACCTATTTTTACCATTTCCGACAATGTTTTGGTGCCAACAAAAAGGCAGGAATAATAATATTTGTCTTTAGTCTGATTTTTGTCTGTAGCAGAGGTTATTTTGCAACACAGTTGTTTATTATTATTTAGACGTTTAATGCGAAGAGGATATTTTATTTCAATTTTAGCTTGCGGTTGGCATATAATTTAGATTTCTATAGTACACAGCATACACAGGTTGTAATCGCTTTTCATGTGGAGATAATTTTAGTGATTGTTGCTTTTTTGTGAATTCTGCTAATGCTGAAGTTGTACTCTGCAATTTATGAAGTCACTTTTGATCGTAAGAAAATTTAATTTTCATATTATTCCAATAGAAAGCAATTGAGCAGTGTTTTCTCTATTCCTATAAAAGCATCAAAATTTAAAATTTTTAATTTAATGTTATTATCTGGGTCACGTCTATCCTAAAAGATTGTTATGAGGAATGAAATGATTATAGTTAAAAATGTGCACTTTTTATAGAAAATTGATAAATGTTGTTCGTTTCGACAAATAATCGACAGTAATTTCTATAAATTCCATGCATTTATTCATGAAACACACTTCATTAACATGTCCATAATATTTTCTTATTAAAGAAAACAAAATATGATTTTTTTTTTTTTATACAGTACATTTTTATTTTATACCAGACTTTTCTTTTGATAATATTATATTTAAATTTTCATTTAAGAGTAACATTTCTATGTAAAATGTAGTTTAAAAATCATATATATATATATATATATTTTTTTTTTGTAACCTTTAAAAACTAGTCGTTGGGGGGGGGGGGGGGGGCACCGCAATACTTACCCGTCATGGATAGGCATATGAAAATAAAACATGTGAAAACTATTTATACAATGCATTGCAATTCCAAAACAAAATTTAAATATTGTTAATATGCATAGTAATGCTCTATTAATGAATTGCTGACACACCAATTTCGACAAATTATATAAAATGCCAAACTACTCAAGTAATACCGAACTGCGTACAAAAAAAATATCCTTATAACTCCAAAAATAATAATATAAACTAACAGTTTACTGCGTTGGATTAAGCGCCTCATTTTCAATTAAAATATACATCTGAATTGAAATTTGAATGAAATACTGGGTCATGAAAATCGAAGAATGTGGAAAACAGGATTACAAATATCTCAGCAACTAATAATTCAATCGACTTCGTTCTATATGCAAAATGTGTGTTATTTTATTGCCTTTTAGGTCCATTACTTAGAACAAAAACATTCGAAAAATTTTATATACTTTTCATTAGAACAAATTTTTCGAAAGTCTTAAAAAAATAGTTCCGGATAATCGAGGTTGCTGATATTAAATAGGCTTCGTCCCATTCTTACATACTAACTACATTCAAAATTTCAAGTCTCTATCTCAATTTGTTCGGGAGATAGAGCGTTTACAGACAGACAGACGGATGGCAATTTTTTTTTTCTAAAAATATGCTTTTCGGAATCTCCACTATCTAAAACGTGTAAATCCGTCAAATTTTTTTTTTCGATTTTCAAAACGATTGCAAGACTTACCCTATACTACGTATGATGGGTAAATAAAATATATTATGTATTTTTTTCCTTCTACTGAATACTTTCGTTATTGGGCTCAGGCTGTGAAGAAGTAAAATGTTTCAGGTTCAGGAGGGCTCGGATTTAAAATCGACGGGACCTAATCTGAAAAAAAAAAGAGCCTGAACTCATGTCTTGTCTGTACTGATCAAAATTTCCAGGTCGGGCATCGGCCCTGAGTAAAAGCTAAATGTTTGTTTTGTGTCTGACCCAGCCTGTATGATAAGCGTAATTGGTCCCACCGCGATTCGTGCAATCATTGTTGAATTCAGACACTTTTCTCCGGGAGGGACTTCTGTGATTCCAGGGGGGAGATAGAGATACAATAGATTCCCAAGGGGGAAATTACATTTTTTTACCATTGAAAACACAAAATCTCAAAATTTCTGGGGGGGGAATATTTGATAGTTCCGGGGGGTATGTCCCCCTTCCTGAATTCAACACTGCATGCAATTCTTCACTCCGAGCCCAATTTGGACTGGCATTTTATTTATTTGTTATTCGTAAAAAATATATTTATGTTGTGCATTTGTTTAGCAAAATCTTAAGAAATGCATTTTTAAAAATTTACTTTAGTTCGTATTGTAGAGCCTTACTATTATGATTTATATCATAAGTAGAAGTTAACCCGACTCACATCAAAAAAGAAGTCAACCAGACCCAAACACAACCCACAGCAAAAAAGTATAAATTAACCCAACCAGCAGCAAAAAAACAGAAATTGATTTGACTAGCAACAAAATATAGGAGTCAACCAAATTTCAATTAGTGGGTCATTTTAAGTGTAAGTCAAACCAATTTCATCTGTAAAATGGCTCCAATGATTTTGACCAAATTATGTATTCTATCATTTAGAATTATGAGAAGACCATTGGGTTGAGTCATATGTTAGAGAAAATTCAATTAGTGATTCATTTTTGGGTAATTGTGGGTCATGCTAATTTTATCTAGAAAATGGCTCAAACAATTTTGACTAAATCTAGTATTCTATCATTTTCGCGCACAAGAAAATCATTGATCTAAGTTGCATGTTCAAGAAAATTTGATTAGTGGGTCATTTTGGGTCATAATGGTATCAGGTCAAGCTAAAAAATACTCAGTCAATCTTAAATAATTTTTGCATACAAGCATTTTTCAGTATACAAAAACTATTGGGCTAGATCACATGTTCGAGACACTTCCATTAGCGAGTCATGGTGGGTCAAACCAACTTTATCTAGTTGGTTTATCTTTACTTTACTTTACTTTATCTATGATTTTGACTAAATTTTATATTCCATCATCTTGGATTACAAAGAAGACCATTGGGCTGAACTGTATTTTAGAGAAAAATCGATCAGTTGGTCATTTTTGGGTCACGCTAATTTTATCTAGAATATGGCTCTAACAATTTGGACTAAATTTTGTATTTTATCATTTTCGAGCACAAAAAAATTATTGGGCTGTTTCAGAAAATTCGATTAGTAGGTCATTTTGGGTTACAATGGGTCAGAGTAAAGTTAGATCATATGTTCAAGAAATTTCAATTAATGGGTCATTTTGAAGTAACTGCGGGTCAAACAAATTTTATCTAAGAAATGGCTTTAATGATTTTGACTAAATTTTGTATTTTTTTTTATTTTTGGACACAAAAAATAAACAAGCTAGGTTGCATGTTCAAGAACATTCAATTAGTGCATCATTTTTGGTCACAGTGGGTCAGAATCAAGTTAAATGTTTCTGAAAAATGTCTTAAAAGATTGACAAAATTTTGTATTATGAATTTTGTCAAACAAAATCAATAAAAACCAGATTATTTCATTGAGGTTTTGCCCCTCTGGGATGTAATTTTATAAGTACCGACAAACCAAAAACATACTCGTAAAGCTAAAACCTTTTTATAATGTAATGTGCAATTGGTTTTTAAAAATACAGGATTTAACTCTTTCAAATACACTGGAAATGCAAATCATTTCATGGAGACTATACTTTTTCTAAGTTGAAAGTAATTAAATATCTGTATTTTAACACAATCTTTTTAGAGCATTTTACTTAATCAGATTTACACCACTTACAAAAATTTTGAAACATCTGATGTATAGAATTATTTTTTACAAAATAGAATGTGAGAAAATTTCCACAAAATCAGTGAGAACCTGAAAATTGTGTCGCAGTATTGTCTGCTTTCAGTACGCATAGACTCAAAAAATCAAATTAAGTAGAAATTAAAAAACAAACACCATATGCTTTCAATTCAATATTTTTATGCAATTTTTCCACATAAAAATACGAATTCTGACAAAATGGACTTAAAGATATAAAATTATATAAATTTGAGTTTCATTTATAAAACAAACAGCACATTTGAAAACTGAATAATATCACAGGCAATGCCAGACACGTCAGCTAGTATTTATCCAATTCCTTATAGTGATTTTTAATTTTTATTAAAATTTCTACTTTGTGACATTATTGAAGTAAGGTAATTACAGTGCTTCATTATTAATTTTTTTTCAATTATCTTTCTTGAGAATAATACCATAGTTATGTAACACATTGGTGAAAAAATATATGTTCCTTAAGGCTTAGCATAAATGTAAAATATGTAATGATAATTCTGCCTTCTTTCATCATATATGTCATGATCCAGCCTTTAGCCTTTGTGCGTTGGAACACCACCATCTCTAGGAGACTTCATTCATTGATGCGCCATGTCTATCGTCGTGTTGCTGGGGTGAGACTTTGCGTTCTGTTGTTGATAAGACCTGCTATTTTGTCCATACCCTGATGTATTGGTGTGAGACAATAAAGACAGCAGACTTTTGCTTGACGTATTCTTTTTAAAAGTTCATTTATTGGACTGTACTTTATCAGGCAGGTGTTAGGGTCAAAAAGCCATCTGTTTTTTTGGCTCCTGCATATTTAAAGGACATTAATTCACATTATTTCTGCCAGATCGTGACACTAGAAGAATAAGTGGTGAACTAATTTAATTGGTTAAGAAGTATCTGGGGATTCTGGCATTATTTAGGTGCGGTTTTCCAGGGCTGCCCGCTAAAACCACAAATGAAGAATTGCATTTACGTAAGCTTTTTTAATCTTAAAGAGCATCCAAAAATGATCTCTGAAAGTAATAAGGTGTCTTGCTGGAAAATAAAGTTATCAGGGGCAACTTGCTTTTAAGCATTAAAATTAAAGTTAAAAGAAAGTTAGATGGGACATTTAAATTTTAAATTAAAGTTTATTATCACTTTTTTAAAGGGATTAATTTTATCCTTTCATATATAATGTCCAGGTGTGGGGAAATACATCATTTTGCTCACCAGTGGTGAGTGGGTTTTCTGGTAAGGCAAGTGCATTTTCAGTTTTTGAAAAACTGTAGGCAATAGAGACATCATTGGAGACACATTTTAAATCTAGATATTTTAATTTTCTAAATTATTGCAAAATTAATATGGTAATAAGTTCTATTTTATATCAAGCTTACCTCTTTTGTATACATTTTTTAATATTATAGTAAAAAAAAAATTACGAAAATGCATTTTAGCAATAGTAATTTCGTCTGTAATCACATGCGATTTAGTGCATAACTATTATAGTGCATAACTGAATAGTGCACCACTATTTTGAACTGTGTGTGTGTCCACAATATATCTTGCAGGATGGTGAAATAAATCCTTGGCTAGTAAGATTTTTGAAAGATTCCCCACCCTTGATAATGTCAAAAGATCGTTAAACACTTGCCCTGAAAACATTTCAATAGTTTTCCCAAAAAGCAAACTACGAAGAAAATATTATCAGCCACATTTCCCTTATCCAGGGAAATAAATAATAAATCTTTACATATTGTTTGAGTCATTAATATTGATTGACTGTGAATCAACTATCTTTTTCATTTAAAAATATGTATATCAAAAATGCTTCTTTTATGTTAATAAGAAAAAAAGCAGTTGGCAATATTTTATATTAGGATGAACAAAAATGCTAATTAACCAGTGATGCCACTTGACATTTATAAGTTTGAGTTATTGGGAACTATACAATTCAAAAATTTGACTTTTTTTAGTTAATAATAGTAGTGCATTCTTAAGAAGTTTTTAATAATAAATCAATGTCAACTAATTAACAATGTACCATCCTTATGATTAGTTATAAATATTTTTTATTCCTTCCAAGTATCCTAAATGATACATTACAATTTTTTAAATACAACCCTTCTCCATGTTTTTATGTAAATAATGTGTTGTAGCAAATCTGCAGCATCAATTTTTACTAAATCACAATTATGCATAAATATTGCTTTATTGATGCATTATATCATTATTCATAGTGTTGAATCTTTAAATAAAATATTTTGGCTGAATCAGGAATTTTAATTCAGAAATGAGAAATGTACTTTTAAAAACAAATCTGTAATATAATGGCTTAAGAATGTAATGTATTAAAATGTGGATTTTGAAAATTAACATTTCATTAAATGAATATAGAGATGTAAATATTCCGGAAAAATATAAGTGGTGGAAAAAAAAAAAAAAACTGTTTTTTTACTTTTTTTTTTTTTTTTTTGGGGGGGGGGGGGGGGGGAACGGAACAGTTGAAAAATTTGATTTTTTATGATTGTTTCTCCCAAATAAATTATATTTTCTTAGAAAATATTAAATAATAAACATTACTTTCCATTTACCGTATTTACTCGTGTATAGGGCACACACGTGTATAAAACGCACCCCTACTTCAAAAGTAAAAATGGCGATTTCTTAAAATCTCTTACATAACACGCACCATAAATTTGATATGCTAATGAAGAATG
Source organism: Maratus speculifer (assembly GCA_964019185.1). Classification (NCBI taxonomy): domain Eukaryota; kingdom Metazoa; phylum Arthropoda; class Arachnida; order Araneae; family Salticidae; genus Maratus; species Maratus speculifer. The sequence continues at coordinate 218,254,495 of OZ025294.1, forward strand.
ACCAAATGAATTTCAGTAAAAAAAAAGTCGAAACAAACATTACACCAGACCAGAAAACAATACGAAAATGCATTTTTAGACTTTGGGTTGTAAGAGAATGACGAGAAATAGGAATGAGTGACGGTGAAGAGAATAGCTAATTAGCCTTTAGATAATGTCATTAGCTCTGTTGTACAAAAAACTGCAAGGGATGAAATAAATATGCAGTAATACTTCAATTAAGTAACATTTTCCGAGTTTTAATATCTTCTTTGAATAATTTCTAGTTTCATATGTATATTGTTCAACTGCATCCAACAGTAAAAAATTATTCTGTGTATAAGGCGCACCTAGGAGTTTCACCCTAATTTTTTTGGAAAAAAGGTGCGCCTTATACATGAGTAAATACGGTATTTGTATTCAGGGCCGGCGCCAGACGTGAGGCAAGTGAGGCGGTCGCCTCAGGGCGCACGCTAAAAGGGCGGCATTTGCCTGGCATATATATTGAACATATAATCCATTATTATTTTGTTTGTCTAAACTATAAAAAAAAATAATAATTTTTTTAAATAAAAATATAGAGTGCATTCTATATAATTACAACCTAGTAATAGCAGAAGCCTTCACAAACGTCATTGTAAAACATTAAATCGACACTAAGACATAAACTAAAGTAACAACCAAATCCATTCTTTTTTTTTTCTTTTCAAAAATGAAGTCATACTGAAATCAGCAGAATTCACAAAGGGCAGATGGTGCCAAACATAAACCAAAGCATTTTCTCAATGTTGCTGCGTCATCTATTTAGTATTTCTTTATTTTATATGTGTTGTCCGTCATTCAATGGTGCAATTCTTTTCATTAATTGATTATAAAGGACCAGATTTTGGACAGCATGGTTAAAGAGATGTTTTGCTAATAGTAATAACGAAGAAATTCATACTTCAGGTATATATTATGTTATTTTTTCTTTTAATTTAAGATGATGATTTCAGATCATTTAAAAAAGTATTCTTTAACACATATTTCATTAACATGTTATTAATGTTGCCAGGTGTCCCACGTAAATCAGCTCCTATTAACGCAGAGCCGTGCGAAACGAGGGGCGAAGGGGGCAGTCGCCCCGGGCGTAGAAAATTGAAGGGGCGCCAAATTTATTATTACCATGGTCGTTTGTTTCTTCTCTTTCTCTCTCTCTCTTTCCTTTTTTTTTCTTTGTAAAATATATATTATATAAACATATTGAGATTTTTTGTGTGAAAAAGTCATACATTCTCAAAATAGCATATTGCTTCATTCTTCGAATACAGAAAGGGTTATGCAGTACTGTTAGATACATATTTTTTCACATATGTTTTCCAGATTCCCTTTGCCAAAATATATGTGCAATTTTATTTTATGTTATTTAATTGTTAAAATTAAACCTTTAAAGTTTCAAAATAAGTGACAAATGTATTTAATAAAGTTTGCGTTTTTTACACTTTTTAATTTTATGACACCTGTCACGCAGGGCCGTAGCTAGAAGTGAACGATAGGGGGGGGGGGGGGGGGGGGGGGGTTAAGAGAGTGTACGGGAGGCTCATAATTTTTTTTCTCTCTTTCTGACGCAGAAAGATAAATTAGTGCATATTCACATTGTAGGACTATGTTTATTATCAAACTGTCGTAATAACTTAATTTTATTCTAAGAAAAGTATATGATGATGAAAATGTTGAGTGTATAGCTGGTGCCAAACTCAACATTATGTTAGCTTCATATGTACAAATTGGATTAGGGAGTGTTGAAACACTTATTTTAGAAACAATTTAATAATTTTGCAAAACTGTGAAAGGATCTCAAAACTAAATTAGATTTTTGAGCAAAATTTCATTTGAATTTATTGGAACAAAAATTCATTTAGTGACCTTGGAATGTTTTTCAGGGGGGGGGGGGGGGGCTCAAAATATTTTAGAGGGGGCTGAACCGCCCATAGCGCCCCCTTAGCTACGCCCTGCTGTCACGAAGAGAAATGGTTATGATCAAAACTTTTTAATCGAAAACGAGTATTAAATTTAAATTATTCAAGCAGATGAAAGTGCATTTATTTTTATTAGGAATATATAATAAACTATTTTGATAAAGAGTATTTTATACTATATCATATAATTTTCACTGTTGATAGCTGTGTTTTTTGTAAATATCCTGTAAATATTTCATCGTATCATAACTTCTAATTTAAGCAAGAATTTCATGTGCAGTTTCTTTTTGTGTTTCATTTTTTTAATCACTTTTGGATGGAAAACGAATATTAAATTTAAATTATTCAACCAGATGAAAGTGCAATTATTTTTATTAGGAATATATAATAAACTATTTTGATAAAGAGTATTTTGTACTATATATTTATTTCACTGTTGATAGCTGTATTTTTTGTAAATATCACTAATGTCCTATAAATATTTCATCATATCATAATTTCTAATTTAAGCAAGAATGTCATGTGCAGTTTCTTTTTGTGTGTTTCCTTTTTTCAATCTCTTTTGGGTCGAAAACTTGTATTAAATTTAAATATTCTAGCTGATGAAAGTGCAATTATTTTTATTAGGAATATACAATAAACTATTTTGATAAGGAGCATTTTATACTATATCGTATTTATTTCACTGTTGATAATTGTGTTTTTTATAAATATCACTAATATCCTCTAAATATTTGATCATATCATAATTTCTAATTTAAGCAAAAGTTTCATGTGCAGTTTCTTTTTGTGTGTTTCCTTTTTTAATCAGTTTTGGATCGAAAACTGGTATTAAAATAAATTATTCTAGCAGATGAAAGTACAATTATTTTTATTAGAAATACATAATAAACTATTTTGATAAAGAGCATTTTATACTATGTCATAATAAATGATTTCGAAAAAAAAAATCTATACAAGTTGATTTTGAAATATTTTTCTATTTTTCATAGTTACTTTCTTTTAAATATTATTTAAAGTGGGATTTTATTATGGCTAATATGATATAAAAATTTATGTGTTAATGATATCCTTATTTTCTATATACAAACTTTATACGTAATTTGACTTTTGTAATTTTCACTAATATGGCGCAATAAATGCTTATTTTAAATCTAATTTTAAATCTAATTTTTTTGCCAGGTGTAATTGAGATTCTATGTAATATTCGTAACGTTAATTTATTTAATTTTTCAAGGAAGTTTGAGTTTTTTAGAAGTCAATTTTATTCTTGATACGGTATTTTTTTGTTAATATTATTAGGATGATAATTTTTGTGAATTCATTTCAAGCTAGTCTTTTTTTTAATGAGATGCAAAAATTATAAGTAATTTGATCATTTTAAAAATGTAAATTAATTTGATATACATTAGAACCCAGGTCCGTAGCTAGAAGTGAATAATAGGGGGGAGGGGGGCTCATTTTCTCTCTCTCTACACTGTAAAAAAAAAATTCAAGAGGTTACTAAAAATTTCTTAGTAAATTTGTATTTCACAGAATTTTTTAGTAACTGTTACAAACATTTTTTTCGCAAGCGAAACAAGCATTTCTTTTGTAAACTAAACAAAAGAATTTTTTGTATAACTAACTTAAAAATTTTTAGTATGAGCCACCAAGTAAATTTTAGTAATAGCTCCAAAATGATTTTTAATAACCTTTACGTGCGCCCGAAGAGCAAGAGCTTCCTTCGAGCTGCATCCAGACTTCTGAAGCGATAGATTTTCGGCAAAATCGCACCAGATGGCAGCACCAAAACATTGCTACCAGGGCTGCGGAGTCGGAGTCGGAGTCGTGGAGTCGGAGTCGGAGTCGGGCCCATTTTTGAGAAAAAGGAGTCGGAGTCGGAGTCGTAAAAAACCACCCGACTCCGACTCCGACTCCGGCTTTTTTTTTAGACAGTTTGAAGTGAAATTAAACCGATAAAATGTAATTTTAAATCCATAGAAGGAATTCTTATTTTTATTTTTGGATTATATCGGACTACCCAAGTTAAAGAATCCCAATAAACTGTCCAGTGTACACAGGAGATGAAAGCTGTTTTTAATTAAAAGTTCTAGTAGATCACAGATTATTTGCGAACTATTAAAATTTTCATCTTCAATTTTATTTTCTTCTATCTTTACAAGAATAAAGTATTGGATTCTTGAAAAATTTCGATTTCCGGCATTCGATGGATTTATACGTTATAGAAGATCCTGAACTGAACACGATTTGATAGTTTTTTGAAAATGTCTGTCAGTGTCTGTCACTTCGTGAGTCTGCATGCGGCAAAAATTTCGGAGCGCTCTATCTCAAGAACTAATGGATGGAATTTCACAAAACTTTAGATTTTGTTAGATCTTGATAGAAACTGGATCTGATTAATTTTTGGTGTATATCACTCGACAGGTGGCTTTGCTATGTTGCATTAAACACAATTTCCGCAGTAGCTATATCTTAAAAATTAAGGCAAGGATTTTTATAAAACTTTAGATTCAGTTAGTCCTTGATATAATTAGGTGCTGCAAATTTTTTGGTGCAAATCGCTCAATAGGTGGCGCTGCTATACTGCATTGTTCATGATATTGCAACAGCGCTATCTCAAAAACAAATGCTCGAATTTTCATCAAACTTTATATTTAATTAGTTTGTAATCTAGATTAGTATAGTTTAGTGTTTGGTGTAAATCGCCCTACAGGTAGCGCTGATATGCTGACTTTTTTACGATTTTGAAATAGCTCTGGCTTAATCACTAATGCATGGATGTTCATTAAACTTTAGATTCAGTTAGTATCTGATAGAAATTGATCCTGATTCGTTTTTGATGTACATCACTCAACATGTAGCGCTGTTTTGCAGAATTTTAAAATTTCAGCAATAGCCCTATCTCAGAAATTAATGTACTGATTTTCACCAGACTTCAAATTCAGTTAGAAGTTGATATAACTTGTTGACTAGATTTTGGTGTAAATCACATAAGAGGTGGCGCTGCTATGCTGCATTTTTCAGGAAGTATTAACATGTGTGATATAGAAGAAAGTTCTAAGATTAACACATCTGACTATTTTTTTTCCTTTCCATTGAAATTTTTCTGCTCTGGAGAGCACTAGTTAACGTAGAAATTGTACAGATTTCCCCTTTTCGAGGCTACGGATGCGAAATAATAAAATATCCGTTTTGTTATCTCTTTTAGATTTCGGTAATTTAATTTTTCAGGTTTATGGTACGTAAAATTAAAGAATTTGTAAAACGGAAAATATTTTTTTTCCAAAGCTCTAAGAACTAAATACCGAAATAATGACTTTTTGCCTCATTTTTCTTTCGTTCCCTTATAACTTTAACGAGCATCAACATTAGTATATTTGCTAGCCAGGAAGCCAGGAGTCGGAGTCGGAGTCGTTAAAATTTCCGGAGTCGGAGTTGGAGTCGGAGTCGAAGGCGTTAAAAATTCTGGAGTCGGAGTCGGCCATTTTTCCCACCGACTCCGCAGCCCTGATTGCTACCACCTCCGACAGGATTTTTATAATCCCTTTATTAACGGGTACTTACACTACATATATTCGGGGCGCATTTGGCAGTGGCCAGTATCGAACCCGGGACCTTTTAGCCTGGAGTCCGTTACCATAACCACTATGCTATCAAGGCCACACCAAGAGAGTTTTAGTAATAGCTATTAAAAATATAAAATTATTAACTATATTCGTTGCTAACTTTTTTCTAGTAATTGTTACAGATTTTCTTGTAACCGACTAAGATTACTAAAAATTTTTTAGTAATTACAAGGATCACTAAAGTTTTTTTAGTAGATCGACATTTTTAGGTAGCTTTCATTACAAAAAGTAAAAAGCTACCTATTGCAGCTGTCCGGAGGAAAGCACTTCCGGAAAATTTTGGTATATTTTCACCGATCATGACCCCCAGACCCCAAAACCACCCTCCGTTCAAATGTTGACATATATATATATATATATATATATATATATATATATATATATATATATATATATATATATATATATATATATATATATATAACCATATATATATATATATATATCTGATTTTTGTCATGCGATAACTAACGTATTTATGAACCGATTGGAATGAAACTTGGTATGTACATAGTACATACAAATGTCTCGACCGAGTTCGTTGGTCAGCATCATCCGCCATTTTGTTTCAAAATGGCGGCCATTTTAAATTTTTAAAAAAATTTTAAATTTAAAATTAAATGCGAAAAAATTAAAAGTTGAAAAATATTTTTCTTTTACGTGTTAGAACTTAAAACAAAGATTCCAGAACACTTTTTATTTTGTCTATATCTTAAAAAATGATTGAGTTATAGCACTTTGAATTTTTCTTATGGCTGACATTTTGAAACGATCTGATTTTTGTCACGTGATAACACGCGTATTTATGAACCGATTTCACTGAAACTTGGTATATACATATTACATACAAATGTCTCGATCGAGTTCGTTGGTCAGCATAATCCGCCATTTTGTTTCAAAATGGCGGCCATTTTAAATTTTTAAAAAAATTTAAAATTAAAAATTAAATGCAAAAAAATTAAAAGTTGAAAAATATTTTTCTTTTACGTGTTAGAACTTAAAACAAAGATTCCAGAACACTTTTTATTTTGTCTATATCTTAAAAAATGATTGAGTTATAGCACTTTGAATTTTTCTAATGGCTGACATTTTGAAACGATCTGATTTTTGTCACGTGGTAACACGCGTATTTATGAACCGATTTCAATGAAACTTGGTATGTACATAGTACATACAAATGTCTCGACCTAGTTCGTTGGTCAGTATCATCCGCCATTTTGTTTCAAAATGGCGGCCATTTTAAATTTTTTTAAAAATTTAAAATTTAAAATTAAATACGAAAAAATTAAAAGTTGAAAAATATTTTTCTTTTACGTGTTAGAACTTAAAACAAAGATTCCAGAACACTTTTTATTTTGCCTATATCTTAAAAAATGATTGAGTTATAGCACTTTGAATTTTTCTTATGGCTGACATTTTGAAACGATATGATTTTGTCACGTGATAACACGCGTATTTATGAACCGATTTCAATTAAACTTGGTATGTACATAGTACATACAAATGTCTCGACCGAGTTCGTTGGCCAGCATCATCCGCCATTTTGTTTCAAAATGGTGGCCATTTTAATTTTTTTTTTTAATTTAAAATTTAAAATGAAATGCGAAAAAATCAAAATTTGAAAAATATTTTTCTTTTACGTGTTAGAACTTAAAACAACGATTCCAGACCACTTTTTATTTTGTCTATATCTTACAAAATGATTGAGTTATAGCACTTTGAACTTTTCTTATGGCTGACATTTTGAAACGGTCTGATCTGAACGATCCACAATGTTGCTTTAAAATGGCATACATTTTATGATATCGTGGAATTTAGTGACTCTCCAAATCGCTTAAAATAAAACCAGATTGAATAAAAGATGACCGATTTCTAAAAATTCCTATTAATATTCAGTCTTGACAAAAATAGTATTCAATCTTATAAAATCACTAATTTTATAAGATTATTTCCACTAATTTGAGATTAGTATTTTTGAACAATGTAATTTACTTTAAAATAAATAAATAAATATATAAGTATATGAAAGCTACCTCTTCCTCCCGGCATTGCCGGAAGGACTTTTTTTTTTTTTACAGTGTATGACGCAAAAAGATACATTAACTCATATTCGCACTGTAGGTATTATGTTTCTTATTAAACTGTTGTAATAACTTCAATTTATGCGGAGAAAAGAATATGTCATGAAAAATTCAAATGTATAACTAGTACATTATTAATTATCATGTTAGTTTCATATGTGCAAATAGGATGAGAATGTGTTGAAACACTTATTTTAGTTGCAATTTAGTCTTTCAGCAAAACTATGAAAGGGTCTCAAAACTAAATTAAATTTTTCAACAGAAATTCATTTGGATTTCCGGAACATAAGTTCATTTAGTGATCTTGGAATCTTTTCCAGGGGAGACTCAAAATGTTTTAGGGGGAGGGGGGATTGAACCGCCGATGGCACCCCCTTAGCTACAGCCCTGCCGGTGCTTGTTCGGATTACAAAAAAATTCGGATTTCTCGAAATCACGATAAAAATAGAAATTAAAAAGATGCGCGCTAAAAAATGTAAGTTTTAAGAATTCAGTAAACATCCTTTAAACCGGAATACCGGATAGTCCGGCACGATTATGGAAAAAAAATAGTATTCCTTGTTTAATCACTCCTGTTGTTTATAATAATCCAATGGAGCTTCGGAATGAGAAATTACGTAACAACACATTTAAATAGCTCAGTCACCACATCGACGATGAGGATAGAAAATAAAAATTCTGTAAATAATTTGCGAAATCAAACTGTTGAAAGGAAAAATAAATATTTATCATCGTAATTAAATACATTTTACATTTTAGAAAATAGAGTAGAGCATCGAACATCCGGACGTCGCTTAACGGGATTGTCCAAATACCCGGCCAATCAACGATCATACATTTTTTTCCGGCTTCTCCAAATTTTTTAAAGTGGCGCATTTGGTTCTTTAGGTGCGATAGGATAAATTCGGCTGGATGTAACAAATGTTAACAGTTAAATAATTATTTCCTAATTTTGAAATAATACCACTAACAAATGCAAAGAGAGCAAACAATGCATATAATAAACTAACTAGAACCAAATAAGTTTCATTTCCAATGCGCAAGTCCTCATGAAAATCCCACTTTTCTAGCAGAAGACAATCAAGAAAGTTTTTTCCCTATCACGATATATTTTGTAAATGTATACACTGTACAGTGTACGTATATACATGTAACAGTTTCTATGTGTACATCTATGTATAAAGTTACAAAAAAAATTTTTAGAAAAAAATTTAAAAAATGAGTTCTAAATACGTCTATTGCAGTGTGCTAAAATGTGTACTACACTAAGCTTGAAAATCTTGAAGGAAAGCTACTTTAAAAAACTGCCATAGCCGTTTTTTAAAATTGTCCAACTATCTGAATTTTCTATCTATCGGATCGGCCTCGATCTCGCTCCCTACACTGTAAAAAAAAAAAGGTCGATCTACTAAAAAAACTTTAGTGATCCTTGTAATTACTAAAAAATTTTTAGTAATCTTAGTCGGTTACTAGAAAATTTGTAAGAATTACTAGAAAAAAGTTAGCAACGAATAGAGTTAATAGTTTTATATTTTTAATAGCTCTTACTCAAACTCAGTTGGTGTGGCCTTGATAGCATAGTGGTTATAGTAACGGACTTCAGGCTAAAAGGTCCCGGGTTCGAAACTTGCCGCCGCCAAATACACCCCGAATAACATAGTGTCTCGTTAATAAAGGGATTATGAAAATCCTGTCGGAGCAATTAAGAATGTTTAGTGCTGCCATCTATTGCGGTTTTGCCGAAAATCTTCCGCTTTAGATGTCTGGATGCAGCTCAAAAGAAGCTCCTCCGCTTCGGTTGCACGTAATGGTTATTAAAAGTAATTTTGGAGCTATTACTAAAATTTGCTTTGTGGCTCATACTAAAAATTTTTAAGTTAGTTTTACAAAAAACTCTTTTGTTCAGTTTACAAAAGAAATGCTTGTTTCACTTGCAAAAAAAAAAGTTTGTAATGGTTACTAAAAAAATCTGTGGAATACAAATTTACTAAGAAATTTTTGGTAACCTCTTGAATTTTTTTTTACAGTGTACCAGTCTGGATAATCAGCTCTCTACTGTATTTTTATAGTGATTGGCAATGGCAAACAAACTGGTATTCGGATTATTTAAAGGTGGCTTCTACGAGTAAACCATTTATGTGTTACGTTTTCATTTTATATTCGTGTATAGGGTAACACCCCCAGTAATTGGCATGCACCAGTGATTGGCACATTTTACAAACATGTCCTAAAAAAAGATTTATATCCAGTCTTTTAAAAATTCAAGACCATATATCAGTTATATGCTCATTTATGTTAAAGATTATAACTTTGATTTATTTTACAAGATGACAATAGAGCCTAGGAAAGAGAAACAAATCTGGCTTTTATCAAATTAGCCATTTTGTTGCAAATTCTTGTTCTTTGGCTTAAGGAAAGCATGCTTTTCAATTCATTATTATATGATTTATAATATATTTTAAATTTTAATTGACAACAGTTTTGTTTAATTAAAAAGGGTTACTTTAATTGTGTAAAAGTATTTTCGACACATATATTTGGATTTCTGAATTAATGGTAGTTGCCAATTAATGGTGCTTCAATTTTGCTAGTTCCCAATAATTGGCACCTATTTCAATTACAAGGAATTCGAGATTAAACCATTTATTTTGGAAGTACTTTTAAAATTATAGACTAATTTTATATATCATTTGTTTTTATTTGAAAATATAAATTTTATCAGTAATTGGAATCCATTAAAGCTTCATATGACAATTACTGGGGACAGCATGACAATTACTGGGTATTAATATAAGTATATTGTATTGTTTTAAAGTGTTCACATTTCAGACTAATATGTTGATTTCTTACTCTCAAAAACCTGAAATATGGCACCTTCATCTACAGAACATTCATTTAAAGTGATTAAACCCAATGCAAAATGTAAAGTTTTTTTTAAATATAAACTTGTGCCAATAACTGGATCACAATGTGCCATACATTGGTGCTCTAGGTGCCAATTACTGGTGATTTCAGCAACTTTTTATAAATATATTTTTATAAAAATACTTTTTCAAAATTTTTTGCTTTTAGTGGGCAAAATAGATGCACAGATATGCATTCTTTGATTTAAAAATATTTCCAAGTAAATATCTTATTTCTTTGTAATGAAAATTGAAGTAAGTTTAAAGACAAATTCTTAAAGTGCCAATTACTGGGGATGTTACCCTATATGTTGTAATTTTTTTCAAAACTGAGTAATTTCTTTTTATTCAAGTTGATTAAAGAATTTAAAAAAAAACATGCTTTACTGCCATTCAAAAAAAAATCTAACTTCTACCTGTTTATCCGACATTTATCCTATAATTCTGAAAATTCTGTAAGTTAATCTTTTCAGTTAATCTGCTGAAGTATAATTTTCGAAAATAAAATTGGTTCGGATTAATCGGAATTTTGGATTGGATGGTTCTACTGTATATTTATTTTCAGGATAAATGATAAATAGCATGTTAATTTACTATTCTAAAAAATATTTGAATAGTGGTGAAACAGTTACGTCATAGGGGCGGCAAAATAATGCTCGCCTCAGGCGGCAAAATCTCTAGCGCCGGCCCTGTTTGTATTAAAAGACAATTATTTTCACTTTATATTACAAAATAAAAAGAAAGAAGCAAAGCCTGCTTATAAAACTGTAGTTTTTTTTTTCACAGCCTAAGAATTTTTATAAAAACGCTATTGTTTGTTATATCATATCTCTGTTGAAATGATTTTTCAGTTACATGCTTAACTACAAATTGACCTAATGTAAAAACCTGTGTTGCAATATGCCTACAGTTTGAAATTAAATAAATTATCTATCCAATTTACAAAAGTACAGTTTAGTAAATTATACTAGTTTAATGAAATAAATTATTGCAATTTTGTAATTACTATGAATATCAGTATTCAAAGATTCCATTGTTTATTTAAAAAATGTATATTTTTACAATATTACTTTTTTTTCTTACATTTATAATTTTATTTCCTTTAAAAATATGTTTAGTTTTGGTATAGCTTTCCAATCCCAATTCAAAAAAGTCCTTCCGGCAATGCCAGGAGAAAGAGGTAGCTTTCATGTACTTATTTATTTATTCAAACATACGAAGCATAAATTAGTGGAACCTGATTTCATAAAATGGAATATTAGTTTTTGTCAATACTGAATATCAATAGGAATTTTTAGAAATTGGTCATATTTTATTCAACCTGGTTTTATTTTCAGCGATTTAGAGAGATGCCAAATTCCACGATATCATGAAGTGTATGCCATTTTGAAGCAATATGATGGATACAACAAACCAATGAGCTTGGTCAAAATCTTAATTTATGTGCAAATGCACTCTCATATCGAAATCGATTAATATGTATGAGTGCTATTGCGGTCAAATTGATTTTTTAAAAAATGTCACCCACATTACAAATTCAAACTGCTATGTTTCAGGTGTTTTTTAAGATAAAGACAAAGCAAAAAATACTCCAGAATTCATTATTAAGATAAATACTTTAGAAAGAACAATTCAATTTCTAAAGTTTATTTCAATTTTTTTTCAATTTCTAATTTTTTATTTGTACATCATTATACATTTAAAAGATTTTTGACAAAGTTAAATGACCGCCATTTTGAAACAAGATGGCGGATGAAGTGGTTAGTGAACTCTGTCAAGACATTGGTATGTACCATGTGCACACGGAGTTATATCCAAATCAGTTTGTAAATATGCAGATTATCGCGTGACAAATTTTAGACTGTTTCAAAATGTCAATAATATTGGAAATTTAAAGTGCTATAACTGAGCCATTTTTCAAGATATAGATGAAACAAAAAATGCTCTGAAATGTTTGTATTAAGGTCAAACACACAAAAGTAAAATATTTTTCAATTTCTTACTTTTTTGCACCAAATTTTAAAATTTAATTTTTTTTAAAATTAATATTCTGCCATTTTGAAACAAGATGGCGGATGGAGCTGGCCAACGAACTTGGTCCAGACACCCGTATGTACTATGTACGCACCAAGTTTCATCCAAATGTGTTTATAAATACGCGTGTTATCACGTGACGAAAATCAGATCATTTCAAAATGTGAGCAACACTAGAAATTAAAAGTGCTATAACTCAGCCATTTTTTAAGATACAGACAAAACAAAAATGCTCTGGAATCTTTGTATCAAGGGCAAACGCATAAAAGAAAAATCTTTTTCAATTTTTCACTTTTTTTGTACCTAATTTTAAATTTAAATTTTTTTTTTAGAAAAATTTAAATGGCCGCCATTTTGAAACAAGATGGCAGAAGGAACTGGCTAACAAACTCTGTCCAGGCCTCATTAATTACTATGTACACAAAAAGTTACATCGAAATTGATACATATATACGTGTGTTTTCACGTGAGAAAAATCAGATTGTTTCAAAATGTCAACCATAAGAAAACTTCAAAGTGCTATATCTCAAGCATTTTTTAAGATAGAGACAAAATAAAAAGTGTTCTGGAATCGTTGTTTTAAGTTCTAACACATAAAATAAAAATATTTTTCAACTTTTATTTTTTTGCATTTAATTTTAAATTTTAAATTTTTAAAAAAAATTTAAATGGCCGCCATTTTGAAACAAGATGGTAGATGGAACTGGCTAACAAACTCGGTCCAGGCCTCATTACTTACTATGTACACAAAAAGTTACATCAAAATCCATTCATAAATATGCATGTTATCACGTGACAAAAATCAGATCGTTTCAAAATGTCAGCCATAAGAAAACTTCAAAGTGCTATAACTCAATCATTTTTAAAGATATAGACAAAATAAAAAGTGTTTTGGAATTGTTGTTTTAAGTTCTAACACATAAATGGAAAATATTTTTCAACTTTTAATTTTTTCACATTTTAAATAAATTTTTTTTTTAATGCCTGCCATTTTGAAACAAGATGGCGGATGATGCTGGCTGACAAACTCAGTCGAGACATTTCTATATACTATGTATATACCAAATTTCATTCAAATCGGTTCATAAATACGTTAGTTACAGCATGACAAAAATCATATATATAATATATATGTCAACATTTGAACGGAGGGTGGTTTTGGAGTCTGGTGGTCATGATCGGTGAAAATATACCTACATTTTCTGGAAGTGCTTTCCTCCGGATGGCTGCAACAGGTAGCTTTTTACTTTTTGTAATGAAAGCTACCTAAAAGTTTTGATTTAGTTTTATAATCTAAATTCAAACAAAACTAAGTTTTAATTTGGCTTACTCAGGTCTGCAACTAAAAAACAGCATAGGAGTTTTTAACTGTTAAATTTTTACTCACCAAAACCAGGAAAATCTTTTTTTTAAAGTTAAATTAAACGTATTTTTTTTTCTTTTTATCCTGAAATCTGGTATTCCATTCTTGAGTAAAAAACCATATTCTATTCCATATGGTAATTTCATATTTCTAAGAGTGAAACTCAAAAGTTCTGAAAACAGAACACTACAAATAGAAAATGCTCGCGAGGAATTAAAAACAAAAAGCATTTAACAAAAGCAGTTACACACAGAGATAAACTTCTACTGTGCTTTAGAAAGCTACTAAAATTCAAAGTTTAATCTAGAAGGAAAGCATAATTTGGAACATATTTACTTGTAACATAGTTTTATTTATTTTTTTTTAATTGTAGTTGTATTTTTCTAATGCTAACTGTGCATGTTTTGCAACATTACTGTATATTATGGAGGTAAAGTGGAGATCAATTTTAGATTCAACACCTTGAAAAGACATTCAATTAATCAACTATAACGAAATCTTGAAAAATTTAGCATAGTAGTGCCACCTATAGGGCAATTTACAGTAAAAACTAAACAACATTAATGTATATCAGCAACTGGCTGAATTTGTAGTTTGATGTCTTTTACTTCTTGAGATAGAACTATTGTGGAAATCATTAATAATGCAGCATATTAAGGTGTAACTGAACCTAGAGTTTTGTGAAATTATGTGCATCAGTTCTTGAGATAGTGTCCATAAAAGTTTTGTCACAAACAGACTTACAGAGTGATAGATATTTTCCAAAAACCACCAAATCATGTTCAGGACCTTCTAAAACACATAACTTACATATAAACACACCAAAAACTGGAAGTCAAATTTTTCACAAATTCAATACTTACTTCTTGTAAAGATAAAAGAAAGTAATAAATGCATGCTTCAAATTTTATGTTAAAATTTTGATTTTACCATTCCTATTAATCGGCATATTATTGAAATAATTTTGCACATGAATTAATTTTTAAAAAGGGAAGTTGCATTTAATTATGTATCTAGATTTTTTTCATGTAATCCTGTTTTTGTGAAATTGTGAAATTCTTGTATATACTTATACAAAATGAAATCGGAATTTATGATTTAGAAATTAATACTATATTTAGGTTTTTATTTAGACATTCTTAATAAGGTTATTCATACATATATACAACTTGAAAAGATTTAGCTGCTTTATGGTATGAGATTTTTTTTTTCTTCAATCATTGCATTTGTAAAAGATTCAATTTGGAGATTAAAATTTTTTTCTGAAATGCCTATTTTCAAGAGAAATTTTGCAAAGGGTCTTGTGTTTCAAACTAGAAAAAAATGTGAAGGATCCTTTCAAGTCTTCTCAAACAGATTTCTGCTGAGAGATCAGATTACCCACATTAAAGTTTTTATGTGGGACATAAAAATTAAATAAAAATACAAATAAATAAAATTAAAAGTATGAGAATGTAGCTATTACAAAATTTTTAATATATTATTTTAAAATGAAATTTCAATTTTTCCAGTTTGGAAAAATTGGAAAAATTGAAAAATAAGCCTTCGGAAAAAAAACGAAAAAAAAAAAAAAAACTGTTTTTTTTCCCAATTTTTCCGGGGTTTTTTTCGAGCATTCCCATCTCTAAATGAATACAATGAAATTTATAGTTTATGAAAAATAAAGAAAAAAACCTAATTTCTTTTAAGCATTTTTTTCTAACTTTTTGTGCAAATGATGCATTGTAGCACATCTGTGGCATCAATATTCACTAAATCACAGTTACACATAGATTGATATTATTGATACATTACATCAAGCTTCACAATGTTAAATATTTAACTGGAACATTTTTGTTGAGTAAAAGTTCACTTTTTATTGATTTCTGTCATATAAGGACATCAAATTGCTATAAGCTAAAAAGCAGATTTTGGAAACTAACTTTTCCTTAAATGAATGCAATAAAATTTATAGTTTATCAAAAATGTAATTATTACAGAAAGAAACAAACCTGTTTCGATTATATACATGACTAAATCGAAGGTCACAAATAGGACATTTAAATTTCTTTTCACCGGTATGCATGATGGAGTGCCTCTGTAAACTGTAGTTGCGAGGAAAACTCTTAAAACAAATATCACATTTGTAGTCTTCCTGCTTTGATGGAATCTGAAAAGAGAAATTGTACCAAAATAATCATCAATCTATGTCTCTGTCTCTATATATTCATATAGTTATAATCAATGAAATAGAAAAAATAATTAAAGAAAATGTTAAATAAAATGTAGAAAGTTTATTTTAAATGCTCTTTGTGAAATGTGACTTCACTCTATGCAAAAAGAAACTATAAACTCAAAAGAGATTGAAACTATTAATCAGAAGGTGGTAACTTAACTACTGAATATGTAAAGCACTTCATCATTTTAAGTATGGTGAGCATGTATATCAATGTCATGAGGAAAAATTAGATATTCATTATTTCCTTATCTATTTGTTAACCTCCCTACTTGAAAATAAGCCCTATTTATTTATTTATTTATTTATTGAGAAAAAACACTTGAGTTTTAGAAAACAGAAATTCTATAATTCTATATGACTCATTTTCCGTAAATTACAATCATTCACACCCATGTGAAAAACAGGCCCAGCAATCAGTAATAAACTAATCAGAAGTATACTTCCACCACTACAAAAGGAGACATATTCAAAAGAAAAATTTATGTTTCAGTAAATCATTATCAAATAAACATAAAAAGTATTATGTTTTGATAATTAACTTCACATTTCTTTGTATAATTAAAAAGATTTTTTTTTTTTTTTTTTTTTTTTGAAAGTCATTTACAAATAAAAATATCACTATATCATTAGAAAAGAGATTTATAAATATATAATACCACTTTTTTATTCAGGAGGGGGGGCTCTGCTTTTCCTGCCCTTTAGTTTAAAATATAGCACAGCTCTTGCCCCTCATCCAAAAACTAGCAGTCCTCTTGCCGCTCATTAAAAAAAAAAATAGCACTTTCCTTGCCCCTCATTTGAAAAAATGCAGCCTTACAGTTGTTGCATTTGTACTAAATATGTGCCTTGTAACTGACTTCTTATTCATACACTTAGGATCGTGGGTTCTCAAAGCTTGCATCGCGGTAGATAAGTCTTGATAGATCAGGATTATGATAAACAAATCCCCAGTCGATGACACCATGCCTTCTGATTCAAAAAGAACATGCAACAATAAAATAAAAGAGAGGAAAAATAAGAATTTTTTTTTTTGTTTTTTTTTTTTTTTAACTAGAGGTGATTCTGTTAAACATTTTTCAAAAATTCAAGACATTCGGTTTCTAAAGTTAAAAAAGGTAATCGATTAGAAAATTTAGGCATAAAAAGTATTGCAAATTTCAACAAATGGCAGCCGAAAATTTTCATCAATCGTTCAAGGAAAAAAAAAAAAACGAACTTCATCAAAGAATCGTGGGAAAAAACTTATGAATTGTGGCAAAAATGGTAATTTCCACAATGAATCGCAGAAATAAGCATTAATTTCATCAAAATATAGCAGACAAAAGCGTAAATTTTATCAAAATACCGAAGGGAAATGCAAATTTCGTCAAAGAGTGGCAAAGATGATGCAAATAAGAATCTTAAAAAAAAAAAAAACTTCAAATTTTGTTAAGGAGCCATCGAAAGGACACAAATTTTGCCAGAATATTGCTTGTAAAATGCAAATTTTTGTCAGAGGGAAAAAAAAAAAAAAAAAAAAAAATGCAAATTTTGTTAAGAGACAACTGATAAAAAGCAAATTTTACTAAGAGATTGACGATAAAAAGCTAATTTTGTCAAATGACTGCAGAAAAAAAAAAGCAATTTATTTCAAAGGGTCACTGAAGAAATGTGAATTGCCATTTTTGCAATTTCTTGACAAAATTTCTGATTTTTTACAATTCTCTGTCAAAATTGACAATTTTTTTTTCAATAATTCATGATTTTTTTTTTCTTTTTGCAAACATTTGTCAAAGTTTGAGATACATTTTGAGTCTGAATTTTCAAAGTTATGACCGACTCCTTTTAATTTTCAGAAATGAAAGCCTTAATTTTACTTAATTTTGAGAAAAATCTGACAGAATCACAGAAATAATTCTAAATTAAAAAAAAAAAAAAAAAAAAAAAAAAAAAAAAAATTTAAATTCACAGAAAATTTTCTGAAAGGTTACAACAGAGGTGAGGGAAGGGAAGGGGCAATTCCACTTCCGGCACAAACTATGTGCTTTTTTTCGCACCCTTTTTTCGAAATCTGCATTTTTTTTTCATGACATTTTGACAAAATTTGCTGCTATTTTCATGATCTTTTAATAAAATTTGTCATTTTTTCCCCTCAATCTTTTAACAAAATTTGCCACTTTTTTGCGATTTTTTAACAAAATTTGCCACTTTTTCACGATTTTTTAACAAAATTTGCTGTTTTTTTTTGTTTTTTTTTTCAATCTTTTAACAAAACTTGCCATTTTTATACGATTTTATAATAATATATATTTTTTCTTTTTTGCAATGTTTTAACAAGATTTGCCTTTTTTAATTATATTTGTACTGAATGCAATATATACAAGTTGCCTTTTAGTATCTAAGACAGATTTGTAATCTCTCTTCTTTTTTGTCATCTTATTTACACCAAATTACAAATTTGTTGTTAAAACTCCAGATAAGTTAATCAGAGTCCAGACTTAACATTTCAAATCAGTTTTCTTTATTGTTGATGAATAGCATCTAAACATATTTGTCAATTATTTCAAAATTTAAGTGAAAACTCAGATTTTCATTCACCATCCTAAGACAGGATTTTACACTAGTATATACATATTTATTTTAAAGACTGATGTATAAAATGCAATAAAATATATTCACTTTGTATTTTTTTGGTGGTCTTCCGCGTGCTTTTCTTATAAAAATACCTTCAGATCCTTCAGGAATACTTTCTGCAGTCTAAAATGTATAATATACAAGTTAAAATAATAAACAAAGAAAAAGCTTAACTAAGATAAACACATAAAAACAAAAAATTACCAACAGTGAATTCTTAAAAATAAGCTAAGGATAACTGCTTCAACAGGTCTTCCATGTTATATCTATTTAGGCGAGATTAGATGATTTTAAAAATTGTATGTTATTTGTGGGCATTTAGATCATCAATACTGGATTTTTGATAATATCATCCTACATAAACAGTATCGTTTAAATAAATCCAACATTTCTCAATTTTAGAAAATAAAGTTTTTAAAGCTTTTTGTATGGAACTAATGTATATACCAATTATACATACAAACATTAAAAATATCTCATTTTATTACATCACAATTGCATAACAGTAAAATATGTATGTTATTTCATTACAAATTGAGATACAGTAGACTCCCTCAAATCCGCAGAGCTTGGGACCAGAGGTAGTGCGGATTTTAGAATTTTGCAGATTTCTGGTCATTGCTTTGTTTGCATTTTTTAAATAGTAATTTGTGTGCAATTAGTAGTGCATTCGGGACTAAAATGAATACTTACAATATATTAAAATAAGTAATAAACTAAACTAAAATAATAAAAATTTAGATAATTTTTAAAATGATCAAAGTACTAATAGCAAAGGTCAAATTAATAATCAATAGTGTATGATTAAATATTCATTATAAAGATGAAAATGTATTTTTCCAAAATTATTCAACAAAAGTTGCCTCATGCAAGTACATTACTAATTCACATCAAAAACATAAAATAAGGATCTTTTTAAAAGTTTAGCCAGGTTTAATAACCAAAAAATCTTGATTAATGCATAAATATGTTTAGTAAGAAGATTGTGATTACCAGTGATATCAGCAAAACCTTGCATTTTTTCCAAAAAAAATTTATTCTTCCTTCATGAAAAAAACATGAATAGAGTATTATTGAGAAAATTACAAATTAAAAAAATATATGGTATTGATACAAAACTAAAAAAAATCAAAGTTTGTTCCTATATCCGATTTGAAAGTTTCATTGTTTACATCCATAAAATATGTGCGGATTTCTGGTTTGCTGATTTGAGGGAGTCTACTGTACAATATTTTCTTGTAACACTATTTTAAGAGTCTCCGGAAAAACAAGTTTTACTTGAGCAAGACTATTTTTAAATAATGATCATTTGATTCATAACTTGATTAGAATAAGTGTTTCATGCATTAATAATACATGCAAACTAATATTTTGGAAACAAACATGAGAAGGCATCTCTGTTATCTTTATTTTTTTTTAAACCTAATATATAATGTATTTGTATGTAATTTTTGTACTGGGTATTATTATTATTTTTGTAAAAAGGTGACCATATAATAATGCTTTGAGTAAGAATATAATTTTTGAAAAGACAAGGATTTCCAATTAGCAGCTTACATCTTTTTTTTTTTTTTTTTTTTTTTTTTTTGTGGTAATTTTTTGTTTCCAGAGTATTTACTGCTTTTTTTTTAATCTTTGATTAAATGTCTGATTTTATTTGGACCTGATTTTTTTCTGAGTAATGTAATAATTAAAGACCAAAATACTGTTATAACCATATATATTCTACAAATCTGATTAAACAGATGTTGTTTTAATGTTAAATTAGTTATCCAGAAAAGCCACTTATTTGGAATACATCTTTACACAATCATTCTAAATAAATGGTTGTGTATTGTATATAGTAAACATAGTAAACTTTTTAGCTAATATATATATATATATATATATGCAAACAGAGAAAATTTTCTTACAAATTCAGAGATGCTCACAGCAACATTAATATATAATAAAGAATCAAAAGTAATAATACATTTAAATAACATACTAATCTATTCATGCTAGAAATGATGCAGAGCAGACCACATAATCTGAATGTTCATTTATATTCTGATATTTATTAACTAGGACTTCCCTCAGAGGGATTAGTCTGAGCGATATTGCTGAGAATACACATTTAATAACTTGCGATAAGTAAAGATGTTACCTTTAATTGGTCATTCATTGTGATAGAATATGATGAAAATAAGCATATTGAATCATAGAATTACAAAATCTTATATATAAAGTTGCATTTACTATTTTTATAAAAGGGAAAGCAAACCATGCATGGATATAAAATTGGAAATATGCAAAATGTTAAAAGTAATACAGAAAAAAACCCACCAAATTTTCCCATATTGGAAATATAACTCTTTGAAATGATGTCATGGGCATAAACAGAAGCTTCGCACCGATTTGAGGAACTATAAATAACATAAACTATTATGTTTGAAGAGAATGGAGTGTATTTTATATGGTGTGAAATCCGTCCGAATAGTTCATAATGTTGAATACCTGTTTTCCACGGATGCAATGAGGTTGTCGATAAGAGTTAAGGAATCCTTTTTTAAAAATTTGTCCTAAACGAGCACTTACATCTTACTGTGATGCCAAAATTATAGTTTCTGACCCCAACAGTATCCTAGAAATCACAATAAACTAATGTATCCTAGAAACTCAACAAACTGGGTTTAAAACTTTTTCTGAAAAAAAAAATGTTTAATTTGTGAAATTAAGTTGTCGAATGTTTTAGAAATCATTCATAACGAGAATATTATATCTTAAAAGTTGCCATAAAAAAAAAAAAAAAAAAAAAAAAAAGATTTTAAATTTTTAATCATATTAACATCAAAGAATTCTCAATTTTAGAACTTTTTTTGCTCGTGCATTGATGGTGATTATTGTTCCTATGCAAAATATAGTATATTTTGCAGCAAAGATGGTTACCAACATTTTTTGCCCACATTATTTTTTAAATCGGCTAGGTACTCCCAATGATAACGAAAAACACACAAACGTTAATGCTTTATAGCATAGAAATACAGAATCAAAAGCTATTTATCTCCTATTATATACACATAAATTATCTAATTAGTGCTAGCAGATGCATTTTTAAATATACATATATCAATATAATGCTTCATTTTTCTTTTCTTAGTATTCATTTTTCATTTATTTGTATTATTCAGTAAAAAACTCACTTTCTTAAGCCCGAATTACGTCAAACTTTTCATAAAAGCGCCAAAGTCCATATAACAGCGAAGTATTGTGAAGAGTATTAAATACAAGGTAGTAAGACACTTAGCCAAGCGCAGATAATAAATCGCCAAATATTGTTCTTTTCGCCCTCTCTCGAAATGCATTTTTTCCGTACATTTAAAAAACACGATTTTGAGTAATCTTATTTAAAATTCAATTAAATAAATAAGAGGAAGCAATAATGGCATAAGTCAAAATATTTTATTTCAGCATCAAGGAATCGTATCGTAGTTACACAAGTGGAAAAAACCTGTTTTTGGCCAAAAAACGTAGTCTCCACTAAATTTGAATCCGATTAAAAAAAGTGCCGTGATTAATTAAAATGTTATAGGCAGAGCTGCCAAGTCTCCGGCATTTTGAATACCGGTATTTTAATACAGAAAATGTTTTAATAAATTGGAACATTCTGCGGATTTAAAAGATAACTTTTCCTGTAAGAAAATTCTGCTGTGCAATAAGCGGGGGCTTGGCATCTCTGTATAGGACTATTTCGTAATCTACTTTTTAACCTTAAAAAAAGCAACGACAATTTTTCGGGTACAAAAAGTATTGCTAATTGTTCCATTTTTCATACAAGATACTGATTGTATAATATTGATAAATCTATGGTGATAAATTTCCAATAATTTTTCAAATCCCATTTATTTCATTAAAAATATAAATCTTTTATTCATTTAGTTTAAAATAAATGGTTTTTAACTAATTTCATGATACTTTTGAAATATCACTTTTCATTGGCCGTTTTTTTAAAGCATTTAGAAAATGGTTGTTGTTTTCAGTCAAATATAGTCTTTGGTCTTTCCGCATTATATTTTATTATTATTATTATTTATAAATGGTGGAGAAATATTCATACTTAATCCATAACGTACATAATATATGACTGTTATTACATAAGTCACCTTTTTATTATCATAAAAATTATGTTTGTACTGATTTTTATTAACTGAATAGGAAAAATTTTCTGCTTTGAGCAATAGATGTCCGCATTTCATTTATTTATTTATTTTAACAAAATTATTTGTATTTAGAAGAATTTTTATTTAAATAGGAAATCCAAATGTCGCTGTTAATAAAGAAGAAAGTTACAAAAAAAGTTACAAAACGAGTAGACGCATACTATCAAATATGGAAAAACGACGAATCCAAAAAAGACGTCGTATGAAATATCATCTTTTAAAGCAAAAAAACGAGGTCTGATTATCGAGCTTACTGATTACAAAATGTGCATTACATTAAAAAAAAAAAAAAGCTGCAAATATTGATTTTTTTTTTTTTTTTTTTTTTTTTTTTTTTTTTGTGCAGTTTTGGCTTTGATAATTGCGCGAGGTTGCAAAAAGATATAAGCGACTATGAATACACATTTGGTAAACGTTCATGCTCAGTTTTACAAATAAATATTTCACACCTATGTTGTATACACACCTAATTGGTGCCAAAATGGCGTTCAGTTGCCTAACATGCTGGTTATCATATAAATGTTATAATAAATTGTTTGTTCTAAAAGTATTATCATTTATTGATTGTTATTTCTTTTTTTTAATAACAGAAAATGTTTCGTTTATTCCTTTTTTTTTAAAATAAATAAATAACGTGTTATTATAGCATGCTATATGTATCTGGTAATCAAAACGATGTTTTCGCCTAATTGGTATAAAAAATCTCGCCAAACCCGGTGCTTATATCTCTAGTATATTATCTCAAGTATTTTATTTATGTATACTATAATTGTTTTTACATACCACATACTTCTTCTTGTATATAAAAATACGTAAGTGGCTCCTTTATGCAGTATAAATTGTATAAATCTTTAAAAAATAGCCCCCATTGCTCCTTTTTGGATCGAATTAAAAAAAATCAATATCTAATTCCAGTATTGCTCCCAGGTATGCATACATATTCCAAATTTCAAAGTTGTATGCCAACAGGAAATGGATGAAAAATGGAAAAAGATGTCACATATGCACCAGGGTACATAATTGGCGCCAAAATGGCATTATTTTACCTGAGATGGTAACCCGGCTTTATTTATTTATTATTTGTTTATTTACTTTCATTTCCTTTTTTTAAATTATATAAAATATTTCTTTTTATAGTTATTAATTATTATTATTATTTTATTTACTGTAAGTTCTTTTTGAAAATAGAAAATAATTTAAAAATGTGTATGTAAGCGTTATTTGAAAACGGAGTTTTCGCCAAATGGGCTTTGAAAAAAATTGCGCCAAATCTGATGCGCTTGTAGTATCCGTGCCGAAATATTAGTGACCAGAATTGACTTCCACACACAAACAAAATATAAGTTAAAAGAAAACATGCAATAAAAATAAATATAAAGGGAAAATGATGTCATAAAAGAAACTTTTAATTTAAAAACGTAATTGTTTCTAATTTTCACACGCGAAATATATAAAACATTCTTTTAGCGATCAAAAAATGCTATTAACAGATTATCACAAAATATCAAAATCAAAGTTTTTATGACATTTTTTTTTAATATAAAAAAATAACAGTTTTATTTTCCTGCATGATTATATTTTAAAATGTTTTATTGCATTCAATATTTCTGAGTGCGTAAATGATTACTATTTACTCCATGTACTGATTCGGTTATCTACGAAAATATCCAGCCTGTGAAAATCACGCTCACCAAATTTCTGTGACGTATGCAAATAAATTGTGCTTTTTTATTAGTTTTTTTAATATAACTTTTAAACTATTTGGAATTAATTTTTAAAAGTAGGTGCATTCACCAGATTACCTTCATAGGTACCTTCTGGTACAAACAGAATCGAAATCCGACAAGTACTTTTTGAGATTTGCTTGACGAAAGAATTTTTTTGATTTTTAATATCGTTACGTATCTCTGAGTATAAAGACTTCGCTTCGCTCAGACAATTAGAATCCCTTGGACTACAATGTAGCCAAACAGATGAAATAAAATAAATACTTACTCTTAATCTGTTGAATTGATTTTTTTTAGTCTTAGACTTGGATTTGCTTCTTGTTTTTGGACCATTTCTATCTTCTCCATCATGCTGATTTAAATGTTTCTGTAAATCTTCCGAGGTCGGAAAATTTTGGTGGCATTCAAAGCAAGACCAAGAATTTTGTTGCTCTTCTAAAACTAAAAATACCAAAAGATTTCTTTCTAAGTCAGTTAAATAATTTTTACAATAATGTTATTAAGAATTTTTATTAAAATTAAAACATGCACACACAGAAAAAAAAAAAAAAATTATTAATGAATTATTATTATTATTTTTAACTTCCATGTTTATAACATTTAACCTTCAAATGCTAAATGCTTTTTCCTTGAAATAAAAATATTCTATTCCTTAATAGACATAAAATACAGAAAAAAAAAAAAACCATTGAAAACTCTTATGTTTTTCAGCACTGTGAACTTTTTCAAATGGTTGCTAAATGGCAACACTATGCTGTTTTATTATATTTTTTGTTTGAAAATTATAAGCTTTTATATGCCAGGGGTCTGTCCAGGTTTTTTTTTTTCAGAGTCCTATTTTTATGAAATTAACTATTATTTTTGTGAATTATTTTTATTTTTGAGAATTATTTCTATTTTTGTGAAAAAAGTGCATTCACAAAATATTAGTTAATCCATTTCCACCAAGTCTTCGAGATTGGGTCATGTTTTAATTTTTCAGAAATAAACTAATATTTATATATTAATTATTATTAGTTTATAATTTAATATTATAAACTAATATTCAGAAATAAACTAATATTTTGTTATTTCATTACAAATTGAGATACAGTAGACTCCCTCAAATCCACAGAGCTTGGGACCAGAGGTAGTGCGGATTTTAGAATTTTGCAGATTTCTGGTAATTGCTTTGTTTACATATTTTAAACAGTAATTTGAATGCAATTAATAGTGCAATCGGAATTATAATGAATGCCTACAATATAAAAAAATATTAAAATAAGTAATAAACTAAAATAATAAAAATTTAGATAATTTTTAAAATGTTACTAAGCAAGATGCAGAGCAGTAAGTCTGTAAGTCTGTAAGTCATGTAAGTCTGTATTTTTGATTTTACGATTGCACATTGTGAGTTTGACGCTCTTTGCTGTTTTGTCTGAGCGCACTGTCCGCTTGCTCCTGCGTCTCGATGTATTATGATGATGTCACGGTAGGCGTTGATCCGCCCTCGCTTCTTCATTGTGCCGATTGCATCACATAAGGGCGTTCCGTTGCGCGCGTAAAACAAATTGAAATAATCCTTTTAAAATGATTTCTTTTAATTTGC
The DNA here is from genome assembly GCA_964019185.1 of Maratus speculifer. Lineage (NCBI taxonomy): Eukaryota > Metazoa > Arthropoda > Arachnida > Araneae > Salticidae > Maratus > Maratus speculifer. The sequence goes on from OZ025294.1 coordinate 218,280,787, forward strand.
CTGTTAAGAGAGTGACGAAATATTAATTCTCTAATCAATTTAAACTTAGCGTCCTTTTACTTTTGACTCCCCGTAGAATGCATTTAAATACTAAACGCGGTTAATTTTAAAACAGAATTAAGTCTGATGACAAGTTAAAGGAATGTAGATTGGAACGGTAGCCGCCGGCCGTGCCGTGCGCATTCGGCGAATCGCAAGAACAACTCGTAATATAATTTCGCCTGTTATAGAATTCTTACAGGTTTTCCCGTATTCATTTTAAATTAACTGATGGGCTGCTCCTTCAAGTGCATGTGGATTAAAATCTCTCCGAAGCATTTTCGCAGATCTTAGGGTCGGTGACCAAAGTTAATTTTCCTGACAAGAATATAATAAAGAAGTGGATGTTCTCTTCAAAGTCTGTCTTTTTTTTACGGCTTCTGTCTTCATTCTTCAGTCATCGTATCTCAAGTAAGAATTATCCAACTTTATGTTATTAATCTAGATTATCTTGATCTTAAAAATAACGATCACGTTAACAAACTTAACGACACAATGCAACAACACCTTTAACTTTTTTTTTAATGGCACAACTTCAGTGTTCAAATATTTACTGAAGTTTGATATTTTTTTTAATACATATATTTTTTAAAAGAAACCTGTACAGTAATTAAAATATACACCTATACAATATATTGTCAAGTTGGCGATGGAACTTTGTTTCCCCGATGATGCCCCCTGCGATTTTGAGGTATGTATGCAGAAATATAAACAAAAAAACAAATTGAAATAAGAAAAGAAACAAGTTGAATGTAGATTCTGCCATTGCAGAATTCAGTTTTGCCTCCGATTAGAAAAAAAAATAAAAAAAAATCGATAGAGGGCGACCCTGTTTAGAATGCAATGATCTAACTTCCTTTTTCTTTTGTTTATAGCAAACAGAACGGCATGAAATACCCAATTGATTAGCAGTTTCTCTCTGAGACATTGGAATTGCGGAATAATAAAGAGATACAATTTGACGTGCTACTTCTTCATTGACTAGATTCATCAAAAACGGATTTTTTCTTTAGTTTAAACGCTTTTTTATGGACTCTGAAAAAAAGGAAATGCATTTTAACAATAAAATTGTATGAATGTCTCATTTTAACTGCCAGATTACGAAACTAGTCATTGGGGGCCATCTTAATACTTACCCATCATGGATATGGATTATATAATATGTGAAAACTATTTATAAAATACATTGCAATTCCAAAACAAAATTTAAATGTATATTTAAATATTCTTAATATACATAGTAATGCTCCATTAATGAACTGCTGATGAACCCATTTCGACAAATTATGTAAAATACCAAACTACACAAGTAGTGCCGGATTGCATAAAAGAAACATCCTTATAACTCCATAAACAATAATCATATTAACTAACAGTTTACTGCGTCAGATTAAGCGTCTCATTTCCAGTTAAAACATATCTTTGAATTGAAATTTGAAGAAAACATAGGGTCATGAAAAATCGAAGAATGTGGAAAATAGGATTACAAATATCTCGGCAATTATTAATCCAACCGACTTCATTCTTGATGCAAAATTTGTGTTATTTTATTGCCTTTTACGTCCTTTCCTTAAAATAAAAAAATTGCAAATTTTTATGTACATTTCATCAGAATGAATTTTTTGAGAGTCTGAAAAAAATAGTTCCGGATAATCAAGGTTACCGATATTAAATAGGCTTTGTCCTATTCTTACTCACTTACAAAATTTTAAGTCTATCTCTATTTGTTCGTGAGATAGAGTGTTTACAGACAGACAGACGGACGGAATTTTTTCTTCTAAAAATGTGTTTTTCGGAATCTCCAGTATCTGAAACATGTAAATCTGTCAAAAAAAATTTTCCAATGTGTTCAAAATGATTGCAAGACTTACCCTATACTACATATGATAGGTAAGTAAAAGTGGGCCACAATTTTTGACACAACACTTTTTAGCTTGTCTGAAAGAAATAGCATCGGAGGCTAATAATATTCAAACAACAATTGCTTATTTTCGGACTCATTTTTAAATTCCTCTTTGCTCTCCAACGCATGCAGATTGACAATTTCTCTTTTTATATAATGTGCTATATTGACTGATTTTTTCCTTAAAGGCAGAATAAAATGCTGTCAAAGTGAACATTTTGAACTGAATTTTCCTTAAGAAAATTCTGATAAAACAAGCTCTTATAGAAAAATGAATGAAAAACTCTTCAAAAACAGCCAAATAAAGTTATTAAACTGAGTTTATCTTCCTAATCATATTTTATTTTTTGTTCGTGAAATTAGCACTTAACTTCGAAATCTATCTGCATCTGTGGGCAGAGCCGACAGGGACTTTTTCTAATATTTCCATTTTATATGTATTTTTCATTTTATGCATACATATTTTATTACATCAATTTCCCAAATTTAAGTTGATTTTTTTTTGAAAAATGCTTGTTACAGCAGGGATTGTTTAACTTTTTCGTCGTAATTTTGGTACAATTCAGCAATTACAAAATAATAATAATTTACATTCTCAATGGATTGGTCAATTTGTATGGTTAAAGGACAACCAGTAAGAAATTTTAGTAAGAGAAATATGGCACACAACCGAGTGGTTTTTGTGAAATCTTTTATAGCCATTTACACTCAAACACACATAAGAAGAATTATTATCAAAAAATTGGAACATTCATTTAAGCATTGTCTACACATACATTTATCTAAACAAAAAAGTAATTGTATAACCTCCTGTGACTCAAAAATTGCATTTTCAGGTAATCAGGCACTGGCATATAAAAAAATAAATAAATAAATAAAATTGCAAACTATCATTACCTTTTTTTTCTTCTTCATTCGGCTCTAAAACAGGCAATCCATACTTCTCAGCATAGGCAGGAGAATACCAAACTCTTAATTCATTTTTTGGATTTATTGAACGTACTGTATTAAAAAATAAATGTTGACCTTGTTGAACTAAAACTAGATTTTGTTCTTTGTGCGTATCAGCAGGTCTAACAAAGCGCATCCAGTTACTCATTGTTTCATCAGATGTATCCAAATATAAATGTAAGCCCTCGTGTTCAACCTAAATATGAAAAATGAAAGTTCTATTAATAAAATCAAAAATGGAATTATAGTAGTCACAGAATGAGAATAGCACAATTGCTTAGCTACTAACTGATGGATGTATAATATTTGGGACAGGAAGATGCACTATTTACTGAATTTATTTATAACTAGTAAATCTGCAGATCAGGAGCCTCAATGTCAGCTTTTCGCATTTTTTTTTTTTTTTTTTTTTTTTTTTTAAACACACTTAGCGTAATATTCAACTTCCTGGAAACTGTAATTTAAAATTTTCAAATTACGTAATTATTTATAAGAATGAAATAAGAATAAGAAATTTTCAGCCATCAAAAATGTTAAATTAAAGATTTAGTTATGTCAGGATATTCTGAAATTTTCATGATCTATTATTTTTGTTTTTTTATTATACCACAGTAGATTTCTTCAGGGGAGCTCCGCCCCCTGTAGTCTCATTAAATTTCTAACTTTCTATCAATCTGCTAATGGGTATCGTATATCTTGTATTTCTTTATACATTTTGATTTATAAGGATAAGTGACAGTTTTAATAAGCATTTTTCATTATCCTCATACTTCTAGATACCTGCCCACCAAAAACATCTAAATCTGATGTATCAGGAACTTTTGAAAGTGTAAACTCAGTAATCTAGGGTTTTACAATTTTGTTTCCGAAAAAAAGAAGTTTTGATTGCATTTTGTGGCCATTATCGGGGACTGACAGATAGACAGAAGAACAGACTGCCAGATGGAAAACAATAAATTTTGCGTCGCCAAAATAAGCCTTCATTGAAGTTTCGGCAATGACATTATTACTCATGAGTTATTGCTGTCCATGTTTCTTGTATTTTTAACGACTACTATAAAATACCTATTTTATTTCAATTATGACGTCAAATTTTACCAAGTGAAAAATTAAAAAAAAATTAAATTAAATTTATTCTTTTTTATTTCTTTTACTTTTAATTATGCCCCCATTTTTGACAGAAAAATTCTTATTAACGAAAGAAATTTCCGTGTTTAATATTTAACAAAGTACTATATTTATTTTTATTTTTATTCTGACGTCATTTTTATTTTTTCTTAGTTTAATTTTTCGAATGGAAATTGTTCAATTGAAACTTATCGCCCTTGAAAAATTATTCCAGATTTTGATTTTTTTTTGGCAACGATAGAGGAAATTTATTAAATTTTATCCAAAAAATCACTACTGATTCTGTATGAAAAAAGAAGGAAATTTTGAATTATTAATTTGAATTGAAATATCTGAATAAAATTAATAAAACATACCACATATTCTTTTCTGGGCTATGTTATATTTATACGCAAAGATACAAAGACATTAATTAATTCATCAGTTTTGACGTTGACTCAGGGTTGGGTTTTTGCCGGCAGAAAATAGTTTCTGCCATGCCAGTGTCAAAAAGTGGTTATAACCAGTTTTTACCGGCAGAAACTGGCAATAACTAGCAAAAACTCATTTTGTGACATAATCTGAGACTTTTTTAGTAGTATTAAATTGCTTATATACATTTTATTCAGAATAAATAATAAATAAATATTGTGAATAGTTTTAATTAAAAAATAAATAAATTTGTATTAGAATTTTATGGTTTTGAGTCTTTCACAAATATTCAGCCATATTATTTGCAGATAATTGAAAATCATAAAAATGATATTAAGGACATAGCAGTTGTTAAAATTATAAATAAATATCATGAATTATGAAAAAGTTAAATACTTATCACAAATGTTAAAATCTATTGTTGTTGTTTTAGATGAAACTAAAAAAGCAAGAAAATTGCTTTTTGATATTAAACTAATTTTTGTGACGTATGTAATAAACCTTTGTAGCAAAATAGATTCCTTTCCCAGAAACATATTTTCCCCCAAAAAGTCCTAGAAAATTTCTTGTCTTCTGTGGGTGGTCGCCTTTAAAAACAAATACTGGTGAAAATGAGAATTTTTTTAATTTACATCCTCAATAATGACATTAAAGGCAAGTAATGCTGGTCTTAAAAGAACATTTTCTAACTTTTCTTTCATTCAGAACAAATTAAAAAGTATTTAAGATTAAGAAAGGTTTGCAAAATTAATCCTATATTATGGAATACTCTTATATATTATTACCTTTTCACAGAAATAATTTTGTTCTTTTAATATAGTAAAAAAATTGTACAAGATATTTAATTAATTTTTGTCTGATATTTTTGTGTTACAATTATTGATTTATACTTTTACAAGAACCATTTTTCTTTGTATATAGCAGTAGATCATTTTTAAATTATCACAGTGTATTATTTATTTAAAAATGCTCTAAAAATAATATTAAAATATCATAGAATTTTTTTTATGTTTTTTTTAAACTTTTAAATAGAAATTCAACCGTAAACAATAATAAACTTGTACAGCATCAGATTACTATTATGAAAATTTATTTCTGTTTAAGTGACAGAAAATTATTATATAAACAAAATATATTTATATAATCCTTTTGAAACTTTTTGCTCCTTTGAATAACATTCATAAACTTTATTTTAATTTTTTAACTATGTTCTTTATACATTAAATACCTGTGTGAATTATGTATCATTGCAGGTTAAAGTTCTTATTAGTATTATTTCCTAGGTTTCTGCCAGTTTTTGCCACTTACTGGCAAAAACTAGTTTCTGCCGTGCCGGTTTTAACCGGTTATAACCACTGGTTTTAACCACCTCGGCAGAAGCTTGCCAGCCCTGCGTTGACTTCATTTAAATTTTTGTACACACATTCAAATTTATAACATTATAAAAATAAGGATTAGGATGAATGGTTACTTAGCAACCATTAAGAGAAAATAAAGAAAGTGAAATAAATACATTTGAAATAAGTAAATCTCTAAAGCAAATTAGCTTATATTATTTTAACACATTTATGAAAAATCTCCAAAATTTACAGTAATAATTTTAAAAATCTGACAAATGCGTAGACAAAATTTCAAAACAATAGGAATAATTTAACTGGTAAATTTTAGTATCCATTTATCGTTGAATTCCATTAATGAAATGTGTCATCTTCTCTCAAGGGAAAAAAAATGAAAATCATTGGATTTGCCATAAAAAAGCATTATTGCGCAAAATAAAATATCCTATATTTTCCGAACGAATGAATCAAATCTAACAAAAAACTATACAGCTTAATCCCAGTGCCTCACTAACATATCCACTTAATTTCAAGCCAATCGGATGAATTTTGCGTCAGTTATCGCGGAACAGACAGACTGACACCAAAAAATTTCGAGTCTCCAAAGTAAGCCTTCACTGGCGCTTCGGCAACAAGTAGTATTACCTGGTGTTGCTGTGTTTTTTGAGAAAATACAGAGAGAAAAAGAAAAAAAATATTTATTTCCCTATAGTTGCGATTTTGAGTTTTGAGCAAGTTCAAGTACACTGCCTAGTATTGAAATGTTGTATTAGTATATTTTTAACCTTCTCACCGCCAAGAATGGTTTTATCCGTTTAGTAGGCTGCAGATTTCACAGCAATAGATACATTTTCTATTGCAAATAAATCTACAGATATAATCTAGTTTTAAACAATTAAGTTATGATCAGTTCTATCTGGGCTTATATGCTTATATGTAATAAAAATTTTTATATGAGGGAGAGTCCAAAAAAAGTGTCCCTGTCAACTATGGACACTGGAATGTATGAAAGACAAAACATATATTGAAACATTAAAGATAAGATGCAACTTTACTTTCCTACATATGCGTCAAGTGAGTTGAGACATTTCCCATACTCTTCTATAAGCTTCAAAAAGACCTCCAGGAAAAAATCAGAACTTAGGACACGAAAGAAGTGTTGAGCCACTTGTGTGATTTCAGCATTGCTGCCAAAGCAAGTATTGCTTTAGTCAGTAGTGGCTGTGGAAGCCCGTCTAGGTCTCAGTCTGTCCAACATTTAATAATGCTGTTCACTGGATTGGCGGCACTATATCTGCACTTTTTGTTTCAACATCACATCTGGCCCATAGACTTCCTCAAAGGGGTATCAACAAGTGTTGGACAGGCCGAGACCTGGATGGGCATGCACGACTACTATAGACTAAAGCAATGATTGATTACAGCTTTGGAGACAATGCTGAAATCACACAAACCGTTCAACACTTCTTTCGTATGCAAAGAATTGAATTTTTAGTAGATGTCTTTTAGAAGCTTATAAAGGGATATGGCAAATGTCTCTATTCACTTGCCACTCATGTAAAAAAGTAAAGTTACACCTTATCTTTAATGTTTCTTTATATGTTTTGCCTTTCATACATATGTCTGTCCTCAGTCACCAGGAAAAACTTATTTTCGGACTCTCTCTCGTATCATTATGCAAAAAATATTTTTTTTATCATTAAAAAAAATTTCAGAGAAAACAACATTACAATTTTGCTCTTGTGCTCAGCAGTTAGGGGAGGGGTGCAACTGATAATTCCATTACCTTTTATATATTCATGTAAATTCAAAATCTTATGATAGTAAAGGGTAATATATTAATCTGCACTATAACAAAATTCCGAAAAGACAATTACTAAGTATCATTTTTTAAACTGCTTTTTTATTATTATTATTAAATATTCTCCCTTGCTGAATCAACATCTGAAATGGAAATAAAACATGCCGAATCCAGTTTTTGAGAGTAAATTTTCATTGCAAATGTGATACATTTAAAATAATAATATTTAGATAGATAAAAGTAGGAAAAAAAATTATAAAAACAGAGTATTTTTCATAAAAGTATGATAAAATAAAATGAAACAAAGAAAGAAAAGATACACGACTTTTGAATAGTCTATTTTTTATCCAATGAATATTGTGCAATGCCCCTCCCCCCTTTTCTTTGAATCAATATATATATTTGTATTTCATCTAATGAATATGGGAACACAAAATCTTTATGATCCATCTTTAGCTTACCTGCCTCCAGGTCAATGATTCCCAACCTTTTATTGTTTACATTCCATCAAAGCATCTGTAAAATCACCACACCCCTCCCTCACACTGTAAATTAAGGCTGCTTTTATTTTAAACGTGAACCCTATTCAAATGGTGGATGCGTAATAGAGCATTAACAATCATTCATTTAACTTTTAAAAAGGGTGAATTTGCTGTCATAAATGCATTTTTAAAATAATTCTTAAATGCAATGACGTTATACATCTTTGCTTTTGTGCCAAAAGAAATTTCATTGTATTTTTCAAAATTTACCTTAATGTTAAAGAAAAGTGTTATACAGTCTGCATTTTTATCTTCACAAAATACCTTGAAGTGAGATTTACAATTAACAATAGAATTGATAACATTCAGACATTTTATTATTTATTAAAAGTTCATGGAAAAGGTTTGGACTCTAATTTTGTTTCTATGTACAATAAAATACAAAATTTCCATTTTTTCTTTTAATTAATTTTAAATGGAAATTATTCCCCATGACAATATTCTTTCTCTGTTTTTTCTCCCTCAATATTGTTAATTGTCATCCCTGTATTAACTGATTTTAAAATTTAAAATGCATATGTTATGTAAATTTATTTATTGTGTAGAAAACCTGCAATAGAACCATATATGTTTACTAGTTACACTTTTCATTTTTTAAGGTTATTTAATATTTATAATTTTTTTTAATTTGGTAGTATCTTGTTTAGATATTTCACATACTTTTTAGATAAAATACGTTCAAGACAATCAGCTTTATACATACATTTAAGTAACTTCACTTATACGAGTTTCTTTGTGTGACATACAGCAGAACAAATAGAAATCTCACTCAATAAATAATCAAAAGCACTACAAAAAATCATAAGATGCAATATAAACCAGAAAAATTATAAAAAAAAATTAATTCCACAAAAGATGTCAAAATATTTAAAATGATTATTCAGGTAATTATTCTAATGTCAAGCTTTTGATTGGGAACATTAAATAAATAAATAAATAAATAAATAAATAAAGCAGGTTTTAAAAATTTTGCTTTTATTCTGTTTATTTTTAGTCTAAACTTTATATTGGGATATACAGTGGAGCATCGTTTATACGACGCCGAAGGGACTACCGAGAAACGTCGTATAAACGATAACGACGTATAATCGATTTTCACTTCCAAAATCAGAATTAATTTTGTTTTCACTTAATTTTAGTATTTAACGTGATGATTTGCATAAATTTTTAAATTAAACAAACCAAAATAAACAGTGAATCCTAAAAAACGGGGAGGGGGGAATTAGAAAGCAGTTTAAATATGCGTACCTTTAGTTATGTTTCACCGAAAGGTTCCTCATTTGCAGTACATCATTTCCTTTCCATTTAAAGTTAAAGATAAAAAACCCTGCATGCCAACTAAAAGTCGCCAATACTGATAACAGTCAGAAGGATAGTCTGTTTGCAACTTAAAACAGATCGGGAAAGCTGACCACCCCTGTAAAAAGAATAACCCCTACCAGTGTAATCTGTTACACGTAAGCTGATTTTTCAGACTAATCGAACACCAGCCCATATTTTTATAATGTGGAGTACATTTAAACACGCTCTTTGGTGTCATTCATAGCTGCCAAATTCCGCTCGTTCGTAAAATACACAAGAAAAATAAACAAAAATAAATCTATGCAAAATCGAAGAATCGACGTATAAACGATTTTGGACGTCGTATAAAAGATATATTTTTACATTAAAATGAATAGGAATGAATCGGGACCACATTAAAATGTCGTATAAATGTAAACGTCGTATAAGTGATCGTCGTATAAACGATACGTTACTGTATATCAAACATTACAATATTTCGTCACCCATAAGAATACAACTATTTCTTAGTTTAATAGATAAATATATAATAACTAAGCTACTTCTTTATTTATGGAAGGTGTTGGATTAACAACTGTAGTTTTTAAAAGTATTTATAAAAACATTACATTTTCAAAATACTGCATCAAAAGAATTATTGTAAAAATAACAAATTTATTACCAAATAAATAAAATTATCACTAGGAGGATCTTCTCTTTTAACAAGGATGCCTTCAATTGGTCCAAACTGAGTGCGTTTTGGAATGGTTTTTTTGGCAAAGACTCCATAAACTATGTTAAAACACAACAGAAAATACAAAGTAATTAATGAACATGCAGTCATGAAGTGCAACTCATGCAAATAAACAATGTGATGAGGGGGGGGGGGGGTAGTGGGATAAGTGTATACTTACTTCAAAGGCAAGTGCACAGTTGGCATGAAAGATCATAGCAACATGGTACAACCAAATTTTTTTTATATATACCATGGTGTTGCCGTTAGAGCTTACTTTAGTATTGTTTGTCATACTACAGCATTATTATTTGATTTTATAATTAAAATTTTTATATTATATTTATGTCTCAAAATTTCTTTGTTTGTAGATGTGATTTAAGTTATATGAAGACCCCCCCCCCTCTCTTACACACACACACACACACACACACACACACACACACACACACACACACACAGGTTGGTCTACCCTGTAAAGTGAGGAACCGTGTTTACACAATACGTTCTGAGTAACCTTAGAAATTGTGGTCAAAACCCTAAAAATGCAATTTACTGATACGTATTCACATTAATAAAAGCTATAACTATATTAAAAATTATATTTTTCTTGTAACATTATTTTTTATTAAATAAAACAGCAGGAGATGTTTTGCATGTATATCGAGTAACTGGTTCAGCTTACACACATGGCGTTGTGAGTAACATAGCCTCGAACTAAGATAATAAAAATTGTTACTCAGAAGAACGGTAATTTTTACCTGCTGTGTTTAGTGTTGATTGCTATAATGGACTAATAATAATGGATAATTCTCTTCCTCGTCACTATAAAATTTAAGACAAAAAAAAAAAAAAAAAAAAAAAGTTTATATGAATCTAGGAAAAAAAGTTATCGGAAAAAAGTGACATAAACTACGAAAGCGGAAAAAAAGTGACACGGGAAAAAGTTACCGGAAAAAAGTGACAAGGAAAAAAAGTTACAGGAAAAAAAGTGTCAAGGAATTGATTTTGGAGATTTATTATTGATTTTGGGGATTCATTGGTTAAGTATGAAAGGGGGATCGGGGGCAGACTCATAATTTAGGTAAATGGGTTTTTCATGCTGAATTAACTGTTTTGGTTCAATTTTTGGAAGGAAGTTCATATTGAAAAGACGCTTGCCTGATTTGTTTTGGGAAAAGATGATTACCTTCCTCCTACCCGCCCTAATTTGATAGATGGGTTTTTATGAAGAATTATCCATCGTGTGTCAAATTTTGGATATAGGTTCTTTCTGAAAAAGGCTTATGTATAGTAATATAGTATAATGCCTGAAGAGGTTTGGAAGTTTAATGATTAAGCATAGAGGGGTAACGGGGAAATAAACTCTCTTAAATTAAATTAATAGATTTTTACGTAGAATTATCCGATTTGTTTGGAATTTTGGACATAAGTTCATTATGATAAGACGTATCTCTGATTAGCTATGGGGTTCTTTTGCTTATTAATAAAAGAAGGGGAGGGCAATTATCTCGCCTCAAACTAGATAAATCGTTTTTTATGCAGAATTATCGGATGTATTTCAAATTTTAATTGAAATTCCTTTCGGATAAGGTGAATCCCTGAATAGTTTTAAGGGTTTAACAGCTAAGTATAGAAGGGGAATAGAATATAGGCCCCCGTCCTTAAATTGAATAAATTGCTTTTTACGCAGAATTATTGGATTTGCTTCATATTTTGGATTATAGGTTCATTATGATAAGGCGTATCCCTGATTAGATATGGGGTTCTATGCTAATTAAAAAAGGGGTCGGGTGATTATAACCCCCCTTCTTAAATTAGATAAATTGTTTTTTATGCGCACTTATCCGATGTATTTCATATTTATATACAAGTACTTTCTCATAAAGTGAATCGCGGAATAGTTTTAAAGGTTTAATTGCTAAGTATAGAGGGGGGAGGGGAACGCGGAATAACCCCCTTCAATTATATAAATGGCTTTTTACACAGAATTATCCGATTTGCTTCAATTTTGGATGTGGGTTCATTCTGATAAAGCGTATCTCTGATTAGTTATGAGGTTACTTAGCTAATTAAAAAGGGGGACGGGCGATTATTCCCCCTCCTAAATGAGATAAATTGTTCTTATGATGCATTTCAAATTTTGGGTACAGGTTCTTTCTGATAAAGTGAATCCCTGAATAGTTTTAAGGGTTTATGGCTAAGTATAGAGGGGGGGTGGAACGAAGGATACTCCCCTTAAATTAATTAAATGGCTTTTTATGCAGAATTATCCGATTTGCTTCAAATTTTGGATATAGGTTCATTATGATAAGGTGAATCCCTGATTAATTGTGGATTATCGACCGCCCCCCCCCCTCCATACTTAGCCATTATACCCTTAAAACAATTTAGGAATTCACTTTATCAGAAAGAACCTATATCCAAAAGTTGAAATAAATCGGATAGTTGTGCAAAAAATGTTGCACAATTTATAATATTTAATGAGCGGGGACAATCCCTCGCTATCCCTTTTTAATTAGCAAAGAACAACATAACTAATCAGGGATATGCCTTATTATAATGAATCTACATCCAAAATTTGGAGCAAATAGGGTAATTTTGCATAAAAAACGATTTATCTGGTTTGAGGCGAGATAATTGCCCCCCCCCCTTTATTAACCCATTAACTGCCAGATTTTTTTTTTTAATCTTTTTTCATATAAAGTAACTTTTTTGCCTGTAAACAAACACAAACAAGTAAATTTTACAATATAATAGAAAAATTCATGAAATTTATTAAATTGAAAATCAATCCCCATTTGGGGATCACGGTAGATCGCATGTGAAAGAAATGCGTAATTTTTTTATGAGTGCCATTGTATTACACATTCAACATGCAACCCTACATCACATTTTACACATTGTTTTCTAACATTTTTTTTACAAACAGCACACTTTCTTTGTTTACCTTCTAAAGTTCTTTCTAAATAATGTCCTTTAGAATTTTTTCTTACCTCATCTGGTACTCTTATCTGGGAACTTATACTATATGATGGTCTTCCACTATTTTTTGGATCCGATAGAGAATGTAAACTCAAGTAAAATCTTGCAACTTCTCTCCTGAAGTTTAGTAGTGGCATTTTTTTGTTAGCAATGTTGTATATTGTATGAGCATTAACTAGAGCCATATCCACAGCATTGGTAAAAATTGGAAAGTACCACTTCTTGCCTCTAATTTTCGTCCTATATTTTTGAATATTCCAGTCAAGTTTGTCGACACCACCCATGTTCTTATTGTAATTTGCAATAGCATTAGGTTGCGGAATCAGCACTTGTTTTTTCTCAGTTCTAGACCACCTTTGCACACGTCCCAAAGGTAAAACTTCCAGATGATTTGATAACATTTTCACAATGCTATTATCTTTCCATACAAGGCAAAATATTTCATTTATTTCATCATATCTGTAATCAAAAGCCCCACGAAATTCTTTCTTCATTTCCTTATCTGTTTTTATAGGGCATTTATTCATCCTATTACATCTGACCGTTCCTGTTGCAGGTATATTCCTCTCTTTTAAATTTTTCATCAAATCAAAACTAGTGAAAAAATTATCAAAATAAAAGCTGTGTTCTTCCGGTTTGTGTATGGTGGCAATTTTATTCAATATAACAGACATCCCTAATCCATGCGTATCTTTTTCTAAATTATTCGTTTGCTGCCCTTCATATATTTCAGCATTATAGCAATATCCTTTCACACCGCAACACATTGCCCATTGTTTGAAGCCAAAGCGAATGGGCTTGCCTCTAATAAATTGCCTCAGATAATGATGACCATAATAACGCACCATTTGTTCATCAATACACAAATTATATGAGAACACTCCAAATTGCTAAATCTTTTATTTAGTTCATCAAGAATTGGTCGTATTTTGAACAGTCTGTCCTTGTTTCCATTTATGTTTGGAATACTTGCATTGTTACAGAAGTGTAGGTTTCTTTTTATATCTATATAACGATTTTTTGTCATGCATTTTCTCACAATTTCAAGATTTATATCTTCATCTTCAGACCAGTACATCTGTTCTTGGGGTAAAGAGTGATATCCAGTTAAGAGTAAAAATCCAAAAAAATTTTTTATACAGTCTGCTGAAAGTGTAAACTGGTGACGATTATTTTGAGCAGCATAAGATACACTCTGTTGTACGATATAGTTTACTAATTCATCTGTAAAGAACATCTCAAAAACTTCTACTGGCGTTTTATCTTTAATTGCATTTATCATATTCATTTCACGTTGCTTGCATTCTTCTTCTCCATGGGTAGAAATGTTATATGATGCACTTTTTCTGTTCCACTTTGATATGGGTTTTTCTTTTTTAGGTTTCTTTTTTCTCGGAACTATAAATTCTTCATTACACTTACCACCATGTATTTCTAAAGAGCCTGGAACATCATTTGGAATGGTATCTTCTAGTATATTATCATCTATATCTTCCAAATCAGAAACTTCATCCGCTTTGTCTGGGGGCAGTTCAACTATATCTATTGTACCATCAGGTTCTTCCTCATCTATATCAATATCATTGTCCCAATATTCTTCAAGTTCTCTGTTTTAAATTTTTTTCGACTCATAATTATCCACTTAAAAAATTCAAAATCATTCACAAAAATACTAGCAGAACAATAATTTCGTTAAAAATCAAAATCCAACCAAGTTAGTTTTCACTAGTTCAAAGCTGATAACATTATCTCTAAGTGAAGCAACTTCTCGAGTCAAAGTTCATAGCTATCTGCTCTAAAAAAAGTCTAAACTTTTGCTGCCCAAAGAAAAGTAAAGAAAAGAAAAAAAAAAGGATTGAAGATGTCATTAGAACAGAATTTGTTTATCAAAGCACCTGCTCCTAACACCTGGTATTTCTTCCCAACCTTCCCTCCCCCCACGTGACCCATTGTATATATTTTCTTCTGTTATCAGAGGGTACATTCCACACTTACTAATAATGAACCTTTAAAAAAAATTCCAGGAACGTATTGCATTAGTGGAAAAACATATCCTGCTTGCAGTGTGAATAGTAAGTCCTTTTACATTGCAACAACCGTGAGCCCCAAATGGGGATCAGTGTATTTTGGATATAAAAAATCAAAAAAGAAAAAAAAATTACTCCATTTTGATATTATGCTATTTAGGACACATGTACAAATAAATCCTATGGTAAAAAATATTTCATTTCAAATTTGCATATTAGATATTCATAAGGTAAATCCATAAAAGTGAAAAAGAGTTACTTTCGAGCAAACTTTGAAAGAAAAAGTTAAATATACTAATAAATATTTTAATCACACCTAACATTTTGACCATACATTAAGAAACAACTATTCTGTAAACATATACCATGAAAAATAAACAAAAACTTTGAAATTAGGGGAGAGCAAGATCAAAATATTAATGATCCCCAAATGGGGATCACGGCAGGGAATGGGTTAATAAGCAAAAGAAAACCATAACTAGTGAGAGATAGGTCTTATCATAATGAATTTATGTCCAAAATTTCAAGTAAATCGGATAATCGTGCGTGAAAAACTATTAATTTAATTTAAGAGAGGTTATTCCCACGTTCCCCTCTATGCTTAACTATTAAACTCTCAAATCTCTTCAGGTATTATATACAATATATATAAGCCTTATCAGAAAGAACCTATTTTCAAAATTTGACACACGTTGGATAATTCTAAATAAAAATCCATTTATCTAATTTAGGGTGAATTGGGTGGGGGGAGGGGGTAATCATCCCTTCCCAAAACTAATCAGGCAAGCGTGTTTTCAGTATGAACGTATATTTAAAAATTGAACCAAAACAGTTAATTCAGCATGAAAAGCCCATTTACCTAAATTATGAGCCTCCCCCCGATCCCCCTTTCATACTTAACCAATGAATTCCTAAAATCAATAATACAAATCCCTAAAATCATTTCCTTGTCACTTTTTTTCCTGTAACTTCTTTTCCTTGTCACTTTTTTTTCGTGTCACTTTTCTCCCGCTTTTGTAGTTTATGTCACTTTTTTCTGATAACTTTTTTTTCGGTCACTTTTTTTCCGTTTACCCGCTTGAATATATATATATATTCGCACAAAATTGCAATATCCGTCTTTGTTTGCATTCAGCGAGAGTTGAGGAAATGTTCATTTTCTGTTGTTCTAGACCTTTGCTCAACAATGCGATTCATATATAATAAAAAATATTTTAAAAACAATATAATACTATGTTTTTATAATAAAATTTTAATTAACTCATTATTCTAATGATATAGCTTGTCTTTTGCATAGGTAGATGGGAGATACTGGAAAGAGAGAATGGATAGGGGACCATATTCTTTTCCTAAATGTTTAAAAATATCGCAATTTTGGTCACTATTAACTAATTTTAATCATTTATACCTTTTAAAGAGAATTCTGATTACACTCATTAGAAGGTAAACAGCAGGCACCTCGCAGCTCTGCCTCGCATGCCCCTGCATCAGTCGGGCATTGCTGAAGATAGCTCACGAGGATACAAAAATTTAGAACTCAAAATAACGATAGTCTCAAAATAATTATTTCTCTTCTGAGCTTTAGAAATGGATTGAAGGGAATAATAATTTTAAAGCACCAAGACACTGGAAGTTTACTGGTTGATCCAATAACAGTAGGAACTTTGCTCATATCATTATATGTCTTCTTTCCGTAGAACGTGGATTATAAAAGTAAATATTGATAATATTAATTGCTAAAAATTGTTTCATAAAGGACTTTTTTTGGCTTATTGAGCAAAAGGTTGGTTGTATTTACTAATTATGACGATCAATTTTCAACTCGAGGAAGAGGGGGAGCGCCCTCCTGAGAGAACTTAACCCCTATTTACGCATGGAAATTCAAAGTTTGAAGAAAACCACGAAAATCTCCGAACGACTAGGCCGACGGGCGCGACTGGGTTCGAAACCAGCACCTTCCGTCTTTACCATTTTCAAAGGCTGAACCACTGGAATGAGCTGAAGGTTATAACAAAATATGCACTAAATTCATTAAATGCAAATTATATTTAGTTGCAAAGAAAAAGAAAAGAAAAACTTTTTTTTGAAAAAAAAAAAAAAAAAAAAAAAATCAAACAATCTGGATCTTGTAAAACAATTACTCTCAAAGAAACTAGCATAGCAATGCAAGAAATTACTATCGATTGAAAGCATGTTATTTTT
Organism: Maratus speculifer; assembly: GCA_964019185.1. NCBI lineage: Eukaryota > Metazoa > Arthropoda > Arachnida > Araneae > Salticidae > Maratus > Maratus speculifer. The sequence goes on from OZ025294.1 coordinate 218,298,127, forward strand.
TTCGATTAATAAAATTTATTTGTCATAAGAGTACATGTTCTTTTCGTGACAGATTTTTCTTTCTTTTTTCTTTTCTTTTCTTTTTTTTTATTATAACAAAATTGCGATTTCTAAAAGTGAATTATGTAAATGAATGTTAGTATAATGAAATGATTTTTAATACCATTTATTCATTTCTAAAAATTTTATTAAAATATCATTAAAAAATCCATTAAATTTTACGATTTAATTGAATCTCATGAATATTTATCATTACGATTTCTAATTCTTAAACTTTATTAAAATTAATTATATTTCATAGTATTTTTTATGCTTTTCATATGTTTATAATTCAAAATATTAAACATTTTGCGACAACTCTATTGAAATGGAAAATTGCTGGTAGCAAATTTAAATTTCATTATAAACGTCCACTATTATAGTATAATTTAAAAGAATCCAAATATTTTAAGTATTCAAAAAAAAAAAAAAAAAAGTTTGAAGTTTATATCAGAATAGACTATATATATATTTTTAATAAAATCTATTTTACTGTAATAATAAAAAAAAATATTAATATCAAAATAAAGTTTGTATTAAAAAATATTTATTTGTATGAAAAAAAAAAAAAAAAAAAAAAAAATCTGTAAAAAGTATAGAATACCAATTAAATTAAAAAGAAATTAAACGAAAGTTAGTTTTAAAGTTTTTATTAGTAAAGTAACATTAACAAAGCTATTATTATGTAAGCAAATACATAATTTAAGGTAAAATTATAATTAATTTTACCAAAATAACTGAAGGATGCTAGTATATTGTTTGTTTTGAAATACAAAGTTTAAATTTCAAATCATTTAAAATTTGTTTTGCGTAATTATAGTTCAGTTGAATTACTTGTATAGTATTAAAACAGCTGACATGTTTTAATATGACAAATTAAAGAAAATTTTGCAGAATTCCTGACTGAAGTAAAGAGGTTTCATTGTACGTAAAATTTAAATATATGTTTTTAAAATAAATATGATAGAATTTATAAACAATGCATAAGGGATCATTAATTTAAATTATTATGTAAATTTAAAATTTACATATAAACTGAAACATAATCTTTTGATTTAAAAAGTATTTAAGCTAATGGAATTTTTACTGGCGCTATTTCATCATCCTAATAAAAAAAAAAGTTACTTAGATTGCTTATTGTGATCTACACAGATATATATTGCATGCGTGTGTGAAAATCGTTCTTTTCCATATGTTTCAAAACAGAAACGAGCCGAAATCAGCTTTACAAATACAAGTTTCTCACCCATGTATTGACATCAAAAAGCATTTGCGACACAAAAGCTTTCTACTGCACTGCCCAACCTACTGGACAAAGGGGTAAAGATTACACGTCACTGAAAAAAGGGGTGAGAAATATCTTCCCTGGGGTTTTTAGTGAACAAGCTCTTATTGAAAGGAATTTCTCTGTTCCGAACTTTTTTGAGGGAGAAAACTGAATTTAGTTTTTCCGCAAAATGCTTTTCCATCTTCAACAGCTCGAATTTTTCTGATACAATTTCAGACACATTTTTCAAAGTAGAAACATGAAACTTGCTGAGAGTATTTTTGAAGAGACGTATGAGGTGCCATGTGATGTCATTTTGTGCTCAATTCATTAGAATTTGATTTATAAACAATTATCTTCTCAGTATGACTCATTTTTTCGCCCACAGATCTTCCGCTTAGGAAAAATCTATTCAAAATGCCGTTTTTGATTGCTTTTTTGCAATGTTTTTTGCATTTATCCAAGAATCGACAATTACAGCACCTTGAGTACTTTCTGAATAAGACAATTTCCAAGTTTGATGCATATGAGAGCATGCATGCATATGATGCATATGCAAAAATGAATTTAAAAATAAATCGGAAAATAAGCAGATTGAATCGAAAAATAAGCAGATTGAATCGAAATACACCCTTAAAGGGTTAAAGTCTGAAATAAAATACTATAGTCTTTTATACTAAACTAGATGAATCACAGAAAAAATCTCCCCGGAAAAAATCACCCCGGTAAAAATCTCCCCCGGAAAAAATCTCCCCGGTAAAAATCTCCCCACAAAGAAAGGTAACCGAAAAATAAGGCTTTTTTAAATTAAGATTGAAAAAGCCCACACATATGAATAACAAAGATTTGATGACTTTGATTATGGCAATTATAATTTCAAGTCAATCACGTGCTAATCACGTGTATTTGTACTGGAAACAATTATGGCATTATATGCATATTGTTAGAATTTATGCATATTGAATTAATAGTAAAACCTCCATATGAAATAAGGTCCTACTTCCATGATTATCGCAAGGGCAACGAGGAAGCTGCCCCAGCTACCCAAACTCAAATTTTGGATTTTTTTTAAAATTATTATTATTATTATTAATGCAAATTGTAGCTACAAAGACAGTTTGGATGCCCTCATTTGAGTCTTCACTTCAGATATTGAATATTGTTATTCAGTCTTTGATAACTCATTACTTATTAGGATACAAACCTACATTTCATTTCGTATCATTTTTAAATTCGATTTTTATTTGTGTAATATGTAATAGAAATGGTAAACGGAAAAAAAGTGACCGGAAAAAAAGTTATCGGAAAAAAGTGACATAAACTGCAAAAGCGGAAAAAAAGTGACACGGAAAAAAAGTGACGCGGAAAAAAAGTGACAAGGAGACAATAGAAATGAATAAGGAAAAAACTCTTAAACAGTGAAACTTTTTTTTTTTTTAATCGGGTCGCACAAAATAAGAGGATAGGGAGGAAACAGAGATATGAATGTTAAGACTGTTTTTAGATACAAAAGGACAAATCTATGACATAAGTTTTAATTTGTTTTTGTTCGGAAATTCATGAAACTAGCAGGTATTGATGTTCAGAAACTAAATCTAATTACTAACTCATTTTTTTTTTTTTTTTTTTTTTTTTTTTTTTTTTAACCCGATAGATTTTTTAGAAAATAATATCAAAAGGGGCGTTTTGAATTAAATTTCCTCGCGAAAGATGAATAACCACACAAACAGGGGTAAAAACGTGTTTGTCACGTGATCAAAATCTTTTATATCTCAATCTTTTTCGTTATCTATCTTTTGAGGTGAGGGAGGGGTTGATTTTAGGGGAGGTAGCAAAAAAATATGTGATAAAATCTAGAGATGTTTGGGAAAGTCGGATTTTCTGTGTGTGAAAGGAGGGGGGGAAGGGCTAATTTAAAAGAAAATGTAATTTATTGATTTTTTCACCTCTCTTCATCAACAGCTTACATATATAAGTAAAGTTGCTTCTGTCTTCATATATATCTTTTAAATTAATAATAATTAAATTTAAATTTTTAATTATTTTTTTAATTTTTAATTTACACAAATTTTATGCGAGCAAAATAAAACAATAATAAATGCGTTCATCTGGGGGAAAAAATCGAATTCGTAAAGGCTGTGACGTTTCTTCGATAAAATACGGTATGTAACCATCGATGGATAACATATAGTATATCAGCGTAACAATTTGGTGGAAGAATCTGAAATTTTATTAAGAAATGAGATTATGAAATTTTTATGAAATTTTTTTATTATTTTACTATGAAATTTTATTATTTATTATTTTGTGATTTATTTTTTAATTCATTACTTTCTTCTATCGTCAATAGAAGAAAGTATTGTAATCGATTTTTTTTTTTTTTTTTTTTTTTTTTTGAGTTCCAGTTTTTGACGGATTTACATGTTTTAGGGGTCAGAGATTCCAAAAAACATGTTTTAACAAAATGTCTACCTGTGTGTGTGTCCGTATGTCGCCATTCAACCATCAAAAAGTGTATGAAGATATGCATAGAATTGAACCAAATTTTTTGTGAATGTTTTTGGCTGTGGCAAGAAAGTCCTCCTTCAGTTTTGAAATATTCCGCCAGAAGGGGGCGCTGCAATCGCGATTTATGTGCCATTTTCAATGTTGTACCGACCAAAAGTATATGAAGTTATGCATCGAATTGAACCAATTTTTTTGTGTATGTGTATGACTATGGCTAGTTGGTCCTCCCTGAATTTGAAAAGAATCCGCCGGAAGGGGACGCTGCAATCGCGATGTTTGTGCCATTTTCAATATTGTACCGACGAAAAGTATATGAAGTTATGCATCGAATTAAACCAAATTTATTGTGTAAGTGCATGGCTATGGCTAGTTGGTCCACCCTGAATTTGAAAAAAATCCGCCAGAAGGGGGCGCTGCAATAGCGAATTTTATGCCATTTACAATACTGCACCACCTAAAAGTGTATGAAATTATGGCTAGAACTGAACTAAATTTTTTGTACATGATTATTTTTTGGTAAGGCAAGTAGGTCCTCCCTGAATTTGAAAAAAAATTCTGCCTATCATTCTGTTGTCCATCGGCTCGTGCAGAGACGGAAATTCGTTTTTACTCCGATTAATTGACTGAAGAAGAAATTTAAGATGAAAATCAAAATTCGTATGGTATTGAATTAAAATTATTAAAGCAATGAAATAAGTAATTAAAAAAATATTAAAATGTACGTATGAGATTGAACAAAGTTTTGAGTTTGGCACATCCAACTTGTTTTTGCTTTCGAAAGCGTCAAACTGGCAAATTCTCTTATTTAGACACTGCACAATGTGCCGTGCTTGACGATTCTTTGATAAATGCAGAAAACTTTGCAAAAAGATGCTTTCAAACTGGACATTTTGAACGGAATGTTTCGAAGCATGAGATCTGGGAACAAAAAAAAAAAAAAAAAAAAAAAAAAAAAAAATAGTCATATTGAGAAAATAATTGTTTATAAATCAAAAAAAAAAAAAAAAAAAAAAAAAACCACGGCATTTTTTATATTTTTTTCAAAAATCCCCTCAGCAAGTTTAATGTTTTTACTTTTAAAAATCAGCCTGAAAATGTATCCGAATATTTCGAACGGTTGAGGGTGGAAAAATGATCAATAAACGTAATGTGTACAGTAAAACCTCCATAATAAACACTTTAAAATACTAAAAATAACAAGAGAGATTTTTAAGTGTGGTCTTTTTTATGACTCAGACTTTGTGTAAAAGCTACTGTAATGCTTAGAATTAATTTTTTTTTTTTTTTTTTTTTTTTTTTTTTTTTTTGTGTTTAATTCTATCACTGTAATCCAATTTTAGTTAACAATGTTTTAATTCTTTCATAAAAAATAAAAGGCTAATTAATGCTTCTTTCGAATACGAAGTGATTCAGAAATTATTTATAATATATATTCTTTAAAAGCAAAGTGACGGATAGTTATGAAAAAATGAAAATTAATTAAAATTCCATCGAAATTTAAATAACAATAAATACAATATGTTCATATCAATGTCCATAGCATTCTAATTAATTACAGTAAAATGTTATATAATACGATAAATTTTAATCAAATAAAAACTAATTATCAGGAGAATTTACATGTGTCCAACTGAGAATATTTTAAATTTTATATAACTTTAAAACACATCAATTTGAATCACATACTATTGAAGAACATATAAAATATAAATCAATATTAAAAAATGCTCCAGTTCATGATAAACAAAAAGAAAAAGAAAAAAAGAAACGAAGAAGAAGTGAAAAAAAATTTAGCTGGGAAAAAAAAAAAAAAAAAAAAATATTAACTATGTATAACACGCATTGAAAATAATGATTATCCACAATTATTCAAATAAATCACAAAGTCATCTAGATAAGATAGTTATTAGGTTATAATGTATTAAGTAAATTGAAATAATGTAATCACCTCAGTAGATTATTAAAAACTAATAGCCAAGATAGTATGATAGTATGATGTATACTCTCTGTAATACAGAGACAATACAGACCTGTCTCTGATACAGAACCATGAAATTTCACGCTGTGCCTCTCTTGTTGCAGAGTCAGGATTATTTGATTTTTTAAAGATAGCTGTAATAACAAGTGGAAACCCACCAAATTAACTTAACAATATGCTGTTTACAAAATCATCTGCAATTACTCTAATTCAAATATTATAATACACATTAATTTAGCTATAAATTACAAGTAAATTTAATTCTTTATTTAAATCACAACAAGTATTTATAAAACTAATAAATCTATTTTATGATTCCCAAAATCAATATAAAAATCATGAATTTATATCAAGAAATTTCAAAGTCGTTAAAGATTAATAAATTATCAATTAGATTCCAAAAAACTTATAAATGAATCTCTATTAAATGATATTCAAAAAATTAGATTTTTTGTCCTGATCAATCAATTAATCTTATAATATATGTTTCATAATATGAACAATAAAAAGACTTTTTTCACGCAGTAAGTTATTACTAGAATTAGTTTATAAATAGTAAAATGTTTGCATACACATATTGAATTTTAATAAAAATAGAAAAATATTGAATATGAATTTAAAACTTTTCATTTTAAAGGTAACGTATGCGCAGAAATAAATATTTTTCTAAATTTGATATTCTTTTTTCAGTTATTCATTTTCTTTAACAGTCAAAATTATTATTGATTTTTAAATTAATTTTGAATTAAAACTCTCATTAAAGCACAATTTATTCCCCGCTACTCAAACGTTATAATGTTCCCTGAAAAATACAAATAAAAAATTCTTTAGCTGAAGCTTTTGTGACAAATCGCGAGGTTTTGGGGTATTCCAACATTTATTTGCATTCCTAGGTGCATTTAGTTTCATTGATACACATTACAAAGCCATTTTCTCTCTTCAATTACAAAAAGATAGAAACGAAGCACATATTTTTATTCTAATGATCATTCTATTTATGTGATATAGCTTGTCAAAATAACAATACAACTTTACACAGGGGCGTTCTGACCCAGTGTGCAAAGTGTGCGGCACACACAGGCGCCGAAGCAGTAAAGGCGCCAAAACATTTCAGTTGAGAAGCAAACATTAAAAAAATATATATATCCTTAATTTATTCATACTAAAATGTATTATACAGAGGCGGATTACCCATTAGGCTGAGTAGGCTGAAGCCTAGAGGCCCGGAAGAAAAAGGGGCCTCGATGCTACGATTTTTTTTTTTCAGATTTTTCCTTCATATATCAGCTCTAGAAAGGCCGCTTTTAACTTTTTTTTTACTAATTTGTTTTCAGGTGTTTTTTAATAAAGTTATTTTTACTTTCGAAACCGGTTTCAAAAAGTAGAACTATCCTAATAAAAATAATAATAAAATGTTCAACTATACTAAAAAAGTACAAAACGCATTTGTAGAGAAGACCTCATCTATCCAATGCAAAAATCGCTTAAAAATATTGAAATGCAAACGAGATGTTTAAAAAAATTTCTACCGTAGTATTAACATTAAGTTTGTTATGGTTTATTTTATGTCGGCCGATTATATACACGTGATATATAGGTCCTAAAGGATGAGGTGTCCTCCTTGGGGGGGGGGGGGGGGCTTTCTAAGGGAACCTAACCCGTGTTCAAGCAAGGAATAACATTAAAGATTGGGTGTTCTTGCTTGAAGCAACTGCTTAAGAGGCTACACTAGACATAGAAAACACGGGAACGCTAATGTTAATCCTATAGGGCAGTTCTTTGAAAATTTCACGCATGCATTTTAATATTTTTGATTGAATATTTTTGTGAAGAATAACTGAGGACGATCCCTAACCGGGCTCGTTTTTACTTTTTGAATTTTGGTTTCACATAAAAAAAAAAAAAAAAAAAAATATTTTAACTTTTAGAACCGATTTAAACTGGTTCTGAAAGCAAAACTATCACGTACAAAAAAAGAAAAAAAACTTACAAAAAAAAAAAAAAAAAAAAAACCTTACAAAAAAAAAAAAAAAAAGTAAAAACTAGCGTGATTATAGATCGTCTTAAGCTATCCTATGAAAAAAAAATTCGTTCAAAAATATTAAAATGCGTGCGAGAAATCTGCAAAGAACTGCCCGTAGGATTAGCATTAACATTGGTGTGATAGAAACCGCTGATGATAGAAAAATTCTTTCAACTATAAAAACACGTATAATTTAAATAGAGCTTTTGTTTTATATGTTGCTGCATATGTGTATTACAATATGAAATTTTATTTTTTATATGGCCCCAATTTTTTCTTTTTTTTTGTGCCAGAAAATAGAAAAATGTATTGCTTTGAAGACCAGGGGAGGGGAGAGGAGGTTGTTCACAAAAAAATCTAGCCTAGGGGCCCGGGAGGTAGTTAATCCGCTTCTGGTATTATATTTTCTTGGCAGCTGGATTATCTTTTGTAGATTTACCTTATACGAATTATTTATAAATATTTATTTCTTTCTTTAAAATTTTATTTTATTCTAATTATGAATCCTCTAATAAATCATTTAGACAAGACCTGCAAAACCTTTATGAACAGAGGCGCACCTCATATAGTTATAAATAATAAAAGGCGCCGTAATTCACATAGCAGAAAATATGCAACACTATTACCTCACTGCGGTGGAAAAGCATAATATACAGTTTTAATACCACAGGAGCTAAATTTAACTTGTTTTATTATTATTATGTATAAGAAACAATTGTCCCTTTACTTCAGAATTTATTATAAATAATAAGAAAATTACTATTCGGAAATACTGGTAAAAGTTAACGTCTTATATGAAGCGCGTATATCTCACGCTGATAGCTATAAGTCCCCTATGATTCAGAAACTATTTTAAAATAATTTGCACCAATAATTTAATTCAGAATACATTTAAAATTAGATTTTCAGAGGGCAATCTATCTTCAAAAGTTAGCGTTTTCCCTTGCGATAGTCATGGAACTAGGACCTTATTTCATATGGAGGTTTTACTATTAAACAATATGCATATAATGCCGTAATTGTTTCCAGTACAAATACACGTGATTAGCACATGATTTACTTGAAATTATAATTGCCATAATCAAAGTCATCAAATCTTTGTTATTCATATGTGTGGGCTTTTTCAATCTTAATTAAAAAAGCCTTATTTTTCGGTTACCTTTCTTTGTGGGGAGATTTTTTCCGGGGGAGATTTTTACCTGGGAGATTTTTACCGGGGTGATTTTTTCCGGGGCGATTTTTAACGAAAATGAAAAGACATCATTTATATTTCGCCTATTTTAGAAAGCAAATTTAGATAAATATACAGCATATCTGACTTTCTTTATACTTCATTTTTACTATTTCACTAATAAATTTAAAAACAAATTCGGATTGAATTTTTTTTTGTCATTGAAAAAGTAAAAATGAATAATAAAGAGTTCAATAATTTTCAGTAGATGTACATACTGTGTCTGCCTCCCCCCTTTTTTTTCACGTTCCAAATTTATTTGTGTATTCTTCATATATTATAAAAATTGTGTTTAATTTTTCATTAGATTTAATTTGTGTTTTACCAACTTACTTTACATTACAAGTATATTCAAAACTTTAAAACTGGTAATTTAATAACAATTTTGATTTATTTAAGAATTTTAAACTTATTAAACTGATATAATCATTTTCTAATTATTATAATTATGTATGTGAATATGTATTGATATGCGATAATAAAGTGAAGTTGGAAAATAAACGGAAGAAAATAATTTTTTCCATAAAATGATTAAATGAATGAAAAATGAATTAAACTTTATAAACATGAATATTTTGAAAAAAAAAATAAATAAAAATACATATCAATGCAGAAATATACAAAAACTAATTATTTCACATTATGTTATTATTTTCCTCTTTCTAATTAATTAAATAACTAATCAGTATTTTCAACTGAATATTCCTTGCTTAGTTTGCATTCTCATGAACTTTCTGTATAATGACTTAATGTATCCTGTATTTTCAATTAACAAAAACCAAATGAAAAAGAAACAATTTTTGAAATACACAGAGATAGCAAAGAGAATTTAGTTGTAAAATTCCAAAAATTTCCCTTCTTATTGTGCTGTCCGGAAATGTTAACCCCATCCATCAAAGAACCACACCTCCAGTCTCCGAACCCCAACTTACGGGTGAACGGAAATCTTTCCAGCTAGACGGGGCGAGCTATTACGGGACTCGGGGCATTGGGAGGTTTCGGCTATTATGGGATTCAAAGAGTTAATACTTGTAAATATCGTACATTTTCAATTTTTATACGATCGTATAGAGAAAAAAATTACTTTTAAATGCAATTGGTTTGAAAGCTGTAACTCAATTTATATTTGAGAAATTGATTTTTTTGTAGTATTTAGCACCAATTTTGTAATTGTGGCAACAACAGTATTCCATTTCTTTTAAAAGTAAAAGCAATGGAGTAATTAGAAAACAACAAAAAACACAAACAGATGATATTAAAATTAATATTTTAATTAAAATAATAATCTTTTTCAAAATTCTATGATTTGCTGTGTGACAACAGGTATTCAGCTATAAGTACACAAAATTTGAACTCTCTAGCATTTGTAGTTTTCGTGTACCGACTGTGTGACGGACAGACAGACAGACAACGGACAGAGACGAATAGAGTTTCGTCAGATGAACGAAACCCTAAAAATGAAGCAAAAGTATATGATGATTTGTTGAAATGACGGACATTTTGTCAAAAATCACTTTTTAAACTAAATTTACTTTAAGCGATAAATAATTTTATGCCCTTTCATAATTTGGTGAACGAGAAGAATAATCGCCTCCAGACTGGAATTTTACGACAAACAACTACAGGTACTCACTGTCGTTCAAGACATGTTATTCATTTTTTATGCAGAAAAAATTAAGCATATAATTGAAAATAAGTAAAAATAATATAAAAATACGCAGGTGATATCTCTTTTCTTTTGTCATTAAAAAGTAATAAAAGTCACGTGAGAAGACAGTTCCCTTAAGAGTCCTTCACGCACATTCATTTATGAAAATCCTTAGAAAAAAATTCTTCTTAATATCTCGTTTGCAATTCCGTATTTTTAAATGATTTATTTATTTATTTATTTGTATTTGATGGCCAAGATTAATCTCCAAAGAAGCTGTCTTTTTTTAAATATTCGACTATTTTTCAGAATTTTTTTCTGTCAGTATACCGCAATTTTCAAAACCGGCTCCGAAAGTGTTAGTATCAAAAGAGAAAAAAAGTAAGCAAAAAAAAGTAAGCAAAATAGGAAAAATAAAAAATTGCTTATCTATTGAAGAACGCCAGCCATAAATGCCAAAAATGAAAAAAAAAAATAGAATAATAATATTGAAACGCAAACAACATATTAAAAAAATCTTCATGAAGATTAGCTGTTTCAAGTGCGTGTTTTCGCATGAATTAAGTACATGAGAGTAAGTTAGGAGAACAGATACTGGTAATATGGAAATTTTTATGGAAAGCAGTAACAATAAGCATGCAAAGGACCTCCGTAGGAATGTTGAAAAACTGCTGAGACTGAGAGTAGGAAAAAGTGAAACTATAATTGCTGGAATATATAGAAATGCTTGTAGCAAAGAAATAATGCAACAAATTTTTCCAAGTAAAGTGTTTATCGTTTTTGTCTACATTGTTGCCGAAAGTTAATCAGCGAACAGACTTTGAAATGGCAACATTAGTATTAAAAAATTATCTGGAATGATGCAAATATGCAATTTTTCAGAAATATTATTTTCTTCTCTACTTCAACACTAAAAGAAACGTGTATGGTAAAAATTACTTGATAACAGAGTTAAAAAAAATGCACTTCACTCAATTGAAAGCACCAGATTCATAACATTAAACCAATAGGCAGGTTGTTTTCAGATTTCTCGTTTAAATTTGAATATTTTCAAAGAATTTCTTTTGCATAGGACACCTTTAGTCAATATTCAATGTGATTATTTTTTACTTTTTCGATGTAGATTGCATTTTTTTTTTTTTTTTTTTTTTTTTTTTTTTTTTAAATACATTGAAAATTTTTTTTTCTCTAGTTTGAAACAAATTTTTGTGTTTAGTAGCTGCCACCATAAAAAATAAATAAATAAATAAATAAAAATAAAAATAAACATGTTGGAGATAGCAAACCAAATATCTGAACTCATATTGCGAAAGTTTGAAATTTTACGATACAGATGAAGAGACATACATAAAACAAAGTGATATTATTAGTAAATTATCGAAACCAGTGAAAAATAGTTCTGTTTGATATTAAAAAACAGTAACATTTTTCAAAGATTTATTGAAAAATCGTGTTTGTTTTTCTATGGAATATCCATTTAACTTTTATACTTAGTACCTAAAGAAAAGTACATAAGTACTTATTTAATTATTAAGTTCATTGTATAAGTAAATCTAATAATTTCATATCATGTGCTTACTGATATTTTTTGCATGAAAATATCATATGGTCTATCATTAATTACTATGTATTATTATGAAAATTATCAGTGGTTAGCTTTATTTTCCATTAATCTGAATTCATTAATTTAATAATTTTTTTAAATAAAAATAGTGAAATATAAACGCTATATAACAAAAATAACCTGAATATAGTTAACATGACAGACACACATTATTTGTTAAGGACTAGATAAAGCTTTTGAACGTTATTATTATTATTATTATTATTATTATTATTATTATTATTATTATTATTACTATTATTTTGCTAATTTAAACACAGCAGTGATGTGAATACCGTCCACTGGTCAGCAGTTATTTAGACATCTGTGGGTGCTCTGCTTGAAGAAAAGGAAAAACATTAATTTAAATAGTTCCATGCTTAATAAATTCATTTAAATGGTTCAGAAATAGTTCCAGTCTCATTTCGCAATATAAAAATAAAAGCAAACGTGGCCGTCTTCTAGAGTGAAATTGGTTACAGGATCACTTCACAAAAAGTGCATTTGGACATGGCAAAATTGCCTGTAATAAATATGAAACAAGTTGGAAATTGCACTGAAGCGTAGCAAATTAGGTGCGTTCGTACGATAACGAAGTTTTAAAAATATTACTTTCATATATCAATCTCATAAAATTGTAAATAGTGAATTACAATTAAAACGCTCATCAAACAATGTTCTCCCTATACCATTATGTAATGGAATACTTTTGTGTGGCCTTGTAAATCAATGACAAATGTTCTTTGCACCACAAATTATGTAAGATGTGTATTATAATATGCAATTTATAGTTGCATATAAATTTTATTAAGTTCGCATGAGTGTAACACGATTAAAATGCATTTGAAACATTTTTTCCCATTGACCATAATGTAACGGAATACTTTTGATTGTCCCTGTAATTGACACATTCATCCGATTTTCATAAAATTTGAAATAACTCGACAAATTTATGTAATAATTATGTATTTTAAATTTCAAACGATTCCGTTGGGTAGTTTTTGCGTTGTTATATGCGGACAGACGGACGGACTGAACGACCACTATAGGTGCTACGTATTATATAATTACGAACGCACCTAATAACTCGACAAAATTATGTAATAATTATGTATTTTAAATTTGAAACGTACAGAATATATTTGAAAAATTTTCCCCATTGACCATAATGTAATTGAATACTTTTGATTGCCCCTGTAATTGATCTATGCACACGATTATCAAAAGATTTGAAATAACTCGACAGAATTATGTAATAATTGCATATTTTAAATTTCAAACGATTAAAATGCATTTGAAACTTTTTTCCCCATTGACCGTAATGTAATGGAATAATTTTGATTGCCCGTGTAATTGATCTATGCATCCGAGTTTCATAAAATTTGAAATGACTCGACAAAATTATGTAATAATTATGTATTTTAAATTTCAAACGATTCGGTTGAGTAGTTTTTGCGTTGTTATATGCGGACAGACGGACGGACAGACAGACGGACGGACAGACGGATGGACTGAACGACCACTATAGGTGTAGTATACGTATTATATAATTACGAACGCACCTAAAAAAGAAATAAAAAGGTTAGAAGTAAACAGAATAAAAAGACAGGAAAAAAAAAAAAAAAACAGAAAATGGATCATAAAAAAGTGAAATGATGCAATTTGTGTTTTCTATGAGAGTGCTTTTTCTTCGGACAAATGTGGTGGTGGAAATTCTGGATTCAAAGTTAAAAATAAAATATGTAACTAGAACGATTGCATCGACCATAAACATGATTATTATGCTTGGTTTTTTTCAAATAAAACCAGTGTCATTTCACGCAGCAACCTTATTTTTTCCCGTTAAAAACAATTCAAGAAACATAATATAGAAAAAAGATTGTCAAATAAAAATAAAAAAAAAAAATTCGTAAGGGTGAACTTAAAAATACATTTCTTTTAATTTTAGGTACTATATTTTCAGAGATATAGACGAAAATTAAGTGCGGAAATATGTCCCCCCCCCCTTCTTTTTCTAAATCTGTTGAAACTAAAATAATGAAAAAATTAGAGATTCTAGACTCTAATTTATGTGCTTCAGGAAAACTATAGCGATTACCATAGAATACATAGATTTTGAAAAAAGCGCATTTTTTCGTTATACACAAATTTCGATTTGCGGTCATTCAGCAAAGATTTTCAGGAGCGCTGGTATAATCTGGTATAAAATTGAAAGTGTTTGATGTTTAGAAATTTAAAAATTTGAAATAGCAAAAACTGCAAGACCGAAATTTCATTTAAAATTTCAAAGTGTTGTAATTCATAAAATGATGTATGCGTTACGCACATAAACGTTTGGCCTTTATAATATAGATTGTAAGAGTTCTCCTCGAAATTTATAAACTTACAAACACAAAACGCTAAAGCATGTTATTTACAGATATGATATTTAATTGCCTTAAATTTTAGTAACGTTTCAGTTATTCTTATACATTGAATTACATGCTGAATTATAAGCGCTTGTTGTCTGATGAAAATTTATAGCATTATAACATCTGAAAATTCAGTTTAGAGCACTTTATAGAAATTTAGTTCAAATTCTAAATGCTTTTAAACAGCATTTTGCGAAAGATTGCTTTTAATGAAAATTGGAAATATCCTTTGATTTCATACTTTCTAAATATCAGTATATGTCATTCTCATGTAATAGCCATGCAAGTACAAACAAATATGAATTCTGGAGAGTAACCAGTTTGGATTTGAAGACAATCTTAAGGCTGCTCTCAAATTTAAAGAAGCTTTTTTCTAACACATTTCCGAATTCAATTTTGCTCGAAAACACATTAAATCAGAAGTTGTTGTAATTCAGAATTCAGTAGAATGTTGTTTCATTTCATGGTAAACGCATATAAAAATTTTTTATTTTTATAAAGTTATAGAAATTATTATTATTATTATTTATTCATTTATTTACCACATTTAAGCACTAGTAAAACTTTCTCTGTGTCCTAATATGTAAAAGAATAAAAGTTTCACTTTTGTACAATTAAAACTTACCGAGTTATGAAATGCTTTTTATCTATGAGTTACAAAATAATAATAATAATAAAAATAATAATAAATTTATGGAATACCTTGAAAGAATTAACAAAATTTGGGGCACCGGTTCCATTTAAAATGGAAATCCTCTGCAAAAATTGTAATCCACTACTTGAGAAATTATGATTAATTTTCTTTCTTTATTTATTTTGTATATATAATACTGAGTATCTTGTAAGATGTATTACGAACGCAGACCAGATGTTTATAAGTACTGTGACTATTGTCGCCAAGAGTTACCATGCTTCTATTTGCACACAGAAGAGTTTGTAGGTAAAAAATCATTAAGGTATTCCTCAATGTAATGATACTACCCCTCGAGCACAGATCATAGAGATATGGTCGAAGCTGTAAGCGCAGTTTATGATCTCCTCCTATCGTAGGCGCACTTTTTGTACACCCGTACATCAAGTATCTATCGTTTACCCCATAATTTTTTCAAGAATGGGGTAGCTGCGACATGTATCAGGAGAATCTGAACTATCTAAAATCCAGTTACTCCCAAAATTATAAATAATTTTTATGAATTTCTCTTACTACGGAAATTAATTAATTTCTTTTTTTTCCCTTCAAATTATGAAAATTATATAATGCCGTTAAAAATCACATAATAAAATTAAGAAAAAAAATAAATAAATAAAATTTAAAAATAAACATGTTGGGGATAGCAAACCAAATTTCTGAACTCATATTGCGAAAGTTTGAAATTTTACGATACAGATAAAGAGATTACTTCATAAAACAAAGTGATATTATTAGTAAATTATCGAAACCAGTGAAAAATAGTTCTGTTTGATATTAAAAAACAGTAACATTTTTCAAAGATTTATTGAAAAATCGTGTTTGTTTTTCTATGGAATATCCATTTAACTTTTATACTTAGTACCTAAAGAAAAGTACATGAGTACTTATTTAATTATTAAGTTCATTGTATAAGTAAATCTAATAATTTCATATCATGTGCTTACTGATATTTTTTACATGAAAATATCATATGGTCTATCATTAATGCTCTCATTTTACATTTAAGAGAAATTAATGCTATTAATACAATTATTTTTTTAAAGTACCACCAAAAAATATTAATCCATAATATGATATCAGTTACAAATTTATCTACAATTGTTCCTTTAATTCACATTTATTCTTATATTTTTGATTAAAAAAATA
This sequence comes from Maratus speculifer, assembly GCA_964019185.1. NCBI lineage: Eukaryota > Metazoa > Arthropoda > Arachnida > Araneae > Salticidae > Maratus > Maratus speculifer. The sequence goes on from OZ025294.1 coordinate 218,314,672, forward strand.
TTCAAATTAGTGGCTGCAGACCACGCTGCGATTTTACACAATACTCAATTCTTGTAAGTGATCCCCCCCCCCCCTCCTTTCAGTTTTTACCATAATAGCTCTGTGTTTTTATTATTAGATAAAATATTGTATGATCTAGTAACTTAGCTTGTAGTGTCTACAGATGGACAGAAGAACGCATTATCGAGTAATTAAGATAGTTGAGTGTAGAAACATACCAATGAGTAACGTAAATGTGTACGAATGGATAGAAAATGGCATTATCGAGTAACTGAGATAATTGTGTGTAGGAACAAGTGAAATACATTATCATTGAGTAACTGTATTGTTGTGCATACAGGCAGAAGATTGCATTATCGAGTAACTGATATAACTGTGTTCTAGGAACTGGTGAAATACATTACCATTGAGTAATCTATATTGCTGTGCATTCAGGTTGTTGATTGCATTATCGAGTAACTTAGAAAACTGTGTAAAGAGTAAAAAAAAATACAGCGAGTCTTCGAGTAACTCTACTCAGTAATCAAAGAAAGGAAACATTTTTATTTGATATTTATGTGTAGATGATCAAAGTGATATTTTTTAGAGTCAAGTACGTCATGCATTATTTTTTATACTTTCATTTCACAGTAAAGGTGTTATGAAATGGTAATTTGAGTTTATTTCAAAATTGATCTAAAAGGCGATTCTTTTAATATATTAAATGAAGGCTTCTTTTAATTGGACATATTTTGAGACCGAATTTTTACCCATACGGAATGCAATATAATATAGCGAGATATTGTATATTTTGTAAATACGCCCGGTGCAATTACCCATGTAAATTAAAAGCTTTTATTGACTTTTTTTCATGGTAATACTTTCATCACTTTACTGTTTTTGAAAATGCTAATTTTATTTATTTATATTTATTTATTTATTTTTGTGTTTGAGATAGAGATTTAAACACTTCTAATTAATCTGCGCATGGGATAAGCCCTCGAGCTATTTATTAAGTATATAAAGATGCGTTAGATTTCATAGTTTTTCACTTTATAATTTAGTAAAGAAATTTATATGAAATGTAATATTATATGAATCTAAAAACCGACGAGCAGTCTCGTGTAATACATATTTTAAAAGCTCATAGGGAAAAAAAGAAAAAATATTAGTGTTTAAAAATGTAGCAGGAATTTTTTAAAAATGCCATTTTTAGAAAGATTTTCACAATTTTAATTAATAATGTAGATTGTTGGTTTATTTTATTAATTCACTGTTAAGTGAACATTAAAAGTAGGTCAGTTCACCGTTTAATCCATATTTTCAAAAATAAACAAAATTATTGAAAAGATACACGGTCCGCTGAAGAGATATTAATCTTATCGCTATTTTTTTTTTAATTTTCTTAATTACACTACCAACCAAATATTAATATATATTTCACATTATCTACAGCTTTTAAATTTTGATAAAATTATTCATCATAAAAGTAAAGACAATCCAACAATTTGATAAACTGCTTGTCGAAATTCTTGTAAATAAACCAACCTTCCCGACATCTTTTTACAGTAATACCTTTGTATTTTTATAACTAGGTCAATTATTGTATTATCGAATAATTAAACTTCTTGTGTGTGCTGAACATAGCTTTATCGAGTAACGGAGATATTTGTGTGTAGGAATTGACAAAATACCGCATCATCGAGTAACTTATATTTCCTTATACATACGGGTAGAATATTGCACAATTGAGTAACCAATAATGCTGTGTACCAATATGGGCTAATATTCGCACAATCGAGTAACTTATATTGTTGTGTACATATGGTAGAAGATTGCACGATCGAGTAACTGAAGTGGCTGTGTAGAATATGACAAAATACCGCATCTTCGAGTAACCTTAGCTTACTTGGTAGAAAGCCACTACATCTTTAAAAGTTTTGGGGTTCGAGGCTATCAAAATACACTCCATAAGATGGCGCTGAAACTAGTGGCAAATAAAATGTTACACACGGTGTGTATTCATGACGGCAATAAATCGCTTCTCCGAGTAACCTCAAAAAACGGCAGATTTAGCATCCTGGTTATTGAAAACGCGTAATTCGGGTCTCAGACACTCCGAGTAACCTCCAAAAGTTACTCGAAGCGTCTGAGGTTACTCACTCTGTTGGTGTTTAAACCGACGAAGTTACTCATTTTACAGGGTAGACCAGCGCGCGCGCGCGCGCACGCACACACACACACACACACACACACACACACACACACACACACACACACACACACACACACACACACACACACATACACACACACACACACACACACACACACACACACACACACACACACACACACACACACATATATATAGTGAATGAATATTATATATATATAACCATTATATAATACTACAATTCAACATCTACATTGAGTATAGACTAACCCAATATAACAAACTTAAACATGACAAAACAATCAAATGGAATTAGCAATATTGGAACAATTACAAATAAAATTGGAGATTGTGGTACATTGCTCGTTTTCAAGGGCAATGCCATGCAGTCACAAAAAATTATGATTAATTTCTGTGACAGAAATCAGGAAAGTTCTAATGCATAATTTCTACAAAAACTATGATTCATTTCTGAGGTAGAAATCAGGAAATTTCTAATGCATCATTTCTACAATTGCCCGATTAATCATAACCAAAAAACTTATGTCAAAAAACCAGGACATGTAAAACTATATATACAATCTGAATCACATAACGAAAATCATGATCACAAATTGTTTTGACCATTAAAAACTGAAATTAAAATGAGAAAAACTTATATTATACTAAGTTGCCAATACTTATATATACACTTAATCTATATATGAAAGGATAAAAAAGTAAACCCCTTTCAAAAAAACTTTAAAATTAAAATTCAATATTTTAAAATCCCATCTAATATTCTTTAACTTTAATCTAGATCCTTAAAGATATTTTCAGCTGTATTACTTTCAGATATCATTTTTTTTTTTTAACACTCTTTAAGATGAAAAGGCTGACTTAAACAAAATTTTCAGTTTTTATGGTGGGTAAAAATGAGCCCCAGTCGCTACCTTTCCAATGACATGATGTACAGAACTTATTTAACTAATTAACCTTTTGAGATCTGATAGTTGAATTTTCTACCACTTAATTTTAATTCTGAAATGTCACAACGGCACCAGAAAAATTGACCAAATTTATTTGAAGAAGGTTTTATGCATTTTTTTCATGTATATCGTTAACCGATTTTTTCTTTGCAAAATGCTAGTACTGATGAGACATTTGGAATTTTCGAGAAATTTACCCATGAGATATAAAAGGATTAAATTGAATCAACTCCCATTCTTATAATATTGCAACCTAGTGGGAAAAATTTCAATTACAGCATTTAAATAGAGAGGAGCACCAATTTCGAGTGGCTCTTCTACCCCCAAAAATTACCAAGTGGCATAATGTCCAGCCTTTGATCATTTTAGAATCCCAAACTTCAACCAACACAAATGTGGTTTTTAAAAGATATTGTGTATATTAAAAGAATAATAAGCCAGGTCCCAAGAACTAAATGTCAATGTTGACTTACACCTTAAACACAATTACAAAGAAATACACAAACCACACAAAAAAGCCAACCAGTAAAAAAAGTTCTGAGAATGGGTTGGTATTTATACAATGCAATGCTGGAGAGCCAACAGCCGACGAATAGCATTTCATTGCAAATACGTAAGCGAGCCTTACATATATTAAGCATAATTATATATATAGTACTTAATATTGCTCATTTAGTATTTTCTCATTTTTTCACCTATTTTTTGTGCTTTTATGTTAGATAGCTGAAATTTTGCTATTTTTTTTTAGCTTATTATAATTTATGAAGGATGAAATCAAACATATGAGAAATCATAGTAATTTGGACTTGAAAATTCTCTTACAGATTATCAAATATAAATATAAAAATTTTGGATAAAATATCATAAACTGTATAAGTTTAATCTTTTTTAATTTTCCCCTTCCATTTATGTATGATGGATTATAATGTTGTTTGTATATATGTATATATATATAATTAAAATGCAGTTTTTCTTCATATAAATAAAATAAAATTTTGATTATAGTCAGTTGCTATCTGATGATGCTGAATTCAGGGCTTCCAATCTCCTTGAATACAAATGGGTAGTTTTAATGAATCATGTGTAGTCAATAACATTTTCTTAAACTATCAAACACATTAAAATAGATGAGATTTCACAAATTAAAATGCAAAATTTATTTATAATTTCCATGTGTAATAATCATGAAAACTTAAATGAAAAATAAAATCTGAAATTGAAATTTTGTTTTGAGTAATTTTTTCCATTTCAACAAAGACCACACAAAATATAATTTTAGACAAAGTATCAAATGAATTCTTAACTCTATTTTTCTATTTCATGTAATAAAATATGGCAAAATACCTTTTTAAAAAGCATAATAAATTCCATGATGGGGAATTTATGTTAATATTAACATACTAAAAACTACAAGAAAAGAAAATAAGACAAAAGTATTTTACAGGTGAACATTTTAATTTTTCATAAAGCTATTTATCCACAGATATATTTGAATCAGAAATGCTCTTTTTACCATTTTTTTATTGAACATAACATGCCACTAAATGCAGTTTAAAATACAAGCCATATATTTAGAGGGATGTTGATAGATTCAAAAACTGCCAACAAATATATGCTTGCAAAAAAAACCCAGCCATTTTGAAATGCATGGCAAATAAAAACTGATCTGATATTGTTGCTACTTTTATTTTAAATGTATGCCACTTTCAAATACAAGAGATGGCAGCACTGAAAAGAAGCAAAATATGCTGTGTGCATGGTTGTCATTGGAAGATTGCAGTGAGAATTCACTACAAAGGATTGTTTTTCAATGCTGAATAAAAAACAATGGATGACAAAAATTTAAATCGAAAGAATTGTGAAGTATTTCGATGTGACAATGCAAGGGTTATTCTGGGGCATTTAAATGGGAGATGTTTCACATATTAAAAATGTTAACACGAAATTATATGTCCAACACTGATTGTGCCATTTATAGCATAACTGCACCTGAAAAGCTACATTGTGATATAGATCCATCAATGTAATATTCCATATTTAATTGTAGATATTTATTACTATTTTCATACAAGTTCAAAATGAAATATATATATATATTCATGGTGTATCCAAAGTGGCTGGTGTAAAATGGATGACGAAAGCACTATACAAAAAACATTGGAAAAATCTAGACCTACATCCAGCAGTGGATAGAAAACGGTTGATGATGATGATGACCAAATTGATTGCCAAAAATTGTGGATTGCAGGTTTACAAAATCTTGAAATGTGGCTCAACTCATTGGCTATCATGGTTAAAAATACCATATTTTTTATTTATAATCTGCAGATTAAACAATTCTGCTTGAATCCAGAAAATTTATTTAGCAATTGAATAAAATATTTATGGCAATCTAATAAGTTGCATTCCTTTTGAAAAAAATTTCTAGGTCAATAAATGATTGTTTGGTCCATGGATTTATATGCCAAAAATTATGGTATTAAACAGACTGCTTTTGCAATTGGATGCAACAGTACAGTTTTTCAGTGAAAATCTTTTTTTTATTTAATCTTTTCATGCATTTTTTTTTGTGATAGTTTGATAAAATTTGCATTCTTTTTGCGATATTTTGGCGAAATTCACGTATTTCATCAATTTTTCGACAAAAATCAGTTATTTTTCCTGATTTTTTGACAAAATTTGTATTTTTATTAATGATTTTTTAGTGAAAATTTGCGTGTTTTTTGCAAATGTTTTCTAAAATTTGTATTTTCGATTTTTTGATGAAAATCACATTTTTCTTAAAACCTTTTCTGAAAATTGCATTTTTTGTAATACTTTTCCAAAATTTGAGATCTTTTTGCCAAAAATCGCTTATTTTTCACACCATTGCAAAAATTGTGCTTTTTCAATTTTTTTGACAAATCACTTTTTTTGTGATCCATTGTCGAAAATTGTATTTGTTTTTTGCAATCCTTTTCCGAAAATAATGATCTTTTGCAGAAACTTCTTTTTGTGTTATTTTTTGTAGAAATTAACATGTTTTTCGCTATTTTTTGCTGAGAAATTTGCATTTTTTTTCTAATCTTTTGATGAAATTCACTTTTTTTTCTCCTTTCAATCTTTTAACGGAAATCACATTCTTTGCGATTCTTTGACAGAAGTGTGCATTTTTTTTGTAATCTTTTGAGGAAGTTCACGTCATTTCCTGGAACTTTGACAGCATTTTTTACTTGATATTTTAATTCAATTTTTTGTTTTTTGCAAGCTTTTGAAGAAATTAGTGTTTTTTCCTGATTCTTAGACAAAAATTAGGGTTTTTTTTTTTTTTTTTTTTTTTTTTTAATGACTGATTAATGAAATTTGATGGTATTTTTAGGAACATACTGTGAAAAGTACAATTTTTTTTCTGTGATGCTTGGCTTAATGCCAAACATTCAGAAAATTTAACATAAAGAGCTGCTAACAGCATCAAAAAACAGATTTTATAGACCTAATAATGAAAAAACAGACCAATAAGCAAAAAACGGGACCAGTTTTTCCAAAACAGACTTAGTGGGAGTGCTGAAATTTTCAGCCTTGTATATGTGATAGATTTCGCTAGCCATCATGGGTACACAGGCAGAGTGAAACTTTCTTTTATTAGTATAAGTAAATATTTTATGCAAATGAAAAAAAAAATATATATTTTTTTTAAATTGAAGAAAATGCAGGAAAATTAAACTATAAATGAATATCAATATAAGTAAAAATAACAAATTTATTATTTATAAAATGTCATCTAATATTTCAATTTAGAAGCATGATAGTATTACCTGGCTCTCCTTCATTGTTTACAGTAATTTTATTTACAAACAGATAGGAAGCTGGTAAACTAGCCCAAGCACGGCTTAGTACAGGTTTATCAAATATAAGCTGGATCCTATGCTGAGTACATTCTTTATCATAAAAAGCACCACAATCTTCACACCCTAAAGTAATAACAGTTAAAATAAAATTAAAATTCCTTAATATATGGATTCTAAATAAGCATGTTAATTAAAAGAATTTTTCATACAGCAAATATATATACTTACAATTATCTACTCTTTTTTTTTTTTTTTTTTTTTTTTTTTTTAATAGATATAAAAAAATAACAGGTGTATATTTCTACCATTTTTTGAATAAACAGCAGTAGAATAGCATGAACATTGTTGTGTTGTGGATGAACAGCTCTTTCTAAAACTGCCAAATTTACACAAATTGGACATGATAAAACTAGACCCGAATTTATGTATTCCAAACACTTATTTTTTAAATTCATACATAGATTTTTAAAAACTTTGTTTTATATATTTTTTAAAACTTTCTTCTTCTTGCAAATAATGTTAGTAAAATCAAAAGTTTCTAGCATGATTTTTTTTATTTTTTATCAAGTTCTGTTTCTGTAACCCTTTCTTTGAATGAATTGAGATCATTTTTTTTTATAAGCAATTTCAGCCTACAATTTTCCTTAGATATTACATATATATATGATGTTTGCCAACTTAAAAAAGAAATGAAGAAATAATTATTTATAAACTTTTAATTAAAGATGGGAAATATAGTTTATGTAAAATATTTTGGGTAAAAGGCTTGGTTAATAGTAACTGGTAGAAAGATAACAGTCAACTACATTATAATATAGTACATTACAAGCTATATTACAAGGAATAAGCCTTACAGGAATAAGTTTTTTTTTTTTTTTTTTTTTTTTTTCTCACTAATAAATAATTTTGAATTGATTTTAATTATTTCTTAAGTTGCACAATATGCTCACTTTTACAGTGACATTGATATAGAAAAAGCTTCATAATGAAAAAACTCAATAGTATAAATGTTTGCATTGCATATAGGGGATAAAAAAGTAGATATGAAACAATTAGGGGACGAAAGGGTTAAGTGTGTACTTTTAAGATTTGATGATTTTATATACCCTTTTAAGTCATAGAGTTAAAAAAACAAGTACCAAAAATAACTATAACACCTTTATTTTCTAATTGCTATTTTATTATTATTATTGTTTTAAAATGCATGTATTACTTTAAAAGAAAAATTATAAAATTACCATTTTGCCCACCTAGGTTGGGTTAAAGTGACTAGCATAGGTAAATGAACAAATTACATCAATTCAGAATGTATATTTAATCAACACAAGCTAAAGTATTAGACATTAAAAGTAATCTTTAGTAATGCTTTAAGCATTAAATCATGTCTATATAATAAAACCCAGTATAATGCATAGTGCGCCAAATCATTTTTTCCCTCCAAAAACTGTCATTGGAATTCATGCTCCCTCTGAGGCTGGTATATCGTCTGTGTGCATCTGAAGCATGATAATAGAAACAGAAATTTGCCAACAAAAAAGAAAAAAAACTTTTTTCGGGGAGGGGGGTAAAAATAGTAATAATATTAATTATTAGTATTATTTCAATAGTTGTAGCAAACTTTTTAAATTATGCTGTTTTATTGCATATTTGTTAAAATTTTGTTTTATTAACATTTTTAACCGTCCAAGGGTTTTCATGTATTTTTATAACAATGCTTATAAATTGCAAGATATTTATATTAATTAAACATAGTTTGATGCTATAATATCTTTAATATCACTTCTTTCTATCTATGATTCAAAATAACATTCCATTTAAAATATTTTTGTCTGCAGCCATTTGAACATGATTTCTAGAAACAGAAAAAGCCGGGCAAGACGGTTAAAGGGTTAAGAAATCGTAATTTTGTTATGATATATTAGCCACGAAGTCTGGTTTACCCAGAAGTATATTAGTTATCATATATAATACAGTAAAACCTCCATAACGGACACCTCTATTTAACGGACATTCCGAATAGCGGACACTTTATTCGGCGATAAAGGATAAAATATTTTTCAAACAGAAAAAAAGTAAAAAAGCCTTTGAATTTATTAGGACAACGTGTCACAAATTTTGTGATCACAGTTAAATGCAGATAAAGAGCTGGGGAAAATTCACCCCCCCCCCCCCCCCAACGTTCAGTGCTAAATTCAGGAGGTTGCCCGGGAGAAATAGTCGCCTAGACTATTGAAATGTCATCTAAGAACATTTTGAGATTTTTATGCTTTTAAAGATCAAAAAGTGCAATCTCTCCCTCCTCCCCGGAACATTACAATGACCAAAACATCACAAAGAAAAACAAATTACATGTAATCGCACACAAAAATAAATTTTTGTAACAGATTTTTTTCACAATAATATAATAAACAGTGGATCAAAATGTGCACAACTTTATTTCCATTTTATTGCTTAAAAAATATTTTTAATTTCTGAATAATTATATAATACAGGTTTTTGGACATATAAAAGTAAATTAATGAAACATTAAGCATTTCTTAGCGGTTTTTGAATCTGAGGTTTTCCCAATAGCGGACACCTCTGAATAGCGGACAATTTCTGTGTACCCGAGGTGTCCATTATTTAGAGGTTTTTACTGTAATGTAGAATATACCCAGAAGTATTGTAAATGCTAATTGTGTCTTTATTAGAACATAAACTAACCAAACTTTGCTCATCTAAAACACTTTCATATTGTCAATTATTTTTATAAGTTTTTTCAAATTTATGTAAAAATCACAATTTTTACACACTGTCCTAGAATGGGCATTTACTCTAGTTAAAAGATAAAGTAAACAGAAAGAGTATCATTATGACGAATGGAGGAACAAAGTGCTGCCAGCAGACCAGCTAACTTAAAGTTTATTAAACAGTAAGTGAGAAATCTAATACAATGGATATAAAAATAAAATTCAGATTGCAGACCCACCCTCCCCCTTGATGTAAGAAAGGGAAGAATTAGGGTCATAAATATGAAATTTTGTGCTACAAATCCAGGACATTCATATACCTTGTATGTTGTTCAGTATGTTGCATGTGTGTATGCGCACAGAAAAAAAGAAGTTGACATCAGAAATATCACATATGATAATTACAATAGTCAGAACTTCAACTCACAGTGGCGATTACTTCGCAGATCTCGCCTTGGTCTTGAATATTCAGACTGGACAATATCAGTAGAGTCTGTAATGGAGGTTGAAGGAATAGAATAACTTGAAGAATTTTCTGATAACTCTTCAGGACTCCTAGTTGAATCAGGGTGAGTAGCACTGCTGACTGTAGCACAACTGTGTAGCTCATCCACAGAATTATGAATACCAGTAGAGACTGAAATTATTTTTAAACATCTAATAAAATAAAACCAATTTAAAAAAAACAACAAAGTTTTAAAATTCAAATGATGTGAGCTGTATTGTTTTTCAAAGAAAGTTATTACAGCTAACCAAGAAAAAAATTCTTTATTTCAAATTTAAACCCAAACAGACATTTTGTCATATTATTTGTGAATTGTATTTGCTGTGGATGCTGATATGCAATATTCTATATTGTTGTTATATATATATATATGTGTGTGTGTGTATATATATATATATATATATATATATATATATAATCTTATTAACATTCACATTATTTTTCATTTTTTAAATGTATATACATATAATTCTGATAAGAAGCAAGATTATATGTATATTGTATTTATTGCAAGTCATTGTATAACATGCAATAAATGAAATATTTCTTCATTAAGAATAACTATTATTCTAAGATAAAATTTTAATGCATAACTTCAAAATCTTCATATGAGAATTTTGCATCATTGATTGCTGATAGGGGGCCTATGAATGATTGGAAAATTTTAAATAGATTTATAGTAGAACCCCGCTAATTCAGACCTCGTTAATCAGGATCTCTGCAAAATCCGGATCAGTCTGGTCAAGTTTTTTTTCTTTTTTCCAAAGTTTTAGTAGCGATTGGCAAAATTTTGATAATATTAATTCATTTCATTTTCGTATTCTAAATAAAAAATTCTTTTCTGAAATCTTTTCAGAAGAATACTTTCAATCTTTTTCATCTAAACCCTTTGATGTTATTTACCAGAGAAAGTTAAATGCATCACTTAAAGTCTACAAGCAGGTTGCTGAGAGTAGTCTCTGAAAATCCTGGAAGAATTTATGGCCTACAAATTGTGATTTCTTGAACAATCAATTAATATAAAGGTGATTTTCTGTAAGTTTGTTTATATCATTTTTTTCTCCTTCTCCGAATAATCCGGATTGGGTCTGGTCCCAATTAATCCAAATTATCGGGGTTTTACTGTATTTTTATATTTTTGATGAATTTTTGTACAATTGGTAACTGGGTAACTAATTCTAAATGTTTACTGCAATGTGTTATATACATATTACATATGTCACGCTGCAATACTAAGAATACCAATTCTAAATGTTCATTGCAATGCAAGATAGATATTACATACGTCACACTGCAATCCCTGGAATACCAGTTCTAAATATTTATTGTAATGTCAGATAGAAATTACAATAATTCTTTTACCTCGCATGCAAATAATTACAGACTATTTAATTGTGCTTAATTATTACCTTCTCTTAAAAAATAAAGAATGTGAGATATATATTACAATGTGAGATATATATTACATATGCCACACTGCAATCCCTCGAATACCAGTTCTAAATGTTTATTGTAGTGATAGATATAAATTATAATAATTCTTTTATCTTGCATTGCAAATTTATTGCAATGAGAGATATATATTACATACGCCACACTGCAATCCCTTGAATACCAGTTCTAAATGTTTATTGTAATGTGAGATAGAAATTACAATAATTCTTTTGCTTTGCATGCAAATAATTACAGATTATTTAATTGGGCTTAATTATTACCTTCTCTTAAAAAACAAAGAAAAACATTTTGTCACAAACATCAACAAAACTTTTTATTCTATTTATTCCAAAGATATTGTTTTATCGTCTGCTACTATAACAACATGATAAATTTCATTAAATAATGCTTAGTAGTAGAACAATATTTTTCTAACTCGAACAGTTATTGAACAACTCAATACTTTAACAGGGGCACCCTTATTTTTTATTCAAATATTTAAAAATTGTTTGTTGTTATTGCGTTTTATGCTAATTTTTGTTTCATATTGGATTATTATTATGTCTATTTAATGTTAATTTTAATACCTACTATTACTTTTTATTATGGATTTAAATTTTTTAAAAATAGCAAAAAAGAATCATAGCTGGCTATTACATATTTCTTTATTTAATTTTTCCAATATTTGATCCTAACCTTGGGAATAGAAGTTTTCAAAATAAGATAACAAAGCACAAAAAGTCAATAACTGACAATTCTTCATAAAAAGAGAGAACTATAAGACAGCGTGAGTGACAAGCTAATGAGACAAAGGAAGAAAATGTTGCAAGTACATTTGGATGCAGGAAAACACAATGGTAAACTTACGAGACAATTGGTAAAATCAGCTTCTTAGCTGTTTTCCACCAAGATATGACTTGGCAGACTGATTGCATGCGATAATATGTCGAATGAGTTATAACTAATTCTGGAATTTCAGCCATGAACTCGACGAGCTGTCTGCCTGTGCTATCACTTTTGGTTTGTCACGATGAGAATACCCAAGCACTGGATGTGAAAAAAAAAAATCACTTACAAGCCATTGTTCAATGTCAAACAATAAATAGTACAAATAATATCAACAGATGCGGGTTACACTTAATGGTTGAAGAGTAAAAATGTTAGCATCAAGTGTAGTACATTTTTTTTTTTTTAATGCAGAGAAGAATACAAGAGAAATTTAAATTCACCATTGTAACAATGGCAAAGTAGTTTTGGAACCTCTTTAAATATATCCTATCGGATGAGACAGACTATAGATGACAGTGATAGATCGTTAATTCACTTTAAGGAATGCATAAAATCACATAACAGTGCATTGTTCTTTGCCTTCATGGGTGCTTAAGTTACCCTGCTTTCCAGTACTGGCAATATTGTTTTAGGATCCATGGACAAATTTATCATAATACTTCTCATCTTCATCCCTCTAAAGAAGGCCAGGAAAACTATGCTAAATTTCATGTATTGGATTCTGATATAGCACTGAAGCAGTGAATGAACAGGAGAGAAAATTTACAATGTAAAGAAGAAATCATGAACAAGCTTTAAAATGTTATCAGGTAATGGTATATTAACCCTTATGCACAAGCATGTCAAATGCTTCATGAAATTAAAGAATGAATCATCACAGAATAAAGACCAGAAGCAGCAGAAAGTGTGTGTATGTATGTATGTATACAATAAAAATTTATCAGCGGACCAGTATCTAGACAGATACATTGCATCAAAGTCAAGTGAGCTAGCCATGGTTTTCCATACTTCAGATGGTGCACCACATATCAATAGAGATATCTGCACATATTTGAAGGGGAATCAACTGTGTAGAATAAATACCTTGAATCCTAATTGTGACCGTATGAAATATGTTTTATTTTTCCCAAATGGCTAAAAGAATTAGAGTATGGATGCTGAATGTCCTGAACTTTAACAATCATCAGCTATCAGAAAGAAAGAATGTTTTCAACTCACGTATACACTCCTGGACAAAATTATAAACTCAGAAAATTTTTAATTTGTTTACATCATAATATAAATAAGCTCAGCTTTACATTAATAAAATAATGACGAATATATATAATAAGACTTCTAAATTTAATATAACTCATAAATAAAATGGAGTAAGTAATTTAAATAAAAAAATACATAACTTAAAAATAATAACATTATGTGAAACCTGGACAAAATTATAAACTCAAAGTCATGAATTTCTATATTCTGGCACATTTGATATAAATAAATGCATTTTTTTATATATAAACTAATAAATGGAGTCATTATGGACCAATACATTTCAATACATCAATACATGTTTTAATTTTTCTCATAAAATAACATTATGTGAGACCTGGACAAAATTATAAACTCAAAGTTATGAATTACTATACTCTGGTATTTTTTATCTAATAATAAATGCGTTTTGTGATAAAAAACTAATTCAGTGAAGTTGTTTTTTTTTTTTTTTTTTTTTTTTTTTTACATTGGTATTAATGCTCTCAATGATTTTATTAAAAATCATTTATCATCAGCCTGTTTTCTGTTTCTGTTCGAATAATTTTGTTTTCCTTTAATACATCTTGTTTATCATGTGTCATTACATGTTATTCTTAGAACAGTTAAAATCAACAACTTTTCTAATGCCCCGAGGAAAGATTTTCACAGAGGTATACAAGTTGGTGAAATTTTGGCATTCAGAGTTTCTGGAAAAATGCAACGCCAAATTCTTTGCTAATTAAATGTTCACAAGGAGCAGTAAAAAATATTTTAAATAATCCATCAGTGTATGGATAGAAAAAACGGAGGGGCCGATGTCCAAAGATAACAGAAAGAAATCGAAGATCTATGTTATGAGCAGCATCTAGTACTGGATCTTTTTCTAGCCGAATTGTAAATATTTTAAAGGTAAATGTAAGCTCTCGGACTGTCAGACGAACTCTTCAACGAGCATCGAATATGAAATGAAAGAAAATGAAAGCTAAGCCAAAACTTGAGCCCCATCACATAAAAGCCAGACTTCATTTTGCACAACACATGTCACGGACAACAGAGTGGAGCAAAGTCATCTGATCAAATCAAAAGAAGTGTAATTTAGACGGACCAGATGGCATATGATACTACGGGCACGATATCAAACATGAAGAATGGCATATCTTTGGTCCAAACATTGGTGGAAGAACTGTGATAGTGTTGGCTGGTTTTTCTCAGAATGATAAAGCTACTCTGGCTTTTCTTAATGGAAAACAAAAAGCAGAAGACTACCAATTAATGCTTGGAAGATAATCTTTTGCCATATGTACCGTTGATCGCTGGAGTCAGCTGGGTATTTCAGCAAGATAAAGAAACAATAAACTCTGCAAAAAGTATAAAAGAGTGGCTGCAGCGCTGGCATGTAAATGTCTTGAACTGACCAGCGCGCAGCCCTGATCTAAACCCCATTGAAAGTTATTGGGGTGCAATGGCTTGAATTGTCTATCGCAATGGACGTTGATATCAAAACACAAATGATTTAAAGATAGCAATGCTTTCAAACTAGAACCAGTTGTCTAAGGAACAGTTGGAAAAACAAGTTCAATCTATGCCGAGTCGCATATTCGAAATCATTCAGAGAAATGGCGTTTCAACACATTTTTGAATGTATGCATGAATGTATTGGACCAGGATTCAAAAGAACAGTCACTTCTTAAATTCTATAATTTTATGCTTTCAGTTTACACATGTACTATATTAATATTATTTATCTTTTTTTTTTTTTTTTTTTAATTATAAAAACGTATTGATGTACTGAAATATATTTTATCCCTAATAACTCCATTTATATAGTTTATTATCACAAAATACATTTATTTATGTAAAAAATATTAGAGTATAGAGATTCATAACTTTGAGTTTATAATTATGTCCAGGTCTCACATAATGTTATTTTATGAGAAAAATTAAAATATTTATTGATGTATTGAAATGTATTGATCCATAATGACTCCATTTATTAGTTTCTTATCACAAAATGCATTTATTTATATGAAATATGCCAGAATATAGAAATTCATAACTTTGAGTTTATAATTTTGTCCAGGTCTCGCATAATGTTACTAATTTTAAGTAATGTATTTTCTTATTTAAATTATTTGCTCAATTTTATTTATGTGTTATATTAAATTCAGATGTCTTATTATAAATATTCATCTTTATTTTATTAATTTAAAACTAAATTTATTTATATTACGATGTAAACAAATAAAAAATTTTCTGAGTTTATAATTTTGTCCAGGAGTGTAGAACAAGTTAAATAGCTAGTACAAATTTTTAAAATGTAAAATAAAGTTCACACACACACAAACAAAAAAGAAATTATTCAAACTTTTTTTTTTTGTTAAATTATACATACACTGATTATGAGAAGAAAATCCATGACTAGTTGTACTTAAAGCTTCATTGGCCTCAAGTCCAGTACTACTACTTAAAACAGATGTCACAGCTTCATTCGTTGTACTATCTTCACAGGAATTCATGTCTGATATATGACAATAATCACCTTAAAAAAAAAAAAAAAAAAAAAAAAAAAAAAAGAGAAATTAATAAAAATATTTAAAAAAAATGAGAATACCTTTATAGAAAGGAAAAAATAAGAAATAAAGTTAAAATTACCAGTAGTTGTGTGTAGAACATTGTCTGAATTTTCTAAAGCTTGATTATAACCATCAGAACTATCGACAATATTCTAAAAGAAAATACAAATGAAAAATAATATTATAATAGTTCTTGTTTTATCTGACATTCAGCATAAAAAGATTTATATTAATGAGCTAAATACTGAATTATAAAAGTATGATGATAACTAAAAATTTTGAAACTATTTCAAATTATACAAAAAATAATTCAGGGATGCCACTCAGAAAATAACGAAAAAGAGGAAATTATGCATAAAGTAAAATTTACGACATTTTCACAACATTTATGCATGAATTTTGTAAACTATATTGTTTATAATAAACTGAATTACAGCTTATTTTTTGTAAACTTTTAATTTTAAGAGTAAATAAAAATAATTTTTCTTTAGTTTACAGTATTTTAGATCAATTAAGGTAATCCCGCAACAGGTTCAGTGAGGAATTTTATGTATTGCATCATTTTATATCAATTTAAGTAACCCAGCAATAGATTTGGTGATTATTCTATGACTGAACAGCAAAAATTTGGAAGGAGTTTTTTTTCTTCGTGAATATTTTTCTTTTTTCCATTTGACGGAAAAAGCTGTTTTATTTCACGATCATTTGACGAAAATCGTTGTTTTACATCACGATCGTTTGACTAAAATGGCCATTTTACATCGCGATCGTTTGACGAAAATCTCTGTTTCACAACGCGATCGTTTCACGTTAATCGCTGTTTTACATCGTGATCCTTTAACGAAAATCGGCGTTTCACATCGCGATCGTTTGACGAAAACTGTTGTTTTATATCGCAAGCGTTTGATGAAAATGCCCGTTTTATTTTGCAATCTTTTGACAAAAATCAACGTTGTATTTCACGATCTTTTAACGAAAATTGCTGTTTATTCCACGATCGTTTGATGAAAATTGCTGTGTAATTTTGCAATCATTTGACGAAAATTCCTATTTTATTTCGCAATCGTTTGGAGATAATCGTTATTTTAATTTGTGATCACTTAGCAAAAATCGCAAATTCTTAAAAAAGCGGAAATTCGCCGTTTGGCTGAATAATGGCATCCCTGATAATTAAAAATAGAAAAAAAATCTTTCTCAAACAAAGGAAGTAGGTGGAAAAAGCTCATATTTCACTGCCCTTATCCCTTAATAGGGTCAATTTTTCTGCCTTTTTGTGGCTGTTTTAAGAGGGCTCAGGGGTTGAAAACTTTTCAAAAATCGATTTTTTTTTTTTTATGATCTAATTTGATTATTCATTTAATTTTTAACTCAATGCAAAAAATCGCATAAAAATGTTTGCATTTTTAATGAAGTTATAAGCATTTATGGATTAACACTTACATAGCCGCTAAAGATGAGATGGGCTCAGCCCGAGCCCGGGCCCGACGCGGGCTCTATTTTTATTATAATCTTCGGGCTCATTTTTTTTCTGAAACCAAAAAAATTTACTTATTCATGCACAGAAAAGCTTCAAAAAACTTTTTTCTATTTAAAATTGCATACTTATTCCTTTTCAAATCATTTTGATCAAAATGATGGGGAACCGAATTAAGTGTTTATTTATTTTAGTATTTCATTGCTGTTTCAAATGAAAATTTGTGATAATTACAGATTTATGTCTACATATTTTCCGACGACGACCTACTGAATGGCGCCACTCAAAATAAACACAGCTATGAATTTGCTTCTAGTTGGCTTTCAGTAAACAGATTTTTTTTTTTTTTAATGGGATTGGATAGTTTATTTATTTATTTATTATTCAGTTACATAACGCGAAGAGAATACTTTCTTCTGTTATTAATAGACGAGAGTTAGCTGGAAGTTTGCAAATTATTTAATCTTCTAGTGTGCACGAGCAGTGTTCTCGCTGTCGCTCGCCATTTCGCCAAATTGCGACTAAATTCTATATTTGGCGAGTAAATAAGCGATTAGATTCGCCAAATTGCTAATGCTCAATTTTTGCTTTTTCATTGTTTTTCAAACATATGCATACATATGTTTTATGCATAAATATGCTACAAATATATTTTTAATATATTTGTAGAAATTACGTCGAAATTACGTTAATGACAATCGTTGTCGCAGTTATAAAAACTGAATACACAAAAGAATTAAAGATTTTTGTGCTACATGGCGAATTTATTTTGCTAATACTTTTTTCATTTGGCAAATGTTTTTTATTTTTAATTAGCCAAATTACTAACGTTGGTGAAATGTCAGCGAGAACACTGTGCACGAGTCATAGTCATTTTTTATATGAAAATTAGTGATTGTTCTATCTATTTGTCAAGATGAATTCTGCTCATGCTGATGACGTATACATTTTCGAAGTCGCTTCACTCCGTAAGTAAACATAATTATCATGTTATTATGATAGAAAGCAATTGATCAGTGTTTCCTCTTTTCCTAAGAAAACATCAGACCTTTAAGATAAAATCATTTTTCTTTTTTAATTTACGTTGATTTTCAGGCATCTATCATTCATGGAAGATTGATGTGAGAAAGGAATCTATTATAATTAAAAATGTACTTTTTTTATAGAAAATTGAAAAACGTCGTGCAATTTGCCAGATTACAAATAGTAGTTTCTGAAAATTTCATTTATTAAGTCACAAACATGTCCATGAAATTTACTTTTTAAATTAGGGAAAATTTTGAGATTAATCTTAAGTGTGAAGTATTTTTTTATTTGATATGGATTTTGATAAGAATGAATCATTTAAGGATTTTATCTGTGTAAGAAATTTTTAATACTATAATAATAAATCTATACTAATAAAAGAAGAAAACGCTCTGTCTGTGTGTGTGTGTGTGTGTGTGTGTGTGTGTCTGCGATGGCTAGCAAAATCTACAGCCCGTACGAAGCTCAAAATTTTTTTGAGAGTAGCTACAAATCTCTCCTGATGCACCTGGGTTTCAGAATTTCGAAATTCCAATTATTAAATGAGTAATTAATTAAAATCGAGAGGTCACTCTCATAAAAAAATCATCGTTTTCCCATTTTTTTCTCTTTCATTTGTTTACGGTTGGTTGGTTGTGTAAAAATTTTCGCAAACGTAATAAGAAAGCTGAAACAGAATTAAAGAAATCCATGGATGAATGAGATAAGTGGAGGTGAAGTAAGCCTCAAAAATGGTTTGCAATATGAAACCATTTATCGCTCAAATTTTAATGTGCCAAATAAAAGGACGTGGAAGGGATTTTGTATTATAAGATGAATTGAAAGAAATGAGTTACAATTTTAAGCATATTTTAAGAGGAAATAGCAAATTTTTAAAATGGTCTTTGTTCTATAATTATTTATTAAAATAAATGTTCGTTTTTCAAATGAAGGAAATTGGAAAATTAGCAATAATTAAATATCAAATTAAAATTAAATAAGATATTGAAAACATTTGATACGAACTAAAAATTGTATTGCTAAAAGTTTCCTTCATTAATGTAATTTTAAATACTTTATAACGTAGATGAAAAATGTTTATAACTTAATAATTGCATGTAAATAAATATTTAAAATATAATGATGAAAACATTCTTTTAAAATCGTGTATGAAAACTTAAGTAATAAATATTAATCTAAAATATAGATTTCTGACTGCAAACGATTTTTATGTACTAACAAAAGAATGTTATATTTTCAAGCAAAACGTTAAAATAACTTTCTATATTGATATTTAAAACACATATGATAAAATAATTAATTTATTTTTACCGGTGAAGCTATAGATTGGTTCTTTTTAAGAAACAAGAGAAAAAAAAATACGGGTTTAAACCTGTTTTAATTGATAGGCGTGTCAAATCACGTGCCTTTGTTGATACTTAATTGGACTTAATGTAGGGTTACATTTTTAGCATCACTTCCAGAGATAATTATTTCCATGGACGTGAATAAAAATAATTTCCAAAATAATTTCCATGGACGTGAATCCGACCAGAACCTTAAAAATCAATTTGGAAAAATCTGAAATCTGAATCGAACCAAATCTGAATCTGACGAAAATATTCCAAATAACTATAACCAGATACGAACAAGGCAATATAATTTCAATGACATAAACCCAATCCGAACCAAAATATTAAAAAAAAAAAATCCCGAAATTTGAACCAAACTTTATCTGAACCTAACAAAAATATTTCGGTAAAGTATAACCTCATTGGAACTAGGTAAAATAATTTCCATGCAAGTACAACCCGACCCGAACTTAAAAATCCCATTTGAAGGAAAAAACTCCACAAAATCTGAATTGAACCGAATCTAAACTGAACAAAAATATTCCAAACAACCATAACCGTATCCGAAGAAGACAAAATAATTTCCATTAACATGAATCCAATCCGAACCTAAAATTCGGATGTTCTACAAAACATAATGCGTTTCGTAGCGGTGGCAAGTGAAACTAAGTACTTAGCGCGAGATGGATAAGATATTTCGTTTATAGTTAGAGTTAAATTATAACTTGGTTATGGTTAAATAACTGTTAGGTTGTAGTTACATTTCGATGAGCCTTATGTTATATTTAATTTCCGGTTAGGTTACAGTTAGATCATGGTTAAGTTCCAGTTAGGTTAAGGTTAAGTTGCGGTTAGATTGTGATTAGATTATGGGTAGGTTATGATAAGGTGACGTGCAGGTTACATTTATGGTCTATTTAAGTTACATTTAGGTTACTGTCAAGATACAGCTAGGTTACAGACAAGTTATGATACAATACAATTAGGTTACGGTTAGGATTTTGTTCACAGAATGAACATTACGCATGTTTGATAAAAAATATACACCTATTTTTGTAAAATGGCTCTGAAATTATAATACTATATACTAACATTTTAGCTAATCATCGAGAATCGATTTCATTCACGGTATAGTCGGATTTAAGAGTGATATAATTAGTTTGAAATTCAAAATATTTCACTTGGGATATCTGTGTGAAAAAAGTATATTTAGTTAAGTCACTTAACAGTAATTTTAAGGATAAATATCAACACTTTAACACGAAATTCAAGCAATCGTTTGACACATATTCCCTCCTGCGTTTCCCATTGCAGTCATTTTGGGTATTTTTGGAGCTAAATATTAGTTTTTTTTTAAACCAATTTTTGACAGAGTCAGGGGGTACGTATTTAATATAATGTACACTGTAAAAAATTTGACCCTTTTGCTGCATCATCACTCCCCCGCTTTTATAGAATATCTCTCTTTTGACCTATAAGAATGCTCCATAATAAGCTGAAGTAGTCATTTTCTATAAAAGCGGTGGAGTGACGATGCAGCAAAAGGGTCAAATTTTTAACAGTGTATTTACACATATTTCGAGTTAAAGATAAAATCATAAAAATTTCAAATTCGTTTAACATTATTATTACGGACCCGGGCAACGCCGGGCGGGTCAGCTAGTTTATAATACAATAATAATTAACATAATAATAAATTTTTAATATCATAAATACCATACAATTTTGTTTTGTATATTTTTGGTGTCGGGCTCGGGCTCTGGTAACAAAAAATTCTTTCGGGCTCGGGCCCCGGAAAACGAGCCCGAACTCATCTCTAATAGCCGCATCCATATAATTTCAACTTTAAGTCGCGTTTTCTCAAAACTTGATTTTTGATGACTAACACCAAGATTAAAAATAAACTATTTGATGGAATGACTTAATTTTTTTTTTTTTTTTGCTTGCATATAACATTATTATCTAGGTTATGAATTAATATATTTTAGATAGTTTAATATTTTGAGTATTTTTAATGGAAAAAAAGTTGTATTTTTTAGGGGTTTTTTAAATTTTCAACTTTGAGAGATTTTTTAATATTGTTTTTATTAAGTGATAGTTATATCCTTAATTCCTAATCTAGATTACAATGTTATAAACATGCAAAAATAAATAAATAAATAAATAAATAAAAATAAAAAAAAATAAGCCATTCTATCAAATAGTTTTTTTAAAATCTTGGTGTTAGTCGTCAAAAATCAAGTTTTGAGAAAACACGACTTAAAGTTGAAATTATATGGATGTGGCTATGTAAGTATTGATACATAAATGCTTATAACTCCGTTAAAAATGCTAATATTTTTATGCAGTTTTTTTGCATTGAGTTAAGAATTAATTGAATAATCAAACTAGATCATAAAAAAAAAAAAAAAAAAAAAATCGATTTTTTGAAAAGTTTTCAACCCCTGAGCCCCATTAACATAACTTAGATTCTGTATACAGTGCCCACAAAACAATCTTGACACTTGCAATTTTAGACATTTTGTTAAATGCCTAGAAATATACATGAGGAATTATTCTGAAACTCCAGGGTAAACAAAAAGCACAGGTCATTTATGTTCGCAAAGATCCCCCCCCCCCTCCCAAATTCTAATAGGGGACCATCAACAAATTGAAAAAGAATGAAGATCTTTACTCTTTAGGATAATCCTGTTGAAACTAATGTAATAAAAGAGTTCAAATTGCAGATTATGATTAAGTAGCTTATTGTAATAAACTGCATTCATTTTTATGAGGACAGCACACAGACAAATACACAAAAAGAAAGCATAAATACTTTTCAGCTTTTTTGAAAAGTGTTAACAATGAATTTCATCCATCCAGTAATGTAGTCGTAAAATAGCCAGAGAGTATACACTCAAAGCAGAGAATATATCCTAGGATGTATATATTATAGCTTTCTAGAGAAACAAAGGGTATACAGTGTTCCTTTAAAAAAAAAAAACCCAGAAGGTATATGGCATATATCTCCGTATACCCTTCACTATATCCCTGCAAAGATTCATCAGCAACCATCGGATAAATATAAGTACTTGGGAAAGAATATACTATTTGAAGTCTTTTGTGTGTCCTTGTAAATGCTATGCAGTTTGTATTATGGATGAAATAACTCATATTAAGCCTCAGCAACATACGTCAATTTAATTATACATAAAATCGCTTACCATAAATAAAATATTCACAAACAATCCCCCACTTTATTATTATACAATGGAATTTTGTGTGGCCCAGTAAATGAATAATAATTAATTCTTTTCATTATATACTTTACAAAATGCATATTTTAATGCACTTTGCAGATATATATACATTTGAGTATGTTTTACAGGGAGTAACATCTTAAAAATTCATTTGAAACGATTTTTCCCATAAGCTGTAATGTAATGGAAAACTTTTGACTGTCCCAGTAAATAAAGTAAACATGGTAGAAACTTCATTTTCAATAGGGTTTTTGCTATGGTAAGCGACAATACTGTTGGAAAATTCCATGGCAATCAGAGTAAATTCATGGGAGTTAGAGCGCAGCCAGATAAACCAAGTGCATAAATACTTTTCTACTTTGTTAGAAAGTGTTAAAAAGATGAAGAAATTTTTTTTTTGTCAGAACTCTTGCGTAAGAGTAAAGATCAATGTTCTGTAGAAATTCACTTGGGCTGGGCCGGGTTCAGGTCGAGCTCGTCCTTGTTTTTAGCTTGCTTTGGGCCAGGTCGGGCCGCTAAATTTTCTGTATGTTCTGGGCTGAAATTTCAACTTTTATAACATTCGCACCGAATTTTTTTTTTTCTGTGGATTGGGCCTGGGAATTTCAGCCATGCAGACCTCTACATTGAACTCCCAGTGTTTTTCTTGATTGATTTTTTTCCTCTCCTTGAAAATGGATTGTGTCAAGCTGAAAGCACTTCGAGCATTTTATTATTTTAAAATCTAGTGTTTTTAAATTTTAAAAATATTTGTATTTTTATCACACCTATATAGAGTGAGATATTTTGCATAATGAAGCATTTTTGTAGTGTTTTTTCCATGTATTTATATGTGCAGGGGCAGGGAGTTTTCAAAAATCTTACGCGGCAAGGATTTATTTTACCAGCCTGAAAAATGCAGCACACACATAGTTGAAAATAGTTATGACAAAATCGCACATGAAATTATTATTACTACAATACATTTTCGTAATTCTTTTTTTTTTTTTTTTTAAATTAAGAAATATATGCAACAGAGGTAAGCTTAATACAAGATAGAACTTAGTACCATATTTACACTGCAATAATTTGGAAAGTTAAAACATCTAGATTGAAAAAGTGTCTCTGATAATGTCTCTATTGCCTACAATTTTTCAAAAACTAAAAATGTACTCGCCAGAAAATTAACTCGTCACTGGCGAGTAAAATGATGCATCTCCCCACTCCTGTATATGTGTAATAAACATTTCATAAAATCATCTAATTGAAAGATTAGATTTGCTAAATAAAGCTATGTTTCTGCATAACATATTTATCAAACAATCTTCATATAAAAATTAACCAGAGAAACAGTAAATAAAAATCCTAAAATATATAAAAACAATCAAAACATATTTTAAAAAGGGCAAAATGAGCTTTATTTATTTACTTTGTTTTCTTATTTGAATATTATTTCTGTAAAACTATTACATGGTTTTTTAAATATTACATAATTTTAAACACCTTGTAGACAAATCAATTTAGCATAAGTTCTTAACATAAAAGACAGGAGTTAAAAGAAAGAAAATTAATATTTCTTGCATAAAAGGATTTCTAAGCTGGATACACTTTTTTCAATATACAATATTGCTTACCTCATCATTTTGATGTAATTTAGGACCAACAGTTGAATCAACTGTACAATGGATTCCATGTTCTAAAGAGTGAGAATGGACAAGATCTACACTTGAGGATACAAAATTTTGCACTGAATGGTGAGATGAGGAATTACTTGCCACATTTTCAAATTCTACATTCCCCTACAAAAAGAAAACAACACCAACTATTAACATAATATATATATATGTTATTTAAAAATAATAATAATAACACTTATAAACACAACGTTTATTTTATTTATTTTTTTGTTAAAGAATTAGTATGCAAGTGAATTATTTTGTCCAGTAACTCTCATGTAACTGAAGCCCGAAGATTCATTTTCAAAGTTTAATAACTTTAGTTACACAAAAAATGGTACTTTTTAGTTAGCCAGGTGCCAGTGTCATATATAAATACATATATACAGTCACAGCCAAAAAAAATCTTGACACTTGCGGTTTTAGACGTTTTGTTAAATATCTAAAAATATACATGACAAATATCTCCGAAAATCTAGATGCATAAACAAAATAGTACAAGTCATATATTTTCACGGAGATTTTTTCCTGAAATCCCATAGGGGACCATCAACAAATTGAAAAAGAACAAAGATGTTTTGGATAATCCTGTCAAAACTAACATAGCAAAAGCATTCAAAGTGCAACTTATGATTAAGTGACTTATTGTAGTAAACTGTGTTCATTTTTATTAATATAGCATGTTTACTCATAGAGAAATTAAGATTTTTATAAAAATGGTCCCAAATTTTGCCAAGTTTTTTCCTTATAATTTGCAGAGTTCTTAATAAAAACAATGTTCTTTTCAGAAAATATGACAAACAATATTGTACATAACATCCCACAATCAAAATAAAAATATATTAATAATTTCATGAAAAATGAGCAGATTTACTAAATAAATTTTCACTGTGCATGCGTCAACTCTATAAAAATTTCATTTGCATATTGTGTTACCTAAATGTATAGAACAACTTTTGTCAAAGCTTCAAAATCATAGTTTGAAAATTCTGAAAATTATCATCGATAGAATAAAATCAAAATCAGTTATTCCCAAAATGGAGCAAAAAAGATGAAGAGCTGTACCCTAATATAGTAGTATATGCTATATTGCGTAGACACTAATCAATGGAATATGGATACAGCCCCTCATCTTTGTGTTTCATTTTGGGAATAACGAATTTCGATCTTATTCTTTTGATGATAATTTTCAGAATTTTCAAGCTATGATTTTGAAACTTTAGTAAAAGTTGCTCTATACATTTAGCTAACATAATATGCAAAAAAAAATTTTATAGAGTTGACGCATGAACAATGAAAATTTATTTTTATACACCTGCTCATTTTTCATAAAATTATTAATATTTTTAAATTTTGATTGCAGGGTGTTATGTAAAATGTAGTTTCTCATATTTTCTGAAAAGAGCATTGTTTTATATTATGAACTCTGCAAATTATAAGTAAAAATATTGGCAAAATTTGGGACAGTTTTTATAAAAACCTTAAATTTCTCTACGAGTATACGTGGTATTCGCATAAAAATGAACATAGTTTATTACAACAAGCCACTTAATCATATTCTTCAGTTTGAACGCTTTTGCTACATTAGATTTGAAGAGTTATTCAAAAGATATTCGTTCTTTTCCCATTTGTAGACAGTCTCCTATTGGATTTTGGGAAAAAATCTTCACGAAAATGTATAACTTGTGCTATTTTGTTTATACATCTGGAGTTTCAGAGTCATTCCTCATGTATATTTCTAGATATTTAACAAAACGTCGGAAATCGCAAGCGTTAAGATTTTTTTTTTTTTTTTTTTTTTTGGCTGACACTGTATATATGTATAATGACACTGGTGCCTGACTAACTGTAAAGTACCCCAAAAATTAAGCTTGACTATTACATTTTAAAAAAGACTGATCATTTTACAAATTGTATTTTAACAATAAATTTAATTTTAAACATTTTTTTCCAATACTGTTTTAGCAGTTCTTTTGAAAATGACCCTCTTATGCTTTTTTTTTATATTTGGCTAATCATTCTCTGTATGTTGTTATCAGGCTTCTCATTGATTTTTGATTAATATTAGCAATTAGCTAATCAGAAAAAAAAAATAGTAGCCAAATGGGGGAAAAAATTATCAAAAAAGCTTTATTGTAAACACTGAAAAATTAATCTTTAACCCCTTTATTCTTTTTTTCCCCCATGTACTCTAAAATAGTAATGCACAACCTTTTTGCCAGAAAATATTTTGTCACCAGAATATATGAAAAAGTTTCATTTAATAACAAAGTTTCGGTCATTATTATGAAAAAAAATTATTTTGCATAAAAATAGTGATATCTTTGTGGCCTGCGGGCCACAGGTTGTGCATCTCTACTCTAAAATGACATAACTGTTTGAAACTACTTAAAAACTACACATCTAAATTCAACTATTCACTAAGTAAATTCTAAATATCTTGTGCAATCAAGAAAAAAAAATTACAAACCAGATTTAGCTCATTAAAATGTTATGAAAATAAAACTTTAATTTCCAACTCAGGATTATGATATTACATGGTACTAGCATAAAAAAAGAGACCATCTGATATCACACAATGCTTGTTTCAGGGCTTTTTGTATAAAGATTTTTTAATTAAAAAAAATGCAAGCAATTTTAAACAAAAACTGCATTTTGATTCAGCAATATTAATATGTAATAAATAGTAACTTACATTTATCACATTTTCTGGACTATCCCTTGAACTAGAGACGAGGGCAGTTCTATCGATAGCATATACATCTAAAGGGAGACACTGACTATCAGATGTAGGAGCTGATACACTGTGATCATCATACACAGCAATACCAGTTGAATCAATCAAAGAATTGGCAGAAGAAGCTACGACATATGGTGAAGAAGTTCGATCACTCATACTTTCGATTATTTGCTGATCTCTCAAATCACTAATTAGATTTGCAGAAGTAGTTGGACCTAACATTTCAGCAGCATATTTTTGAGCCAGCATTTGTTTATGATTAATTGGAAAAGAATTTCCTACTGAATTGGATGAGGTTGAGGTAGAAGAACTGGCAATCATTGAAGTAATTATATCTTTCTGCGACAATATGGGGGGTAATATATTATGGGATATACTGGATATGGAACCATCTGAAGTAAGGAATTGAGAAGGATCAGCACGTGAAGCAATGGTTTGACTAGATAACATTGAACGTGGCAGATTAGATACATCAAGTGCAAATGCAGCATCAGTACGAGATGTTGCAATTAAAGCTGCAAGACTGTTCCTATCTAATAGTATATTTAAATTTGAAAGACCAGGATGAACAATGGAGACATGCTGAAGATTTAAATGATCCACAGATAATGAGACACGTCCCAATTCATCTTCAGCTTCTTGTACTTGAGAATGATGGGAGTCAACTGAATCTTCATGAAGTAATATGTTGGCAGAAGATGGAGAAGCAGCTGTGGAAGGAACTGTGTCTGATGGATGGGCATGAAGGATCTAAATAATTTAAATAAAAAAGATACATCGGCAAACTTTGAAAAATAAAATAACATGGGTGATTAAAACAGTATATACAACAGAATGACGGAAAATAAAAAAGAACAAATCTAGATTTATTTTGAAAAAGAAAATATTTCAATACAACAACAACAACTTTTACAAATTGATGGACAAGCATTTTAATACTTTTCCCATACAAAGAGAATGGCAAAAAAGGGATATTTTTCATGCACATTTTCTGATAACCTATTCACTATTTCATATACAGAAGAATTATTTAATATCCATAGAATTTATTTAATATAAAGTAACCTTTTCTATACAAACAAAAGTAAATGAGGAATTTGCACACATCGGGAAATCAATCAACTACATCTTTTTCTGATAACTACAGGCTCATACTTTCAAAAAATGTCATAAAAAATGCAAAAAAATTGGTCAATATTTTTTAAATTAAGCTTAAAGTTAACAGAAAAGCACGCAACTCGAAAACGACGCGTGATTGGCAGTGACGTCATAGTTCACGATATGCCCAATGTTTATATTTTGTTAGCAGTAAAGATGAAAATAAGCACTCGCCAGTCGCCACTCGGTGACTAAATGTGAAAAACTGGCGACTAAAAATGTGGAAAGTACCGGCCAAACGCAGGATTCTCCAAAAGGTGTTTTGTGAAAAGAATCGTGGAAAAAAATGCCCGCGAATTTTAACAAGATCGTGGAAAAGCATTAATTTCGTGTAAGTATCGCAAAAAGACATCATCTAAGGATCGAAAAAAGAATGCAAATATCACCGAAGAATCGCAAAAGAACGGTAAATATTAAACAATAAAAGGCGTAAAAAAACCTGCGTAGTTTGTCAAAAAAATCAACGAAAACAAACGCCGTTTTTGTCAAAAAACGTAAAAACGAATGAAAAAAATGCGAATTTTATCAAAGAAACATGCAAAAATGTGAATACCGTAAAAAAATCACATTAATTAACGCGAGTACTGGCAAAAAATCACAATACCGAATGCGATTTTCTCCAAAAAACGCAAATACGAACACAAAAAACGCGAATTTTATAGGGAACTTGCAATCAGCTGATAGCCATTGTATTTCAAGTGGAGGTCAGGGTAGTTCCACCAATCAGAACTGTCAATTTCTAGTATGTGGCCTCCAGTATGACATGAATTGCAACTGCCCTATTAAAAAAAAAAGCAAATACCATCTAAAAATCACAATAACATTCGAATACCGTCAAAAATCGTGATAACAAATGCGAATTGCCGGCAAAAAATCACGATAATGAACACAAATACCGTCAAAAAATTGCATTAACAAACGCAAATACCGTAAAAAAAATACATTTACAAACTTGAATATCGGCAAAAAAGTTGCGCTACTAAACGCGATTTTCGTCAATAAACGTAAAAACGAACGCAAAAAACACAAATTTTATCAAAATAAAAAAGCAAATACCGTTAAAAAATCGCGATAACGAATGCAAGTTACCGGCAAAAAATCATGATAACGAACGCTAATATCGTCAAAAAATCGCGATAACAAACTCAAATACTGTCCAAAAAGTCGTGATAACGATTGCCAATACCGTCAAAAAATCGTGATAACGAACACAATTTTTTTTACAAATTTTCGAAAAAGAACATGATTTTCGTTAAAAAGTCGCGAAAACGAATGCAAATTTTATCAAGAGATCGCAAAAAAAAAAAAAAAAAAAAAAAAAAACTCACATTATGTTAAAAGATTGTGGAAAAAACATATAATGTTAATTTCATGAGAGCCCCCCCCCCTTTTAATTTTTAGAAAATTTGCTATAAATTTCAGTTTTTTTTTTTTTTTTTTTTTTTTTAAATCAAACCTGCTAGTTGGTGGAAAAAAAAAACTGGGGGGGGGGGTGATATCCTTGAAGTCAAGGATAGTCTAAAAAGTATTTACACAAGCAGAGCAAGGACGCATGCAGAGCGCTTAGGCTGTCAAGTATGCCCTTGTAATTTAAGAAGTGTATTTGAAAGAAAAATAATCAAACAGATTTATCAACAAATAACTAGTTTTATTTAATCAAATAAAAACATAATAGATTTAAAAGTATCAAAATTAAAAGACATTAACATATGCTCAAATAACTTAACACTTAAAAAATAAAGACCAATAATGTTTATTCAAATTGGATGGACCAGAGCACCAATAAACTATCTATTATAATTTAAATCTTATATTAAATTCATTTAATTAATTCTTTTCAATAAGAGACCAAACTGCATTTAAATTTATCCAAATATTATTCCTATATCAACTTATATTAAGCTTAATTAAATTTAAAGGATTCTATTTTACCCATGTCATCTCCTCCCCTAAAAAGTAAACTTCAGGCTAGCCAAACTAAATTATGAAAAAGAAATTTCTCTAAAATGCTCCACGCTGCCACTAGGAATGTTTTCCAACAATACCATTACTGCCACTAATGGTATTCCCCAACTTTGTCCTGTCACTAACACCTAGGACCTTATTTGGGGGGAGAGAAAAGAGAATACAAAAATGAATTCCTATAATATAGTAAACAGATCTTACAAGGAAATTCATAGCGAGAACCGTCTTTAGAATTCCTTAAAAGTTGAAAAAGAATTTCAATGCTACCGACACACAACAACTTCCAGTACCCGGCACGGCTATCCAGAAAGCACGGGTCCGAAACTACTCTTGCCGCGGTCGATCCGTAGCACCAAAACCGGATTAAACATCCGCTGGTTCCTTTGGATCCAGTCCACAACACTAAAGCATTAAAGGAATCATTTTTTGATAAAAAGATAAGCTTGGCTAGATTAATATTCGACCAGACCAATATCTGGGACAAAGAAAAACTATACTTTGAAAATAGGAGAAGAAAAAGACAAGGTAAAAGTAACTATTTCCAAAAACATTTAAAAAGGAAAAACCTGTTTAAAAATACACGTTGTCGGCGGCAATGGCTGTTTTCGCCCTTAAGGAGTTTCTTATGAATCCTGAATTTCCATAACTACATCAGCGACAGTCCAACTTAATAAATCAGTTTCCAAAAAATATTCTTTACATACGCTGATCCCCTGATCTCCAACTTCCAAGCCATTACTTCGTTTGAGCTTTCTCACCATTTAATTCATAGTAGATTAATAACTTTATCTATACCGCACCGGCGATGTATTCACATTCTCAAAATATAAGGACGAAACATCAGACACCAAAAACGTAAGAAAAAGTTTAAAACCAGAGCGTAAAAGCATCATTCCCCGTTCCTTCCTTCTGCTATAAATAGCTACCGGCAACGCCCACTTACGTCATCTTTCACTGACAGGAAACGCCACCTTCGGTTTCTAGAAGTTACCCGTGAGATCGGACCAATGCCGATCGGCCACGCTAAGAAAAAGTCTCGTGCCGTCGGACATGTCACGCCATCTATCACCTTTCTCCATAACTTGTCAGTTAACAATATCGATGTGACGATGTTTGCCGGTAAGCTTAGTGAATGGAATGAAAAACAAATGCCGGGAAATATGATTGTTACGTAAGTTAATGTTGATGCTTAAGGGAGTTAATGAATCAAGGTAAAAATAAAGATATTTATTTTTGTTAGATTTATATACTGAAATAAAGATATTGAATGTATTTAAATTAGAAACTTAAACTATTGAAACAAACATAAAAGTAAAGGGTATTTATTTCTGGGTTTATTTAAGGAATAATTAAATAAAAATAAAGATTGTAAAAGGTTAGTTGAATGATGTAAATTGAATGAAACAGGTTTGAATGGGACAGTTTGAGTGGAGTGATAAGAAAAATAAGGAGAGAAAAATAACCATTTTTTTCTGACAGGGGGAGGGGGGTTACATCTTAATTCTAGATAAATAATTACAAAAAAGAGGGTTGGGATTTATTATGTCGTTAGCTACGCAAGTACCTAAGCATAGTTGGATTTGTGTAGCTAACTACATATGCATGTTACATATAACTTTGCTATTAATTTAAAATAGATTTGAAATTAGTATCTCAAGTTTATTCCAAACAATATAAATTAAAATATTTTTAACTAGTTCATATATTGCTTATTTAGTCTATGCTCATGCTCGTATATATCTTGTAATTAAATATTCAGTAACTCAAATGTACTTACTGGCTACTAAAGAAATTATTCTCACTAGCCAATAACTGGCTACTAAAAAAAGACAACCTACCGGCCAGTGGCCACTAAGCAAAATTCCTTATTTTCATCTTCAGTTAGCAGGCGTTTTCTAAGCAAGCAAGCAGTTTTATATTCTATAAGCCTGTGTTTAGGAAGCATTTAAAATTTTTCTTACATCCAAATTTATTTATTCTTTTTTATCTTTATTAGATTTAATAAATCTACCATATTAATGGAAATAAAATTAAATTATTTCCAGTACTAAAGAAAAGTTTCGATTAAAAAAAATCAGCTACATTGTTTGTTTCTTTTTAATAAATTAAAAACATAAATTCTCTTTGCAGGCCTAGGACCGCTGAGTCACTCTTAAAAAAGAGAGAAAAGAGACTAAATCGCAAGAAAAGGAGACTAAAAGAGACCAAAATTTAAAAAAAAGAGACTAAAAGGAGACCAAATAAAAAATATTTTTTTCTCTTCACTTAAATGTTTTTGGTATACAGACAAGCACTATAAGGTTTAACACAATCTGTGGAATACATTTTTAATGCATTTCAGTCGGTTTTGAAATAATTGCAAATATTGTTGATTGGTTGCAGAAAAATCTCAAATCGCAACAATTCATCATGAAAGAAAATCAGAAATTCATCAAATGACCACGGGGACAAAATCATGAAATTCCAGGAAATATAGTAAAATTCATCAAATTGTCTCAAAAAACAAATCACAAAATTTGTCGCATGATCTCAGGAAAAAAATTCTCGAAATTAGTCAAATGTTCTTAGGATTAAAAAAAAAAAAAAAAAAAAAAAAAAAAATCACGAAAATTATTAGATGGCCTTGAAAGAAAAAATCAAGATATTAGTCAAATGGATCTTGTGTTAAACATGGTAAAATTCATCAAATGGGTCTTGAAGAGAGGGATAAATCACAAAATTCATTAAATGATTGTGAAATTCCAAGAGCGATCGTACAAATAATGGCTAATTTTGTCGAAGGTCACGGAAATAAATAGTGAAATTTATCAACTAGTCGCCAGAAAAATAATGAATTTCGTAGAATAAAGCCATAAAAAAATCAAGGATGCCTGTCGATGGGTTACACTAAAATGTGCGAAAATCAGTTACAGTATAAAGTGAAGTTTGTCAAATAATCTCAGGAAAAGAATGGCGAAATTTATCAAATGGTGTTGGTGGAAAAAGTAAAATCAGGGGTTGTACTGGTGCCAAGTAATATTTCACACAAACTTTTTTGGATACTTTAGGACACATTTAACTGGCATACATCCTTCCACGACCATTTGATGAAATTAACGATTCCCCCCCCCCCACCCCCCGCTAGCAATTGCCGCAAATTAATATGAGAATTGTGATTTTTCCACACAATTTCTTATGGAAGTGCACGATTTTTCTTCCACGATTGCTCGCTAGCATTTGCATTTTTTTTAGAAAAATTTGTGATTTTTTTTTTCTTTTATTTGCCAAAATTCGCAATTTTTTTGACATTGTTTGCAGAAATTTACAATTTTTCTGTGTTTATTTAACAAAATTCGTGAATTTTTTTTTCCAGCGATCATTTGTAAATCGCATGGAAAAAAATCGCGATTGCAAAGTAAAAAAAAATCACGAATTTTGAAAAATGATCGATTGTCAAAATTTGTGATTTTTTTCTGCGATCATGGAGTGAATTTCGACAAATAAACGTGAAAGAATTTTGAATTTCGCCTATCGATCGCCAAAAAATCGTGAATTTCGGCAAATGATCGCGGAACATATGACGAATTTTGTCATATAAACACAGAAAAAAGCAAATTTCTAAAACAATGGCCCAAAAAAATATCATTTACTGTATTTTGGTAAATGACTTCAAAAAAAAAATCGCAAATTTTGACTATCGATCGCATAAAGAAATCGCAAATTTTTTCGGCGATCCTTTCACGAAATTTGCATTTCTCTGCGATTATTTTTTCCACATGCAAAATCGTACAATCGTATTGTTCATTAATATAACCGTACACTTCGAACAAAATCCGTACATTGTACTACTGGCCATACCGTACAAGTTGGCATCTATGAATATTCTTTTCGATTTTGTGATCATTTGACGAAAGCTCCGACGAAATTTGCGGGTTTTTTCACAATCTTTTGACAAAATTTGCATTTTTTTCACGATCTATTGACGAAAACTGCCGTTTTCTTGCGATCTCTTGGAGAAATTTGCCGTTTTTTCACGATCTCTTGAAAAAATTTGCAATTTTTTAACAAAAACTGCCATTTTTCTGGCGATTTTTTTGAAGACGTTTGCCTTTTTTTTTTTGCTAACTTTAGGAAGAAATGTTACTTTTTCCGTGATTTTTTGATGAAATTTGCCGTTTTTAGCGATTTTTCGGAGAAATTCGCTGTTGTTTCATGATCATTTTACGAAATTGCCGTTTTTTCGCATTCTTTTGAAGAAATTTGCCTTTTTTGGATCTTTTGAAGAAATTTGCCTTTTTTGGATCTTTTGAAGAAATTTGCTATTTTTTTCGTGATTCTTTGACGAAAACTGACGTTTTTTTCATGATCGTTTGAAGAAATTTGCCATTTTTTTCATTTTTTTAACGAAATTTGCCGTTTTTCACAATTTAAGAAAAATTTGCCTTTTTTTTGTGTTTCTTTGACGAAAACTGCCGTTTTTTGCAATGTTTTGAAGAAACTTGCCAGTTTTTTCACGATGTTTTGAATGATTTTTTTTGAGGAAATTTGTCTTTTTTTCGCGATTTATGATGAAATACATTTGTTTTCGAGGAGTGTTTGTCGAAATTCGTGATACATTTTATGCCCGAATTTTCGGATTTAGGACCGAAATTTTTTAATTTTTGCTAAATTTTTAACAGTTGAAAAATAGCCTGTGGAAATTCCCAAGAGTATGCGACATAGCGTCGCAGCGTTGCGCCAATTCTGCTACTGGGAAATTTGGTATACTTTTTTCCGCAACTAAGTTTCACTATAGTTCCACGGAATTTCATGGCTTTATCCTAAGACAGATTAACATAATCCATGATTTTCCGCCGGTTTCCGACTGAAAAATTTTGCGATTTTTAACAGCAAACAGTTAACAAATTTCGAGATTTTCCTGCGACAAACTGACAAGTTTTCCGATATTTCCTCACGACAAATTGTTGAATTTCGTGATTTTTTTCCGCTATCAAATGAAGAAAGTTACGATCTTTTTCCTGTGAACGATCGATGGGTGAGGAGCATTAAAAAAAAAAAAAAAGTGAAAAAAGAGACTAAATCTGAAAATATAGACTAAAAGAGACAAATTCAAAAAATTAGCGAGAAAAGTGAGTTTAGCGACTCGCTCCGAGGCCTGTCTTTGTCAAATATAAGTTAAAACTTTTTTAATGTTGCATTTGGGGAAAATTACATATATATACATAACAATAATAAGCAAAACAGTTGTCTTAAATCTGCATCAACGAAGGACCATCATATTTTTTAAAATATAAATTTTTTTTTTACCAAGCATAAATTACTTTAAAACATTCAATTCTCATGACTGCCACAAATGACATTTTTTGTTTCTTTTGGTTATATTTCCTACTTGTTTTAAAACAATCTTTGTGGTAAATTCCTACTAGAAAGGTTATTGTTTGAAAATTGTAGTTGTCAATAAACATTTAATTTCTAGCAACCGTGATGTCCTAACTCCACCTCTATGTATGGTTTTGTAATTCATTCCCTTCCCCCTCTTTTTAACTGTATATTTACAATACACTGAATATTAGACTCAAGAATATACATTAATTTTTTTCCTAGTGTAATTTCCATATTTCCTAGCAAGTGAAAGTTTAAAACAAACTCAATTTTAAACGTATATTTGTATACAAAATAACCTGGCTTCAGGGTCAGATAAGCTTGGATATAAAATTAATGAATATTAGAAAATTCTCAGAAGTAAACAAAATCAGAGCACAGACACTGGGTACAACAATAATTTTGGAATCCATTGTGCACAGGCCAAAACAGGTTTGTGCAGGTTTCTCCCTGCCACCTTCCCTACATGCTTATACATTGTAGCATGTTGAAAAAATTTTATGCAATCAAGAGCAAAAGTAGTTGTAAAATTTTCTTGCATTCCATTGTGTTATTCTTTTTTTTCTGGTTGCAATACATTTATATTAGCATATTTATTTGAGTTATTCAACTTTAGATTACTACTAATAGAAGTTTGACAAAAGCTTACTGTTTAGTATTTTTAAATAGAAAAATGATTGATAATTTTAAAAAAGTGCACAGTTGTAAAATTGGTTTTACTGACAACTGGCCAGTAATGAAATTTTCAAGTTTTGTCCTTTATTAAGGCTGTTTTCAACTGCTCTGCTCAAGAAGCGCAAAATGTTTTGACACATTTATGAATTTATATTTTAATAGAAAGTTATAAAATTGATAAGCCTGATTGTGGAAGCGATTTGGAATCAAAATATATTTTTCCCTTTGTGATAAAAAAAAAATGCCTATTGAGTTATAAGTGATTTTGATCACATGACGAACACGCTTTTCACCCCTGTTTGAGTGGTTATGATTCTTTCTAGCAGAAATTCAGTTCAAAACACTTACTTTGACAATATTATCTAAAAATCTACTGTGTTTGACCAAAAAAAAAAAAGAGAAAATGAGTGTGATTATATAGTTTCTGAACAACAACACCTGCTAGTTTCATGCATTTCTGAACTGAAATATAATAAAACTTATGTCATAATATTGCCCTTTTGGATCTAAAAGCCTCCATGGGTTCAGAGAACAAAATCCAGGGAGGTGCAAGATTTCAGATCAAATGTGCCAGTAGTATAAAAGCTGTTTGTGCAGTTTTTTTTTTGGGGGGGGGGGGGGGGGGGGCAAGAATAATCTTGAAAAAACATCTTTTCCTAATCAATAAAGCGGAACTTTGATTCACTTTTCAATCTAAAGATACATCAATTTCAGGCATGATTATCAAAGCGATTTGAAATTGAACATTTTTTTATTTTTCTTTAAATTATTTATTTAAATACTGATCTATAAGTGATTGTAGTTTCATTAGAGCAGTCTCTACCTTATAAAGTCTGGAAATTCGTTTCTAAACATTGACTTAACTGCATTTTCTGTTTTTACACACCCCCCCCCCCCAAAAAAAAGATAAATGTGACATATACCATTACTATGTACCTTCATTTTTTATAGGAACGCCATATACCCCCTGATTATCAAAAAAGCTTTAATATAATATTCTGTAGGTTAGGGGTGCACAACCTTTTCAAGAGAAGGGCCATTTACAAATATGTCTGGGTGGTCAAGGGCCACATGAATAACACACAGAGGACACTCGTTCAATTTCACTAAAGCAGTCAAAATATCCAGGCATGTAGCCAGGGAGGGGGCTAAGGGGGCTGAAGCCCCCCCCGAAAGTTTAAAAAAGCAAGTTTGATCTAATATGATAGTAAAAACTGTCACGATTTTCTTTTTTTTTCTTCCATTTTATTATAACTACGTATATTTTTATTTGTAAACATACTAATTTATTTAGCTAAAATTATAGCAATTCCTCATTATACCTCTCATTCGGACATATTGTTTTTTATTCGTATCTACCACTAAAAATATCAGTTTTTCTTAAAATGGAATTTTTACTTTATGCACAGTAAAATTCAATGTGTAATGCATGCATCATATCATTAGTTTGACTTGGAAAAAAGAAGTTTAATACGTGTATGACATAGTAATTTAACTTTAGGAGTCAAATTTAAAACATTTATTTGTGTGTTATGATCTTTCTTAATTTCCTAATACTCATTACATCACGATATAATAAATACTTAGATCGATCAGTGTTAAAATCAGGATTGGAAAAAAACCAGGTTTTTTTTAAAAAACCCAAAAAAACCGTTTTTTTTTTTGTTTAAACCAGGTTTTTTTTTTTAACCGGGTTTTTTTTTTAACATCCTTTCTTATTACATATGCATACATATTTACTGATAAAAACAGACATTATTGGTTTATAAGCAGTGTAACTTCATTTAAAATATTTTAAATTTAATAATTATAATGAATTTATGGTGAAAATTGAATAAATTCATTTTTAAATTTAAACAGTTTTAGTAAACAGTCTTATGTTGAAAGTTTTAACTGTTCTTTCTACACAGTGAACCATTGATGCCCTGTAAATCTTTATAAGCAATCTTTTGATTACTAATAATAAACATTTGGATTTAGTTTAATAAATATTCTTTTCCACAATTATTCAAATAATAAATGGCAAATACTTCTTAGGATTTTTTTCTTTCTGAGTGACGGTTTGAAGTTAACATTTTTAGTCGTTAGATTTAGCAGATAGCAGAGGGAAAAAAAATTATTAAAATGCTATAACTGGCAACCAGTCTTTGCTTTTTTTAATTCTTCGAGATAATCTCCCAAAAGAAATATTTCTTTTACAGCTTGTGCAAAATCTTAAAAGATCATTGTGTTACATTATTAATTGCATTAAATAATCTGCATTATTAAAAAAAATTAAAATATTTTATACTAAATATTGAATCTATTTTATCTTTGATCAATTCACATGTTTGAAGTTTTTTCTTTAAAGCAATAATTATGTTCACCAATGTCTACTGATTTTAATCTTATACATAAAAAAATGACATAAACCCAATATATCTAATGCTTATTGCTGAAATAAAGTGTTAAAAGTAAAAATTATTTATATCCAATAATCTGAAACTCGTAAATTATAAAGAAAGAAAATGTCATTAGATTTCTTCTAAAAAACGACAGAAATTATTTATGTCTAATAATCTGAAACTCGTAAATTATAAAGAAAAAAAAAGTCATTAGATTTCTTCTAAAAAACGAATTGCTTTTTTTAATAGAAAAAAACAATTGGTTTAATCCTATGCATAAAAAAAGACCTAGACCCACTATTTATAATACTTATTACCTACTGAAATAAAGTGTTAAAAGTAGAAATTATTTATGTCCAATAATCTAAAATACGTAAATTATTAAAAAAAAAAAAAAAAGAAAGAAAAAAAAATGTCATTAGATTTCTTTTAAAAAAACAATTGGTTTTTTTTTTTTTTTTTTTGAGAAAAAAACCATTTGGTTTAAACCATGGTTAAAACCAATTGGTTAAAACTGTGCCAACCCTGGTTAAAATGTTTTGTAGAAAAAGAAGCCAAAACAGTAATGGACCTTGTAATGTAAAATTATATAAAAATAATGATTTTTAAAAAGCTTTTACTATAAGATTTTTTATTTAAAAAAAAAAAAAAAAAAAAAAAAAAACTAGCAGTAGCAAATTTCTAGAAGAAATGGTGCGAACAAAGATGATAGGGTATCAACAAATTTTCAAAGGCACAACTGTGCCGGCATTTCCCGGCTCTTCACTGAAAAATATTGAGTTAAATTGTTTGCATATGAATCTTTAATAGAAAGAGAATGTGCACAGACTACTCTGTGCACATTCTCTTTCTATTAAAGATTCGTGAGAAAGTTTCTTCGACTTTTATAGAGTTACCAACTGCGGGGATAGATACTCCTGAGTAGGGATTTTTTGGCGGTTTTTCACAGTGCCTCCTAAAGAATTTTCTAGGAAGGAACATCTAACTTCCTATCAATCTTCTTTTCTGCAGAGCAAGAAATGCTACAAAGAGTTAATCATATACCGGTCCTCTAATGTTAGAGAACAAATAAAAAAAGATGATAGGCTGAGAACTCTTCTAAGTTTTATAGAAAAGCCTGAAGATGTGGAATTGAAACGTTATAAACGCCCTTAGAAATACTACTTACTTCAGCCCAGGCCCAGACATTCAGAATGAAATCATTTAAACATGCTGGGATATAGTTACTGAAGAACTAATCACCAAAATAAGTAACGCGATCTGATTTAGGTTGAATACTGATGAAACTATGAGAATTTCAAGTACAGAATAGTTTGCACGTTGAGTTAGATTGTGGAATAGTATTTATAAAATGTACAAACCCTAATAATTTGGGAAATTACTTTAGATTCATTCAAGTAAATGATTTGTCTGCCGAAAATATAACAGAAGAAATAGTACAACGTCGTAATGAACTACATAATGATATGTTTAAATGCATCACAAGGCATACGACAGAGAATAATATGGTTGGACATGATAATGGGATCCAATCTACAATTCATCAGAAATGTCCCAAAATCAGATACCTCCTATTTGCAAGCCACTGTTTGAACCATACATTGTCCAAAAACACATGCCGATTTCTGCCATCCAAATCTAGTTTGGAACAGTTAACGAATTGATATATTTTTTAGAAATCACCCTAAGGTAAATTTGATCCTACAACAAACAGTTCCCTCATATGCCCCAAAATGACTTCTCTGCGTTTGAAACGCAAGATTTGTAGAAAATCATGAAAATATAGTAAATTTTGTCAAGTTGTTCGAATAAATTTGCATTACTTAGAAAATATTTTGGAAAATACATGAAATATTTCTTCAACAGCTATAGACCTTTCTTGGCAGTCATGGAATTGTAAAGAATGCTTTTTTCACATGCCTATTTGTTTGTGACAAGCTTTTCAGTTTGACAAAGCCATTTTCAGCTCACGTCAAAAAAAATATCATGTCACAATTTCGGCCGTAACTCATGCTAAAGATCTCCTAATTATTTTACAAAACATAGAGAAAATGAAATGTGCATGGAAATCTTTTGAGAGACATTTAATTCTACATCAAAACTTAAAAAAAGTCTTTCAAATAAAAATAAAAATCTCAAGACCAAAATTTAGACAGACTACAAATACAAACCCTGTGTAGAACATTTCCTGTGTAGAAAGTATTTTTCAAAATTTGAATGACAAATTCATTTCAAATGGAGAAATTTAACCTGATTTTCAAATACTTTTTTCAGGATATGTTTCTCTGGAATAAGCAAGACAATAGAATCTCTCTTAACATTTCGAACATAAGATGTTAATGTCGTAAGTGAAAGTTTAATATGAAGTATGGTTGCGAAAAAATTCATAATATTGATAGAAATATTACGAATTTTAGTAAGTAGTAAGTATTATTGTAGTCGTAAAAATTTTAGAGTACTGTAATGCAATGCATTACAATACAATGAAACACTGCACCACAAGCATTTCTGATGTCAAAGAACGTCACGATGGATTAAAGCTAATCAGCTTCTCGATTTATCCCACAAGCGTTCCCCAAAAGCCAATCAAATACCGCAATGCTTGTGGGAAACATTGTTAACCCTTGCCAGTGCTAGTGGTCATTTGCTGACAGTCTTGGCTACTATCCCGGTAAAAATAGCCAGCGCTGAAAGGTCTTTTGCATCAATGAGAAAATTAATTTTTTGCCTCAAAGCACTATGGCTGATGAGAGACTATTGTTAGTGTTGTTTATGACGTCTAGTTATTTACACGAGGAATACAGAGCCGAAGGGATGTGGGGTGCCTTCCATAGGAATTGTTGAAATAGAACCTAGTCCTTAACTATAAAATTAAATCCAAGGTTCGAAGAAAATTATAGCAAACTCCAAACAATTAGGCTGACCGACGAGATTGGGCTCGAAGCCAAAACCTACATGAGAGACTGGGCAATGATATCCATTAGCTGGGACATCACTCTACAGATTAATCATTTTACGATCCCGCACCTGCAGTGCAAGACGTTAATATTAATCCTACGTTTAAAATCCATTAAAATTACTTGCTTGCATTTCAATATATATATTTTTAAATTCTCATAAAGATACATGAGGTTCATCACAAAAAAGGTCAGTTTGTGCTTTTTTTATTTTCTTTGCGGTTTTTACCCCTAAATACACTTTCGGTTTTCGAACAGGTACTCAACGTGCTCTTAGAAACATAAATTGTAATAGAAATTGAAAAAAATAACAGTTTTTCGAATGGACAACAAGTATATTAGGCAAGATTATATCATAGGTAAAACCTTGTTTATTTTTTATTTACATTTTAAACTAC
The DNA here is from genome assembly GCA_964019185.1 of Maratus speculifer. NCBI lineage: Eukaryota > Metazoa > Arthropoda > Arachnida > Araneae > Salticidae > Maratus > Maratus speculifer. The sequence continues at coordinate 218,357,254 of OZ025294.1, forward strand.
AGTCGAACCCTGTTATAACAAGCTTCAAGGGACCGAAAGTTCTGTTCGCTATATCCGTTCCATTTAAAAAAAGTTAATCACTCACAAAATGTGCACATTATTATCTGCTACTTATATACTCAATAATGAAATGTATTAAGGGAAAAACGTAAAATCTATTAAATATAATCATTAATGAATTAAATTGACTAAAATCTAATTTGCACCATGTTTCAGTAGCCGGCATGCATTTTCGAATTTTCTTGTAAATTTAAAGTCGAAATCCTATTTTCACAACTACGAAAAAGTTAAAAAAAATCAAAAAATCATGAGTCGACTGGAAAAAATGTTCGTTATAACCGATTCTTAAGATTTCGGAGGTTTGCTACAAAAGGATAAAGTAGCATTAAATACAATAGGAAAATCGCAGGGCCAAAATTTTTCTTCGTTATATCCATGAGTTTATTATAAAAAAAATCCAAAATTGAGCCCCTCCCGAAAGGAAATCCTGGCTACGGGCCTGAAAATATCCAATTCAGTTGGTAAGGATATATCAGCAATTTTTACATTTATATAATTGATCTAGCAAGGATTAATAATTTCTTTGACTGTATTCAGGAGAGTAAATTTTGTTTTATTAAAAGTGCTAAAAAACAAGCATAAACGTTTGGGGACGTGAAAAAATGTGAACTTTATGAACGAAGGAGAGAGAAGGAACCGATCTACAAGATTTTTCTACGCTTGATCAACGAAATTCTCGATTTTCCGTGCCCAATCAATGAAATTTGTAATTTTCCCACCCCTAATCGACAAAATTTGTACTTTTTACGAAACCAAATGACAAAATTCGCACTTTTTATGAAGTCGATCAAGAAAAAATTCATGATATTTCCTCACCTGATCAACAAAATTTGCAATTCTTATGAAACCAATCGAGAAAATTCATGATTTTTCTGCGTCTGATCAACAAAATTCCCTATTCTACGAAACTGATTAATGACATTTGTGATTTTTAAAAAGACAATCGACAAAATTTGCAATTTATCCTAACATGATCGACGAAGTTCTCGATTTTTTTCCGCACTTGACTGACAAAATTCATGATTTTTCAGCGAATAATCGACAATATTTTCTATGACTTATCGACGAAATTCACAATTTTCCGAGCCTGACGAACAAAATTCGTGATTTTCACGAAGCCGATTGATGAAATTAGATGACTTTAACTTTTTACAGATTTAGTGACTAAAAGCAAAAGCTTTCATTGTCTTATTTAATTTTAATCTCTGCTAATCTTTAATATTCAAAATTTAAATCCGTCACATTTACGTGTTAGTCATGTGTCGTTTATCAGTTTTGTTAAGTGTTTTTGACTAACCAATTTACTTAAGAGACCGTCTTACAGTTTAAGGTGACATCCTTCTCCATTTGTTTATCTGGTGTCAGAGAGCTTGTGGCCATTACGAAGTGCCCTAACGTTGGACTGAATCAGAGCCATCTGCTTATAGTTTGTTTTTAGACCAGCTATTGATAATAGAGAAACAGGGTTCATACAGAATTGGGAATTAAAAATCCAAGGAGTACATAAAAAAATCCAAGGAGTCCAAAAAATTTTAAGGACTTGCCACTTTTGTTGTTATTTATGTGGAATGCACTTGCACAGCCCCAATTCCGCAGGGATTCCGCGAGTCACCCCCAGGGAGAGGGGGGGAAGTTTACCCGCGATCTTCAGACGAAATCAGCAATTTATCTGAGATATTTTAGCAAAATCGACGATTTATTGCGATCTTTTGTCGAAATCGGTGGTTTTTCTGCTATTTTTGACAAAATCGGCGTTTTTCTTTTTTTCTTTTTTAAAACAAAATTGCCTTTTTTATACGATTTTTTTTCGAAAACTGCATTTTATCCCCGCGATCTTTTGACGAAATCGGCTTTTTTTCCGTGGCCTTTTGATTAAATCTGCGTTTTTTTTTAATGATCTTTTGACAAAATATTTGTAAGCGATCTTTTATCAAAAACGGTGTTTTTCCCGCGATCTTTTAACAAAATCGGTGTTATATCCGCAATCTTTAGACGAAATAAGCGTTTTCCCGTGGTCTTCAGGCGAAATTAGCCTTTTATCTGCGATATTTGGTGAAATTGCCATTTTAACTGCGATCCGCAAGGAAATTCGATCTTTTGACAAAGTTCGTTGACAAAAACATTGACGGAATCGTTGTTTTTCCACGAAATATTGACGAAATGTGTGCTTTCTCAGCGATCCTTTCATGAAATTTGCATTTCTCTGCGATTGCTTTTTCCGCGTGCAAAACCGTACAAGTTGGTGACTATGCAGAACTGATAACACAATTTCAAATTTTTGGATGAGAAAAACAGCTGAATCCACCGTTATGAGCAAAGTTGAGGATGATGAATAGTATTATGAAGAAGAAATCAAAGTTGTATAACTAGCTGTGAAGGAATTAAACAGTGTAATCGTGTAATCACTTTTTGAAATTAGAAGCTTAGAGGTGTGTCTGGATTATTCTTTTCACTTTTCTTTCCCTTATGGCTGTGAAAAGTAAATCACCTTTGGTGGCTATTAATATGATCCCAACCAATCACTGCTGTGCTTCTGATGAATGACGTGACGTGCATAAAGGGTTTACCGTGCGTTTTACAATCACTTTTTTTTTTTTTTTTTTTTTTTTTTTTTTTTTTTTTGCGGGATTAATATTGCTGGCGTGCAAAACTGCAAAACAATTTAAGGAGTTTCTAAGGAGTATTTTGTTTATCTAAGTAGTTCTAAGTACTACTTGGGAACGTTTTCATTTCTAAGTAGTTTCTAAGGAGTCCAAGGAGTCTGTACGAACCCTGAGAAAGGATAGTAATGACAGTGATGTTCATTTTGGATAATGTTTCTCCAGCTCAAGTTTTTATCTTGTTTGTGGAAAGCGACGTTAATGTTTATGCTTCAGGTCCTCAAATCCTTGAGATGAATTAATCCTGGTTTGCCGACTTATCATTTTTCTGTTAATTTGCCATGAAGTCAGTTGGTTTATTTTGTTCATTGCCTTAATTGTTTAATAGATTTAAATACCATTGTTATATTATTTTTATCTTTATTTCTTTTAAATAAACATTAGTTTGCTTTTAACTTACTTGTATTTATTTTATCACCACACAGTATTTAGTTATTTAAATTTCAGGACTTTAACTTTTTACAGGTTTAGTGACTAAAAGCAAAAGCTTTCACTGTGAAATTTAATTTCAATCTCTGCTAATCTTTTATCTTCAAAATTTAAATACATCAGCTTCTTTGTGACATTTTAGTTAAAGTGGTTACTATTTAATCTGCGGCAAATAACACTAGCTTTAGATTTCAAACTTTGTCACATGATTGCATGTGATGCTTTTTTAATTATTAGTTGTGCTATTTTATGAATTGACTGATACTGTTGTTGTTGCCAGTTTGACAATTCTCCTATTATCACTATTGATAACTTCTTTTTATGATCAGATTGTTTATGCATTCCATACAGTCCTTTTTTACTTAAAACATTATGAATCACAAATTTTGAATGATTAAGAATCTTACTTATTTCACATTCAGACTTTCCTTTTCTTTTTTAGAATCACACTCTTCTCACTTCAATTTCAGATAGCTCACTTCGGAGAGGTATTTTACTGATAAATTCAAAGAATCAGATACAATTCAGATTTTTTGCATTTAATTCTTCTTTTTAAATTTAACGTAGTGTTTAGGTTACAGTTAAACTCTGAGTTCAAAAGAAAATCGTCTGCTTTAATAATAATATGAGAGTGATCTTATATTATAATACAGTTGATTTGTGTAAAATTGTTTGGCACAAAACAAATAAAAAGAATATTGCCCAGTTAAACTGATGGCATTGAGCTCACAGGCTACGCATACTAATTGTACATTACAGCCTTGTATTTTCGTTAATTGCGTTCGAAAAAAAAAATTAAGAAGGGGAAACAGCTCTCCCCTTTCTCCTTTTTTATACTTAATCATTGAACTTCCTAAACTATCAAGTACATGCTTTATCATATTAAAAAATCTATATCCAAAATTCAGAGCAAATCTGATAATTCTTAATAAAAACCCATTTAGCATTTATATAATTTAAGAGGAGTTATTCCCCTCTTTTATACTTAACCATTAAACTTCCAAAACTATTCAGAGATTTGAACGAAATCTGACAATTCTGATTGAAAAATCCATTTATGCAAGTTAAGGGGAGGGGCATTAGAACCCCGTTCCCCCTATTTATACTTATTCAATGAACACCTAATAACAGCCACGGACTCACCTCATCAGAATGATCCTATATCTAAATTTTGAACAAAAACTGTTAATTCTGCATGAAAATACCATTTATATCAATTAAGAGGGGGCATGAGCCCCCCGTTCACCCTGTTTATACTTATTCATTGAACACATAATAACAGTCACGGAATCGCCTCGTCAGAATGATCCTATATCTAAATTTTGGACAAAAACTGTTAATTCTGCATGAAAAACCCATTTATATCAATTAAGGGGAGGGGCATGGGCCCCCCGTTCCCCATGTTTATACTTATTCAATGAACACCTAATAACAGCCATGGTATTGCCTCATCCGAATGATCCTATATCTAAATTTTGAACGAAAACTGTTAATTCTGCATGAAAATCCTGTTTATATCAATTAGGGGGGGGGGGGGCATGAGCCCCCCGTTCCTCCTGTATACTTATTCAATGAACACATAATAACAGTCACGGAATCACCTCATCAGAATGATCCTATATCTAAATTTTGGACAAAAACTTAATTCTGCATGAAAAACCCATTTATATCCATTAACAGGAGGGGCATGAGCCCCTCTTACACATATCAAATGAACTCCAAAAACTAATCAGGGAAGCGTCTTATCAGGATATACCTATATACAAAATTTCAAGTGGATCCGATATTTTTATCATGAGTTATCGCATTACGCACGAACGCACGTACATGCAGAAGGGACGGGCACATAAGCTCTCAGGCTATGATAGCCTGTGAGCTAAAAATTATTCAAACTTTTTTCCCCTGAGCTAAATTAACATCCTAGAGTTATTTCCTTTATTACAACTACTTTTAAATTCAAACTAATATTTTCTTTATTAAAAAAAAAAGTGAAATTCTGAGCGGTCCTATAATTTTGTAACAGACTGTATATTAGCCTGTGCCTAAACTTTTGAGACAAACTGAATGTAATTGACTAATTTTCTTTTGGAAATAATATTGAAAATGTATATACAGTAGACTCCCTCAAATCCGCACAGCTTGGGACCAGAGATTTTGCGGATTTTAGAATTTTGCATATTTCTGGTCATTGCTTAATGACCAGAAATATGTCAATTAATAATGAAATCAAAAGTATAATGAATGCATACAATATACTAAAATATTAAAAAAAATAATAAACTAATGAAAACTTAGATATTTTTTAAAATGATTAAAATACTAAAAGGAAAGGTAAAGTTAATAATCAGTAATGTACAATTAAATATTCATTATAAAAGAGGAAATGTGTTTTTCCTAAGTTATTCAATGAAACTTACCTCATAAAGATACATTACTAATTCACAACAGGATCATAAAATAATGAAACTTTATTTCAGGTCTACCCAGACTTAATAACTAAAAAAGCTTGATTAATACATAAATATATTTGGTAAGATTGTGATTACCAATGATATTAGCAATATCTTTATTTTTTCAGAAATAAATTATTCTTTCTTCATGAAAAAACATGAATTCAATAACCTTAACAAAAGTTATAAATTAAAGAAATGTATGGAATTGATATTAAACTAAAAAAATCAATTTTTGAACCTACATCTGAACTGAATGTTTCATTGTTTACATCCATAAAATATGTGCGGATTTTAGAGAGTTGCGGATTTTAGGAGTGCGGATTTGAGGGAGTCTACTGTATGTTAATTATAGAAAGGAAAGTTTTTTATTTTTATTTTAATAATCATATTTTTAACACATTTTTGCAATTTGAACACTCTACTTTTCTTCACAAGTATAAATTTAATGCACATTTCAACTTTTTTGTAATTCCCAGTTATATATATATAAAAAAAAAGAAAAAAAAGAGAGAGAGAAAGAGAGAGAGCTATTGTTCAAGGGCATTTAAATTTTTTTTTTTTCATCTTACAATGGCTTATGTATCATCAAATAATTAACAAATAGATTTATAATTACAGTATAATGTTTCTTTTACATTTTCACAAGTTTTCTGAAAGTATCATATTTTGTTAAAAACTCTGCAGGTTGTAAACTTTTTTTTTTTTTTTTTAAGAAATTTTATAAATATACAAACAGGTGCATGCAAATTTTTAACAGGATTTCGCAACTTTATTCAGCTCAAAAATTTATTTTAACTTAATTAACTTCCAATTATTGGATTATCTGAATCATTGTTCGGTGAGAGAGAAAATATTGTAATTGTTATCAAAATATGTTAATTCATCATTGTAACAGTGATAACAAGCAACAAACTAAAAATAAACATACCTGAACATAAGTTCCAGATGAACTACAAGGGTCGATGTTAAACTGGCCATAACTTACAACTGGATTTAATCCACTTTCTGCCTTAAAGTGAGTAACAAAATTTTCACCTTGAAACTCTATATTGTTTTCATCATTGTAATTTACCTGTAAGAAAGGAAATTTAAACAATAAAATATTTAAACAATTATTTATAGAATTTCAAGTTATTCTATTATTAAGTAAAATCCATTAAATATTCAAATTATTTCAGATAACTAATAAAAATATGACACAAGTCAAAATAATAGACAAATCGATTATACACAGCCCCTCCTGAACTTGAAAATGTAGTCAAACATCAATCCAACCCCAAACACAAAATAAATAAAAGAAAAAAAAATATTGATCTGAAATTGCCAGAATTTTTGTCAATCTATAATTAATTATCTATAATGTTCTCTCAATTTCACACAGTTCAATCCATACCCAATATGAAAGAAAATTAATATATATTTTAATAAAATTACAGAAAAATAGTGTATAATTATAAAGCTACTATCAATTTTACCTTTTAAGTAGGCAGGGTTGGGTTTTTGCCGTGCCAGTGGCAGAAAGTGGTTATAACCGGTTTTAACCAGCAGAAACTGGCATAAAGACATTCTGTGACATAATCTCTGAATTTTTTTTAGTAATATTAAATTTATTAAGTAGTTCATCCTTAAATAATTAGTACTTAAATAATTCAGAATAAATATATGCACACAAATAAAATATTGTGGATAGTTTTAATTAAAAAAAAAAATTGATTTTTGAAAAGTTGAGTAATGTAACAGATTTTTTTTTTTTTTTTTTTGTTACATATGCATATGTAATTTAGTTTAAACAATTATTTTAAAATCTCAGTTTAAAAACCAAAATAGAAAACTATATGCAATGCTTATTTTAAATAAAGCACTGAAAAGAAAAAAAAAATATTTACTCAAAATATTTTTCTGTAATCTAACGTGATTTAATAATAACATAATAAATAAGTAATAAAAAAACTCTCTCGTAGAATTGTTATAGTGATATGTGGATCTAGTAATTCTTTGGATTTTGAAAAGATTTCATTTAAATACAGTATTCAAAAGAATAAATCTGACATTTTTTTATTTTTATCTCACTTACAAAACAAATGAAGATTTTGCAAATTTTGCAACTTTTGCATCCTTAATCATGACATTGCCAGCAAGTAATGCTGGCCTCAAAAGATGTTTTTCAAACTTTTCTTACATTCAGAACTTTGATACTTTGAATAACATTCATAATCTAATGTTTTAATTTTTAGCTCAATGGTTTACAAATCAAATGTAAGAGTGAATTATGAATCATTGCTGAGTAAAGTTCTTATTTAGTACTGTTTGTTAGTTTCTGCCAGTTTTTGCCACTTACTGGCAGAGATCAGTTTCTGCCATGCCGGTTTTAACCGGTTTCTACCGCTGGTTTTAACCACCCCGGCAGAAACTTGCCAACCCTGTAAGTAGGAAACAGGATTGGTAAAAAAAATAGGTCTTACAAAAAAACACTTCCTGAAATTTTTAACAGAACTTCATTATTTAGGTAAATAAGGTGTTATTGTCCATAGCCAAATATGTATTCCAATACTTATGAACAGCCCTGTACTTGATCTGCCGGTTGATGTACATACTATATCAGGGCTGGCAAGTTTCTGCCAGGTTGATTAAAATGGGCATGGCAGAAACTAGTTTCTACAAGTAAATGGTAAAAACTGGCAGAAACTAAGAATGAATACCAATAAAAATTTCAACCTTGAATGATTCATAATTCACACATGTATTTAACATACAATAAAGCATCGTTTATACGATGATCACTTATACACGTTATACGACGTTTTAATGTGGTCCCGATTTATTCCTATTCATTTTAATGTAAAAATATATCTTTTATACGACGCCCAAAATCGTTTATATGTCGATTTTTCAATTTTGTATAGGTTTATTTTTCTTGTGTATTTTACAGACAAGCGGAAGTTGGCAGCTATGAATGACACCAAAGAGCGTGTTTAAATGCACTCCATGTTATAAAAATGTGGGCTGGTGTTTGATTAGTCTGAAAAATCAGCTTATGTGTAACAGATTACACTGGGAGGGATCATTCTTTTTTCGGGAATGATCAGCTTTCCCGACCTGTTTTAAGTTGCAAATAGACTATCCTTCTTACTGTTATCAGTATTAGCGAGTTTTAGTTGGCCACCTGGGGTTTTTAACTTTAAATGGAAAGGAAATAATATACTGCAAATGAGAAACCTTCCGTTAAAACATAAATAAAGGTACGCATATTTAAATTGCTTATTAATCACCCCCCCCCTTTTTTTGGTTATTTGTTTATTTTGGTTTGTTTAATTTACAATTTCATGCAAATCATTACGTTAAAAATTAAGTGAAAACATAATTAATTCTAGTTTTGGAAGTGAAAATCGATTATACATCGTTACTGTTTGTACGACGTTTTTCGATAGTCCCTTCGGCGTCGTATAAACGATGCTCTACTGTGTAAAGAATTTAGTTAAAAAATTAAAATAAAGATCTTGAATGTTATTCAAAGAGTAGCAAAAAGTTTCAAAATGATCATGTAAATATACTTTTTTTATAGAATAACTTTCTGTCACGTGAAAAAGAGAAATTTTCATAATGGTAATCCGATGCTGTACAAGTTTAACTATTGATATTCTTACGAATTGAATAATATCCAACTGAGCGAAAAATTGCCCAGGCTGGGAGTCGAACCCAGATACTTGACTTACATTAAGCTACCGGGGCAACAGCTGACTGGGATTTTTCGCTCAGATAACCTTATTGGTCTTAGCATGTGGTCTGTCATTTAGACAGTTCAACAGAATAGACCGCAAGTAATGGACCTCCATAAGACGATGGGTACGTAGATAAACTATTATTTTCAACACAATCTAACAGATTGGTAAAGTAATCATACGAATTGAATAATACCCAACTGAGCGAAAAATTGCCCAGGCCGGGAGTCGAACCCAGATACTTGGCTTACATTAAGCTACCGGGGCGACAGCCGACTGGGATTTTTCGTTCAGATAACCTTATTGGTCTTAGCATCTGGTCTGTCATTTAGACAGTTCAACAGAATAGACCGCAAGTATCTACGTACCCATCGTCTTATGGAAGTCCATTACTTGCGTTCTATTCTGTTGAACTGTCTAAATGACAGACCAGATGCTAAGACCAATAAGGTTATCTGAGCGAAAAATCCCAGTTGGCTGTTGCCCCAATAGCTTAATGTAAGCCAAGTATCTGGGTTCGACTCCTGGCCTCGGCAATTTTTCGCTCAGTTGGATATTATTCAATTTGTATGATTACTTTACCAATCTGTTAGATTGTGTTGAAAATAATAGTGTATTGATATTCTTGTTTACAGTTGAATTTCTATTTAAAGCTTTAATAAAAATATCCACAAAATTCTATGATATTTTAACATTACTTTTCAGAGTATTTTTAAATAAATAACAGCAATAACTTAAAATTTATTTACTATTTATAAAGAGAAATGTTTCTTGTGAAAATATATTAGCAGTGTTTCCTCAACAGGGTTTCAAGGGAGCGCTCCGCACATCCTAAAAAAAGCACCCTCATCCAAAAACTAGCGCCCCTCTTGTCATTCATTCAAAAAAATAGCGCCCCTTCTTGCCCCATATTTGAAAAAACACAGCCCCCCAGCGATGATTCGAACGTGCTATAGCGCATAAATAATGCAAAAAATAGCCTAATATGCATACCGTGGAACGGGTAATTTTGTCAAAAAATTGCTAAAAAAACAGCAAGTTTCATTAAAATCGCGAAATAATGACTAATATCCGGCAAAGTTCGCAAAAAAAATGACTAATTTTGTCACAAAATTTCACAAAACGGCAGATTTCCCCAAAAGATCATGGAAAACGAAAAATTTCTTCTAAAAATCATGATAAAACGGAAAATTTTGTCAAATGAGTCAAAAAACGGCAACTTTCATAAAAAAAAAATAGCGATAAAACGGCAGATTTCGTCAAAAGATTTGCAAAAAACCCAGCAAATTTCGTCCAAAAATCGCAATAAAATGGAAAATTCTGTGAAAAGTTCCATTTTTTCGCGATTTTTTAGCAAAATATGCCATTTTTTTGCGATCTTTTAATAAAATTTGCCGTTTTTTCATGATTTTTTCATGAAATTTGACGATTTTTTGTGATTTTTTAGCAAAATATGTCGTTATTTGCGATCTTTTAAAAAAATCTGCTGTTTTTTTTTGCAATCTTTTTAACAAAATTGGTCGTTTTTTCATGATCTTTTAACATAATTTGCCTTTTTTGCGATCTTTTAACAAAATTTATCTTTTTTTCAATTTTTTGATGAAATTTCTGTTTTTTCACGACTTTTTGAACCAATAGATTCTAGATTCAACTCTATAAAAGTGCCCTGAAAAATGTAAAAAGTGCCCTTTTCAGAAGAGTAGCACCCTACCTTCTTTTAAACCTGGGGGAAACTCTGTATAAGTAAATAATTGTAGCACAAAAATAACAGAAAAAAAAAAAAAATAATGAAATATTTTGTACAATTATTTATTTATTTTTTTTGAAAAAGTAAGATATTCTAAGAGCATTCCATAATATAGGATTAATTTTACTAACCTTTTTTAACCTAGACTGCCTTTTAATTTGTTTTGAATAAAAGAAATATTAAAAAAATATTGTTTCAAGACCAGCATTACTTGCTGGTAGTATCATTATTGAGGATATAAAATTTGAAAAATTCTTTTTCGCCAGTATTTGTTTTTAAAGGCGACCACCCACAGAAGGCAAGTATTACCAAGTACAAGAAATATGTTCCTGGGAAAAGAGTCTATTTTGCTACAAGGGCATAAAATTTAGATTAATATACATAAAGCATAAAATTTAGATTAATATCGAAAACCAATTTCCTTGCTTTTTCTTTATGCTCAAATGTCAGTTTTGATCCCATATACTTAGGATGAAGTGAATAAGCTAGCACTACAATAAATGAGATTTGAATCTTGCATGTATGAGTTTTCTTGATATTTTCATCATTAAATAAAGTTAAGCAAATTTTATAAGCAGCTGCAACTGAACAGTCACGTTGTTTTACTTTTATCTAAAGCAACAACAATAGATTTTAACATTAGTAACTAATATGGAACTTCTTTATAAATCATGATATTTATTTATAATTTTAACAACTGCTATGTCCTTAATAACATTTTCATTATTTTCAATTATCTACAAATAATATGGCTGATTCTTTGTGAAAGATTCAAAACTATAAAATTCTGATACAAATTTAATTTTTAATTAAAACTATTCAAAATATTTTGTTTATTTATCTTGAATAATATGTATATAAACAATTTAATACTACTGAAAAAAAATCTCAGATTATGTCATGAAATGAGCTTATGCCAGTTGTTAGAGCGGTAATTTTTATTTCATGCCACCGTCAAAAAAATACTTTTCTTACAGATCGTATGCCTGATGCCGTGTCACCACCCACGTAATCCTCACACAACCGCTCTAGGGAGTGAGATTATTTTCGAACTTCTAATGCTCTGTTTCATTTTCATATCTCAGACCTTCTTAAACTATATCCAATTATATTATGCTTACAATAAGAATATGGAAATGTGGAATCGTCAGTACCGTGCTGTTTTTAGAGCCATTTTTGTAACACAGCATTTGTATTAATTACGAAAAAGTAAAATAATTTTCTTTTAAATTTTAACGTAATTAATCATATTTCAGGTATTCATGCCGTTAAATCTACAATATCATAGTTCATCTTTTAGACACTAAAACACATCTTTGAGATGCTCTTTTGAAAGATTCTTTGCTTTTATAAGGAAATGAGAAAATGCCATCCGTTTTCTTAGTATGGAATTCCTAATACTTCCAAGTTTCATGCATTTATGAATGTATCAGAAAATAAGAAGCTTAAATTTCAGAACAGCCATTAAAGACGGTGTTTCATTAATAATCAATTTTCAAATCTTTCTGGTATTTCAACATTCTTATTTTCGGCATTTCACTATAACGTCTATCGATTATAGATAGTTTAAGAATAACAACAACTGTCAATTTTGTATGTTTCATATGTCCTAGAAAGTATATTTGAAAAGAAAATCATCCACCTTCGCATTCATACTAAAGAAAAAACTTTTCATAAGTGTGGCGTGTAACAGAGCATCTTCTCAGCAATCTAATTTAAATACCCACCTTTTCCTTCAAACTAACAAGAAACCTTTTTCCTGTGAGATCTGTAACAAAATCTTTCACAGAAATTTCCTTTCAATACCCACCTTCACATTCATACCAAAGAAAGAATTTAATTGTGTAACAGCAGATTTTCTCAGAAATCACATTTACATGAGCACCTGTGCATTCATACTAATGAGTCAAAAGGACTGTTTTTTTAAAAACAGGAAAAAAGATAAACATGCGATTTTTTCTTCATCTATTTATTTTTTACTAAAAGATACTGAAAATACTTATTTTTAAATAAATATATTTTTATACATATAATCGGGAAACAGATTACGGGAATGGAAAATCTTCATATGACTTTTTTACTTTTCATCAGTTTCTATTTTTTTTTAGCCTATCTGCCTTTGGGTCAACGTAAGATGAGAAACGACAAATTTTCGACAGATTTCAACAACCATTTCTACAGAATGGTAAAATCTCTAAAATAATGAGAGAGAAAGAACGAATTTTAGAAACAGCATTATAAAATAGTTTTCTCCTGTCATCCGATCAAGGTCGCATCGAGGTACAAAAGAGCGTTGTGGTTAATAAGCACAGACTCTTTTGGCGTTTTATCACCAACGCGCTGTTTAAGTTTTATTTATTAATTTATTTTATACATTTGTTTTCGTTAGAAGTCAGGATTATAGCTCCATGGAAAATTTATAATAATACTTTTCAGCTTGTTGCATTTCAGAATTTATTTCGATTTTCTTTTTCAAATTTATACTGGGGCATATCTAAATAGAAAGTGGGGGGGTTAATTCAGCATTAGTAAATAATTTACAGTATAAATATATATTGGCAAGTTTATTTATTATTTACTAAAAGTATTTGTTTCGTTAAATATATTTAAAGAATACATTTTTGTTTGTTTGGCCTTAAATGAATTACCAAAATTGTTCTATTTAACAGACTTTTTTGTTTGTTCAGCATATAAGCCGCGGCTTATTTGATGAAAATTGAATTTTTATCTCTCATTTTTCATTGATGCGGCTTATACAAATGATGCGGCTTATCTACCGGAAATTACGGTAATCAGTACTCTGTCAAAGTGCTAATTGAAGCATATCTAGAAATAATTTATTCATTACTGGTTTGGTTAAATGACCATACCTTAAGAACCAGTTCTCATTCCAGAGAAAAATTTAAAATAGGCTGCCTACACCCCCTTCCTTTAACACCCAGCCGTCATTACAGAATTTGTCTTAATGCCTTCCTGCAGTAACAGACCAATCCCTGTGGTGCAACGAGGGGCATATGTCCCTGAAGAATTTCATGGAAATGAGAACTGGCAAGTTACATTTATTATTGCTAAGATTGAATTGTTTGTTACTGATAAAAAAGATTGGATCTTGAACTGAAAAGTGGTGTTTCTTCTGTGAATTCCAGATAGACAAGTTAGGAGAAATAATAATTTGAGTTATAAATCTAGAAAATATGTTAAATTTTGAATGGAAATATAGGAAAATTTGACAATGAGCACAGATAAAAGTGCCATGACATGTAACATTAGTATGACCATAACGCTAGCATTTAACACAATGAAAGGGATTAGGGATATAAGATCAGACTGGACAGTTTAGGTAACCAGCTTTAATTCTAGCAGGTACAATATGGCTATTTGTAGGAAGTATCTGCCTATTTTGACAGATATATGGCATGCATCTATGATATTTTGAGCCTTTAAATTAGTTAGCTCTTCTTTTGTGAAAAATAAAAGTTTTGGTTCAGATATTACACCATGGTAAGAATATAGAATTTGATGTACTTTAACAGAAATAGACAGTGTACCTATTGTATTGCAATTGGATAGAGACTGTTGCTGGCGGTAGAAACTTCAACCAGTAAATCCTCAAATTGCAATTTTTTAAGAGACTGGCCATCATCAAAAACAGCGTGTAATGTTTCAGCATGCCACAACAATAATGTTATAGCATGCATCAGCAATAAAAAATGATTTTAAGAGCTATCAGAAAGGCTATCAGTGCATTTAATTATGAAAAATTGAGTGAATGAGGAATCTGTACAATTTGTTGGTCTCCTCAATAGATAGAAGTATTTCCATCAATAGTAAAAAAAAAAAAAAATCAGACCCCCAGCCGCACCACCCACTACTGAGTGCAACAAGGGAATTCACATTTGTGCAACAGTGCTAACCATGTCTTATGCAGTCACGAGGCAATCCTATGTCAATCTCCACCGTTAACGAGATGACTAGTAATTGCCTGCTTGCTTAGTCCCTTTGCCAGTAACATAAATCTGCTGATCAGACGATTGATGCATAAGGGACCAATATGCACTTTCTGTCTACCTGAAGCAGAGGCCAAAACAGTGTGTTGGTTTCCCTCAAATGCCAGAATCCCTGTTTCCACCTTTCCAGGGACACGGGTTGCCATGCATGGCAAACATGTGCGTGGTTGACAATTCTTCATAAGTCAATATACACAGAAAGATGTTGCAGAACTGCCCTCATCTCTGAAGAGGAAACCACAATGAGAGTGAAACAAAGGAGAAAGGAAGGCAAGAGAAATAAGAGAGAGAGAAAAAAAAAAAGATCACTCAGGCGACCAGGGTTGTGAGCCTGTGAATACCTAAAGAATTTATATCTCTAGGGAGGAATCTCACACCTTGGATAGATTTTTCTTCAGCATTTATTTCCTAGTGATATTGATTCTAAAAAAGACAGTGTTATGAACTTCAGAAAAAAGATTAAGTTTACTATCTTTGCACATTGAAGCTTGTTATTAGCATTCAATGAAAGCTTTTTTTAATCTTTAATTTATATCTCAAAATAATTATAAAAAAATGTCTGAGTCCCAGGTGCACATGGACCTGTCTTTATCTTAATCAAAATTTCCAGACCTATGTGGATATATTTTCTGAATTATCACAAACAGATGAATACATAGACAAACATATTTTATTAATATAGATAAATATGCCTCAATATATGATATAAACAGTGTAAATAATGAGCAAAGGACACAAGTATTTGGTTAAATGCAAGGAATTTCTTAAAGATATAAATAAAGGTTATTGGAAATTATTTTGAAAATTGGGCTTTTCTTGCGAAGGCCTTCATAAAAAATATGTACCGAAATTCTTTTCATTAAACAGCACGAAAATATGAAAGCCATCTCAAATAATAAGGCTACCATTTAGTTAAAATTTAAATTAACTATAAGTTATTCAAGTAAGCTACCCCAAGAAAATAACACACTTATACAATAAAAAAAAAAAAAAAAAAAAAAACATTTAAACTAAATCTTACATCACAAAAAGTTCGAACTTCTCTTGAAAGAATTTCCTCTGGAACATGCTGATGAGTTTCTGTAGACGATGATGGCTCAGGTGAGTTGGAAGCCATCTAAATCGACATCAAATAATGACACCATAAGCTGAAAATGAACAGAAAAGGTTAAAATTAGGAAATGGAATTAGATGGGGAATGGTGCTTATGAAAAAATATCTGAAATTTTAAGAACAATAATACTGATTCTAGTGATGAGAAATTTAATCAAAGACATCATTTTTTTTAAAAGATACTCTTACTTCCTGTTCAAAACAGATTTTGAACTGGTCTGTTTAATGTCCCATTTTATCAGTAGTACTTGATGGTCATAAATCATCATTAAAAAAAAAAAAAAAAATGTGCAGCAATAAACTAATATTATTCATTACGCAACCATTCTGACATTTTAAATTAGACCTTAACTCTTCCTAAACGATAATTTGTGCAGCCATGAAAATCCTGTGATGAGAAAGGACTTTATGTGCCTATATTGGACTCATAAACATTAAATAATTGTTTTATTATTGCTATTCTTTATACAATCATGTAAACAACTTTATTCATTCTAAAATATGTAAAAATGGCAAATGGAGGGCACAAAAAAGCTCTCATATTAAATGTTTAAAAATGTCGGTTGAGATCATCTTTCATCAATGCATAATTTCCTGTATTTGGTTACAATTTCTGATTTTTTTTAAAATCAGAACTAACATCACGTAAAATTTTTCATTTCAGTTTCTAAACTAAGAGATTTTTTTCCACTCATTTTCACAACTAGAATTCAACCAAAATATTTCTAGCAAAGAACAGGGTCGGACTGGGTTGGGGAAAAGGGCGCAGACCTTGGATTTTCAGAGGGCGCAAAACTAATTAACAATTTACCTCAATTTTACTTTCTGGTGTTGTATTTAGTT
This sequence comes from Maratus speculifer, assembly GCA_964019185.1. Lineage (NCBI taxonomy): Eukaryota > Metazoa > Arthropoda > Arachnida > Araneae > Salticidae > Maratus > Maratus speculifer. The sequence goes on from OZ025294.1 coordinate 218,374,285, forward strand.
TAACAAGGTTTAACACATTCACACAGCACCAAATATAACAAGTAAGAAAAATCATGCATTCAGCATAAATTATAAAACACTTACCGCACTTCCTTAAATCTTTAAGGAAGCTTCGTTATTTAGGGAAATAAGGCTACTTTCTGTAGCCAAACATGTATTCCAATATTTTTGAACAGCCCTGTATTTGATTTGTTGGTCGATAAATGTACTATACTAGGACTTCCCTCAGAGGGATTAGTCTGAGCGATGTTGCTGAGAATACACATTTAATAACTTGCGACAAATAAAGAAAATGAGATGTTACCTTTAATTGGTCATTCATTGTGATAAAATATGATGAAAATAAGCATATTGAATCGTAGAATTACAAAATCTTATATATAAAGTTGCATATACTATTTTTATAAAAGGGAAAGCAAACCATACATGGATATAAAATTGGAAATATGCAAAATGTTAAAAGTAATACAGAAAATAAAACACCAAATTTTCCTACATTGGAAATAGAACTTTTTGAAATGGTGTCATGAACATAAACAGAAGCTCCGCACCGATTTGAGAAACTATAAATAACATAAACTATTATGTTTGAAGAGAATGGAGTGTATTTTATATAGCGTTGCAAAGGTTAGAAAAAACCCGGTTTAAACCCAGGAATAAACCGGGTTTTTAGGAATAAACCTGGGAATAAACCTGGTCTACTGGAAATAAACCCGGGAATAAACCGACTTTTTGCAACTCTAATTTTATATGATGTGAGATCCGTCTGAATAGTTTATATTGTTGAACATCTGTTTTCCATGGATGCCACGAGGTTGTCGATAAGAATTAAGGAACCCTTTTTTAAGAATTTGTCTTAAACGAGCATTTACATCTTATAAGTTACTGTGATGCCAAAGTTCTAGTTTCTAACCCCAACAGTATCCTAGAAATTGCAATATTCTCAATAAATTGGGTTTAAAACTTTTTCTAGAAAAAAAAATGTTTAATTTGTGAATTTAAATTGTCGAATGTTTTAGAAATCGTTCATAACGAGAATATTATATCTTAAAAGTTGCAAAAAAAAAAAAAAAAAAAAAAAAAAATAAATAAATAAATAAATAAATAAAAATAAAAATAAATTTTTAGTCATATCAACATTAAAGAATTCTCAATTTTAGAACTTTTTTTGCTCGTGCATTGATGGTGATTATTGTTCCGACGCAAAATATAGTATATTTTGCAGCAAACATGGTTACCACCATTTTTTGCCACATTATTTTTTAAATCGGCTAGGTACTCCCAATGATAACGAAAAACACACAAACGTTATTGCTTTATAGCATAGAAATATAGAATCAAAAGCTATTTATCTTCTATTATATACATAAATTATCTAATTAGTGCTAGCAGATGCATTTTTAAGTATACATAGATCAATATAATGCTTCATTTTTCTTTACTCAGTATTTCTTAATATTCATTTTTCATTTATTTGTATTATTCAGTAAAAAACTCACTTTCTTAAGCCTGAATTACGTCTAACTTTTTATAAAAGCGCCAAAGTCCCTATAACAGCGAACTATTGTGAAGAGTATTAAATACAAGGTAGTAAGACGCTTAGCCAAGCGCAGATTATAAATCACCAAATATTGTTCTTTTCGCCCTCTCTCGAAATGCATTTTTTCCGTACATTTAAAAAACACGATTTTGAGTCATCTTATTTAAAATTCAAATAAATAAATAAGGGGAAGCAATAATAGCATAAGTCAAAACATTTTATTTCAGCATCAAGGAATTGTATCGTAGTTACACATGTGGAAAAAAGCTTCTTTTGGCCAAAAAACGTAGTCTCCACTAAATTTGAATCCGATTAAAAAAAGTACCGTGATTAATTAAAATGTTATAGGTAGAGCTGCCAAGTCTCCGGCATTTTAGATACCGGTATTTTAATATAGAAAATATTTTATTAAATTGGAACATTCTGCAGATTTAAAAAATAACTTTTTCTATAAGAAAATTCTGTTATGCAATAAGCTTGCGCTTGTCATTTCTGTATAGGAATATTTCGTAATCTACTTTTTAACCTTAAAAAAAGCAACGACCATTTTTCGGGTACAAAAAGTATTGCTAATTGTTTCATTTTGCATTCAAGGTACCGATTGTAATATTGATACATCTATGGTGATAAATTTCCAATATTTTTTCAAATCCCATTTATTTCATTAAAAATATAAATCTTTTATTCATTTAGTTTAAAGTAAATGGTTTTTAACTAATTTCATAATACTTTTGAAATATCACTTTTCATTGGCCATTTTTTAAAGCATTTAGAAAATGGTTGTTGTTTTCAGTCAAATATAGACTTTGGTCTGTCCGCATTTTATTTTATTATTATTATTATTATTGATAAATGGTGGAGAAATATTAATACTTAATCCATAACGTACATAATATATGATTCAGTTATTACATAAGTCACCTTTTTATCATCATAAAAATTATGTTTTTACTGATTTTTATTAACTCAATAGGAAAAATTTTGTGCTTCGAGCAATAGATGTCCGCATTTCATTTATTTATTTATTTTAACAAAATTCTTTGCATTTAGAAGAATTTTTATTTAAATAGGAAATCCAAATGTCGCTGTTAATAAAGAAGAAAGTTACAAAAAAAGGAAAAAAAAGTTACAAAACGAGTAGACGCATACTATCAAACATGGAAAAACGACGAATCCAAAAAAGACGTCTTATGAAATATCATCTTTTAAAGCAAAAAAACAAGGTCTGATTATCGAACCTACTGATTACAAAATGTGCATTACATTAAAAAAAATTAAATAAAATAAAAATACTGCAAATATTGATTTTTTTTTTCTTTTGTGCAGTTTTGGCTTCGAAAGGTGCGCTATGTTGCAAAAAGATATAAGCGGCTATGAAAACACACTTGGTAAACGTTCATGCTCAGTTTTAGAAATAAATATGGCACATATATGCCCTATACACACCAAGATACCTAATTGGTGCCAAAATGGCGTTCAGTTGCCTAACATGGTTATCATATAAATGTTATAATAAGTTGTTTGTTCTAAAAATATTATCATTTATTGGTTGTTATTTCTTTTTTTTAATAACAGAAAATGTTTCATTTATTCCTTTTTTTTTATTTTGAAATAAATAACGTGTTATTATAGCATGCTAGATGTATCTGGTAATCAAAACGATGTTTTCGCCTAATTGGCATAAAAAAATCTCGCCAAACCCGGTGCTTATACCTCTAGTATATTATCTCAAGAATTTTATTTATGTATACTGTAACTGTTTTTACATGCCACTTACTTCTTCTTGTATATAAAAATAGGTAAGTGGCTTCTTTATGCAGTATAATTTGTATAAATCTTTAAAAAATAACCCCCGTTGCCCCTTTTTGGATCGAATTAAAAAAAAATCAATGTTTAATTCCAGTATTGCTCCCAGGTATGCATACATATTCCAAATTTCAAAATTGTATGCCAACAGGAAATGGATGAAAAATGGGAAAAGATGTCACATATGCACCAGGGTACATAATTGGCGTCAAAATGGCATTATTTTACCTGAGATGGTAACCCGGCTTTATTTATTTATTATTCGTTTATTTACTCATAAAATGTTTATTTACTTTCATTTCCTTTTTTTAATTGTATAAAATATTCGTTTTTATAGTTATTAATTATTATTATTATGTTATTTACTGTAAGTTCTTTTTGATAATAGAAAATAATTTAAAGATGCGTATGTAGGCGTTATTTGAAAACGCAGTTTTCGCCAAATGGGGTTTGAAAAAAAATGCGCCAAGTCTGATGGGCGTGTGGCATCCGTGCCGAAAAATTAGTGACCAGAATTGACTTCCACACGCAAACAAAATATAGGGGAGACGGGGGCACCTTTGAACTGGGGGCACCTTTGAACGCTCTAAATATTTTCTTCCAAATAAAATATTTAAAAAAAATTTATATAACAATATATTACTACTGCTTCAATGATATAAGAATACGAAGCTTCACCATTTTGTATGAACAGTCTGTCTAAGCAAGGTATGTATTTTTCTCCCTCTTGAATCTAAACTTAAGGAAATAAAGTTGTAAGATTATTACTCACAATATTGTATCTCTAAAATTTTAATTTATTGTTCAATACTTAAATAAGGATATTAGCTTTAGTTTATAAGCTTTGTTTTATTCCAATTCTTGAGCCGAATTTAGTAAATAGACATAATGTTAAACTCCAGGTGACGGGGCACTATTGAACAAAAAAGATGGGGTACCTTTGAACAACGAAAAAACACCGAATAAACTGGAGTTACATAATAATTAAAAAACATTTAAAGAGAACATTTAAAACTATGAAGTAAAGAGTTGTTTACGGATCTAAATGTTATTATTTTTGGGATTTTATTTAATGTGAAAATAGATTAATTACGAATCTCCAAGAACATGGACTTATACTCTTAGCTCCCCCCCCCCCCCCCCCCCCCCCGCTTACTGCATTTATAGATTCCAACTTCTGGATGTATCAGTATTGGGAAGTTTAAAATTTAGATTGATGTTGGCTATTTGGATAATTGAAATACTGGATACACAATAATGATTCATGATTTAGCAGTTTTGTCAAATTTTATATCAGGTTTCTTCATGAAAAGTGGGAATGAAAAATTTTAATTTTCCAGAAGCACCTGTTATTGCATTGGTGTATTTAAAGGATACTGTAAAACAGTTTTCACAACCAAACATAACAGGGGAAACCCTCTGTGATGTTTCAACAATGAGTTTAGGCATGAACTTTGATGGATTTAACTTTGATTAAATAATAAAAAAAATAGCAGTTTCAATAAAATGTAGTTATTTAATTTTATTCATATTATTTTATATATCTGAAACATAAGTAAATTTTTATAAAAACTTTCAATATTTTTACATTTTACTCACATGTTCAAAGGTGCCCCTTGCTTGTTCAAAAGTACCCCTACATGGAGCAGGTTTGAACAGAAATCCTTCAACTTTTTAAATCCTCACAACTTATTTAATTTACATGGAAAACTTTTAATTTCTGGTTCATATGATGAAGAAATGCAGTCGTTTTATTATGTAATATTTAAAACGCAATAAATATAATTCAAGTCAGAATTCTATTGATTTTCTAAAAAATTTTCAAAGGTGCCCCCCTCTCCCCTAAGTTAAAAGAAAACATGCAATAAAAATAAATATAAAGGGAAAATGATGTCATAAAGGAAACTTTTTATTTAAAAATGTAATTGTTTCTAATTTTCACACGCGAAATATATAAAATATTCTTTTAGCTATCAAAAAATGCTATTAAGTTTTTATGACATTTTTTTTAATATAAAAAATACAGTTTTATTTTCCTGCATGATTAAATTTTAAAATGTTTTATTGCATTCAATATTTCTGAGTGCGTAAATGATTACTATTTACTCCATGTACTGATTCGGTTATCTACGAAAATGTCCAGCCGGTGAAAATCACGCTCACCAAATTTCTGTGACGTACGCACATAAATTGTGCTTTTTTATCAGTTTTTTAAATATAACTTTTAAACTATTTGGAATTAATTTTTAAAAGTAGGTGCATTCACTAGATTGCCTTCATAGGTACCTATTGGTGCAAACAGAATCAAAATCCGACAAGTACTTTTTGAGATTTGCTTGACGAAAGAATTTTTTTGAATTTTAATATCTTTACGTATCTCTGAGTATAAAGACTTCGCTTCGCTCAGACAACAATAATAATTGAGAAATATAGCTTAGCAAGAAAATGTCTAGCAGGTTGAAATTTTTCTTTCACAAATCTACTAATAGATAGAAACATATTTGAATACTTTTGTTCAGCCCTGTAGTTTACCTAGTATGTTTATTACACGCCAGTATTTAGCTAAGATTTATTTTAAACTAAAACACTCTTAAAACTACATAAATCACATTATTCTCAGAAATTATCATTCATAGGCGTCCATATATCCAATTCTTTGCGTGGCCCTGCATATCATTTTATCTATATTCTACAAACATTTCTTAGTAAACTGAATCCAGTTCAAACAGTAGCGTAAAAATGCATAACTTATTTAAAAATCTTCTTTATGTAATTTACGCTCATATTCAGTAACGTTTGAGCGCTCTTTTGTGTAGCCCTGTATATCAACTATAGCATTCATACACACCATATAATATGCATAGATTTAGTGAAACTGAAATGCGCATATTATAATTAAAATAAATTTCATCCATCCATCAGCCATTATCGGATACATATACAGTACTTCGAAAACAATATACTATTTGAAATCTTTTGTGTGTCCCTGTAAATGCTATGCACTTCGTAATATGCATGACTATATGATATAACTTATGTTAAAGGTCAGCATCCTATACCATTTTTATTATTCATAAAATAGTTTAATATAAATAAAATATGTCGCACACAATTTCCCCCTTTTATCATTATGTAATGGAATTCTTTTGTGGGGCTCAGTAAATGAATAATAGCCATTTTTTTTTTCACCGCATATTTTAAAGAATGCATATTTCAGCTTATTCGTGTATGCATATAAATTTGAATATGTTTGACGGAGTGTAACATCTTTAAAATTCATTCTAAACGATTTTTTCCCATAGGCCGCAATGTAACGGTAAACTTTTGAATTTAAGTAATAATTTTACAAGAAAAAAAAAAAAAAAAAAACCCTAATTGAAGTTTAGAGATAAACCCAGTTTCTTCACTAAAAATGAGCTCTAGGGTCCTAAACCTTTTGTGAAAAATTTAATTTACACACATACACAGGCATATACAGTGTCTCACAAAAGTGATGGGACACTTGTGCTTTATAAAAAGAAACTGCAATAAAATAAATAAACAAACATGTGCAAAAATTTTTTGGGTGTGTTTCATATTTAAAGTTAGTAACAATTATTACATAACATACATTTTGCCAAAATATTAATTAGTAAAAATACAATTGTTCAGAACGGAGCAAAAAATGGCTCACATAAGTGATGGGACACTTACTTTTCCATCAAATATTTATCCAAAAATTTTACTTTTTAAAGGTTTTAATATTTTGTTGGATTTCCTTTTACTTTTAAAACATGATTTAATCTTTTTGGGATGGATTCGACTAATTTTTTTGTGATTTCTGGAGTGATTTTACCCCATTCTTCTTGAAGCACCGATTTTAGTTGTTGTTTTGAAGAAATGGTGTGTTTGTAAATTCTTGATTCCAATCCTTGCCAAATATTCTCTATGGGATTTAAGTCTGGATAGTCTAAGATCCGGCTGCAGAATCAGTGTACTCATCGAGTGTTTGCTGAAAACCAAATTTTTACACATATTTATGATTAGGAGAATTTATATCTACCAGGTTGCCTATCAAAATGTGGCCGCTAGTATTTTTAATTAAATTATTAATAATTCATAATCCGTAAGAAATTTCACTGACTTGTTTTTTCAATAAAATGTCGTCTACTTTAAGGCAACATCTATAAAGACTCTGAAAAATCACGGTTGCCGTTGCGCACCTGGCCGCACCTCTTCGCAGCCAGGTATACACAGGTATGATTTTGTTACATTTATACACCCACAACGTACATTCATAATTTATATATCAAATTAAAGCTAATTTTTTTCTGTTTATTATATATGGTTGCCTAATTAAATCTGGCCGCAAATAAGGGTTGCTGGCTATTAAATATAGTAAATAAAAGCGGTGGAGTGATGCTGCAGAATCATTTGTTTCATACACTGTTAAAAATCTGCTGCTTTTGTTGCAACTAGGGATTACAATCCCGGGATCCCGCATCCCGGTGTATATTTAATCCCGAAAATCCCGGGATTTATCAGAAAAAATACCGGGATTTTCGGGATTGTCTGTTTTTTTTTTAGTGGAATAATATTCAGCTGAAATTAAAAAAGATATTTATAAACTTTCGCTTTTGGGGAAGAAAAAATCAATTTTCATGAAGTTTATATATGATTTGAAAGAGAATATATACCTCAAATATGTTTTACATGTATTTCTAAGCGATGAAATATTTTACAGCTGAAATATTTTGACTTGCAAACATATGTAACCCACATAGCTATTAGTAAGGAAAAATGAAATCGTTTGTTTATTTCGATTTTGTTGCGTGTGTAGAAATTATCTTCAATTAGAATCGGGGTTTGCTTTAATTTCCGAAGATTAACAGTTCTTTTTATACTCTGATGAATATATCAATGAACTTATTAAAAAAGTTGGAAAATTAGTAATTTATTTTAACCGATCTGCAACAAGGAATGAAGTTCTTTAAAAGTATGTTAAATCTGAAAAAGAGAAAGAACTTTCCATTCTTTTAGATTGCATGACTAGATGGAATAGCCTAGTAATTATGCTTGAACGATTTTATTTCTTGAAAAATAGCATACAACTAGCTTTAATCGATTTAGAGCATGAGATATGCGTTGACGATTCCGATTTTCTACTTATAAACGAAATTGTTGAAGTCCTCAAACCGATACAAATTACAGCAGAAGCAATCTGTTATAGGGGTTCTAATTTGTTAACCGCAGACACAATCTTAAAAACTCTTTTAAACGAATTGTTGAAGACAAAATTAAAATTTGCTTACAAAATGACAGACGCACTAAAACTACACATTAGAGAAGGACGACGTACGGAATTATCAGGTGTTTTAAATTACTTGCATAATCCTAAACGAGATGACCTGAGTGCAGAAACTAGCAGTATGTTTTCTATTCCTAACAAAACTGTTATGAAGAAGCAAGTGAAAGCAATAATTCTAAGGATAAAGAGTGTTAACAATTGCAATTTCACAAGATACAAAAATAACGCATTATTGAGCCAACTGCGAAACGGCAAACGGATAACCGAACATATAAGGAAAAATTACAAGAAATAGAAAAAAGCATGCGAACTGTCGAACCTGAAACACAACAACAAAAGGATTTATCAACACAAATTAGAAATGAGATGTCTCTTTTTGAAAATGGAGGGGTATGCAGTCATCATTTAGAATTACCTTACCAATATTTGCTGAGAGTTGCTCTCGCGAGTGTAGAATAGAATGAGCATTTTCAGCAGCACATTTTACTGCAAACTTAGATGTCAACTTGGAGAGGATACTTTAGATGCTTGATATTTCTTAGATCGTATTTTCAAAGGAAAACCGATTAATTTTAAAAAACACTGAGCTATTGAAACTAATCTTCTTTTTTATCTTGATATGCAATAATTTTTTATATTATGTAACGTTTTCAAATTTTAACAACGATCACATATAATTAGAAATTTAAATAATACATCTATTTAATTTTTTATTGTTATGTGTGTGCATGTGTTAAGTACTTTTTTTTTTTTTATTTTTGCAAGCAAAATAAAAAGAATTATGTAGGGGAAAATCTTGTGTTTTCGTATCCTAAATTTGTAATGTTTAATTATTTGGTTATGAGAATAATTCAAAATTTAATTACTGATATTAATTATCTTTTCATATTGTAAATATTTACCAATTCAAAGACTTTTTTAACATCAAATGAAAAAAAATATTTGGAAAATAAAACATAAACATTTTTTTCTTACATTGTCAAACATTAACAGCATATTTGTTTTAATTTCCAATTGTTGTAAGTTATCCTATACTTTTTTATTATTAAAGTAATACATTTAGAACTTGGTATATTTTCATAAGTTAGGCTGTATTTTTGCTTTAATTATTTTTTTTACAATATTGTGAAATTTAGCTATTGTAAAAATTGGTTACATTAGAGAAATTCTAATTTTCGTAATCCCGGGATTAAATCTAAACAATCCCGAAATCCCGGGATTAAATCTAAACAATCCCGAAATCCCGGGATCGGAAATTAGTCTCGGGATTGTAATCCCTAGTTGCAACGCACTCCACCGCTTGTATATAATATCTCTATTCCAACCAATGAGAAAGCTCCATTTCACGGCCAAGTAACTGTTTTCTATACATCGCTTGTATATAATATCTCTATTCCAACCAATGAGAAAGCTCCATTTCACGGCCAAGTAACCGTTTTCTATACATCGCTTGTACATAATACCTCTATTCCAACCAATGAGAAAGCTCCATTTCAGCCAAGTAACCATTTTCTATACATAGATTGTATATAATATCTCTATTCCAATCAATGAGAAAGCTCCATTTCACGGCCAAGTAACCGTTTTCTATACAAGCAAGGGAGTGCGTTGCAACAAAATGCAGCAGATTTTTAACAGTGTATGAAACAAACGATTCTGCAGCGTCACTCCACCGCTTTTGTTTACTATATTTAACAGCCAGCAACCCTTATTTGCAGCCAGATTTAATTAGGCAACCGTATATAATAATAAACAGAAAAAAATTAGCTTTAATTTGATATATAAATTATGAATGTACGTTGTGGGTGTATAAATGTAACAAAATCATACCTGTGTATACCTGGCTGCGAAGAGGTGCGGCCAGGTGCGCAACGGCAACCGTGATTTTTCAGAGTCTTTATAGATGTTGCCGTAAAGTAGACGACATTTTATTGAAAAAACAAGTCAGTGAAATTTCTTACGGATTATGAATTATTAATAATTTAATTAAAAATACTAGCGGCCACATTTTGATAGGCAACCTGGTAGATATAAATTCTCCTAATCATAAATATGTGTAAAAATTTGGTTTTCAGCAAACACTCGATGGGTACACTGATTCTGCAGCCGGATCTCGTGCTAGGAGATTGTGGTGGTGTTTTTATTATTTCAGGACAGTTATATAGCAGCCAGAGTCTAACGTTCAGAGCAGTGTGCTTGGGGTCATTGTCCTGGTAGAATTTAAAATCGTTATGAAGGTTCAATTTTCATGCTGAAGATTTCAAATTTTGCTTTAAAATATCAATATACTTGTACTGATCCATTATACTGTCAATAAAAACAAGATTACCAACTCCAGCGGACGACATACACCCCCATACCATAACTCCTCCTCCACCATGTTTTACTGTTGGTACAGTATAGGATCCGTTATCCGGCGTCCCGGTATCCGGAACGCTCCGAAAACCAGAATGCAAATAGGTAACTTTTTTTCAGCGATCCCGCGGACACGCTATAGTCCGTAAATTATACAAAAAATCAACGACAGATGCAAAAAAAATAGCTCTTACGCGTCCCTTGGGACACGTAATTTCATCAAAGGATCGTGAAAAAAACGACAAATTTCGTTAAAAATCCCGAAATAACGACTAATTTTTGGCAAAAGATTCGCGGGAAATGGATGATTTCGTCACAAAATCCCCAAAAAAGACAGATTTCCCCAAAAAATCGCGAAAAAATAATATAGTCCAAAAAATCGCGATAAAAAGGCAAATTTTGTCAAACGATTCGCGAAAAATGGCAAATTTCAACAAAAGATCGTGAAAAACGTTAACTTTCTTCAAAAGATCGCGATTAAAGGCAAATTTCTTCAAAAGATCACAAAAAATAAAGGCAAATTTTATCAAAAAATCTCGAAAAACGGCAGATTTCGTCAAAAGATCCTTGAAAAACGGCAAAATTTGCTAAAAATCAAGAAATAACGACTAATTTTCGGCAAATTTTGTCAAAAGATTTCGCGAGAAAATGGGTAATTTCGTGACAAAATCCCCAAAAAAGACAGATTTTCCCAAAAAATCGCAAAAAATAATGAATATAGTCCAAAAAATCGCGATAAAACGGCAACACAAGATTCGCGCTTTGTCACAAGATTCGCGAAAAACGGCAAATTTCAACAAAAGATCGCGAAAAACAACTTTCTTCAAAAGATCGCGATTAAAGGCAAATTTCTTCAAAAGATCACAAAAAAATAACAGCAAATTTTGTCAAAAAATCCCGAAAAGCGGCAGATTTCGGCAAAAGATCCTTGAAAAGCGGCAAAATTCGTTAAAAATCAAGAAATAACGACTAATTTTCGGCAAATTTTGTCAAAAGATTCGCGAGAAAATGGGTAATTTTGTCACAAAATCACCAAAGAAGGCAGATTTCCCGCAAAAGATTGTAAAAAAAAAACAAGTATAGTCCAAAAAATCGTGATAAAGCGGCAAATTTTGACAAAAGAATCGCAAAAAACGGCAAATTTCAACAAAAGATCGCAAAAAAAGGCAATTTTCATCAAAAAATCGCAGTAAATGGCAAATTTCTTCAAAAGATCACGAATAAAAAGGCCCATTCTGAAGCAGAATTCTTAGAAATGGATAATGTGTTTGCAGTGTTTTTGCCTCCAATTTGTACATCACTTATCCAACCATTGGATCAAGGGATTCTGAGATCTTTAAAAATTCACTACAAAAATGACTTAAAAAAATGCTCACAGACTGCAACAAAGGAATTGGAATAAAAAATTTTCAGAGAAGCTTCACAATTAAAGATGCTGCCATGTGTCATGTGGCCCTCTGCATTATTTTTCAATGACGATTGAAGATTTCAAGATTTCGAAAGAGAAGCAAATTATTGCTGATCTGTTGGCATATGCCAAAGGCTTTAATTGTCCAGAAGCTAAATTGATAAATTGTTTAGAAGCCGATGAAAACATTCCTGTCATTAATCACATGACTGACAGTGAGATTTATGAAATGATGACAAACAATATATCTGATGAAAGTGATGATGAGAAGGACAACCAACAGAATGAAGCAGTTAATAAGGTATTAAATGAAAAATTAATATTTTATACCGAACAATTAATTTCAGGCATGCAACAGAGGAGCTACTTCCACTAGCAGGAAATCATGTTTCTGTACAAAATACAAGATCAATTAGGGTAAGCGATGCGCTATAAGCAAAAGACTATCTTAGAAATATTTGCTAAATCCCAATCAAATGATTCTGTTTCAAAATCTCAAATTTCATATATATGAGTATTTTTTTCATTTATTATAATTATTTTTTTATTTTCTGTAAATTAATCAATAAATTAAGGTATTTACATGTATTAGCATTCATATTTATCTATTTATTTCACTATTTGTGAAATTATTTCGTGCATTTCTTATACTTACGGTAAAGTGTTCTGAATTACGGAAAAACCCCTTATCCAGAATGCCCTGGGTCCCAAGCATTCTGGATAACGGATCCTATACTGTACTAAGTTCTGTTTGCGAAATTCTCCCCTGGGTTTTCTCCACACCAAGATTCTACCGTCAGAACCAAATATATTAAATTTACTCTCATCAGCAAATATAACTTTATTCCAGTAATCGGAATTCTTATTTATGTTAGATTTTGCGAAAGCTAGTCTGAGTTTTCTATTCTTTTCACTTACGAAGAATTTTTTCCTGGCTACTCTATCGTGATATCCAGCAGATCGAATTACTCTTCTAATAGTCTCAGGATTAACAATTATTCCATATAATGCTTGTAAATCAGCAGCAACTTTTGAAGCACTATTTCTTGGATTTTTTTTAATATTTCGAATGATAATTCGCTTTATTCCATTGGATAGCTTTGATGGTCGGCCAGGTCTTCTTTTATCCTGAATCATATGATTCTTTATATATCGTTTAATGATATTGAAAACTGTTGAACGACCCAAGTTAACTGTTTCAGCAGTTTTTCGAATAGATTTTCCACGTTCAATATGCAAATTAATAACTAATTTTTGAATTTCAGGCGAAGTTTCTTTTCGTTTAGCATTCATGGCTACACAGAGCTAAAAAACACAAAAATTCCAAAACAAACTGGAGAGAAATACTGCAGACGATTTTATAAATTATTGCCAATTGCTTTTAAGTAAAAATAAAACCCCAAAAAATATTTTTATTGCTTATTTCGGACGATTTTTGTTGCATATATAATGGTGTCCCATTACTTATGTGAGCTATTTTTTGCTCCGTTCTAAACACTTGTATTTTTATTAAATTAATATTTTAATATTTTGACAAAATGTATGTTATGTAATAATCTTTAGTAAATTTAAGTATGAAACACACCCACAAAAAAATGTGTACATGTTTTTTTAATTTATTTGATTAGTTTCCTTTAGTAAAGCACAAGTGTCCCATCACTTATGTGAGACACTCTGTATATGGAATAAATTCAAAGAACATTTAAATGTTAAAATAAGCAAATATTTTCATACTCAAGTTTTTATCCTATTTCCAGGCATGAAAGTGGACCAAAGAAAAAAAGGAGGAAAATTTTTTTTCGAATTCAGATGCCAAATATAAAGAGAATCTAACGGCGGCATTTTATAGATTGCAGTGCAGTTTTAAATTTTACACAAACATGATACAGTAGAACCCCGCAAATTCAGACCCCGTTAATCCGGATCGATTTCGTCGATTTTTTTTTTTTTTTTCAAGTTTGAGAAATGATCGGCAAATTTCCATAACATAAATTTATTTCAGCCTCATATTCTGAATAAATAAGTATTTCCTGAAATATTTTTGGAAGAATATCTCAAGCTTTCTTATTTAAACTCTTAAATGTTATCTATGAAAGGAAATACGATACATTATTTAAGCTTTGCCAATTCCACTTTTCACAGTTTTCTATTTAATCCATTTGGAAATGTCATCAAAAGCTCATTGCTGAATAAAGTTTAACTCAGAGCATCACAAGAAAGCAAAGTAAAATAGTCCTTGTTGTAGACACACTGACTGATAAGGATCGTGATCAGATCTTTGTCAGCCAGTCCATAGGTCCTCTCTGCACTGTTTCCTTGTCTTCGTTCCAAAGCCCTTCTACAAATCACTTACGGAAAATTTGAAATAGGAGGAATAAACGAGAAGGCTCAAGAGAATGCATGACCATGCGGCTCGCAAAACCGGCAGAATATGACAAATTTTATAATTACAAAGTAAACTTTTTTACTGACTGTAAATATTGAATATGTTCAATATAAAGGTGATTTTCTGTGAGTATGTTTTATTTTATTTCATTTGTTCACATTCTCCAGATAATCCGGATTTTCGACAATCCGGATTGAGCCTGGTCCCAATTAATCTGAATTATCGGGGTTCTACTGTAATTACAAGAAGTTTCATTAAAAAAAAATAAATAAATAAATAAAATTTATTTTTTTCAAAAATCAAGGAATACACAATAAATGTGTATTCTTTGATAAAACAGGTGGCCTTAGTACCAGAAGTGATTATGGGTGAAAAAATTTTTTTCGAAAATTCATGCCACATTTTCGGAAATCGGCGGCAAGAGGGGGGGGGGGGGGGGGGGGGTCGCCCTTTTTTTTTTATGAAATTGGCGTTTTTTGACAATCTTTAGACAAATGTAGCATTTTTAAGTGATCTTTTCTCGAAAACAGCATTTTATCTCCGCGATCTTTCGATGAAATCTGCCTTTTTTTTCACGATCTTTTGACAAAATCGGCGTTTTTCCCGTGATCTTTTGATGAAATCGTTGTTTTTCAATGATCTTTTGACAAAATATTTTAAAGCGGTCTTTTATCCAAAACGGCGTTTTTTTCTGCGATCTATTGGCAAAATATTTTTAAGCGATCTTTTATCGCAATCGATGTTTTCCTGTGGTCTTCAGGCGAAATCAGCGTTTTATCTGCGATATTTGGGTGAAATTGCCGTTTTTTTCGCAATCCACACAGGAAATTCGCATTTTCGAGCTATCATTTGACAAAGTTCGTTGACAAAAATATTGACGAAATTATCGTTTTTCCACGAAATATTGACGAAATGTGTACTTTTCCAGCGATCCTTTCATCAAATTTGCATTTCTCCGTGATTGTTTTTTCTGCACGCAAAACCGTACAAGTTGTCAACTATGCTGAACTAATAACCCAATTTCAAATTTTCGGAAATTTTGCACGAGAATCACCCCTAGGGTTTGAAGGGAAGTACGCTTAAAACTGCAAAAAAATACCACAAACAAGATTCGCGGACATCCTCTCTCAAAAAGAAAGGGAGGGGAAAAAATATAAATTAAAAGAAGTGGGCGGCGATTACAGATGTTTGACAGCTGAACCATTTAGCCGATAAGTAAGAAATCTTTGTTGTGAGTTGCACTTACAAAAAAGCAACATGATTTTTAAATTATAATAATCATGATTCTATGTATAATTATTTACTCCATGATTTAAACTTTTTTTTCTGAAAATATAGGCGTTTCATTTTTTATTCATTTGCTAAAATGCGTCCGTATTGGAAATGCATGTAAAATAAATTAATTAAAATAATAATTTTTTTAACGTTTTACTGTAAAAAAAATTATATTCTGCAAATCTACAGATCATAATTTATTTTTGTGTTTAATTTGAAGTTAAAATATTGAATAGTTTTTTTGTAAAGCGTACGACAAATTGTAATTTGAGTGGACTAGTAGAGGATTCGCTTCGCTCATCCTAAAAATTATCGTTTTTCCACGAAATATTGACAAAATGTGTACTTTTCCAGCGATCCTTTCATCAAATTTGCATTTCTCCGTGATTGTTTTTTCTGCACGCAAAACCATACAAGTTGTCAACTATGCTGAACTAATAACCCTCAAATTTTGGGAAATTTTGGAAGAGAATCACCCCTAGGGTTTGAAGTTAAGTACGCTTAAAACTGCAAAAAAATACCACAAACAAGATTCGCGGACATCCTCTCTCAAAGAGAAAGCGGGAGGGGAAAAAATATAAATTAAAAGAAGTGGGTGCCGATTACAGATGTTTGACATCTGAACCATTTAGCCGATAAGTAAGAAATCTTTGTTGTCAGTTGCACTTACAAAAAAGCAACATGACTTTTAAATTATAAAAATTAAGACCCTGCTTGTAAAAACAAGGTCCTTAAAACAAACCCTTCAAAAATATATAAGTCACCATTCTTCCCGAATTTATTCAATAAAATTCTCTCAATAAGTAATAAATAAATAAATAAGCATTTTATTTTACACCGAAAATTCTAAAATACGAATTCCAAAAAAATAATTTGAAAGCATCGTTTCACAAAAATGTGTGCAGTGCTGAGTTTGTTTGCATAAAGTGAAATGCTTTATCTTACAATAATTTATGGCCTTGCGCATACGCTACACTGTGATTAAATACTTAATAGGCATTAAAATTATAAATACGAAATATTCTAAAGTGAGAAATTAAAGGGTTACTTCCCCAGGGCCGAAACTAGCCTTTTTTGCATGCGGGACAAACATGGTTTTTGGCATCACATCCTCCGCAAAGTGTATTTACAAAGAAGAATTTTACTAATTTTATAATAGCTAACTTACTTTAAAATTCAAAATATGTAACATTGAATTATGTAATTTGCTTCGTGAAATATCGATTCGTTAAAATTTTGCAAACGGAATCAGAAAGAATCGGGAAAACAATCCATTTTAAGTAGGATCCTTATTTTATATATCATCCTTAGATTCTTCTATATTTTGGCCAAGAGAATACAGACATAAGAAAAATCGACACACAAAAATCTGCATTTGGCACCCCTACGTTCTAAAGCCTGGGGCACATGCCCATTTGGCCCCCCCCCCCCCCGTTAATTTCGGCACTGTACTTTACTCACACGGACAATGTTGATATTAGAGGGGCATTCCACCCCCTCCCCGGAATTCTATAATGCCTCCTGGAGAAGAAAAATGTATTAGATCAAAACTACACAGTTCGCTAATGATAATCCTAAGAAAGAATTTTTTTTAATGTCCTTCCGAAACGAAAAAAAAATTTATATCAACCCGACCCAGTGCAATCGGGTTACCTGCCTGATCTGATGATTTCTGAAAGAAAATATCTAAAATATTTCTTCAAATAAGTTTTTCTTAAACGGTGATTTATCATTGCAGAAAAGCAAACAATTCAAGTATCAAAATAATAGTTATTTTGGAAAAAAAAAAATAACTGAAAAACTAGTAGCGAAACACTTATCATTGTTTTAAAGCACATTAATCCGGATTAAATCATACCTCTCCCAATATTTTCTTTCTGTTCAGTGTTGCAGTGACCTATGGACCCATGACTTATGAGCACTGCTTACTCGGAGTATAGAAGAAAAAAAGAAAAAAAAAACACAGTTGCCAATTCACAAAGTTAAGGACCGGGAAGAAATAATTATTCTGAAGTTAAACTTTATTCCCGGAACTCCCTTTTTTTTTCTCCCACTTGCGGTTTACTGACAATGGGAAACGAGGGTGATACAATGGTCAGGGGAGATTAGAGGTCTGCACGGGCCGAAATTTCCAGACCCGGGCCCGGCCCGAAAGTTAAAATTTCGGCCCAAGCTCGGCCCGGTCCGGAAAAAATTTTAAATTTCGGCCCGAACCCAGCCCGGCTCGAGTGAATTTCTACAGAACATTGATCTTTAATCTCATGGAAGAGTTCTGACCAAAAAAAATTATATTAGTATTTTTTTTTTTCCATGTTTATAATCTCCATTTATGCAGAAGTGCCGTAGGCTGCGATATTTATGCTTTTAAATGAATCTTTGTTTGTTGTATGTAAATGTTTCAGTTATCACTAGTATTATTAATCCATATTCCCTGTAATGGAGGCAAAAAATCGAAAAAGAGGTACATGGTAAAATTTCCAAAGACAAAATCGCTTTGGAAGGAAAAAAAAAAAAAAAAAAAAAATGCATTCCCTTTTTAACAGTTGTAAATGTTTAATATATTTTTTTCTCCCATATTGTTGTATTCATTTTGCATGAATGAACATTTTAAAAGAAACTTTCAGTTTTCAGTTTAAAAAAAAATTCTGTCATAATCATGTTTTTTTTTTTTTTTTTTTGGACAAAGCCAAATATTACTGATTTATAAAAAGTCGAGAAAAGGATTTTCATATAGGAAGATTCAATAGGAACTGATTATTTTGGTCCATGATAACTAAGAAGAATGGAATCAGTCTCAGCTTCGTACAAAAAAAAAAAAAAAAAAAAAAAAAAAAAAAAAAAAAATGTTAGCGGGGAAAAAAAAAAAAAAAAAAAAAAAAAACGAAAAAAAAAAAGTTAGGCCTGGCCCGATACTTTATCAAAAAAATTAAGGCCCTAGCCCAGCCCGGCCCGAAAAGATTAGTGACTAGGTCCGGCCCAGCCCGAAAGGATTAGTGACTAGGCCCGGCCCGGCCCGGCCCGAGTCTTCAGAAGTAAGGCCTGAGCCCGGCCCGAATGCCATTATTGGAAATCGGCCCGTGCAGACCTCTAGGGGAGATCATTAAGGAAAGATTCCCGTGCTGCTCTTGGATTGAAGTTGAACTGAACAACTCATTTGCATCAAATGCGCCGCCTGCTAACCGCAATAAAAAAAAAAAAAACTGTGTCTGCACCCTTTACTTCCCATTTTCTAAAAATAGATTTTCGCCCCGCGAAATGCACTGCATCTGAAGCTCCTGAACGTAAATTGACCGCTGACTTTGATCAGCGGCGATTTAGTGGGTGAAGAAAGAAATCGAGAAGTTATCCGGAAGCTTCTCGGACCCCCCCCCCCCCAAGTTACCCGTAATATTTTCTTTGCATTTTTGCATCAATCCAGAGAATGGCCAAAATCATCTTTAAAAAGGCAGATTTCCGTCTAAAGGCAAAAGTCTTTCATCCCTGATATATGTATTATTAATTAGTAACTTCAAGCATAAAATTTAGTTCCTTTTGGCACAATAGAAGCTAGCATCCCTGTATTTCTATGTCTTTCATCCCTGTATTTCTATACATTTTTTTTTTTCAAACTTAAATAACATTACATGTTCACCTAGTGACATCTATTATATTTCCAATATGACATAATATTCACACTTTTTAAAATTTGTCATACTATTTCATTTCAGGTGGAAATCTGGCTATAGAAAAGTTATGACAAAATATTAAATTTTTTATAAGTTCATCAAGATAATTTTTCACATGGAAACCTTGCAATCAAAAAATAATTGGTAAGAATTTTATTGGTTTCTTTTCCTTTAATTGGTGGCAACTGCTATAGTGAAAATATTTATTTTATTTTATTTTATTATTTTTTTGGCATTTTTCTGTAACAGCTTGTTTTATCAGAGCCATGTTAAGGTATTTTTCAACTTTTTGAATTCTCCTCATTTCTACCCCCTTGGGCCGATTTTGCCCATTTATCATTTACAATCCCCGCCGAGATATTAGCCATCTCAATGTATTTGGGGAGTTTGAAGACGATTCATGCATAATCACGCCTTTTATTGTGCAGACAAAATTTAGTACATACATATAAAATTTCTAGATGGGGGTGGTTCCTGGAGTCATATAATGAAAAGTTAAGAAATTTTTAAAAAGTCATATTATGGTAACGACTGCAATAGATAGTATTTCTTATGAAATCCACCTAATTATATTTATTGCTTTTAATGGGGTGTTGGGGAGAGTGTTGTACCTAGAGCCGTCCTTAGCAAAGGCGAGGCCGTGTGCGAGAATTTTTGAGAGACTTTTTCCTTCATATCGAATCGGAGCCATAACTAGGAGGGGGGGGAGGGGGAGGGTCAGCCCCCTAAAATCTTTTGAGGCTCCCTTGGAAAATATTCCAAAGTTATTAAAGGAATTTCTGATCTGAAAATAAAATACAAATAAAATTTTTTTAAAAGATCAAATTTAGTTTTGAGGCCCACGTTTTGCAGAAGTACAAAAAGTGCAAATAAGTGTTTCAACACTCGCAACACCCTATTTGCACATATGAAGCTAATAGGATGTATAATTTTGCATTAATTATACATTCGAATTTTTCATTCTGCATCCTATTCTTTTCTTAGCATAACGTTATTACAAAACATTTAATAAGAAACAAACAGCCTGAAACGTGTTTGTGTGTACATTTATCAGAGGGAGAGAGAAAGAAAATATGAGCCCCTCCCAGTGGCGTAGCTAGGTATTTTGGTGCCTGGGGCAGGAAAAAATTTTGCGCCCCCCCCCTTCCCCCCGGGAAAAAAGAAAGTAACTACATTATTTTTGCTCGAGAGAAGAAAATGCCTTTTTTGGCTTGTACCGAAAGAAAAAGGAGCCGTCACTCTTCTTTGTTTTTAAGGATTCAGCTGATTACTCAAACATACGAATAAAAATCTATGGAATCCGATTATTAAAGAATTATAGTTTTCACAGAATGTAAATTTTTTAAGCGGGGGGAAAAAGTCCGCTCCGAGATTAGAAACAGTCATGTATTGGCTGAAGCTGCCAATGCTCTTCCAACTGAGCCATCCCGGACGAATATTGGAGGTTTAATTCACCCAATTAACCTGGACGATCACACTGGTCTGATATTTTACATCAGCTCAATAGAAAATTCAATGGTTAATATATGGAACTGCAGAAAATGCTGCATAAGAAATTAGATTAATTTATAAGACGATTATTCAATCGGTAAACCTTGTACATCACAGATCCCGGAGATTGTGCGATTCTTGGTCAAATGTCAATCAAGAGCTAATTAATCAATTAAACTAAATGTTTCTCCCAAATTGACAGATTCGTCCCCAGATGGAAAAATATTACCATCCTCAAAATATTAATAAGAACCCGCATGAAAAAAGATTAGATTTTGCCCATTTGAGATGCATGCACAATGCACAACCTACGATCATCATGTAGGTCCCGAGATTCACGTAAATGGCTCCTGGGACCTCCGATCGAACTTGCAGAGATGCTGTAAGATGCAGCAACGGAATAAACGAGTTCGGTCAATATAGAGGTTATCGAGTCAAATTCTTTTTTCCATTATTTTCCCAGTTATTCCTCACATAGATAAATGTAGGCATAGTCTTTTCTGATGCATATGCGCTAAGTTAAAATATATACCAAATATATTTAACTTTAAAAATGACGGAAACAGCCATTTGTACTGGTCGTACTAGGAATACTAAAAAGTCTTACTTTCTTTTTTATATGATTTAAGAAGTAAAAATTAGAGACGAGGTCGTCCACATTTTATTACAATGCTGGAAAAAATAATAAAACCGATAGAAAATTTATAAAAATCAAAAAGTAATGGAATTGTTGATAACACAAATTCTATTTTCATTTGCATGATCAACATTGCAATAATACGCACAAACTTAGATTAGAAAAAAGGAAGAAAGACCATAAATTATGCTAATCTCTTACAACTAATGAAAAACAACTTGGAAGAAATTATAAAGCCGATGGTTCTAACCTCATTTTACATAATGACAGACTTATGAAAGCAAGTCGCCATGAAAGTTTAGGTAAATGTAAACGTATTATGTGCATTAATTTTTTGGTGTGTTTAATACAATGCCATGAAAAAAAAATGCTATCCTATGATGAACAAACTAAAATATTAACTTTAAATGAAGCTGGGATGTATATTTCTAATACAGTAAAACCTCCCAATAACGGACACCTCGGGAACGCAGAAATTGTCCGCTATTGGGAAAACTTCAGAGATTCAATAATCGCTAAGAAATACTTAATGTTTCATTAATTGCCTTTATCACGTCCTAAAACTTCTATTACATGATTAATCAGAAATTAAAATTATTTTGTAAGAAAAAACTGAAATAAAATTGTGTACACCTTCATCCACTGTCTAGTACACTCTTGTGAAAAAAACTGTTACAAAAGTTTATTTTTGCTTGCGATTACATCTAATTTGTTTTTTAATGTGACGCTAATGGGCATTTTAGAGTTCCGGGACGGAGAGGGGGTCACTTTTTGAACATCAAAAACATAAAATCTCAAAATCATCCGGCGGAACGTTTTGAATGCTCTGGGAGATGTCCTGGATGGGCAACCTCCTGAATTCAACACTGGACTTTGTGGAGGGGTGGGGCTTTCTCCAGCTTCTATCTGTGATAACAAAATTTATGATACATTTCAACAATAAATTTGGACACTTTTTAACTTTTATTTCCTTTTTTTCTTGTTAAAAAATATTTTTTTTCATTCTTTATCGCCGAAAATAGTGTCCGCTATTCGGAATGTCCGTTATTCAGAGGTTAAACATAGAAAAAACTAAGTTTTGGGAGTGGGGATTAGAAAATAGTCCGTTAAATAGAGGTGTCCGCTATTCGGGAGTGTCCGTTAGGGAGGTTTTACTGTACTGCAAGAAAAATAGGAAAGTGCAAGGCTGCAGCAAACAGTTTTCTCATAAATCTCGAAGATTACGGAAGTAAGAAGCGTACAGCAAGACCGAAATCCTTAACTGTAAAGCAATCAAGGCAAATCCGGAAGCTGGTTTGCGGACAAAAAAAAAAAAAAAAAAAAAAAAAAAAATGTTGTCTGCCCAAATTCAAGAACAATTACAATTGCCATGTACAAGCCGAACGGTCAGAAATGTTTTAAGTAACAATTATACTGTTCAAAAATTTTTTTAAAAAAAAGAAAACTTCCTCTCACTAAACACCACAAACATGGTCACTTAGACTTAACAAAAACATTTCACCGAAGGCACAAACTGGGGAGATGTTGTCTTTTCTGATGAAAAGAAATTTAATTTCGATGGACTCGATGGCTATAAATATTTTTGGCATGACTAACAACAGAAATCTTTTTTTTTTCTTTTCTTTCTTTCTTTCTTTTTCTTTTTTTTTTTTCAAGCATTAATTTTGAGGTAGCTGGGTAATGGTTTGGGCTGCATTCACTGTGTTAGGAATTGATAAATTAAGTTATCCCAGTTTATTCTCAGATTTGTTCTGTAAACAATCAAAACTTATTTGGGTTCAAAAATCTTCTAAATATTCTTGAATTTTCTTTTTAAAAATTTTATTGCATACGTAGAATTATAGAATAAAGAAATATTGAATTCAAATTATTTACATACTATGTACAAAATGTATAATATGTACAAAATATAAATGCTTTTACCTTGATAATTTTTGATCATCATACTAAAAACTGGAAAGATGATCCTTTATGCATTTCTGCGTGCCTTTTCATAAAATTAACATAATTCTTCAATAAAACTCAAGACACGCACGACAAACAAAAAATATAAACATTCTCTCTAAAAAAATTCTTTTACATTCCATCAAAAATTGATGCCAACTTTTTTATCTAAACTTTTAACTCATCTCGTAAGATAAAAAATATAAAAAGCAAAGCAGACGAAAAAACAGCTTCGCTTCCATAGCAACGAGTCGCGTCTTATAAATAAATTAAATATCACAATTGCAAATATGCAAACGATTTTCTGTGAATAAACTGGGATAACTTAATTTATCAATTCCTAACATACTCCCACCTTTAATTTAGGCGGAAGCCAAATTAAACTTAAGATCACTTTTGATCAAATTAAGCCCTAATTCAAAATAAAAAATATGCAAATAAATAAAGATAATAACTAAACAATAATAAAATAATAATGAAACATTTAGAGTTCTAGAAAAGTCAATTCAGGGTTTTAGAAAAGTCATTTCAGAGTTCTAGAAAAAGTCATTTCAGAAGTCTCTGTACTACTCTACCACTTCTAGTTTTACTGTTACTCACAGTCTGGATTACAGGGTCATCAGGACTTGATATCTCTAATGAGTACAGCTTACGAAGTGGACGCACCAAGGGTCCCTGAACTTGTTTTAACTTCAGCCACTCTAGCTGCTCCATCTCGACTTGGGAAAATCTTTACAATTTTTCCTATAGGCCAATAAAGTCTCTTTTGGTTTAGTTCTATCAAGACTACTTCACCTAGTCTGACAGCTTGTCCTTTCTGTTTTGATTTTTGGACCAATTCAGCTAAATATTCTTTTCTAAATCTATTTCTAAGTTGTTGCCGAATATTTTGACAGTGTTTATATCTAGATTGAAGTTTCTTTGAATCTATTGCATCTAAATCAGGAACACCTATTTCTTCAATGTCTTGCAAAAATGATGATGGAGTCAAAGGTATAAATTTATCTGTTTCTTCAAAAATATAGGTTAGAGGCCTTTTATTTACTGTTGCTTCGACATCACATAGAACAGTCATGAGTTCTTCAAAAGTTAAAGTTGAAGTGCCGAGTGTTCTGATCAAGGGAATTTTAACACATCTAATCAGACGCTCCCACCATCCACCCCACCAAGCTGCTGCTGGAGGGATGAACTTCCATTTAATAGGAGACAGTTCTTTTGAAGAAACTATTGCATTCCAATCCAATGATTTTAAAAGGTTATTGGTTCCTCTAAAATTTGAGCCATTATCAGAGTATATAGTAGTTGGCCTTCCTCTCCTGCATATAAATCTTCGAAGTGACTGAATGAATCCTTCCGCTGAGAGACTGGATACAAGTTCCAAATGTATTGCCCTATATACTGCACATGTAAAAAGTACAACCCAAACTTTGGATCTTTGCTTTACGAAAAGAGGGCCAAAAAGATCAGCTCCAACAACTTCAAAAACTTTGGAATCTCTGACTCGATCTAGAGGTAGGTGGATTGGAGGTGTAGTATATGGCTTTGTAGAGTATCTTTTGCATCTGTAACACTTAGACAATTGACTTCTAATGATGCGTCTAGAAGAAATTATCCAATATTTTTCTCTCAAAATTGATGCCAACTTTTTTATCTAAACTTTTAACTCATCTCGTAAGATAAAAAATATAAAAAGCAAAGCAGACGAAAAAACAGCTTCGCTTCCATAGCAACGAGTCGCGTCTTATAAATAAATTAAATATCACAATTGCAAATATGCAAACGATTTTCTGTGAATAAACTGGGATAACTTAATTTATCAATTCCTAACACACTGGAAGCTAATCAGGTGAAATGCCTTCAACGGCCAGCTCATATCCCCGATCTGAATGCAACAGAAATTCCATTAAATTACTGGGCTGAACAAAAGTATTCAAATATTTTCCATCTATTAGAATAAAATGCTGAAAGAGAAATTTAAAGCAGTTGAGCATTTTCTTGGTAAACTAATTTTTCCTATTATATAGCATAAATATATATTAATCAATGGATCAAATACAGGGCTGTTCAAAAGTATTGCAATACTTATTTGACTATGGACAGTAGCATCTTATTTCCCTAAATAACAAAGTTTTGTTAAAGATTTCAAGACGTGTTAGAAAGTGTTTCATAATCTATGCTTAACTCATGATTTTTCTTGCTTATTATAATGCTTCAAGAACTATGATGTTTTTAACTTTCTTTCTTTTTTTTTATTTTTTTATTTAAACATTGTAAATTTTTAATGAATCTTTATTTGAATGTTGAAAATCTAAGAATCTAAGTAAGTAATCATTAATATTGCTACAGTGTATTTCCTGTAAAATATATTGTAAAATCATCCTATAAATATGCATGCAGTATTTTTTTAAAAAATCTTAATTATATATAAAAATCTGAATTTTTTCGAAGTAGTAGAAATTGTGTCGGACCAGATCGGGCCGGACCAAAATAACTTTCTTTCAAACCGCACTGGCCCGATAATGGAAATTTTGACCCGTGCAGACCTCTAACGTAGGCAGCAAGGACCTGTGTAAGATATTCGTTTTGAAAGAAATAAATGTTAATGGAGGTTTATAGTGGTTACAAATGCGTGCGCGGCACGCCAAGTCTACACAGGGGGGAAAAACGGACAATTTTACGGAATTTGTACTGGTACTCGGGATGCCACTACAATTTACTATTTACTGTTTTTTAAGGGTGTTCTTAAATCAAAAAGGGCAACTTTGTGACACATGCATTAATTTTTTTTTGTTCGGAAATGCATAAAAATAGCAGGTGTTGTTATTCAGAAACTGTCTAATTGCACTCATTCTTTTGTTTTTTAAAAAACACAATAGATTTTTCATAACAAGCCTTCAAAGTTGACACTTTTGAGCCTATTTCCCGACGAAAGCAGAAAAACCGGTCGAAAAGGAGGAGGAAAACGGATGATTGCGTATCGAAATAGCTTATAACTCGATAAGTAATTTAATTATCATAAAATGGAAAAATAAGTTCAATTCGAAATCGGTTTCACAGTCAGGAATTAAAATTTTATAACTTTCTGTTAAAAAATGAATTTGTAAATGCGTCAAAACGTTTTTCGCTTGTTGAGCGGATCAGTTAAGAACACCCTTTTCGTAAAGTTCAAATCTCCCCCTCCCCTCAGAAATTTTGCTAAGATTTCATTTTTGAAATCGTCCCCTATTTTGAGAATCACCCATGTAACTACAGTATTTTTCGTATTCTAAACCTAAGAGAGGGTATTTTTAATTAATGATAGACCTGTAAACGATATGCTGTATTAAATTCTACTTATTTCTAATCTACATAATGAAAAAATGAAAAATGGCTTGTAACATCAGAGGTTTAAGATTTACGGGGTGAATCGGAACACCTTTTTTCTCATGATTTATTTTTCTATACAGTAATAGTTTCATGTAATATATGAAAACATATATATGAATATGTACTGTAACAATATTTTGTTTGTTCTAATTACTTGAAGACTTTAAAGGTGCCAAGAAATTGCTTCGTTAATAAAAAAGTCAACTCCTATAATCCAACAGACATGGAACACACAATAAAAGAATTTAAAAATAGCATATTAATTAGAAAAACTGCACAGAATTATTCTCTGACATCCACAACATTACACAAACATCTCAAAATGAAAAACCAATTAAAAAAGAGAGGAATGCAAACAGTACTAAGGGCTGGGGATGAGGGCGTATTAGTAGATCGTATTAATACATGCAGCGATTGGGGCTTTGATTTAAAAGTTGTTTTCTAATTTTTAAAAAGGCATATCTTTACTTGTATATAAAATAAAGGCTTGGTTTCACAGTAACTACGTGTTCCTATTTCTCCCTTATAATTATTACCTGTTTTTATTAACCCTATTAAAGTTTGAATCGGAATAAATAAAGATTATAGCATTTGTTCCGATTCACCCCTATCAGCAGGGTGAATCGGAATACCATTAAAAAAATAAATAATGTATATATAAACAGTAAAACTGTTTCATTTTTGCTTAAAAAGTAAAGAACAAAACAATACCGAAGTTTCTAGTAGAAAAATAAAATAATTAAAAAATCAGTTGTTGCTTTTTTTTAACGTTAAAGTTGAAAAATGTGCCGATTCACCCCATTTTACGGTGAATTGTGCTGGCGTCCAGATTACCAATACAATTTCAGTAAAATCGTCCGGTTTTTTTCTTTTACAGTATACGCTGCCGAAGTCAGTCGAGATACATACCAAAGATTCATTTCTGAAAGGGTTTTTTTTTTTTTTTTTTTTTTTTAAATATGAATAGAGGTTTTAAACATTTGCAGTACTTTTGGAAAAATCATCGGGTGGGTGATCAGTAAGCAAAGGAAAAATGTTCTTTTCATGTCAAAAATATGACTACGAGTCACCAACAGGCCTTCTGATTTATAAACTGGAGGATAAACAGTTGAAAATCTCTATCAGTGATTAACAATTATGAATCTCTCCATTTCTCATACCTTCACCGAATTGCTTTAAAACACACACACACAAAACAAGTCAACAATTCTTATTTATTGTCGAAATATGTAAAATAATTTCGGTTTAAAGCTCCTCTCAATTTGGCGCCCCCTTAATCCTTTTGCGCCTCACTCCATGTTCATATCTTAAATACAAAGTGCGTTGAACCATCCCTATAAAAACATTTCTTTCTTCATTATTTAATTTTAAGAAAGTATCTTACTAAAGAAGACATTCATAGACACACATTCAAAGAAAAAAAAGAAAAGAGAAAAAATAAAATTTTTTTCTTTATTGTCAAAGTATGTGAGATAGTTTCAATTTAAACCTCTCTCAATTTGGCGCCCTTTGGCCTCAGCGCCCGGGGCGACCGCCCCCCTTGTCCCCCCCCCCTTAGCTATGCCACTGGCCCCTCCCCCAATTTGCACTTCTGGCTACATCCTAGTATCGAATCGGACCAAACTGACATTAATTTTTATGGTTTCGTTCATCTGAGTAAACTCTATTAGTATCACTTCTTTTGTTTGTCTCTCAGAATTCTTTCTCGGGAACTGTATAAGTTAGAGACTTGACATTTTAGCGCAATACCTCCAATCACATGCAAATCATAAAATTTTGAAAAACTCTTACATAATGTTAATTAGATGGATTAATTTAATCCCATCCAACCATTTCTGTGACTTAGATTTAAAAAAAAAAAAAAACCTTAGTTTTTTTTTTTTCCTTAGCAGATTAGATGGTTCAATGGTAGCACATTTGCTTGCTATTCAAAAGGTTCCTGGTTCAAAGCTGGGCATGGAAGTTTGAAAATTTTTCCTCAGAATAGATTTATTCTAATAGATTCTTTGTCATTTTAAGCTCAAAATTTGATTAAAAACATTTTAGCAATTAGTAGTAATTAATAGTACAGAGCCTATTATTGGAATACTAGAAGATAGCCCGTCAAAATGACGTGTTTGCATTTTTAAAGGATGATGAAAAATTACAACAACTGAGGTCAATCATAGCTACTTTAGGCTGAAACAATTTTGATAAATACAGCAATTAAACTTGAAAAGAGGAAAATCTAAAAAAAAAAAAAAAAAAAATTCAACAGAAATCTGCATTTAAAACTATAGCAAAACTAGTGTTCATTCTAGGCCATTTTTGAAGGGTGCAACACCCTGCCCTTTTTCAAATTTGCAAAATGCACCCTGCCCTTTTTAAAAGTAGCAAAATGCACCACTGGTATTAGCCAGAGATTTTTAATAAATATTTATTTTATTCCGTACTATTTCTAAATTTGTGTGTCCAAAAATGATAGAATTTTTTCATTTCTTTAAGAAACAGAACATCAAACTTTTCAATCACATATTAATTTATTTGTATTTTTAATTTTTACATCATAAAATCATTCAAAATTAATGTTATTTGATTTATCTTACTTAAAAATTATGTATTTTCCCGCTTTCTTTTTTCCCTTCTAAAGGCAACAAAAAAAAATTTTCTCGCTAAAGTGCCCTTTTCTGTTGCACTTGTGCCCTTTATAGCGAATAGCACCAGCTTTTTTTATTTCTAGAGTGAACACTAGCAAAACTATCTGGTAGATGGGGGTGGGGATTATAATGAAATTTAAAACACACCCGCGGTTTGCTTAAATAAAAAGTTTTTAAGCAAATAGGGTTTTTGAAATTGTGAAAAGATTTCAAAGCGAAGTAAAATGTAGTGACGTCATTTACTGCTCCCACTGTAAATCTGACCATTGAGAATGCTCCATTACGACTATGGAACGGTTTCATTGGTCAGAAAATAGATTGCCTTTAAAATCGGAGGTAACTTTTCACAATGTTTTTTATAGATTTGAAATTCTGAAGAGTCATTCACGGCTGTAAAGAAAAAAAAAAAATTAAAGCAACCCGAATATAAAAATTTTAACAATATTGCATTTAAAATGCACCTTCGCTTTCCTTTAATAAAAAGTTTTAATTAAATATACACTGTAAAAAATTTGACTCATTTGCTACAGCGTCACTCCACCGCTTTTATAGAAAACGGTTACTTTATTGTGTTATGGAGCATTCTCATTGGTCATGAAAGAGATATTCTATAAAAGCTGTGGAGTGCCGCTGCAGCAAATGGGTCAAATTTTTAACAGTGTACTTTTTGAAATCGTGGAAAGATTTCAAAGCGAAGTAAAATGTAGTGACGTCATTTACAGCTCCCACTGTAAATCTGACCAATGAGAACGCTCCATTATGACTATGAAATGTTTTTATTGGTGAATTTAGTTTCTTTTTCTTGTGGATAGGTTGACCCCGGAATTGTTATACACGGAGGGGTTTTACATATATAATTCCAATTATTCTAACAACCTATTTCTCTCTCTCAAAAAAATAAAATAAAATGTTAGCCGAACTTCCCGAACAGCCTATTTCTCAGAAAATAAAATTTTAACAGAACTCCCAATTATCCATTGACTTGGAATAGAATTTTTAAAAACAGAAAACTTATAGTGATAATGAATCAGAAAATGAGGAATGTAAAACAATAACAGAAATAGGAGGAATCCTAAGCTATGAAGAAAAAGAAACTAACGAGTGGTTAAATAATGAAGTACACGACCCTCGATATTAGATTTTAAATAATGATGAGAATGTGGATGAAAATTATGATGAAAAAGAATTTGAAGAAAAGGAAAACAAATGCTCTGAAATCAATCCAGATCTATCACATAACGAAGTCTTTGAACGTTTGGAAACAGCTATGGAATGACTCAAACGGCACAAGATCATAAAATAAAAATATAAATTAAAAATATTAAAAAGACAAAACAATTTTTAAGCAAGACAAAAGTCACTGGTGTTATCAGTCCTAAGTTAGGATAACATATAAGTTTTTACTTTATAGTATAGCCAGGAACATGCCTGTCTATTTTTGTTTATCGGAACAGGGGTCCGTCTCAACTTGTTCCAATAATTGGTGCTATATTGTATTTTTTTTAATTCAAAAATTCTTTTTTTGACAAATTGCGAAAATTTAAATTTTGATTAAACTTTTGCTAAATGTTAGACCCTAGGGGATGAGCGACCGGTGTATATGTCCCACTTAAGCTGCTCAGATTCCTTCGTTATTCCCAAGAGTTATTTTTGGTTGCAAAGTTTACCCTATTTAATTAAAGCATTTTTGCAATTACAAAAAAAAATTTGTTTTTAAAAAAAAAAAAGTGTTAAAAAATAATAAATTAAGCAAAGGGCTCTCGTGGCAAAAGGGTTAAATTTTTGAAATTTTAAATTTCGATTTAACGAATTGTTTTACTCTGAGAAAATTTGAAATTCTGCTTTAAAATCAGCTAAATTCTTGAGAATTTTCAACAATTTAAATTTATTTATTTATGCTAAACTTAGGCAATTAATATTTAAATTCTAAATGAATGCACTATTTTAAGTGTTACTTAAGAACGACGACTTGATCGTAGTAGCTTCCAGCTCTGTTCGGTCGCAGTTTAAATTTAGGCATTTTTCTTCAGAAGGGATTTTTTATGTTACAGAGGACATCTCATTGCTGCGGGGGGAAATTGAAACAAATGAGTGGTTTACAATAATTTGCATAAATAAACATATTTTTATTACTTTTTTTACAGAAAATTCCACAGAACATGGGACATACAGTAAAGAAAACAACTCGACTTTATTTTGGATACATTTTTATAATGACTGAACTTTGATAATATAAATCTAGTAACTCCCAATAAACCTTTTTCTTTCCATGTGATGCAATGTTCTAAAAGGCACATGTTGTGATGTATTTTTCTGGGTTTTGAATCAATTTTAAAGATACATTTATGCAGTGTACTATTTTGTTAATTATGGTTAGCATAACACCCATAGTACTACTTTTACAATACAGAAATGTCAGGAAGTTGAAATTATTTTGTTTACAATTCCCATCTATTCTTCCCCTAAACTACAGCCACTTTGTGCCCTGCCAGTGGCCAATGGTTCTGCCTATGAAACTGGTAAACAGCAGGCACTGGGTTCTAGCCCAATCGCGGCCATTGGCCTAACAGTTTAAACTTCGAACCTTGGATTCCCTTGTGTAAATATGGGTTAGGTACACTGAGAAAGACTTCCCACAGAGGTCTTTCTTAGGACCCCCTTAAGACCTATATCCCATGCAGGGGTGATTCTGGATGAAATTTTTTTTTCGGAAGTTCGCATCACATTTTCGGAAATCGGAGGGGGGGTCGTTAGTCTCCCCCCCCCTCCAGCGATCTTCGGACAAAATCGACGTTTTCCCGCTATCTTCAGACGAAATCAGCAATATTTTAGCAGAATCGGCGATCTTTTCCGTGATCTTTTGATGAAATCAGCGTATTTTTTCAAATATTCTTTTGACAAAATATTTTTAAGCGATCTTTTATCGAAAACGGCGTTTTTTTCCCAAGATCTTTTAACGAAATCGGCATTATATCCGCAATCTTTAGACGAAATCGGCGTTTTTTCTGCGATATTTGGTGAAATTGCCGTTTTTTCCGCGATCCGCACAGGAAATTTTGTTACTCATCGATCTTTTGACAAAGTTCGTTCACAAAAACATTGACGAAATCGTCGTTTTTCTACGAAATATTGACGAAATGTATGCTATTTCAGCGATCCTATCACAAAATTTGCATTTCTACGCAATTTTTTTTTCCCGCGCGCAAAACCGTACAAGTTGGCAACTATGCGGAACTGATAACCCAATTTCAAATTTTCGGAAGAGAATGCCTTAAATTTTTGGAAATTTCGGACGAGAATCACCCCTGATCCCATGTATAAATAATAAGCCTACATAAACAGAAACAAATAAACAGCCACTTGGTTGTACTGTCTTTGAGGTGCAGAAAACATAGTACAAGTCTTATGGTAACGAATAGATGATATCATATTCTGGACAGCCAATCACAATGTATGTTGTAGTAGAAACTGTTGGAAATGCATTTTAAAAACTTTTTCAACAGAAATGTTGAATGAAACAGCTGAATTTATAGCAGCAAATGTTATCAGATGTATGCATGACAAGTTTATCTTCACATTTTCAAAATATCAAGCCCCCAGTAATGATATTCTCATTTTTCATCGCAGCAGCTTGTAAAAACAATGTGTGTAGAAGAAAAGGAAAATCTCGCATTTTAAGAGTTTCTTTAGTAAAAGTTGAAATTGCCAAGCAGAAAACTGCTATAGCAAGAAAATGAAAAGACTGCCTCCAGAACAAAATAGTAGATTTATATCTGTTAATGATAAACTTGTTTTATCTAGTACCAGGGTTGTTTGGTTTAAACCACGCTGGTTTAAACCGTGGTTTAAACCATGGTTTAAACCAAGTGGTTTTTTTTAATTTGTTTTTTTTCCCTTTTCCCTAATGTTTTCATTTATTTTACACATTATTAAAATGTGCAAAATCAAAGTTATGGGGTAGCTACAAGCAAAGCTTAAGACAAATTAAATTTTTAAAGTGACAAACATCTTTAATCAATCTAATTTTTCTTACTAGCTATAAATAAACGTGGCAAAATATTTTTCTACAGTGAACTGTGGAGGATAAAAAAAGGTAGTTAGTTTTATTTTTTAAAACTTTTATTTTTAAAAAAAATGTAAAAATGGCATATGCCAGCCAAAAAATGCAATTTTACTGCTTAGATAGCTTGATTATGATTTACTAAGGATTGTATCATGTATCAAAGCATCAATTATGACATAATCATAAGTCATTCTTTCCATTGGTTACTCTTGTTCTGTATGCTAATGAATGATTGGCTATGAATTTTCTCTGTCCCATAGCTATTGGTTTTAGTAAGCTTTGGTTTTTTTTAGATTGGATTTGCAGTTTTTACATTATTTTTTTCTGTTTCTAGTTATTTTGTATTGTATTTTAAGAAAGCTACTTATATATATTGAAATAAAAGAATGTCTAAAACTAGAAGAAAGGAAAATACAGTAGACTCCCTGAAATCCGCACAGCTTGGGACCAGAGGTTGTGCGGATTTCAGAATTTTGCGGATTTCTGGTCATTGCTTTGTTTACATTTTTTAAACAATAATTTGAGAGCAATTAATAGTGCAATCGGAACTATAAAGAATGCTTACAATATAATAAAATAATAAAATAAGTAATAAACTAAAATAATAAAAATTTGGATAATTTTTAAAATAATTAAAGTACAAATAGCAAAGGTCAAGTTAATAATCAATAGTGTATGATTAAATGTATTTTTCCAAAATTATTCAACAAAACTTGCCTCATAAAAGTACATTACTAATTCATATCAATATAATAAAATAAGGATTTTTTTTTTTCAAGTTTAGCCAGGCTAAATAACCAAAAAATCTTGATTTATGCATAAATATATTTGGTAAGAAGATTGTGATTACCAGTAATATAAGAAATTCTTGAATTTTTTCCCCAAAAAAAATATTTTTCTTTGAAAAAAACATGAATAGAGTATTATTAAGAAAATTACAAATAAAAAAATATATGGAATTGATACAAAACTAAAAAAAATGAAATTTTGTCCCAGTATCTGAAATGAAAGTTTCATTGTTTACATCCATAAAATATGTGTGGATTTTAGAGAGTTGCGGATTTCTGTTTTGCGAATTTGAGGGAGTCTACTGTATCTGGTTTTCATTTGAGGGAATAAGAAATACTTCAAAAACATGTTTAAGAGCCAAATGTAAAAATTGCATGCAATGTAAATGCTATCAAATTAGCTCTTCCTTATAATACTAGGTGTGATTCATTTTCAGATGCTTTAGATGTTTACCTTAAAAATTGCCCCACTTTACTTAAAATTTGTGTAGAAAATAGGAATGTTATTGATAAAAATATTAAAAAGCTTGTATCTGTCTAATTTTTATTTTAAAAGAAATGTTGAAGATATGTTTAAACTGTTAAATTCTATTGCAGTTGCCCTGGATAATATCTAAAGTAATAAGTTCCATTACTAATGCAGTTTATAATTGGACAGGTCATCAAAAAATATTAATAGAAAAAAAATGTAAATAAAGAAGTCTCAGTTTTTTAGTCCAGGTATAAAATAGCCCTAACATCCATGCCCTTTTAGGAATACATGTTTAAACCACAATACAGTCAAAGTGAACTATGTGAACAAGAAAAAAAGGATACATTAAATTTTACAAAACAAAAATATCCATGTAACTCGATGCTTGCACAGATAATAAAATTTAATGCTAAATCTTCATCTTTTGAAGAACAAAGAAACGGAAAAAATAAAATTTGTATTAAAATAATAATAATAATAATTTTTCTAAGCCTATGTTTCAATTTGTGTAAGCATTACATTCGTTGATGTATCAAGTAAGTCAATACACATGTATTTTTTAGCATTAATAAAATGCATATTGATATTTTTTAAGTAAATATATGTAGTAAGAGATTAATAATCATTTGTTGATGTTAATACTGTAAATAATTTCTAAATTATGCACAAGAAAATGTTTTCTATTTCAGCTTATTTCTGTTAATTTAGTAAAATATGTTCGTTTGCCCTTTACTATGTTCTTCATTATCAACCTGCATATAATTATTTCTTAAATTATTATCTAAAAGGTTTATATAAGTATACTAATAAATTAATATATTTTTTTTCACACAATGAATATTTCCCTATAGAAACCTAAACTTATAAGATAATTTAATTATAAATTTTTATCCTTTAGTTATTTAATTATCAAAAAATAAATACTAATGTGAATGCTTAACATTAATTAACTATTAATTACATAAAATCCTCATGACTTTCTAAAACAAGTTATTTTTCTTGCAAATGCTATTTAAACAATGATTTGAAAAAAACCCGGTTTAAACCAAAAAAACCTGGTTTAAACCAAAAAAACCCGGTTTTTTGGTTTTTAAAAAAAAAAAACCGGTTTTTATACCAACCCTGTCTAGTACTAAAGATGGTGACAATATTGATTATGATCATGCCTCAGATGTGTTAGAACAGCGGTTCCCAAACTTTTGAACTCGCGGAGCCCTTCTTGGGAGGAATTTCTGAGGCGGAGCCCTTGAACCCAACGGTACTCTGTGGTATTATAAATTAATGTTTTTTATGCCTATGGAGCAGAAAAAAATCTGCTGGATAAAAATCCAGGCCAGTAGTTTCCAACATTGGACTAAGGTTATCAGTTTGGCCCTTTCCTGATACAGAAACACTGAATCCATAATAGAATTTTAAAAAATAAAATTTTCTATTATGTAACACTTTAACAGTTTTATTTGATATTACTCGTATTATTGGATACAATAAAATAAAAATAAGGATTAAAACCCTCTTTTTTTAAATTAAAATATCTACCAGTGTTCAGCAAAAGTTCAGACACTGGTGTTTTTTAACTTTTAAATAAAAAATACGAACATGTGAGTTTTACAAATGGCTATACTTCTTTTCAAATATATTTTATATAATGTAGATTAAAAATAATGGTTATAATATAAGATAATATTTAATTTAACTGAAAAAAGTAAAATTTGCATATTGCAAAAATTTAGACACTTTTTTGATTTTCAGCCAACTGTTCATGGGAAAATGCAAATTTCCAAGTTATGATGTCACATGTCTGAAGTATTTAATTATGCTTCGATATAGCATCAGTTAGTGAAGATGCCACGAGCTAAAAATATTCTGTCAGATGAGGTAATTAAAGTAGGAAAGCTGAAACTAGAAAATGAGATGACAAAAGGATCCAAAAACTGACATTTACACAAATAATGATTGCTAGTCTCATTAAAAGTAAATCAGGACTTTCTGTGTCGAAAGACATGATTCGTAGATGAATTTAAGAAACAGGTAAATCAATTTACACGAAAATGATAAAACAATCAGCTTTGAAATCTCGCTACAAATTGGCGAGAATGCAATGAACTTGCAAACATACGTCATATGGACCCAAATGGTACGCTATGATATTCAGTAACGAAAAAAAAGTGGAATTTGAATGGCCCAAATGGGTGGGCACGACATGCGTAAAGAGCCTGGGACAAGTCGACAACAAGAAGCTGACTTTTTAATGATTTGGTTCTTACTTTCCTTTAATGCTTGAGTATCTGTGGATTTGTTCATTGGTTGCCAAGCAACACAAGACTACGTACATACGTTGGAGATTAATTTTTAGTCATTTGGGGAACTTTTAGCTGATCTAAAGTATGGATTTTAGCAAGATAATGCGTCTATTCATGTTGCTTACAAAAGAAGAACTTCGTTTAACTCTAAAAATACTACTGATCTCAGCTGGCCGGCGTGTAGTTCTGATCCGGACCCAAAAGAAAACTTATGTAACATCATATGTCGTTAATGTTTCTGCAATTTTTTGCTGTACTTTTCTTTTAATGAGCTTCGAGCTGTTGGACATGTTTGGTACAAAGTAGACCTCCAAGTGACTCAGTATTTAGTTTCTTCGATGAAAAGTCACATTCTTGCACTAACTGCAAACAATGTGGGTGCAACTCGATTTTAATTTGTAGTTATTTTTCTTTAAATATACAAATTGTCTATACTTTTGCTACAATGTTAACTTCATTTTTTTGTCATTATATTTTATGTAAAAGGTAAAATTCAAAATTTATTGTTTGTGAATAAAGGATAAGTCACAAGAAATGTATGGCAGATGAATTACAATAATACGGTACATACTTCTGAATATAGAAGCGTAATCGATCATTGTCTAAACTTTTGCTGAGCACTGTATAATCGAGATATTTTCTTGAAATACAACAAAACTTATAGTTAAAAATTTGTGATTTCTGAAAGGTTTTAGTAACGAGGAAAACAAATTCTTTTTTACCCAAGTGATTTGGGGTTAATGACATCCATTTTTAAAATAAGAAATATTATTTTGGGATTTTCATTAAGAACTCGGAATTAAAGATCAACATAGTAACCATGTTTGGATTATCCATTGCATTGGGGCTTATGTGAAACTATTATCATTTATGGCAAAAACCACACACACACACACAGAAATAAAAAGGTAAGTTTCTCAGTTTTCGTTTGCAGAGAGATACTTCTGTGTAATTCCAGTTGGCTACTCACAAAAAAAGAAAAAAATGCATGGTTCGGCATAATCCTAATACACCCGAGACACTTGGCGTCGTTAAATTTGGCGAGGCGATAAATGGCTTTTTCTTGTTACCGGATCGTTTTCTGAATTCTTTCCACGCCCACAGTTGTTAGTTAAGGAATTCTGATCGGGTTAACCGGATTGCATGGTTTCTTATCTTTCGTTTCATTGGCTTTTATGAAATGCCATCAGTCTGTTATTGTTTAAATTAAAAGAGGAGATTGCATTATATATGTATGACTATATTTTCCCGGCCTTTTTTCGTGTTATTTTATTAGATATTGCTTATTAAGATATTGCTTATTTTAATAAATAATACCATACATTTGGAAAAAATATGCGGTACGGCAGACGAATATATTGAGGATACGCTTTTCTCGAAATAAATATTCAATTATTTATGATTTGTCACGGAGCTCCGTGGATATTGCTTATTTTAATAAATAATATACATTTGGAAACGAATATGGGATACGGCGGACGAATATACTTAAAAATTCGAGCAATATTTATGTATCATAAATACATAAAAAATATTTCGAAATTTTATCTCGTATTTTCGTACAAATTTAGAAAGATTTTAATAGTTGGATATCTGCATTAATAACCGCAATTTTGCTCATTTTAGAAATTTCTTCAATGCGACTTTTGAGCTTCCAGAGAATTTTACGGTTTTAGTGTCGTTAGTTAATGCAGGTTT
This sequence comes from Maratus speculifer, assembly GCA_964019185.1. Lineage (NCBI taxonomy): Eukaryota > Metazoa > Arthropoda > Arachnida > Araneae > Salticidae > Maratus > Maratus speculifer. The sequence goes on from OZ025294.1 coordinate 218,413,402, forward strand.
AACGAGTTTTGTGCATTTTAGGGATTCTAACACAGCGAGTTTCGTGAATCCAGCGATTTTTTTTTTGTTTTAATGGGCGCGAAGCGCTCATACACACGTTAGTGACTGCGGCATTGACGAGTTTCGTGCATTTTAGCGATTCCTGCACAGCGAGTTTCGTGGATCCACTGATGTTTTTTTTAGTTTTAATGGGCGCGAAGCACTCATACACACGTTAGTGACTGCGGCGTTGACGAGTTTCGTGCATTTTAGTGATTCCTGCACAGCGAGTTTCGTGGATCCACTGATGTTTTTTTTAGTTTTAATGGGCGCGAAGCGCTCATACACACGTTAGTGACTGCGGCGTTGACGAGTTTCGTGCATTTTAGTGATTCCTGCACAGCGAGTTTCGTGGATCCACTGATGTTTTTTTTTAGTTTTAATGGGCGCGAAGCGCTCATACACACGTTAGTGACTGCGGCGTTGACGAGTTTCGTGCATTTTAGTGATTCCTGCACAGCGAGTTTCGTGGATCCACTGATGTTTTTCTTTAGTTTTAATGGGCGCGAAGTGCTCATACACACGTTAGTGACTGCGGCGTTGACGAGTTTCGTGCATTTTAGTGATTCCTGCACAGCGAGTTTCGTGGATCCACTGATGTTTTTCTTAGTTTTAATGGGCGCGAAGCGCTCATACACACGTTAGTGACTGCGGCGTTGACGAGTTTCGTGCATTTTAGTGATTCCTGCACAGCGAGTTTCGTGGATCCACTGATGTTTTTTTTAGTTTTAATGGGCGCGAAGCGCTCATACACACGTTAGTGACTGCGGCGTTGACGAGTTTCGTGCATTTTAGTGATTCCTGCACAGCGAGTTTCGTGGATCCACTGATGTTTTTTTTTAGTTTTAATGGGCGCGAAGCGCTCATACACACGTTAGTGACTGCGGCGTTGACGAGTTTCGTGCATTTTAGTGATTCCTGCACAGCGAGTTTCGTGGATCCACTGATGTTTTTTTTAGTTTTAATGGGCGCGAAGCGCTCATACACACGTTAGTGACTGCGGCGTTGACGAGTTTCGTGCATTTTAGTGATTCCTGCACAGCGAGTTTCGTGGATCCACTGATGTTTTTTTTAGTTTTAATGGGCGCGAAGCGCTCATACACACGTTAGTGACTGCGGCGTTGACGAGTTTCGTGCATTTTAGTGATTCCTGCACAGCGAGTTTCGTGGATCCACTGATGTTTTTTTAGTTTTAATGGGCGCGAAGCGCTCATACACACGTTAGTGACTGCGGCGTTGACGAGTTTCGTGCATTTTAGTGATTCCTGCACAGCGAGTTTCGTGGATCCACTGATGTTTTCTTTTAGTTTTAATGGGCGCGAAGCGCTCATACACACGTTAGTGACTGCGGCGTTGACGAGTTTCGTGTATTTTAGTGATTCCTGCACAGCGAGTTTCGTGGATCCACTGATGTTTTTTTTAGTTTTAATGGGCGCGAAGCGCTCATACACACGTTAGTGACTGCGGCGTTGACGAGTTTCGTGCATTTTAGTGATTCCTGCACAGCGAGTTTCGTGGATCCACTGATGTTTTTTTTAGTTTTAATGGGCGCGAAGCGCTCATACACACGTTAGTGACTGCGGCGTTGACGAGTTTCGTGCATTTTAGTGATTCCTGCACAGCGAGTTTCGTGGATCCACTGATGTTTTTTTTAGTTTTAATGGGCGCGAAGTGCTCATACACACGTTAGTGACTGCGGCGTTGACGAGTTTCGTGCATTTTAGTGATTCCTGTACAACGAGTTTCATGCACTAAATTCGTATTTTTGGCTTTTCTTTTACTAAATTGTAGCTTTTGCTGGAATTTTTGCCGAAATTCACATTTTTTATGTAAACTTTAGAGGAAATTTGAGTTTTTTACTTTATCCTTACAACTAATTGAGCTCTTTTTAACGATGTTATGACTAAATTATTTCGTATTTTTAATTGTTGTAAATGAAATATCTGATTAATTTTCGTAATAAATTTTAGAAATGAAGCGTATTTGTATTAATGCGTTAGTTAGTGTTTTAGTTTAATTTTTAAGTAAGAAAACCGTGTTGAATTGAGGTTTTTTTTTAATTGAGAGTTTTTGTGTCTCCCCCTGTGGGGGATGCAACATCGGTGTTATAGTCGTAAAAAAGCATAGGCCTCACACTCTAAGCAGAGGGTATGCGCTCAAGGCAGAGTGTATATCCTAGAGTATATGTACTATAGCTTTCTTGAGAAACACATGGTGTTTTATTAAAAGTTCCAAAAAGTATATCCTGTATATCCTATATTACATCTCTGGGCAGCATGCAGTTTCAAGGAATAAATTTCACTTTTTGGACATTGCGAACAGAGAATCTGAAATCTGACGGAGGGGAGGAAACTTTCGTTTTGCCCCTCCCCCCTCTCCCCCCTCTTATTAGTCAATTCGGAGGATATATATTTCTTTTGTAGGTTTGAAATTTTAATATTTTTATAGCATTAGATGAAAATTTTCAAAGTTATTGCTAATACATACTTTGAATGAGTTGAATGTTTAATAATAGAAAATCGTTAAAACTCTATGCATTTGTTTGCCGTGGTGCAGAAATATTTTATGAAATTATTGTACCATTAATTTAATGAATTACATTTAAATTAGTAATTTAAATGAAGAATTTCCGTAAAATATATGAATAAAAAAGTTTCTTAATTAAATTTGCAGAAATTAATGCTATGTGTTTCTGTAATTGATTTCTTGTAATTTTAAGAAACTCGAAATAGTTGTTTAGCGCCGATTTTTGAGCAACAAAAATATATATATTTTTTTTTTCCGTGTAGAAAGGCACTTTAAAAGATAGAAATGACGGATTGATATTAGTTAGCAAGTTGTGAAATTTTGCAATTTTAAAATCGTCTGCAGGATATTCCGGCATCTGGCAAGGGGAAAAAAATCTTTTCTTTTTTTTTGGTCTATTTTTACTTTGAAGGTTAGATTTCTTCAGAAATCGTTTGCGTTGCGGATTGAATGAGCTTTTTAATTTTTAGTACTGTATTTTTTATTTTACTTCAGATTTTTTTCGTGTTAATTTTGTTTGTATATTTTAGTTTAAGTTGATTTTTGAAAGGAATTTTGTTTTGTGGGTAAGTTCGAATTTCGTCCTCTTGTTTGAACAGTTTTTGTTCTTGTGTTCTTTTCTGTGAATTTTTAAGTATCCCTTCATAAACTTTTTATTTTAAAGTGTGAGAATGCCTCCAAAATCTGTCTCAAAGAGTGAAAGGAATGATTTGCGTAGTTTGATTGAAATGGGTGGTAGAAGTAAGAGGGAGGTGGTTGATTTTTGTATGAAGAAAGGATTGATTGCCAGTAGTTATGAATGTGCGGTATGCGGACGTGGAATGAAACTTTGTGAAGCTAAGAATGTTGATGGATTTGAATGGCGGTGTGATAGAAGAATGAAAGGGGAAAAACATTGTGTGAGGAGGAGTATTAGGCGTGGTAGTTGGTTTGAAGAGTCTAAATTAAGTATGATTGATGTTTTGATTGTTACGTATGCTTGGGTTGAGAAACATACGAATGCACAGATAAGGCATTTGGCGCGAGTGAATAAGAATACAGTGACTGATTGGATGAATTTTTGTAGAGAGGTTTGTATGTGTATATGTGTGCATGAAAGTAGTAGTTTGGGAGGGGAAGGAAAGACTGTTGAAATAGATGAGAGTTTGTTTGGAAAGAGAAAGTATAATAGAGGAAAGCGTGTGAATGGTAAGTGGGTATTTGGTGGTGTTGAGCGTGGAAGTAATGAGTGTTTTTTTGAAGTTGTGGGTGATAGAACGAAAGAGACTTTGTTAGAAATTATTAAGAGGCGGATTTTACCGGGAACTGAGGTAATTTCTGATTACTGGAGAGCTTACAATTGCCTTCAACATGAAGGCTACCGGAAGCTCCGAGTCAATCACAAATTACATTTTAAGGATCCGGTTACAGGGGCACACACAAATACGATAGAAGGTTTGTGGAGCTGGATTAAACGCAGCCTCCGCGGAATTAGGCGGGTACGGGGGAATGCAGGCGAAGATGAATATGACCCGTACCTTGCAGAATTTATGTGGAGGAAGCGTCACAGGAATGATCATCTTGGACTTACTGAATCATTCTTGAGGGCGGTAATTCGGATTTACCCACCTAAAATGAGGGATGAGCAGGAGCAGCAGGAGGGGGGAGAAGACGACGGGGTTTCATCCGATGACGATATAAATAGGCCCGGGCCTTCACATAAAAAAACTAAATGTGAAGAGGAGCTGGAAGCCACATTATATTCTTCCGATGATGATATTAATAAGCCCGGGCCTTCGCATAAGAAAACAAAGTATGAAAAGTAGGTAAGTGATTTTTTATACATTTCATGTAATAGTATTTTGATTTCGGTTTGGGGCTATAAAATACTCTATTTTATGAGTTTAGAGGAATGCTACTTATTGTTTTTAGAAGAACATTGTATATTATTTTTGCATTTAAATTTGTGCATGTTAGTTTTGTACATTTAGTGCCTTCGGGAGAAATTTTTAAAAATTTAAGGGCTGAAATTTTTGTAGAAATAAAAGAAATCGGAAATTAAAAATTAAAAATCAAGAGTGAAAAAATTTAAATATTTGGAGCGATATAGTTTGTAAAAATGTGATGTTTTAGAGTAAAATAGTATAAATTCGAAAAATCGGGATAGTAATGTTTATGAAATTCGAAAAATGTGGAGTGAAAATTTTTAAAATTCGAAAAATATAGAGTGAAAATTAAAAAATTAGTTAAAAAAATTTTTGGAGAGAAAATTTGTAAAACTGTAAATCGTAAACTTTGTAGTAGTAAAAAAATCCGAAAAGAAAATTAAATTAAATTCACATCGAAAAATTTGCGTACATTGAAATATTTGGAGCGATATAGTTTATAAAAATGTAAAGTTTCCAAGTAAAATTGGATAAATACGAAAAATCTGGATAAGAATTGTAGAATTTGAAAAATTTGGAGTGACAATTTTTAAAAATCGAAAAATTTGTAAAATTAGTTATTATAAACTTTGTAGAAATAATAATAATAAAAAAAAAAACCGTAAAGAAAAAAATTGAGTGAAAAATTTGCGTTAATTAAATATTCTGAGCGATATATTTTATAAAAATATAAAATTTCCGAGTAAAATTGGATAAATTTTAAAAAATCGGGGCAGGCATTTTTGTAAAATTCGTAAATTCTGAAGTGGAAAATATTTAAAATTCGAAAAATCTGGACAGGAATTTTTGTAGAATTTGAAAAATTTCGAGTGAAAATTTTGAAAAATCGAAAAATTTGTAAAATTAATTATTATAAACTTTGTAGAAATAAAAAGAAATCCGAAAAGAAAAAAAAATGAGTGAAAAATTTGCGTTAATTAAATATTCTGAGCGATATATTTTGTAAAAATATAATTTCAGAGTAAAATTGGATAAATTAAAAAAAAAAAAAAAAATCAGGGCAGGAATTTTTGTAAAATTCGTAAATTCTGAAGTGGAAAATATTTAAAATTCGAAATTGTTACTTCATAAAAATACAAAAATTCATAGCGAAATTTATGGAAAGATAGAAACATTTTTAGATATGCAATAGTGGAGAGTTAAATTCCTAGAATTAGCAAAAAAAAGACATCGAAAAATGTATAAAGTTACAAAAAATTAAATGGGATATAAGAAAGTAAATAGTTTCGTATACAAACAAATTCTCAAAAACGGAATAGACCTTAGAATTGTGCTGTCGAATCGTCTGTTGAAAAACGCGCGTTGTGATTGGGTAGAATCTGTGGGTTGCTGAAAACTCGGTTGGCGTTCGTGGGTGCTTGGCGCGTGTTAAAAAATCGCCAAAATCAAGTGTCTCGGGTGTTTTAGGAACATGCCCATGGTTCTTTACCCATGGGTAAGTTTGTAACACGTTGTCGCTAGCCCCGCCTACCCGTAATAGAATCATGCGATTATGGAACATTTTTTTCGTTCTTTTTTAAGTTTCTAATGCTTCTAAATGTGAAACGAAAATAAATCGCTTCTCAGCTTCTTCTTCTTTTTTTTTTTTTTTGAACCATTTTAAAAAAGTAAAACAGCATAGAAAATTTTAAAAAAAACTAAGAAATTATAAAAATAAAATAAAGAGATTAAAACAATTAAAATTACAAAAAGAAAGAATTTATATACAAAACGTATATAACTATTAAATGAATTTAATGAGGGGTTTATTAAAGATAAAAAATACAAAAAGGGCACATTTTATTCAACAAACAATGCTGTACAGTGAAAAACAGTATAGAAAATTTAAATATACAAATAATATAAACAGATTAAAGAATTTAAATTTATATATAAAAAAAAGAAATATATATACACAATGTACACAAATGTAATATAAATCTAATGAGGGACTGTAAATGATAGAAGATGCAGTAAAAATATGTTTTAGCGACAAATATTATTTTACTGTGAAAAAGATATAAAAAAAATTTAAGTAATTAAAAATTAATACAAATAACATAAACAGATTTTTAAATGATACAAGATCTTTTAAGAAAAGAGGTTTTATGCGACAGACATAGTTTTAAAAAATAAATACAATTTTAAAAATAGGATAGAAGATTTAAATAAGTAAAATTTAATAAAAATAAGATAAACACAGTTTAAGGAAATTAAAATTCCGAAAATAAAAATAATACAATATGCAATATATACATTTATTAGATGCCGATAGTTTTTTCTTTTTTTCTTTTCTTTTTTGACGAAGAATAAAATATAAAAGTTTAGTGTAAAAAACATGCTCGAATTGTTTTGCACAGGTTTTTGATATCTGGTGCAGTTTTTGACAACTGTAAGCGAATGCCTGGGCCTGCATTTAACCGGTTACTGAATTTTGTTTTGATATTTGTATAAGTGGAGAATTCAGCTTCACACAGATATGTCGTTGAAAATGGGAGTAAAATTAATTTTCATCCGTCTAAGAAGATTTTGTATTTATCTGTCAAATGACACCAAAATTCAATGATACCTTGCTTTATAAGAAGATTACCAGATCGTTTTGAGATGTTAAATCATTGAGAGATTCGTTTTCCTCAGAACTTAAGCTGTTAATTTTGTTTTTACACTGAATGGATTTAGTACCCATTTAAAATCGTCCAGCACCTTCTTTTGAGCAGCTGGAAAGTAATGCTCAAATGAATCTATCAGAGTTTCGAGATGACCTTGAATAATTTTCTATATATTTGTTCAGAAACCTTGTTACTAAGCAAAAAAGAATTAAATATAAACATATGAATAGGAGGAGCTCCAGAGAACAAGACTATTCTCCTTTTTGTTCGGCAACCAGAATTAACAGCACTGAAGGGCTTTTTCTACTTCGATTCACGTTGTGCATTCGATTCAGAATACTATTTCTTGTAGCTTATTTTAAATCCAATTTTTAAAACACATTAAATGCAGAAACATAAAATAAAACAATTC